>JAWDJD010000002.1:471294263-472494263 GCA_035047305.1 Bradypodion pumilum
TGTACGAAGCGGACTTTGTATGAGGTACTAGCAGATTTTGCCCGGCGGTGCCGGGCTGTTTTAAATGGTTGTGGAAGGGTTTTTTTTCCTTAATGTTGGTAAAGAGCCGGGCTGTTTTAAATTGTGTTGTAAGGGATCATTCTTTTTGGTAATTTATGTAAAAAAGAGGTATGTTGGTGGTTAGGGGTGGTTTTGGGTGTGCACAACCACTACTACCCATACAATACCACTCCAACCACCAACACACACATTAAAAATTCCTGGCGTGGCGTGGCTAAGATGACGACGAGTTAACACACTTTTTTGTGGGCTCGCGCTTTTCAATGAGGAAATAAATGAGGAAATAAATCTGACAATAAATAATTTTAAAAGATTTTGTATAAAGAAAGTATACAGACCCGGCAAGTGAAAATTTGTTCTAAAGATCGGGGTTTGAGAGCAGTTTTGGCTGGGGAGGGAAGCGGCGAAAGCCGCGGCTTTACCAGCGGTTCCGCGGCGAATGGGATTGAAGGAGATCGGAACAAGAAGCTGTAAGTTTGCCGAAAATACAAAGGCTGAATTTAAGAGTGCCGGCTGTGTTGCGGACGGGGGTGGACTGGAGAATGGAACGGAAGGAGGCAAGTGTATGAAGGATCGAGGACGTGAAATAAAGTAAGATGGTGGGAAAGGAGGGATAATAGTGGCGGTGGCGGAAAGCGAAACCTAAGGAGGGGAAACAACGGTAGAAGTTTTTGGAGTGCCACGGACGGAAAGGAGAGAAAGAAAAGAGGGAGGACAAGAGGGTGAAGAGTGTGGAGTGAGTGTGTTGTTGAAAGGATGGAGACTAAAGTGGTGGCTGGAGACTTTGGAGGTTTTGGAGAAGAAGGGAGGAGGGTCACCCCGCGAAGCCGCAGCCGCGGCAGAAGATGCAGACGGCTTTTACATTAGAGGACTAAATAGATAAGTGCTGGGCTTTTTTTATATGTTTCTTTTTGTTTCTTTTTTGAGCCCATTTTGCCCCTCCTTCTCCGTTTTCTTTTTCTCTCCTTGCAAGATTTTGGATATCAGTCCCTGGATTATTTTACAGCACTGGGGGATCTGGTTTCTGGAACATTGTTACAAGGTGGATTACAATAAATTGTTGCCAATCTTTGGAGAAAACCTTCAATCAAGCTCTTGGATTATTAGGTGGATTATAAATTTGGCTTTTATCAGCAAGAATTTAGTTACACATTTGGATTACAGCAGTTTAAATATTTTTCAGCATTACATGTTTGGCTTTTAAAGCAACTCTGTCCTGTTACTGGAATATAGTCACGTCATTCTGTTTGGTCTTGTTTTTGCTTCTCTTTTGACCTTCACACGGGAGACATAATATCAACAATAGCATCTTCTTTGCCTGTGGTGGATATATTTTTTCTTCAGTGGTTTGGCTTGTGGTTTGCTGAGCAACATAATACATTTGGATTATATCAGTCTTAAATTCTGGATCAGCTTCAAGGTGAAAGACAAGAGGGTGCAAAAAAAGTTGCTGGATTGAAGTTATTATTTGACATCACAATGGATAAAATTGCAAAGGGAAAGGGCAGGGAAGAAGAAGTTGTGAAACCTAAAAAAAAAGATAAACTATTATCAGAAGAACCATCTCCTCCAACATCATCACCTGAACCACCGCCACTTGATCAAACACAAATAATGGTAGAATTTGGGAAGCTGTTTAAGAAAATTGAGAAGATGGATGAGGCAAGAGTGAAAGATAGAAATGAAATTATGGGAAAACAGGATAAATTGGCTACAATGTTTACGGATTTTTCTAAAAAAGTTGATCTTAATTTTCACAGGATGGATGCTAATGTAAAATCAATGCAGAATGATATGAAACTGATGCAAGGGGATATTAAAGGATTACACAAGGAGGAAAAGGAAATTAAGATGAAAGTGGATGTGCAGGAAAAAATGATTGATGTTATGGAAGAGATGATGAGAAAGCAGAATATTGTGATACGCAAAATGGTGGAGAAAACACCAGACCAGCTAAAAGATAGAATAATTGATTGGTTAAATAATTTGAATATGGGAAAAGTTTTTGTTCACGAGGATATTGCAAGCATGTATAGTGTGGGACCGAGGAAGGGAAAGGTGGTACAAAGAAATGTATTGGTTAAATTTGCAAATTGGGGAGACAAACTGAAGGTAATGTCTTTCTTAAAACAAGCTGGTTTTGGCGTTTTAAAAATGGATGGGAATGATGTGGAAGTGTATAATGATATTTCAATGAAGGAATGTGGCTGGAGGTATAAGATGAAGCCAGTAACAAGATTTCTGATGGAAAAAGGGATAAAATATAATTGGCGTTTTCCGCAACAGTTGAGATTTTTTTATGAAAGGAGATTGCATGTGATTGATGCAGAGATGGATGCACTGGAATATCTGTGTTTGAATGATCTGGTTAAGGCATCTTCAAGTGAATGGTTGGCATTGAGGAAAGCCTTGTTGGAATCTGGAGGGATAAAAAGAGATTATGGAGGAGCAAGGGAAGAGGGAGCTGTAGGAGGAGAGGATATAGGAGAGTCGGAGTTACAATTGTTGGCGGCAGCTGAGGTGGGGGAAGTGAGGGTCAGCAGGAGGAAAAATAGGTGGGAAGACTGTAGGTGAGAAGAGTTAAAGTAAGATTTTAAGTTAAGTTAGATATTAGTAATAGGTAGAATAGCGCTTGAGCTTTTATTGTTAAGTCATCTTTCATGTCCCCCCTCCCCTTTTCAGAAGATGGAGGCGATCTTTTTGGATAAAGAAGTGGGGAGGGTAGCATTGAATGTTTTTAGTGTTTTTTGTTTTTTTAGTCATTGTGGGTTAGATGGTATCACGTCCAAGGGAGGAAATAGAGATGGAAGAAAATTGCGGGCAATTATATTATGAGGTCCATTAAAATGTTAACGTGGAATGTGAAAGGTACAGGCTCTCCGGTTAAGAGAAGGAGAATTGAATCAGCACTGAGGAGGGATAGGCCGGAGATAGTCTTTTTGCAGGAAACTCATCAAAAATCTCAGGACATGAATAAATTTTTTTTAGGCTGGATGCAGCATTATGAGAGGTTATATGGCACATCAAAGGCAAGAGGAGTGGCAATTCTGATATCGACTAGGTTGGGGTTTGAGATAGTTAACAGTATAGCGGATCCTGAGGGCAGATATTTGATTGTGAAAGGAAAGATAGATGATGAGGAAATAACACTGGTGAATATATATGCCCCAAATGATCATCAGGCTGAATTTTTGGGGAAAATTCGAAAAATATTGGTAAGAGAAACAATGAAGATGATTGTGGCCGGTGATTTCAATTTAATAAGGTCAAACTTAGATTGCACAAATTTACTAAGATGTGGAAAAGGAATTAAAGGACAAGTACTGGATAATTGGATGGCATCTCTGGGGTTGAAGGACACTTGGAGGGAGCTTAAGGGGTTAGAAAGGGTATACACTTATTTCTCACAGGTTCATAACTCATATTCTAGAATTGATTATATATTTGTAATGGAGAATATGGTCAGAAATCTGGAGGAAATAGAAGTTGGAATTTTCAAGGAGTCAGACCATTCTAAAGTTGTGATGAAAATAAGGATGGATGGTAAAAAGAAGATGAGAAGGTTGTGGAGATATGAAGATAAACTATTTAGGGATCAAAAATGTAAAGGGCAAATTAGGGAAAGATGGGAAGAAAATTGGCATTGGAATGACAATGATGAGGTAAACTTTAATGTGGTCTGGGATGCCATGAAGTCGGTTTTTAGAGGGGAAAGTATTAGATTAGCTAGTATTAAATATAAAAAATCTAAGATGTTACAGGATAAAAATGAAAAGGATATAAAGAGATTACAGGAGGAACATGCAAGGACAAAGGACAGGAAAGTCTTTGATGATTTGCAAAGATTAAAGACGGAATTGATAGGAAAGGATATAGAAAAAGTGAAAAGGGACCTTGTTTATTTAAAAAGAGAATATTTTGAATATAGTAATAAAAAATCAAGGTTATTAGCAGGAGCAGCCAAAGAAAAGAGAGAAAAGAGAGAAATTGGAGTTTTGATAAATGAACAAGGGGTGAGATGTAACAAGATTGGAGATAAGTGCAAAATTGTGAAATAATTTTATCAAGCCCTATATGCAAAAAAAGAGATAGATATAGATAAACTTAAAAATCAATTAGAGAACCAAAAGGATAGTGGCATAAAACAGGAACATAAGGAAAAAATGGAAGAACGAATAACAGAAAAAGAGGTAAAAGAGGTAATAGCTAGCTTGAAAGTGGGTAAAGCACCAGGGGAAGATGGGTTACCAGCTGATTTTTACAAGGAATTTAAAGATATAGTGGTCCCAAAGCTGGTAAAATTGTATAATTACATTTTAGATGGAGGACAAATTCCGACCTCATGGTATAGGACCACGATTGTATTGCTCCCAAAACCTGGAAAGGATTTAGAAAAAGTGGAATCTTATAGACCTATTTCATTGATCAACCAAGATGCCAAGATTTTCACAGCAATATTAGCAAATAGGTTAAACAATTTCATGGGCAATTATATAAAAGTAGACCAAGTTGGTTTTTTGAAAGGGAGACATATGGCGGATTTGACAAGAAGAGTGATAGATTTATTGGATACAGTGAGGCAAACAAAGGAAAAAGTGGGTTTGATATCTTTAGATATATTAAAAGCATTTGATTCACTGCAATTTGTGTCAATATAGGAAATAATTAAAAGTTATGGATTTGGCGATAAATTTAGAAGAATAATTGACCAACTATATCAACAATGTACAGCTGTTGTTAGAGTGAACGACGAGGTTACTGACGAGATAAAATTAGAAGCAGGAACGAGACAGGGTTGCCCACTATCTCCAATTTTGTTCATCTTGGCCATGGAGATGTTAGCAAAGGCTATTAGGAATGATAAAGGAATAGAAGGGGTCATGGGAACCAAGATAAGCTTATATGCCGATGACACTTTGATAATTGCTAAGCATCCAGAGAGGGCGTTAGACAGGATTCAAGCGCAATTAAAGATTTTTGAAGATATTGCAGGTTTGAGGATAAATTGGGATAAATCGGAAATGTTGCTATGTAATATAAGAAAGGAAGAGCAGAAGAAGATAAAAGGGACGGGTAATATTCAAATTAAGGATAAATTGAAATATTTAGGGATAAATATCTCATGTAGCTTTGAAGAGTTTAAGAGATTGAATTATGATAATTTGAAAGTAGAAATTAAATCTAGAATTAAGAATCTTCAAAAGCTAAAATTGTCATGGTTTGGAAGAATAGCAATTACTAAAATGATGTTTTTGCCTAGGTTAAATTTTTTATTCGATGCTTTGGCAATTCAAATAAAAGAGAAGGAAATTAAGGAATTTCAAAAATTGTTTAATGATTTTTGTAATGGAGAAAAGAGATCAAGATTATCAAAAAAATTATGGTATCTACCTCAGAAAGAAGGAGGATTAGGGATACCGAACCTGTTGTTATACTATCGAGCGTTTCAAATTAAGATTGTGGTGAAGATTTTGGTTGGGGAAAAAGCTTTATGGGAAGATATTGAAATGAAAGATTATAACGACATAGGCAAAATGATTTTTTTAGGTGCTAATCTGGGAAAAGTGATAACTAAAAATACCATGATGAAGGGTCTGGTGAATACTTGGAAAAAAGTAAAGAAGGTTTTGGCCTCGCACATTTCACCAATTACCGAACTGGAGGATGTGGTAGATTTCCCAGTAAAAATAGATAAAAGGATAAAAGAGGTTTTGGTTAAAAATGGAGTTTTCCTGCTTAAAGACTGGTTACGGACCTGCATAGACATTGATAAAAGAAAGGATATGTTCGGACAATTGAATTTGAATTGGTTTCAGACCATGGCATTAAATAAATGGAATGGTAAATATTGGAGAAAATCAGAGTTGATTAGAGAGAAGACTGAATTCGAGGTGCTGATTTCAAAATTAAGAAAAGGAGACGGAACTATTAAGGGAGTAGTTAGTAAACTGTATAAAATGTTGAACAAGGAGGGTGATCCACAGGAGGTTTTAATGTCAAGTTGGGAGCAGGAGTTGAATATAAAGATTGAAAAAGATACATGGAAGTACAAATGGAAAAAGAGGATAATGAGAACATTATCGGTTAGAATAAAGGAACATAATTTTAAAATGTTGTGGAGGTGGTACCTGACCCCAGTGAGGTTGCATCAGATTGATAATAAAAAGGATAAAATGTGTTGGAGATGTAAAAAGGAAATTGGAACATATGAGCACATGTGGTGGAGTTGCACTGTGGTTAAAGAATTTTGGAAAAAAGTTGAGAAGGAGATCAAGGAAATAATGGGAAAGAGAATCAAGCTGGGGTCAGGTTCCACCATGTTAACAGATGTGGAATGCTTTAATTTAAATAAGGATGAAAAAGAATTGCTAGAAATAATGCTTACAACGGGTAGACAATGTATAGCTAGAAATTGGAAAAATGATATAAATATAAAGATAGAGGAATGGTATAAAGAGATGTGGAATTTAGCATTGAATGACAAATTAACTTGGGAAATAAATAAGAAGAAGGGTATCATTAAAGAGAATAGATTTTGGAATATTTGGCGTGCTTTTGTGGATCATTCGCTTAGAGAGGAAGAAATAAACAAACCTGTACCTGATCAAATATGTTTTTGGAGGGAAAGTATTAAGACAACCTGATTCCTCCAGGACATTGTAAATATCATGGGGTATATTAACTTTTTATCTCTTTTCTCTTTTTTTGTTTCTTTTTCTGTTTTTTTTCTTTATGCATATATAGGTATGTATGTGTGTATATGTGTATGTGTATATGTGTGTATGTGTATGTATGCATATGCATATATATGTATACAGTATTGTTTTATTATAAATAATAAATTCATGAATTAAATGGTATATTATGCATATTAGTCGAAATATAAAGTTTTAATCACCATCTATAAAGACTGGTTAATATGGTATCTGTGCAGTAATGCATTAGATTAAAAGGATATTGGTGTTAGAAGGTAAAATTATATAAAGTGTATACATCGGCAGTATGTATTTTTCTTCTTTCTTGTATGTGTGTTGTATTACATGTTGTAATTTTGTTTAAAAATTAATAAAAATTATTTTAAAAAAATTCCTGGCAAGGCAGGAGTGGTGTGTGTGTGTGTGTGTGTGTGTGTGTGTGTGAGAGAGAGAGAGAGAGAGAGAGAGAGAAGGAGAAGCAGTGTGTGTGTGTGTGTGTGTATTGTCCCCCCAACCCTTCCAGAGCCAGGGGACCCTGCTGAGAGGGGATCCCCCCCCAGGACACCCCCTTATTAAAGAGAAGAAACCAAGCTCTTTCTTCTCTTTTAAAATAGTGTTTGGGAGGGGGGTGTATTCGATCTCCTCTTCCTGGTCCCCTGGGTTTAGTAGGGTTGGGGGGACAAAAGGGGTCTGTCCCCCCCAACCCTTCCAGAGCCAAGAGACCCAGCAGAGAAGGGATCGTTCCCCCCCCCCAAAAAACACTCCGTTTTTAAAGATAAGAAACCAAGTGATTTCTTCTCTTTTAAAATGGAGTGGGGGTGGGGGGGGTGTATTCGATCTCCTCTCCCTGGTCCCCTGGGTTTGGTAGGGTTGGAGGGACAAAAGGGGTCTGCCCCCCCAACCCTTCTGGACCCAGCACCTTTCATTGCCTACCTCACTCACCCCCTAACCCTTATCTTTTCCTGGCTCCCTCCAGCTGGGTCTTTCAAAGTCTTTCCCTCTGGCTCCCACCGTTTTTGTTTTTGTTTAGTCAGCGCGCGTTCCCAGCCTCCTCTGTGCTCGTATCCCTCAGTCTGATTGGCTGAGGGGTTGCACAGTGCAAAGGACGCTGGGAATTGAAGTCCTTTTTCTTTGTTCACGTTCGGGGGGCTCCTGCCCCACTGCCACATTTCTCAACCCGACAGTTACCTGCGAACCCAGTTCGGGTGAGTGCAGGGAGGCTCGGTCGGGGCTAGTGGGGCCTGGTGCAACATTCTTTGTCACATTCCAACGATTAACGCACAGATTTATAGGTATAGATTACTGTACACTAAGAAATAAGGTAGATATAGAAACACATACACACAAATGTATATATACGGTGGTACCCTGAATTATGAACTTAATATGTTCCTCGGCCCCACCTGTCAAACTCCACCCTAAGTCCTGACTGGAAACATCAAGTTCCATTGCCGACCCGACCCCTAGGAACCGGTTGCTTCCCGGAACTCGCTGTCGGATTTGATCAACATGCCTCCTCCACATCTGCCCTTGGTCCATCTGTGCCCTATAGGACACTGGCCCTGTCTGTTCAATGATATGACCAGGAATCCACACTGGCCCGGATGCATAATTTCTACAATACACAGGTTGACCTGGTGATAACTCCTTCTGTGGCTTAATTCCAATATCTACCCCTATGTCCTCAATTCTGCAGGGATCTAACTTATCCAAAATAGTGGAAGGTTTCTGACACATAAGGAACTCAGCAGGGGACAGGCCTGACGCTAGGGGGTAACCCTGTAAGACAAAAGAAACTGACACAGTTGCAGTTCCAAATTCCACAGGCCCATGCGCTTAAGTGCCTCTTTTGTTGTCCGTACCTGTCGTTCTATCTGACCATTGGTGGCCGGATGGGACGGCGACACAGTGATGTGGCGGATGCCATTTCTGCTCAGGAATGCTTGGAACTCTGCAGACATGGACGTGGATGCATTATCAGAGACCAACACATCCGGTAATCCCCAACAACTAAATACACGGCGGAGACTCTGAATCGTAATAGTGGAAGTTGTCCCTGAGACTGGTATATACACATCCACTCTTAGTAGGAACTTGGTTCCTCTGAATGGTCCAGCAAAATCTACATGTACCCTTGACCAGGAGCCCCGTGCCGTGTCCCATTCCCTGGTGGGGAGATGAGATTCCTCTGAACGGGAAGCTTGACAGGGTTGGAACCGACCAACCCATGTCTCTATATCTGTGTCACGCCCAGGCTACCAGAAGTAACTTCTGGCCAATGCTTCAGATTTGACAATCCCTGGGTGACTCACATGCAGCATTTGAAGTACCTTCTGGCGGAGGGTCACTGCAACAAGCATCCCCTTTCTAAGGGCAATTCATACCGTTTTAACTGAAAAGCCTTAAACTCATCTGATGAAGGTCTTGCTGGCCACCCTTTTTGAATCCAGACCTGAACTTGACTCAAGTCCCTGCCCGTCTCCTTTGCGATGCGGTGACAGGGAGGGCCTCTAGCACTTCAAGCATTAATACTTGCTGGTCTTCCTTGACCTCTACATTTTCCTCCACCCTGGGGGGGGGGGACTGGAAAGGGCATCAGTATGGTAAATTTTGACATCGGGACGGTGGACTAGCCAAAATTGCTAAGCATGGAGAAATACAGCCCAGCGCAACATGAGGGGAGACAAGATCTGGGGAGTAGGTTTGTCAGGAACAAAAATTCCCAGGAGAGGCTTATGGTCAGTGACGATCGTGAAACTGTGGCCATAAAGAAAATCGTGGAACTTCTTGTTTCCCGCAATGATTGCCTAAGCCTCACGATCGATCTGAGCATAATTCCGTTCTGCCTTCGATAGTGTTGCCCGTTTCAATATATTTACACATCCCAAGCAATAAAAAATCATCTTGAATATGGCTCCTTCTCTGCAGCACATGATTGTAGGATTTTCTCCCGGTGTGAATTGTCAGCGATCCAGCCAGATACACACTGCCCATATCTAACAGGAATTGTAGCTAAGCAGGACTCTCTGTCTAAATTCCCCCATGTTCCTCCCTGTATCAGGCCACAGAGCATAGATCCCTAGACTCAGGAAGTCTGCTTAGACTTACATCCAGACTGGATAAAGCCTTCCAGTCCCATGAGGTATGTTCAGCTTTAAAGCAACCTCAGCCGAGAGAATCAACTTACTGTATTGTGGTAGCAGCAGCCTATTGTAGCAAAGGCTTGGCAGCACTCTTCTCTCTCCTGTGAAAATAATCACTCTTATTTGATGAAACAGTTCTTCCTTTATTTAAAATAAAAAGGATAGGTAAAGCATAGATCTTCAGTAGGTTTACAGGGTCACGATAAAAAATAGAACATCGTCAACACCAATAAAAAATATCAGAGACAAGCCCGCAACCTCCCTCTCCCAAACATAAAATAAAGTGTAAAGCTTGCACTTTAACTAAAACATTTTCCACACTCAAGCCATTTAAAGTTTTTCTCCTATGATGGTCCCATATTTAGTAAATCTTCCTCTCACGTAAGCCTTTTCAACAATCCAAGCATTCAAAAGTTTCTCACCTGTGAGTATCCTGTGATATCTATTCAGGTAAGCTGTACTGAAATGGGTAAATTAGGAATATAGTTTTATATATATTTATTATTATTATTATTACTTTAAATTTATATACCGCTTACCTTATCATCTGACAACTCAAAGCGGTTTACAACAGGGTACAGAGATACAATAAATGCAAAAATACAACATAAACTATACAATAAAAATATCTAATACAATACCCCCCAATACAGACAGAGGAGCACAAAAATAAATTCAATACAAAAATCAGGGACTTGATCTCTCCCCTGTATCCAGTCTGAGTACCCTGGTTTAGAGCAAACCAGGAGGAAATCACTGTGACCAAGTGTATTGGGTTTTGGGTGGCTACTCTTGTGTATGACTGGTGTATTGAGTGCTTGGCTGTCGCGATCATCCTGGTGTGTGATGGTTGGAACTATTACTGCTCCCCAGGCTGGCAGCATGTGTGTGAAACTCCTTACGTGTCTTGATATTTGGGCCCCCTTACCCACTGATCCTTCACTTCCCTTTTGTGTCTGTTACTTCATTACGGGGAGGGGAAATGGTTGTACTTTAGATAATGGGTGTATGTTAGAAAATGCAGTGTATGTTAGATAATTTTGAAAAGGGATTCTCAGGAGACTGCATGGGACCCCGAATGACTTCCCAGAGACTTAGGATATTATGTGAGGTGGAATGACCCAATTCTGATCTGGAGGTGGATTGGTTTTCAGCTGGGACCCTGAATATGGATATAGTTAGACGCATGGTACGTGAGGGTCCAAGATGTCCATCCGGACCTGTTCCCTTATGCTTATTCATGGTTGGTTTTAGCTAATCACCCGCCTCCATGGCTTCAGAAATGTTTGGAGGTTGGTGTCATGTATTTGTTTTGCCCAAACAAAGCCCCGTAAAGGTAAGATGCCAAAACCTGTCCTCCCGGGTCCTGAAGATGATCTGTTACCACCCCCCGCCGTATGCTCCAGGTACTAGGACAGCCACTAAGGTGTATCTAGACCTTGCATGGGCTCTAGACCTTGCTGTATCACCTTCGGGGATTCATGATTTGTGAGGCCGGAAGTATTATAAGGGAATGATAGGGCCCAAGTCTAAAGGAAAGGGAAAAACATTAGGAGCACAATCACGCTCTGCTGAAAGATTGGGTGGGGCTAACATTTGATTTGATTTATTCGATTTGTATGCCACTCACTCAGCATACGCCAACTCAAGGCGGCTCATAAAAATCAGAACATATTAAACATTACAGTACAATAAAATATAGCAATACAATAAAATGTAACAATGCAATAAAATAACAATGCAATAAAATGTAACAGTGCAATAAAACGTAACATTGAGCTTGTAGCCCCTCTTAGACAAACAGTATTCCCATCTCAGGATGGTGGGGAGGTTATTACATCCTATGTATATACTCCATTCACTACCTCAGATTTGTTGGAAGACACACTACTCAACCTATCCAGAAAAGCCTACTGAGATGGTAAATCTAGTGACTAGTATTTTTGCCACCCATCTGCCAACTTGGCAGGATTGTCAGCAGCTCCTTTTGACATTCTTAACTACAGAGGAAAGGAGAGTTATGCAGGAGGCAGGTAAAATAGCAGAACAAAGAGAGGTAGACCTTCATAGTAACGGATGGACTGAATCCCAAATCATAAGAACATAAGAACAGCCTTGCTGGAACAGGCCACAGCCCATCCAGTCCAGCATTCTGTCTCACACAGTGGCTCACCATTTCCTTCAGGGTATTCCCAAGCACATGCCTTCACCTGCTTAGGATTCCCTGGAAATGGCATTGAGAGATATCCTGCCTATCTCTCCAACCCGGAGGTTGTTCTTAAGTATCCATAATTATAACCATTGATACCCTTGTCCTCCATGAACTTGTCTAATCTTTTCTTAAAGCTGTCAAGACTGGCAGCTGTCACCACTTCTTCTGGCAGGGAGTTCCATAGACCAGTAATCCTCTGGGTGAAAAAGTACTTTCTCTTATTTGTTTTAGAACTAGTACCCAAAAGTTTCATGGAGTGTCCCCTAGTTCTAGTGTTGTGCGATAGGGAAAACAGTTTTTCCTTATCTACTTTGTCCACACCGTGCATGATGTGGACATCCTTCAAGTGATGCGAGTTGGGATCATAACATGAAGGAAGGCGTGGTTCGCCTCCGAGAGTATCACACCATTTTACTCAAAGCTTTACAGGCAGCAGTCAAGAAGCCTTTTAATATGTCTAAAGCCATGTAGGGAATTTAAGGCAGGTATTCCTGGGTGGCACTGGTTCGGATCCCCAGCACCCACCTCTCCCAGATCTAGCCCAGAGTCCGCCTTCACCTCCTCTCGCTACGGCCTGGTCAGGTTTATCTTGCCCCAGGCTGTACTGGGATGGAACACCATCAACTAAAGAAAGCAAAGTGGACTGGGCAGTAGCATAGCGAAACAGGGTGGCACTCTTATCTTTCCCTGGCTGGGCAAAGACAGAAAATGGAATGGGGCTCAGTATGATATCAGCGTTTCTTTTAAACCGTTTGAGGAAAAAACTTTGTTTTTGAAGATTGTCCCCTTAAAACAAGTTGATTTTCCCATTGAGCCTTCCCACCCATTTATCTCTCAATAGTTTGGGATAGTGGCCTCCAGGTTGTTGCAGTTTCAGACAACCCGTGACACGGGGAAGTAAAAAAGTCTTTGAGAAAGTGGGAACCAAAGTTTTCTTCCCCACTCCCCCCTTGTTTTGTCCCATCCAGCTGTCCTTTCTAGCTGGAAAAAAAGATCAGTTTCTTTTCGAGAAGTCAGTCCTTATCAGGTTTTGAACTCCGGTAGCTAGAGAAATTGCGCTTTGGCAAGTTAGTACGGTTTCAAAGATTTATTCTGAATAAAAAGGTTTCAGAAATGCAGACAAAAATCCTCACTAAACTGACTTAGAAAAATTAGGCAATTCAGAAGGGACTCAGTATATATGTCATACTCTGTTACTCTATAAAAGTTTCTCTATTAGGCTGGGTGTGGTCCCAGTTTTCAGAGACAACTCTGCTGGGCACCCTGGCCAGTTACATATATGAAGTAAAGAAAAGCTGAATCTTTCTTTCATCTGTGGTCTTCAGTTCTTCCCCTTAAATAAAGCCAGTTTACTACACGTGAAACTTTTTGTACACTCCAGGCATTTAAAAGGCTTCTCACGTGTGTGGATCCTGTGATGTTAAGCAAACCAACCACTGTCACTGAAACTTTTTCCACTATTCAGGCATTTAAAAGACTTCTCTCCTGTGTGGGTCCTATGATGCTTAGCAAGGCATGAACTTTGAATGAAGCTTTTTCCACACTCCAGACATTTAAAAGGCTTCTCTCCTGTGTGGGTCCTGTGATGATTAGCAAGATGACCACTCGTGCTGAAACTTTTTCCACAATTTAGGCATTTAAAAGGCTTCTCTCCTGTGTGGGTCCTATGATGTGAAGCAAGGTATTCACTTCGACTGAAGCTTTTCCCACACTCCAGACATTTAAAAGGCTTCTCCCCAGTGTGGGTCCTATGATGCTTAGCAAGGGATGAACTTTGACTGAAACTTTTTCCACACTGCAGACATTTAAAAGGCTTCTCTCCAGTGTGGGTCCTATGATGCTTAGCAAGGGATGAACTTTGACTGAAGCTTTTTCCACACTGCAGACATTTAAAAGGCTTCTCTCCTGTGTGGGTCCTGTGATGTGAAGCAAGGCTACCACTCACACTGAAACTTTTTCCACACTCCAGGCATTTAAAAGGCGTCTCTCCTGTGTGGGTCCTGTGATGTGAAGCAAGGCTACCACTTTCACTGAAACTTTTCCCACACTCCAGGCATTTAAAAGGATTCTCTCCTGTGTGGGTCCTGCGATGTGAAGCAAGGCTACCACTCACACTGAAACTTTTCCCACACTCCAGGCATTTAAAAGGCTTCTCTCCAGTGTGGGTCCTATGATGCTTAGCAAGGTATGAACTTTGACTGAAGCTTTTTCCACACTCCAGACATTTAAAAGGCTTCTCTCCTGTGTGGGACCTGTGATGTGAAGCAAGGTGTTCACTTCGACTGAAACTTTTTCCACACTCCAGGCATTTAAAAGGTTTCTCTCCTGTGTGGGTCCTGTGATGTGAAGCAAGGTGTTCCCTTTGACTGAAACTTTTTCCACACTCCAGGCATTTAAAAGGCTTCTCTCCTGTGTGGGTCCTGTGATGTGAAGCAAGGCTACCACTTTCACTGAAACTTTTTCCACAATTCAGGCATTTAAAAGGCTTCTCTCCTGTGTGAGTCCTATGATGCTTAGCAAGGCATGAACTTTGAAAGAAGCTTTTTCCACACTCCAGACATTTAAAAGTCTTCTCTCCAGTGTGGGTCCTATGATGCTTAGCAAGGTATGAACTTTGACTGAAGCTTTTTCCACACTCCAGACATTTAAAAGGCTTCTCTCCTGTGTGGGTCCTGTGATGATTAGCAAGATGACCACTCATGCTGAAACTTTTTCCACACTCCAGGCATTTAAAAGGATTCTCTCCTGTGTGGGTCCTGTGATGTGAAGCAAGGCTACCACTCACACTGAAACTTTTCCCACACTCCAGGCATTTAAAAGGCTTCTCTCCAGTGTGGGTCCTATGATGCTTAGCAAGGTATGAACTTTGACTGAAGCTTTTTCCACACTCCAGACATTTAAAAGGCTTCTCTCCTGTGTGGGTCTTGCAATGGTTAGCAAGGCTTCTCTCCTGTGTGGGACCTGTGATGTGAAGCAAAGTGTTCACTTCGACTGAATTATTTTCCACACTCCAGGCACCACTCTCACTGAAGCTTTTTCCACATTTCAGGCCTTGGAACTGCTTCTCCCCTGAATATGTTCTTTCACGAATTGTAATATATCCTCCTAGTTGAAAAGATGCTTTATATTCCATATCAGCAGTTGTGTGGAAAAAGCAGATAATTGCCTAGTTTGAGAAGGAAACTCCTGAAAATTCAAATAAAGCTGAAGTCTAATGAAGAATCGAATCCGGAGAGTATCTAGCGAATTATTTGTAAAAATACTGCCCTCCACTCTTCAGTTGGTCCTGGTAACCTTTGAATTTCCACTGTGATTCCTTTCTTTTGTGTTCCCACTGTGCCTGGGGAAATAAGAAAGATTATTTGGAAATGTGCAAAGAAGCTACAGAAGACTCAGCAACACAAAACCCAATCCCATACAATACTTTGGTGGAAGAAAGCTAACTCCGATTCTAAGGAGAAACGTCTATGGTATTTATACTAGAAAGCCAGTGTATTCCAGTGTCAGTGGAAGTGAGAAAGCATGCAAAACCTCATCCTGAATAATTAGAAGGGAATATAGACGCACATTAGAAGACAACAGTTAAAAATCTTTCATGACAACTGCTCTCAGTACCAAGAGATATCAAGTGCTTTATTGCTGATACGTACCTCCAAACCAGGGGTGCCAAAACATTTTGCACTGCAGGCTTGAACATGTCCCTGGACAGCTGAGCGGGCCTGACCATTTCCCCTGGAAGTGGAAGAGGTGCATTTATGACAGCCGTAAATGCCCCCGCTTCCACCTTTATCACAGGTGAGGGTGTATTTACGCATGTGCAGGTGTGTTTTATGTTTGACATAAATGTGTCCACTTCCACTTTGGGGGTTAGCTTGGTCAGTGGGATGTGTGTGTGTCACATGGAATGGTGTTGCAAGCCGGGTGTTAGTTTAGGCACCCCTGCTCCATATCAGAGACATAGGGGGAGGAAAATGCCTCACAGGGGCTTCATTGGGCACCCAGAACCTCTTGGGAACACCCGGCAGGGTGGACCAGAGATCCTGCGACCTGCTGCCTCTATGAGCATACTTCCCCCTAGCCCGATTCGCTGGGGAACAGGGTAAGAGAAGCCTTCTGCGTATGGCAGGTAATTTTATTCCGTGGGTGAAGCTAAGCTTCCAAATACTGCTTTCTCTTCCCTTCCCTTAGACAGAGCAATCCCCTCTCACCTCTTCCTTCTGGCTGGGCAACGAGGACCGTTGGAAGTTCCTTCTGGTTGCTCTGCTTGGTTTCCAAGCTGCTTTTTCATATAAAAGGCAGTCACTCAGACTACAGGTGTTTGTAGTTTTATTGTTAGAAACTTACATAAAAACAAAGAAATAAACATAAAAATATATCTTCCTAACTTTTCTAGCAGGTACCTTCTTAATAGGTAGTGGCTGAAGAGCCCCGCATGGCTTTCTTCTAATCCCGAAGAGACATCTTGCCTATGAAGTGGCTGAGAGCCAAGGGTTTCTCCCTTGGTCTCAGGAGTGTGCTATCTTTTCACTGCTCTAACTGGGCTCTTTTTATAAGAAAAAGAGAGTTCAGGAATGTTATGACCTAATAATGATCTCATTGCCGTGCACCTGTGTTCCCTTGAGAAATTAGACAAGTGTACGTGCTATGTGACATCTAGCCCCCAGCTGTGCATTCTTGAGATGACTCAATCTGCAGGTGTCAGGAGGTAATTAGTTTGACTGACAGGAGGGGGCTCCCCTCCCTTGGGATAGCAGGTATTCAAGGAATTTGTCCAAGACTGGTAAACACATTCCTTATCTTATCTTTTGGCGTCAGCATGTCTGGTCAGTGGGTGGAGGAATGCTAGCACCTGAACTTTCTAACACCTGCTAATTAGCATTACATCATTCTACTTTAAAATGGAATCTGACTTTCTAAGTCTAAGAAAGATACATGGATCAAACATCATCTATAAATCTATACAGGTTTGAATGTGATGATCATTTCTTGCCAATTTAACTCATTAGAAACACCCTGTACATGTTTGTTCTTCATGTACTTTTCCAAAGATTAAAGCCCTCTTATGAGTCCTCATGGTACAGTGGTTTATAATTGGTATGAGATGCAGGCAAGCTAGAGCAAAGTACCAAAGAAGGCTCCCAGATTATACCAATTAGCTGGAAGGCTTATAAGTTTGTGGCAGCTTTCCATTGTTGGTACAACTCTCATGGAAAGACTGACACCCTGCTCAACTCCAGACTGCCTGCCTAGACCCTGGCTTCTCTGCCAACCCTGAGGATGCACCTGGACACCCTTTGGATTAGACGCTTGCTCAGACTACCGATAACCAGACCTCGGCTTGCCTTTTGGACTTTGATATCTGGACTCTCCTTGAATAGACTCTTTGTGTAGCGCCACCGTGCCTGCTCAGATTCCACCAAGAAGTTGTGGACCCCTGCCGCATCTCCCCGTCGCCTACACCACCGGTGGGGGGATGGAAGCAGCTGCAGCTTGGGCACCGCCCACTCCTGGCCCCGCCTGGCCTGGCCTGGAGGGAAGGACTACAGCCACGGAGGACCCCACAGCCATGGAGGACCCCTGCCATGTCTCCCCATCGCCAACACCAATGGCGTGGGGATGGAAGTGGCTGCAGCTGCGGGTACTAGTGCCACCTCCTGGACCCGCCCGACCCGGAGGGAAGAAAAAGGATACCCACATCCACAAAGGACCCCAAAGCCACGGAGGACCCTACTGCATTTCCCCATCGCCTACACCACCGTTGCGGGGATGGAAGCAGCCACAGCTGTGGGCACCACCCGCTCCTGACCCTGCCTGGCCCGAAGGGAAGAAAAAGGATGACTGCAGCCAGGGAGGATCCCACAGCCATGGAGGACCCCTGCCACATCTCCCCATTGCCTACACCACTGGAGTGGGGATGGAAGTGGCCGCAGCTGTTGGTACTGATGCCACCTCCTGGACCCGACCGACCCGGAGGGAAGAAAAAGGATGCTGGGGGCAACCAGGGTGCCTTTGCGCTTTGTATTTGGGGCAAGAGAAGGGATAAAGAGCCACCCATTATATTGTATTTTCTACTTTCTTACTCTTGTGTCAGATATTTTGATTGTGCCAATTGATTGTGATATTTGTTCTGGATTTCTTGCATTGTTGTATTTCTATTGTATTATGGTATTGATTTGTTGTGAGCCGCCCTGAGTTGGCATATGCTGAGGAGGGCGGCATACAAATAAAAATCTAATCTAATCTAAAATTGATTTTTAAGAACAAAATAATACAAGACAAAAATGTACAATCATAAGAAAGATTAATACCAAACCCACTAATACCAAAAAGAAATAAACATTTTAATAATACAGCATCAACAATATGCACTCCAGCACCATGGGTCATTTTAATCCTATCCATATGTCCTGTTGTGATCTGGCCCTGTCAGATTTAACTTTTCTGCTCTTTTCAGTCAGGCCTCTCTGTGGCTGTCTCTTTCTGACAATTTCAGGCTTGTCTAGGCATGTTCAGCCAGTCAACTTGAAGATCAGTTGTTTTTTGTAACCTCTCTGAATCCATGAAGGGAGGTCGGTCAGGAGTGTCCAGTTTTGTACTTTAATAACCTCTTATTAAATGGGAGGATAATTTCCATTGGATGCTCCTATCTAGACCAGACCTCTAAGGAGGGGTTTTCTTCCCTATTAAAATTAGAACCCACTGGCTCAGCAATCAGTCAGGACAGGGCGGGGGGGGGGGAGAAGAAGGAGTTCTTCCTGATAGTTACCTGAAAACCAGATGGGCCCTTTTGGGCTATTTTACCACATGGATTGGACTTAGACAATATACTGATTGGAACATCTCTACACTTAGTCAATTTTCTGAGGATTGGAGTGTTGGACAGCCATTTTTCTGGAAATGGGACTTTGCTGATTTTCTTCTTTATATCTATGCTTTCCTATTTTATGGAAATATAAAACAAAGTCTATCTTGGACTTTGAATTGAAATTGGAATTATTTGCTCCCAGTTGCCTACACTCTGCCAGTGAGACTTTCAGCACTTTTTGCCGAACAGCGATCCTCTGAGCCTCTCTGAGCAGTGCATTTCAGGCAGAGGTTGTTTTGCCCGTGCATGAGCTCTGAAGGAGGGGAGGAGGCGGAATTGGTTCTAACTTGCTCTGAGGGCCTGCAAGAGGCCGTCATCCCCTGAGAGAGAAAGGGGGCGAGGGGGTGAGAAGGCAGGGGTTGCCCTCCAACTCCCCTGACATGTCCCTCTAAAAATTATCCTTTTTATAATTTCTTAATTCATTTTCATGCTGTTTATAGCTTCTATTAATTCAAATGACACAAATGAGATATTTAGAAAGCCCCTCTCTTGTTTCTCTGGTCAGACAGCTCCACACACACACCCCACACACACACACATTTTGCATTGTGTTTAAATACCTTATTTAATTTGGGTACTGTATTAAGAATTTTGACTGGTACAATGGTTTAACTGTTGTACTGCAGTCAATACTCTGCACATGTTCTGAGTTCGATCAGAACCGGGCTGAAGGGTGACTGAGCCTTCCATCCTTCTGAGGTTGGTACCCAGCATGAGGTTGGTATCTAGCATGTTGGGGGCAAAATGTTATGGCAACTATCCAGAGACTACACAAGCACCATGGAGCAAAGTAAAGGTTTTCCTTGCTCGAAAGCCAGTCGTATCCGACTCTAGGTTTCAGTGCTCATCTATGTTTCAAAGCCAAAGAGCCAGCGCTATCTGCTTCTGCAGACATTTTCCTGGTCATGTGGCAGGCATGACTAGACACCAGAGCGCACGGAGCGCTGTTACCTTCCCACCGAAGTGGTCCCTATTTATCTACTTGCAATTTCTTGCTTTCGAACTGCTAGGTTGGCAGGAGCTGGGACAAAGACAGGAGCTTATTTCATCCTGCAGGACTCGGGAATCAAACTGCTGACCTTCCACCTCCCAGTCAGTGTCTTAGCCACTTGAGCCACTGCAATCCCTCCCAATGGAGTATATATATGTTATTGCTACTGTTATCAAGAGGTGGACTCTTAGGATACCTAAGAGACCATGTCATCCCAAGAACAACTATCCATCCCACCAGAGCAGACCAGAGACGCTCTCTCAAGATACCATCGGCTAGAGAGGCCCGAATCTCTAGCACAAGGAGGGCCTTTTCAGTGACTTATGGAGCCTCTTACCAACCAAGTTGCGCCTCCAGATGGAAGCTGTTGCCCTTCGGGAAAGCCGAAAACCTGGCTGGCAAGGCATGTGTGGGTCCCAGGTGGCATGGTGATCCCCTTCTTGCTGACTTATATAGTTTAGGCCTCTCAACTTTTAGCTGCTTTTTAGCCCCTTTTTAAACTGCATTTTAAAAAATAATTGATGGGTAGGGAAAATTTTAGGGTTTATTAAGGGTTTTTAAGATTGTGATGTTTTGTGTTGTTGTTATTGTGCCGCCCAAAGTTGCTTGTTCGAATTGGGCGGCAGTATATAAATTTGAAATAATAGATAATAAATACATAAACAAATGGAGTGTGCATTCACACATGTGAGTGAATTGTGTTGGTGTTAAGCAAAACTCCTTGAAGATTTTGCCAAAGTAAAACTCAGGAGTGCTGAGGGGACATGATAACCCATCATACTTGAAGCTATCTTTACCAACAAAAGCCCGCATAGTTAAAGCAATGGTCTTCCCTGTGATAATGTATGAATGAGAGCTGGGCCATAAGGAAGGCTGAGCACAGAAGAATAGACACCTTTGAACTGTGGTGCTGGGGAAAACATTTGAGAGTTTCCGGGGCTGCAAGGAGATCAAATCCGTCAATCCTGAAGGAAATCAACCCTGAGTCCTCCTTGGAAGGACAGATACGGAGAAGGCCCTGATGCTGGGAAAGATTGAAGGCAAAGAGAAGGGGGCGGAAGAGAATGAGATGGTTAGATGGCATCGTTGATGCAGTCGGAGTAGATCTGGGTGGACTAAGGAAATGGCAGATGGCAGAGGAGCGTGGCGTGCTATGTTCCATAGGGTTGAAAAGGGCTGGAACTCAACTATGCGCAGGGGCGTAGGAACTATTTTTGCTTGGGGGTAATCTTGAAAAGGTTCCGGCTTCTAAGAAAAGGGCCTGCATTTTTTGTGGATGGGGGTTTTAACCAATTTCACCCCCAAATAGCTTGTCTTAACCTTTGTCCCATCCAGCTTCCTTTTCCCCAGCAGTCCCTCCCGCAAAGGGCTCTCATCTTCACCTCCGATCTCTCCTCCTCCTCCGTTTCCTCATGCTGCCCAAAGGCCACTGGGAGGTGTAGTCCCGCTCCTCATGCATCTCATTGGGGCTGCCCAGCCAAAGAACTACAGCTCCCAGGATCCACTGAGGCCGCTTTGACCCCAAGCGCAAAGGGCACTGGGAGCTGTAGTTCCGCTCCCCATTCTTCCCAATGGGGGCCACCCACGTAAGGAACAACAGCTCCCAGGATGCTCGGCCGCACTTTCCTGGCCAGGGGATGTCTGTGTTGATCACGTGGCCACAAAATCGCCATCTCGGAATGCCCCCCCCTTCCCGATTAAAAAAAATGGGATATTTTAAAAAAGTGAGGCTGGGAAAAGGAATGAATTATGGGGTACTTGACAGGTTACAGGTATGCTATTGTCGCGTTCCGAAAGGTCCCAGGGCAAATTCAGGGGGGCCTTTGGCCCTCCCTGCCCCCCACTTCCGACGCCGCTGACTATGTGACTTTACAAATAAATGTTTAGAAGACCAAGATAGTGGCCTTTTAGGCTTCCTAAATAGTTCCCTTTTTGAATGATTATTACATGTCATGCTTAGGTGTGGCATGTGGGGAAGGTTTTGAACTACTTGCTTAGTTTCCCCCTTTATTAAAATAAATGAATTGCCCCCTTTTAAAGATCTCTAACCCGTTATACTATTACTTAGGGGGAGGAGCAGACTTAAAAGGATGCTTACCGGATCTCAGGGAAGAGTAACTGCCAGGAGAGGATGAAAATGTGCTTCCGTGTTCAGGAATGTAACGCTGTTTGGTTCACCCTGACCTGGAAGAAAAAGCCACAATACGGTCTCCTCAGTGCTTGGAAACAATGCCCTTTGTGCCCCCTTCCCCAAGTACAATACTACTCCAAGGCCCAGATACCCTAGGAAGACCCTGCCACAGTGGCCTTGGAGTCCAAAAACATATAATGTCTCCCATGAATTCAAAACTTTCCCTGCACAATTTGGGTGCAAAACTGTCCATTCAGACTACAACTTCCATCATTCCTGCCACTTGCCTCTGTCTTAGCACCACTGGAGAAGGGAAGAGAGGCACGTGTGAAAGGAGTTTTCCAGGTGAAAGATCCCGCCTCTTCCTTTCCCAAATTTCTGTCCTCTCTTGGAACCTTGTTTTCTGTTTCCCTTTAACCCTTTCATAGCCAAGCAGAAACTGATGAGAACTTAAGTTTCACAAACTACAAAGCCAAGAAAGTGGCTTCATTTTGGCAGCTCAGGATTTGATCTGGACATGAAAGAAGAAGAAGCCCAACACCAAGATCCAGGCACACCCTGGACGGCAACCTTGCCAAATAATGTTTCTAACACACGATCGAACCAAAGGAATTGAAGCACAATGTCATAATAGAAATGGAAAAGATCAGTGGTCTCTGCCTGGTATGAAAATGGTGTGTATCAGTCAAATATAATCCCGTCCTAGATTAAAAATTTATCAGATGCAGACAGTAACCAATTAAAAAAGAAAAAAGTGAAGGAATAAGCTACTGAAATTCATAGAACACATACAATGAAAAAAGTAGCCCTAATCAAGGTAACACTATATCAGGGGTGCCCAAACTTATCAGGTTGAGGGCAGGATCAGAGTTCCTCAGAGGCTCTGGTGGCTGGGCTGATTTTTCAATGGTACCTCCGTCTACAGAGGCTCACCATTACTCACCCTTCACTGCCACCGCCACTGCCGGCTCCTCCACTTTTAAAGACAAACCAAACCATAAAAGAAAGGGGGAAAAAGAAAGAGGATTTGAGGCAAGGGGGTGGGGGGAGAGAGAGAAAAACAAAGGTTTGTCTTTGGAAGCACCAAGTGGTTAAGACGCTGAACTTGATGACTGGAAGGTCGGGAGTTCGATTCCTGAGCGCTGCATGATGGATTTAGCTCTCCCGTCTCTGCCCCAGCTCCTGCCAAACTAGCAGTTCTAAAGCAAGAAATTGCAAGCAGATAAATAGGTACCAAGAGGCTGCAGTTTCTCAAGTGGCTAAGATGCTGACTGGAAGGCAGCAGGTCAGCAGTTTGATACCCGAATTCTGCAGGACAGAATAAGACCCGTCTTTGTCCCAGCTCCTGCCAACCGAGCAGTTTGAAAGCAAGAAACTGCAAGTAGATAAATAGGGGCCACTTTGGTAAACAGCGTTTTGTGCGCTCCAGTGTCTAGTCATGTCTGCTACATGACTACGTAAAAGTCTGCAGAAGCAGACAGTGCTGGCTCTTCGGCTATGAAACAGAGATGAGCACTAAACCCTAGAGTCGGATATGATTGGTTTTTGAGCAAGGGAGACCTGCCAATTTGACTGCAGTAAAAGCCTGACTTACGTACACCTCGGGTTATGTAAGACTTGGCTTACGTAAGGGATTTTTGCATTACGCATGTTTTACGTAAGTCTTTAGATATCAAAATGGCACTGCCACAATTTTGATCCCTAAAAATCCACCCACTCCCACCGCCAGAAGGGACCACTTCGGTGGGCAGGAAAACAGCGTTCATACACTCCAGTGTTTAGGCATGCCTGCCACGTGTCCATGGAAACATCTGCAGATACAGATAGCCATGGCTCTTTGGCTTTAAACATAGATGGGCACTAAACCCTACAGCCAGAGAGGGGGCTTTTTCGTTTCCCTTCCAGGGAACTCTAGCTTTACATGCATTGGCTCTGCTGGTATGCAACACATACACAACATACATGCCGCGTACATCAGCTTTGGCCCTGAGTGTCTCCTCAGTAGAGTATGCTGCTCCAGTCTAGAGCATATCCACACATGCAAACCAAGTTGACATCCTTGTGAATGAGGCCATGCGGATAGTGACAGGATGTCTCAAACATACACCAGGTGAGAAAATATAAATCTCTTGTTGATATTGCTCCACCTAAGATCAGGAAAAGTAGCAGCAGATGCTGAGAGAACGAAGCAGG
This sequence comes from Bradypodion pumilum, assembly GCA_035047305.1. Taxonomy (NCBI): domain Eukaryota; kingdom Metazoa; phylum Chordata; class Lepidosauria; order Squamata; family Chamaeleonidae; genus Bradypodion; species Bradypodion pumilum. The sequence continues at coordinate 471,318,554 of JAWDJD010000002.1, forward strand.
AAAATAACCCTAGACACCCTCTGAACAGAGATTAGCCTTAGGCCTGCCATGTTCAGATCCAGGAAGAGCTTCAGGGTAAGAACAAACATTCTTGAAGGTAGACAAGAGCAAAGCCATATAAGAAGATGGAGGAAGGAATTCACTGGGGAAGGAACATGATTAAAGGTGGATATAGCGTAGGGTCTCAATCTCCCCTACGTCACCTGGAGGACCCGGAATAAGCTGAGGGAGTTGGAGTCCTTAAATGTTGCTTTGAGCCTTGCCCAACGGAGAGAAGGAATGAGACAGACTTCAGGAATCAGGATAAACGGCTTGTTCTCAATTTATTTCCCATTAAATTTTATAATGCAAAAACTGCTTTGTGGCTATACTACTAATTAACAGAGAGACTAGCTGTTTTTCTAAAATAACTGAGTCCTTATTTGTTCTGTCTCTGTTGACAGAAAGACTTATCTGGTCACAGGTTCCCTAAAAAAGTCATGGAACCAGTTGGTTAATTAAAGGTACACAAGGGAAACAATGGAGGATTAACTTAATCCAAGTCACCTTGGTCAATCAAGGAAAACAGATTATTCCCTGGTCAATTTAGAAGGTAAAAGGTCTGCTGACCTTGCTTTAGTTAAGAATTCAAGCTCTGTGGCTGACTGGCAAGAGGTCAATTGGTGTGCCACTGACCTCTTTCATTCCAGTCATCACAGTTCAAGATCATTTTATATTAAATATGGTATATAATTTTAGTATGATCTTGCATGAATCTAATTACCATTCCAACACCTAAATGCAAGACAAACATGCTTATGTGGGGACTGCTGGTGGATCACAAAACACGGTGTAAATGTGGAGGCACAGAATCCAGCTCATTTACTGGTCTTCCGATTGCTGCCAGAAGCATGCGCCAATGAGGACTTGGAGTTTGGGCAACATCAAAGCAAAGAAAGTGGCTTCATTTTGGCAATCCATGGTTTGATCAGGACACAAAAGACAATTTTCTCCTGGGGTGGGGGGGTGGGGGTTATACATGCAACTACTTGTGGATATCCCGTAAGATATAATTGGCACAAACCATCTTTGAATGGTTTGGGGATTGGCGAACGCGCCGCGTGCCCCGTTAAGGACCATTTGGGGATGGAAATTAGGGGCACGGGATTTGATATTAGTTTATAGTCACTTTGATTCACCATGCTTGGCCAGCAGTTTCTGAGAACAATGGTTGTACAGAGGTCACAGATAAGTGACTTGAGCAAACACCCCGCAAGTTAATTAACTCTACGGAACTCCCGATCCCAAGAGTAAACTGTCGTCCCATGGTTCTGTTATCATAAGTGGTCCCTGATTGGATTAGAAGAATAGCTAACCTGTCCAGTTCCTAGTAATTATCACCCCTGATTTATGTGTATTGTACTAATTACCTAACGTTGGGTCATGCGCAACCCTTTCCGCAAATGGCCCGTGAAAGAATATATCTGTGCTGCTTTCTGATCATTAAACTACTGGTATTCACTCATCCTGCCTCGCTTGCCTCATTATACCAGTCTCCTCCGGCACCCATTTCCTGCCGAAATCCCTTCATCTGGTGACCCCGACGTGACCTACTCGTGAGAAACGGCAAATCCAGGCCATCCGGCCCAACGTCCGCAGCGCTACTCTACACTTAGAGTGGTGTCTGTTTCTTCCCGGGGGAAGTGAGACGGCTCAGGTTGGAAAGCCATCCGATCTGAACTGCGCTCTGCTATGAGCCGAAGCATTCCAAGAGGCAGAGCACGCTCCAAAGCTCTGAGGCATCTCATCCATCAGTTGCAAGGGAACGCGTTCTGGCACAAGGATTGACTGTGAGCCCTGTATCATCGCAGAGACTGGCGAGGGTCCGTGGGGGAGTCCACGATCTCAAATCCTTCCCAGACCATCATCACATCAAGCCGTATTCCTGAACCCAGACGCGTCACATCATCCCGAGGAGGCAACTTCGAGGGGTCGAGTCAGGTAAATATGGGCGCTTGTCAACAAAAGGCAGGTCCATCTGCTAGCTAAAAAGCTCATGTAAGGGAGCTTAAGAGCTTGGCCAAGCTAAACCATACCCGCATTCGCAGTGCGCAGCTAGTAGATCCCTTGATGTATCTTAGGGACAATTGTTTATTTTATCCAGAGATAGGCACTTTAGACCTTTCGGTTTTGGAGAGGTTTGGGAACTGCATTAAACAAATGCCCAGAGTCCCAGCATGTATTATCTATACATGGAGCAAGCTTAGGGAGGCCATTTCAGAGGCCACCCCAGTCCGGATGGAGATCAAAGAACCCCTAGCGCAGTTAGAACCATCTGCCCCAACGGGTCTCTATCCACTTCAGTTCAAGCAGGGAGGCATAGGGAACTTCTTTCCAACGGCAGTAGCTGCAGATGCCACCGAAGGAAACAAGACTCTGGGGAGCGCAGGCGCACCACAGATAGCTAGGAGTTCCATTCAGCGCATGGTAGAAGAGGAGACCATCAAAGGGGAATTGTCAGCGGAAGAACTAGCTGAACTTAGTCAATTGTGTCCAGTCCGCATTGAGTTGGATGCCCTCACAGGCCAACCATAAGCTGTCCACACGCCAGTTCCGTACAAACTGCTCATGGCAGTCCGGAAAGCAATTCAGGAAACAGGACTTCAAAGTCATTTCACTAGAGGCACACTTCAGCAGATATGTGAGGCAATGATGCTCATTCCATACGACTGGAAGGTCGTCATGAGAATGATGCTCAATCCAAGCCAGTATTTGCTATCGGACAGCAAGTACAGACTCGAAGCACAGGCAAAGGCTGCCAGGATGGGGGGGGGAGCAGTAATTGCCGACCAACTTTACGGGTCCGGTCAGTTCAACTCCATCCCAGCGCAGTCCACCTTGCCTACCGCCACCCTCCAGCTGGCGGCTGAGACAGCCTTCAGGGCATATCTCAAAGTCCCCGCAACTGGCAAAGCAGCCAAAAATTACACAGCGGTCAAACAAGGTGCCCAGGAGCCCTACATGGACTTTATTAACAGATTGGAGGAAGCAATCACTAGGCAGATAGACAATGAACAAGCCCTGCAGGAGCTTATGATGAAGCTCAACAAGGATAATGCCAACCTTGACTGCTGCAAAATTTTGCAGGTGATGGGTAACCGCCCCGATCTGACGCTTACCGACATGATCAGGGCTTGTGCCGACGTTGGTACAGATTCCTACAAAATGGGTCTGCTAGCAGCAGCGGTGCAAGCCGGTAGAAAACCCAAGGGCAAAACCAAAGGAACATGTCACAACTGTGGCAAAGTCGGTCATTTCGCTAAAGAATGCCGATCTAAGAAGGGGGCGGCCAAGGCTCGGGTCGTCCTAAAACTCCGACCTCCCAGTGCCCACGTTGCCACAACGGCTTCCATTGGGCTAACAAGTGTCCGAATTCGGGAAACCAGAGCACGGGCTTGTCTCTGGCCCCGGTTCAAACAGAGACCTCAAATGCTCTGGAGGAACTGGAGCTGGATTAGTTCCGCATAGCATTCCATCCTGCATTCCGGAGGCTCAGGCCAAGCCTAAAGGCAGTGCGGGACTAGATTTGACTTGCCGAGCTGAAGTCACATGTGACTTGCCCGGTACGGTCTATCTGGTCAGTACCCAGTACATGGGCCCTCTGCCTAAAGGTTTCATAGGTTTATTTTTGCCCTGCAGTAGTGCAGGTACACGCGGAATCTTTGTGATTGCCGGAGTCATAGACTCCAATTTTTCAGGTATAATCCAGGTTCAGCTCTGGACACACCTACCCCAAACCATTCACACAGGAGACACATTAGCGCAACTGATCATGGTTCCTTGTCACTCACCCACAGGCAGCCAGGGAAGGCTCAGGGACAGCTCAGAGTTCGGGTCGACAGATCGCCCGAGTGAGCGGCAGGAAGTGCAAGGATACCAGATCTTAGCAACAGTGGAAACTAACAGAGTGGAAGCGACGGCCAGTCATAAAGGTATTTTTAAACAAAAGGCCTTTTGACGGGTTGCTAGACACCGGAGCTGACGTCAGCGTGGTCAGCCATAGCCAGTGGCCACGTGACTGGGCTCTGGAACCGGTTTCGGAAGTGTGGGGGGTAGGTGGTGTTCAGGAAGCTTTCAGAGGTCGAGATTCAGTGGAAGTCACCATCCCCGGAGCCGAAGGCATGGCCGTCATTCCGCCACACGTCCTAGAAGTCCACGTGAATCTCTGGGGGCGGGACATTTTGCAGCAGTATCGTGCCACTCTTACCTTCGGGTAACATGGCTTTACCGCTCAAATGGCTTACCAACCAGCCAGTTTGGGTAGAGCAGTGGCCGACAGTGGGAGAAAAGCTAGTAGCCCTAAAACAGCTCGTTAAAGAGCAACTCAATGCAGGTCATATAGAACGATCCACCAGCCCATGGAATTCACCCATATTCGTCATTAAAAAGAAGTCAGGGAAGTGGTGACTCCTTCACGATCTAAGAGAGAGCAATAACTGTATTCAGCCAATGGGACCACTTCAGTGCGGCATCCCGAATCCGAACATGATCCCCGAGAATTGGGAGATCCTGGTCGTAGACCTGAAGGATTGTTTTTATACAATTCCTTTAGACCCAAGGGATAGGGAAAGGTTCGCCTTCACGGTGCCAGTCGTGAACCACAGGGAACCCATGCAACATTTCGCGTGGAAGTACTTGCCTCAGGGTATGCTCAATTTGCCGACTCTGTGTCAAATTTACGTTCACGACGCACTGGAAAGGTTTTGCAACCTTCACCCAAAGTCCTAGTATGTCATTTTATGGATGATATCCTGATCGCTGCGCCACAACTCGGCAGCGAAATGTTTAAGGGCCTCCAGACTAGTCTGGGGGAGAAGGGGTTACTCATTGCCCCAGAGAAAGCTCAGAGAACTGAGCCCTTCTCATACCTGGGCCACCGGCTTCTCCGTTCTTTCGCGGCACCAGTGTTGCCACAAATTAATCTCAAGGATTCAGTCACATTGGTAGAATTTCAACAGATTCTGGGAAATACCAATTGGGCTAGACCGTATTTCAGGCTAGATACGGAGCTTCTGAAGCCGCTCTTCTCGCTGCTTACGCTAGGTAGGCAGCCAGCAGATCGGATACACATTCCGCGAGAGGCTTGCTTGACTCTCGAAAAGGTTAACCGAGTCCTCAGCCAGCGGTGGGTAGACAGGATTAGTCAGGGGCCATATGCTCCAGTCCTGAACCTGTACATAGTCCAAACTGGGACCACGTTCACCAGAGCTCTAGGTGTAGACTCCGAGCGAGAGGTGAAAATCGTGGAATGGGTGTATTTACCACACACCTCTTCCCGAAACATAGTCCCTCCGCAGGAACTGGTCTCCACGGTGATTTACCGCGGCAGACTGAGAGCTAGGGACAATTCCGGTCACGATTTAGCAAAAATCGTCGTCCCATTCACAAAGGATCAGGTCCAACAGTTAATGCAGCTCGAAGACACTCTTCCGATTGCATTAGAAGGGTTTACAAGATGTTTGGCGTACCATTTGCCAAAAGACCCCAGACTCATTTTGCTCCAAACGTGGACAGTCAGCATGCGTGAGTTATTGTCTTTGATTCCTCTTCAGGGGGCCAAGACGGTATTCACCGATGGGGGAAAAATTTATGGGGTTCTCACTTGGCAGGAGGGTCAGGCTTGGCAAACGCTGCTGACTCTTCCGCAGAAATCCGCACAGCGGGTGGAATTGGTAGCGGCAAACCTTGCCTTGCGTACTTTTGCCAATGAACCACTGAATGTGATTACGGACAGCCAGTATGTCTGGAATCTCATTCACAGCCAACCAGGAGCATACATCACTCCCGCGATAGACCGCAACTTGTTGAGTTTGTACCTCACCACTCAATTTCATTTGCGTAACCGTAAGGAACCGCTCTATGTAGCCCACATTAGAAGTCACCAGGATCTATCCGGGCCGATTTCTGAGGGCAACAGCAGAGCAGCCACGGCCGCAAAGGAAATTCAGCAAAAGTCAGTATTGGGAGTCTTCATGATTCCGATTCAAAGTCATGCATTCTTTCACCAAAATGCCAAAGCGCTCGCATGGCAGTTCAATCTGCCACTGTCTCAAGCGCAAGGCATAGTCCGCTCCTGCCCACAGTGTGCAGGAACCATGGGGGGGGCCTTCATAGGGGAATTAACCCACGAGGGACAGAAGCCAACCAGGTGTGGCAAATGGACATCACACATGTTCCGCAGTTTGGGAGATGGCAATATATGCACGTCTCCATTGACACATCCTCTTAATTTGTCTGGGCTACTGCTCAGAAGGGGGAGACTGCTTCCCACGTGGAGCAGCATCTCCTCTCCTGTTTTGCGGCCATGGGCAAACCAGGACACATGAAAACGGATAACGCTCCGGCTTATTGCTCCAGGCAGCTGGCCACATTTATGGCCACCTGGGACATTAAACACACATTTGGCATTCCGTACAATCCACAGGGACAAGTGACTGTCGAGCGGGTGAATCGGACGCTCAAGTCCTACATTGAAAAACAAACAGAAAGAGGGGGGAACTAGCCCTCCCCAAAAATCAGGGTCAGGCACAGCAGTGTTTGAACAAGGTCTTGTTTACATACAACCACCTCCACATTTTTTCAGACTGTACTCCGCAGGAGAAGCACTTCCGTCGCACGGAGGCTCTCCCGCGCCCTATGGAGTGTTATCGCATGCCACCGGATCCTTCTTGGAGGGGCCCGGTGCCACTCGTGACATGGGGAAGGGGATATGCAGCAGTTTTGTCTCCCTCAGGTGTCGTCTGGATTCCGGCCCGGTGTGTCAAGCCTCATCTCGAGTCCAATGGCATGGAGCCAAGTGTTCCCGGATTCGTTGCCCGAGATGAAGGAGCTGAACCTGAACGGACCCAGGTGGGGGTGACGTCGGAGGTCGACGCCAGCGCCGAAGATCACATGGGGAATGGTCAAGTCCCTGTGCCAGGAGGTGACTGAGATTGTGCGACAGCAGAATGCAGAACCAACACCCGAGAACATCGTGGTGGCAGTTTTGTCCCAGATCACCTTCAACACTTTGACCACCATCATCTTGATCCTTTCCTTGTCTTTCGGGGGGGGGGTTCAAGCCACTTCATTTGAAGCAGAAGATTGGGTGCCTGGCGCGGTTTTCTCTGCCCGGCTACACTACAATATTTAGGAAAGATTGGCACACCCCGTCAATCAGTCTGATTTTTGCTTGAGGCAGACCACCGATACTGCCTCTCTTCTGAGTACTTGTCTCATCCCAGTGTGTCATGCCCCAGATGCGCACCTCAAGAACGGTGACTGGACAGTAAGATGGCTACTTGGCCCACTCCACAGGGTCACGATTTCCACTTATGCGCACTGGGGAACCCAAGCAACAAAGGTCCTGCCGGCTGATGCGGTCACTCTCTACACACCCCGAGTGTCGGCCAGCCCGAACGCAACTTGTGGTCGAATGACCGGCTGTTCCGCGGTCAAAGAGCCACAGCATCATTGCCTCAGTCCCGGCAACAGCACTTGGACCCAGAGACTATTAATTCAATGTTTGTGCATATTACTTTGCCTTCAGGTTGGTTTTTCACATGTAACCAGCATACTTGGAACTACATTCTTGCAAATGTATCTGATTCTACTTGTTGTATTAGCCGTTTGACATTGTTGCTTCCCACAAAGGATATGGTTGCCCCAAGCACCAACATATCTACACGCATACGGCGCATTCACGCCACCCAGCTAGATAGTTGATGTGACAGTAACCTTAGGCTTTTAAGCAAAGCTGAGTACATCTCATTGGCAGTCAGCATTTTCGGTGTGCCAGGCTTAGCCACAGGCAACACACGTAAGATCAACCAGTTGGCATGCGCGCTAGCTAAAGCCATAAACCACACTTCGTCCGCCATAGCCATGCTTAATCAGGAGCAGGCGGAACTACGTCACACAGTGTTGGATAATCGGGCGGCTATCGATCATCTCCTTCTTTTGCATCACCCTGGTTGCGAGGCTGTCCATGGCATGTTATTTTAACCTCACGGACAACTCTCGCAAGGTACAGTCAGATCACAGATCTTCATACCTTGGTTCAGAATATTAAACAAGATGCTACGTGGGGGTGGCTCTGGTCATGGTTTCCATGGGGATGGCTCCAGACCACACTCAAAGTGATTGTGGGCATTACGGTTTTGGGGGTAACGATTTGTTGCTTCGCACAATGTATCCCCTCACTCTTGTCTAGATGTATCCCACGCAAGGAACCCCAGAATGTCCTCACTCCACGTCAGCTGATGCCGTGCATTCTCAAAACTATTGGCCAAGCTTCATTACAAATAAAAGAAAGAGGGCATGTGGATATCCCATAGGATATAATTGGCACAAATTGTCCTTGGATGGTTTGGGGATTGGCGAACGCGCCGCGTGCCCCATTAAGGACCATTTGGGGATGGAAATTAGAGGCACGGGATTTGATATTAGTTTACAGTCACTTTGATTCACCATGCTTGGCCAGCAGTTTCCGAGAACAATAGTTGTACAGAGGTCACAGATAAGTGACTTGAGCAAACACCCCGCAAGTTAATTAACTCTACAGAACTCCCGATCCCAAGAGTAAACTGTCGTCCCATGTTTCTGTTATGATAAGTCGTCCCTGATTGGATTAGAAGAATAGCTAACCTGTCCGGTTCGGAGTAATTATCACCCCTGATTTATGTGTATTGTACTAATTACCTAATGTTGGGTCATGCGCAACTCTTTCCGCAAATGGCCCGTGAAAGAGTATATCTGTGCTGCCTTCTGATCATTAAACTACTGGTATTCGCTCATCCTGCCTCGCTTGCCTCATTATACCAGTCTCCTCCAGGACCCACTTCCTGCCGAAATCCCTACTACTACTACTACTACTACTACTACTACTACTACTACTACTACTACTACTACTACTACTACTACTACTAATAATAATAATAATAATAATAATAATAATAATAATAATAATAATAATAATAATAATAATAATAGTAGTAGTAGTAGTAGTAGTAGTAGTAGTACTCTACTACTAGTACTAGTAGTACTCTAGTAGTACTCTAGTAGTACTACTAGTACTACTACTAGTACTACTAGTACTAGGTGCTACTAGAGTCGGAATCGACTGTGCGACTGAACAACAACAATAAGGTGCTAGTAATAGTAGTAGTAGTAGTAGTAGTAGTAGTAGTAGTAGTAGTAGTAGTAGTAGTAGTAGTAGTAGTAGTAGTAGTATCATCAGCTGTTGTTATTAACCTCCCAATTCCAATGATTTTATGAATGAATGGATATAGCAAACTCCTAAGTGTCCTTTCATCAACAGGACTGCTCAGCAATTGCAAACTCAAGCCAAGGCCTTCCTGCCTTTGAGTTTGTATGTTGAATCAATCCTTCTCAAATTTTGTCTTCCACTTTATTTTCTGCCTTCAGCCTCTAGCACTGTTACCTTTCCCCCATATCTTGACTCTAAAATAGGAATTCATATTCTGCAGACATTCCAATAGTAATTATTTAATTTACTCATGAGAAGAAAAGACAATGTGGAAGGTAGTAGGAAAAGAATTCTTGCAAACTCAAGATATTGTGTGCAGGCACACAATATCTTGAGTTTGCAAGAATTCTTGACTGAGTCAGTCCTACTCATATCTGGCATTCCTCTTTTCCTGCTGCCTTCAGCATCAAGCATTGTTACCTTTTCCTGCATGTGACGGGGGTAGGACCTGATGGTCTCGTAGTCCCCCTTCCAACGTGGATATCCTAAGATTGTATAGGGGAAATTGATTCTAAGATTGTATAGGAACATCCTATGTTAAGTGTGCTCTAACTGCCTTGGGACAGTAGATAAAAGCAAAGCAATCACACGCATATACTGACCTATAGTGCTTAGTGCAAATCTGGCATGCTTAGTTAAGAATTACAACATGTGGCAGTCACGTGGACGGGGCAACATGTGGACCGGGGACACGACCGCCAATGCGCAAGCGCATCCAGACCCACCTCACACACATGTACAAACATGTCGGCGCCACACGGTTGCTCTGCCAAGGAGGGGAAGGGCCAGGCTGAAACCAGTGGCTTCCCATTTGCAGGAAGAGCCGGGGAGGCAGTAGTGAGGGAGAGGAGGAAGAGGAGCTGCCAGTAGCAACCATACACACCTGTGCCTCCCTCCTCCCTTCTTTCTTTTTGCCTTTGCTTCTTCCTTTCTTCTCTTCCTTCTTACTTCCCTCCTTTCTTCCCTTCCTCCTTTCTTCCTTCCTTCCTTCCTTTCTTCCTTCCTTTCTTTTTCCCCTCCATCCTTCCCTCCCTTTCTTTTCTGGTTTGTTCTGTTTTTTTATGTTTGTCTGCGGAAGCACAAGAGGCGGTGGCTGTGGCAGTGGTGGCGCTGGGCAGTTGGAGGTACCATTGAAATATATGCCAGCCCCCCCCCCCTCCGGAGCCTCTGAAAAATTGTGATCCAGCCCCCTGGTTGAAAGGTTTGGGCACCCCTGTTGTAGAGTGATGATTTACATCCGAAAATAAAAAGGAGAGAGATCCTACTTGCCTTGCCAAACGCTGGAGAGATTTGAAATCAAGAAGAGATCACCTTAGTTTCACTCCTTCCCTTGGAGAAAAAGGACAGAAAAGTTCAGTTTGGAGGTTTCTTGAATGGAGAAAAAAACAACACATTTCTTTACATTACTTTCACATTTGTATATTCATGCAGGTTTTCCTCTCCATGTCTCTCTCTTCTATGGAGTTCAGAAAAGGGGGAAAGATAAGACTGCTTAGAAAGAAAAGGAAGGAAAGAAAAAGGGCATATTTCAGCCTCTGACCCAAAATCCTCATTTTAAGGGGGGGGAGGTATGGTAGAACTAGAGAGCAACACCATTTGCCCCTCCCAATCTGGTACTGGTAAGCCCTGAGGTGACCTTTCTGAGTTTTGGCAAGAGATTCCAGGGGAGGGGGGAAATTTCCTGGATTTTGCCTGGAAAAGGAAATTTGGGGGGGGGGTAGAAATAGGAGCCAAATCACTTTTCCCTTCCTTCCCTTTTCACACCCACCAAGATGTGCACAATTCACCCACAATGGTTGCATTTGGGTTTTTTTCTCTGCGGGGGGGGGGGGGAGGGAAGTCTTAAACCCCTTCCTCAAAATACCCCACCTTTTCCCAAATGGTAGAATAAAACTCCAATACCATGGCCTACCTTCAAAAGGCTTTCATTCAAAACATTAAAAGCGAGGGAGGGGGACAATTGCAACCGTGACCCCAGAGAGCGGCTCATGGAACCCCCTGATCTCAAACCCCCCCCCCCATCACAGTCACTGCAGGGGTGACAAGCCCCATGGGAGGGGTATGCCCCCTAAATCAATTTGAAAAAGGACCGCTCCCACCGACAGGAGAAAAAGCAACCGGGGGGGGGGGGTGGATTGTGATGTCATCACCACAGCTCAACCAATTCCCAGCTGACCAGATCTGGGGGTCTGTGACATCCCAGGGCTCCCTAATACAAAGCAACACCCCTGCAACGATTGCACTGGAAACTGCGTGCACGCCTACCTTCAACATTTGGGGTGGCCAGCGTGGGTAACCGGCAACCCACCTCGAGGTCCTTGCCCCCAAAAAGGGGCTGCAATGCCCATCCCCCGGCTGGCAGAAATGACCGGGGAGGTGACTGTGCATGCACAAGAATCCAAGCATGCACCTAACCCTGCTTGGCGTTCCAGGCTGTGGCACATGCATGAAATTCCACGCATGTGCCAAAGTCTGCCCAGCATTCCAGGTGGTGCACAGCCTAGTCGCCAGTACAGACGGCGGCAATTATGGACATTATGGCTGCCCCCGCTCCGGCGACTACTGTTGGCGGGTGGCTACTGCAGCATGGCTACTCTGCACTCCTGAGGCACGCCTGGGGGGGGGGGACTCACGGCCGGGGGGCGGGCGGAGGACATGACCGGGCCGCCACCTTCCGCAGTCCTCCACCCCCCCTAAATGGGTCATCTACCCACCCGCCCAAATGGAACCTGCCTCAGGAGGATGGAGGGGCCAGGCTGCAATGGCTACCCACTGACTATAGTCGCTGGGGAGGCCAGCGGCGGTGGCCAGAGTAAGGCTGAGATGGCACCTCGTGGCGGAGCCGAGAGAGCGGCCATGACGACAGCAGACAAAAAGGTAAGGCAGCTGGGGGTGGGCCTGGGTCTCTCCTTGGCCTGGGTAGGGTACCCCTAAACAATGCTGGGTCCTCTGCTAGTAAACCCTAAACCAGGAGTTCTCAACCTTTTTAAGCCAAAGGTCAGGTCATGCTTCCTCAGACAGCTTCAGGGGCTGGACGGCTATTTTGTCCTTCCTTGACCACACGGCACTTACTGTTGTGGTTGAGGCAGCGTGTGGGGGACCTGAAATGGTGCCGTTGGCCACATCTAGCTCATGGGCCACAGGTTGAGAACCCCTGCCCTAAACCCACCTCGTAGGTGTCCTCAATGGCTGGGAAAACTCTTGAGGAGACCCTTCCCCCTCCCTCTGCGAAGCATCTTAATTTTATTTGATTTGATTTATTCAATTTGTATGCCACCCACTTAGCATACGCCGACTCAGGGCGGCTCACAAAAATCACAACATATCAAACATTACAGTACAATAACATATAGCAATACAATAAATTTTCATTTCATTTCACCTTAAATTTATATACCACTCCATTCTGCCCGAAGGCAACTCTGAGCAGTTTACATAAAATGTAACAATGCAATAAAATATAACAATACAATAAAATGTAACAGTACAATAAAAGGTAACATTGAGCTTGTAGCCCCCCTTAGACAAACAGTATTCCCATCTCAGGATGAGGTCAATTCAAATTCCAAGATATTATTAAACAAAGAAAGGGGGGGGGGGAGTGAAGAGCAGGACAATCTCTGACACCCCCCCCCCAAATAGTCTGAGAAGGGGGGAGGTGGACAAAGGAAATGCTTCTTTCTCCCCCTCCCCTGCCATAGGGTCTCTCTGCACAGAAATATGAAATGGAGCATGGAGGGGAGAGTCTCTTGCGCCCCCTTCTAAGGGATTCTGCCACACCCACAAAACCCAAAGTGGGGAGGAGAACAGAAGGGAAGGCCTTTTTCTCCCCCTCCCCACCCCACATGTCTCACCCCCCCACCCCACCACCCCGCCCCATGCCAGATAGGCAGGGCTCCTTAGGGAGGGAGAGGGGGGAGGCTACTGAGTGTCCAAAGAACAACCTCAGGGAGGGAGAGGTTTGAAAGAAGCCCCACATGGAATGGGGTGTGTGTGTGTGAGAGAGAGAGAGAGAGACCCCTGAATTGAGGATGTGTGGGTGGGGCCTCAGGCGGCAGAAGGAGCAGCGTCGATCCTGCCTCAGCTTTTGGACTCTCCTCCTCCTCCCCCTCCGGTTAAATCTTCAATGGGAGGAAGATGAAGGCCAATGGAGGGGGGGAGAATAGCCACAACCACCCCTTCTCCCCCCCTTTTCTCACCCTAGAAGACGACGAAAGGCTTCTCCAGTCATCCTCCTGCCTGGCATCCCTCGCGCCTGCGCAAATACAATCCCAGAGTGGGCGTGGCCTGAGGAGCATCATTATTTATGAAGCCCCTCCCCCCGTATCCTGGCAACGGGGAAGTGCTTCTCCTCAAGGCTGGCCAGAGATTTTACCTCAGAGAGAAAGAGATGTTTCTCAAGGGTATCAATGGCTATAATAATGGATACCTAAGGACAACCTCTGAGCTGGAGAGAGATAGGTAGGATAATATCTCTCAATGCCATTTCCAGGGAATCCTAAGCAGGTGAAGGCATCTGCATGGGAATAATACCCTGAAGCAAATGGTGAGCCACTGTGTGAGACAGAATGCTGGACTGGATGGGCTCCTGTGGCCTGTGTGTCCAGCAAGGCTGTTCTTATGTTCCCCCTTCCCTCAGGACAAGCAGAAATTCAACAGGTTGGGAGAGCGAAGACTTTCCACTTCTTCCTCTCCCTGGAGCCTGATTTAAATCTTACACACATGCACCCTGGCCTTCCTCTTCCTGACCTTGGAGGTTGGCCGTGAGGCTGGAGAAGCAACCCAGCTGCTTCTGCCGCCTGAAGTCCCCTTCTGGTTTTCATATCCAGTGGGGCAATAACATCTCCATGGAAAAAGGAAAGGAAACTAGGAAGGAAAGGAGGGGAGGGGCAAATCCCCAAAGGGGGGGGAGGAGATGCTGGAGGGGCAGAAGGGGAGCTCTCACGGGAACAAAAAGGCATGGGGGGGGGCAGTGAGTCTTCTTTTGCTTCCAGTACCACAATTTGCCCCTCCCAGTCCAGTACTGGTAATCCCTGATGTGGTCTTTCTGAGCTTTGGCAATAGATTGGGGGGGGGGTGTCCTGGACTTTGTCAGGAAAAGAAAACAAGGGGGGAGTGAAATAGGAGTCAAGTCCCTTTTTCACCCTCCTCTTTTCACACCCCTGGAGGTGTGCAAGATTTACCCACATTGGGCAGCAATGGCCACAGAGGTGCCATGGCCAGGGGGAGGGGCTCTTAAGCCATTCCCCAAAATAAGATCCAGTTGACATTGTTTGTCTGGACTTTCAGAAGGCTTTTGACAAGGTCCCATACCAAAGGCTCTTGAATAAACTTACCAGTCATGGAATAAAGGGACAGGTCTTGTCCTCGTTCAGCAACTGGCTAAGGGACAGGAAACAGAGGGTAGCACTAAATGGACACTTCTCCAAGTGGAGGGAAGTAAAGAGTGGGGTCCCCCAAGGTTCAGTACTGGGACCCCTGCTTTTCAACCTCTTCATAAATGATCTAGAGGTAGGAGTAAAAAGCAAGGTAGCCAAATTTGCTGATGACACTAAATTATACAGGGTAGTGAAAACTGTGAGAGATTGTGAGGAGCTCCAGATGGATCTCTTGACACTGGGGGAGTGGGCAAAACAGTGGCAAATGAGCTTCAACATTAGTAAATGCAGAGTGATGCATGTTGGGGCAAAGAACCCCAATTACATTTATAAACTGATGGGGTCTGAACTCTCTGCGACAAACCAGGAAAGGGACCTTGGTGTCCTGGTGGACAGCTCAATGAAGGTGTCAACCCAGTGTGCCTCAGCAGTGAAAAAAGCAAATTCAATGCTAGGGATCATTAGGAAGGATATAGCAAGTGTCATTTTGCCTCTTTATAAATCTATGGTGAGGCCCCATCTGGAATACTGTGTACAGTTCTGGTTGCCATACCTCCAGAAGGATATTATGGAGCTGGAAAAAGTGCAGAGGAGGGCAACCAGAATGATTAGGGGAATGGAACACCTTCCTTACCATCTGAGGCTGCAACGGTTGGGCCTCTTCACTCTTGAACGACGGCGTCTAAGAGGTGACCTGATTGAAGTTTATAAATTCATGCACAGTGTGGACAAAGTAGATAAGGAAAAACTGTTTTCCCTATCGCACAACACTAGAACTAGGGGACACTCGATGAAACCTTTGGGTACTAGTTCTCAAACAAATAAGAGAAAGTACTTTTTCACCCAGAGGATTACTGGTCTATGGAACTCCCTGCCAGAAGAAGTGGTGACAGCTGTCAGTCTTGACAGCTTCAAGAAAGGATTAGACAAGTTCATGGAGGACAAGGGTATCAATGGCTATAATTATGGATACTTAAGGACAACCTCCGGGTTGGAGAGATAGGAAGGATATCTCTCAATGCCATTTCCAGGGAATCCTAAGCAGGTGAAGGCATCTCCTTGGGAATACCCTGAAGGAAATGGTGAGCCACTGTGTGAGACAATGCTGGACTGGATGGGCTGTGGCCTGTTCCAGCAAGGCTGTTCTTATGTTCTTATGATAGGATCCTAACCCTCTACCTCTAAACAATCCCACTTGCTAAATAGATAAGTAGAAAACCAGGCCTGTCTTGCAAAGGCCTTTATTCAAAGCCAGGGAGGGATTGGGGGTGTTCAGTCGCTCAGTTGGTTCCGACACTTTGCAACCCCATGGACCATTGTAGCCAGGCACCTCTATCCTCCACCATCCCTCAAAACCGGCCCAGCTCTGTGCCCATTGTGTCTACAATACCATCCAGCTATCTAATTTTCTGCCGCCCCCTTCTTCTTTTGTCCTTAACCTTTCCCAGCATCAAGGCCTTCTCAAGTGAATCCTCTCTTCCCATTGGATGACCAAAGTACTTTAGCTTCATCTTTACTATTTGACCTTCTAAGGAGCAGTCAGGGTTGATGTCTTCCAAGATCGACCTGTTTGTTCTCCTCGCTGTCCAAGGCACCCTCAAAACTCTCCTCCACCACCACATTTCAAAGGTGTCAATTATTCTGCGCTCAGCATTTCTTATGGCCCAACAGCCATACATTACATTACTACCGGGAACACCATTGCTTTGACTATGCAGACTTTTGTTTGCAAGGTGATGTCTCTACTTCTAACTATGTTCCACAGATTTCTCATAGAATTAGTTGCCTTTTTATTTCATGGCTGCAATCAACATCTGCAGTAATCTTGGAGGGGAGCATTTATAATACAGTAGTAGCATACACACCCAAAAGCTGCCCCACCATGTTCCCTTGGAAATGGGGCTTTTCTTCTTTTGTCCATCTCCCACCAGAGCTCCCTTCCCCACATAGGTCTCATGGAACCCCCTGATATATCCCCCCCCCCAATTAAAGGCCTCCCTTACCAAGGCATTCTTGCCATTGATAAACTGCAAGGGAGGGGTGGGAAAGGATTCACCATCCGGATTTCACTGGAAAAGACCCCCTCCTTCCTGCATGTCTCCTAATTGGGGGGGGGGGAGGTCTCATTTGAGTCAATGTCCACTCACAGGACTCATAATGAATTTTGGGGGGGGGTCTCATTCTCTCTTCCCAAACCCACATTCTCCTTCCAAGTCTCCTGTATGGGGTGGGCGCAACTCTCGAGGAGACCCCTCTCCCCTCTCTCTATGAGACCACCTCCACTTCTGGGTCCTGTTATTAAACACAGGGTGTGTGTGTGAAGAGCAGGACAATCTCCCCACCCCCCACCCCCAACAAAGACCTGAGAAGGGAAAGGGCAGGCGTGTTTGTGTCATGCGCCACCTCTATGTGTTGGTGTCCAGAAGCTATCCCTTCAGACCAGGTCAGCAGTTCGATTCCCGAGTACTGCAGGACGGTTGATTGATTAAGTAGGCACCATCATAGGAAGTGGGGGAGAGGAAAAGCCCAAAAGGGGAGGGGGTGCAAAAGTGGGCAGGGGAGGCATAGGGGGGCTCCCTTCTCTTCCCCCCCACCTGCAAACACGCCTCACCCCCACCCCCATTGCCAAGTCGGCCTCCTTACGGGGAGGGAGAGGGGAACCCCAAAGAACAACCCCAGGGGGGAGAGATTTGGAAGACACCCCACATGGAATGGGAAAGAGGAGGATGTGTGGGCCTCAGGCAGCAGAAAGAACAGAGGCGTCCCTCAATCATCTTTGGACTCTTTCCCTCCTTATATCTTCAATGAGAGGAAGATGAGGGCCAAATAGAGGGGGGAGAACAGAATAGTCCAACCCCCTTCTCTCCTCCCCCCCTCCACAATCCCTGAGTTCTTTTCCCCCTCTGTTGTGTATGGAATGTAACTACATACTTGTGCCTTTAAGTTGTGCCTGTAGGATGAATCTAACCGGTTCTACAGGAAATGTATACTTAAACCAATTGTAAAGATACATTGTATTCAGCTGTATGTGAATGCGAACTGCAACCAGAAATGGAGGCAGTGAGCAATCAGCTCACATAGTTAAATTCTCCAATCACCTTCAGCTGCGGGAGACCTTCCCGCCACAGATACACCTGGACAAGAAGGGCGTGACTCAGGATGACGTCACGCCGACAGTAGCCAATAGGCTACCGTGTAACCATATTCAAATGTATAGTGACCGTATATAAAGAGCTGTATCACCGCCATTACCTCGTGTTCATACTGTACTTCATGCAATAAATATGTGTTAAGCTAGCCTACAGGTGCCTCAAGCGTCTTGATTCCCAGAATACCAAATTGGCGACCCAGGTGGGATATGGCTTCCCACGGAATCAAGACACCACAGTCCGGTTTTTTCAACATCAAAAAACCGGAGGAATGGGAGCTGTTCGAGATGGACTTCAAAAGCGCCCTGACTGTGGCCGACATCTCAGACGAGGGGAAGAAACGAGCCACTCTCATCAGGATGCTCGGATTCCCGGCCATGAAGATCCTGGTGGACCTGGTGACGCCGAGAAAGGTAGATGAGGTCTCAGTAAAACAACTCCTGAAGGTGTTGCGGGAACACTTCCAGCCATTGGTCTTGATCTTCTCAGCTCAGGACACGTTCTGGAAGAGAGTGCAGGCTTCCAGAGAGTCTGCGGCGGATTTCGCAGAGGCCCTTCGCCTGGCCGCCGGCCCATGCAAGTGGAAAAACTTGGAAATCACCCTCAGGGACCGTATGCTGTGCGGCCTGTGGGACGAAGATACCCAGTGAAAGCTGATGAACAAAGAGCCGCCACCAACCTTCCAAGAGGTCCTGAAGGAAGCGCAGACAGCCGAAGCCAAGAGGACCAGAGTTAAGGCATTCCGGACTAGGCCCCCGCATCCCGACAAGGGAGCGGCCCCAGTGCAAGCAACCTGGTGAGTGTCTCGTTCCTCTGCAGAGACCAGCGAGGACAAGGACGTCCGAAAGGTGCAGAAGGGGGCCAAGGAAGGTCAGCGTTGCGATGGCTGTGGGGCGTCCCATGACCGAAGCAAGTGCCTGTTCAGGAAGGCCGAGTGCCACAACTGCGGACGGTGGGGCCACATCGCGAAGGTTTGCAGGCGTTGGTGTGGCGAGCACAAGGGCCCAGCAGAACGTCCCCCGAGGAAACCGGACGGCGTTGCCAGGGTCTCCGACGACAGCGACACAGAGGTCCATGGCGTGTACCAACGGGGTCTTGGCGACTATGATGGCGCGGCGGTCCACAGCGTGTCCTTGGGACACCTCCGATTTTTTGTGGAGGTACTGTTGCAGGGGGTCCATGTTAAAATGGAGATAGACTCGGGGTCGTCCTACTCCATTTTGTCCCAGAGGGAGTTCCTGCGTATTCCCCCCAACGGGCGCCCAAAGCTCAAGGCCCTAAAGACTAATTTGCGGGATGTTCAAGGCTTTGGGATCGCAGTACTGGGGGTGGGGGAATTCAAGGTGCAATTCAAACAATACAAAGAGAGGCTGCCCCTAGTAGTTCTTAAGGGGGGGGTGTCATGTTGTCTCCTGGGGACACAGTGGTTTAAACCCCTGGACATCATGATACAAGGCGTCCATGCCGTCGGGCCCAACCTGATCCAAGACATGTGTGATGCACACTCGGCAGTGTTCGAGAACGGGCTCGGGAAGTTCAAGGGCCCCCCAGTTTCATTTGACCTGGACACAGACATCTGGCCCATCAGGCTCAAGCCAAGGAGGGTCCCATTCACCCTCAAAGACAAAATAGAGGCGGAACTGGACAAACTGGTGGGCCAGGGAATTTTGGTTCCAGTGGACTCTGCGGAGTGGGAAACTCCTATTGTGACTGCTTTGAAACCTAACGGGGAGGTTAGAATTTGTGGAGATTATAAATGTACAATAAATAAGGTAATCCGCCCAAATGCATATCCGGTGCCGGTTGTTAGCCACCTTTTAGCCATGTTGCACGGGGGAAAGTGTTTTACTAAATTGTATTTAGCACAGGTGTACCAACAGCTGACCGTAACACCAGCTGCCACCGCAACGCAGACAATTGTGACGCATAAGGGGGCTTTCAAAGTCACGTGCCTATAATTTGGCGTGAATTCAGCCCCCGGGATTTTCCAGGCCCTCGTAGAACGCCTTCTTAAGGGATTCCCCGGGGTTCTCCCATACTTTGATGACATATTGATAACAGCGGGAAGTGTGCAAGAACTGGCTAAGAGGTTGGACAAAGTCCTGGCAATCTTCGAAAAAGCAGGGTTGAGGTTAAAGAAAAATAAATGTGTGTTTCTGGCAAAGGAGGTTGAGTTCCTTGGGTTTAGGGTAACCCCCGATGTTATAAAGCCCTCAGAGTCAAAGATTTCGGCCATCCAAAATGCCCCTCACCCCACCGCGAAACCTGAGCTGCAGTCATTTCTAGGGCTCCTAAATTTCTACCATTTCTTCTTGCCAAGGAAAGTGTCCGTTGCAGAGCCTCTGCACAAGCTACTCAAGAAAGATGCAGTTTGGTGGTGGGGAGACAGTCAGGAAAAGGCATTTAAGGAATTGAAGAAACTTCTGTCCTCAGAAGCAATTCTCACCCATTTTGACCCCAGAAAACCCGTGGTTTTAGTCTGTGATGAATCACCAGTGGGGGTGGGGGCGGTGCTGTGCCACGTGTTAGACAACGGATGGGAAGCCCCAGTTGCATTTTACTCCAGATCACTTTCAAAGGCAGAGCGTAACTACGCTCAAGCAGATAGGGAGGCTCTCACAATAGTCGCTGGAACAAAGAAATTCCACGACTTTCTGTACGATCGTCCGTTCACAATCGTGACCGACCACAAGCCCCTGCTAGGTATTTTCACTATGGGAAAGCCCACACCACAGATTCTGTCCCCCAGGATGCTCCGATAGGCTATTTTTCTCAACGCATACCAGCATACACTGGTCCACCCACCGGACAAAGACATTAGCCACACGGACGCCCTATCCAGGTCACCCCTGCCCCAGCTAGGAGACCCAGAGTGTGAAGTAGAACAGGACCACCAAGTGCTCCTGATCGAGGCCATGGATGCACCTCCGATAGTGCCCGCGAACATTGCCAAAGCCACGGCGAAGGATAAGTCTCTGGGCCAGCCTGAGTTCCGGGAGTAGTCATTGGGCAAATGGGGCCAGTTTCGTACTGTGTAGAGACCAGCACAGGGCTACTCTGGAGGAGGCATGCTGATCAACTCAGGTGCAGGGTGGCCGATAGGCAGGGCACAGACGCCCAGCCGCAGAACTCAATGTTAGGGTCCTCCCCCGCCCGCTTATCCCAAGAGGGAGACAATTACGTGGCAATCCCCACCAAGGGGGGAAGGGGCAGTTACGAAACCATATTCTTTGGGCGACACCAGCAGTTTGGAAGAGAGAAATGGGTTTGACTCAGAGGAAGAGTTTGATTTTGATTTGCAAAACCAGGGGGGGGGGTTCGGAGTGGTCCCCCACCCGTCCAAGCGATGAGCGGGGTTTTTCGTTAGTTGGTACAGAATGTGGCAGCGCGGGTGGTGATGGGGCGCGGGCATTATGCTCGTGCCTCACCATTACTTCGGGAGCTGCGCTGGCTACCAGTTTGCCTCTGGGTGCAGTTCAAGGTGCTGGTTTTGACCTTTAAAGCCCTTCATGGTAGTGGGCCAGGATACCTTAGAGACCGCATCGTCCCAAGAGTGTCCGCCCGTCCAACCAGAGCAGATCGGAGGGGCTCCCTAATTGTTCCATCTGCCAGAGGGGCCCGTCTCTCTGGTACACGAAGGAGGGCCTTTTCCGTGTCTGCACCGGCCTTGTGGAACCTCCTGCCTGTAGAGTTGTGGGAGCAGATGGAGCTGCTACCTTTCAGAAAAGACCTAAAAACCTGGTTGGCGGGGCAGGTGTGGGGCCCAGATGGAAGAGTTGCCCCCGCCTGTTGGCTTATAAATTAAGCCCCCATTTCTTTTAATTGTCAATGAAGGCAGTTTTTTTAATGTGGGTTTTTAAGAAGAATGGGGTAGGTGGGTGGGTATGTTGGGTTTTAATTGGTTGTATTGTTTTATGTGTGTTTTAACTTGTTGTGAGCCACCCAGAGTTGGGTTTATCTGATTGGGCGGCATATAAATTTGAATATAAATAAATAAAAATAAATAAATAGTCCCTGGAGCCCCCGGTTTCTCGACATTCGAATTCACCCCTACTTTACGTTCCCAGTCAGAGTCGGAGCAAACCGGCACCCCATCTTCCCCACATTCCCATACAGAAGCCGTTCCAACACGGCAAGCTGCTAACGAGTCTACTTCTCCTGTTGCAGGGCAACGACCAAGGGAACAGGGAAGCGCTAGCCCCCCCCCCCGAACCAAGCACAGCGGCCACACGTCCCAAGCGCACATGCAGAAAACCATATTGGATGAGAGACTTCGTCTCATCCTGGGGGGGAGGGGTGTTGTGTATGGAATGTAACTACATACTTGTGCCTTTAAGTTGTGCCTGCAAGATGAATGTAACCGGTTCTACAGGAAATGTATACTTAAGCCAATTGTAAAGATACATCGTATTCAGCTGTATGTGAATGCGAACTGCAACCAGAGATGGAGGCAGTGAGCATTCAGCTCACATGATTAAATTCCCCAATCACCTTCAGCCGCGGGAAACCTTCCCGCCACAGATACACCTGGACAAGAAGGGCGTGACTCAGGATGACGTCACGCCGACAGTAGCCAATAGGCTACCGTGCAACCATATTCAAAAGTATAGTGACCGTATATAAAGAGCTGTATCGCCGCCATTACCTCGTGTTCATACTGTACTTCATGCAATAAAGATGTGTTAAGCTAGCCTACAGCTGCCTCAAGCGTCTTGATTCCCAGAACACCAAACCCTCCCCTACTTTTTTTCTCACCCTAGCAGTTCGATTCCCGAGTATTGCAGGACGGAATGAGCTCCCGTCTTTGTCCCAGCTCCTGCCAACCTAGCAGTTCGAAAGCAAGAAAGTGCAAGTAGATAAATAGGGACCACTTTGGTGGGAAGGTAACAGCATTCCGTACGCTCCGGTGTCTAGTCATGCCTGCCACATGACCTTGGAAACATCTGCAGAAGCAGACAATGCTGGCTCTTCGGCTTTGAAATAGAGATGAGCACTGACCCCTAGAGTCGGATACGACTGGCTTTCAAGCAAGGGAAACCTTTACCTTTACCTTTAGAAGAAGATCAAAGGCTTCTCCTCCTCCTACTGCTACATATGGGAAGGAAGAAGGAAAAGTGCCCGGGGGGGGGGGGCTGTGCCCTGAATGAATGACGATGCGTCCCTCGGCGCCTGCGTAAATGAAATCCCAGGAGGGGCCGTGGCCTGGGGTAGTCACCATTGTTTATGAAGCCCCTCCCCCGTATCTTGTCAATGGATTTTCTTGGATGAGAGGAGGTAGAGAGGATTCCTCCCTTCCTCCTGCATCACAGCCATGACAGGCAGAAGTACAACAGGTGGGGCGAGGGAAGTCTTTCTGCTTTCTCATCTATCTAGAAAGGCTTAATTAAGTCCGGGTGGTGGTGGTGGTGTTCCAATCTCTTAAAGGAAGGAGGAGGGGAATATATTTCTTCTCTCCCAGACCAGGGCTGAAAGGGGCTCAGAAATTGGAGCTGGAGGAGAAGAAGGCAGTGGAGCAAATCCTTCAGGTGAGTCTTCTTCCTGCCTCATAAAACAATATCAAAAAACGTCACTAGAGGGAGCCAGATAGATGGTAGAGTTAAAGGTTGCCCTTGCTTGAAAGCCAGTCGTATCTGACTCTAGGGTTCAGTGTTCATCTCCGTTTACAGCCGAAGAGTCAGCATTGTCTGCATCTGCAGACGTTTCCGTGGACATGTGGCAGACATGCCTCAACATGGGAGTGCATGGGACGCTGTTTACCTTCCCACTGAAGTGGTCCCTATTTATCTGTTTGCAATTTCTTGCTTTCAAACTGCTAGGTTGGCAGGAGCTGGTATAGAGATGGGAGCTCACTTTGTCATGCAGTACCCGGGAATCGAACTCCGACCTTCCAGTCAGTGAGTTCAGCATCTTAACCACTTGAGCCACCCCAGTCCAGATAGCTGATAGGTAAAGGTGGGCTGCGGTGGCTCAAGTGGCCAGAACGTTGGAGTTCGATTCCCGAGTACTGTTCCGTGTGTACTGCACCGAGTGAGCTCCTATCTCTGTCCCAGCTCTTGTCAACCTAGCAGTTTGAAAGCAAGAAATTGTAAATAGATAAATAGAATTACAGTACATTTAAAGGAACTTCTGCTACAGAAGTGGTGGAGGAATGGCAAAAAGCCATCTAGCCACCAAATCTGTCTGAAGGAGCATGATGCGGCCCCCAGTTCAGGAAGGTTGAGAAATCCTGGGTTACACCTAGAGAGGCAAATCTTAACCTATAAAATCAAGGGTTAACCGTTGGAACTTCAGGTAGGATCCTAGGCCAGGCCCTACTAGCCCGTACCGACCATTCATGCACACGCCCGAACTGGAGTCTGCAGGTCAACAAAGGATTGAGAAATGCGCCAGTGGGGCAAGAGCCCCACAAACGCGAAAAAAGGGAAACAACTTCATTCCCCAATGTTCTTTGCGCCGCGCCACGCTGCAGCCAATCAGGCTGAGAGGTGCAAGCACAAAGAACATTCAGAAACGCGCCGCGGCCAATCAAAATCGAGCTGCAGGAGAAAAAATGCAGCACAAACACAAACCACAAACCCATTACTACAAGCCCCAGAGTCCTGCGCGCCATGAGCGCGCAGAACTCTGAGGAAGCTGGCGCGCAAAAAATAAAAATGAAAAACGCGGCACCTCACAGACACACACCAAAAAAAACCCGCCGCTGCGGATCCCGCGGCATGGCCAACGAGGCCAGCCAGTGGGAAGGAACACCCCTCCATGCCACAACAAGTGGCATGGAATTCCCGCGGTTCAGCCACCGAGGCCAGACCGCACAAAGAAACACCCCCCCACGCCGCAACAAGCGGCGTTTGGATTCCCGCAGTCCGGCCAGCAAGGCCGGCCCGCAGAAAGGAACACCCCCAAACCAACAATAACAAAAAAAGTAAAGAAAATAAAATAAATAAAAACAATCTTTAAACAAAACAATTCCTTACAAATAAAAACACAAAAAACAATCAAAAACATCCAAAAATACACAAAAAAGTAAACAAAAACAAAAATTACAAAACACAAACAGTACTCAGCCAAACACCACAAAATCTAAACAAACAAACAAACAAACAGCAAAACACCACAAAATCCACACACACATCCCACACACACAAAATGAATAAAACAAGGCAACTCACCAGCAGACGTCCTCACTCCACGACACCCGGAAACGAAATGAATAAAGAGACTACTTACCGGAGGAAGCTCCACCCAGAGGCCACGAGAAAAAAAACAGTCAAAATACAAGACAACACCTTACCAGCACCACCTGCTGGCCACAATAGTAAAAACAATTCAACAAAATAACACAAAATCAAAATTATACACAAAAGGTCACAAGAGTAAAAACATGTCAAAAACATAACACAAAATCACAATTTTACACAATTCACAAACATATGACAATAAAATAAAATAAAAACTTTTCAAAAATCCTGTGCTGAATTTTAACTAAAATAAAAACCCAAAACATCTAAACACAGTTTAAAAACATTTATTGTAAAAAACATGTACTTTCACATTTTTAAAATTATTACCTACGGTACAACTATTTTAAAAAACACATACTAAAACATTATTATTATTTTTTCTTAATCCACAAAAGAAAAACACCAAACAAAACTAATCACAGTTATAACAGCCCGGCAAATTTTTTTTTTAAATAAACATATTAAAAATTTCAATTATAGACTAACCTCTTTTTTACAAACATTAACAAAAAAAACAACAACTACAAACACAATTTAAAACAGCCCGGCAACGCCGGGCAACCTCTGCTAGTCTATACCTATAAATCCAAGTGTTAATCGTTGAAAATTGACAAAGGATCCTACAACAGGCCATACTAGCCTGTATCAAGCCTTCGTGCATTTGCCCGAACTGGGTCCGTAGGTCAACAAATATTTTAGAAATGCGCCAGTGGGGCAAGAGCCCCACAAACGCCAGTGGGGCAAGAGCCCCACAAACGCGAACAAAGGGAAACAACTTCAATTCCCAACGTTCTTTGCACCGTGCCACAGTCAATCAGGCTGCACAAACAGAAAACAAAAACCCAAAACTACAAGCCCCAGAGTCCTGCGCGCCATGAGCGCACAGAACGCTGAGAAAGCCGGTGCGCAAAAAATAAAAATACAAAACACAGCGCCTCACAGCCACGCAAAACAAACAAGCCACAAACAACTTTTAAAGACCCAACGAGGCCAGGCCGCGGGAAGGAAAGTCCCCCTCCCCAACGCCACCTGAAGCACCGCTGGGGTTCCCGTGACCCAGCCAGTGAGGCCTGGCCGCGGGAAGGAAAGCCCCCCATCCCAACACCGCCTGAAGCGCCGCTGGGGTTCCCGCGACCCGGCCAGCAAGGCCAGGCCACGTGAAGAAAAGCCCCCCATCACTGGGGTTCTCGTGGCCCGGCCAGCGAGGCCTGGCCACAGAAAGGAAAGCCCCCCTCCCCAACGCGGCCTGAAGCGCTGCTGGGGTTCCCGTGGCCCGGCCAGCGAGGCCAGGCCACGTGAAGGAAAGCCCTCCCCAATGCGGCCTGAAGCGCTGCTGTGGTTCCTGTGGCCCAGCCAGTGACGCCAGGCCGCGTATAGGAAAGCCCCCCCCCAACAACGCCGACTGAAACGCTGCTGGGGTTAAAAAAAACTAAACAACAAAAACAAACACCAAAATTATTCAAAAATAATAAATAAATGAAAAACATTAATTAAAACAAAAATCACAAAAACACAAACAAAAACATCCAAAATCACACAAAACCACTTACAAAACAACTAAGTACAAAATGAAAAAAGCACAAATTACACAAACAAGAAAAAGTATACAAAACCACAAATAACCAAATCAATTAAACCTAAAACTAAACCAAAACAAAAAATAACAAACAGAAAATCCTCCCAGACAACCACCACAAAAGCAAAACAAACCAAACCCCCAGACAACTCACCAGCACGTCCTTCCTCCACGAAGAACGGAACAGAAATGAAGAAACAAAGAGACTACTTACCGGAAGAAGCCTGACTTCAGAGGCCAAGGGAGAAAAAACAGTCAAAGTAAAGGAAAGCCAGTAGCAGCCCACCTGCATGGCAGAATCATAAAAACAACTCAAAAAGACTCAACAGCCCCACCCAGAGGCCACAACAGTAAAAACAACTCAAACACTTAACAATAAATCACAATTTTACACAAATCACAAACATATGTCAATAAAATAAAATAATAACATTTGTAAAATCCTGTGTTGAGTTTTAACTCAAATAAAAACCCAAAACATATAAACACAGATTAAAAACATTAAATGTTAAAAACATGTAGTTTCACATTTTTAAAATTATTACCTACGGTACAACTATTTAAAAGGTCACATACTAAAACATTATTTGGTTAAATAAAAAATTTGATAAAATCATATCATCCTTTGTTCTTTTTTAATCCTAAAAAAAAAACCAAAATAAGCTGATCAGTTTATAACAGCCCTGGTGTATAAATAAAGATTTTAAAAATGACAATTACAGACTAACCTCTTTTTTACAAACGTTAACAGAAAAAACCTTCCAACATAATTTAAAACAGCGTGGCAACGCCGGGCAAACTCTGCTAGTAAAGCTATAAAAACATAGGGAGCATCCTCCGCCATAGCTCCCACTCTCTGGAATGATTTGCCAGTGCCAGTAGAAATTAGAACAGCTCCTGCCTTGTTAACATTCTGTAAAACAGGGGTTCCAAACTTTTTGTGCCACGTTTTTCAGTATTTACGACGACCGCAGATTCGTTTACCTGACCTCTAGAACAGATTATCTTAATTGGTGTCCAATGCATTCCTATGAGAAATGGCATTAAAAAAGAGAGAGAAATGGCATTTTGGCTTTGTTTTTTTTGTGATTTAACTTCATAAATCGAGACATTATTTCCAGTGTATTTTCATATGTAACTTGAAATTTTTGTAACTCTAGGTACCACTATTCATTGTAAGCCACCCTGAGTGGTGCCTGCTATGAGCTTTAAACCTCTCCAGGCCTTGACTTCTAGGGTCTCCCCGGCCCAAAGACTCCGACCTGTAGGTATCCAAGCCCAGTCGAGCCCAAGGCTGCAATTACCTGGGTTCCTGCCTCAAGAGGTCCCAGCAACATAAAATGGAGGGAATAAAAAATCAAGTAGTGTGGAGATTGGCTGAACTCTTATCTTACCCTTTCCAAAGATCTGGCAGGTAGCTGAATCAAAGTTGCTTATTTCTTCAGGTTCATAGGTAGTTCAGGATACAAAAAGGATCAGGATATAGCTAATCAAAATACATCAGGGTTTCCACCTAACAGGCTTTCCCCACCAAAGAAACATAATCTAACTATTTCTAAGTCACCATTATGAACAGCAGCACCAGGTGAGGTGCTACTTCTTCTTTCTGGATCAGACTGACCATGAAGTCTGGTAAAACAAAGGAGGCCTGACCTAACCTCCCCTTTGGCATAAGGCCAATCAGGGTCAAAAATTAACTAAATAACACCTGGCTTTCAAATCAATTGGCTATCTATGTCAGGTGATGAAAGATGCACATCTTCAATTTGGGATTGTAAACAACAATCTTTAGCACAATTTGGCTATCAGCATCACAATAAAATTGCAAGACGAAGTCAAGAGAGTCCCACCTTCCATACAGGGGCAAAACAGCTCCTCTAAAAGCAAAGGTCCGCATAGTCAAAGCAATGGTATTCCCAGCGGTAATGTATGGATTCGAGAGCTGGACAGTTAGAAAAGCAGAGTGCAGAAGAATAGATGCCTTTGAAATGTGGTGTTGGAGGAGAGTTTTGAGAGTACCCTGGACAGCGAGGAGAACAAATAGGTCAATCTTAGAAGAAATCAACCCTGACTGCTCATTGGAAGGTAAAATAGTAAAGATGAAGCTAAAGTACTTTGGACATCAAATGAGAAGGGAGGATTCACTTGAGAAGGCCTTGATGTTGGGAAAGGTGAAGGGCAAAAGAAGGGGGAGGCCAAAGATGAGATGGCTAGATGGTATTGTAGACACAATGGGCACAGAACTGGGAGGGCTGAGGGGGATGGTGGAGGACAGATGCGCCTGGAGGAAAATGGTCCATGGGGTCGCAAAGGGTCAGAATCGACTGTGCAACTGAACAACAACAAAAGCAGTTTAAGAAACAGGGAAATGCCATGTTTGATGACTAGTGACATATTACTACACACTGATGGTAGAGTTAACTTCCTCAGGAGTTATTCCTGAAGCACCCAAGCATGTAATCTCTTGGTTACCAGGGATTCTCAACCTGCGGCCCACGGGCCGGATGCTGCCCACGGCACCATGTCATGTGTCTCCCCACCGCCTCCACCATAGCAGGAAGTGCCATGTAGTCCATACCTGTCAACCCGCAGCTCCGGAATAAACGGGACCTGCGCAGCTCGCTTGTGCGCAGGACGCTTTCCACGTATGCGTGGAAGGGTTTTACACTTGTGTAGAACCTTTCCACACATGCGTGGAAAGCGTTTCCCCCCCGCTGCCAAATTACGGGGGTTTGGCAGCGCGGGGCGGGTGATGATGTCAATCAGCGTCAAATTACGAGGTAATCCCGGCCAAATCGGGATGGTTGACAGGTATGATGTGGTGGAGGAAGAGAAAATGGCTGTCCAGCCCCCAAATCTGTCTGAGGGAGATTGACCCACATAGGGAGCATTCTCCGCCGTAGCTCCCAGTCTTTGGAATGATTTGCCAGTAGAAATTAGAAAAGCTCCCACCTTGTTAACATTCTGTAAAACAGGAGTTCTCAAACTTTTTGTGCCGCAGGCTGGTCATGGTGTTGAGCATTTATGACTGTGGACTTGTTTATGGCAGCTGTGGGTGCATTTATGCATGCATGGGCACATTTTACGGCTGTCATAAACATGCCCGCTTCCACTTCCAGTCCTGGCAAGGGCAGCAGCAGGCTACATGAAATGAGGCCGTGGGCAGGACCATGGGCTGTAGTTTGACCACTCCTGACATAAGACCTACCTATGTCAACAAGCCTTTTTTTAAAAAACTTTTTTATTGAAATTTGTAAACAAACACAAATACAAAACAATACATAATAAAATACAAAAATACACTAAAGTATAAGATAAACACAGAAACAATCAAGAAAGGAAAAATACAACCTATCCTAATACACTTTTCATCTATCTTTATATTTCAAATGCATTATTACCTCCCTTGAAAATTAGTTCACTTATTTATGACAACGTAATTATTATTACAAGTAGCGTGGAGATTGGCAGAACTCTTATCTTACCCCTTCCAAAGATCAGGCAGGTAGTTGAATCAAAGTTGTTTATTTCTTCAGGTTCATAGGTAGTTCAGGATACAAAAAGGATCAGGATATAGCTAATCAAAATACATCAGGGTTTCCACCTAACAGGCTTTCCCCACCAAAGAAACATAATCTAACTATTTCTAAGTCACCATTATGAACAGCAGCATCAGGTGCAATGTCGGCCTTGGACTTTTAAAATTGATATTACCTCCTTTTACTTCTGTGAATGGTGTTTTATTTTAAAGACTGTTATGAAGACTTATGGTTTTCAGATTTTAAAAAATGCAATCTGGCTTTGGTTCCTGTGAGTTTTTATTGGGATGACTTTAAATATAAATATACCATATTTGCTGGCATATAAGATGCATCGGAGTATGAGATGCACCCCATTATTATCAAAATAACTCACATTAAGCCACTATATAGAGTGGTACATCGCTTAAAGAGTATAATGCATTCCACAGAATTGCTCTTTAAGTGAGCTTGCTCTTTAAGCGAAACACCATTGTAAGTGACAAATTGTAACTTCTGGTGGTGGTGGGCGGAGATTGTGAACCCCAATTTAGTAGTTAAGTGAGTTTTTGGTTGGTTTTAGTTGTTAAGCGAGGTTTTACTGTACAAGACGCACCCCATTTTTCTAGTGTATTTTAGGGGGGGGGGAACTGGGTCTTATACACTAGGAAATAAGGTAGATATAGAAACACATGTACACAAATGTATATATACAGTGGTACCTTGAATTACGAATTTAATATGTTCCTCGGCCCCACCTGTCAAACTCCCCCCTAAGTTTTGACTGGAAACATCAAGTTCCATTGCCGACCCGACCCCTAAGAACTGGTTGCTTCCCGGAACTCACTGTCGGATTTGATCAACATGCCTCCTCCACATCTGCCCTTGGCCCATCTGTGCCCTATAGGACACTAGCCCTGTCTGTTCAATGATATGACCGGGAATCCACGCCGACCCAGATGCATAATTCCTACAATACACAGGTTGACCTGCTGAGAACTCCTTCTGTGGCTTAATTCCAATATCTACACCTCTGTCCTCAATTCTGCAAGGATCTAACTTATCCAAAATAGTGGAAGGTTTCCGACACATAAGGAACTCAGCAGGGGACAGGCCTGATGTTAGGGGGGTAACCCTGTAAGACAAAAGAAACTGACACAGTTGCAGTTCCAAATTCTACAAGCCCATGCGCTTAAGCACCTCTTTTGTTGTCCATACCTGTCCTTCTATCTGACCATTGGTGGCTGGATGGAACGGCGACACAGTGATGTGGCGGATGCCATTTCTGCTCAGGAATGCTTGGAACTCTGTAGACATGGACATGAATGCATTATCAGAGACCAACACATCCGGTAATCCCCAACAACTAAACACATGGCGGAGCTTCTGAATCGTAATAGTGGAAGTTGTCCCTGAGACTGGTATAACCTCCAACCATTTAGAATAAACATCCACTATTAGTAGGAACATGGTTCCTCTGAATGGTCCAGCAAAATCTACATGTACCCTTGACCAAGAACTCCGTGCCGAGTCCCATTCCCTGGCGGGGAGATGAGATTCCTCTGGACGGGAAGTTTGAAAGGGTTGGAACCGAACGACCCATGTCTCTATATCTGTGTCACGCCCACGGCTTCAGATTTGACAATCCTTGGGTGACTCACATTCAGCATTTGAAGTACCTTCTGGCGGAGGGGCACTGCAACGACCCTATGGCCCCATAACAAGCATCCCCTTTCTAAGGACACTTCATACGGTTTTAACTGAAAAACCTTAAACTCATCTGATGAAGGTCTTGCTGGCCACCCTTTTTGAACCCAGACCTGAACTTGACTCAAGTCCCTGCCCATCTCCTTTGCGATGCAGTGACAGGGGGGCCCTCTAGCACTTCAAGCATTGCTGCTCTTCCTTGACCTCTACATTTTCCTCCCCCCTGGTGGGGGGGGACCTGGAAAGGGCATCAGTATGGCAAATTTTGCCACTGGGACGATGGACTAACCAAAATTGCTAAACATGGAGAAATACAGCCCAGCGCAACATGTGGGGAGACAAGATCTGGGGCTAGGTTTGTCAGGAACAAAAATTCCCAGGAGAGGCTTATGGTCAGTGACGATCGTGAAACTGTGCCATAAAGAAAATCGTGCAACTTCTTGGTTCCCACAATGATTGCCAAAGCCTCATGATGGATCTGAGCATAATATTAATTAATTAATTAAATATGGACAAATAAATAATAAATAAAATAAGGCTGATATGAATATTAATATGTCAAAACCAGCATGCAAACAAAAGGATGATGAAAATGCACAGATGCTTGTGAATATGCACGGTGTGTTACTGGATGCCTAGACATCTAAAAGTCATGGAATGGTTGGACAAATATTTCTTCCAACGGAAGAGAAATTTAATGAACGCTTGATTTTAAGATATTGAAGCGTAAATAAACCTATATTTGAGGAGGGCTTTGATTGAAGAATGGGTTTGAATGTTGAGAAACAGATCACTTGGGGAGGGATGATGCTTTCTCCTCTGAATCTCTGGTGGTCTGAAGCTGGGAAGGTCTCATCTGCAGCTGCCCGGGTGGTGATGGGGTGTGG
This sequence comes from Bradypodion pumilum, assembly GCA_035047305.1. Classification (NCBI taxonomy): domain Eukaryota; kingdom Metazoa; phylum Chordata; class Lepidosauria; order Squamata; family Chamaeleonidae; genus Bradypodion; species Bradypodion pumilum. The sequence continues at coordinate 471,351,296 of JAWDJD010000002.1, forward strand.
ACATTATGCCCATGCTTCCCCGCTACTCCGGGAGTTGCACTGGTTACCAGTTTGCCTCCGGGTGCAATTCAAGGTGCTGGTTTTGACCGTCCAAACAGAGCAGACCGGAGGGGATCCTTGGTGGTACCTTCAGCTAGAGGGGCCCTTCTCTCCGTGTCCGCACCGGCCCTCTGGAAACTCCTTCCAACAGAATTGAGGCTACAGACAGAATTGCTGCCTTTCAGGAAAGGAGTGAAAACCTGGCAGGCAGGGCAGGTGTGGGGCCCTAATGGGAATACGGCCCCAGCCTGTTGGCTTATTTCCAACTAGAGCTCAACTGTCCCTCCTTTTTGTGTTGTGTACTGCAGTATTCCTCCATTCCCTATTCCCTTTTTGGTACTTTATGTGGGGTGGGAGTGGGAGTGTGGGTTGGTGGGTGGTCGAGTGAGGGTTTTAATGTTTTGTTATATCTTACTGTATTTTATGTTTTTACCGTTGTGCGCCGCCCTGAGTCAGGTTTCCCTGAGTGGGCGGCATAAAAATCTAAGAATAAATAAAAATAAACAAATAATTCTGTTCCGCCTTCGATAGTGTTGCCCCTTTCAATATATTTACACATCCCAAGCAATAAAAAAATCATCTTGAATATGGCTCCTTCTCTGCAGCACATGATTGTAGGATTTTCTCCCGGTGTGAATTATCAGCGATCCATCCGAATACACACTGCCCATATCTGACAGGAATTGTAGCTAAGCAAGACTCTCTGTCTAAATTCCCCCATGTTCCTCCCTGTATCAGGCCACAGAGCATAGATCCCTAGACTCAGGAAGTCTGCTTAGACTTACATCCAGACTGGATAAAGCCTTCCAGTCCCATGAGGTATGTTCAGCTTTAAAGCAACCTCAGCCGAGAGAATCAACTTACTGTATTGTGGTAGCAGCAGCCTATTGTAGCAAAGGCTTGGCAGCACTCTTCTCTCTCCTGTGAAAATAATCACTCTTATTTGATGAAACAGTTCTTCCTTTATTTAAAATAAAAAGGATAGGTAAAGCATAGATCTTCAGTAGGTTTACAGGGTCACGATAAAAAATAGTACATCGTCAACACCAATAAAAATATCAGAGACAAGCTCGCAACCTCCTTCTCCCAAACATAAAATAAAGTGCAAAGCTTGCACTTTAACTACAATATTTTCCACACTCCAGCCATTTAAAAAGTTTTTCTCCTATAATGGTCCCATGTTTAGTAAATCTTCCTCTCACTTAAGCCTTTTCAACAATCCAAGCATTCAAAAGTTTCTCACCTGTGTGTATCCTGTGATATCTATTCAGGTAAACTGTATTGAAATGGGTAAATTAGGAATATAGTTTTATGTATGTTACTTAGCTCTGTTATACTGAGACCAGAGATATGCCAAATCTATTCTGCTGACTGGTGCCATGTTCCTGCTGAGTATGCTGAATATGTCTTTTGCTGACCACAATTAAAATTGGGAACTTAGTTGAAAACATGTTTTTCTCATATAAAAGTGAATAACAGGATATGAAGGTAGAGTCAGACTAATGACACTATTTGCTTCTGTACTCTGCGTGCTAACCAATAGGCATATGTTACCTTATATGGGGACTCAGTATATATGTCATACTCCGTTACTCTATAAAAGTTTCTGCATTAGGCTGGGTGTGGTCCCAGTTTTCAGAGACGACTCTGCTGGGCACCATGGCCAGTTACATACTGGGCACCATTGGCTTCGGTCAACCGCGAGTCCTTCAGGCGCTAATGACCAGTTTTGTCAGAGAAGGGTGTGTTTTGGCCTGTGCCGACAACGGGTGTTGTCGTCCAAGCTCTTGAACCATGGGAAAGTGAGTGAACTCAGCTTGAAGGTGTTGGGAGTATTTTCAGGAAGGGGGTGGGGAGGGCCCTCCACTAATAGGAGGAAGAGGGACTTGATCTCTCCCCTGTATCCAGTCTTGAGTACCCTGGTTTAGAACAAACCAGGAGGAAATCACTGTGACCAAGGATATTGGGTTTTGGGTGGCTCAATACTGGTGTATTGAGTGCTTGGCTGTCGCGATCATCCTGGTGTGAGACGGTTGGAACTATTACTGCTCCTCAGGCTGGCAGCATGTGTGTGAAACTCCTTACGTGTCTTGATGTTTGGGCCCCCTTACCCACTGATCCTTCACTTCCCTTCTGTTTCTGTTACTTCATTACGGGGAGGGGAAATGGTTGTACTTTAGATAATGGGTGTATGTTAGAAGATGCAGTGTATGTTAGATAATTTTGAAAAGGGATTCTCAGGAGAATGCATGGGACCCCGAATGACTCCGCAGAGACTTAGGATATTATGTGAGGTGGAATGACCCAGTTCTGATCTGGGGGTGGATTGGCTTTCAGCTGGGACCCTGGATATGGATATAGTTAGACGCATGGTACGTGAGGGTCCAGGATGTCCATCCGGACCTGTTCCCTTATGCTTATTCATGGTTGGTTTTAGCTAATCACCCGCCTCCATGCCTTCAGAAATGTTTGGAGGTTGGTATCTTGTATTTGTTTTGCCCAAACAAAGCCCCGTAAGGGTAAGGTGCCAAAACCTGTCCTCCCGGGTCCTGAAGATGATCTGTTACCACCCCCCACCGTATGCTCCAGGTACTAGGACAGCCACTAGGGTGTATCTAGACCTTGCCAGGGCTCTAGACCTGCTGTATCACCTTCGGGGATTCATTATTTGCGAGGCCGGAAGTATTATAAGGGAATGATAGGGCCCAAGTCTAAAGGAAAGGGAAAAACATTAGGAGCACAATCATGCTCTGCTGAAAGATTGGGTGGGGCTAACATTTGATTTGATTTAGTCGATTTGTATGCCACCCACTCTGCATGCGCCAACTCAGGGCAGCTCCCAAAATCACAACATATTAAACATTACAGTACAATAAAATATAGCAATACAATAAAATGTAACAATACAATAAAATGTAACAATGCAATAAAAATAACAATGCAATAAAATATAACAGTGCAATAAAACGTAACAATGAGCTTGTAGCTCCTCTTAGACAAACAGTATTCCCATCTCAGGATGGTGGGGAGGTTATTACATCCTATGTGTATACTCCATTCACTACCTCAGATTTGTTGGAAGACACACTACTCAACCTATACAGAAAAGCCTACTGAGATGGTAAATCTAGTGACCAGTATTTTTGCCACCCATCTGCCAACTTGGCAGGATTGTCAGCAGCTCCTTTTGACATTCTTAACTACAGAGGAAAGGAGAGTTATGCAGGAGGCAGGTAAGATAGCAGAACAAAGAGAGGTAGACCTTCATAGTAACTGATGGACTGAATCCCAAATCCTTCAAGTGATGCGAGTTGGGATCATAACATGAAGGAAGGTGCGGTTCGCCTCCGAGAGTATTACACCATTTTACTCAAAGCTTTACAGGCAGCAGTCAAAAAGCCTTTTAATATGTCTAAAGCCATGTAGAGAATTTAAGGCAGGTATTCCTGGGTGGCACTGGTTCGGATCCCAAGGAACCCACCTCTCCCAGATCCGGCCCAGAGTCCGCCTTCACCTCCTCTCGCTACGGTCTGGACAGGTTTCTCTTTCCCCGGGCTGTGCTGGGATGGTACGCCATCAACAAAAGAAAGCAAAGTGGACTGGGCAGTAGCATAGCGAAACAGGGTAGCTCTCTTATCTTTCTCTGGCTGGGCAAAGACAGGAAATGGAATGGGGCTCAGTACGATATCAGCGTTTCTTTTAAACTGTTTGAGAAAAAAACTTTTTGAAGATTGTCCCCTTAAAACAAGTTGATTTTCCCATCGAGCCTTCCCACCCATTTATCTCTCAATAGTTTGGGATAGTGGCCTCCAGGTTGTTGCAGTTTCAGGCAACCCGTGACACGGGGAAGTAAAAAAGTCTTTGAGAAAATGGGAATCAAAGTTTTCTTCCCCTCTCCCCCCTTGTTTTGTCCCATCCAGCTGTCCTTTCTAGCTGGAAAAAAAAAGATCAGTTTCTTTTCGAGAAGTCAGGCCTTAACATGTTTGAACACCCGTAGCTAGAGAAATTGCGCTTTGGCAAGTTAGTCCGGTTTCAAAGATTTATTCTGAATAAAAAGGTTTCAGAAATGCAGACAAAAATCCTCTCTAAACTGACTTAGAAAAATTAGGCAATTCAGAAAGGACTCAGTATATATGTCATACTCTGTTACTCTATAAAAGTTTCTGTATTAGGCTGGGTGTGGTCCCAGTTTTCAGCGACGACTCTGCTGGGCACCCTGGACAGTTACATATATGAAGTAAAGAAAAGCTGAATCTTTCCTTCATCTGTGGTCTTCAGTTCTTCCCCTTAAATATAGGCAGTTTACTACACGTGAAACTTTTTGTACACTCCAGGCATTTAAAAGGCTTCTCACTTGTGTGGATCCTGTGATGTTAAGCAAGCCAACCACTGTCACTGAAACTTTTCCCACTATTCAGGCATTTAAAAGACTTCTCTCCTGTGTGGGTCTTATGATGCTTAGCAAGGCATGAACTTTGACTGAAACTTTTCCCACAATTCAGGCATTTAAAAGGCTTCTCTCCTGTGTGGGTCCTATGATGCTTAGCAAGGTGTTCATTTTGACTGAAGCTTTTCCCACACTCCAGACATTTAAAAGGTGTCTCTCCTGTATGGGTCCTGTGATGTGAAGCAAGGCCACCACTTTGACTGAAACTTTTTCCACACTCCAGGCATTTAAAAGCCTTCTCTCCTGTGTGGGTCCTGCGATGTGAAGCAAGGCTACCACTTTGACTGAAACTTTTTCCACACTCCAGGCATTTAAAAGGCTTCTCTCCTGTGTGGGTCCTGTGATGTTTAACAAGGCTACCACTCACACTGAAGCTTTTTCCACACTCCAGACATTTACAAGGCTTCTCCCCTGTGTGGGTCCTGTGATGTGAAGCAAGGTGTTCACTTCGACTGAAACTTTTCCCACACTCCAGGCACTTAAAATGCTTCTCTCCTGTGTGAATCCTATGATGTTTAGCAAGGTTACTACTCACATTGAAACATTTTCCACACTCCAGGCACTTAAAAGGCTTCTCTCCCGTGTGAATCCTATGATGTTTAGCAAGGTTACTACTCACATTGAAAGTTTTTCCACACTCCAGGCACTTAAAAGGCTTCTCCCCTGTGTGGGTTCTGTGATGTGAAGCAAGGTGTTCACTTCGACTGAAACTTTTCCCACACTCCAGGCATTTAAAAGGCTTCTCCCCTGTGTGGGTTCTGTGATGTGAAGCAAGGTGTTCACTTCGACTGAAACTTTTCCCACACTCCAGGCATTTAAATGGCTTCTCTCCTGTGTGGGTCCTGTTATGTGAAGCACGGTTACCAATCGCACTGAAGCTTTTTCCACATTTCAGGCCTTGGAACTGCTTCTCCCCTGAATATGTTTTTTCACAAATTTTAATATATCCTCCTAGTTGAAAAGATGCTTTATATTCCATATCAGCAGTTGTGTGGAAAAAAGCAGATAATTACCTAGTTTGAGAAGGAAACTCCTGAAAATTCAAATAAAGTTGAAGTCTAATGAAGAATCGAATCTGGAGAGTATCTAGCAAATTATTTATAAAAATACTGCCCTTCACTCTTCGGTTGGTCCTGGTAACCTTTGAATTTCCAATGTGATTCCTTTCTTTCGTTTTCCCACTGTTCCTGGGGAAGTAAGAAAGATTATTTGGAAATGTGCAAAGAAGCTATAGAAGACTTAGCAACACAAAACCCAATCCCATACAATACTTTGGTGGAAGAAACTAACTCCGATTCCAAGGAGAAACTTCTATGGTGTTTATATTAGAAAGCCAGTGTATTCCAGTGTCAGTGGAAGTGAGAAAGCATGCAAAACCTCATCCTGAATAATTAGAAGGGAATATAGATGCACATTAGAAGACAACATTTAAAAATCTTTCATGACTACTGCTCTCAGTACCAAGAGATATCAAGTGCTTTATTGCTGATACCTCCAAACCAGGGGTGCCCAAACCTTTTGTGCTGCAGGTGTGAACATGTCCCTGGACAGCTGAGCGGGCCTGACCATTCCCCGTGGAAGAGGTGCATTTATGACAGCCGTAAATGCACCCGCTTCCACCTTTATCACAGGTGAGGGTGTATTTACGCACGTGCAGGTGTGTTTTATGTTTGACATAAATGTGTCCACTTCCTCTTTGGGGGTTGGCTAGGTCAGTGGTGTGTGTGTGTCACGTGGAATAGTGTTGCAAGCCGGGTGTTAGTTTAGGCGCCCCTGCTCCAAACATTTCTTGCCAATTTAACATTAGAAACACCCTGTACATGTTTGTTCTTCATGTACTTTACCAAAGATTAAAGCCCTCTTCTGAGTCCTCATGGTACAGTGGCTTATAATTTGTAAAATTGATTTTTAAGAACAAAATAATACAAGACAAAAATGTACAATCATGGGTGGGGGCTGTCGGTATGCTGAGCTGAACAGATCGAGTTTTTATTGCTTGTAAAGGAGAGCCATGAAAAATAGATTAAAAGTGAGGTAAAAGGGCGTGGCTAAGATGGCCGACGAGTAACATCTTGATCCGGACGCTCGCGCTTAGTAAAGTGGTAATCAATGTGACTGAATGAAATGGAAAAATTTTAAAGTGGTAATTTTTGTGGATGAGACTCCTGCCTGCCTTTCTGGAAAATTTTGGGAATTTTTGAGGTCGGATGGTCGAAGTTCGGGAGGCTTTCCTGGGCGGGTGAGGCCTGCGACGGCAGTCACGGCTTTTCTGCTGAGGAGCCGAGAACGGGACCAGCGAGACAGCGGAGAAGCATTGGAATTGGCAAGAAATTGTTTGGCAAGAAAACAACTGCATGTAAGTGCATGAAAGGAAAGTCAAAGTTTAAAGTTAGCTGGGGACTTTGCTTAGAAGAGCCTGGACTTTGAAATGGAAATGGGTGGAAGTAGATGAAATCAAGTGGTCGTTTCGTTAATGGCGGCGGTCCTGGACAACGAAAGTGATCGTGTTTGGGTCTATGGTTTCCTCGCACTCCAGGAGAACCGCGGCGTGTTTTGGCGATAGCAAAGTGGTTTAAAAAGTTTTTGTTCGGGCTATAGTATTGGAAAGCAGCAGTGTGTCTCCCAGCTTAAAGCGTATGGGAAAAGTTTGCCGTTCCACAGAAGAAGAAGGGGGGCTTTTACCCTGAAGTTAAGGCAACCGCTGGAAAATGGCGTTTTGACTTGTCCGTCTCAAGAGAGGATTAATTGGTCTTCTTTTTGTTCCTTCACCGTGTGGATTACAAATATTACCCTTTTTTTTGAACACATTGCTTCTCATATCTTTTCCCCTTCCTGCTTGGATTTTGGGCTTTCTCTCCCTTTCATACATCCCTCCCTTTTTTTGGTGGCTTGGACTCAAACGAAAAGTTCTGGGTGGCTGTTTCCTTGGAGCCTTTTTCTTTGCAGTTTGGAAGACGATCAGCAAGAATGTGTGCCTTGGGGAAACAGATCTGATGTGGATTATTATTTTCTTTTTTTTTGGTCTTTTTTGCTGTTTGTTGGGAGTACACGTTGGTTCCTTCTATCTTTTTTTTGTGGATTACAGTATTTAGCTCTTTATTGGATTTCCTCCTCCATACAAGTTTCCCTCTTGGATTTGTGGTACCAGGGGTTGCAGTGTTACAGGTCCTGACTGACTGACTAAGTTTTACAACGTTCTGCAACATCGGACTCTTATATTTTGTATTACTATGGATAAAGGTACAAGAGGGAAAGCAAAGGAAGAAGAGCCAGTTGTGAAGTCCAAGAGGAAGGAAAAGGCACCAATGGAGGAAGCCCCTCGGTCTTCATCCCCGCCCCCAGGGCCATATGATCAAACCCAAATTATGGTGGAAATTGGCAAGCTGTTTCAGAAATTGGAGAAGAATGAGGAATCAAGGGTGAAAGATAGAAATGAAATGATGAAAAAGCAAGATAAGGTGGTATCATCTGTTGCAGACTTCTCAAAAAAGGTGGATTTAAGTTTGAAAAAAATAGAGGGAAATGTGAAATTGGTCCAAGATGAGGTAATTGCCATAAAAAAGGAAATAAAAGGGACTCAGGCGGTGGTGCGGGAGAATAAGCTGAAATTGGATGAACAAGAGAGAAGGATTGATGCTGTGGAAGATATGATGAGAAAGCAGAATATTGTGATCCGTCGGGTGGTGGAACGGGCACCGGACTTGTTAAGAGAAAGAGTGGTCCTGTAAGAATTAAAGAACATAATTTTAAAATGTTGTGGCAATGGTACCTGACACCATTAAGACTTTACCAGATGGATAATAAAAGAGATAAGTTATGTTGGAGATGTAAAGAAATTGATGGAACATACGAACATATGTGGTGGAGTTGTAAAAAAATAAGGGATTTTTGGGGAAGAATAGAAAATGAGTTTGGTGAAATATTGGGTAAAAGTGTTAAGTTGGTGTCGGGTACTATTCTCTTAACGAATGTGGAAGGCTTGGGTTTAAACGAGGAAAAAGAATTATTGGAAATCGCATTGACAACGGGTAGACAATGTATAGCTAGAAATTGGAAAAACGATGTAGATATACAGATTGGAGAATGGTATAAAGAAATGTGGAGTTTAGCATTGAACGATAAATTGACATGGGAGATTAAAGTCAAAAGAGATAATTTAAAAAAGAATAGATTTTGGAATATATGGAAACCGTTCGTGGATCACTCTATTATGGCAAATGGTAGTTCAGGACCAGTACCATCTCAAAGAAGTTTTTGGAGTTGAGTAGAAAATAAACTCTCCGGGCATTGTACATATTCACAGGGTGACTATTATTTGTGAAAAAGATTTGTGGTAGTACAGAAAAAAAAATTTTTTTTCTATCATTTTGGACTTTGAAACAATGGCTCTTAATATTTGGTAGTTAAATAGTAATTAATGAGTATAGATATTGTTATGTGCTAACATACAGTAATGTTTGTTAGTAAGATACTATGGATTTGTTAGTGTATTGTATTGTTAACGTATTGTTAATGTTTTCTTTTCTTTTTTGTATGTTTATTAAAAACTTAATAAAAATTTTTTAAAAAAAAGAGAAAGAGTGGTCCAATGGTTAAACAGTTTGAATATGGGAAAAGAATTTGTTCAGGAAGATTTTGTAAGTATTTTCGGGTGGGCCCAAGAAGAGGGAGGGTGGTTCAAAGAAATGTTTTGGTAAAATTTGCAAATTGGGCCGATAAGCTAAGAGTAATGGCCCATTTGAAACGAGTTGGTTCTGATGCTTTGAAATTTGATGGTTCTGATGTAGAAGTTTATAATGATAACTGGGGGAAAGCCGACAGGAGCTGGGCAGCATCCGGTTCGGGAAAGTGTGTATTTGAGTAGTGAGGAGGATGCAAAAATTACTGAGCAGAGCGAGGAGCTAGTCACTAGCATTCTAGCAGTAGGATGCAAGAGGCAGTCTAACAATGCAACTGGACACAAAAGACTGTGTCAGAAAAGCATATATAAATCCTTGTATACAAATGCCAGAAGCCTCCGGAACAAAATAGGGGAGCTGAAATACTTAGCAATAGATAAGAATATTGATATTATTGGTATCACTGAAACCTGGTGGACGGATGATAACCAATGGGATACAGTTATCCCAGGCTACAAACTGTACAGGAAGGATAGGAAGGGGCAAATGGGAGGTGGTGTGGCCTTGTATGTCAAAGAAGTGATAAAATCGTATGAATTAGAATATCTAGGTGATTTGGAGTCACCATTAGAAGCTCTGTGGGTAAGAGTACCAGGCCACAAGGATGGTCTAACAGTAGGCATATACTATCGGCCTCCGAACCAAACTCTTGAGGGAGACTGGCAGTTGGAGAATGTTGTAAAGGAGGCATCCAAGAAGGGAAGCCTGGTTATAATGGGGGACTTCAATTTCCCTCACATAGACTGGGTGAACTGTTGTTCAGCACATGATAAAGAGATAAAGTTCCTAGATATGCTAAATGATTGTTCCCTGGGACAGATGGTTGAAGACCCAACTAGAGGTACAAGAATCCTTGACTTGATCCTGAGTAATACTCAGGATCTGGTGCAAGATGTTAATGTGACCGATCCAATAGGGAACAGTGACCACAACTCAATTATGTTTAACTTGATCATAGACCGCAAGTTACTGATAAAATCTAACACAGAGACCTTAAATTTTCAAAAAGGAAATTTCCCAAAGTTGAGGAAACTAGTAAAAAAGAAGCTGAAAGGGAAAATTGAGAGAGTCCAAACACTCCAAGAGGCATGGAGGCTGTTTACAAAAACAATAACAGGGGCTCAATTGGAATGCATACCCAAAAGGAAAAAGGGCACTGCCAGGTCCAAGAGGACTCCAATGTGGCTTACAGGAGCTGTTCGGGAAGTGATCAGGAGCAAGAAAAGCTCATTTAGAAGATGGAAGGCTTGTCCGAATGAGGACAGCAGGCAGAAACATAAATTCTGGCAGAACAAATGCAAGGCAACAATCAGGAAAGCAAAGCAAGACTTTGAGGAGCGTATAGCTAAAAATACTCAGAGAAATAACAAAGACTTCTTTAAGTACATTAGAAGTAAGAACCCAACTAGGAAGGCCATTGGACCATTAGATGACAATGGAAGGCAAGGGGTTATTAAAGAGGAAACAGAGATTGCAGAGAGACTCAATGAATTCTTTGCTTCAGTATTCACTGAAGAAGACAGAGGCCACATGCCCAAAACAGAGCCTATCTTCGTAGGGAGGGAAACCAAAGAATTAAGCCAGATAGAAATAACCAGGGAGGAGGTCCTTGCATGTCTTGTTAAACTAAACACTAACAAATCACCAGGACCAGATGGCATCCATCCACGAGTTCTCAGGGAACTTAAAGATGAAATTGCTGATCTCCTAGCCAAAATATATAATCTTTCCCTCAAATCAGGCTTTGTGCCTGATGACTGGAAGGTAGCGAATGTAACACCAATTTTCAAAAAAGGATCCAGGGGTGATCCAGGAAATTACCGACCTGTCAGTTTGACATGTGTCACAGGTAAAGTGATGGAAACCATCCTAAAAGATAGAATTAATAGGCACATAGAAGAGAAGGCGCTGCTAAAGGAGAGCCAACATGGCTTTTGCAAGGGCAAATCATGCCTCACTAATCTTCTGGAATTTTTTGAGAGTGTCAACAAGCATGTGGATAAGGGGGATCCAGTTGACATTGTTTATCTGGACTTTCAGAAGGCTTTTGACAAGGTCCCACACCAAAGGCTCTTGAATAAACTTACCAGTCATGGAATAAAGGGACAGGTCTTGTCCTGGATCAGCAACTGGCTAAGGGACAGGAAACAGAGGGTAGCACTAAATGGACACTTCTCCAAGTGGAGGGAAGTAAAGAGTGGGGTCCCCCAAGGTTCAGTACTGGGACCCCTGCTTTTCAACCTCTTCATAAATGATCTAGAGGTAGGAGTAAATAGCAAGGTAGCCAAATTTGCTGATGACACTAAATTATACAGGGTAGTGAAAACTGTGAGAGATTGTGAGGAGCTCCAGAGGGATCTCTTGACACTGGGGGAGTGGGCAAAACAGTGGCAAATGAGTTTCAACATTAGTAAGTGCAGAGTGATGCATGTTGGGGCAAAGAACCCCAATTACATTTATAAACTGATGGGGTCTGAACTCTCTGCGACAAACCAGGAAAGGGACCTTGGTGTCCTGGTGGACAGCTCAATGAAGGTGTCAACCCAGTGTGCCTCAGCAGTGAAAAAAGCAAACTCAATGCTAGGGATCATTAGGAAGGGTACAGAAAATAAGTCAGCAAGTGTCATTTTGCCTCTTTATAAATCTATGGTGAGGCCCCATCTGGAATACTGTGTACAGTTCTGGTCGCCATACCTCCAGAAGGATATTATGGAGCTGGAAAAAGTGCAGAGGAGGGCAACCAGAATGATTAGGGGACTGGAACACCTTCCTTACCATCTGAGGCTGCAACGGTTGGGCCTCTTCACTCTTGAACGACGACGTCTAAGAGGTGACCTGATTGAAGTTTATAAAATCATGCACGGTGTGGACAAAGTAGATAAGGAAAAACTGTTTTCCCTATCGCATAACACTAGAACTAGGGGACACTCCATGAAACTTTTGGGTACTAGTTCTTAAACAAATAAGAGAAAGTACTTTTTCACCCAGAGGATTACTGGCCTATGGAACTCCCTGCCAGAAGAAGTGGTGACAGCTGTCAGTCTTGACAGCTTTAAGAAAGGATTAGACAAGTTCATGGAGGACAAGAGTATCAATGGCTATAATAATGGATACTTAAGGACAACCTCCGGGTTGGAGAGATAGGCAGGATATCTCTCAATATCATTTCCAGGGAATCCTAAGCAGGTGAAGGCATCTGCTTGGGAATACCCTGAAGGAAATGGTGAGCCACTGTGTGAGACAGAATGCTGGACTGGATGGGCTGTGGCCTGTTCCAGCAAGGCTGTTCTTATGTTCTTATGTTCTTATGTTCTTATGTTCTTATGTTCTTATGTTCTTATGTTCTTATGTTCTTATGTTCTTTGAAATAAAGAACGTGGAGATATAAGATGAGGCCTGTAACTGGGTTGCTGATGAGTAAAGATATAAGGTATAATTGGAGATTCCCACAGCAACTGCGCTTTTATTATGACAAAAGAATGCAAGTAATTGATGAAGGGGCCAATCCATTGGAGTATTTGAGTTTGTTGGAGCTGGTAAAAATAGACTCGGAAGAGTGGATAAATCTCAAGAAGGAATTGATGGAATCGGGAGCCTTGGGGAGGGAGTATGAGAGGGCGGAGCCCGGTGGGGCAACAGGTGGAACACCGCAGCGAAGGGAAGAGGAGGAGGAGCTGTCACTGATCATGGTGGAGGAGGCGGCAAGTAAGGAGCAATGAGAATTAGATTAACAAAATTTAAAGTATTTAATTGATATAGAAGGGTGAGTAGCGCGTAGCACTGGTAGGAAGGCACATCTTGCATGTCCCCCTTCTCCCCTCTTTGGTTGTCAAAGGCGGCTTTTTTTAAGAAGGTGGGGAGAGAGATAGTGTGTGTTATATGTAGTTTTTTGTGGGATGGGGGCAAGGGGTTGGTGGTGGCACGCCCGATGGAGAGTTCAGAGTTTAGAAAGGAGATAGGTTATGGGAAATATTAAAATATTATCATGGAATGTAAAGGGTACAGGCTCTGTTCTTAAGAGACGGAGGTTGGAATTGGCGTTGAAGAAAGATAGACCCGATATATTGTTTTTACAGGAAACGCACCAGAAGTCAAAGGACACGAATAAACTTTTTTTGGGATGGATCCAACATTATGAGATGGCGTTTGGAACTTCAAAAGCGAGAAGGGTGGCAATCATGATTTCTAAAAAATTAGGATTTGAGATTACAAAAAGTATTGTTGATCAAGAGGGTAGATATTTGATTGTACGAGGAAAAATAGAGGATGAGGAAATCATGTTGGTAAATATTTATGTTCCAAACGATCATCAAGCGGACTTTCTAGAAAAAGTTCGGAAAATAGTGGAATTAGAGAATGTAGCAAAAACTATTGTGGCGGGAGATTTTAACTTGATAAGGTCGGGGTTAGATTGCACGAACATAGCAAGAAGTGGAACTGATTTGAAAGGGAAGGTGTTGGATAAATGGATGGATGCGATGGGTTTGAAGGATTCTTGGAGAGCGTTTAAGGGCTCTGAAAGGGCATATTCCTTTTTTTCACATGTCCATGGGACCTACTCGAGAATAGATTATGTCTTTCTCACGGAAAACTTGATTAAAGACATAGAAAGAATGGAAATTGGGATCATTAAGGAATCAGATCATTCTAAAGTACTTTTGGAAATGAAATTACAAAAAGATACCCGAAGTGGAAGAAGTTGGAGGTATGATCCTAATTTATTTAAAGATCAAAAATGTAAAGAGCAGATTATGGAAAAATGGAAAGAAAGTTGGCAGTGGAACGATAATAACGAGGTTAATTTCAACGTTGTATGGGATACCATGAAGTCGGTTTTCAGAGGGGAAAGCATAAAGTTGGCGAGTTCTAAATATAAACGATATAAGGTAGAACAGACAGAAAAAGAAAGAGAAATAAAACAGTTACAAGAGGATCATGCAAAAAGTAAAGATAAAAAAATCTTTACAAAATTGCAAAGACTTAAAGCAGAATTAATGGGTAAAGATATCGATAAAGTTAAACGAGACTTGATCTATTTAAACAGAGAATATTTTGAATTTAGCAATAGAAGTTCAAAACTACTAGCAAGAGCAGCTAAGGCCAAAAGGGAAAAAAGAGAAATTGGGGTATTGGTTGATAAACAAGGTTTAAGGTGTAAGAAGAACAGAGATAAATGTAAAATTGTGAGGGAATTTTATCAAGCATTATATGCAAAAAAGGAGGTAGATTTGGAGAGGCTCAAAAAGATACTGGAGAGGCAGTTAGGGAACGGAATAAAACAAGAACATAGAGAGAAAATGGAGGAAAGGATTAATGATAAAGAGGTTAATGAGGTAATTAATGGGTTGAAGATGGGGAAAGCCCCGGGGGATGATGGATTATCGACAGAGTTTTATAAAGAATTCAAAGAAGTGGTTGTTCCAAAATTAGTGAAGCTATGTTGTTGTTCAGTCGCACAGTTGGTTCCGACCCTTTGCGACCCTATGGACCATTGTTCTCCAGGCACCTCTGTCCTCCACCATCCCCCTCAGCACTCCCAGTTCTGTGCCCATTGTGTCTACAATACCATCTAGCCATCTCATCTTTGGCCTCCCCCTTCTTCTTTTGCCCTCCACCTTTCCCAACATCAGGGCCTTCTCAAGTGAATCCTCCCTTCTCATTTGATGTCCAAAATACTTTAGCCTCGTCTTTACTATTAGCCCTTCCAATGAGCAGTCAGTGTTGATTTCTTTTAAGATTGACCTATTTGTTCTCCTCGCTGTCCAGGGTACTCTCAAAACTCTCCTCCAACACCACATTTCAAAGGCATCTATTCTTCTGCGTTCAGCTTTCCTAATTGTCCAGCTCTCACATCCGTACATTACCACTGGGAATACCGTTGCTTTGACTATTCTAATTTTTGTTTGCAATGTGATGTCTCTGCTTTTCACTATGTTCCCCAGGTTTCTCATGGCTTGTCTCCCAAGACTCAGTCGCCTTTTTATTTCATGGCTGCAATCCCCATCTGCCGTGATCTTTGATCCCAGGAAAGTAAAATCTGTCACTGCTTCTACTTCTTCCCCATCTATTTTCCAGGAACTGATTGGGCCTGTTGCCATTACCTTGGTTTTCTTGATATTGAGTCTCAAACCAGCTTTTGCACTCTCCTCCTTCAGCCCAATCAAGAGGTTCTTTAGGTCTTCCTCACTTTCTGCCATTAGGGTGGTATCGTCTGCATATCTCAGATTGTTTATGTTTCTCCCAGCAATTTTAATCCCATATTGTGATTCCTCCATCCCTGCATTTCGCATTATGTGCTCTGTGTATAGATTGAATAAGCAGGGTGATAAAATGCAGCCTTGTCTTACTCCTTTTCCTATTCCAAACCACTCTGTCATTCCATGTTCTGTCCTAACTGTTGCTTCTTGGTTCATGTACAGATTTCTCAGGAGGCATATGATGTGCTCTGGTATTCCCATCTCTTTAATTACTTGCCACATCTTGTTGTGGTCCACACAGTCAAATGCCTTAGTGTAATCAATGAAACAAAAGTAAACTTGTTTCTGGTATTCCTTTGTTTTCTCCATGATCCAACGTATGTTGGCAATGTGGTCTCTAGTCCCCCTGCCTCTTCTGAAACCGGCCTGCACCTCTGGTAGTTCTCTCTCCACATGTTGCTGAAGTCTGTCCTGTATTATCTTGAGCATCACCTTGCTGGCGTGTGGGATGAGTGCAATTGTTCGGTAATTTGAGCATTCTTTGGCGTTGCCCTTTTTTGGGATTGGGACGTATACTGATCTTTTCCAATCCTGTGGCCACTGTTTTGTTTTCCAGATTTGCTGGCATATTGAGTGCAGTAATTTGACGCCATCATCTTTTAGCGCTTTGAAAAATTCGACTGGGATACCATCATATCCACTAGCTTTGTTGTTTGCAGTGCTCTTTAGGGCCTTTATAACTTCGCTCTCCAGGATGTCTGGCTCGAGTTCAGTTTTTTCATCATTGTGAAGCTATACAATTATATTTTAGATGGTGGATCAATCCCGACTTCATGGTATAACACTACTATCGTTCTACTGCCAAAGCCTGGTAAGAACTTGGAAAGAGTGGAATCATACAGACCAATTTCCCTTATAAATCAGGATGCCAAAATCTTCACAGCAATACTGGCCAATCGTCTAAACGGTTTTATGGGGGAATACATAAATGTTGATCAAGTTGGGTTTTTAAAAGGTCGGCACATGGTGGATTTGACTAGAAGGGTATTAGATTTAATTGATAACATTAATCAAACGAAGGAAAAGGTGGGTTTATTATCATTAGATATTTTTAAGGCATTTGATTCATTACAGTGGTCTTCAATCAAGGAAATAGTTAAAAAATACGGGTTTGGGGACAGATTTAGAAGGGTAATAGATTTATTATACCAAAAAGGGAATGCTAGGATCAGAGTAAATGAGGAGGTTACTGATGTGGTAAAGCTTGAGGCTGGTACTAGACAGGGATGCCCATTATCTCCTATCTTGTTTATCATGGCAATGGAGATATTAGCTAAAATATAAGGGATGACTCAAATATAAAAGGGATAATGGGTAATAAAGTGAGTATGTATGCAGATGATACATTGCTTATGGTGAAACATCCAGAGTTGGTAATGGATAGGATTAAAGATCACCTACAGGTATTTGAAGCTACAACTGGATTAATGATAAATTGGGATAAATCAGAATTGATGTTGTGTAATATGGGGGTAGGAGAGATGGGAAGGATAGTGGAGATACTTAATATACAAATTAAAGATAAGTTGAAATATCTGGGGATAATTATTTCAAATAAATTGGAAGAACTTAAACGATTGAACTATGACAGTTTGAAAGTCGAATTTAAGAGTAAAATACAAGAGTTTCAGAAGCTGAAGCTGTCATGGTTTGGAAGGATTGCAATTTGTAAAATGATATTGTTACCAAAGATTAATTTTTTATTTGACGCACTAGCGATCCATTTGAAGGAGAAGGAAATTAATGAATTTCAAAAGATGTTTAATTGTTTCTGCAACGTAGGTAAAAAACCTAGACTTTCAAAGAAGCTTTGGTATTTGTCTCAGAAAGAAGGGGGTTTGGGCATGCCAAATTTGTTAGCATACTATCGAGCATTCCAAATTAAAAATGTTATGAAGATTCTGGCAAGAGAAAAGGCAATTTGGGAGGAACTGGAGATGAAAGTATAGAAATATAGGTAACATGATTTTCTTGGGAACAAAGGACAAGCCGAAAAGGTCAAATAATACTATGATGAGAGGACTTATGGAGGTGTGGAAAAGGGTAAAGAAAGATATGGTCCCAAATCTCTCTCCAATTTTGGAATTGACTGATATGGTGTGTTTTCCAATAAAATTAGATAAGGAAAAAAAGGAAATATTGGATAAAAATCAGATGCTCTTACTGAAGGATTGGTTAAAAGTTTGTGATGATGATATTAAGAGGAAAAAATATTTGAGAAGTTAAATTTGGATTGGTTTCAGAAATTAAAGGTGGATAGCTGGAATAAGAAATATAGAAGAGAAGTAGGGATAGATAGAACAAAGACGGAATTTGAAGAATTGGTAATAAAGATAAGAAAAGGGGAAAGGAGTATTAAGGGTCTTGTAAGCAAACTGTATACTATATTGAATAAGGGTAATGATCCACACGAAGACTTGAAACGGAAGTGGGAACAAAATTTGAATATAAAATTTGGGGAGGTTGAATGGAGAAATAAATGGAAAAAGAGGATTATGAGAACAATGTCTGTAAGAATTAAAGAACACAATTTTAAAATGTTGTGGCAATGGTACTTGACACCACTAAGACTTTATCAGATGGATAATAAAAGAGATAAATTATGTTGGAGATGCAAAGAAACGGATGGAACATATGAACACATGTGGTGGAGTTGTAAAAAAATAAGGGATTTTTGGGGAAGAATAGAAGGGGAGTTTGTTGAAATTGTGGGTAAAAGCGTTAAGTTGGTGTCAGGTACCATTCTTGTAACAAATGTGGAAGGTTTGGGTTTGAATAAGGAGGAAAAAGAACTACTGGAAATTGTATTAACTACTGGCAGACAATGTATAGCTAGAAATTGGAAAAATGATGTTGATATACAGATCGGAGAGTGGTATAAAGAAATGTGGAGTTTAGCACTGAACGACAAATTGACATGGGAGATTAAAGTAAAACGAGATAAATTAAAAGAGAATAGGTTTTGGAATATTTGGAAACCGTTTGTGGATCATTCTCTTATGGTAAATGACAGATCAGGACCTGTACCATCTCAAAGAGGTTTTTGGAGTTGAAATAGAAACTAAACTCTCCGGGCATTGTATATATTCACAGGGTGATGTATAATTATTAAAAGATAATAATAGTGGTAGCACAGAAAGCTTTTATTGTTATGATTGTGTAATAATTTATAATGTGGTATTTAGTATTGGCGGTTATATGATAAATAATCAGTTTAAGTATTATTATGTGCTAGCTTCTATGGATTTGAGATAACATTGTATTGAAGTTGTTTTTGATTTATTATTATATTGTATTGTTATTGCTTTTTTCTTTTTGTATGTCTGTTAAAAATTTAATAAAAAAAAGTGAGGTAAAAGTCCTTAAAAGAGCTTGAAAAACGTTTACAGTATTGCTTTATATACTGTCAACGCCTGGACTCAATTTGGAGGAGCTACTGTTTAAAGAAGTTAAGTTAAGAACATAAGAACATAAGAACAGCCTTGCTGGAACAGGCCACAGCCCATCCAGTCCAGCATTCTGTCTCACACAGTGGCTCACCATTTCCTTCAGGGTATTCCCAAGCAGATGCCTTCACCTGCTTACGATTCCCTGGAAATGATATTGAGAGATATCCTGCCTATCTCTCCAACCCCGAGGTTGTCCTTAAGTATCCATAATTATAGCCATTGATACTCTTGTCCTCCATGAACTTGTCTAATCTAATTAGTGATTATTAGTTATTAGTGATCTGCCGCTGAACAACATATTAAGTGATCCACGTCTAGCTTGAAGCGCTTGTTTGATCTGGCAGCTTCTGGAGCGAGGCATAAGGAGATGATACTTTGGCAACCGTGTATGTTGAAGTTTCGTTTTTCTCACCTGGAATTGTTTGATGTTGGAGGTAGCCGGATCGGAAGAGGCTTCTTAATGGGCATGCAGGCAAGCGGGTAAAATAAAGTTGAGAGAAGAGTGGCGAGCAACGGGGTGCCGAGCGGTGCAGTGTGTGGACGATAAGCCCCTGTATGCATTGTCTTTTGTTTATTTTGTGCCGGCGGAGCCCTGCGGAGTGTTGAAGCAGAGTCCTACAGTTTATGGAGCCTTGGCAGTGAAAGGAGAGATTGCTGGGTCACTGAAAGAGTCGTTTGGAGGAGGCAGCTGGATTGGAAGAGGCAAGCAGGCAAGCAGGCAAAAAGCAGGCAAAAAGTGAGAAGTAAACGGCGTGCTGTGGAACGCTGTAGGGTGCCAAGCCTCATAAGCATTGAATCCTGCTTATTTTGTGCCAGCGGAGCCTTGTGGAGCTTATGGAGCCTGGGCAGTGAAAGGGGTAAGACCTGTTGGGTTAGATCGGGGGATGCGGAAGCAAACCTCAGTCAGCTCTGCAGGCACCGAACTGACTTGGTGTCTATTTATTTATTTCGATTTTGTGGCAGAGCTGCTTGCGGTGGAGATATGCCTTTTTCCTGATTCCTGAGTTTTGGGAGCCTCACTATTCAATTGTCACCGAAGATAATCTGTTGTTAGTAAAGTTTGGACTAAATTGGGCTAATTTGGACTAATTGTGTTTATTACACGAGCCAAAAACTGTTGCTGTTCTTTCTGTCTCTGGAAACTTTGGACTATAACTTGAGCTACATAGCATATTAAAGGGTTCCAACTGTTAGTATCTGAACTGAACTGAACTGTTGTAGGATCAGCTAAAAGCCTGTTGACTAGTCCTCTAAAGTGCGTGAGCTGGAACATTTTGAAGAACAAGAGAAAATCGTGTGGAAAAAGCATTGAAGAAATAAGAACTCTTAGGACTCTGGTTACTTGTTGAGCTTTGCTGACTTTCTTGTAATTTACATCGTTTGTGACAGTAGAATAAAATAATCAAGGGGCTTTTGTTGTTGTCCTTCATACTAATTTCTCTTTAATTTTTGTATGCTCCTAAGAAAGCTTTACCAACCTTGAAGTGTAGATAGAGAAGTGGTAACTGATACAAGCTAACCTTGAGCTGTCTGCCTCTGGCGTTTGTTTTTGCCAAAGTCCTGCATGTACATTTTGTCTTCTAATTAATTTTCATTACCTACACCTGTCACGCTTAGACTTTCTGCATAGTAATATTACATGTACAAGTTCTTGTACAATTAATCAAATTTAATTTAATTCCTTATACAGGTTGTATACAGGTTGTAACATTGAAAGGGTAATTAGTCTGTACTATATAATAGGGTGAATGAGTCGTAAAGTGAAGAATAAAATAACACAAGAAATAGATATAGATCCAATTTGGATAAGAACAGGCTGGTTGGAAAGGACAGGTGTAACGAAAGAAGATCTTTGAAAGAAGAAATTCAGGAGATACAGGAACTAGAGGACCTTCGTGCTAAATTTGATCAGTATAGATTTCAACAACAAAGGACATTAGATTACCAGGAGTTCAACCAGGACTTGCAGCAAGAGGTTAGTTGGCAGGAAGAACAAATCTTACAGGAAAAGATGGACAAGGATAGTGAAATGCAAGTGGTTAAGAAAAAGAAGAACATAAAAAAACTAGACTCTGATGACCAATTAAAAATAAAAATGACTAAAGAAATAGAGGAAATAGTAATAGATAGGGAAGATGATGAAAAGGGTAGTATTGAACAAGGTATTGATAGACTGGAAGGCTTTTTGAATACAAAATTTGAAGCCTTGGAAAAACAAAGACTCAGGGACAATCAAGATTTTATGAAACTGCAACAGGACAGTTTAGAAAAGTTTCAGCAAAGAAAATTAGCAATGGTTGAAAGTATAGTAGAGACCAATCAGAAACAAACTTAAAATATCATGAAGGAAGTGGTTGAGATAAAGGATGCAGCAAATATTAATAGAAAAGAAATTGAAACACTAAGTAACAGGGCAGAAGTGTTGCAAGAGAAAATTAAATTGATGGAAAAGCCTTAGAACATTATGAAGATCAATCTAAAAGACAGAATGTAATAATTAAAAATATTGTGGAAGCTACCCCTGATCAGTTAAAGCAAATAATTGTATCTGGGTTAAACGATTTAAACTCAGATAAAAAATTCACAATTGATGACATTATTAGTGCATACAGATTGGGAAGTAGGAAGAATAAGGAAACAAATAGAAATGTTTTAGTAAGATTCGCCAATGAAGGCCTGAAATTCAGCATGTTGTCACACATAAGAAAGGTTGGTTCAAAGGCTTTGAAGCTAGACGGTAATGATACTGAAATTTATCATGACCAATCAATTGAAGAACGAATTTGGCGCAAGCAGATTAAACCCATCACAAAAAAATTAAGAGATAAAGGGATAAAATACAATTGGAAACCACCACGACAATTGAGATTTACACATGATGGGAAAAGTAGCTTGATTAAAGAAGTATCACTTGCTCTGGATGCCCTGATAGATGCTAAAATTGTTGAATATAAATCAAAAGACTGGGATGAATTGAAGGAGGCTCTGATAACCTCGGGATTTTATGAGAACTGTAGCTCTGAAGTGGGCTAGTGATTTATTAAAATTAGTTATGGTATGAAGTATTACAAAGTGTTAACTGCGACAACTGGGATGCTCGCTCGGTAATCTTGATACATCCCCCCCCCTCCCCTCCTTGTCACACAAGGACTTTCTTTTTCTTTCGTTAAGGTAGAAAGGGCGGGGAGGTTGATTGGTTATAAATGTTTCAAAATATGTCATGTCTATTTTTTGTAAGTGTTTATGTTAATTTTTTCATGTTGGTTGTGGGGTATCACCTTCATGTTTGCTCTCTATCAAGAAGTAACTATATACAAAAATTCTCATCATTTTCGGAGACGTATGTTTTTTGAACTTATTGAACACACAACAAAGGGTAGATATTGACAATATTGATAATGGTTAGAGTATTAACATGGAATGTGAAGGGCTTGGGGTCCATAATAAAGAGAAAACATATCGAACCAGCAATTAGAAGAAGTAAGCCAGATTTAATATTCCTCCAAGAGACACATCAAAAAAATGAAAAAGTTAACAATTTCACATTGACTTGGATAGAAAATTATGAGAAGGCTTGTGGAACATCCAAGGCAAGGGGTGTAGCAGTATTAATCTCAAAAAGGATAGGTTTTGTAAAATTAAAAACTATTATTGATCCCGAAGGTATATGATAATAAAAGGTTTGATAGCTGATGAAGAAATTTTGTTGGTTAATATTTATGCCCCAAATCAGAAACAAGATGAATTCCTATATACATTACATCAGATTATAATGAAGGAAAATACTAATAAAATAATAGTGGCAGGATATTTTAATTTGATTAAATCAGATTCTGATTCATCAAATGTTTTGAGACAAAAAATTGGAACCAAGAAAATATTAGAATCATGGATGCAACAAATAGGACTATATGATGCGTGGTCTGAATTAAAAGGTAATGAAAGTGGATATACGTATTATTCACAAGTCCACAATTCATATTCAAGAATCGATTATGTTATGGTTACAAATAATTTAAGACACTAGAAAATGTGGAATTAGGGGTTTTTAGAGAATCAGATCATGCAAAAATGATAGTAGATCTAAAAATATCTGATAAAAGGAAAAATAATAAGAGCAGTGCATTTCAGGAAGAGGTTTTTTGCATGTGTATGAGCTCTGAAGGAGGGGAGGAGGCGGAATTGATTCTAACTTGCTTTGAGGGCCTGCAAGAGGCCGTCATCCCCTGAGAAAGGGGGCGAGGGGGTGAGAAAGCAGGGGTAGCCTCCCCAACTCCCCTGACATGTCCCTCTAAAAATTATCCTTTTTATAATTTCTTAATTCATTTTCATGCTGTTTATAGCTTCTATTAATTCAAATGACACAAATGAGGTATTTAGAAAGCCCCACTCTTGTTTCTCTGGTCAGACGGCTCCACACACACCCCACACACACACACAGCTTTTGTCTTGTGTTTAAATACCTTATTTAATTTGGGTACTGTATTAAGAATTTTGACTGGTACAATGGTTTAACTGTTGTACTGCAGTCAATACTCTGCAAATGTTCGATCAGAACCGGGCTGAAGGTTGACTGAGCCTTCCATCCTTCTGAGGTTGGTACCCAGCATGAGGTTGGTATCCAGCATGTTGGGGGCAAAATGTTATGGCAAATATCCAGAGACTGCACAAGCACCATAGAGCAAGGTAAAGGTTTCCCTTGCTCGAAAGCCAGTCGTATCCGACTCTAGGTTTCAGTGCTCATCTATGTTTCAAAGCCAAAGAGCCAGCGCTGTCTGCTTCTGCAGACGTTTCCCTGATCATGTGGCAGGCATGACTAGACACCAAATTGGGCGGCAGTATATAAATTTGAAATAATAGATAGTAAAAACATAAACAAATAGAGTGTGCATTCACACATGTGAGTGAATTGTGTTGGTGTTAAGCAAAACTCCTTGAAGATTTTGCCAAAGTAAAACTCAGGAGTGCTGAGGGGACATGATAATCCATCATGCTTGAAGCTATCTCTACCAACAAAAGCCCGCATAGTTAAAGTAATGGTCTTCCCTGTGATAATATATAGATGAGAGCTGGACCATAAGGAAGGATGAGCACAGAAGAATAGACACCTTTGAACTGTGGTGCTGGGGAAAACATTTGAGTTTCCAGGGCTGCAAGGAGATCAAATCCGTCAATCCTGAAGGAAATCAACCCTGAGTCCTCCTTAGAAGGACAGATACGGAGAAGGCCCTGATGCTGGGAAAGATTGAAGGCAAAGAGAAGGGGGTGGAAGAGGATGAGATGGTTAGATGGCATCGTTGATGCAGTCGGAGTAGATCTGGGTGGACTAAGGGATGGCAGATGGCAGAGGAGCGTGGCGTGCTATGTTCCATAGGGTTGAAAAGGGCTGGAACTCAACTATGCGCAGGGGCATAGGAACTATTTTTGCTTGGGGGTAATTTTGAAAAGGTTCCGGCTTCTAAGAAAAGGGCCTGCATTTTTTGTGGATGGGGTTTTTTAACCAATTTCACCCCCAAATAGCTTCTGTCTTAACCTTTGTCCCATCCAGGTTCCTTTTCCCCAGCAGTCCCTCTCCCCAAAGGGCTCTCATCTTCACCTCCGATCTCTCCTCCTCCTCCTCCGTTTCCTCATGCTGCCCAAAGGAAACCCAAAGGCGACTGGGAGTTGTAGTCCCGCTCCTCATGCATCTCATTGGGGCTGCCCAGCTAAAGAACTACGCTCCTAGTTCTTTACTCTACTCAGGCCGCTTTGACCCCAAGCGCAAAGGGCACTGGGAGCTGTAGTCCCGCTCCCCATTCTTCTCAATGGGGGCCACCTACCCAAAGAACAACAGCTCCCAGGATGCTCCGCCACCCTTTCCGGGCCAGGGGATGTCTGTGTTGATCACGTGGCCACAAAATCGCCATCTCGGAATGCCCCCCCCCCCCCGATTAAAAAAAAGGGATATTTTTAAAAAGTGAGGCCGGGAAAAGGACTGAATTACGGGGTACTTGACAGGTTACAGGTATGCTATTGTCGCCTTCCGAAAGGTCCCAGGGCAAATTCAGGGGGGCCTTTGGCCCTCCCTGCCCCCCACTTCCGACGCCGCTGACTGTGAGACTTTACAAATAAATGTTTAGAAGACCAAGATAGTGGCCTTTTAGGCTTCCTAAATAGTTCACTTTTTGAATGATTATTACATGTCATGCTTAGGTGTGGCATGTGGGGAAGGTTTTGAACTACTTGCTTAGTTTCCCCCCTTTATTAAAATAAATGAATTGCCCCCTTTTAAAGATCTCTAACTCGTTATACTATTACTTAGGGGGAGGAGCAGACTTAAAAGGATGCTTACCGGATCTCAGGGAAGAGTAACTGCCAGGAGAGGATGAAAATGTGCTTCCGTGTTCAGGAATGTAACGCTGTTTGGTTCACCCTGACCTGGAAGAAAAAGCCACCAATACGGTCTCCTCAGTGCTTGGAAACAATGCCCTTTGTGCCCCCTTCCCCAAGTACAATACTACTCCAAGGCCCAGATACCCTAGGAAGACCCTGCCACAGAGGCCTTGGAGTCCAAAAACATAATGTCTCCCATGAATTCAAAACTTTCCCTGCACAATTTGGGTGCAAAACTGTCCATTCAGACTACAATATCCATCATTCCTGCCACTTGCCTCTGTTTTAGCACCACTGAAGGGAAGAGAGGCAGGTGTAAAAGAAGTTTTCCAGGTCAAAGATCCCGCCTTTATTTCCCAAATTTCTGTCCTCTCTAGGAACCTTGTTTTCTGTTGCCTTTAACCCTTTCATAGTCAAGCATAAACTGATGAGGACTTAAGTTTCGCAAACTACAAAGCCAAGAAAGTGGCTTCATTTTGGCAGCTCGGGATTTGATCTGGACATGAAAGAAGAAGAAGCCCAACACCAAGATCCAAAAAGTGCGGAGGGTCCACCTGAAAAACTGGGCGATAGGAATGCTCTTAAAATGCTCTTTAATATGACATGGGGAACAAGGAGTGCAAGTGTCACTACCATAGGATTTAGGAAAACCAAAACCCTGGGTAATCAAGTAACGAGAGCCGACTGCCTACCCAGATCCGCCAACATCTCGACTCTTCCCGTAGGTCATTACAGATGCGGGCACTGTAAGTTCTGTCCAAACATGCTACAAGTTGATAAGATTCGGATCCCCAGTAGCGAGTTCGAATTAAGGCTATCCGGCTTCTCCAATTGCGGCTCCAGCGACTGCATCTATATGATCATATGTGCCTGCAACATGGCTTACATCGGTAAATCAAGACGCCCCCTAAAAACCCGATTAAGTGAGCATCAATCGAGGATCAGGAATAAAATTACCACCGCTCCCATGGTTTCCCACTTTCTAGCAAAAACTCATGCATGCAATGACATGAAAGTAATCATTCTAGAAAGCTTTAAACCACATAAACATCAGATAGTGGACATTGAACGCTTCCTCCTGCAGAGGGAAGCGTTCTTTATACACCGATTCGCAACCCTCACCCCCCGGGGCCTCAACACTGATTTAGATTTTTCGGCCTTTCTATAATCATTTTTATAACCATATTTACAATTATAGTTACTTTTGCTTTTTTTTCCCCATGGACATTCCGAGCACCATTGACGTCTGCAAAAATAGCTATCTAGCAATCCTTATGTATTCTCCTTTAAAAATTTCATCTAAATTCTTCTTCTGAAAACACACCTGCCCCAGATACATCATTAGGATCATTTAAATCCACACTTGTAGAATTTCATTCAACGCTCCAGCCCAGTAAGAGAAAGCATCAAGAGGCGATTATAGAGCGCGTACTAAGTAACTGTCTTTCAGGTAGGAAATATGCTAGTACTAATATTGATATAAATCGTACATACATATTCCAATGGGCTATATATAAAAATGATGTTATTATAATATTGCAGAATCTTGAGAAACATACGAAATATCCGAGTAAACCGGACGGATATCGACTTTGAAGTTCTGCTTTGTCTTTTCGGCCATTTCCCACACATGGTCCCGAACACCTGGAGCACTGTGGCCCCTCATGCAGATAATCCCAAGGAAGTCATTGAAGACTCAGACTTTTAGTTACCACCTCGAAGGATTATATCAGAGTTGATTCTTGTTACTCCCATTGTCACTCATGGAACTTTTTCGCTGAATGAATCTTAACCTATAAATCCAAGGGTTAACCGTTGGAACTGGCTATAGGTTGCTATGCCTCACCCTACTTGCCTGCACTCACCCTTCGTGCACACGGCCGATCTGGGTACGCAGGTCAACGAAGGATTGAAAAAACCGGCAGTGGGGCAACAGCCCCACAAACGCGAAGAAAGGGAAACAACTTCACTTCCCAACATTCCTTGCGCCGCGCCGCGCCAGAGCCAATCAGGCTGAGAGGCTCTCGCACGGCGCAGCGTTCGGAAACGCGCCGCAGCCAATCGAAAGAAAAGCATTTTAAAAAAACGCAGCACAAACACAAAGCAGCAACCCATAACTACAAGCCCCAGCGTCCTGCGCGCCATGAGCGCGCAGAGCGCTGAGGAAAACGGCGCCCGAAAAATGAAAAAGAAAAACAACGCACAGCCAAGCACACACCAGCCGGCTTTCTTTCCCTCACCAACAGCGCCTGAAGGTCCCGACTGGTGTTTCCCCTTTAATATCAGTGGGTGGGGGTTGCGATCCCCCTCTCCGCTGGCTACCCTAGGGTTGGGAGGTTTGTGGGAAGAAAAGGGGTATATTGCCCCAACACTTCTGGACCCACAGGAATTGGCAGAGTGGATCGATCCCCCCCTCCTTAAAACAACTCCGTCTTTTCTTCTCTTTAAAAACGGAGTTGTTTTAAGGAGGGGGTGGGGATTCGATCCACTCTGCCTGTTCCTGTGGGTCCAGAAGTGTTGGGGCAATATACCCCTTTTCTCCCCACAAACCTCCCAACCCTAGGGTAGCCAGCGGAGGGGGGGTCACAACCCCCACCCACTGATATTAAAGGGGAAACCCGATCTACTTTCACGACTCCACACAAACAAAGCACCATAACACACTAAAGCCCCCTCCCCACCACCTAGCCCACCCTTCCTAACCCCCAATGACCATGCCCCCCTCCCCACCACCGAGCCCACCCTTCCTAACCCCAACAACCACGCCCCCCTCCCCACAACCTAGCCCACCCTTCCTAACCCCCAACGAAAAACAACTCACTGCCTCACAGCCAAGCAAACACCAGCTGGCTTTCTTTCCCTCACCAACAGCGCCTGAAGGTCCCGACTGGAGTTTCCCCTTTAACATCAGTGGGTGGGGGGTTGCAATCCCCCTCTCCGCTGGCTACCCTAGGGTTGGGAGGTTTGTGGGGAGAAAAGGGGTATATTGCCCCAACACCTCTGGAACCAAAACATCAGGCAGAGTGGATCGATCCCCCACCCCCACCCTCCTTAAAACAACTCCGTCTTTGCTTCTCTTTAAAAACTGAGTTGTCTTAAGGAGGGGGGTGGGGATTCGATCCAGTCTGCCTGATGTCCTGGGTCCAGAGGTGTTGGGGCAATATACCCCTTTTCTCCCCACAAACCTCCCAACCCTAGGGTAGCCAGCGGAGAGGGGGGTCACAACCCCCACCCACTGATATTAAAGGGGAAACCTGATCTACTTTCACGACTTCACACAATCAAAGCACCATAACACACTAAAGCCCCCCTCCCCACCACCGAGCCCACCCTTCCTAACCCCAACAACCATGCCCCCCTCCCCACCACCGAGCCCACCCTTCCTAACCCCAATGACCATGCCCCCTCCCCACTACCTAACCCACCCTTCCTAACCCCCAACGACCATGCCCCCCTCCCCACTACCTAGCCCACCCTTCCTAACCCCAACGACCACGCCCCCTCCCAGTCACCTAACCCACCCTTCCTAACCCCCAACAACCATGCCCCCCTCCCCACCACCTAGCCCACCCTTCCTAACCCCAACGACCACGCCCCCTCCCAATCACCTAGCCCACCCTACCTAACCCCAACAACCATTCCCCCCTCCCCACTACCTAACCCACCCTTCCTAACCCCCAATGACCATGCCCCCCTCCCCACTACCTAGCCCACCCTTCCTAACCCCAACGACCACGCCCCCTCCCAATCACCTAGCCCACCCTACCTAACCCCAACGACCATGCCCCCCTCCCCACTACCTAGCCCACCCTTCCTAACCCCCAATGACCATGCACCCTCTCCACCACCGAGCCCACCCTTCCTAACCCCCAATGACCATGCCCCCCTCCCCACTACCTAGCCCACCCTTCCTAACCCCAACGACCATGCCCCCCTCCCCACTACCTAGCCCACCCTTCCTAACCCCCAACGACCATGCCCCCCTCCCCACTACCTAGCCCACCCTTCCTAACCCCCAACGAAAAACAACTCACCGCCTCACAGCCAAGCAAACACCAGCTGGCTTTCTTTCCCTCACCAACAGCGCCTGAAGGTCCCGACTGGAGTTTCCCCTTTAACATCAGTGGGTGGGGGGTTGCAATCCCCCTCTCTGCTGGCTACCCTAGGGTTGGGAGGTTTGTGGGGAGAAAAGGGGTATATTGCCCCAACACTTCTGGAACCAAAACATCAGGCAGAGTGGATCGATCCCCCACCCCCACCCTCCTTAAAACAACTCCGTCTTTTCTTCTATTTAAAAATGGAGTGGTTTTAAGGAGGGGGGGGATTCTATCCACTCTGCCTGATCTTTTGGTTCCAGAAGTGTTGGGGCAATATACCCCTTTTCTCCCCACAAACCTCCCAACCCTAGGGTAGCCAGCGGAGAGGGGGGTCACAACCCCCACCCACTGATATTAAAGGGGAAACCCGATCTACTTTCACGACTTCACACAATCAAAGCACCATAACACACTAAAGCCCCCCTCCCCACCACCGAGCCCACCCTTCCTAACCCCAACAACCACGCCCCCCCTAGCCCACCCTTCCTAACCCCCAACGACCATGGCCCCCTCCCCACTACCTAACCCACCCTTCCTAACCCCAACGACCACGCCCCCTCCCAATCACCTAGCCCACCCTACCTAACCCCAACGACCATGCCCCCCTCCCCACCACCTAGCCCACCCTTCCTAACCCCCAATGACCACGTCCCTTCCCCACCACCAAATAAATAAATAATTTTTAAAAAAATTACTAAAAACAGTCAAACACATCCAAAAATACACAAAAACAAAAACACCAAAAACAATACGAAGTAAACAAAGACATAATCAAAAACAAAACAAACAGACAAAAAATACAAATTCCAACCCCCCCGCCCACACACACACACACACACACACACACACACACAAAACAAAGAAAACAAGCAAACTTACCAAAAGATGTGCTACCTCCACCAGGACTGAAAAAGAAATGAATAAAGAAAGAGACTACTTACCAGAAGAAGTTCCACCCAGAGGCCAGGAGAGAAAAAAAAGTCAAAATACAATAACCCCTACCAGCACCACCTGCTGGCCACAATAGTAAAAACAATTCAAAAACACACAACAGCTCCAAATAAAAGGCCACAAGAGTAAAAACAAATCAAAAACATAACACAAATTCACAATTTTACACAAAAGGTCACACCAATAAAAACAAGTAAAAAAAATTACACTAAAACATATGTCAGTAAAATACAATAGAAACTTTTAAAAATCCTGTGCTGAGTTATAACTCAAATTTAAACTCAAAACATCTAAACACATTTTAAAAACATTGAATGTAAAAAACATTTACTTTTACATTATTAAAATTATGACCTACGGTACAACTAATTAAAAAAATTCAAAAAACTAAAACATTATTCACTTACATAAAACAATTTGAAAAAATTATATCATACTTTCTTCTTTTATTAATCCTCAAAAAACCCAAAAAAGCAGATCCCAGTTAATAACAGCCAAGCCAAAAAAAAAATTACATAAATAAACATTTAAAAAATTAAAATTACAGACTAAGCAATTTTTAAAAAACATTAACACAATTTAACCTTCCAACACAATTTAAAACTATTGCAAAAATAAAATTGGTTCATTTTTAATTAAAACACACGGAGAAAAAAGCCCGGCAACGCCGGGCAACCCTTGTTAGTGATATTATAAAGCCTTCTTAGCATTACCGCTGCGTTTCTATATACACATCTCTATATAGATTTCCTTGTACGTTTTTGCATGTTTATCGCGGTTTCGTAAGTTGTAATTTGTATTACCTTATTAGGTTTGCCTCATGTCCTTCTAGCTGAGTATTTTAAATGCATATATTTAAGATCGTTATTCCTGCGTGTAATGTAGTTTAAGTGCTGTATGACTTTATCTCGTCAACGTACCCAGAAACGCTACTTTATCATATAGTACCACCCACCAGGGGTACTGTCACTTGCACTCCTTGTTCCCCATGTCATATTAAAGAGCATTTTAAGAGCATTCCTATCGCCCAGTTTTTCAGGTGGACCCTCCGCACTTTTTGCTATTCCACACCTGAGCCGTCTCTCCCTTTTGCCAACACCAAGATCCAGGCACACCCTGGACGGCAACCTTGCCAGATAATGTTTCTAACACGGGATCGAACCAAAGGAATTGAAGCACAATGTCATAATAGAAATGGAAAAGATCAGTGGTCTCTGCCTCGAATGAAAATGGTGTGTATCAGTCAAATATAATCCCGTCCTAGATTAAAAATTTATCGGATGCAGACAGTAACCAATTAAAAAAGACTAAAGGGAAGGAATAAGCTACTGAAATTCATGGAACACATACAATGAAAAAAAAACCGTAGCCCTAATCAAGGTAACACTAAATCAGGGGTGCCCAAACTTATCGGGTTGAGTGCCGGATCAGAGTTCCTCAGAGGCTCTGGTGGCCGGGCTAATTTTTCAATGGTACCTCCGTCTACAGAGGCTCACCGTTACTCACCCCCACTGCTGTCGCCACTGCCGCCTCCTCCTCTTTTAAAGACAAACACAAAAGACAAACCAAACCAAACCAAACCAGGAAATAAATAAATAAATAGACAGACAGACAGACAGACAGACAGACAGACAGACAGACAGACAGACAGATAGGATTCCAGGGGGTTGGGGAAAAGAAAAACAAAGGTTTGTCTTTGGAAGCACCAATTGGTTAAGATGCTGAACTTGACAACTGGAAGGTCAGGAGTTCGATTCCTGAGTGCTGCATGATGGATTTAGCTCTCCCGTCTCTGCCCCAGCTCCTGCCAACCTAGCAGTTTGAAATTGCAAGCAGATAAATACGTACCAAGAGGCTGCAGTTTCTCAAGTGGCTAAGATGCTGACTGGAAGGCAGCAGGTCAGCAGTTTGATACCCGAATACTGCAGGACAGGATAAGACCCGTCTTTGTCCCACCTCCTGCCAACTGAGCAGTTTGAAAGCAAGAAACTGCAAGTAGATAAATAGGGGCCACTTTGGTAAACAGTGTTCTATGCGCTCCAGTGTCTAGTCATGTCTCCCACATGACTACGTAAAAGTCTGCAGAAGCAGACACTGCCGGCTCTTCAGCTGGGAAACAGAGATGAGCACTAAACCCTAGAGTCGGATATGATTGGTTTTCGAGCAAGAGAGACCTGCCAATTTGACTACAGTAAAACCCTGACTTACGTACGCCTTGGGTTACATAAGACTTGGCTTACGCATGTTTTACTTAAGTATTTAGAGATCAAAATGGCACTGCCACAATTTTGATCGTTAAAGTCCACACGCTCCCACCGCTGGAAGGGACCACTTCAGTGGGAAGGAAAACAGCGTTCCCTACACCTCGGTGTTTAGGCATGCCTGCCACGTGTCCAAGGGAAAAAGCCAATGGGGGGGGGGATTGTGATGTCATCACCACAGCTCAACCAATTCCCAACTGACCAGATCTGGGGCTCCGTGACATCGCAAGGCTCCCTAATAAAATGCGACACCCCTGCACCGATTGCGCAGGAAACTGCGTGCACACCTACCTTCAGCATCTGAGATGGCCAGTGTGAGTAACCAGCATCCAGCCTCGGGGTTCTTGTCCCCGAAAAGGGGCTGCAATGCCCGACCTCCCTGCCAGCACAAATGACTGCGCATGCGCAAGAATCCACGCATGCACCTAACCCTGCCTGGCGTTCCACACTGTGGCACATGCACGAAATTCCACGCATGCGCCAAAGTCTGTCCAGCATTCCAGGTGGCGCACAGCCTAGCTGCCAATACAGACGGCGGCAATTATGGACATTACGGTTGCCACCGCCCCAGCAACTACTGTTGGCGGGCGGCCACTGCGGCATGACTACTCTTCACTCCTGAGGCACGCCTCGGGGGGGGGGGAGACAAACCACTGACAGGGGGCGAGCAGTCCTCCGCCCCCCCCCCCACTGGGTCCTCTACTCACCCGCCCAAATGGAGCCTCCCTTCTGCCTGATACAACCCTCAGGAGGATGGAGGGGCCAGGCTGCAATGGCTACCCACTGACTGTAGTCGCTGGGGAGGTGGCGGTGGTGGTTAGTCAGGCTGAGACGGCACCTCTTGGCGGAGCTGAGAGAGCGGCCATGACGACAGCAGACAAAAAGGAGTAAAAAGCAAGGTAGCCAAATTTGCTGATGACACTAAATTATACAGGGTAGTGAAAACTGTGAGAGATTGTGAGGAGCTCCAGAGGGATCTCTCGACACTGGGGGAGTGGGCAAAACAGTGGCAAATGAGCTTCAACATTAGTAAGTGCAGAGTGATGCATGTTGGGGCAAAGAACCCCAATTACATTTATAAACTGATGGGGTCTGAACTCTCTGCGACAAACCAGGAAAGGGACCTTGGTGTCCTGGTGGACAACTCAATGAAGATGTCAACCCAGTGTGCCTCAGCAGTGAAAAAAGCAAACTCAATGCTAGGGATCATTAGGAAGGGTATAGAAAATAAGTCAGCAAGTGTCATTTTGCCTCTTTATAAATCTATGGTGAGGCCCCATCTGGAATACTGTGTACAGTTCTGGTCGCCATACCTCCAGAAGGATATTATGGAGCTGGAAAAAGTGCAGAGGAGGGCAACCAGAATGATTAGGGGACTGGAACACCTTCCTTACCATCTGAGGCTGCAACGGTTGGGCCTCTTCACTCTTGAACAACGGCGTCTAAGAGGTGACCTGATTGAAGTTTATAAAATCATGCACGGTGTGGACAAAGTAGATAAGGAAAAACTGTTTTCCCTATCGCACAACACTAGAACTAGGGGACACTCCATGAAACTTTTGGGTACTAGTTCTCAAACAAATAAGAGAAAGTACTTTTTCACCCAGAGGATTACTGGTCTATGGAACTCCCTGCCAGAAGAAGTGGTGACAGCTGTCAGTCTTGACATCTTTAAGAAAGGATTAGACAAGTTCATGGAGGACAAGGCTATCAATGGCTATAATTATGGCTACCTAAGGACAACCTCCGGGTTGGAGAGATAGGCAGGATATCTCTCAATGCCATTTCCAGGGAATCCTAAGCAGGTGAAGGCATCTGCTTGGGAATAATACCCTGAAGCAAATGGTGAGCCACTGTGTGAGACAGAATGCTGGACTGGATGGGCTCCTGTGGCCTGTGTGTCCAGCAAGGCTGTTCTTATGTTCTTAAAAAGGTACAGCAGCTGGGGTGGGGTTGGGGGTGTGGCTGGGTCTCTCCTTGTCCCGGGTAGGGTACCCCCTGAACAATGCTGGGTCCTCTGCTGGTAAACCCTAAACCAGGAGTTCTCAACCTTTTTAAGCCAAAGGTCAGGTCACGCTCCCTCAGACAGCTTCGGGGGCTGGACGGCTATTTTGTCCTTCCTTGACCACACGGCACTTACTGTTGTGGTTGAGGCAGCGTGTGGGGGACCTGAAATGGTGCCGTCGGCCACATCTAGCTCATGGCCCACAGGTTGAGAACCCCTGCCCTAAACTCACCTCCTAGGTGTCCTCAATGGCTGGGAAAATTCTTGAGGAGACCCTTTCCCCCTTAATCTGCGAAGCATCGTGATTTGATTTGATTTATTCGATTTGTATGTGCCACCCACTCAGCATACGCCGACTCAGGGCGGCTCACAAAAATCACAACATATCAAGCATTACAGTACAATAAAATATAGCAATACAATAAAATGTAATAATGCAATTAAAATAACAATGCAGTAAAATATAACAATACAATAAAATGTAACAGTGCAATAAAACGTAACATTGAGCTTATAGCGCCCCCCCCCCCCCCACAAGACAACGTCGACCCTGCCTCAGCTTTAATGGACTCTCCTCCTCCTCCTCCCCTCCGGTTAAATCTTCAATGGGAGGAAGATGAAGGCCAATGGGGGGGGGAGAGAGAGAATAGCCACAACCACCCCTTCTCCCCCCCACTCCCCTCTTTTTCTCACCCTAGAATACGACCAAAGGCTTCTCCAGTCATCCTCCTGCCTGGGAAAGAAGGAAAGCCCCCCCCCCCCCCATTCCTCGCGCCTGCGCAAATACAATCCCAGAGGGGGCGTGGCTTGAGGAGCACCATTGTTTATGAAGCCCCTCCCCCGTATCCTGGCAACGGGTTCTCTTGGTTGGCAGGAAAGGGGGAAAAATGCTTCTCCTCAAGTCCGGTCAGAGATTTTTCCCCAGAGAGAAAGAGATGTTTCTCAAGGGTATCAATGGCTATAATAATGGATACCTAAGGACGACCTCCGGTTTGGAGAGATAGGCAGGATGATATCTCTCAATGCCATTTCCAGGGAATCCTAAGCAGGTGAAGGCATCTGCATGGGAATAATACCCTGAAGCAAATGGTGAGCCACTGTGTGAGACAGAATGCTGGACTGGATGGGCTCCTGTGGCCTGTGTGTCCAGCAAGGCTGTTCTTATGTTCCCCCTTCCCTCGGGACAGGCAGAAATTCAACAGGTTGGGAGAGCGAAGACTTTCCACTTCCTCCTCTCCCTGGAGCCTGATTTAAATCGGACACCCCTACACACGCGCACACACACCCTGGCCTTCCTCCTCTTCCTGACCTTGGAGGTTGGCTGTGAGGCTGGAGAAGCAACCCAGCTGCTTCTGCCGCCTGAAGTCCCCTTCTGGTTTTCATATCCAGTGGGGCAATAACATCCCCATGGGAAAAGGGAAAGAAGCTAGGAAGGAACGAAGGAGGGGAGGGGCAAAGCCCCCAAAGGGTGTGTGTGTGGAGAGGCTGTGGTGGTTGGTGGGGGGGGGGGCAGAAGGGGAAGCTCTCACGGGAACAAAAAGGCCTTGAGGGGGCAGTGAGTCTTCCTTTGCTTCCAGTACCACAATTTGCCCCTCCCAGTCCAGTACTGGTAATCCCTGATGTGACCTTTCTGAGCTTTGGCAATAGATTGGGGGGGGAGGGTTTGGTTTCCTGGACTTTGTCAGGAAAAGGAAATAAGGGGGGGGGGGGATAGGAGTCAAGTCCCTTTTCACCCTCCTCTTTTCACACCCATGGAGGTGTGCAAGATTTACCCACATTGGGCATTGCTGGCCTTACACAGAGGTACCATGGCCAGGGAGAGGGGCTCTTAAGCCATTCCCTGAAATAAGACCACCACCACCACCCAGAATTCACCCACACCGGTGATAGGATCCTAACCCTCTGCCTCTAAACAATCCCACTTGCTAAATAGAAAAGTAGAAAACCAGCCCTGCCTTGCAAAGGCCTTTATTCAAAGCCAGGGAGGGGTTGGTGATGCTCAGTCGCAGTCAGTTCCGACACTTTGCAACCCCATGGACTATTGCAGCCAGGCACCTCTATCGTCCACCATCCCTCAAAACTGGCCCAGCTCTGTGCCCATTGTGTCTACAATACCATCCAGCTATCTCATTTTCTGCCGCCCCCTTCTTCTTTTGCCCTTAACGTTTCCCAGCATCAAGGCCTTCTCAAGTGAATCCTCTCTTCCCCTCGGATGACCAAAGTATTTTCACTTCGTCTTTACTATTTGACCTTATAAGGAGCAGTCAGAGTTGATTTCTTCTAAGATCAACCTGTTTGTTCTCCTCGCTGCCCAAGGCACCCTCAAAACTCTCCTCCAACACCACATTTCAAAGGTGTCAATTATTCTGCGCTCAGCTTTTCTTATGGCCTAACAGCCATGCATTGCTTTGACTATGCAGACTTTTGTTTGCAAGGTAATGTCTCTACTTTTAACCATGTTCCCCAGATTTCTCATAGAATTAGTTGACTTTTTATTTCATGGCTGCAATCAGCATCTGCAGTGATCTTGGAGGGGAGCATTTGTAATACAGTAGTAGCACACACACCCAGAAGCTCCCCCACCATGTTCCTTTGGAAATCGGGCTTTTCTTCTTTTTTCCATCTCCCACCAGAGCTCCCTCCCCCACATAGGCATTGGGCACCCCCTGATATCTCCCTCCCAATTAAAGGCCTGCCTTACCAAGGCATTCTTGCCATTGATAAACTGCAAGCGAGGGATGGGAAGGGATTCACCATCTGGATTTCACTGGAATAGACCCCCTCCTTCCTGCATGTCTCCCAATGGGGGGGATCTCATTTGAGTCAATGTAAACTCACATGTCTCATAATGATTTTTTTTTTGGGGGGGGTCTAATTTAAGCAAATTCTTCCATTCTCTCTTCCCACTCCCAATAATAGCCTAATTCACTCAGACACACAATAAATCCACATTCTCCTTCCAAGTCTCCTGAATGGGGGGGGCAACTATCGAGGAAACCCCTCTCTCTATGAGACCACCTCCAGTTCTGGGTCCTGTTATTAAACACAGGGTGTGTGTGTGTGTGTGTGAAGAGAAGGACAATTTCCTCCCTCCCCCCACCCCCCAACAAAAACCTGAGAAGGGAAAGGGCAGGGGGGGCTTTCATGTGCCACCTCTATGTGTTGGTGTTCAGAAGCTATCCCTCCAGACCAGGCTTGTCAGATATCAATCAGACAAGGAGAGATCTCAATCACAGTGTCAATCAATGACACTGGGCGAAACACTTCATTATGGAACAGGAAAGTGTAGCCCCCGAACCCTTTCCTGCAAGGCTTTTTATACCTCCGCCCTCCCCCAGGTTACTCTCTTACTCCTCCCTAGATTTTCTACCCTCCAGTCGTGATCTGTGCAATCTTCATGTGCTGGGAATGATTCTTCCATTCTCTCCTCTTCCCATCACACTCCAGAAACTCAGACAAAGAACTGATATACTCTTTGAGCAAAAGTGGTCACATGACCACCATCACCACACACACACACACACACACACACACACACACACACACACACACACACACACACACACACACACACACACACACACACACACACACACACACACACACACACACACACACACACACACACACACAGTGCATAAGGGGAAAACATCCATATTTCTAAGAAAAGTATTCATGTTGTTACAAGCAATATTATATACATTTTGATTGGTTGATTGATTAGGTAGGCACCATCATAGGAAGTGTGTGGTATCCGCAAGCACAATTGGCATTAACTGTCTCTGACAAAGGTTACACCGGTTGAGGAAGGCTCCTGGTCACTGGCCTTTGCGGGTACAGAAATTGGGGTGCGGATTAATAGTCATAAGATTGATTCACTCATATCTGGCCTGGCAGGCAGTTCGGCAGGAGGAAGTTGAATAGCTAACTCAAGTTAGGAATTAGGTAATTCCACACTTGCAGATTAGCCCAAGCCCGAGTGCAAATAGTGGCCATGTTTACTCTTGTGCAAGCCATGAACAATGGATTTCCCCTGTCAGTATTTGCCTTAGTTAATTAACTTCCCCAAGAGAAGTTCCCAATTAACCCGGGTAAATGGGTGATGTGATTTTCTGTCAGATGACGATTCTATCACACGCTGCCTTGAATTCCTATATATGATGATGATTTTCCCTCAATAAACCACTGGTCTTCGCTCCATCCTGTCTCGTGTCGTACTTGACCAGTCTCCTCCGGGACCTCAAGGGCCCCTTCACGGCCCCAATCCAACAGAAGTAGGGGAGAGGAAAAGCCCAAAAGGGGAGGGGGTGCAAAAGTGGGCAGGGGGAGGCCTAGGGGGGGCTTCCTTTTCTCTCTCCCCCCCCCACCTGCAAACATACCTCCTCCCCCTCCCCCATAGCCAGGTCGGCCTCCTTACGGGGAGGGAGAGGGGAACCCCAAAGAACAACCCGGGGGGGGAGATTTGGAAGGCGCCCCATAGAATTGGGGGGAGATAAAGGAGGATGCGTGGGCCTCAGGCAGCAGAAAGAACAGAGACGTCCCTCAATCACCTTTGGACTCTCCCCCACCCCCTTAAATCTTCAATGGGAGGAAGATGAAGGCCAAATAGAGTGGGGGGGAGAATAGAATAGTCCAACCCCCTTCTATACACCCCCCCATCCCTGACTTCTTTCCCCCTCCCTCTCGTTTTTCTCATCCTAGAAGATCAAAGGCTTTTCCTCCTACTACTGCTATATGGGAAGGAAGGAAAGGGGCGGGGCCTGATTGAATGACGATGCGTCCCTCAGCGCCTGCGCAAAAAAAATCCCAGGAGGGGGCGTGGCCTGGGGGGTCACCATTGTTTATGAAGCCCCTCCCCCGTATCTTGGCAACGGATTTTCTTGGGATGAAAGGAGGGAGGTGGAGAGGATTCCTCCCTTCCTCCTCCTCCCCCACAGCCATGACAGGCAGAAGTTCAACAGGTGGGGAAAGGGAACTCTTTCTGCTTTCTCATCTAGAAAGGCTTAATTAAGTCTCCGGGGGTTCCAATTTCTAAAAGGAAGGAGGAGGGGAATATATTTCTTCTCTCCCAGACCAGGGCTGAAAGGGACTCAGAAAATGGAGTTGGGGGAGAAGAAACCAGTGGAGCAAATCCTTCAGGTGAGTCTTCTTCCTGCCTCATAAAACAGTATCAAAAATCATCACTAGAGGGAGCCAGATAGATGGTAAAGGTTGCCCTTGCTTGAAAGCCAGTCATATCTGACTCTAGGGTTCAGTGCTCATCTCCATTTATAGCCGAAGAGTCAGTATTGTCTGCATCTGTAGACGTTTCCGTGGACATGTGGCAGGCATGCCTCAACACAGGATGCTGTTTACCTTCCCACTGAAGTGGTCCCTATTTATCTATTTGCAATTTCTTGCTTTCAAACTGCTAGGTTGGCAGGATCTGGCATAGAGACTGGAGCTCACTTTGTCATGCAGTGCCCGGGAATCGAACTCTGACCTTTCAGTCAGTGAGTTCAGCATCTTAACCATTCGAGCCACCCCAGTCCAGATAGCTGGTAGATAAAGGTAGGGCTGCCGTGGCTCAAGTGATTATGATGCTGAACTAAATGGCCAGAAGGTTGGAGTTCGATTCCCAAGTACTGTTCTGTGTGTACTGCACCGAGTGAGCTCCCACCTCTGTCCCAGCTCCTGTCAACCTAGCAGTTTGAAAGCAAGAAATTGTAAATAGATAAATAGGATTACAGTACGTTTAAAGGAACTTCTGCTACAGAAGTGGTGGAGGAATGGCAAAATGGCCAGCCAGCCCCCAAATCCGTCTGAAGGAGCATGACACGGCCCCCAGCTTAGAAAGGTTGAGAACTCCTGGGTTACACCTAGAGAGGCAAATAAAGCTATAACAACATAGCCGTAGCTCCCACTCTTTTGAATGATTTGCCAGTGCCTGTAGAAATTAGAACAGCTCCCGCCTTGTTAATATTCTGTAAAACAGGGGTTCCAAACTTTTCGTGCCACGGGCCGGCCATGTTGTTGAGCATTTACGGATTCGTTAACCTGACCTCCAGAAGATTACCTTAATTGGTGTTCAATGCATTCCTATGAGAAATGGCATTTAAAAAAAGAGAGAAATGGCATTTTGGCTTTGATTTTTTTGTGATTTAACTTCATAAATCGAGACATTATTTCCAGTGTATTTTCATACGTAACTCAAAAGTTTCGTAACTCAAGGTACCACTATTCATTGTAAGCCACCCTGAGTGGAGCCTCACATGAGCTTTAAACCTCTCCAGTCTTGCCTTCTAGGGTCTCCCCGGCCCAAAGACTCCGACCTGTAGGTATCCAAGCCCAGTCCAGCACAAGGCTGCAATTACCTGGGTTCCTGCCTCAGGAGGTCCCAGCAACATAAAATGGAGAGAATAAAAAATCAAGTAGCGTGGAGATTCGGTGAACTCTTATCTTACCCCTTCCAAAGATCAGACAGGTAGCTGAATCAAAGTTGTTTATTTCTTCAGGTTCATAGGTAGTTCAGGATACAAAAAGGATCAGGATATAGCTAATCAAAATACATCAGGGTTTCCACCTAACAGGCTTTCCCCACCAAATAAACATAATGTAACTATTTCTAAGTCACCATTATGAACAGCAGCACCAGGTGAGGTGCTAATCCTCCATCTTTCTGGATCAGACTGACCATGAGGTCTGGTAAAACAAAGGAGGCCTGACCTAACCTCCCCCTTTGGTATAAGGCCAATCAGGGTCGAAAATTAACTAAACAACACCTGGCTTTCAAATCAAATCTATTTCAGGTGATGAAAGATGAGCATCTTCAGCTTGGGTTGTAAACACATTCTTTAGCGCCATTTTGCTATCAGTATCACAATAAAATTGCAAGAGGAAGTCAAGAGAGGCCCACCTTCCATACAGGGGCAAAACAGCTCCTCTAAAAGCAGTTTAAGAAACAGGGAAATGCCATGTTTGATGACTAGTAACATATTATTACACCTGCGCCATAAGGGCGGGGTATAAATGTGAATGAATGAATAACTAAAAAGAGTGGTATAGAGTGCATTAGTCTATATGAGCACACAGACTAATTGCCTGCCAATTTGGTAGTAGCCCCAGAAGACCAACAAGGGTTCCTAACCTACCTGCAGTGGTGCACTGCTCCCGGTTCCCACCGGTTCCCGGGAACCGGTAGTAGAAATTGCCACCGGCCTACTTGGCTGGTCATGCCCACAGTCATGCTGTGTACAGACACAAAAGACCGTTTGTACTGGTGCAATGAAAATAATGATGTACTTTACTTCAGTAAAATAAAAATTGTATTAAGTTCATACATGTGCTTTAACAAGCTTCTTGTAATTTTTTCAACAGTTTTACAATATGAGTCCAATGTCAACCAAAAACAGATAAATTCTTTTCAACTTAATTATCCTCTTGTGTATTTCAAATGGGATGAAACCTCTTCAGCTAGTAAACCTTTCTTGTATGTCTTTAAATTATTGAACACTCCCGATGTCTAGCCGGTTAATTTTAGACATTTCAACTTTTCATCAGGGGAGTATTAATCACATCTGAAAAATTGCAAAATTACAAAGATTAACATGTTTCATAAATTGATTCCTAAAACAAACATGCAACTCGGTACACACTATCAACCTAATGCAGCTTACCAGTTTTTTTCTATCGCGTCCTAATTTCAACAGTTTTTTTGTGGGACGTTACCTTCCCTCTGTGTTGCTAACCTTAAATAGATCAGCACGTTAGTGCACCTGTGCTTGCTTTAGGGCCCCGCGACTCCCTGCACCTGTGTAATAATGGATTATTTTATAGAAAACATGAAAGATCAGAGTCCTGATTTAGTCACTTGGGTTGGATAGTATTTAGTCTGTGAATATAGTATGCCTCTTTTTGTAATAATAGTTGTTCTATATCAATCCCACTCCCACTCACAACAGTCAGCTTCTCCAAAACAACAAAGGAAAAATCTGTATCCTGGTGATTTTTTTCAAGATAATGATTTACTAATGGTGCTTGCTCCACCTGCCCCCTAATCCTGGAGCGGTGTTCCGTCAATCGAATTTTCAGTTTGCGAGAGCATTTACCCACATATTTAAGTCCGCACGGGCATAACCATAGATATACGCAGTATTGGCTGCTGCAGTTACTGAAAAAATTGAGTGTTTTATAAAAATTGGATTCAGGAAAACTAATTTGCTTTGTCTCCCATGCGAACCTGCATACTACGCACTGACCACATTTGTAGTGTCCTTTAACTAGGCTGGTTCTTAACAAACGCCGTGGAGAGATATCTGCCCTAGTTACCATATTTCCCACTGTTTTAGTCCTGCGCATCCCAATCATGGGTTTGTTCTGACACCCAGGAATATCTGACAGCAAATACCAATATTTATGTACTATGTTTCTGATCTCTCTAGCCCTGGGAGAGTACTCTATCAACCAATAAATTTTGGACTCATTGGATCTATCCTGCCTGGTTAGTAATGTTTGTCTGGAAGTTTGTTTGACCCTCATCAATGAGTTCTCAACTATATGCTGTGGATACCCTCTATCCATCAAATTATTCCTAATTTATTTTGCAGATTGCTCAAAGTCTTCATAATATGAAGAGTTCCGTTTGGCCCTAGGTAATATCCCAAATGGAATGCTATTTTTCAAGTGTATGGGGTGATACGATTCATATGGCAAATAGGCATTCTTATCCGTGCTTTTTAAATAAAGTCTTACACACAACTGATGATCCTTGGCAATGAAGACTGTCAGGTCCAAAAATGGAATAGCATTCCTATCACAATTATAAGTGAACTTTAAATTTGGGTTCTGTGTGTTCAACCAGTCAGCAAAATCTGGTATTATTGAAGAATCATCTATAACGAAAAACAAATCATCTATAAATCTTTTAAACAATACAATATTTCAAAAAAGGGGTTGAGTTGTGCATTCAAAATGATGTTTTTTTCAAAGGAAATCATATACAAATTAGCTAAACTTGGGGCCATGGGGGACCCCATGGCCACGCCTTTTATCTGTAAAAACATATCTTGATCAAATCTAAAGTAATTCTTTTCCAAACAAATCTCTAATAAATCAATTAAGAAATGAGTAGGTGGTTGCTGAATTTTCCGTTTCTCAAGTGCTTCCTGGGCCACTATCCTGGCTTCATCAAACGGCACATTGGTGTATAAGGCTGTTATATCCATAGTGAGCAAACCACCCATGTCCAGCACCCTAAAACCCTCCACCTGTTTTATAAAATCTGAAGAGTCCCTAATATAAGAGCTAGTATCTTTAGTAAAATCTCTAATGTGGGAATCAATGTATTGACTGAGGGGCTCGAGAATGCTCCCTACCCCTGAAATAATAGGACGTCCTGGGACCCTAACTTGTGCATCAACAATTTTGTGTATCTTGGGTAGGATATAAAAAATAGGCACCCATGGATGTTCCTTTAACAAAAATTTATAAGTCCTGTCAGATATGTAATTAAGTGCTAATCCCTCTGTGAGTACTACTTTAATAATATTGGCTATGTCCTTGGTGGGGTCCTTAGTTAACTTCTGGTAAAATTCCAAGTCTGATAACTGCCTCATGACTTCCTTAAGATAATCTCTTTTATCTAGGACCATGACCTTTGTCCGCAGGTTTTATGACGAGACTCATCACGTCCCAAATCCTCTAGTATTTTCACATCCTGGAGTGGTAAATTACGTTTAACCCTGAGTCTATTTTGTTCCAGCATATCAATTTCATTAAGTACCACCCTTTTGAACACCTCGATAGAAGGGTGGGTAATATTGGGGCAAAACCTAGACTTAGACACAAATTTTTCCTTAACATGTTCAAAATCCCCAAAATAAAGTCTTAATTTAAGCAACCGGATAAGCCTGAACATATCCACCCGTGTGTTAAATGATTGATAAAAAGGAGTGGGGACGAAATTAAAGC
Organism: Bradypodion pumilum; assembly: GCA_035047305.1. Classification (NCBI taxonomy): domain Eukaryota; kingdom Metazoa; phylum Chordata; class Lepidosauria; order Squamata; family Chamaeleonidae; genus Bradypodion; species Bradypodion pumilum. The sequence goes on from JAWDJD010000002.1 coordinate 471,395,801, forward strand.
CCAAACCCAGTAAAGTTAACTCATACATATGATGGTTTCCAGAGCTGAATTCGCCCATACCTGTCCATTTTAGCTCACTGATTCCCAAGATGTCAATACTTATTCTTTCCATTTCCTTTTTTTACCACTTCCAGCTTTCCTTGGTTCATAGATCTTATATTCCATGTCCCTATTGTTCCTTACAACACTGTATTTCTCCTCCCCCTTTCCTGCCCATCCCTTTCTGCCCATCTAATGTGCTGAGCATCCTTCCTGTTTCCTCTGATTTGTCCCTTTGTTTTGCCTTTGCTTTGGTCAATAGGGTTCTCTTGGCAAACTCCCTGGTGTGCTTTGCCGGTTTCTACGCCATTTCCCCCCCATCATACATCACAGTTTAAAACAAGGTAACATCATGCATATTATCAGTTTAGAACTGACGTCAGTCAGTTCTAAACTGACACAGTCACTATGTCAGTTGCTATAAGTCATCTATGTTAAGTCAACTATATTATTTCAGTTCGATTACTGATCCCTTGCATTCATGCAGCCACTCTCGCCTCCCTTCAGCTGCGAGAAGTTGGTCAAAGGTGCCGACTCGGGCCTCGCTGTGATGGTGGCTGCGGATGGTGTCTCCTGGGGGTGGTCGAGGGTCTCCTGTGTCTGCAGTGTCAGCGCAGCCCTTCCTCTTTGCCCTCTGGGGCGTTGCTACTATAGGAGGACTCCCCTGGGCCTCTGGATGGTAACTGGGCAGTTGGGGCCTGTGTCCTCCTCTGCCTTTTCCTTCCCTGCACCCAGGTTTTAAGATGGGGTGGGGGGAGGGGCCGATTCTTCTCCCCCCTACTCACCTCCCCCCAAGGCCTCTGGATGGTAACTAGTCAGTTGAGGCCTAGGTCTTTCTCTGCCTTTTCCTTCCCTGCACCCAGGTTTTGGGAGGGGGTGGGAGGGAGGGGCCAATTCTTCACTCACCTCCCCCCAAGGGCTCTGGATGGTAATTGGTCAGTTGAGGCCTAGGTCTTTCTCTGCCTTTTCCTTCCCTGCACCCAGGTTTTAAGATGGGGTGGGGGAGAGGGGCCGATTCTTCACTCACCTCCCCCCCAAGGCCTCTGGATGGTAACTGGTCAGTTGAGGCCTAGGTCTTTCTCTGCCTTTTCCTTCCCTGCACCCAGGTTTTAGGATGGGGTGGGGGGGAGGGGCCGATTCTTCACTCACCTCCCCCAATCTTGCTTAGGAGACCAAAACTGTTTTATTGCCAGGTTTCAAAAATAAAATAAAATTGTTCTGCAACATTTCAGTAATTGCAACAGTTTATCCTGCATCTATCTATGTGTTTGTCCATGTAAACTAGGCTATATCGGAGTCACGGAACGAAAAGTTAAAGTGTGCATGAATGAACATAAAAGTAGGATTAAACATGGTGTTTCCCAAGCACCTATGGACGAGCATTTTCAGAGTAAAGGGCATAAGGCTGAAGACCTCAGGTTTGTGGTTCTTGAAATAGTTAGGACAAAACAGTATGAAAGATCTGATATTCCCGTTGTACTATTGAAAAGAGAAGCTTACTTTATACATTGTTTCAACACGCTTCATCTGTTTGGTCTAAATGTAGAACAGGATCTATCATGTTTTCTTTAAATGTGTTGCAAGCTTTTGCTGTGAGTCAAGGTTTCCAGAGCCCAGGTGGTAAGAAGGTGTGGTAGATTAGTAATGGTTGGATAACATAAATTCAAGGTTACAGAAGCTAGGTTTCTATTTTCAGGGGGAAATAGCATAATATCAATACATCACACAATACATAATGTTTCTAGTTAACAGATTATGTAACTAAGTTGCTTATATGCTTACTAGCAGAGGTTGCCCAGCGTTGCCGGGCTGTTTTTGGTGGGGTTTTTTGTGGATTACACAATTTTCTTTATTTAACCAAATGTTGTATTATGTGATTATTATTTTTAATCGTACTGTAGGTAATAATTTTTAAAATGTGAAAGTACATGTTTTGTACATTCACTATTTTTAAACTGTATTTATATATTTTGGGTTTTTATTTGAGTTAAAACTCAATACAGGATTTTAGGGGGGGGAATTTAAACATATGTTTGTGATTTGTGTAAGGTTGTGATTTATTGTTATGTTTTTGACTTGGTTTTACTCTTGTGGCCTCTGGGTTGGGCTGTTGAGTCTTTTTGAGCTGTTTTTACAATTCTGTCCTGCAGGTGGAGCTGGGAGGGGTTTGGTTTCATTTCACGTGTTTTTTCTCTCCTGGCCTCTGGGTGGGGTTTCTTCCGGTAAGCCGGTAAGTATTCTCTTTGTTTCATTTCTGTTCCGGTAGTCGTGGAGGGAGGACGTGCTGGTGAGTTGTTTGTTTTTCTTTCTTTCTTATGGGGTTTTTCTTTGTTTTGTTTTTGTGGTGGAGCGCTGGGAGGTGTTTCTCTTGGTTCTTTTTTGTTTTGGTTTAGTTTTAGGTTTGTTTAATTGGTTTGGTTATTTATGGTTTTGTTTAATTTTGCTTATTTAGTTGTGGTTTATTTTCTTAATTAGTTGTTGTTGGTTTGTGTACTTTGTGGTTTTTTTCGTGTTGTAGTTAGGTGTTTTGTATGTGGTTTTGTTGAATTGTGGATGTTTTTGTTTGTGTTTTTTGTGGTTTATTTCTTTTTGTTTATTAATGGTTTGGTTTCATTTTTGTTGGTTTACCTTGTTTATTGTGTTTGGTGTGCACGCGCACACACACACTGGGCAGGTTTGAAATGTGCAGCCCAGTAGGTGTGTGAGTGAGACAGGAGGCTGCGCCTGGGTGAGTACCTCCGGGAGGTGAAGGCAGCGACCGGAGCCCTGTTCTCTGCCTTTGCTTCCTGGGGAATTGCATTCAAGGGGGGCAAATGCACCAGTTCCTCCCCCCCCTGAATGTGAAACGTCCTCTGGAAGTAAAGGCAGCGACCGGGGCCTCGTTCGCTGTCTTTGCTTCCTGGGGAACTGGTTCGCTTTCAGGGGGGGGCGAATGCACCAGTACCTTCCCCCGCTTGAAAAACCCCCACCCGTGTTTAGTGTGTTTTTCCACCCCGGCTCACCTTTTCTTGAGGCCAGTAGTGGTCTCGCTGTGTCTTCGGTGGGGCAGTGTGGAGGAGAGGGAGTCTCTCTCCTTCACGTTGCTCCAGGAAAGAAGTGTGGCGGGTGTCTCGCAGTGGTTTTGTGGCTTGTTTGTTTTGCGTGGCTGTGAGGCGCTGCGTCCGGCTGTGGTGGACTTGCGTTCCCGTTGCATTTTCTATTTTTATTTTTCATGCGCCAGCTTTCTCAGCGTTCTGCATGACACTGGGGGTTGTAGTTGTGCGTTTGTGTTTTCATTTTCTGCAGTGTTTTTTTCCTGCGGCTCGATTTTGATTCAGCGTGGCGCATTTCCCAACGTTCTTTTTGCTCGCGCCTCTCAACCTGCTTGGCTGTGGCACGACACAAAGAACGTATTCGCGTTTGTGGGCCTCTTGCCCCACTGGTGCATTTCTAAAATATTTGTTGACCTCCAGACCCAGTTCAGCCGTCTGCAGCAGGCTCGGTACGGGATAGTATGGCCGGGTGCAGGAGCCTTTGTCAAGTTCCAACGGTTAACGCTTGGATTCATAGGTATAGATATCTCTACAGAACTTTGTCAACCTTCCTTTCCTGATGATATTTAATATGAAGAGATTTATCGAATTCTCTTCAAAAGGAAGTCTTTACAACTTTATATGCATGGACTATGATACTTATCTCGGAAGATTAAGCACACATATGTTTTGAATAAGAAAATAAAAGACAACTTAAAAACTGCAATGAGTGTTTTTCAGTCTTTAATATCCTGCAGTGATTTCCCAAGGATATTTCTGAACGGTGTGATTTTGCAATACGATTTTGATACCGTTCTACCCCCATCTGCCAAGAACTTGGCAGGATTGTCAGCAATGCAGGGGGCAGGTAAGATAGCAGAACAAAGAGAGGTAGATCTTAATAGTAACGGATGGGCTGAATCCCAAATCCCTTCAAGGGATGCGAGTTGGGATCATAACATGTAGGAAGGCGCAGTTTGCCTCTGAGAGTATCACACCATTTTACTCAAAGCTTTACAGGCAGCAGTCAAGAAGCCTTTTAATATGTCCGGTGATCCGGTGCAGCCCAGGAGGTGATGTTAAGCAAGTCAACCACTGTCACTGAAACTTTTTCCACTATTCAGGCATTTAAAAGACTTCTCTCCAGTGTGGGTCCTATGATGTTTAGCAAAGTGTGAACTTTGACTGAAGCTTTTTCCACACTCCAGACATTTAAAAGGCTTCTCTCCTGTGTGAATCCTGTGATGTGAAGCAAGGCTAAAACTCACACGGAAGCTTTTTCCACACTCCAGACATTTAAAAGGCTTTTCTCCTGTGTGGGTCCTGTGATGTATAGCAAGATGACCACTCGTGCAGAAACTTTTTCCACAATTCAGGCATTTAAAAGGCTTCTCTCCTGTGTGGGTCCTATGATGTAAAGCAAGGTGTTCACTTCGACTGAAGCTTTTCCCACACTCCAGACATTTAAAAGGCTTCTTTCCAGTGTGGGTCCTATGATGCTTAGCAAGGGATGAACTTTGACTGAAGATTTTTCCACACTCCAGACATTTAAAAGGCTTCTCTCCAGTGTGGATCCTGTGATGTGAAGCAAGGCTACCACTCACACTGAAACTTTTTCCACACTCCAGACATTTAAAAGGCTTCTCTCCTGTGTGAGTCCTATGATGTATAGCAAGGCTACCACTCACACTGAAACTTTTTCCACACTCCAGGCATTTAAAAGGCTTCTCTCCTGTGTGAGTCCTGTGATGTGAAGCAAGCCTACCACTTTCACTGAAACTTTTTCCACATTCCAGGCATTTAAAAGGCTTTTCTCCTGTGTGGATCCTGCGATGTTTAGCAAGACTACCACTCGCACTGAAGCTTTTTCCACAATTCAGGCATTTAAAAGGCTTCTCCCCTGTGTGGGTCCTGTGATGTGAAGCAAGGTGTTCACTTTGACTGAAGCTTTTCCCACACTCCAGGCATTTAAAAGGCTTCTCTCCAGTGTGGGTCCTATGATGTTTAGCAAGGCTGCCACTGTCACTGAAGATTTTTCCACACTTCAGACATTTAAAAGGCTTCTCTCCTGTGTGGATCCTGTGATGTGAAGCAAGGTTACCACTCACACTGAAACCTTTTCCACATTCCAGGCATTTAAAAGGCTTTTCTCCTGTGTGGGTCCTGCGATGTTTAGCAAGGCTACAACTCAAACTAAAACTTTTTCCACACTCCAGGCACTTAAAAGGCTTCTCCCCTGTGTGGGTCCTGTGATGTGAAGCAAGGCTACCACTTTCACTGAAACTTTTTCCACACTCCAGGCATTTAAAAGGCTTCTCTCCTGTGTGGGTCCTGCGATGTTTAGCAAGGCTACCACTCACACTGAAGCTTTTTCCACATTCCAGACATTTAAAAGGCTTCTCCCCTGTGTGGGTCCTGTGATGTGAAGCAAGGTGTTCCCTTTGACTGAAGCTTTTCCCAAAATCTGGGTATTTAAAAGGCTTCTCTCCTGTGTGAATCCTGTAATGTGAAGCAAGGTTGCTACTCATACTGAAAAATTTTCCACACTCCAGGCACTTAAAAGGCTTCTCCCCTGTGTGGGTCCTGCGATGTTTAGCAAGGCTACCACTCTCACTGAAGCTTTTTCCACACTCCAGACATTTAAAATGCTTCTCTCCTGTGTGGGTCCTGCAATCTTTAGCACGGCTACCACTCTCACTGAAGCTTTTTCCACACTCCAGACATTTAAAAGGCTTCTCCCCTGTGTGGGTCCAGTGATGTGTAGTAGGGTGTTCACTTTGACTGAAGCTTTTTCCACACTCCAGGCATTTAAAAGGGTTCTCACTTGCATGGGTCTTGTGGTGTGTAGGAAGACTCCCACCTTTACTGAAGCCTTTTCCACATTTCAGGCCTTGGAAATGCGTCTCCCCTGATGTTCTTCCACGAATTGTAATATAGCCTGCTAGTTAAAAAGTTGCTTTATATTCCGTATCAGCAGTTGTGTAGAAAAAAACAGATAATTGCCTAGTTTGAGAAGGAAACTCGTGAAAATTCAACTAAAGTTGAAGTCTAATGAAGAATCGAATCTGGAGAGTATCTAGCAAATCATTTGTAAAAATACTGCCCTCCACTCTTCGGTTGGTCCTGGTAACCTTTGAATTTTCACTGTGATTCTTTTCTTGTGTTCCCACTGTGCCTGGGGAAGTAAGAAAGATTATTTGGAAATATGCAAAGAAGCTACAGAAGACTCAGCAACACAAAACTCGACCCCCTACAATACTTTGGTGGAAAAAAGCTAACTCCGATTCCAAGGAGAAACTTCAATGGTATTTATTTATATTAGAAAGCCAGTGTATTCCAGTGCCAGTGGAAGTGAGAAAGCATGCAAAACCTCATCCTGAATAATTAGAAGGGAATATAGACACACATTAGAAGGCAACATTTAAAAATCTTTCATGACTACTGCTCTCAGTACCAAGAGATATCAAGTGCTTTATTGCTGATACCGCTGCAGGCTTGAACATGTCCCTGGACAGCGGAACGGGCCTGACCATTCCCCCTGGAAGTGGAAGAGGTGCATTTATGACAGCCGTAAATGCCCCCGCTTCCACCTTTATCACAGGTGAGGGTGTATTTACGCATGTGCAGGTGTGTTTTATGTTTGACATAAATGTGTCCACTTCCACTTTGGGGGTTGGCTAGGTCAGTGGGGTATGTGTCACGTGGAATGGTGTTGCAAGCCGGGTGTTAGTATAGGCACCCCTGCTCCAAACGTTTCTTGCCAATTTAACTCATTAGAAACACCCTGTACATTTTTGTTCTTCATGTATTGTGGATAACCCGCATGTATGAATTGGCACAAACCGTCCTTGAATGGTTTGGGGTTCAGGCGAATGAGCCCTTGAGCCCCATAACCATATGGGGACGAAAATCAGGGAGCGGGTTTGATATTAGTTTATAGTCACATTAATTCATGATGCTCTGGCCAGCAGCTCGGAACAATGGCAAAGCAAAGGTCACAGGTGGTGACTCAAGGTAAACATGTAATGTGTTATGTCCGTGGAACTCTCTAAGTCCAAGAGCAAACCGCTATGTTTATATTTGAATAAGATAGTCCCGGAAAAGCCTCCGTGATAGGGCAAGACAATGGTCTAGCCACCTAGTAGTTAATTATTAGATACTGTAACTAAACTTCCCCGGTAATTTCCTAAGTAATCATCACCCCAAGTAACTTGTGTATTGTGTAACTAGCCTGTGCCAGGTCGCACGCAACCTATGCACGCTGATGGCCCAAGGCAGGGTAATAAAGGTCTAACTCCCGATTGGATTGGGACTGGCATTCCACTGCAAACTGCCTCACGTGCCTTCCTTGTAGCCAGTCACTCCGCAACTCCGTGGGCCATATCTGGCCCACTGCAACATCTGGTGACCCCGACGTGATCCAGGCCATCTGGCCCGACGCAACGCGATCGGCGCGGTTCTATGCTAGAGCCACGTCCGACTCTTCCCAGAGGCAGCGGAACAGGTTCGATCAGAATGCATCCCGATCGGATCTAGGCACAGCCACAAGGCTAGGCAACTTCAAAGGCAGAGCACGCTCCAAAGCTCTGAGTCACCTCGCTCATCGGAATTGAATGCGTTCCAGGTCAGGGTGAGCTGGGAACCCTGACAACATCACAGAGGCTATGAGGGCCCGCGGCCACAGTCCGCAATCCAGACTCCGTCCCAAGGGACCGCACCAGAACCAGTACCTGACAAACCCAGACGCGTCAACCCATCTCCGAGAAGGCAACTTCAGAGGGATCCGTGGTCAGGTAATATGGGGGCTTGTCTCCAAAGGCAAGGCTCATCTGCTATGGGAAGGGCTCATGTTCTTGAGCTCAAACGCCTGGCCACGCTAAATCATATCAGAATTCATAGCAGTAGATTAGCGGAACTTTTGGTGCACATTAGGGATCACTGTTTCTTCTACCCAGAAGCAGGCACGCTCGATCTCAAGATTTGGGACAGAGTAGGGAACTGCATTATGCAGTAGCCGAGAGCTTCAGCTAGAATAATTAGCGCATGGAGCAAATGTAGGAAAGTTATCTCAGAGGTGAGCCCAGTCTGGATAGGACAGAGAAATCCCCAGCGCATGTAGAGCCATCTGCCCCAGCTGGTCTCTATCCGACAATTCAGTTTAGGTATGGAGACATAGGGGACTTCCCTTCCGTGGCAACTGCAGATGCCGCGGGAGCGGATAAAAGTCTAGGAGATGCAGGCGCTTCCCAGACAGTTAAAAGTTCCTTTCAGCGCATGATAGAGGAGGAAGCACAGAAAGGGGATTTGTCAGCCCAAGATCTAGCTGAGTTTCATCAGTTATGTCCAATCTGTATTAACATGGATGCCCTCACGGGCAATCAGGTGGCGGTTCACATGCTGATTCCATACAAGTTGCTTGCAGAGATCCGCAAAGTGATTACAGATACAGGGAAAGTGTGTACTTGAGTAGTGAGGAGGATGCAAAAATTACTGAGCAGAGCGACGAGCTAGTCACTAGCATTCTAGCAGAAGGATGCAAGAGGCAGTCTAACAATGCAACTGGACAAAAAGACTGTGTCAGAAAAGCATATATAAATGCTTGTATACAAATGCCAGAAGCCTCCGGAACAAAATAGGGGAGCTGGAATACTTAGCAATAGATAAGAATATTGATATTATTGGTATCACTGAAACCTGGTGGACGGATGATAACCAATGGGATACAGTTATCCCAGGCTACAAACTGTACAGGAAGGATAGGAAGGGGCAAACGGGAGGTGGTGTGGCCTTGTATGTCAAAGAAGTGATAAAATCGTATGAATTGGAATATCTAGGTGATTTGGAGTCACCATTAGAAGCTCTGTGGGTAAGAGTACCAAGCCACAAGGATGGTCTAACAGTAGGCATATACTATCGGCCTCCGACCCAAACTCTTGAGGGAGACTGGCAGTTGGAGAATGTTGTAAAGGAGGCATCCAAGAAGGGAAGCCTGGTTATAATGGGGGACTTCAATTACCCTCACAGAGACTGGGTGAACTGTTGTTCAGCACATGATAAAGAGATAAAGTTCCTAGATATGCTAAATGATTGTTCCCTGGGACAGATGGTTGAAGACCCAACTAGAGGTACAAGAATCCTTGACTTGATCCTGAGTAATACTCAGGATCTGGTGCAAGATGTTAATGTGACTGATCCAATAGGGAACAGTGACCATAACTCAATTATGTTTAACTTGATCATAGACCGCAAGTCACTGATAAAATCTAACACGGAGACCTTAAATTTTCAAAAAGGAAATTTCCCAAAGTTGAGGAAACTAGTAAAAAAGAAGCTGAAAGGGAAAATTGAGAGAGTCCAAACACTCCAAGAGGCATGGAGGCTGCTTACAAAAACAATAACAGAGGCTCAATTGGAATGCATACCTAAAAGGAAAAAGGGCACTGCCAGGTCCAAGAGGACTCCGATGTGGCTTACAGGAGCTGTTCGGGAAGTGATCAAGAGCAAGAAAAGCTCATTTAGAAGATGGAAGGCTTGTCCGAATGAGGACAGCAGGCAGAAACATAAATTCTGGCAGAACAAATGCAAGGCAACAATCAGGAAAGCAAAGCAGGTCTTTGAGGAGCGTATAGCTAAAAATACTCAGAGAAATAACAAAGACTTCTTTAAGTACATTAGAAGTAAGAACCCAACTAGGAAGGCCATTGGACCATTAGATGACAATGGAAGGCAAGGGGTTATTAAAGAGGAAACAGAGATTGCAGAGAGACTCAATGAATTCTTTGCTTCAGTATTCACTGAAGAAGACAGAGGCCACATGCCCAAAACAGAGCCTATCTTCGTAGGGAGGGAAACCGAAGAATTAAGCAAGATAGAAAGAACCAGGGAGGAGGTCCTTGCATGTCTTGTTAAGCTAAACACTAACAAATCACCAGGACCAGATGGCATCCATCCACGAGTTCTCAGGGAACTTAAAGATGAAATTGCTGATCTCCTAGCCAAAATATATATTTCCCTCAAATCAGGCTTTGTGCCTGATGACTGGAAGGTAGCGAATGTAACACCAATTTTCAAAAAAGGATCCAGGGGTGATCCAGGAAATTACCGACCTGTCAGTTTGAAATGTGTCCCAGGTAAAGTGATGGAAACCATCCTAAAAGTTAGAATTAATAGGCACATAGAAGAGAAGGCGCTGCTAAAGGAGAGCCAACATGGCTTTTGCAAGGGCAAATCATGCCTCACTAATCTGTTGGAATTTTTTGAGAGTGTCAACAAGCATGTGGATAAGGGGGATCCAGTTGACATTGTTTATCTGGACTTTCAGAAGGCTTTTGACAAGGTCCTACACCAAAGGCTCTTGAATAAACTTACCAGTCATGGAATAAAGGGACAGGTCTTGTCCTGGATCAGCAACTGGCTAAGGGACAGGAAACAGAGGGTAGCAGTAAATGGACACTGATGGGGTCTGAACTCTCTGCAACAAACCAGGAAAGGGACCTTGGTGTCCTGGTGGACAACTCAATGAAGGTGTCAACCCAGTGTGCCTCAGCAGTGAAAAAAGCAAATTCAATGCTAGGGATCATTAGGAAGGGTATAGAAAATAAGTCAGCAAGTGTCATTTTGCCTCTTTATAAATCTATGGTGAGGCCCCATCTGGAATACTGTGTACAGTTCTGGTCGCCATACCTCCAGAAGGATATTATGGAGCTGGAAAAAGTGCAGAGGAGGGCAACCAGAATGATTAGGGGACTGGAACACCTTTCTTACCATCTGAGGCTGCAACGGTTGGGCCTCTTCACTCTTGAACGACGATGTCTAAGAGGTGACCTGATTGAAGTTTATAAAATCATGCACGGTGTGGACAAAGTAGATAAGGAAAAACTGTTTTCCCTATGGCATAACACTAGAACTAGGGGACACTCCATGAAACTTTTGGGTACTAGTTCTCAAACAAATAAGAGAAAGTACTTTTTCACCCAGAGGATTACTGGCCTATGGAACTCCCTGCCAGAAGACATAGCTAAACAGGAAACGCGACATGTAATATTACAAAAGGTAGTGCCCGTGCCAAAGTACTTAAAGAAGCAAAAATTATTGTCTGGGATGAATGTACAATGGCACATAAAAAATCTATTGAGGCATTGCACATGACTCTAAAAGACATTAGAGAAAATGAAAAAATAATGGGTGGACTTCTGCTACTTCTTTGTGGAGATTTCAGACAAACACTCCAAGTAATACCAAAATCTACACCTGCAGATCAAATCAACGCATGTATCAGCCAATCTTATTTATGGAAACATGTTCAAACCATTACCTTAACAGAAAACATGAGAGTAAGACAAAATACAAACACTCAACTCTTTACTAACTTTCTTCTAAAAATAGGTAATGGAAAAGTACCAAAAATGAAAAAAATAACATTGAATTTCCTGAATACTTCTACACCATGGTAACATCTGCATTTGAACTTATAAATGCCATATACACAAACATTAACTACAATTTTCATCATCATGAATGGCTTACAGAAAGAGCAATCTTAGCAGCAAGGAATGATGTTAACATTATAAATCAGGAAATTCTTAACATGTTACCAGACCAACCAACTGCATACAAATCTATTGATACAGTAGTGGACAAAGTTGATTCTGTTAATTTTCCAACAGAGTTTTTAAACTCACTAGAACAACCAGGAATGCCTTCTCATCAACTTCTCCTGAAAAACAGAGCACCTATTATTTTACTTAGAAATTTAAACCCGCCAAACTTATGTAACGGCACCAGGCTGTGTGTTAAAAACCTCATGCCAAATGTAATAGAAGCTATAATTATTATGGGAAAAGGAGCAGGGGAATCAGTATGCATTCCACGTATTCCATTGATTCCAACTGATCAAACTATACCATTTAAAAGACTACAATTCCCTGTATGACTTGCATTCGCTATTACCATAAATAAATCGCAAGGACAGACACTGCAACATTGTGGAGTTTATCTTTCAAAGCCATGTTTTTCTCATGGACAATTATATGTTGCGTGCTCTAGAGTGGTTTCAGCAGATAATTTATTCATACTAGCAACAAACAAAAATATTGTATATCAACAAGTGCTGCAAAAATCTTAAAAATAAGCAACACATTAAATCAGGAAAAGAATCAGCACAAAAAAGTTATTTTAAAGTAAACAAATATGCATCCATTGACTCTCTTTAAGATCGCTAAACCAGAACAGATAATTGCAGAAAAGCATTCAAGCTTACCGAACTACGAACAAAGTTTCCACCAAGTCTTCACCCATATACCAAAACGACGAACAACACGATTTCAAGCATGAGCCGCATATACTTCCGTAAACAAAGTACATGCTGTAAATCCACAAGAATTGGAAAACGAAACTATAGCCACACCTACGCAACAGCAAACCAAAGACTACTACGCAAACAGCCCAAACCAACGCAGGAAACGTACGCTTGCAAACTCACGCGATAACGATATCTTTTTTTAAAAAACAGACTATAAATAGGAGAGGAACGAACCAAAAGAACTGAGGGGAGCATTAGAAAGTAGCGGACAACACCTACACAAAACTCATTGAGCCTAAAAATTAAACTAAACTTTAAAAGCAAGCCAATTAAAATAATAACATGGGAAAAATAAATAGAATATCTAGCGGAAGAGGATACAAAATAATGGACCAAAAAAAAGAGGGGAAAACGGAGAAATAATTCCAAAAAATATAACGGACGAGAAAAAAATTACATTTGGACGAGGAAAATCACTCAGGGCGGCTAACAACACAATAAAAATCACAATAAAAACAATTCAGTAACAATAACTAAAAGACCCCAATTAAAACCAGCATTAAAAACACAAGCAAATCATCATTAAAAAACAACCCACCCACCCCCACCCTACCCTGGTAAAATAGAGTAACCAAGCCAGGGGAGGCAGCCCCTCACATAAGCTAAATCAGCCACCAGGCTTGACTAGAAGAATCAAGCCTGCCCAAACCTGCTTAAAGATCCATGTCTTCAGCATCTTTCTAAACGGGAGTAGTTCCATCTGGAGACGCAATTCAGGTGGTAAGAGGTTCCACAGGGCTGGAGCAGACGCGGAAAAGGCTCTTTTCCTGGTCCCAGTTAGATGTACCTCTTTCACTGATGGGACCACCAGTGAGCACCTCCTGTCTTCCCTAGTAGGACGGGCTGAATTCCTTGTGGCGACGCGGTCTCTTAAGTAGCCTGGTCCAATGCCATGGAGGGCTTTAAAGGTCAAAACCAGCACCTTGAATTGCACCCGGAGGCACACCAGCAACCAGTGCAGCTCCAGGAGAAGTGGTGAGGCACGAGCATAACGCCCGCACCCCATCACAACCCGGGCAGCCGCATTCTGGACCAGCTGCAGCCTCCAAATGGTCACCAAGGGCAGCCCCATGTAGAGCGTATTACAATAATCTAATCTGGAGGTGACCAAAGCGTGAGTGACCATGAGCAAGGAGTCCTGGTCCAGGAGCGGGCACAATTGGTAAATGACACGAAGCTGTGCAAAGGCCCTCCTAGCCACGGCTGCCACCTGCTCTTCGAGCAGTAGCTGCGAGTCAAGGAGGACCCCCAGATTGCGCACTGGATCTGACTGTGGCAAAGCTGTCCCAGCCATGACCAAAGATGGTAACTCCCGGGATAACACGGGACCCCGCACCCAAAGCCACTCAGTCTTGCCAGATTCAGCTGAAGCCCGTTGTCCCCCATCCAGACCCGAACAGCCTCCAGACACCTGGTCAGGACTTTGACTGCATCACTCAGGTCCCCACGAGCAGAGATGTACAGCTGCATACTGATGATACCTCACCCCATGGGAACAAATGATCTCACCCAGTGGTTTCATGCAGATATTAAACAATAGAGGTGAGAGTACCGGGCCCTGAGGCACCCTACATGGAAGCAACCTAGGGCTGGACAACCCACTCTCTAAAGATACCGACTGAGTCTGGCCCATCAGGAATGAGGAGAACCAGGACAACACAGTGCCCTGGGCCCCCACTCCCCGGAGCCGGCCCAGAAGGATACCATGGTCGACGGTATCAAAAGCTGCTGAAAGGTCAAGAAGAGCAAGGACAGAGGGGTTGCCTCCATCCCGCTCCCGCCAAAGATCATTCAAGAGTGCGACCAATGCCGTCTCGGTACCATAACCGGGCTTGAATCCTGATTGAAACGGGTCCAGATAATCCGTATCATCCAGAACCCCCTGGAGCTGCCAAGCCACTGCTTTTTCCAACACCTTCCCCACGAAGGGAAGGTTGGAGATAAGTCTGAAATTAGAAATAACAGTAGGGTCAAGCGATGGCTTCTTCAGGAGAGGGCGAACCAGCGCATGTTTGACAACTGCCGGAACCACCCCCTCCCGCAAAGAGGCGTTCACCATCACACCGACCTAACTGCCTGTTGGTGCCTTGGCAGCTCTAACTAGCCAGGCCGGGCAGTGATCAAGTAAGCAAGTGGTATCACGCACAGCTCCGAGGAGCCTGTCCACTTCATCAGGGGCAACGGGATCAAACTGATCCCAGATAACATGGCTAGACTCCGCTGCAGCTCGCCCCAGGTGATCAATTTCCACGTCAGGATTAAACCCCAAGCGGATGTGAGCAACTTTCTCTGCAAGATGGTCAGCAAAATCATCAGCTGACCCCTGCCACCCAGGACCAGGCCCCCCCTTACCCAGAAGAGACCTGGTAACCCGGAACAGGGCCGCTGAACGATTATCAGCAGAGGCAATAAGGGAGGTGAAGTACTGCTTCACCGCCCTCATCGCCACGAGGTAGGCTTTAATAGCAGCTCGAAATTATGTTTGGTCGCATTTACATCGGGTCTTCACCCAATGGCGCTCAAGGCGTCTCCTAACCCACTTCAGCTCCCTCAACTCATCAGTATACCAGGGAGAGCTGCACGGTCTGCGAGAAGGGAGAGGCAGCATTGGCGTGATTGTATCCAAGACCGATGCCACCTCCTTTTCCCAGAGGGCGACCAAGATCTCAGTCGAATCGTGCAGCCTGTCCGGAGATAAAAGCCCCAGCTCCATCTGAAATCTCTCGGAGTCCATAAGTCACCGGGGTCGAACCAATCTAATGGGTCCAGCCTCCCTACAGTGAGGCGTCGCTCCCGAAAATCAAGAGAGACCAGATAGTGATCTGACCATGGCACTGGTATTATCTCTATATGATGTAATATCAGATCACTCAACCACCGCTCCGACAGGAAAACTAAGTCAGGGGAGTGGCCGTTACTCCTGGTGGGACCCCCAATTACTTGAGTCAGGCCCATAGATGCCATGGAATCCATGAACTCCTGCCTGAGAAGCCAGTGCCAGCAATGGCAAATTGAAGTCCCCCAGGACCATAAGCCCCGGGAGCTCCAACACCAATGCCGCAATCTCCTCAAGCAGGTCAGGCAGGGAATCTGCAACTCTGTAAGGGGGCAGGTACAGAAGTAGGATTCCCAACTGACTTTTAAGGCCCAACCGAAGCAGCAGCAGCCCACAACCCTGCACCTGTGGAGCGGTGGCCCTGGTAACTCCCAACGATTCCCGGGCTACAATTGCGATGCCACCACCCTTCCCCGTACCCCTAGGCTGATGCCATACCCCGAACCCGGCTGGACACATTTCCGATATAGGAAATGAAACTGAAGATTATTCAGTAGTTTTCATACAAGAATATTCTTCAGAAAAGGAAGAGGAAATACTAAGAGGAAATACTAGAAACAAATAAATCACAGTACAATTTAAATATAGAACAAAATATGGAAAATAAAATGAAAAACAACAAAGAACAAAAACAAATAGTCATGGAAACAAAAAAAGTACAAAGAGAAAATATAAAAATGAAACAGATGACAAGATATCTGAAAAGTCCAACAAACAACTGATAATTGATAAAATTAATCAAAAACAAATATCAACAACTGAAAACCATAATTACAGGACAATCACAAATGAACCAAACAGCAACACCTCAATAAACAAACAAATTAATGACCAAACAATAGAAGAATAAAAAATACAGACATCCCAATTGTAAGAAAAAAAGAAAGGCTACCACAACAAAGAAATAAAAATGAATGGGCAAAAACTCTGAACAACTTAATAAGGAGCTTGAAGAAATAATTGAAAAAATTGAGATGAACAAAATTAGAGACAGAGAAAGACTAAATAAACTTATAAATGATACATGAATTACAAACCAACCATATGCCATGGAAACAAAGCCAAAAACAAACAAAAAAGAAATATTGCCATGGAAAGAGAACACAGTAGAAACAAAATCAATTAATTCCACTACCAAAAGTTTTAAAAAAATGAGGACATAATTGGGGGGCGTGGACAAGATGGAGAAGGAGTAACATCTATTGTAATTTCCTGCGCACACAATGGGGTATTGAAAGCGATTTTTTCCTTTAAATTCGAAAGAGTTTTATCCTAAAAAAAACTAGGATCGTGCCGGTCTTGCTGTGCAGATTTAATCTGTTCCCTTTTTGAGAAGTCGGAGTCCGTGGAGCGGCGTCGGTTGGCGAGGTAGGCGGCCGAAGCCGGGGCCAAGCCAGCTGTGCTGCGGGCGGGCGAGACAACAGAGAAAGGGGGCCAGAGAAAGTTGGGGAAAGCCGAATAAATAAGCATTAAAGAGGCACAAGACGACTGGATGAACGGAACTGTGGTTGGAGGAGAGCACTCTGGAAGCCGAGGCTTGGAGCGAGGTGAGAGATAAAGCCAAACTTATGAGAGAGAGAGCGGTTTTGGAAGTTCGAGGGGTAATGGCGGCGATGCAGAAAACAAAACTTAAGAGTGTGTGCTGAGGAAGGAAGTATGGAGAAGGAGCCGAGTATTGGCGTGAGCAACAGAGGCTTAAGGGTGTGTGGAGAAGGTGTGTGGATGAAAAAAAAGAACGGGAAAAGGAACTATCGTGGAGAAGCGTTGCTTGGAGGATGAAGGAGTCCATAAGTTTGTGAGGAGAAGGAAGCTTTGGCTGTGGGGGCTTTCGGAGCTTGCAAAGTTTTGGATTTTTTCTCTTTCCATGAACATTTAATGGGACATACTCTTTTGTTTTTTGATGGATATAAGTTTTTTAGTGCCTTCCTGTGCTATGGATTATTGCTGTAATTTTTGATTGCAAGAGCCCTCCAAACCTGTATGTACTGTGTTTGCCTCCGCTCCTGTTCTAGGCGAACTCCCTCCCTTTCCTTTTTGAGATACACTGTTTTAGTGAAGAAGTCGCTGGTTACTAACTTTCAATTTACAGCGATAGAAGACCTTTGGATGCATTAAAGTATGGTTTTGCAAATTGATTATTGAGGATCGCTGGCTTCAATCACACTTGCAGAGTATTTGGCTACATAAGGTGATTTTAAATTAAATTGAGGATCAGTGGCTTCAATCAAGAGGAGGGGACAAAGATACTAAAGGTCCCTAGGAGTTTTATCAGCTGTCAGCGACTTGGAGTATTGGATCTGGAAGGGAATTTTGGATTATAGTAGTGCTGGATCAATATCAGGAGCAGAGGCCTAGAAGAGCCAAAACTGTTGCGGCTTTGAAGCTTTTAGGCAACGCCACCATGGATAAGTGCACAAAGGGGAAGGATAAAGAGGAGGAACCAGTGGTGAAAGCCAAGAAGAGGAATAAACCAGCAGCAGTGGAAATGCCATCAGCAACATCATCAGCATCATCATCCCCTGAACCATCAACATTTGATCAATCACAAATAATGGCGGAATTTAGTAAAATGTTTCAGAAGTTTGATAGTATGGAATAGGCAAGAGTGAAGGATAGAGGTGAAATTTTGGGAAGACAGGATAAATTGGTGCAATGTTCTTTGATTTTTCAAAAAAAGTGGAAACAAGTTTGCAGAAATTGGAGGGAAGTGTCAGTACAATGAAAGTCGATATAAAGGGCATGGAAGGAAAAATAAAAGAGGTTAAGAAAGAGGGGAGGGAGATAAAGAAGAAAGTGGATTTACAGGAAAAAAGGATTGATTTGATGGAACAGGTGATGAGGAAACAAAATATTGTGATACGTCAGATTCCGGAAAGAACGCCAGACAATTTAAGAGATAGAATAGTTGATTGGCTAAACGATTTGAAAATGGGGAAAGATTTTGTTAATGAAGACATTGTAAGTGTTTACAGAGTGGGATCAAGGAAGGGGAAGGCAGTTCAAAGAAATGTTCTGGTCAAATTCGCAAATTGGGGGGATAAACTGAAGGTTATGGCTTTTTTGATACAAGCAGGGTCTGGCGTTCTGAAAATTGATGGGAGTGATGTGGAGGTTTATAATGACATTTTGATCACGGAACACGGCTGGAGATACAAGATGAAACCGGTTACAAAACTTCTGATTACGAAAGGGATAAAATATAACTGGCGATTTCCGCAACAATTAAGATTTTTTTATGATAAAAAGATGCAAGTTATTGATGCTGAGACTGATGCTTTGGAATTCTTGAGTTTGATTGATTTGGTTAAGGTGAGCTCAAATGAATGGTTGGCTTTGAGAAAGGAGTTGCTGGCTTCGGGTGCCATAAGAAGAGAATTTAATGGTGCAGAGGAGGGTGGTGCCATGGGAGGAGAACAGCCTGGCACAGCTGAGGAGGCGTTGACACTGATAGTGGTGGAGGAAGAAGGAAATGGCTAAAAGAGTTAAATAGTTAACTTAGAATTATATAAGGTGCACTAGAGGGAAAGACGTACATCTGGCATGTTCCGCCCCACCCTCCCTTTGGAAGACGAAGGTGATTTTTCTGTGACGAAAGTGTGGAGGGTAAAGATGAATGTTTCTTGTTTTTCTTTTTTATTAGTATTTTTTGTGATTGTGTAGTGTATTGTAGTCTATTAGGTAGCACGCCCATTGGAGGACTCGGATGTGATAGAAATGGAGGTGATATAATAAAAAAGGAGGGTAATTAAAGTGTTAACATGGAATGTAAAAGGTACAGGATCTGTTATTAAGAGGAAGAGAATCAGCTATGAGGAAAGATAGACCAGATATACTTTTTTTACAGGAAACCCATCAAAAATCTCAAAATTTGAATAGAATTTTTTTAGGATGGATGCAGCACTATGAGAAATCATATGGCACGTCTAAAGCTAGAGGTGTTGCAATCTTAATTTTGTCTAGACTGAGGTTTGAGATAACAAAATCTATTGCAGACCCATATTTGATAGTAAAAGGGAAATTGGAGGACGAAGAGATAACCTTGGTTAATATATATGCCCCAAATGAACATCAATATGAATTTCTTGAAAAGATGCGAAAAATTCTGGAAAAAGAATTACCAACGAGGATGATTGTAGCTGGGGATTTTAACTTAGTAAAATCGAATTTGGATTGCACAAACATTTCAAGGTGTGGAAAAGGAACTAAAAGCCAGATTTTGGACAATTGGTTGACGGCTTTGGGTCTGAAAGATTCATGGAGAGAACGTAAGGGGCCAGAAAGGACATACTCATACTTCTCACATGTTTACAACTCATACTCCCGAATAGATTATGTATTTGTAACTGAAAAGATGATCAATAATTTAGAGGAGATGGAAATTGGAATTTTTAAAGAGTCTGACCATGCCAAAGTTGTCTTGGAGTTGAGATTACAAAGTGAAAGTAGAGGGAGAAAGAGCTGGAGATACGATGCTAACTTATTTAAAGACCAAAGGGTTAAGGCTCAAATCACTGAAAATTGGAAGGAAATTTGGCAATTGAATGATAACGATGAAGTAAATTTTAATATGGTCTGGGATGCCATGAAGTTGGTTTTTAGAGGAGAAGCATTAAATTGGCAAGCAGTAGATATAAAGACTGTAAGTTGGCACAGGTTAAAATTTAAGAGGAGATAAAGCAGTTACAGGAGGAACATTCAAGGACAAAGGATAATAAGGTTTCTGCAAATTTACAAAGACTAAAAACTGAAGTGGTAGGTAAAGATATAGAAAAGGTTAAAAGAAATTTGGTGTATTTGAAAAGAGATTATTTTGAATTTAGTAATAAAAATTAATTATTAGCAAAAGCAGCAAAAGATAAGCTGGTAAAAAGGGAAATTGGAGTTTTGATCGATAAACAAGGGGTAAGATGTAACAAGAATAAGGATAAATGCAAGATTGTGAAGGATTTTTATCAAGCTTTGTATGCTAAAAAAGAAATAGATGAGGGAAAGCTTAAACAGCAATTAGAGAAACAAATAGTCAATGGAATAAAACAGGAGCAGAAAGAAAGAATGGAAGATCAAGTGTCGGAAAAGGAGGTAAGGGAGGTGATAGGGAGATTGAAACTGGGGAAGGCCCCAGGAGAAGATGGATTGCCGGCTGACTTTTATAAGGAACTAGCAGAAGTTGCCCGGCGTTGCCGGGCTGTTTTAAATGGTGTTGGAAAGTTTTTGTTGTTGTTGTTGTTGATGTTTGTTAATGTTTGTAAAGAAGAGGTTAGTCTATAATTGAAATTTTTAAAAATTTTATTTATACAAATTTTTTTTGATGGCCTGTTATAAACTGTGATGAGTTTTGTTTGGTGTTTTGGTTTTGTGGATGAAAAAAGAATAAAGGATGATATACTTTTTCCAAAAAAATTATTTAACCAATATTTTTAGTATGTATTTTTTTAAATTGTTGTACTGTAGGTAATAATTTAAAAATGTGAAAGTACATGTTTTTCACAATAAATGTTCTTAAACTGTGTATTGATGTTTTTGTTTTTTATTTGAGTAAAAATTCAGCACAGGATTTTTGAATAGTTTTTATTTTATTTTATTGACATGTTTTTGATTTGTGTAAAATTGTGATTTTGTGTTATTTGTTTTTACTTGTTCTTACTCTTGGGGCCTTTTGTGTGGGGCTACTGTGTCTTTTTGATTTTTTTTTTATTATTGTGGGCAGAAAGTGCTGCTGGTAGGGGTTATCTTGTATTTTGACTGTTTTTTTTCTCTCGTGGCCTCTGGATGGAGCTTCTTCCAGTAAGTAGTCTCTTTCTTTATTCATTTCTTTTTCAGTCGTTGTGGTGTGAGGTCGTGTGGTGGTGAGTTGGCTGTTTTTCTTTATTTGGGGTGGTGGTGGTGGTTGGATTTTGTGGTGTTTGGCTGGGTGCTGGGTGTGTTTGGAAATATTTGTTATTGTTTACTTTGTATTGTTTTTTGGTGTTATTTCTGTTTATTTTTGTGTATTTTTGAATGTTTTTGATTGTTTGTTTTTGTGTTTTTTGGTGTCCTACGGGGGGATCCCCTCTGCCGTCTCCCCTGGCTCTGGAAGGCTTGGGGGGACAGACCCTTTTTGTCCCCCCAAACCTTCCAGACTCATGGGACCCAGGAGAGGGGATCGAATCCAGGCCACCTTCTGATATTAAAAAGGAAATCTCAATTGTGGTTTCCCCTTTAATATCAGGAGGGTTGGGTTGAGAAAGGGGTCTGTCTCCCCATCCCTTCTGGACCCAGGAGAGCCATCGGAGAGGGGGATCCCCCCCCCAAACTCCCTTTTTAAAGAGAAGTAACCGCTTGGTTTCTTCTCTTTAATATGGGGCGTGTGTGTGTGTGGAGGGGAATCCCCTCTCTGCCAGGTCCCCTGGGGTCAGGAGGGTTGGGGAGACAGGCTCCTTTGGTCCCCCCAACCCTCTCAACCCCAGGGGAGCCAGTAGAGAGGGGGAGCACAACACCCCCGCCCCCACCCAGTGATATTAAAGGGGAAACTCCGATTAGGAGCTTCAGGTGCCGTTGGGGAGGGGGGCTTTGGTTCCCACGGCTTGGCAGACTTGCTCTCCCGGTGTTTTTTTTTTTTTAATTTTTGGGCTCCGGCTTCCTCAGCGTTCTGCACGCTCATGGCGCGCAGGACGCTGGGGCTTGTAGTTATGGGTTTGTGCTTTGTGTTTGTGCTGTGATTTTTTAAAACGGTTTTCTTTTGATTGGCTGCGGCGCATTTCCAAATGTTCCTTGCGCCGCGCCGTGCGAGAGCCTCTCAGCTTGATTGGCTCTGGCGCGGCGCAAGGAATGTTGGGAAATGAAGTTGTTTCCCTTTTTCGTGTTTGTGGGGCTGTTGCCCCACTGCCTGTTTTCTCAATCCTTTGTTGACCTGCGGACCCAGATCGGCCGTGTGCACAAAGGGTGAGTGCAGGCAAGTAGGGCGAGGCATAGCAACCTATAGCAAGTTCCAACGGTTGACCCTTGGTTTTATAGGTTAAGATTTAAGATTTAAAGATATAGTGGTACCAAAAAGTTCGGTTTCACTTACCAGTGATAACTTTCGTTCTTCGAGTATATAGTTTGTGAATACACACTCATGGGTTATGCGCCTGCGCAGAACAGCCGATCGGAGGCTTGAAAAGCTATTGGTCAAAAGTTTTAGCGGTAAGACCGCCCACCGTACCGCCCACCCTGAGGCGCCCGCGCGCCATTTTACCTCAGTTCCATACTTAAGCCAAGCACAGGATAAACCAATTGATCTCATCCGTGCAGCTCAAGAGGGGAGGCAGAGTGGGTAGTGTGTATTCACAAACTATATACTCGAAGAACGAAAGTTATCCGAAGTGAAACCGAACTTTCTCCTTCGTATAGTTTGTGAATCCCCACTCATGGGAGATTAGCAAGCTCACACTTACTTGGTCGGTGGGCAGTCGGATGAGATGATCCCACGATGAAGATGATGACGGTCAGGCAGGGTGAACTGTCAAGGGCGATGAGCCCGGAGCCCCCGAGTGAGGACGACACGGCCAAGCCTGGCGTCCACAGTGGCTCTGGTGTCCACCCTGTAGTGTTGGACAAATGTAGAAGGTCTGGACCAGGTGGCAGCCTTACAGATGTCCTCAAGCGGTGTGCCCTCCAGAAAGGCCGTGGACGTTGCAACCGCTCTGGTAGAGTGCGCCCTGACATGCGGTGGAGGTGGCAACGATGCCGACTCGTAGGCCAAGTAGATGGTAGAGGTGATCCATTTGGAGAACCGCTGCGCAGAGAGGGGTTCACCTTTGGACTTGCCCCCATACGCCACAAAAAGGCGTTGACTTCCTGAACTCCCTTGTCCTACTGGTGTAAAACAATAAAGCTCGTTTGACATCCAGCGTGTGCCAAGTCCTTTCTTGGGCGTTAGTGGGGTTCTGGAAGAATGTTGGCAAGGAGATAGTCTGTGCCATATGAAACTGGGAGACCACCTTGGGGAGGAAGGTGATGTCCGTCTGGAGTACCACACGGTCATTGAAGAATTGAAGAAAGGGTGTGTCTGCCCGCAGAGCAACCAGCTCACCAGCTCGTCGAGCAGACGTGATGGCCACTAGAAAGGCCGTCTTCCAAGTGAGGAGACGAGCATCCGCGGTAGCCATGGGCTCGAAGGGAGTCTTGGTGAGCGCGTTGAGGACGGTAGAGAGTGACCATTGAGCCGTCGGAGTCCTGACCGGAGGGAAGGTGTTCCGCAACCACTTGAGGAAACGTTTTACCGTTTGGTCGCGGAAAGCGCCGGAAGCGGAAGAGCCAGCCGGGGAGTGAGCTACCACCGCTGCGAGGTGTACTCAGATGGAGGCGATGCTGAGGCCAGACTCCACCAAATGGAGGAGGTAGGTCAAAACGTCCTGCAATCCCACCTGTGAGAGGGGCGTCTGCTGGGATGCCAGGAAAGCGCAAAAGCGTCTGTATTTGGAAGCGTAGGACTTCCTTGTGGAAGGGCGCCTGGCTAGTTCCAGGATCCTGGACAGTCTGGGGTTATCCTCCACGCAGTGAGGTGGAGGCTGGGCAGGTCTGAGTGGTGAAGCTGGCCCTGCTCCATTTGGAGAAGCGTCGGTGACTCCGGCAGCGTGCGATACTGAGACGACATGCGTAACAGCAGCGGAAACCAGGGTTGGCGAGGCCATGCTGGGGCCACCAGGATGGCTCTGGTCCTGTGTTGCAACATTCTGGTGAGAACTTTCTAGACCAGAGGAAACGGAGGAAAAGCGTAGAAATAGTCCTGATCCCACCGTTTCATGAAGGCATCGCCCTCGGAGTTCATCCCGATGCCCGCCCTGGAGCAGTACCTGTGGCATTTCGTGTTGGACTCTGACGCAAAGAGGTCGATGTTCGGAGTCCCCCAGGCCTCGCAAAGCGACTGAAAAACCTCGTCGTCCAGTTCCCATTCGTGGGTCGTCGAGGTGAGGCGGCTGAGATGGTCGGCCAAGACATTCAGCTTGCCCTGAATGTGCACTCCAATCGGGAAGATGTGCCTTTCCAGGCACCACTCCCAGAGTTGCACAGTGAGGTAAAGAAGGGTGGTAGATCGTGTTCCTCCCTGCTTGTTCAGATACGCCACAGCCGTGGTGTTGTCCAAGGCTACCTGGACCGCCTTGCCCGTGAGTAGGCTCTCGAAGGAACGTAGGGCCTTCCAAATGGCCAGTAGTTCCAAATAGTTGATATGGTGCACCATCTCCTGAGGCGACCATGGGTTGTTGACCGTGAGAGTCCCGCAGGCAGCCCCCCAGCCGAGGTTGCTTGCGTCGGTCAATATTTGCAACGAGGGTTGCGGGGGGTAGAAACTCTTCCCTGTTGTCACGTTGAGTGGTGCCGTCCACCACAGCAACTGGTCCCTCAGCTCCGGAGACGGAGTTAGCCGTTTGGACTGGCTCTCCCGGAGCGCGTCGAATTCGTGAAGAAGCCACGACTGCAGGGACCGGAACTTTAGCCTGGCGTGAGGGACCACTGCCGTCGTTGAGGCCATGAGGCCTAGCAGTCTTTGAGCCTTTTTCGCCCTGATGCACGGTTTGGTGCGAAGGTCGTTCACTCCCTGCACGATGTCCTGCAAGCGCTTTTGGGGTGCAAAGGCTCTGGTAGCAAGCGAGTCGAGTACCGCTCCAATGTACTCGACGCGTTGAGAGGAAATCAACTTCGATTTGGTGAAGTTGATCCTGAGGCCGAGACTCTCCATGAGGTGGACCGTGAATTGCGTGTCCCGAATGGCTGACAAACTGGTGGGGGATACAATCAGCCAGTCGTCGATGTATGGGAAGACCCTGATTCCCGCTGGCGAAGGAAGGCAGCCACCGGAGCCATGCATTTGGTGAAGACTCGTGGTGCCGTGGCCAGACCGAACGGTAGACACCGGTACTGGTACACGGAATCGCCGATGCGGAATCGAAGGAACCTCCGGTGCTCCTCGAGGATGGAGACATGGAAGTAGGCGTCCTTGAGGTCTATGACTGTGAACCAGTCCCCTTTGTTGATGAGGGGAAGGACGGTCTGCAGGGTTACCATCCGGAACTTCCTGGTGTGGATGCACTTGTTGAGGCGGCGCAGGTCCAGAATTGGGCGAAGTCCTCCGTCCTTCTTCTGAACCATGAAGTACCTCGAGTAGAAGCCGTTGTCCCAGTCGGGCGGCGTCACCCGCTCGATGGCCCCCTTGGACAGAAGGGTTGATATTTCTTCCTCCAAATGGGGGGACGAGGTGGTGAGACGATGTCTTCCTACCCGAGGCGCCCGCACGAACTCGATGGCGTAGCCAGAGGACAAGATCTTTAAGACCCACCGGTCGTCCGTGATGCTTGACCAAACCTGGAGGAAGTTCCGGAGGGGGAGGTACGGGAGGTGGAGCGCGAGAGACTCGGCCGTCGCAGCTTCAAACGTGCGACTTGGACTTAGCGTCCGAACGCTTGCCGTGCCCGTAGGGCTGATAGCGCGGTTTGTGCTGGCGCCGTTGCTTGTAGGAGCCAGACCTGGGCTGCTCCACGGGGCCACCCTGTTGTTGCAGGTTTCCCTGGTAGCGCCGCGTGAAGGGCTGGAACCTCGGCCTGGCAGGCGGAGCCGGCGTGGTGAGCCCCAGGAACTTGGCGGTGGTGTTAGTCTGCCGCATCTCGTTGAGGACCTTGTCCGTGTCCTGTCCGAAGAGGCCTTGCCCGTCGAAGGGAAACTCCTCGATGAGCTTCTTCATAGCATCATCGAGGGAGGTACCCCTAAGCCAGGCGTGACGACGGAGCAGGATAGCAGACGCCATGTCCTTGGCCGCATAGTCGTTGATATGCCTGGCCGTTCTCATTTGCTGCTCCGTTAGAAAGTCCCCTTCGGATGCCAGCGCGTCGATCCGTTTCTGGGCTTCGGTGGGCAACGTCGCCATCTCGGCCTTCACTCGCTCCCAGAGGTGGGACTGGTAAAGATCCATTGCGGCCGAGTAGTTGGCGGCGCGGAGGAAGAGGGAACCGGTGGCGTAGAATTTACGGCCCACCGCGTCCAGCTTCTTCCCTTCCGGGGTCGAAGGCACCGGGAATCCGCTGGTGGCCGTCCTGTGCTGGAAAGCTTTGACCACCAGGGAATTTGGCAAGGGGTGAGCCTGCAGGAACTTGACGTTCTCATCCAGGACTCTGTACATGCCGTCGAGCCTGGACGAAACGGAGTGCGCTGACACCGGCTTCCTCCATGTCGCCTTCGCCGACGTCAACATGGACGGAAGCATGGTGATGTGGACCGGCCGTACCGCGCGTCTGTCCAACTTGGCGGTCATTTGGTCCTCACCCTCCAGTGGCGGCTGGTCGACCTTTAAGTTCAGAGCGGTCCCCAGGCGCGTCAGCATGGCTGTAAGCGAGCGTTGGTCCTCACCACGTGGTGGGTCCACCACGCCGATGGCCTGGTCCGGCGTCCTTTCGGCGTCGACGTCTCCCTCGTCCTCCTCCGAAGAGGCGCTGGAGTCATCGGAGGACGAGGGAGGAACTCTTACATCCACGTCGGGACCGCGCCAGTACGGCCTGGGCGGGCCGGCGGGATGGGAGTTCACCGCTTCAACGTCTGGACCAACCCGCGACGATGTGGGTGGGCCAGCGGAGCGGACACTCGACCCTCGGGAGGTCGGTGGGGCCACAGCAGGGCCAACATCCCTGGGGCTTGCGGTGGTCGGTACCGGAGCCACAGAGGCCGCAGGCATGGAGGTCTTAAACTGGTTGGCAAAGGTTTGAGCCATGACCTCGAACATCCCCTTCAGGAGCTCCATCTGGGATGGATCCGGAACCGTCGGGAGCGACGAAACGGTGGCCGACGAAACGGTGGCCGGTAGAATCGGCGACGAAATGGTGGCTGGTAGAATCGGCGACAAGACGGAGGCCGGCATGGTGATTGCCGCGTCGTCGAGCGTCGGCGTCCTGGGCCTTGGGGAGACGGAGGCCTGTCTCGTAGGCGAACGGGCCCTCCCACGAGGCGGCGACGGGAGCACCTGAAGTGGGCGAGCTGGAGCCCCAGCCCTGCGTCCTTTTTCAGGCGAACCCGAGGAGGACCGTCCTCCCCAGATGGAAGACCCAGGCGACGGACATCTTGCGACCGAGTATGGCGGCAAAGGTCCCGGAGAAACAGGGGTGCGCGGAGTATGCGGGAGCGATCGCCTCTTCTCCGACCCGTGTTTCTTTTTCTTCTCTCCGTTCTTGTCCCTCTTCTTCTTCTTCTTCTTGATGGGGAGAGCGGAAGAAGAAGCCGAAGACGGAGGAGGCTGAGAGACACTAGCCGAGGTAGAAGCGGCCGCCACGGGAGCCAGGGAGAGTTCCATCAGATGGGCTTTGAGCCGGTAGCTCCAGTTCTGCACTGCCAGACGGGTGAATTTCTTGCAGTGAGGACAAGACTGGCTCTGGTGAGACTCTCCCAGGCAAAAAAGGCAGAGGCTATGCCCGTCGGAAGCCGGAAACTTTTTCAGGCAAGCCGAACACTGTTTGAAGGCCGCGGCCATCAAAGAAAAAATTCTGCCAACGGAAGTTTCTGGAACGCGGGTACCCCGAAGGGCTGGCCAGCCGCCACCCCCTTGAGGGGGGAAACGGTGACTGAAGCGAGTAGGTAACTGAGTCCACCAGAAGGAAGAAACAGCACCGGGGTGGCGACCCTGCCCGAAGGACAAGAACACCGAAAAAATTGAAAACGAAGTTAGCCAAAAGACTTTCCCTCAGAAGGGCGAAAAAATTGAGGAAGCTCTCAACGATCGTCCTGCTGCTACGGCGGAAAGAAGAGAACTGAGGTAAAATGCCGCGCGGGCGCCTCAGGGTGGGCGGTACGGTGGGCGGTCTTACCGCTAAAACTTTTGACCAATAGCTTTTCAAGCCTCCGATCGGCTGTTCTGCGCAGGTGCATAACCCATGAGTGGGAATTCACAAACTATACGAAGGAG
The DNA here is from genome assembly GCA_035047305.1 of Bradypodion pumilum. Lineage (NCBI taxonomy): Eukaryota > Metazoa > Chordata > Lepidosauria > Squamata > Chamaeleonidae > Bradypodion > Bradypodion pumilum. Next base: position 471,423,952 of record JAWDJD010000002.1, read on the forward strand.
AACTAGTAAAATTATATAATCATATATTGGATGGAGGCCAAATTCCGACTTCATGGCATAGGAACACAATTGTGTTATTGCCAAAACCTGGTAACAATTTAGAAAAAGTAGAATCTTACAGACCTATTTCATTGATAAATCAAGATGCCAAGATCTTCACCGCGATAATAGCTAATTGTTTAAATAATTTCATGGGTAACTATGTAAATGCGGACCAAGTGGCGCCATATGGCAGACCTGACTAGAAGAGTGGTGGACTTAATAGATGTTGTGAGTCAAACAAAAGAAAAAGTGGGACTAATTTCACTGGATATATTTAAAGCATTCGACTCATTGCAATGGATTTCAATTAAGGAAATAATTAAATGTTATGGATTTGGTGATAAATTTAGAAGAGTAATAGATCGATTGTACCATCAAGGAATAGCAATTGTCAGAGTCAATGATGACTTTACAGATGAAATAAAGTTGGAGGCAGGTACGAGGCAGGGTTGTCCCTTATCACCAATTTTGTTTATTATGGCCATGGAGATTTTAGCAAAAGCTATAAGAGATGATGGAAATATAGAAGGGATTATGGAAAATAAAATAAGTATGTATGCAGATGACACAATGATAATTGTAAGACATCCTGAGAGGGCAATGGAGAAAATCAGATTACAACTACAGGATTTTGATGATATTACCAGCTTTAAGATAAATTGGGATAAATCTGAAATGATATTGTGTAATGTAGGAGAAGAAGATAGGAAGAAGGTAATTGGGAGGAGTAACATTCAAATTAAAGATAAACTGAAGTACTTGGGAATAGTTATATCTAACAGATTGGAGGATTTTAAAAGATTAAATTATGATAGTTTAAAGACGGAGATTAAAAATAAAATACAATCCTTTCAAAAATTGAAATTGTCGTGGTTTGGGAGAATAGCGCTTATTAAAATGATGGTGCTATCCAAAATTAATTTTCTATTCGATGCATTAGCAATTCAATTGAAGGATAAAGAAATTAATGATTTTCAAAAAATGATTAGCAATTTTTGCAACGGTGGAAAGAGGCCTAGGATATCTAAGAAATTATGGTACCTGCCTCAGAAGGAAGGTGGTTTGGGATTACCAAACTTGAGGGGATATTATCGAGCTTTTCAAATTAAGAATGTGGTGAAGATCTTGGCAAGAGAAAAGGTAATATGGGAGGAAATTGAGATGAAGGATTATAGATACATAGGTAAAATGGTATTTTTTGGGGGGAATATGGGAAAATTAGAAACTAAAAATACCATGATGAAGGGATTAATGAGGGTTTGGAAGAAAGTTAAAAAGGTTCTGGCCCTGAATTTCTCTCCAATTATGGAACTTTCAGATATGATGGGTTTCTCGATCAAGATAGATAGTGTAGTAAAAGAAATTTTGGATAAGAATGGAATTTTTTAATTGAAAGATTGGTTGAGGGTCTGTAGTGAAATTAATGGTAGAACTAGCCTTTTTGAACAATTAAAATTGAATTGGTTTCAAATATTGAAAATTAATAAATGGAATGATAGGTATAGGAGGGAATATGGTAGGGAAAGACACAGGATGAAATTCGAGGACTTGGTTTTGAAAATAAGGAAAGGAGAAAGAAGTACTAAAGGTTTAGTTAGCAAATTATACACTTTATTAAATAAAGAGGGCGATCCACAGAAGATTTGATATCAACTTGGGAGGAAGAGCTGAAAATAAAGATAGACAAAGCCATATGGAAAAATAAATGGAAGAAGCGAATAATGAGAACTATGTCAGTCAGGATAAAAGAACACAATTTTAAAATGCTATGGAGATGGTACTTGACCCCAGTGAGGTTACACCAGAAGGATAATAAAAAAGACAGGTTGTGTTGGAGATGCAAAGATACAGTGGGATCTTATGAACATATGTGGTGGAGTTGCAAGGTGGTAAATGATTTTTGGAAAAGAATCAAAAAAGAAATGAGTGAAATAATGAGTAAGAGAATTAAACTGGGGTCGGGTACCATCATGTTAACAAATGTGGAATGTATTTGTCATGACAAAGATGAGAGAGAATTATTAGAAATAATGCTTACAACGGGCAGACAATGCATTGCTAGAAATTGGAAAAATGATATAATTATACAGATTGAAGAATGGTATAAAGAAATGTGGAATTTAGCATTGAATGACAAATTAACTTGGGAAATAAAACAAAAAAGAGATAACCTAAAAGAGAACAGATTCTGGAATATTTGGAGGCCTTTTGTGGATTATGCAATTAAGGGGGATAAAAGTAACAGGCCTGTAGCTTTTGGACGTAATATACTGTGTAGCCTTTGGACGTAATATACTGTGGCTTCCGAGGTCCTCCAGGGCATATTATATTATCACAGGGTGTTTAAATATGTTATTTGTCTGCTCTCCTATCCTGGAGAACAATGATTAGTAGTATGTTAGTTTGAATATTGTATTAGGATAGGTGTTTTTTTTGTTTAATTTTGTTTTTCCTTTAAAAAACTATTTTAATGTATTTTTCATTGTTGTATTTTATGTATTCTGTTTGTTTTGTATGATAAAAACAATAAAAATATATTAAAAAAAGAAATAATTGAAAAAATAAATAAGAAACAAAATACAGAAATAGACCACAAAAACAGAAAATCAATAATAAATGAACAAGAAATACAAATATCAGGGGAAAAAACAAGAACACAAAAAATACCAAAAATAAATTTGCAAGAAATTCCAATTGTGCAAAGAAAAGAAACAATAACACAAACAAAGACAAAATATGACAAAGACAAAAATACAAATATGCCAAATGAACAATTACAAGAAATAATAGAAAAAATAAACAACAAAAAATACCAGAAAATAAAACAAGGACTATGACAAACCAAAAAATATACACAACTCAAGAAACTCAACAAGAATACAAAAAACCAAAAAAACCAACAACCTCAAAAGACAACATAGAAATCAATCATACCACAATTATACCAATAGATTTCATAATTCAAAGACATCTCCTAATGATGCTAAATTCACCAATTTTATTCAACCTGCCATTAGCACTGCTAATGCTAAATCCAACTCCTGACATGAATAATACCCAACAGAATTTTATTTTTAGTCCCTGTTGCGAAGAAAAGGCAGCTTTGACCAGGCTGAGAGCCAGATTTTTTTCCTAGAACTAGAAATAGCAAAAATTATTATTTTTTAAATCCCTCTGATATCAAGAAAACCAAGATAATGGCAACAGTCTCGATCAGTCCCTGGAAAAAAGATGGGGAAAAAGTAGAAGCAGTGACAGATTTCACCTTCTTGAGATCTAAGATCACTGCAGATGGGGATTGCAGCCATGAAATAAAAAGGCGATTGATTCTTGGGAGACAAGCTATGAGAAACTTGGGGAACATAGTTAAAAGTAGAGACATCACATTGCAAACAAAAATTCGTATAGTCAAGGCAATGGTATTCCCGGTGGTAATGTATGGTAGTGAGAGCTGGACCATTAGGAAAGCTGAGCGCAGAAGACTAGATGCCTTTGAGATGTAGTGTTGGAGGAGAGTTTTGAGAGTCCCCTGGACAACGAGAAGAATAGGTCGATCTTAGAAGAAATCAAACCTGAGAGAAAGCCAGTCGTATCCAAGTCTAGGGTGCAGTGCTCATCTGTTTCAAAGTCGAAGAGCCAGCACTGTCTGCTTCTGCAGATGTTTCCATGGTCATGTGGCAGGCATGACTAGACACCGGAGCACATGGAACGCTGTTACCTTCCCACCGAAGTGGTCCCTATTTATCTACTTGCAATTTCTTGCTTTCAAACTGCTAGGTTGGCAGGAGCTGAGACAAAGACGGCAGCTTATTCCATCCTGCAGTACTTGGGAATCGAACTGCTGACCTTCCGCCTCCCAGTCTGTGTCTTATCCACTTGAGCCACTGCAGTATCCTTAGAAGGTCAAATAGTAAAGGCTAGAGAGAACGCTATTTGCTTGGCCAGTCATGGGGAGGGGGTGGGCCATTTGAGCCACTGCAGTTCCTCTCTGTAACTTATGCCCATTCCTTTGTGTCCTGCTGACTTGAATGATAGAATATTTGAAGAGCGCTATCCTATCCCTTGGGACTGAGGTGGCTCAAGTGGTTAAGATGCTGAACTTGAAGACTGGAAATTCGATTCCAGAGTACTGCATGATGGAGTGAGCTCCCGTCTCTGTCCCAGCTCCTGCCAACTTAGCAGTTCGAAGGCAAGACATTACAAGTAGATAAATAAGGACCACTTTTCAGTGTGAAGGTAAACAGCGTTCTGTACACTCCGGTGTCTAGTCATGCCTGCCACAAGTCCACAGAAACTTCTGCAGTGAGGACACTATCGGTAAGAGTAAAGGAACATAATTATAAACTGTTGTGGAGGTGGTACCTGATTCCAGTGAGACTGAATTTAATTGATAAAACTAAGAGTTATAATTGCTGGAGATGTAAAAAAGCGGTTGGAACCTATATACACGTGGTGGAAATTTAATGATGTTAAGGAATTTTGGGACAAAATTGAGAAAAGGATTATGGGAATGCTAGCGGTGAGAATTAAGATTGGATCAGGTACTGCCCTATTTACAGATTTTGAGGATATGAACTTAGACAGAGATAAAAAAAGAATTAATTTCAGTTATTATGACTACGGGAAGACAGTGTATTGCTAGGAAATGGAAAGTAACTGGGGGGCGTGGCTAGGACGATGCTGGAGTAGCACGCAGTTCGATCAGCTCGCGCTTGAATGTGGAAATAAATGGGATTTTTTGCTTAAATTTGGGACTTTAATCTTTGGAGATAAGACCACGGAGCCTTGGAAGTAAATGCTCCGATGGAAGCGCCATTGGAGTCGGAGTTCAGCGGACGGGGGGTGAGTGCGGCACGGCGCAGGCTGCGCTAAACGAGCCGCTCGGGGCTGGACGAGACCTGTTTACTGCTTTTATGGGTTCCAGTGGGAAAAGTGTGATAAGTAACTGGTGCTGGTGGAGGACGAGACCCAAGGATTGAGTTCGAGATCTGGAAGAAGGTAAAGAAACTGCTGAGGGGAGGCAGAGGAGGTGTTTGTGTGAGAGAAGGACGGGAAAGACGGGAGGAGTAATGGCGACGAGAGGAGAAGGAATCGAAACTTAAAGAGGGAAAGAAAGGAATGTATGGTGCAACAATGTTTACAAAGTTGTAGCTGAAAGGCGAAAAGAGCGAGAAAGTGAGGAAAAGAAGTCAGGAGGCCAGGAGGAAAAATCTAATGAATAAGAAGAATAGAAAATTGAAGTCTGTTTCTGGCTGGATTGGTTGTTTTGGCTGGTCTGGCTGAGGAGGTGCGAAGAGGGTTCTCGTCTGGAAGCCGCTGCCGTGCTTTGGATCTTACAAAGATTTTTACTTTTTTGCTTTTACTCTGATTTTTGCTTTTTTTTTACTCTGGGATAGCTAAAGTGGGTTCCTCTTTATTTTTTGATTGTGACTGTCTCCTTACTTTGGTGGAATATAAGTGTCTGCAGTTTCCTCAGTTTGTTTTTCAGCTTGCTTTGCCGGGCCGTCCTTTTCTTTTTTGGGGGATCCTCACCTCTTTGGAATACCTACAATTGGGGGATTGTTTTGCTTATCTTTATTTACACAATTGGATTATAAAGTTAAAAAGATTTGGATTATAACAAGAGCAAAATACGGATTTGAAATACTAACATTATTGGACGGGTTCTAGATATTGGCAAGAATTTGGCTTCTGGCTGTAATTGGCAAAAATTCTGGAACATTTTCAGGGAAAACATTGTGGGGGATCAAAATCAATTTCTGCATTGAAGCTATTATTTGATATTACAATGCATAAGGCTGCAAGGAGCAGGGAAGAGGAGGAGGAAGTTGTGAAACCAAAAAGGAAGGGCAAAGCAAGGGATGTGGAACCACCCCCACCGTCATCTTCATCATTGCCTGAACTCTCATTTGACCAGACTCAAATTATGGTGTAACTTGGCAAATTATTTCAAAAATTTGATAGGATGGATGAAGCGAGGGTGAAGGATAAAAATGAAATGTTGGATAAACTGACTGGATCGATTACTGACCTTTCTTAAAAATTGATTTAAATATTCATAAGTTAGAGGGTAATGTTAAGTTGATGCAAACTGATATGAAAGCGCTGAAAGGGGAAATGAAGGAGATGCAAGGGGAGGTGAGAGAAAATAAGATGAAAATGGAAGAGCAAGAGAAAAGGATTGATGCGATGGAAGAGATGAGAAAGCAGTATATTGTGATACATCACGTGACTCAAAGAACATCAGACCAGCTAAGAGATAGAATTCTAAATTGGTTAAATAATTTGAATATGGGGAAAGTGTTTGTTAATGAGGACATCGTAAGTGTTTACAGAGTGGGATCGAGAAGGGGAAAAGGTGATCACAGGAATGTTTTGGTTAAATTTTCAAATTGGGGGGATAAATTGAAGGTGCTGGCTTTTCTCAAACAAGCTGGTTCTGGAGTTCTGAAAATTGATGGAGTTGATGTGGAGGTATATAATGATATTCCAATCAAGGAACGTGGATGGAGATACAAAATGAAACCGGTGACAAAAATTCTGATTAAAAAAGGGATAAAATATAATTGGAGATTTCCACAACAGTTAAGATTTTTTTATGACAAAAAGATGCAGGTGATTGATGAAAGAACTGATGCTTTGGAATACTTGACTTTACTTGATTTGGTCAGTGCGGGTTCAAATGAACGGTTGGTGTTAAGGAAGGATTTGTTGGTGTCAGGGGCGATAAAAAGAGAGTATGGTGGAACAGATGAGGGAGGTGCAGCAGGAGGAGAACAAATGGGAGCTGAGGGAGAATTGTCACTGATAATGGTGGAGGAGGAGTTAAGCAAAAGTTAGAAGGAAAAGGAGAAGAAGGGAGAATTTTTAAAAGTAAAGAAGTATTTACAACAGTTTTATTTTCTAAATGTGAGAGTGCGCTGGAGCTTTAAATATGATGCTTACTAGGTTTATCCTACCCGTTCCCCACCTCCCCTCTTTGGAGGTCCAAAGGCGTTTTTTCTCTCTTCTTTTTTTGAATGAAAAAGCGGGGAGGTTGTTAATGAGTGTTTTATGTTTTGTTTTTATTATGTTAGGTTAATTGGTAGCACGCCCAATGGAGAGCTCAGGAGGGATAAAAGTGGGGGACAACTTAAATCATGAGAGCGATAAAGGTATTGACATGGAATGTGAAAGGTACAGGATCTCAAATTAAGAGGATAGAATCAGCTCTGAGGGATAGACCGGATATAGTCTTTTTACAGGAAACTCATCAAAAATCTCACGATACAAATAAACTTTTTTTAGGTTGGATGCAGCATTATGAGAAATCCTTCGGCACATCAAAATCAAGAAGAGTAGCAATTTTGATCTCGGCTAGATTGGGGTTTGAGATAATAGATATTATTTCAGATTCGGAAGGGAGATTTTTGATAGTGAAAGGGACGATGAGGAAATAACATTGGTGAATATATATGCCCCAAATGACCATCAAGGGGAATTTTTAGAAAAAATGCGCACAATTTTGGTAAAAGAAAAATCTGCGAAGATGATTGTGGCTGGAGATTTTAACTTAGTAAGATCAAATTTGGACTGTACAAATATATTAAGAAATGGAAAAGGGATCAAAGGCCGAATGCTGGATAATTGGATGGCTGCTTTAGGCTTGAAAGATTCTTGGAGAGAACTTAAGGGTACAGAAAGGGTATATTCATATTTTTCGCAGGTTTATAATTCTTATTCTAGAATAGATTATATATTTGTAACTGAAAACTTGATTAAAAGTTTGGAAGAAATGGAAGTGGGAATGTTTAAGGAATCGGATCATGCTAAGGTGATATTGGATTTAAAATTATGGAACAAGATTAGACCAAGGAGAATTTGGAAATATGATGCTAACCTATTTAGAGACCAAAAGTGCAAAGAACAAATTACGAAGAATTGGAGTGAAAGTTGGCAATGGAATGATAATGGGGAGGTAGAATACAATATGGTCTGGGATACCATGAAGTCGATTTTTAGAGGGGAGTGTATAAAGATGGCAAGCAATAGATATAAAAATCATAAGTTAGTACAGGATAAGCTTGAAAAAGAGATAAAGTTGTTACAGGAGGAACATTCAAAAACACAGAATAATTTTTTTTTGCTAACTTATTAAGATTAAAGACCGAATTGGCAAGTAAAGAGATTTGGTTTATTTAAAAAGGGAATTTTTGAATTTAGCAATAAAAACTCAAAATTATTAGCAAAAGCAGCAAAGGATAAAAGGGAAAAGAGGGAAATCAGAGTTTTGATTAATGATCAGGGGATAAGATGGGATAAGATGTAATAAAATAAAGGATAAATGTAAAATTATGAAGGATTTTTATCAAGCTCTTTATGCAAGAAAAGATATAGATGAGGAGAAACTTAAAAAGCAATTAGAGATGCAAATAATCAGTGGAATAAAACAGGAACACAGGGATAGAATGGAAGACTTAGTGACAGAGAAAGAAGTAAAAGAGGTAATTGCTAGATTGAAGTTGGGAAAAGCCCCTGGAGAAGATGGGTTGCCTGCGGATTTTTACAAGTTATTTGGAGATATTGTGGTACCAAAGTTGGCAAAATTATATAACTATATATTAGAGGGAGGGCAAATTCCGACTTCATGGTATAGAACCGTAATTGTACTTTTGCCAAAACCTGGAAAGGATTTAGAGAAAGTGGAATCTTATAGACCCATCTCACTGATAAACCAAGATGCCAAGATCTTCACAGCAATACTTGCTAACCGATTGAATAATTTCATGGGGGAATATATCAATGTTGATCAAGTGGGGGTTTTGAAAGGAAGGCACATGGCAGATTTGACCAGAAGAGTAGTGGATTTAGTTGATATGGTGAGTCAAACAAAAGAAAAAGTGGGGTTAATATCTTTGGATATATTTAAGGCATTTGACTCTCTACAATGGATTTCAATAAAGGAAACAATAAAAAGTTATGGATTTCGTCTCAAATTTAGAAGAGTAATCGGCCAATTATATCAGCAAGGAATAGCTACTGTTAGAGTAAACGATGAGGTTACAGATGAGGTAAAGTTGGAGGCAGGTACGAGACAGGGCTGCCCCTTATCTCCAATACTGTTTATAATGGCAATGGAGTTATTAGCAAAAGCTATACGAGAAGAAGGTAAATTAGAGGGAATTATGGGAAATAAGATAAGTATGTATGCCGATGATACTTTGATAATTGTAAAACAACCAAAGAAAGTAATGTACAGAATTCGGCAACAATTAAAGGACTTTTGAGGATATTACGGGGTTGAAAATAAATTGGGATAAATCGGAGATGATGCTTTGCAATATGGATGAAAAAGATCAGAAGAAGATAAGGGATACAGGTAATATCCAGATTAAGAACAAGTTGAAATATTTGGGGATAATTATATCAAATAAATTGGAAGAGCTCAAAAGATTGAACTATGATAGTTTAAAAATTGAAATCAAGAATAGGATACAGTTTTCAAAAGTTGAAATTGTCATGGTTCGGGAGAATTGCACTTGTTAAAATGATGCTGTTACCCAGAATAAATTTTTTGTTTGATGCATTATCAATTCATTTGAAGGATAAGGAAATTAAGGAGTTTCAAAAACTTATTAATAACTTCTGTAATGGTGGAAAGAAACCTAGGGTACCAAAAAAGTTATGGTAATTACCGCAGAAAGAAGGAGGGTTGGGTATGCCGAACTTGATGGCATATTATCAGGCATTTCAAATTAAGAATGTTGTGAAGATCTTGGCAAGCGAAAAGGTAATATGGGAGGAAATTGAGATGAGGGAGTATAAACACTTGGGTAAAATGGTCTTTTTAGGGGGCAAATTTGGAAAGGTAGTAACTAAAAACATTATGATGAAAGGATTAATGAATGTATGGAAAAGGGTCAAGAAGGATTTGGTTCCGAATGTTTCACCAATACTTGAAATTTTAGACATGGCGAGTTTTCCACTTAATATAAATGAGGAGATAAGAACATAAGAACAGCCTTGCTGGAACAGGCCACAGCCCATCCAGTCCAGCATTCTGTCTCACACAGTGGCTCACCATTTCCTTCAGGGTATTCCCAAGCAGATGCCTTCACCTGCTTAGGATTCCCTGGAAATGATATTGAGAGATATCCTGCCTATCTCTCCAACCCGGAGGTTGTCCTTAAGTATCCATAATTATAGCCATTGATACTCTTGTCCTCCATGAACTTGTCTAATCCTTTCTTAAAGCTGTCAAGACTGACAGCTGTCAGATAAAGGAGATATTGAAGAAGAATGAGGTTACCCTGCTGAAGGACTGGCTCCGGACATGTAGAGATGAGGCTAGTAGGATAAAACTGTTTGAGCAATTAAAAATTAATTGGTTTCAGAGAATGAGGATTATTAAATGGAATAGCGAATATATGAGGGAATATGATCTGGAAAGAGAAAAGATGGAATTCGAAGAGCTGATTCTAAAAGTTAGAAAGGGTGATAAAAATATTAAGGGATTAGTTAGCAAATTGTATGCAATACTTAATAGGGATGGTGATCCACAAGAGGATTTGAAATTAAGGTGGGAACAAGAATTGAATATAAAGATAGGAAAGGATATATGGAGAAATAAGTGGAAAAAGAGGATTATGAGAACTATGTTGGTTAGAATAAAGGAACATAATTTTAAAATGTTGTGGAGATTGTATCTGACCCCAGTGAGGCTACACCAAATGGATAACAAAAAAGATAAAATGTGTTGGAGATGTAAGGATACTATAGGAACGTATGAACACATGTGGTGGAGTTGCAAAGTGGTTAAAGATTTTTGGAATAGAATTGAAAAGGAAATTGGAGAAATCTTGGGTAAGATGGTAAAACTGGGATCAGGTATCACTCTGTTAACAAATGTGGAAGGTATTAACTTAAATAAGGATGAGAAAGAGTTATTAGAAATAATGATTACAACAGCCAAACATTGTATTGCTAGACATTGGAAAAATGATGTAAATATACAAACTGAAGAGTGGTATAAAGAAATGTGGAATTTAGCACTGAATGATAAATTGACATGGGAGATAAAGAAAAAGAGAGATAATTTGAAAGAAAATAGATTCTGGAATATTTGGAAACCTTTTGTGGATCACTCCCTTATGGGTGATGAAAGACGTAGACCTGTACCTGAGAAAAATGGATTTTTGGGATTAAGCTAATGAGATACGCTGAGCTCTCCAGGGCATTGTAAATAAACACAGGGTGATTTATTATTTTTATTTACATATATATGTTAGTAATTTTATCTATAATGGTATTATATGACTTATTGGAAAATGAGTTTTAGAGAGTGTAATAAGGTCAGAGAATAAAATTTAGGTAATAAGTCAAGAGATTGTACTTATAAAGATGGTTTTTAGTTGGTAGGATGTGTTTTCTTCTTTTATGTAGTTGTTTCTGTGTTTTGTATATTAATTATTATTATTTTGTTTCAAGCATTGTGTTTTATATTTTTGTATTGTGCTGTGTATTTTATACTTATAAAATTTAATAAAAATATTTTTTTTAAAAAAAAAGAAAGTAACTGGGAAAATTACCATAGAGGAGTGGTTCAAGGAAACTTGGCAATTGGCATTGAATGATAAACTTGGGAATTGAATGAAAAGAAAGGGTTAATCAAAGAAAATAGATTTTGGTTGATATGGAAACCTTTTGTGGATTATGCGTTAAGGAAAGGTGAAGGAAGTAGACCAGTACCAGATCAAATGTTATTGGAAGCATTGAAAAAACATGATAGTCGTGTCTCCCTCTTGGCATTGTATATATCACTTGGTGTATTACGTCTTATATTTTAATTCTTATTCTTTTACTTTTTACTTTTTTGAATAGTCGCTGATAAACTTATCATGAGTTTGTTGCACTGAATCAAATTTTGATTTGACTGTATATTTTGGAATTAATTGATATGTAGTTTAGAACGATAGTTATGTAATTATAACTCATTTTGACAAGACATTTTTCTTTTTAGCAACAATTATTTTTGTGTATCCAATTATTATTTACAATTTTAATATGGGTTTTTTCTTTAATTTTCCTTGTTGTTATACTTGTATTGTTTTTTTCATTTTTATCTCTTTTTGTATTGTATCTTTAGTTTTGTATTTTATTTTGAAAAGTTAATAAAAAATGTTTTTAAAGAAAAGAAACGTCTCTAGACGCAAACTGTGCTGGCTCTTTGGCTGCAAACAGAGATGAGCACTGAACCCTAGCCAGATCCAACCGGTTTTCCAGCAAGGGTGACCCTCACCAGTTTGTCTTTCAAAGCAGACTCCCCCCCTTTCACTTCCGTATCCCCCCTCCCTGGATCAGTGTGTGTGTGTGTGTGTGTGTGTGTGTGTGTGTGTGTGTGTGTGTGCGTGTGTGTGTGTGCGCGCGCGCGCGCACCTCCCAACTGGCTTTTCCCCTTTTCTGTGGAGTGAAGGGGGGGGGGGGATTTTCACAGACATAGATCGCCCTTTCTCGAAAGCCAGTCGTATCCAATTCTAGGATTCAGTGCTCATTTCTGTTTATAGCCAAAGAGCAAACACTGTGTCTGCAGTCGTTTCTATCATGTGGCAGGCATGCCTAGACGGAATGTTGTTTGATTTCCTTCCTTCCTTTGCTTCTTTTCCTCTTCCTTCTTCCCTCCCTCCTTTCTTCTTTCTTTTTGCCTTTGCTTCTTTCTTTCCTCTCTTCCCTCCCTCCCGCCTTTCTTCCTTCCCTCCCTTTTTTTCTTCCCTCCTTCCTTCCCTCCGTGCTTTCTTTATTCCTTTCTTCTTCCCTCCCTCCTTTCTTTCCTTCTTCCTTCCCTCCCTTTCTTTTCTTGTCTGGTTTTGTTTTTTGTGTTTTGCTTTGGAAGTACAGGAGGCAGCGGCTGAGGCAGTGGTGGGTCTGGGCAGTCGGAGGTACCATGGAAAAAATATGCCAGACCCTAACCTCTGGAAAATTGTGATCCGGCCCCCAGGCTGAAACATTTGGGCACCCCTGCTGTAAAGAGATTAATTCACATCCAAACATAAAAGAGTGAGAGATCTCACCTGCCTTGCCAAACGCTGGAGAGATTTGGACTACTCTTCAGGTCCCAAGAAATCAAGAAGAGATCACAGTTTCACTCCTTCCCTTGGAGAAAAAAGGACAGAAAAGTTCAGTTTGGAGGTTTCTTGAATGGAGAAAAAAACACATTTCTTTACATGACATTCCTTTCACATTTGTATATTCCTGTGGGGTTTCCTCTCTATGTCTCTCTATTCTGTGGAAATCAGAAAAGGGGGAAATGAAATATTGCTTAGAAAGAAAGGGAAGGAAAAGAGAAAGGAGGGCATCTTTCAGCCTCTGGTCCAAAATCCTCTGCCTTTCATTTTAAAGGAGGGGGGAGGTTTGGTAAAACTAGAGAGCAACACCATTTGCCCCTTCCAGTCTGGTACTGGTAAGTCCTGAGGTGACCTTTCTGAGTTTTGGCAAGAGATTCAAGGGGAGGGGGGAAATTTCCTGGATTTTGCCTGGAAAAGGAAACAAGGAAGGTAGAAATAGTAGCCAAGTCACTTTTCCCAGCCTTCCCTTTTCACACCCATCAAGATGTGCACAATTCACCCACAGTGGTTGCCTTGTACTTGGGGGCCTCTCTCTGCCTCCAAGTTGGGATCTTAAAACCCTCCCTCAAAATACCCCACCCTTTCCCAAATGGAAGTAAAAACCAGGGAGGGGGACATTTGCAACCATGACCCCAGAGAGCAGCTCATGGAACCCCCTGATCTCTCCCCCCCCCCAAATCAAGAAAGGCCTGCCTTGCAAAAGCCTTCTTGCCATTGATAAGCTGCAAGTGAGGGAGGGGGAGATTCACCATCCAGATTGCACTGGAAAGGGGGGGATCATTTGAGTAAAATCTCCAACCCCGGCCATCTCTCTCTTTCCACTCCCCCACTCCCAATAACAACCTCATTCACACAAACACACAGAGACAAATAAATCCTAAATCAGGAATTCTCAACCTTTTTAAGCCGGAGGCCAGGTCATGCTCCCTCTGACAGCTTTGGGGGGCTGGAGGAAAGGCCATTTTGCCCTTCCTCCACCACAGGGCACTTCCTGTGTGGTGGAGGCAGTTGGGGGGGGGCACATGAAATGGTGCTGTAGGCCACATCTGGCTCACGGGCCGCCGGTTGAGAACCCCTACCCTAAACCCACCTCGCCTTCTGGGTGTCCTCAATGGCTGGAAAACTTTTGAGGAGACCCTTCCCCGGCCTTCTACGAAGCATCTTCCTTGGCAGCATCTTCCTTGGCGATACTTCAAAGAGAGACAATGGAAGAGGGCAGGGGGAGAGGGAAGTCAATTCGAATTCCAAAACACTGTTATTAAACAAAGTGCAAGTTGGGGAGAGAGTGAAGAACAGGACAAGCTCTGCCCCCCCCCAAATAGACTGAGAAGGGGAAAGGTGGTCAAAGGAAATGCTTCTCCCCCCTCCCCTGCAATAGGGTTTCTCTGCACGGAAATATGAAATCATTGGGGGGGGGGTGTTGTCTTGTGCCCCCTCTAAGGGATTCTAAAGGTAAAGGTTTCCCTTGCTCGAAAGCCAGTCGTATCCAACTCTAGGGTGCAGTGCTCATCTCTGTTTCTAAGCCGAAGAGCCAGCGCTGCCTGCTTCTGCAGACATTTCCGTGGTCATGTGGCAGGCATGACTAGACACCGGAGCGCATGGAACTCTGTTACCTTCCCACCGAAGTGGTCCCTATTTATCTACTTGCAATTTCTTACTTTCGAACTGCTAGGTTTGTAGGAGATTCTGCGCCCCCCCCAAAAAAAAACCAAAGTAGGGAAGCCCTCAAGGGAGGGAGGCCTTTTTTTCCCCCTCCCCACCCATATCTCTCAGGCACACACACACCCCATGCCAGATAAACTTCCTGGGGGGGGAGAAGGGGGGGAGGCCACTGAGTGCCCAAAGAACAACCTCAGGGTGGGAGAGGTTTAAAAGAGGCCCCACATGGAATAGGGGGGGGGAAGGGGGGGAGAAAGGGTGAGACCCCTGAAGTGAGGGTGTGGTTGGGGCCTCGGGCGGCAGAAGGAGCAGCGTCGACCCTGCCTCAGCTTTAATGAACTCTCCTCCTCCTCCTCCCCTCCGGTTAAATCTTCAATGGGAGGAAGATGAAGGCCAATGGAGGGGGGGGATAGCCACAACCACCCCATCGCACCCCACCCTCCCACCTCGTCTTTTTCTCACCCTAGAAGAGCAAAGGCTTCTCCTCCTCCTGCCTGCCTGCCTGGGAAAGGCAAAGTGCCCGGATGTCACGCCGCGTCCAGCGCCTGCCCAATACAATCCCAGGAAGAGGCGTGGCCTGGGGCACCATTGTTTATGAAGCCACTCCCCCGTATCTTGGCAACGGGTTCTCTTGGCGGGAAAGTACTTCTTCTCCTCAGGCTGGTCAGAGAGAAAGAGATGTTTCTCCCCCTTCACTCAGGATGGGCAAAAGTTCAACAGGTGTGGAGAGGGAAGACTTTCCACTTCCTCCTCTCCCTGGAGCCTTATTTAAATCGGACACCCCTACACACACACACACACACACACACACAATCTGGTCTTCCTCCTCTCCCTGACCTTGGAGGTTGGCCGTAAAGTGGAAGAAGCGACCCAGCTGCTTCTGCCGCCTGAAGTCCCCTTCTGCTTTTCATATCCTGTGGGGCAATAACATCCCCATGGAAAATGGGAAGCTAGGAAGGAATGAAGGAGGGGAGGGGCAAAGCCCCAATGGGGGGAGGAGAGGCGGGGGGGGGGCAGAAGGGAACAAAAAGGCCTTGGGGTGGCAGTGAGTCTTCTTTTGCTTCCAGTACCACAATTTGCCCCTCCCAGTCCAGGACTGGTAATCCCTGATGTGACCTTTCTGAGCTTTGGCAATAGATTGGGGGGGGGAGGGTTTGGTTTCCTGGACTTTGTCAGGAAAAGGAAATAAGGGGGGGGGATAGGAGTCAAGTCCCTTTTCCACCCTCCTCTTTACACATCCATGGAGGTGTGCAAGATTTACCCACATTGGGCATTGCTGGCCTTACACAGAGGTGCCATGGCCAGGGGGAGGGGCTCTTAACCCATTCCCCGAAATAAGACCAGAAATAAGACCACCACCCGGAATTCACCCACATGGTGAATTGCATTGATAGGATCCTAACCCTCTCCCTCTAAACAATCCCACTTGCCAAATAGAAAAGTAGAAAACCAGGCCTGCCTTGAAAAGGCCTTTATTCAAAGCCAGGGAGGGGTTGGGGGTGTTCAGTCGCACAGTTGGTTCCGACACTTTGCAACCCCCGTGAACCATCGCAGCCATGAAATATAAAGGTGACTTATAATTGGCATAACCTTTCCTGAAAGGTTGGGGGTTCGGGTGCACATGCCCTCGAGCCCTCATAACTTGGTTAGGAATGGAAATTGGGTGCGGATTCATATTGGCCATAGTTAAAGATTCATACATAACACCTCGGCCATGAGCTCGGACAAGGTGGTAATTAAAGGCAAACACACGATGTATTAATCATACCCACGGACTCCCTAAGCAGGAGAGTAAACTATAATGTGTCATATTTGATGAAGATAGTCCCGGAAAGATTCCGTGATAGGGCAAGACAATGGTCTCGCCAGCCAGTAGTTAATTAGTAGATAACAGACTTCCCCGGTAATTTCCTGTTTATACATTTCCTCCAAGTAACTTCTGTAAATGTAACTGGATTAACAATGTGCCACGTCGGCAGTCTTCTGTGACGGGTCGCGTGCAACCTATGCACGCAGGTACCCGAGGCAGGCAATAAATGCCAGCACTCCGAACCAATCGGAACTGGTCTTCCACCTCACCTTTGCCTCCGTGCCTTCCTTGTGACCAGTCACTCCGTGACCCAGTGGGCCATTTCTGGCCCACCATTGCAACATCAGACGAGGGTCTAAAGCTAAGGAAGGGTGGACGCTGATTCTTCTGCCACCTGAGGCCGACCCATCCTCACATCCTCAATTCAGGGGTCCCATCCTTTCTCTTCCCCCCCCCCAATTCCATGTGGAGCCTCTTTCAAACTTTTCCCTCCCTGAGGTTGTTCTTTGGGCACTCAGTGGCTTCCCCCCCCCCAGGAAGGCCTATCTGGCATGGGGGGGGGGGGGTGAGACGTGGGTGGGGAGAGGGAGAAAAAGGCATCCCTCCCTCCCGCAAGGGCTTCCCCTTTGTTTTCCTCCCCACTTTGGGTTTTGTGTGTGTGTGGGGGGGGTGTAGAATCCCTTAGAGGAGGCGCAAGACTCCCCCCTCCATGCTCCATTTCATATTTCCGTGCAGAGAGACCCTATGGCAGGGGAGTGGGGAAGAAGCATTTCCTTTGTCTACCTCTCCCCTTCTCAGACTATTTTGGGGGGCAGAGATTTCCTGCTCTTCACTCTCCCCCCCCCCTTTGTTTAATATTGCCTTGGAATTTGAAGTGACCTCCCTCCCCCTTTCCCTCCTCCATTGTCTCTCTTTGGAGTATCTCCAAGGAAGATGCTTCACAGAGGGAGGGGGAAGGGTCTCCTCAAGAGTATTCCTAGCCATTGACACCCAGAAGGCGGAGGTGGGTTTAGGGCAAGGGTTCTCAACCGGCGGCCCATGGGCCAGATGGCCTACGGCACCATTTTATGTGCCCCCCACTACTGCCTCCGCTACACCAGGAAGTGCCATGTGGTAGAGGAAGGGCAAAATGGCCATCCTGCCTCTGAAGCTGCCTGAGGGAGCGTGACCTGACCTCCTGCTTAAAAGGGGTGAGAACTCCTGGTTTAGGGTTTATTTCTGTTTCCTGCTGCCTGCTGGATGCACATGCACATTGGCTGTTGTGTCCCACCCACTTTACAGCAGGGGTGCCCAAACTTTTCAACCCAGGGGCCGGATCACAATTTTTCAAAGGCTCCAGGGGATGGCCTATTTTTTCAATGGTACCTCCGACCGCCTAGCCCCACCACTGCCTCAGCCTCCTCCTCCTCCTGTGCTTCCAAAGACAAACACAACAAAAAGAAAGGGAAGGAAGGAGGAAAGAAAGGTAGGAGAGAAGGAAGGAGGAAAGAAAGAAAGGAGGGAGGGAAGAAGAAAGGAAGGAAGGAAGAAGAAAAGAGGAAGGGAAGAAGGGAGGAAAGGAAGAAGGGAAGAAAAGGAGGAATGGAGGGAAAGAAGGAAGGAAGGAAAGAAGGAAGAGGAAAAGGAGCAAGGGAGGAAAGAAGGAAGGAAATGAAACAACATTCCTAGGCATGCCTGCCACATGACAGAAACATCTGCAGACACAGTGCTTGCTCTTTGGCTATAAACAGAGATGAGCACTGAATCCTAGAATTGAATAAGACTGGCTTTCGAGCTAGGGTGACCTATGTCTGTGAAAAGACTATTCCCTAGCTTCACTCCAAAGAAAAGGGGGAAAGCCAGCTGGGAAAAGAGGCTCTTACCCTCCCCCCCCCGCCCCCCAACACACACACACACACACACACTTTTTTTTATGGCTGCAGTCGCCATCTGCAGTGATCTTGGATCCCAAGACGGTAAAGGATTCACTGCTTCCATTTCTTTTTGCCAGGAAGTGATGGGGCCAGATGTCATGTTATGTTGAGCTTTTGGCCAGCTTTCACACTCACCTCTTTAACCCTTATCGAAAGGCTGTTTAGGTCTTCTTCACTTTCTGCCATTAGAGTAGTGTCAGGTAGTAGTGTCATATCTCAGTAGTAACGTAGTGTCATATCTCATGTTGTTGATATTTCTCCAAGCAATTTTAATTCCAGCTTGTGCTTCTTCCAGCCCTGCGTTATGCATGATGTACTCCACATATAAGTTAAAGAAGCAGGGTGATAAGATACAGTCTTGTTATACTCCTTTTTCTATTCTAAACCAACCAGTTGTTCCATATCCTGTCTTCACTGTCACTTCTTGACTCACATGTAGATTTCTCAGAAGACACTTGAGTTTATCTGGTACTCTTTAAGGACTTGCCACAGTTTATTGTGATCTACACAATCAAAGCCTTAGACTCTACTTCTGTCAATGAAACAGTCGGTGTGGTTGGAGAGTGAGAAGTCCAGTCCTAGGCCCCTAAAATATGGGGTGCCTCAGGGCTCGGTACTCTCTCCTCTCATATTTAACATCTACATGAAGCCGCTGGGTGAGATCATCCGTTCCCACGGGGTGCGGTACCACCAGTACGCGGATGACACACAGTTGTACATCTCGGCCCGTGGGGACCCCAGTGATGCAGTCAAAGTCCTTTCCAGCTGTCTGGAGGCTGTTGGGGTCTGGATGGGGGCAAATGGGCTACAGCTGAATCCTAGCAAGACTGAGTGGCTATGGATAGGGGGTCCTGTGTTATCCCGGGAGCTACCATCTTTGGTTTTGGATGGGGCTGTTTTGCCCCAGACCAACCCGGTGCGCAACTTGGGGGTCCTCCTGGATTCGCGGCTGCTGCTAGAAGACCAGGTGGCGGCTGTGGCCAGGAGGGCCTTCGCCCAACTTCGGGTGATTCGCCAGTTGCGGCCACTCCTGGACCAGGACTCTTTGCTCATGGTCACTCACGCTCTGGTGACCTCCAGACTAGACTACTGTAATGCGCTCTACATGGGGCTGCCCTTGATGACCATTCGGAGGCTGCAGCTGGTCCAGAATGCCGCGGCCCGGGTGGTGATGGGGTGTGGACGTTATGCCTGCATTTCCCCATTACTCCGGGAGCTGCACTGGTACCAGTTTGTCTCCGGGTGCAATTCAAGGTGCTGGTTTTGACCTTTAAAGCCCTACATGGTAGTGGGCCAGGGTATCTTAGAGACCGCATCGCCCTAAGGACGTCTGTCCGTCCAACCAGAGCGGACCGGAGGGGCTCTCTAATTGTGCCATCAGCCAGGGGGGCTCGCCTCTCTGGCACAAGGAGGAGGGCCTTCTCCGTGTCCGCACCAGCCCTTTGGAACCTCCTGCCTGTAGAATTGCGTCTCCAGACGGAGTTGTTGCCCTTTAGGAAGGAACTAAAGACCTGGCTGGCGGGCCAAGTTTGGGGTGCGGGTGGGGATGGGGGTAACGTTGGGTGGTTGGTATAGAGGTGTGCCTTCCCCCAAGGTCCCTTCGGTTCTTGCGCACCTTTTAGGGGTGGGGTTTTTTTAAAAAACTTTTAACTTTTTTATTATGTGTCTTTTATGTATTTACTGTCCGCTATGTAAACCGCCCTGAGTTGGGTTGTACTTGAGTGGGCGGTATATAAGCGTGAAAAATAAATAAATAAATAAATAAATAATAAAATCTTTTTCTGGTACTCCCTTTTTTCCCCCATGTTCCAGCGAATGTTGGCAATTTTGTCTCTAGTTTCCCTGCCTCTTCAGAACCCAGCTTGTACTTCTGGAAGTTCTTGATACAACCTACTGCTGAAGCCTAGCTTGTAAGATCTTGAGCATGACCTTGCTAGTGTGTGAGATGAGTGCAATTTTACAATTATTTGAACATTCTTTAACATTGCCCTTCTTCGGAATTGGAACATATACAGTAATACCCCGGTTAACGTTTGCACCGCATAGCATTAAAACCGGATGCTGCATTTTCCAAATCTGGACATCTTTAATTGCATTTTCATATCTCAACTATCTCAACTGGACTACCATCATATCTCCACTAGCTTTGTTGTTTGTTGTTGTTCAGTCGCACAGTCGATTCCGACCCTTTGCGACCCTATGGACCATCGTTCTCCAGGCACCTCTGTCCTCCACCATCCCCCTCAGTCCTCCCAGTTCTGTGCCCATTGTGTCTACAATACCATCTATCCATCTCATCCTTGGCCTCCCCCTTCTTCTTTTGCCCTCCACCTTTCCCAACATCACGGCCTTCTCAAATGAATCCTCCCTTCTCATTTGATGCCCAAAGTACTTTAGCCTCATCTTTACTATTTGACCTTCCAATGAGCAGTCAGTGTTGATTTCTTCTAAGATTGACCTATTTGTTCTCCTCGCTGTCCAGGGTACCCTCAAAACTCTCCTCCAGCACCACATTTTAAAGGCATCTATTCTTCTGCGTTCAGCTTTCCCAATTGTCCAGCTCTCACATCCGTACATTACCACTGGGAATACCATTGCTTTGACTATTCTAATTTTTGTTTTCAAGGTGATGTCTCTGCTTTTCACCATGTTCCCCAGGTTTTTCATGGCTTGTCTCCCAAGAATCAGTCGCCTTTTTATTTCATGGCTGCAATCTCCATCTGCAGTGATCTTAGATCCCAAGAATGTAAAATCTGTCACTGCTTCTACTTCTTCCCCATCTATTCTCCAGGAACTGATCGGGCCTGTTGCCATTATCTTGGTTTTCTTGATATTGAGTCTCAAGCCAGCTTTTGCACTCTCCTCCTTCAATCCGATCAAGAGATTCTTTAGGTCTTCCTCACTTTCTGCCATTAAGGTGGTGTCGTCTGCATATCTCAGATTGTTGATGTTTCTCCCAGCAATTTTAATCCCATATTGTGATTCCTCCATCCCTGCGTTGCGCATTATGTGCTCTGTGTATAAGTTGAATAAGCAGGGTGACAAAATGCAGCCTTGTCTTACTCCTTTTCCTATTCCAAACCACTCTGTCATTCCGTGTTCTGTCCTAACTGTTGCTTCTTGGTTCATGTACAGATTTCTCAGGAGGCATATGAGATGCTCTGGTATTCCCATCTCTTTAATCACTTGCCACATCTTGTTGTGGTCCACACAATCAAAGGCCTTAGTGTAATCAATAAAGCAAAAGTAAACTTGTTTCTGGTATTCCTTTGTTTTCTCCATGATCCAGCGTATGTTGGCAATGTGGTCTCTAGTCCCCCTGCCTCTTCTGAAACCAGCCTGCACCTCTGGTAGTTCTCTTTCCACATGCTGCTGAAGTCTATCCTGTATTATCTTGAGCATCACCTTGCTGGCGTGTGGGATGAGCGCAATTGTTCGATAATTTGAGCATTCTTTGGCATTGCCCTTTTTTGGGATTGGAACATATACTGGTCTTTTCCAGTCCTGTGGCCACTGTTTTGTTTTCCAAATCTGCTGGCATATTGAATGCAGTAATTTGATGCCATCATCTTTTAAAGCTTTGAAAAATTCAACTGGGATACCATCATCTCCACTAGCTTTGTTGTTTGCAGGGCTCTTTAGGGCCTTTCTGACTTCACTCTCCAGGATATCTGGCTCAGGTTCAAAATCTTCATCATTGTGACTATCAGGAGTGTTGAGTTCCTTTTTGTAGAGTTCCTCTGTGTACTCTTTCCATCTTTTCTTAATTTCTTCTGCATCAGCTAGCTCCTTTCCGTCTTTGTCCCTTATCATGTTCATTTTTGCTTTAAATGTTCCCTTGATTTCCTGGATTTTTTTGAAAAGGTCTCTGGTTCTGCCTCTTTTGTTGTTTTCCTCCATTTCTTTGCACTGCTCTTTTAGGTAGTTTTCCTTATCTCTCCTTGCTTTTCTTTGAAATTCTGTGTTCAAAAGATTGTATTTTTTCCTTTCTCCTTTGACTTTTGCATTCCTTCTTTCCTCTGCTATTTTGAGAGCCTCATCAGACAACCACTTTGCTTTCTTACTCTTTTTTTCTTTTGGTATGGTTTTCTTTGCTGCTTCCTGCATGATGTCCCTCATCTCTGTCCATAATTCTTCTGGCACTCTGTATATTGAGTCTAAGCCATTGAATCTAAGCCATTGAAGCTTTGTTGTTAGTAATACTTTTTAGGTCATGTAACCGATCGCCAGACGCTTTTACCTCAGAATTTTTTTAAATCTGGGACCGTATCAGCCAGGATGATTTTACCTACGAAGTCTGGCCTGGATCTTTCTAAACACAAGACAAGTCCTGGGATATTCAATACCTCAATCCCAGCTCTGTTTTAACAAAGTACACCTTCCCTAGGGTTGGCTAATAAACAGTGCTTTGGCCTAATCTTGGTAGCATCTAGATTGCTAAAAACAAAACAACTCCCCTTCTTGGGTTTAACCATTAAAAAGGTTGATTTTAACAACACTGAGGTACAGTAAAGCCTCACATAAAGAGCACCTCACTTAGACACTAACTTGCTTAAAGAGCAGAATTTTCTCCGAATCGTTGCCTCGCTTAACAACTAAAACAAACCAAAAACTGGCTTAACAACTAAATCTGGGTTCGCAATCCCCCTGCCAGAAGTCACAATTGGTCACTTACAATGGTGTTTTGCTTAAAGAGAAACTCGCTTAAAGAGCAATCCTGTGGAACACATTATGTTCTTTAAGCGAGGTACCACTATATTTACAAACAGCAACAATCAAAAGTTAGGATTTATTTATTTATAAATCAAATTTCTATGCCACCCAATCAGGCGAATCCGACTCAGGGCGGCTCACAACAGGATTAAAACATACATGTTAGAAACAATTAAAACCCCAACATACCCACCCACCTATTAAAAAATAACCACATTAAAACTGCTCGCATTAAAAAGATGGGGAGGCTTTATTTTATAAGCCAACAGGCGGGGGCCACTCTTCCATCCAGGCCCCACACCTGCCCCGCCAACCAGGTTTTTAATTTTTTACTGAAAGGCAGCAGCTCCATCTGCTCCTGCAACTCTACTGGCAGGAGTTTCCACAAGGCCGGTGTGGACACAGAAAAGGCCCTCCTTTGTGTGCCAGAGAGGCAAGCCACTCTGGCAGATAGAACAATTAGAGAGCCCCTCCGGTCCGCTCTGGTTGGATGGACAGACACTCTTGGGATGATGCGGTCTCTTAGGTATTCTGGCCCACTACCATGTAGGGCTTTAAAGGTCAAAACCAGCACCTTAAATTGCACCTGGAGACAAACTGATAACCAGTGCAGTTCCCGAGGCATAACGCCCGCACCCCATCACCACCCGGGCTGCCACATTCTGCACCAGCTGTAGCCTCCGAATGGTTGTCAAGGGCAGCCCCATGTAGAGCGCATTGCAATAATCTAGCCTGGAGGTCACCAGAGCATTGTGACCATGAGCAGGGAGTCCCGGTCCAGGAGCGAACACAAATGACGGATGACGCAAAGCTGTGCGAAAGCCCTCCTGGCTATGGCCGCCACCTGATCTACAAGTAGTAGTCCCGAATCCAGGAGGACCCCTAGGTTGTGTCTGGAGGAAAGCAGCCCCATCAAAGACCAAAGTTGACAGCTCCTTGGATAACGTGGGACTCCCTATCCATAGCCACTCAGTCTTGGAGGGATTCAATTGTAGCCAGTTGTCCCCCATCCTTGGGTGGCCAGCCCCCATTGAGAAGAATGGAGAGCGGGACTATAGCTCCCAGCAGCCTTTGCGCTCGGACAGCACGCCCCTCCGAGGAGGCAGTTGGACAATGGAGTTTAAGGAGAGTCCGCTGGGAGCTGTAGTCCCACTCTCCATTCTTCTCAATGGGAGCCAGCCACCCAAGGAACTACGATCCCCAGGATGAACCAGGGCAGCATTTCTCCTCACAGAAAAACAAACTCCCAGGAGCGGAGGCTTCGCAAAGCCATCCAGGCCTCGGCTGCTGGGTTGGAGATGAAGGAGGAGGCGCCCTTGGGGTTTCCCCTCATCCAGGCCTGTCCAGCAGCACCGGGACCACCACGAGGACGACGAGCGTGCATAGAAAAAAAGGCAACGGGGGTAGGGGGTCAGGGGGGTCATGCCCGGGTCTCTCCTTGGCCGGGGTTGAGGCCCCCACACGGTCAATGCCTGTTGCCTGCCCGGTCACTGGGCCGCAATTCCCTCCCTGCCCTGAGCCATTCCATGTAGCTCCTGCACCTGACGCCTGCCTACTCCACTGCTCGCGCCGGCCTGGGGGTGTGCCATGGTCTTTGCCACCTGGGGTGCCCCAGCCTGGGGCAACGCTGGATACGGCACGGTGGCAGTAAGGACGGAATCGTGTGTGTGTGTTGCGAGTGTGTGATGTGTGTGGCTGCGGTGTGTGTGTGTTGTGTGTCAGGTGTGTGTGTATCGTGTCATGTGTTTTGTGTGTGTGTGTATTGTGTGTGTAGGGGGTAGTGTGTGGGTGTGTCGTGTGTGGGGAGGTGTTGTCTGTGTGTTGTGTCTCGGGGGTAGTGTGTGTGGTGTGTGTGTGGTGTGTGTTGAGGGTATGTGTTGTGCGATTGTGTTGTATTGAGTTGATGTGTGTGGCTGTGGTGCTGTGGGTTGTGTGTCAGGTTTTTGTGTGTGTGTGTATTGTGTTGGTGTATGCTGTGTGCTGTGTGGGTGTGTTGTGTCACGTGTGATGTTTCTGGGTGAGTTGTGTGTGTGTTGTGTGTTGACCCCCGCCAACTCCTGCCGCAACATTAGGTAGTGGCAGTGAGGTGGAATGGCCCCTCCTTTGGCTGGGTTGGGTCCCTCACCCAGGCAACACCGGGAACCCATGCTAGTAAACACTAAAATTACCCCTACCCCATCAATTATTTAAATAATCACAGTTTAATAAGTGGCTTAAAAAGCAGCTAAAAAGCAGAGAGGCCTACACTATATGAGCCAGCAGGGAGGGGGTCACCATGCCACTGGTGCCCCACACCTTCTTTGCCATCCAGGCAGGGCTGCCACTTACTCACTATTCATCGCTATTTTCAATGGTCCCTCACTATCCTTACTATTTTGTGAAATTACTATTCTCACGTTTTTAACGAAACGACACATTCTGTGTCAAAATAATTTTGTCTTTTTCAAGACGTCTGAATCCACATGTTTGGGGTTTGTACTTGTGCAGAACTCCCATTTTGGACTATACCAGAGCTTTGAAAAAAGAAAGGAAAATTTGTTAGAGGAGGACCCGCCCACCCCCTTTATAACCTTGGTTACCAGATTCTTCTCTATTTTAAGTGGCTCCGGCAGGTCTCTTCAATCCTTCAGAGAGGGATCAATGTAAGTCTAACATGCCATTTTCTAACATGCCTTCTTATCCTAAGGTAAAGGTTTCCCTTGCTCAAAAGGCAGTCGTATCTGACTCTAGGGAGCAGTGCTCATCTCTGTTTCAAAGCCGAAGAGCAAGCCCTGTCTGCTTCTGCAGACATTTCCGTGGTCATGTGGCAGGTATGACTAGACACCAGAGCGCACGGAACGCTGTTACCTTCCCACCATTATGGATGAAAGGATAGTCAATATCCATTAACTGGTATTCAAATCATGGCAATATGATGCTTCCAGCATTAAGGCAAGCACCAGGCTGCACACATTTATATACCTCATGGACACCATGAGTTGGTAGGGCTCCCCTCATGTCACCAAGATCACTAAGCATCTCATACTTGACAGGGTTTTCAGTGCCAAGTATGGCTGTCCCATGTGTGTGAGGTATTTATGCAAGCGGGGAGTTACGGCAGGACTACCAACGGCTCATGGAAGTTCGGATGTGGAACGTGGATTTTCAGAATCGAGAAGCCAACTTCCGGCAGACCAAGCCGTAATGGAAGAGTGCACCATGAATGCCCGACTGAACATCCGTGATGGTATGAAGAAGTTTGGTGGACGAGCTGAAGCGGTCCTCATCACACACATGCTCCTTAAAGCGGCAGCTGGCTCTCACAGCAAATATTTAGATTATTTAGAGGACAAGTGCAAGGATGCGGCGGAAGAGCATAGAAAAAAGGAGGAGGAGGAAAATATTCGGTGCAAGAAAGAAGAGGAGGGAAGAGCGCAAATTCAAGAAAAGGAGCTAATAAAATTGCAAGAAGATTTAAGGAAGGCGAAAGAAACCGAAGAACAGGAGAGACAAGTTCCTGATAATCTAATTGATGAAGCCAACAAAAAGCTTAAAACTGCTGTGGCCATGGGCGATCTGAAAACTGCAAAAATAGCTCAAATTATGCTCGAGGGTGCCTGCAGCATGCAATCCCGGGCCGAAGACCTTCACAAAAATCAGGCGGAGCCACTGAGGAAGTAGGTCGAGTAACGCATTTCCTCCTTACTTGAAAAACTCTTCAAGAATCATGGGAAGCGATGGCATGGTGAAAACGGACAATCCCGCCGACCCCGACAGTTAGATTTACCCTCAAGACTGATGACCTCTTGTCAATTTTATTGTAAGACTGATGACATCTATCAGTTCTTAATTCTTATGTGCCAGTATGTCAGTATTATTCGTTTTAGGCTTCTTTTTTCTAGTCAAGAAGTCCATAATGACATAAGCCTTGTTTTGTTTTTTGCAAATTTAGAAAGATTTTCTTAAATATTGTATTGATTTCATGTTTATTATTTCTGAGTGTCCAATCCAAAATCATACATTGATAACAATACTATTGGAAAATGTATTGGTTTGCTTCATTTCTGCTGATTGATAAAGCCGATAAACAGCCCAAAAAATGAAAATTGCTATGGATTTACTCACTATCTACTCACTTTTGGGGCAAAAACTCACTTTTTTCTCACTTTTTAAAAAAAACACCCCTCACTATCTCACTATTTTTGGATGCGTGAGTCATTGGCAGCCCTGCAGCCAGGTTTTCATCTCTTTCCCGAAGGGCAACAGCTCAGCCTGGAGGTGTAACTCGTTTGGTATGAGGCTCCATAGGACAGTGAAAAGGCCCTCCTTGTGGTAGAGAGTCAGGCCTCTCTAGCTGATGGTATCTTGAGAGAGCCTCTCAGGTCCGCTCTGGTAGGATGGACAGATGTTTTTGGGGTGACACTGTCTCTTAGGTATCCTAAGAATCCGCCTCTTGATAACAGTAGCAATAACATTTATATACTCTATGGTGCTTGTGCAGTCTCTGGACAGTTGACATAACATTTTGTCCCAACATGCTGGGTACTCATTTTACCAACTTCAGAAGGATAGAAGGCTCAGTCAACCTTCATACCAGTCCTGATCGAACTCAGAACATGTGCAGAGTATTGTGTGACGTGTATATTGTGTGGGGGTCTTGTGTGTGGGTGGGTGTTGTGTCGTGTGTGCAGTGGGGGGGATTGGTGGGTGTGGGTTGTGTGTGTGTGGAGTGTGTACTGTGTCGGGGTTATTGTGTGTTTGTTGTGTCAGTGTGTGCTGTATGGGTGTGTTGTGACGTGAGCATTGTGTCTGTGTGGGGTGTGTATTGGTGTGTGTTGTGTGTCTCTGGGTGTGTTGTATTGTGTGTTGTGTATATTGTGTGGGTGTGCTGTGTGGTTAGGTGTGTTGTGTCATGTGTGCAGTGGATGGCATTGGTGGGAGTGGGTTGTGTGTGTCATGCATGTGGGTGTGTGTATTGTGTGGATGTGTCGTGTGTGGATGTATTTTGCCCGGGTCGCTCCATGCCCCGTGTTGGGTCCCCCACCCAGGCAAAGCCAGGTACCCCTGCTAGTAGAAGCTATAAACAGCATGAAAAGGAATTAAGAAGTCATAAAAAGTTATAAAAAGGATAATTTTTTTAAAACATTAGTATTGAATGTTTTAATAGGAAGAGAGTGTTAAAGAATAATTATAAAATTATAATTAAGCGAACTTATCTATAAAGGTTTTTTTATTTTTTATTGCTTTACTTCTTTTTTATTGCTTTACATATTATGTATTTTAGTTGCTTTTATGTACTATGTATTTTGTATTGTATTGTATTCGTTTGAAAAATTTAATAAAAATATATTTTTTAAAAAGGATAATTTTTAGAGGGACATATGGATATGATAAAAACATTGCATGGTGCTGGAGTACATATTGTTGATGCTGTATTATTAAAATGTTTATTTCTTTTTTGCATTAGTGGGTTTGGTATTAAGCTTTCTTATGATTGTACGGTTTTGTCTTGTATTATTTTGTGCCCAAACTAACAGCCGGCCTCCAATATCATTACACGTCCCCTCCCTACTGCCCTTGCCAAACACCAAAGTGGAAGTGGTCACATTTATGTCAAACGTAAAACACACCTGCGCTTGCGTAAATGCACCCTCACCTGTGATAAAGGTGGAAGTGGGTGCATTTACAGCTGTCAGAAACGCACCTCTTCCATGGTCAGGCCCGATCAGCTGTCTGGGGACATGGTCAGGCCTGCAGAGCGAAAAGTGTGGGCACCCTGGTTTAGAAGTATCAGCAATAAAGCACTTGATATTTCTTGGTACTGAGAGCAGTTGTCATGAAAGATTTTCTAATGTGCATCCAATTATTCAGGATGAAGTTTTGGATGCTTTCTCACTTCCACTGGCACAGGAATACACTGGCTTTCTAATATAAATAAATACCATTGAAGTTTCTCCTTGGAATCAGAGTTAGCTTTTTTCCACCAAAGTATTGTAGGGGGTCGGGTTTTGTGTTGCTGAGTCTTCTATAGCTTCTTTGCACATTTCCAAATAATCTTTCTTACTTCCCCAGGCACAGTGGGAACACAAAAAGAAAGGAATCACAGTGGAAATTCAAAGGTTACCAGGACCTACCGAAGAGTGGAGGGCAGTGTTTTTACAAATGATTCTCTAAATATTCTCCAGAATTGATTTTTCATTAGACTTCAACTTTATTTGAATTTTCAGGAGTTTCCTTCTCAAACTAGGCAATTATCTGCTTTTTTCCACACAACTGCTGATATGGAATATAAAGCATCTTTTCAACTAGGAGGATATATTACAATTCGTGAAAGAACATATTCATGGGAGAAGCAGTTCCAAGGCCTGAAATGTGGAAAACGCTTCAGTAAAGTTGGAAGTCTTCCTACACACCACAAGAGCCATGCAAGTGAGAACCCTTTTAAATGCCTGGAGTGTGGAAAAAGCTTCAGTCAAAGTGAACACCTTACTACACATCATAGGACCCACACAGGAGAGAAGCCTTTTAAATGTCTGGAGTGTGAAAAAAGTTTCTGCGACAGTAGTACCTTTGCTAAGCATCACAGGACTCACACAGGTGAGAAGCCTTTTAAGTACCTGGAGTGTGGAAAAAGTTTCAGCACAAGTGGTCATCTTGCTAATGATCACAGGACCCACACAGGAGAGAAGCCTTTTAAATGACTGGAGTGTGGAAAAAGATTCAGTGTGCATGGTAGCCTTGCTAAACATCGCAGGACCCACACAGGAGAGAAGCCTTTTAAATGTCTGGAGTGTGAAAAAAGTTTCAGTGAAAATGGTAACCTTGCTTCACATCATAGGACCCACACAGGAGAGAAGCCTTTTAAATGCCTGGAGTGTGGAAAAAGTTTCAGTCAAAGTGAATACCTTGCTATACATCACAGGACCCACACAGGGGAGAAGCCTTTTAAATGCCTGGACTGTGGGAAAAGTTTCAGTGTGAGTGGTAGCCTTGCTAAACATCGCAGGACCCACACAGGGGAGAAGCCTTTTAAATGCCTGGAGTGTGGAAAAAGTTTCAGTGAAAATGGTAACCTTGCTTCACATCATAGGACCCACACAGGAGAGAAGCCTTTTAAATGCCTGGAGTGTGGAAAAAGCTTCAGTCGAAGTGCACACCTTTCTTCACATCACAGAACCACTTGGAAAACTCCTTTCACACCTGCCTCTCCCCTTCTCCAGTGGTGCTAAGACAGAGGCAAGTGGCAGGGATGATGGAAGTTGTAGTTTGAATGGACAGTTTTACACCCAAATTGTGGAGGGAAAATTTTGAGATTGTGAGAGAGATATGTTTTTGGACTCCAAGGCCACTGGGGCAGCATCTTCCTAGGGAATCTGGGCCTTGGAGTAGTGTACTTGGGGTTGGTGCATTTGAGGAAAGGAATGAGGTTTTTCAGTGACCTATTTTAGGATTACTGTGAGGTCTAAGCCTGTGTGTGTGTAGAGTTGCAGAGTTTGGCAGTTATGCCATACGATGATGACGGAGCATGAACACCAGTCCTTTCTACACATACAGGCACAGGTTCACACGGTTTGAATCAAAAGAAAAATGCTTTACTATAAAGCGCTCAAACTAAAAGCAGATAATGTCTCTCATAAGGTATATGTACAATAAAATAGTCTGACACAGACCTTGGCAACCGCCTATGGCATAGTTACTGGTTGTTGAAAAAGTTCGTGCAGCTTGGCAACAAACAAAACGACAAGAAAGCTGCTGCTGGCTACAGAATAGTTCAAACGTTTTTATCTTGAGATTCTGGCAGTCTCAGGCTCTGTCTGCCTTCTTGCATGGCTCCACTGGGCAGAGAATCTTCCAGCTTGCTTTCAGATTTTGCAGGCAGAATGTCCCCTTCTTTGCCAGTTCCGAAGAGACTTGTGTTACAGCAAGACACTACGCAGTTCTCCTTTTACTCCTCCGAAGTGTGGTTGGAAATGGAGTTGTTTATATGTAGTAAAGTTTGCTGAGTCACTCACTGATTGTAATCAGCTGCAACACATTACAGAAGGCTTCAAGGTATACACATTTACCCCATACAACACAGTACATGTCCCATTTGCCTTAACAATTACAACCAGTGTTGGACAGCAGCCGTTCCTTACCGGTCCTACTGACTGACTCTCTGTGATGACGTTTAATGGCTGCCTGAAGAATGTCTTTAAAACGAGGTTCTCCGCTGCCAATTCCGTGCTCTGTGCTGATTTCTGCACAAGTGTCAGCAGCGTTTTCCAAATTGCCCCTTCTTGCCAAGTGAGAACTCCGTATATGGCTACCAATTCCTGTGGGGGAACAATGTTCCTGGATGAGGTGTTCGGTAGATACACCCACTCCATGATCTCCCCCCCCCCGTTCGAGTCTACGCCTAGTGCTCCCGTGAACATGGTCCCTGTTCTGATGACATACAGATTTAATATGGGGATGTGTAGTCCCTCGCTTATCCTGTCCACCCACCAATTGCTAAAAATGCTGTTTACTGCCTCCAACGTTTGCTTAGCCTCTCACGGAATTTGTATCCGGTTGGCTAGCTGTTTCCCCTGGGTTAACAGCACGAAGAGCGGTTTCAAAAGGTCTGTGTCTGTTTTAAAATATGGCCTCACCCAAATAATGTTCCCTAAGATCTGCTGTAGCTCTACGAGCGTGACTGTGTCCTTAATGTTGATCCTGGGCAGCATTGGAGCTGCGAAGGATCGAAGCAACCAGTGTCCTAGATATGAATAGGGTTCAGTTCTCTGCACTTTCTCAGGAGCTATGACTAATCCTTTCTTCCCAAGCGTACTCTGAAGGTTTTGAAACACATTATTGTCTAATTTTGGCGCTGCGATTAGTATCTCATCCATGAAATGGCAAACTATGACTGGGGTACAGGTTTCGGAACCCCGCCAAGGCCTCATGGACATAGATCTGGCACAGGGTTGGCAAGTTGAGCATTCCCTGTGGCAAATACTTCCACGTGAACCTTTGGGTGGGTTCCTTATGGTTAGTGACTGGCACTGTAAACACGAACCTTTTCCTGTCCCTAGGGTCTAAAGGGATTGCGTAAATGCAGTCATTTAAGTCTACGATCAAGATCTCCCACCCTTGGGGATCATATTTGGATTGGAGGTACCGCATTGAAGCGGTCCCATGGGCTGGATGCATTTGTTAATTTCCCTCAAATCATGAAGAAGTAACCACTTTCCGGACTTCTTTTTAATGATAAAAATCTGTGAATTCCAGAGACTGGTGGATGGCTCTATGTGCCCTGAGTCTAGCTGCTCTTTAACGAGCTGCTTTAAAGCCAACTATCGGCCATTGTTCCACCCATACCAGCTCATTGGTTAACCATTTGAGTGGCGGGGCCATTACCCGAAAGTGAGGGTGGCATGATACTGCTGTAGAATGTCTCTCCCCCAGAGGTTTATCAGCACGTTCAGAATGTGAGGGCGAATTACCGCTGTGCCGTCTTGCCCCTGGGATCGTGACTTCTACCCACTCTCTGCACCTGCTGGCTTCCTGAATTCCTCCTACTCCCCACACGTCTGAGACTGCTTCGATTGCCCACTCATTAGGCCATAATTTCTTGCTATTCACCGTGAAATTATGGCCTAATGAGTGGGCAATCGAAGCAGTCTTAGACGTGTGGGGAGTAGGAGGAATTCCTTGGGGTAGGGGACCTTTGTACTGGGTGTTAACTAAGTTGACTGTGCCTGGCAGGTCGCAAATAATGTCCTCCTGGCATTCTAGGTCTAACCTTGCACTGCCCTTGGTTTCTGCCTGTGCCTCAGAGATGCTTGGGGTGACTATTGGGATGTCCGCTCTGGAGCCTCCAGAGTGGCGGTTGTCTCTATTTGGAGAGGGGTCAGATACATGCCCGTGGCCCGGTTTGCTGAAGCCGTGAACTGGCTAGCCCAAAGGAAGCCGTTATGGCACCTTGGGCACTGGGTGGATGTTTGTCCGGGCAGCCCCTGGGAGGGCCGCCTCCCCCCTTGCTGTGCTGCTTCATCCTGCACTCTCTGGTGAAATGTCCCATCTTCCCGCACTGGTAGCAAGCTCCCTTGGGTTTGTTTCCCCCTTGCACGGCCGCCGCTAACAGCCCCATTTTATAGGAGTCTGTCCCAATGTCCACGCAAGCCCTAATCATGTCATTGAGCATCAAATTGGTTCGGTGGTCCATTGCCTGCAGTATTTTACGGCATGCAAAGTTGCCATTGTCTTTTGTCAGCTTCATCATAAGCTCCTCTTGGGTCTCTTGGTTGTCTATCTGTCTGCTCATCGCTTCCTCCCACCGGGTAATGAAATTCATGTAGGATTCCTGCGCTCCCTGTTTTATGGTCATGCAATTCTTAGCGCCCTTGCCAGTGGTGGGTACCTTGAGGTATTCCATGAAGGCGACCTCCGAAGCCAGCTGGAGTGTAGCTGCTGGCAGGACGGACTGCATTTGGATGGTTTCGAACTGCCCTGAGCCATATAGTTGCTCGGGAATTACTGCTCCTCCCATTCTGGCAGCCCTAGCCTGCGCTTCTAACATGTACTTGCTGTCCCACAATAGGTACTGGTTGGGGTTCAGCATCATCTTCATCGTGACTTTCCAGTCATGAGGGATGAGCGTGATGGATTCCCACAGCTGTTGCAGTGTGCCCCTTGTGAATCTGCTCTGGAGCCCTGTGTCTGTGATTGCTTTGCGGATCTCTGCAAACAGCTTGTATGGAATAGGTGTGTATACCACCAGCTGATCACCCGTCTCTAAGCGAACTGGACACAGCATCTGGAGCTCGGCTAGTTCTGCGGCCGGCAATTCCCCCTTGCGCAATTCCTCCTCAACCATTAACTGGAAAGGACTCTTAGTGACCCGGGAAGCACCTGCGCTTCCTAGGTTCCTGCCCACCCCCGCGGCTTCTGCAGCTGCTATGGAAGGGGAGTCCTCCAAGCCCCCATTTCTGAACTGAATGGATGGATAGAGACGCGCTGGGGCTGATGGTTCTACATAAGCTGGGGGTTTCTCGGTCTCTACCCGGGCTGGATTTATGGCTGCAATTATCTGCCTACATTTGCTTCAAGGCCCTAAGATTTTGGCGGGTGCTCGGGGTTCTTCCCTGAGATATTTCCCTACTCTGTCCCATACCTCCGGATCCATTGTGCCTGTTTCTGGGTAAAACAAACAGTGTTCTCCCAAATACACCACTAAGTCCGTCAGACTCTTTTCCTCAATCCTATCTGATGCTGCCTGGCCAGGTCTTTGAGCTCTCTCACATGAGCCCGCTGCTTGACGGATGAATTATGCTCCCCCATGCAAGCCCCCATACTACCTGAGGGGGGTCCCCGGATTCGCCTCTGCGGGATGAGTTGGCGCACCTTGGAGGTAGTAAGTCGAGGCGGATGGTGCACAGGACGATGTCCCTCGGGTCTGGTCAGTTGGTCGGGATCGCGGCTATGGCTCTCTGCCGCGGGCCTCTGCTGCTCAGGATCACGGCTTTCCCCTGGCTTTGGAACGCGTCCGTTCCGATGCATGGGGTCTGCCGGGCTTATGATCGCGTTGGCTTCCTTGCTTCAGAATCACGTTGTGGCTTCAGATAAGAATCACGTCATGGTCACCAGATGTTGGAATGGCTGGCCGCAAGGAAGACATGCAGAGGCAACTGTGCAGCGAAGTCCAGCCCCGACTAGAGTCGGGGGTACGTATTTATTACCCTGCCTTGGGGTTGTGACACGTGTCTAGGGCACTTGTGCCGCCCCTACACAGAAGGCTTGCATGCTTGCGTTTCCCGGTGGTCAGCTACAATGACAGCTCTTGGACATTGCCCTGTGGTTAATGGACAGCCCGCAGTTAATTGCCTTGTGCTGGCGAAATCCATTGTTCCTGCCCTAATCTCGGGGTCTATGTGTATTGACTCCGGGTATCTAACTTGTCCTCTGTGTGCCTTGGCTTGTTTGCCCTACTCTATTTGTCCTTAGCTTAGGTTATGATTCATCTCTAACTTTTATCTTCCCACTTTCCTTTCCAGCAGAGCCCGGTTGATTCCCGGATCTGTTGACACTGAGCGAACCCCTGAGGAGAGGTTTAATTGCCAATTATTCCTGCAGGCAACCCACAATCCTCTTTCTCTCCCCCCCCCCCAAATTCCATGTGGGGCTTCCAAATCTCTTTTTTTCCCTTGTTCTTTGGGCAGGGCCTTAGCCATGGGGTGGCCAGGGAGGTCAGATTGGGGGAGAGAGAAGGCGGGTTTTTTTGGCTATTCTCCCCCCTCCATTGGCCTTCATCTTCCTCCCATTGAATATTTAAC
Organism: Bradypodion pumilum; assembly: GCA_035047305.1. Lineage (NCBI taxonomy): Eukaryota > Metazoa > Chordata > Lepidosauria > Squamata > Chamaeleonidae > Bradypodion > Bradypodion pumilum. Next base: position 471,459,464 of record JAWDJD010000002.1, read on the forward strand.
CTGGGGGTGGGAAGGAGGACAAGGAGGGTCCAAAGCTAAGGAAGGGTCGATGCTGCTCCTTCTACCACTTGAAGTCCGCCCATCATCCTCATCTCAGGGGTCTCATCCTGTTTCTCTCCCTCTCCCCAACAAATTCCATGTGGGGCTGTCTTTCAAATCTCTTCTTCTCTGGAGCTGTTTTTGGGGGTATCTGGAGCCTCCCCCCCTTTCTCCCCCTGAGGAGCCCTACCTAGAATATCCAAACTTGCTCTAAAATTCGTCTAAATGACCACTCAGCACCTCTCACCACACATTTTGTTGAAATGGGTCACTCTGGTAAAGATATTAAATTTGTTGTTCTGGAACAGGTTCAGTCTTCTAAATATGAAAAAATTAATACACGTAAAAAACTTTTACAACATGAAGCTTTTTATATTCATTTTTTCAAAACTTTAGCTCCGGAAGGACTCAATTCTGAAATCGAACTTTCCTCCTTTCTCTGACCACATAGGTCTGTAAGTATTGGCAGCTCTTTTTAGCTATTCTTGCACAGGTGTTTTCATTTAACACCTGCACATGATATTCCTTCTATATAAGTCCTTGAGATAGTTGACCAATTTGACGTCCCAACGCACAATATACAGAGCTCGTAGTGAGGTGATGGACGCAGAATACAATTTTATCTATGATATGGTAAGCTTTTCCTTACTCTAGTATTTTTTGAGCTGTATATATAAGACTCTCTATTATGATATTATTCTCTGTACTTAGCGCACTGGTAATTTGTACCTGTCATGCTTCTTAATATGATGTATTCATATAAGACACTGTAGTACTTCTATTAACATTATATATAATGTCTATATATTGTGAGCACTGTTGTATGATATGCTATGTTTAATGATTAAACACATACTTTAATTATTTTTTAATTATTTGTAGATTCCTTGATAAAAGACTACCAGTCTGAAAAGCTAATAAACCGGATAGCTTTGGAAATATCTCGTATCTACAAATCTATTAACAAAACTGAACATTGTGAACTTTCAAGAATTTACCTGTGGACACTCACATGATTTTATTCATATTTGAACTTTATGGACTTTCCAGTATTTACCTGTGGACTCTCACATGATTTAATTTTGGCTACTGAGCCTTTTCTTCTGAGTGTTACTATTTATGCATTTTTTATACCTGATTACAAGGAACCTTATTTAGTTTATTTTTGATGTTTCTTACCTGACTACAAGGATTTTCATTTTCATTACTCTTTTCTATTTTGTCATTGTATTATCTCAGTGATTGTATTAGTAAAGACACTATTTCTACAAACGGTCTTTTTGCTCCTTTCTCTACTCTGTGGCATAACCATGTGACTGGGTAGTCGATCTAGTCATGCCTGCCACATGACCATGAAAACGTCTACAAACACAGAAAGCACTGGCTCTTTGGCTGTAAATGGAGATGAGCACTGCTGCACCCTAGAGTCAGATACTACTTGCTTTTGAGCAAGGATGACCTTTACCTTTACTAACCGCTTGAAACTAAACAGGGCCAAACTTCACAGCAAATTTGAATACCAATTAGGGATCTTCTGTTACAGTGGACCCTTGATTAACGATGTGTTCGAATAGCATCATTTCCGCTTACCGACGCGTCATCACTCACATAAGAACATAAGAACAGCCTTGCTGGAACAGGCCACAGCCCATCCAGTCCAGCATTCTGTCTCACACAGTGGCTCACCATTTCCTTCAGGGTATTCCCAAGCAGATGCCTTCACCTGCTTAGGATTCCCTGGAAATGGCATTGAGAGATATCCTGCCTATCTCTCCAACCCGGAGGTTGTCCTTAAGTATCCATAATTATAGCCATTGATACCCTTGTCCTCCATGAACTTTCTAATCCTTTCTTAAAGCTGTCAAGACTGACAGCTGTCACCACTTCTTCTGACAGGGAGTTCCATAGACCAGTAATCCTCTGGGTGAAAAAGTACTTTCTCTTATTTGTTTGAGAACTAGTACCCAAAGGTTTCATGGAGTGTCCCCTAGTTCTAGTGTTATGCGATAGGGAAAACAGTTTTTCCTTATCTAAAATCATGCACGGTGTGGACAAAGTAGATAAGGAAAAACTGTTTTCCCTATCACATAACACTAGAACTAGGGGACACTCCATGAAACTTTTGGGTACTAGTTGTCAAACAAATAAGAGAAAGTACTTTTTCACCTAGAGGATTACTGGTCTATGGAACTCCCTGCCAGAAGAAGTGGTGACAGCTGTCAGTCTTGACAGCTTTAAGAAAGGATTAGATAAGTTCATGGAGGACAAGAGTATCAATGGCTATAATTATGGATACTTAAGGACAACCTCCGGGTTGGAGAGATAGGCAGGATATCTCTCAATATCATTTCCAGGGAATCCTAAGCAGGTGAAGGCATCTGCTTGGGAATACCCTGAAGGAAATGGTGAGCCACTGTGTGAGACAGAATGCTGGACTGGATGGGCTGTGGCCTGTTCCAGCAAGGCTGTTCTTATGTTCTTATGTTCTTATGTCCACACCGTGCATGATTTTATAAACTTCAATCAGGTCACCTCTTAGACGTCGTCGTTCAAGAGTGAAGAGGCCCAACCATTGCAGCCTCAGATGGTAAGGAAGGTGTTCCAGTCCCCTAATCATTCTGGTTGCCCTCCTCTGCACTTTTTCCAGCTCCATAATATCCTTCTGGAGGTATGGCGACCAGAACTGTACACAGTATTCCAGATGGGGCCTCACCATAGATTTATAAAGAGGCAAAATGACACTTGCTGACTTATTTTCTATACCCTTCCTAATGATCCCTAGCATTGAGTTTGCTTTTTTCACTGCTGAGGCACACTGGGTTGACACCTTCATTGAGTTGTCCACCAGGACACCAAGGTCCCTTTCCTGGTTTGTCGCAGAGAGTTCAGACCCCATCAGTTTATAAATGTAAATGGGGTTCTTTGCCCCAACATGCATCACTCTGCACTTACTAATGTTGAAACTCATTTGCCACTGTTTTGCCCACTCCCCCAGTGTCGAGAGATCCCTCTGGAGCTCCTCACAATCTCTCACAGTTTTCACTACCCTGTATAATTTAGTGTCGTCAGCAAATTTGGCTACCTTGCTTTTTACTCCTACCTCTAGATCATTTATGAAGAGGTTGAAAAGCAGGGGTCCCAGAACTGAACCTTGGGGGACCCCACTCTTTACTTCCCTCCACTTGGAGAAGTGTCCATTTAGTGCTACCCTCTGTTTCCTGTCCCTTAGCCAGTTGCTGATCCAGGACAAGACCTGTCCCTTTATTCCATGACTGGTAAGTTTATTCAAGAGCCTTTGGTGTGGGACCTTGTCAAAAGCCTTCTGAAAGTCCAGATAAACAATGTCAACTGGATCCCCCTTATCCACATGCTTGTTGACACTCTCAAAAAATTCCAACAGATTAGTGAGGCATGATTTGCCCTTGCAAAAGCCATGTTGACTCTCCTTTAGCAGCGCCTTCTCTTCTATGTGCCTATTAATTCTATCTTTTAGGATGGTTTCCATCACTTTACCTGGGACACATGTCAAACTGACAGGTCGGTAATTTCCTGGATCACCCCTGGATCCTTTTTTGAAAATTGGTGTTACATTCGCTACCTTCCAGTCATCAGGCACAAAGCCTGATTTGAGGAAAATATTATATACTAGCAAGGGTTGCCCGGCGTTGCCGGGCTTTTCCCCCCCGTGTGTTTTAATAAAAAATGAACCAATTTTATTTTTGCAATAGTTTTCCATTGTGTTGGAAGGTTAAATTGTGTTAATTTTTTTTAAAAATTGCTTAGTCTGTAATTTTAATTTTTTAAATGTTTATTTATGTAAAAAATTTTTGGCTTGGCTGTTATTAACTGTGATCTGCTTTTTTGGGTTTTTTTGAGGATTAATAAAAGAAGAAAGTATGATATAATTTTTTCAAATTGTTTTATGTAAGCTAATAATGTTTTAGTTTTTTGAATTTTTTTAATTAGTTGTACTGTAGGTAATAATTTAAATAATTTAAAAGTAAATGTTTTTTACATTCAATGTTTTTAAAATGTGTTTAGATGTTTTGAGTTTAAATTTGAGTTATAACTCAGCACAGGATTTTTAAAAGTTTCTATTGTATTTTATTGTCATATATTTGTGATTTGTGTTAAAGTGTGTTTTTTGTAAATTTTTTACTTGTTTTTATTGGTGTGACCTTTTGTGTAAAATTGTGCATTTGTGTTATGTTTTTGATTTGTTTTTACTCTTCTGGCCTTTTGTTTGGGGCTGTTGTGTGTTTTTGAATTGTTTTTACTATTGTGGCCAGCAGGTGGTGCTGGTAGGGGTTATTGTATTTTGATTTTCTTTTCTCTCCTGGCCTCTGGGTGGAGCTTCTTCTGGTAAGTAGTGTCTTTCTTTATTCATTTCTTTTCCAGTCCTGGTTGAGGTAGCACCTGTTTTGGTAAGTTTGCTTGTTTTCTTTCCTTTGTGTGTGTATGTGGGCGGGGGGGGGGGAGGGGGGGTTGGAGTTTGTGTTTTTTGTCTGTTTGTTTTGTTTTTGATTGTGTCTTTGTTTACTTTGTATTGTTTTTGGTGTTTTTGTTTTTGTGTATTTTTGGATGTGTTTGAGTGTTTTTAGTAATTTTTAAAAAATTATTTATTTGGTGGTGGGGAAGGTACGTGGTCATTGGGGGTTAGGAAGGGTGGGCTAGGTGGTGGGGAGGGGGCATGGTCGTTGGGGTTAGGAAGGGTGGGCTAGGTGGTGGGGAGGGGGGCATGGTCATTGGGGTTAGGAAGGGTGGGCTAGGTGGTGGGGAGGGGGCATGGTCGTTGGGGTTAGGAAGGGTGGGCTAGGTGGTGGGGAGGGGGGAATGGTCATTGGGGTTAGGAAGGGTGGGCTAGGTGGTGGGGAGGGGGCATGGTCGTTGGGGTTAGGAAGGGTGGGCTAGGTAGTGGGGAGTGGGGCATGGTCATTGGGGTTAGGAAGGGTGGGCTAGGTGGTGGGGAGGGGGCATGGTCGTTGGGGTTAGGAAGGGTGGGCTAGGTGGTGGGGAGGGGGCATGGTCATTGGGGTTAGGAAGGGTGGGCTAGGTGGTGGGGAGGGGGCATGGTCGTTGGGGTTAGGAAGGGTGGGCTAGGTGGTGGGGAGGGGGCATGGTCGTTGGGGTTAGGAAGGGTGGGCTAGGTGGTGGGGAGGGGGCATGGTCATTGGGGTTAGGAAGGGTGGGCTAGGTGGTGGGGAGGGGGCATGGTCGTTGGGGTTAGGAAGGGTGGGCTAGGTGGTGGGGAGTGGGGCATGGTCATTGGGGTTAGGAAGGGTGGGCTAGGTGGTGGGGAGGGGGCATGGTCGTTGGGGTTAGGAAGGGTGGGCTAGGTGGTGGGGAGTGGGGCATGGTCGTTGGGGTTAGGAAGGGTGGGCTAGGTGGTGGGGAGGGGGGAATGGTCTTTGGGGTTAGGAACGGTGGGCTAGGTGGTGGGGAGGGGGCATGGTCGTTAGGGTTAGGAAGGGTGGGCTAGGTGGTGGGGAGGGGGGCTTTAGTGTGTTATGGTGCTTTGTGTGGAGACGTGAAAGTAGATCGGGTTTCCCCTTTAATATCAGTGGGTGAGCGGATCGATTCCCTCCCCCCCCTTCTTAAAACAACTCCGTTTTTAAAGAGAAGAAAAGACGGAGTTGTTTTAAGGAGGGGGGTGGGAATCGATCCCGTCTCCCTGGTGTCCTGAGTCCAGAAGGGTTTGGGAAACATTCCCCTTTTGTTCCCACAAACCTCCCAACCCTAGGGGAGACAGGGAAGAGGGGGATCGCAACCCCCACCCACTGATATTAAAGGGGAAACTCCAGTCGGGACCTTCAGGCGCCGCGGGTGAGGGAAAGAAAGGCAGCTGGTGTTTGCTTGGCTGTGAGTTGTTTTTCTTTTTAATTTTTCGGGTGCCGTTTTCCTCAGCGTTCTGCGCGGGCGCGCAGGATGCTGGGGCTTGTAGTAATGGGTTGGTGCTTTCTGTTTGTGCTGCGTTTTTTAAAAATGCTTTTCTTTTGATTGGCTGCGGCGCGTTTCCGAACGCTGCCCCATGTGAGAGCCTCTCAGCCTGATTGGCTCTGGCGCGGCGCGGCGCAAGGAATGTTGGGAAGTGAAGTTGTTTCCCTTTCTTCGCGTTTGTGGGGCTGTTGCCCCACTGCCGGTTTTCTCAATCCTTCGTTGACCTGCGTACCCAGATCGGCCGTGTGCACGAAGGGTGAGTGCAGGCAAGTAGGGCGAGGCATAGCAACCTATAGCCAGTTCCAACGGTTAACCCTTGGATTTATAGGTTAAGATTTTGGCTAGGAGATCAGCAATTTCATCTTTAAGTTCCCTGAGAACTCGTGGATGGATGCCATCTGGTCCTGGTGATTTGTTAGTGTTTAGTTTAACAAGACATGCAAGGACCTCCTCCCTGGTTATTTCTATCTGGCTTAATTCTTCAGTTTCCCTCCCTACGAAGAGAGGCTCTGTTTTGGGCATGTGGTCTCTGTCTTCTTCAGTGAATACTGAAGCAAAGAATTCATTGAGTCTCTCTGCAATCTCTGTTTCCTCTTTAATAACCCCTTGCCTTCCATTGTCATCTAATGGTCCAATGGCCTTCCTAATTGGGTTCTTACTTCTAATGTACTTAAAGAAGTCTTTGTTATTTCTCTGAGTATTTTTAGCTATACGCTCCTCAAAGTCTTGCTTTGCTTTCCTGATTGTTGCCTTGCATTTGTTCTGCCAGAATTTATGTTTCTGCCTGCTGTCCTCATTTGGACAAGCCTTCCATCTTCTAAATGAGCTTTTCTTGCTCTTGATCACTTCCCGAACAGCTCCTGTAAGCCACATCGGAGTCCTCTTGGACCTGGCAGTGCCCTTTTTCCTTTTGGGTATGCATTCCAACTGAGCCTCTGTTATTGTTTTTGTAAACAGCCTCCATGCCTCTTGGAGTGTTTTTATTCTCTCAATTTTCCCTTTCAGCTTCTTTCTTACTAGTTTCCTCATCTTTGGGAAATTTCCTTTTTGAAAATTTAAGGTCTCTGTGTTAGATTTTATCAGTGACTTGCGGTCTATGATCAAGTTAAACATAATTGAGTTGTGGTCACTGTTCCCTATTGGATCAGTCACATTAACATCTTGCATCAAATCAAGGATTCTTGTACCTCTAGTTGGGTCTTCAACCATCTGTCCCAGGGAACAATCATTTAGCATATCTAGGAACTTTATCTCTTTATCATGTGCTGAACAACAGTTCACCCAGTCTATGTGATGTTAACTGAAGTCCCCCATTATAACCAGGCTTCCCTTCTTGGATGCCTCCTTTACAACATTCTCCAACTGCCAGTCTCCCTCAAGAGTTTGGGTCGGAGGCCGATAGTATATGCCTACTGTTAGACCATCCTTGTGGCCTGGTACTCTTACCCACAGAGCTTCTAATGGTGACTCCAAATCACCTAGATATTCCAATTCGTACGATTTTATCACTTCTTTGACATACAAGGCCACACCACCTCCCATTTGCCCCTTCCTATCCTTCCTGTACAGTTTGTAGCCTGGGATAACTGTATCCCATTGGTTATCATCCGTCCACCAGGTTTCAGTGATACCAATAATATCAATATTCTTATCTATTGCTAAGTATTCCAGCTCCCCTATTTTGTTCCGGAGGCGTCTGGCATTTGTATACAAGCATTTATATATGCTTTTCTGACACAGTCTTTTGTGTCCAGTTGCATTGTTAGACTGCCTCTTGCATCCTTCTGCTAGAATGCTAGTGACTAGCTCCTCGCTCTGCTCAGTAATTTTTGCATCCTCCTCACTACTCAAGTACACACTTTCCCGAACCGGATGCTGCCCAGCTCCTGTCGGCTTTCCCCCAGTTATCAGTTTAAAAGCTGCTCTGCAGCCTTTTTGAGGTTGAGTGCCAGCAATCTGGTCCCATCATGGTTCAAATGCAACCCATCCCTCCTGAACAGATTTGGCTTGTCCCAAAATGTTCTCCAGTTCCTGACAAATCTGAAGCCCTCCTCTCGACACCACCGCCTCATCCACGCATTGAGGCTTCTGAGCTCTGCCTGCCTGGTAGGTCCTGCGCGAGGGACAGGCAGCACTTCTGAAAATGCTACCTTGGAAGTCCGGGACTTCAATCTTCTTCCTAACAACCTGAATTTGGCTTCCAGGACAGGCCGCTTGGCCTTCCCAACATCATTGGTACCAACGTGTACCATGACAACTGGCTCGTTCCCAGTTCTCTCTAACAATCTATCTAGATTTCTTGTGATGTCTGCAACTTTTGCACCTGGCAGGCAAGTCACCATACGGTTATCACGTGCATCACAAATCCATTTCTCTGTATTTCTAATTATTGAATCGCCTAGTACAAGGAGCCTCTCTCCTGCAATCTGTTCATCTACATGCACCTCATCAACCATATTAAGGGAGAGAACCTCAGTTTGTTCCTGTTGTTTATCTTCCTGGATCTCATCAAGTGTGATGAAAGAGAGATCATCAGGTGGAACCAGTTGTTCCTCTGTGTGTTCCTCATCAGGTGTGATGAGGGAAAGAGCCTCAAATTTATTCTGTAATTTCACTCTCAGAGTGATCCCCTACTCTTCTCCTCCTTTGAGTCACATTCCTCCAAACATCTCCCTCCTGAGTTAGTGAAGGGCCTTCTCCCTCAGAACTGTGCCCTGTCCTCACCATGTGACTATCCTCACAACAACGAAAAACTTGCAGATTAACAACATCTTTTTAACGTCGTTGTACGGATAATGACAGTTTTTTTGCCGCTAGATGGCGCAGCTGCCATTGAAAACCGCATAACGACGTTTCCCCTATAGCGACGCTACTTGGAGAACCAAGCAATGTCGTTATGTGAGGGTCTACTGTATTAGGTAAAGGTTACCCTTGATCAAAAGCCAGTCTTATCCGACTCTAGGGTTCAGTGCTAATCTCTGTTTACAGCCAAAGAGCCAGTGCTGTCTGCATTTGCAGGTGTTTCCATGCATGTGTGGCAAGCATGACTAGACACCAGAGTGTGCGGAACATTGTTTACTTTCCCACCGAAGTGGTACCTATTTATCTATTTTCAATTTCTTGCTTTTGAACTGCTAGGTTGGCAGTAGTAGTAGTAGTAGTAGTAGTAGTAGTAGTAGTAGTAGTAGTAGTAGTAGTAGTAGTAGTAGTACATATATCCCCCCTCTCTAGGGAGATATTTGTCTTTTGTGTCCTGATCAAACCATGGACTGCCAAAATGAAGCCACTTTCTTGGCTTTGTTGTTGCCCAAAGCCAAGTCCTCATTGGCATGTGCCTCTGGTAGCAATCGGCAGACCAGTAAATGAGCTGGATTCTGTACCGCCACATTATTTACACTGTGTGTTGTTGTCCACCAGCAGTCCCCATTTGAGCATGTTGGTTTGCATTTAGGGACTCCAGCCCTACGCCTATTCAGGGTCCTCCAGGTGATGTCGGGGAGATTGAGATCCTCAGCTATATCCACGTTTAATCAAATGTTCCTTGCTCAGTGAACTCCTTCCTTCATTTTCTTATTTGGCTTTGCTCTTGTCTACCTTCAAGAATGTTCTTTCCATGATGCTCTTAAAAAACTAAAACATTATTCGCTTACATAAAACAATTTGAAAACATTATATCATACTTTGTTCTTTTATTAATCCTCAAAAAAAAAACCAAAAAAGCAGATCACAGTTAATAACAGCCAAGCCAAAAAAACTTACATAAATAAACATTTTAAAAATTAAAATTACAGACTAAGCAATTTTTAAAAAACATTAACACAATTTAACCTTCCAACACAATTTAAAACAGCCCGGCAACGCTGGGCAACCTCTGCTAGTTTACTTTAAAAATGGGCCAATTAAGCCAGTGGTTCAAAACCTCCCCTCTTAATGCCCGCCTAAGCATGACATATAATCTATACCTATAAGAAGGGCCTTGCGTGGTGCGTGTCCGGCAAGAGCGGCCACACCCGGCCCAACCATCCTGAACAGAGCCAGCCACACTTACCTTTCGACCATCCGAGGGTCGCCGGAAGGATCCGGTCGTCAAGAGTGGGGTAACTGCCCCACAAACCGCACCCCAAAAAACTACAAGGACCAGCATCCTCTATGCCACGCCACCCCTCAGCCAATCAGGCTGAAGCGCTAGCGCGGAGCACTGGGAAGCCGGCGCGTGCGTTAAAAAAACCGCTGATGTGCCGGCTAACCAACCACTCCCCTGCGGCCCCAGCGACTAGCAGGGAGAAGAGGGGGAGACCAACTTTTCCCTGCACACCTGCCACTTCCCTCAGGGAGATGAAGGCCGAGAACGGGGCTCCATTCACTGCTTTCGCCTCCTGGAGGGAAACCGTGGCTTTCCACGGGAGGAGAAAGCCCCCTCCAACCGAGGAAAGCGAACAATTTCCCCGGGAAGCAAAGGCAGCAAACGGAGCTCCGTTTGCTGCCTTTACTTTCTGAGGAAGTGTTTCGCTTTCAACGGGGGGCAAAGGCACTGTTGCCTTCGTCCCCCTCCCACTGAGGAAAGCGAACCAATTCCCCGGGAAGCAAAGACAGCAAACGGAGCTCCGTTCGCTGCCTTTATTTCCCGAGGAATTGGTTCATTTTCTTCGGTGGGAGGGGGTGAAGGCACCAGTGCTTTTGCCCCCCACCCCCCATTGACAGCGAAACACTTCCTCAGGAAGTAAAGGCAGCGAATGGAGCTCCAGTCCCTGCCTTCGCCACCCAGAGGTACTCACCCGGGCGCAGCCTCCTCAACTGCAGCCTCCTCTCTCTCTCTCTCTCTCTCTCTCTCTCTCTCTCTCTCTCTCTCTCTCTCACACACACACACACACACACTCACACACACTCTCACACACACTCACACACACACTCACACCTACTGGGCTGTACATTTCAAACCTGCCCAGTTTGTGTATGTGTGTGTGCACACACCAAAACCACCCCTAACCACCAACACACACAATAAAAATGCCCAGCTTGCCAGGCAAAAAATGCTAGTACTTATTATTCAAAAAGTCAACTATTTAGGAAGCCTAAAAGGCCATTAATGTGGTTTTCTACACATTTTTTGTTCAGTCGCACTCAGTGGTGTTCTGCAGCGGGTCTGCCCTGGTCCAACTGGACCAGTAGCAAAACTGGCTGGCCACACCATCTCCCTGCCACACTATGCCCACCAAGAGCAAGGAAGAAGAGGAATAAGAGCAGCCGCCATCGGCGCTGCTGGAAGGTGGGCTGGCGGGTTTCCCCTAGCAGTGCCGGCAACGCTTCCCATTCGCTTGCCCAGGGCCGAAGGCGTGCGAAAAGTGCGGAGGTGAAAGCATGCCTTCAGCCCTGGCTGGGTGAGGCGCATTGGAAGCATTGCTGGTGACATTTCGGGGAGGTGGGCAACGCTTTCCATGCACCTCGCCCAGCCGGGGCTGAAGTCGCGCTTTCACCTCTGCACTTCCTGCGCGCCTTTGGCCCTGGGCAAGGCGCATGGGAAGCGTTGCTGGTGCTCCTGGGAGGGGGGAGTCCACCAGCTCCCCGCCCTGGCCACCTTCCAGCAGCACCACCAGTAAAAGCGCGCCCAGACAGTGAGGGGCTGACCTGCCAGTAGCGCCTGGCTGCTCTGGGACTCCTTGTTGTCTCCGGAACAACGGGCGAAGCGGCGGTGGTGGTCGAGGCCTAGGTGCAACCGACGCCTGATCCTCATCCGGCCAGGTGGGCTGCATCAGGAGGCTGGGGCGGCTGCGCTGGGGTCTCCGCCTCTGCTGGGAGCGACGCTCCGAGAGCAAGGTAGGTATCTACCCAGTTCTCCCCCCCTTTTTTTCCTTTTTTGGGGTGTGTGTGTGTGTGTCTGTGAGGCCACACCCACAGTTAGCCATGGTCACAGTGGTGGTAGTAATTTTTTTTAGAGCTCATCACTGGTTGCACAGTCGAGTCCAGCCCTTTGCGACCCCATGAACCATAGCACACCAAGCTCCTCTGCTATCTGCCATTTCCTTAGTCCACCCAGATCTACACCAACTGTGTCAACGATGCCATCTAACCATCTCATCCTCTGCCGCCCCCTTCTCTTTTTGCCTTCAATCTTTCCCAGCATCAGGGTCTTCTCTAATATGTCTTCTCTTCTCACTTGGTGGCCAAAATACTTGAGCTTCAGCTTCAGTATCTGTCCTTCCCAGGAGCAGACAGGGTTGATTTCCTCCAGGATTGACGGATTTGATTTCTTTGCAGCCCAGGGGACTCTCAAAAGTTTCCCCCAGCACCACAGTTCAAAGGTGTCTATTCTTCTGCGCTCAACCTTCCTTATGGTCCAGTTCTCATCCATATATTATTACCGGGAAGACCATTGCTTTAACTACGTGGGCTTTTGTTGGCAGAGTGATTTCTCTTCTTTTTATTTCATGGATGCAGTCACCATCTGCAGTGATCTTGTATCCCAAGAAGGTAAAGGCTTCACTGCTTCCATTTCTTTTTGCCAGGGAGTGATGGGGCCGGATGTCATGGTCTTGGAGTTTTTATGTTGAGTTTCAGGCCAGCTTTCACACTCACCTCTTTAATCCTCATTAAAAGGCTGTTTAATTTAATTCTTCAATTTTTATGCCGCCCACTCAGGCAAACCCGACTCAGGGTGGCTTACAAGAATTAAAAACATATAAAAACAGGTTAACCCTAAATCACCCACCCATCCACCCATCCTCCTACCCTCACCCCATTTAAAAAAGCTAAAAGGAGAATAGGAGAAATTCAGAAATACAGAAGGAGGGACTCTAGCTGGAGATGAGCCAACAGGCTGGGTCCATATTCCCATTAGGGCCCCAAAGGGCTAATTTCATAGAGTCACTATTCCTAGAGAGGGAGGACAGAAAGTGAAGAGTTGTCCAATGCAAAATAAGTCCTGTCTCCTGCTTTTCTCCTTCCGGAGGGAAACTGAGGCTCCATGAGCTGCATTGCCATTCCGGGCCCCTCCTTAGAACTTTCTTCCAAGGGATCCTCATGTGGTGTTTGAGGGTGAGTCTACTTCAACGGTGTGTGTGTTTGTGTGTTGTTTAAAGAGTGGCCCAAGAAATTTTAAAGGGTAAAGGTCACCCTTGCTTGAAAGCCAGTCGTATACAACTCTAGGATTCAGACCTCATCTCTGCTTCATAGCTGAAGAGTCAGTGCTGTCTGTCTGCAGATGTTTCCATGGTCATGTGGCAGGCATGACTAGTGCATGGAATGCTGTTTACCTTCCCACCAAAATGGTCCCTATTTATCTACAGTACTTGCAATTTCTTGCTTTCAAACTGCTAGATTGGCAGGAGCTGGGGCAGAGATGGGAAAAGTAAAAAAATAGAACCATCAAGAATCATCTTTTGCAAGAAGAATCATATGGGAAACAACCTCTTGACTACATCTTTTTTTAAACTGATGGTGGCTGCCTGCCCTGGACTGGGATTCTGTGGGGACTTAGAGCTGCGGTCTCCATGACACATGCACAGTTTGAAGAATGCAATGATGTCACATGGCTGTCCCAGTTTGGTGGGAGAGAATTATGGCAACCCTACATGGGCTGGGTCTGGCCCATGGGTCATAGTTTGGGACTCCTGTTCTAAAAAATTCAATCATTGTTGGGAGGAATTGTGCTAATCAAAACGATAGTTTTACCAAAACCTATATTTTTATTTTAATATACAGTACATTATAGCAAACACTGGTAAAAAAAAGTGAATTCATGGCAAGAAAAAGGTTGGGGACCACTGGATTACAGTATTGTTTTTTTCATCAGAGATCTAATCAAATACAAATAAAACATTAAATTGTACAATCTACTTACACACATTCTATATTTCAATGCTACAGACAAGACTATGAAACACTACTCGTAAAGGGTAATGAATAAAGATACCTGTAATATAAAGTAAGAGTCAGTTTTATTGCGTCCTGAGCCTAAATTGTGTTAACTCTTCTGTGCTTCCGGACGTTACTGCTTGTTCTGAATGAAACAAATTAGATACTAGCTAGCCTGCATTGAGCGCTCAATAACCACTGAAGGTCAGCTTATCTTAAAGAAAACACACTTATCTTAAAGAAAACAAGAGATCTAATTCCATGTTGAGCCCTTGAGGGTAGACTGTGTCAAATTTTTGGATGAAGTATGCTTCTTGCTGCAGAAGCCTCTTTTCAAAATCAACCCTCATGAATGGAGTGGGATGGATGGTTTCTAGAACCACAAATTTTACATCATTTTCCGAATGTTGAGATTCAAGAAAGTGGGTTGTGAGTGGTGCTTGCACGTTATATGAGCGGATCTTTAAGCGGTGCTCCCCTATCTGAGTTTTAATTGATCTTCTGGTCATTCCGATGTAGGCTTGACCGCAAGCACATAAAATGAGATAGATAGCCTTTGGAATTGCAATTTGTCACACCCTGAATTTTATGAGTAAATGTTTGATTTGGGATGGATAAATGATCCGTCTCCCAAGAAAATTTGCATTGGGCACAGTTGCCACACCTGGAGTGGCTCCGGGAAACTTTCCACCGTCTCTCGTGGAGGCCACCGCCCTGGCGGCATGAGGGATGCGCGGCTCCCACCGCCGGGACTTTGGGATGAGGGAGGCCTCCTCTGCCTCTCCCCTAGCGGTGGGTGCTGTCCCCGCCTGGCTGGGTAGCTCTGCGGATGCCAGCAACCCCTCTGAGGGCTCGTGTCCATGTCCTGCTGGTTCCTGGTCTGTGGAGCCACTAGGCAGCTGGAGGGAAAGGGAAAGCGCCCTCCCACTCCCCAGGCGTGTCTCGCAGCGGTGGACTCTGAAGAGCCAGAAAGCCTGCCTACCCACTCCCCCCTACTCCCCATTTCCATTCACCCCCCTCCTTCCGCCGCCTCAGATTTTTTTTTAAAAAAAATCATGTCAGAAGACCACAAAGGTGCTTTCTGGGTCCAAAGGGTTTTTGCTGGAGGAACTCCCCTCAGTGGACACCCCAATGAGGCTCCTTTCATGTCCTCAAGATTGACCCCCCCCCAAAAGTGGCCCCTGTCTATCTCCTTCCCATATCTTGCTTTTTAACTTCTAAGGTGTCGGGAGTCAAGCCAGTGCCATCTTCCTCAGTACAATTGTCTTTATTTAAAGGCCACCCACCACGTTGTTTAAAGGTAAAGGTTTCCCTTGAAAGCCAGTTGTATCCGACTACAGTTCAGTGCTCATCTCTGTTTCAAAGTCGAAGAGCCAGCGCTGTCTGCTTCTGCAGACGTTTCCGTGATCATGTGGCAAGCATAACTAGACACCGGAGCACACGGAACACTATTTTACCTTCCCACCAAAGTGCTCCCTATTTATCTATTTGCAATTTCTTGCTTTCGAACCTTCACTTTCTCCTTTTTTTATCTGTTCCTACAGTGTTTCAGATTTACTGATGCATTATGCTCTCTCTCTGCCATCGTGTTTCCCTCATCTCAGGTTTTTTGTGCACCCCCTCCTTCCTATTTGTTAATATATTCAGCAATATACAGGTCGGACCAGAAGTATTTATATATCTAGCCTATTTGAGAGTAAACAAAAAAGAACAGCAAAAAAGACAAAAAATATTGTGGCACCTTAAACTAACTCCTATATTTAAATGACAGCTTTCGTGGACGAAATCCACTTTAACAGGCCTGGTCCATGAAAGCTTACATTTTAATACTGTACAGGAGTTAGTCTTTGGTGCCACAACATTTTTTCGTCTTTTTTTGCTGTTCTCTTTTATTTACTCTCAGATATGCTTACACAGACTAACATGGCTACCACTTCAGACATTTCAACTAGCCTGTTTTGTAATTCTCTTCTTTGGTTTTGGCTTGAAATATGTACTGTCTGTCTCAAGAGCCTAGCAGTTCAAAAGCAAGAAATTGCAAGTAGATAAATAGGGACCACTTCGGTGGGTAGGTAAACTGTATTCTGTGCATTTCAGCGTCTAGTCATGTCTGCCACATGACCACGGAAATGTCTGCAGAAGCAGATAGCGCTGGCTCTTCGACTTTGAAACAGAGATGAGCACTGCACCCTAGAGTCGGATATGACTGACTTTTGAGCAAGAAAAACCTTTACCTTTATGTGACAGGCATGACACATGGCCACATTTTGCCATGCCCACAGATTTGGCCATGCCCACAGAGGGGCATGGCCATAATGTGTCTGTGTGGAGGGGGGGGGGCAATAGGATTGCTCAGTCTGGGGCCCAGAAATTTCTGGTGGCGGCCCTGCGCAAAGTCAAAGCAATGATCTTCCCTGTAGTAATGTATGGCTGTGAGAGCTGGATCACAAGGAAGACTGAGCACAGACGAATAAACACCTTTGAACTCTGGTGCTTGAGAGTTCCCTGGGCTGCAAGGAGACCAAATCAGCCCATCCTGAAGGAAATCAACCTTGACTGCTCATTGGAAGGATAAATACTGAAGCTGAAGCTCAAGTACTTTGGCCACCAAATGAGAAGAAAGACTCAATTGAGAAGGCCTTGATGAGAAGAGGACCACAGAGGAGGAGGTGGCTAGATGGCATTGTTGATGTAATGGGAATTGATCTGTGTGGGCTGCAGGGAATGACCGGGGAGCCTGGAGTACGATGGTCCATAGGGTCGCCAAGGGTTGGACCAGAGCTGTAGCCAGAATTCTACACATGGGTGGGTGAAGATTTTTTTCAGGATGGGTCATAGTCTTTCATATATCAATATATAAATCAATTATTTAGTGACACTACAGAAGTCTCAAAAAATGACTAAATTATATTTCTACTCGAAGAGGAGTTTGGATATTTTCTTAACATAAACAAGTGGGTGGCTCTCAATACATTTAAATACTGCCTATGCACTGTGATATATTACTTATGCTGGGATAAAATAAAATATGCAGGTTTTGCTGCCAATCCCTTCATAAGTAATATATACTTTACCACTGTGTGTGTGTGTGTGTGTGTGTGTGTGTGTGTGTAGTAAAAAAAGTGTGATATGTGCAACAAGAAAAAACAGGCTGTCTATATACATATCAACCAGTAGGTCAAGACCTACTTAGGAGTAAGCCCATACCTGTCAACCGCGGCTCCAGCCAACCCGAGACCTGTGCAGAACGGTTCTGCGCAGGTCACCTTCTACGCAAGCGTAGAAGGGTTCTACACAAGCGTAAAACCCTTCTACGCATGCGTAGAAGGTGATCTGCGCAGATGGACTGCGCAGTACCTCCTTTACCCCACTGCCAAATTCCGAGGTTTTGGCAGCGCGGTGCAGGAAATGGCGCAAATCGGCACCGAAAACCGTGAAATCCTGGCCAATCCGGGAAGGTTCACAGGTATGAGTAAGCCCCAATAAACACATGACTTACTTCCAAATAAAAACACAGATCATCAGGCTGTACAAGCTGCAATCTTACACACCTGTGGTTGAGAATAAGCCCACTCAAACTAGGGCATTGACTTCTCAGTAAATACATATACAGAGGGGTTATATGTAGTGGTGGGCATCAGCAGGTTCGCACCAGTTTACCAGAACCGGTAGCAGAAATTTTGGCTGGCCCTGCCCATTCAAGTTTTGAAATAAAGTATTTCTAATTTGGATGCAATGCAAGGCTTTCCCCTGGCTACACTCACCATACCACGCCCACAGTGTGGTAGTAATTTTTTTGGAGCCCACCATTGGTTATATGGCTACAAAATACATGCCACTCACACTAATGTGGTCTGCAGATTTTAGCATAACCATGCGAGCATTCCACATTTAGCAGCCTGTTTGGAAGAGATTGAATGTTTTAGACCTGATAGACAGAGTACCTGAAGAATTATGGACGGAGGTTTGGGACATCACATAGGAAGCGGCAATTAGAAACATACCAAAGGAAAGGAAGTGTAAGAAAGCAAAGTGGCTATCCAGTGAGACTATTAAAATAGCTGAGGAAAGAAGGAAACCCAAAAGCAAAGGTGAAAGAGAAAGATTCGCTCAAACTGAATTCAGACTTTCAAAGAAAAGCAAGGAGAGATAACAAGGCCTTCTTAAATGAACAGTGCAAAGTAATAAAGGAAAACAACAGAAGGGGAAAGACTAACAATCACAACCTGGCCCACTGCTGCATCCTTTCCCCCTCCCATTAGTGCCGGAAACACTTCCCATGCGCCTAGCCCAAACAGGGATAAAAAGGTGCACTTTTACCTCCACACTTTCCACGTGCCTTCAGTCCTGGGCTAGGCGCATGGGAAGGGGAACGTTTCCGGCGCCGGGAGGGGGCCACCCAGCCCACCAACCCACGCCCTGCCCACTTTCCAGCAGCAGCGGCGGCAGTGGCTGCTCTTTGCTCTTCCTCCTCTTCCTCTTCCCAGCTCCTGGTCGGTCCGGAGTGCAGGGGGAGGGGGAGGAGGTGGGCATGGCCAGGCGGGTCTGCTACCAGTCCGGTCGGAATCGCTGCTGTCCAACACTGGTTGTAATTGTTAAGGCAAATGGGACATGTTGTACTATGTTATATGGGGTAAATGTGTATACCTTTAAGTCTGCTGTAATGTGTTGCAGCTGATTACAATCAGCAAGTGACTCAGCAAACTTTACTACATATAAACAACTCCGTTTCCAACCACACTTCGGAGGAGTAAAAGGAGAACTGCGTAGTGTCTTGCTGTAACACAAGTATCCTCAGAACTGGCAAAGAAAAGGACATTCTGCCCAACAAATCTGAAAGCAAACTGGAAGACTTTCTGCCCAGTGGAGCTGTGCAAGAAGGCAGACAGAGACTGAGACTGCCAGAATCTCAAGAACGCTTCCTGTATGCATAGCTTTGTTTTCTACTGATAAGAACGCCTGAACTATTCTGTAGCCAGCAGCAGCTATCTTGTTGTTTTGTTTGTTGCCAACCTGCACAAACTTTTTCAACAACCAGTAACTATGCCATAGGCGGTTGCCAAGGTCTGTGACAGACTGTTCTATTGTACATATACCTTATGAGAGACATTATCTGCTTTTAGTTTAAGCGCTTTATAGTAAAGCATTTTTCTTTTGATTCAAACCGTGTGAATCTGTGCCTGTGTGTATAGAAAGGACTGGCGCTCACGCTCCGTCATCATCGTATGGCATAACTGCCAAACTCTGCAACTCTACACACACACACAGGCTTAGACCTCGCAGTAATCCCAAAATAGGTCACTGAAAAACCTCATTCCTTTCCTCAAATGCACCAACCCCAAGTACACTACTCCAAGGCCCAGATTCCCTAGGAAGACCCTGCCCCAGAGGCCTTGGAGTCCAAAAACATATAATGTCTTTCACAATCTCAAAATTTTCCCTCCACAATTAGGGTGCAAAACTGTCCATTCAAACTACAACTTCCATCATCCCTGCCACTTGCCTCTGTCTTATCACCACTGGAGAATGGAAGAGAGGCAGGTGTGAAAGGAGTTTTCAAAGTGGGTTCTGTGATGTGAAGCAAGGTGTTGACTTCGACTGAAGTTTTTTCCACACTCCAGGCATTTAAAAGGCTTCTCTCCTGTGTGGGTCCTGTTATGTTTAGCAAGGCTACCACTTTCACTGAAGCTTTTTCCACACTCCAGGCATTTAAAAGGCTTCTCTCCTGTGTGGATCCTGTGATGTTTAGCAAGGTTACCACTCACACTGAAACTTTTTCCACACTCCAAGCATTTAAAAGGCTTCTCCCCTGTATGGGTCTTACGATGTGAAGCAAGGTGTGCGCTTTGACGGAAACTTTTTCCACACTCCAGACATTTAAAAGGCTTCTCTCCTGTGTGGGTTCTATGATGTGAAGCAAGGCTACAACTTTCACTGAAACTTTTTCCACACTCTAGGCATTTAAAAGGCTTCTCTCCTGTGTGGGTTCTATGATGTGAAGAAAGGCTACAACTTTCACTGAAACTTTTTCCACACTCCAGGCATTTATAACGCTTCTCTCTTGTGTGGGTCCTGTGATGTTTAGTAAGGCTACTACTGTCACTGAAACATTTTCCACACTCCAGGCATTCAAAAGGCTTCTCTCCTGTGTGGGTCCTATGATGTGAAGAAAGGTGTGCACTTCGACTGAAGCTTTTTCCACACTCCAGACATTTAAAAGGCTTCTCTCCTGTGTGGGTCCTATGATGTGAAGCAAGGTTACCATTTTCACTGAAACTTTTTCCACACTCCAGGCATTTAAAAGGCTTCTCTCCTGTGTGGGTCCTGTGATGTTTAGCAAGGCTACCACTCACACTGAAACTTTCCCCACATTCCAGGCATTTAAAAGGCTTCTCTTCTGTGTGGGTCTTGCAATGTTTAGCAAGGCTACCACTATCACTGAAGCTTTTTCCACACTCCAGGCATTTAAAAGGCTTCTCTCCTTTGTGAGTCCAGTGATGTGAAACAAGGTGTTCACTTTGACTGAAGCTTTTTCCACACTCCAGGCATTTAAAAGGCTTCTCTCCTGTGTGAGTCCTGTGATGTTTAGCAAAGCTACCACTGTCGCAGAAACTTTTTCCACACTCCAGACATTTAAAAGGCTTCTCTCCTGTGTGGGTCCTGCAATGTTTAGTAAGGCTACCACTCACACTGAAACTTTTTCCACACTCTAGACACTTAAATGGCTTCTCCCCTGTGTGGGTCCTGTGATGTTTAGCAAGGCTACCACTCACACTGAAACTTTTTCCACACTCCAGGCATTTAAAAGGCTTCTCCCCTGTGTGGGTCCTGTGATGTGAAGTAAGGCTACCACTTTCACTGAAACTTTTTCCACACACCAGGCATTTAAAAGGCTTCTCTCCTGTGTGGGTCCTGCGATGTTTAGCAAGGCTACCACTCTCACTGAAGCTTTTTCCACACTCCAGACATTTAAAAGGCTTCTCCCCTGTGTGGGTCCTGTGATGTGAAGCAAGGTGTTTACTTCGACTGAAGCTTTTCCCACACTCCAGGCATTTAAAAGGCTTCTCTCCTGTGTGAATCCTGTGATGTGAAGCAAGGTTACTACTCACACTGAAACTTTTTCCACACTCCAGGCACTTAAAAGGCTTCTCCCCTGTGTGGGTCCTGCAATGTTGAGCAAGGTGACCACTCACACTGAAACTTTTTCCACACTCCAGGCATTTAAAAGGCTTCTCTCCTGTGTGGGTCCTGCAATGTTTAGCAAGGCTACAACTCTCACTGGAGCTTTTTCCACACTCCAGATATTTAAAAGGCTTCTCCCCTGTGTGGGTCCTGTGATGTGTAATAAGTTGTTCACTTTGACTGAAACTTTTCCCACACTCCAGGCATTTAAAAGGCTTCTCTCCTGTGTGGGTCCTGCAATGTTTAGCAAGGCTACAACTCTCACTGAAGCTTTTTCCACACTCCAGATATTTAAAAGGCTTCTCCCCTGTGTGGGTCCTGTGATGTGTAGTAAGTTGTTCACTTTGCCTGAAGCTTTTTCCACACTCCAGGCATTTAAAAGGGTTCTCACTTGCATGGATCTTGTAGTGTGTAGGAAGACTTCCACCTTTACTGACGTGTTTTCCACATTTCAAGCCTTGGAATTGCTCCTCCCCTGAATTTGTTCTCTCACGAAGTGTAATATATCCTCCTAGTTGAAAAGTTGCTTTATATTCCATATCAACAGTTTTGTGGAAATAAGCAGATAATTGACTAGTTTGAAAAGGAAACTCCTGAAAATTCAAATAAAGTTGAAGTCTAATGAATAATCAATTCTGGAGAGTATCTAGAGAATCATTTGTAAAAACACTGCCCTCCACTCTTCGGTTGATCCTGGTAACCTTTGAATTTCCACTGTGATTCCTTTCTTTTGTGTTCCCACTGTGCCTGGGGAAGTAAGAAAGATTATTTGGAAATGTGCAAAGAAGCTATAGAAAACTCAGCAACACAAAACCCAACCCCCTACAATACTTTGAAGACAACATTTAGAAGACAACACTTGAAAATCTTTCATGACAACTGCTCTCAGTACCAACAGATATCAAGTGCTTTATTGCTTATACCTCCAAACTATGGTGCCAAAACCTTTCGCTCTGCAGGCCTGACCATGTCCACAGACAGCTGATCGGGCCTGACCATGGAAGAGGTGCGTTTTTGACAGCAGTAAATGCACCCACTTCCACCTTTATCACAGGTGAAGGTGCATTTACGCATGCGCAGGTGTGTTTTACGTTTTACATAAATGTGACCACTTCCACTTTGGTGTTTGGCAAGGGCAGTGGGGAGGGGTCGTGAAATGATATTGGAGGGCAGCTGTTAGTTTGGGCACAAAATAATACAAGACAAAAATGTACAATCATAAGAAAGCTTAATACCAAACCCACTAATGCAAAAAAGGAAATAAACATTTTAATAATATAGCATCAACAATATATACTCCAGCACTATGGGTTGTTTTTATCGTATCCATATGTCCCTCTAAAAATTATCCTTTTAATAACTTTTTATGACTTCTTATTTCCTTTTCATGCTGTTTATAGCTTCTACTAGCAGGGGTACCTAGCTTTGCCTGGGTGGGACCCAACACGGGGCATGGAGCGACCCGGGCAAAATACATCCACACATGACATACCCACACAATACACGCACACCCATGCATGACACACTTACAACACACACACAGGATACACACAACCCACTCCCACCAATGCCATCCACTGCACAGACAACACAACACACACACACACACACACACGCACACACACAGCACACACACACAATATACACAACACACACATCACACAATACAACACACACACTGACACACAACACACACACCAGACACAGTACACACATCACACACACACAATACACACCCCACTCACGTCACAACACACCCATACAGCACACACTGACACATCACACACACACAATAACCCCCAGACACAGTACACACTCCACACGCACAACCCACAATCACCCCAATCCCCCCCCAATGCACACATGACACAACACCCACCCCCACACAACACACACAATACACAATACTCTGCACCTGTTCTGAGTTCAATCAGGACTGGGATGAAGGTTGACTGAGCCTTCTATCCTTCTGAAGTTGGTAAAATGAGTACCCAGCATGTTGGGGCAAAATGTTATGTCAACTGTCCAGAGACTGCACAAGCACCATGGAGTATATAAATGTTATTGCAACTGTTATCAAGAGGCCGATTCTTAGGGTACCTAAGAGACAGTGTCACCCAAAAAACATCTGTCCATCCCACCAGAGCGGACCGGAAAGGCTCTCTCAAGATGCCATCAGCTAGAAAGGCCTGAGTCTCTAACACAAGGAGGGCCTTTTCAGTGTCCTACGGAACATCATACCAACCGGGTTACACCTCCAGACTGAGCTGTTGCCCTTCTGGAAAGAGATGAAAACCTGGATGCAGGGCTGCCACTGACTCACGCATCCAAAATAGTGAGATAGTGAGGGGATTTTTATTTAAAAAGTGAGAAAAAGTGAGTTTTTGCCCAAAAAAGTGAGTAGTGAGTAAATCCATAGCAATTTTCGTTTTTTTGGGCCATTTATCAGCTTTATCAATCAGCAGAAATGAAGCAAACCAATAAATTTTCCAATAGTATTGTTATCAATGTATGATTTTGAATTGGACTCTCAGAAATAATAAACATGAAATCAATACAATATTTAAGAAATTTTATTTCTTTCTAAATTTGCGAAAAACAAAACAAGGTTTATGTCATTCAGGACCTCTTGACTAGAAAAAAGAAGCCTAAAACGAATACTGACATACTGGCACATAAGAATTAAGAACTGATAGATGTCATCAGTCTTACAATAAAATTGACAAGAAGTCATCAGTCTTGAAGGTAAATCTAACTGTCGGGGCCGTTGCTTCCCATGATTCTTGAAGAGTTTTTCAAGTAAGGAGGAGATGCGTTTCTCGACCTTCCTCAGTGGCTCTGCCTGCTTTTTGTGAAGGTCTTCGGCCCGGGATCGCATGCTGCAGGCACCCTCGAGCATAATTTGAGCTATTTTTGCAGTTTTCAGATAGCCCGTGCACACAGCAGTTTTAAGCTTTTGGTTGGCTTCATCAATTAGATTATCAGAAGCTTGTCTCTCCTGTTCTTCCGTTTCTTTCGCCTTCCTTAAATCTTCTTGCAATTTTACTAGGTCCTTTTCTTGAATTTGCGTTCTTCCCTCCTCTTCTTTCTTGCACCGAATATTTTCCTCCTCCTCCTTTTTTCTATGCTCTTCCCCTATATCCTTGCACTTGTCCTCTAAATAATCTAAATATTTGCTGTGAGAGCCAGCTGCCACTTTAAGAAGTGTGTGTGTGATGGGGACAGCTTCAGCTTGTCAACCAAACACCTTCATACCATCACGGATGTTCAGTCGGGCATTCAGGGTGCACTCTTCCATTACGGTTTGGTCTGCCGGAAGTTGGCTTCTCGATTCTGAAAATCCACGTTCCACATCCGAACTTCCATGAGCCGCTAGTAGTCCTGCCATGACTTCCCGCTCGCATAAATGCCGCACACGCATGGGACAGCAAAACTTGGTGCTGAAAACCCTGTCAAGTATGAGATGCTTAGTGTATATCTTGGTGACATGTGGGGGGGAGACCTACTAACTCATGGTGTCCATGAGGTATATAAATGTGTGCAGCCTGGTGCTTGCCTTAATGCTGGAAGCCTCATATTGCCATGGATTTTTAAATATGGTCTTTTTGGTGTTCAGGGACCAAGACAATCGAAGCAGCCATAGTCTGGCTTAACACATCTTTATTACATGAAGTACAGTACGAACACGAGGTAATGGTGGCAATAGAACTCCTTTTATACAGTCACTATACATTTGAATATGGGTACACGGTAGCCTATTGGCTACTGTCGGTGTGACGTCATCCGGAGTCCCGCCCTTCTTGTCCAGGTGTATCCGTGGTGGGAAGGTTTCCCACG
The DNA here is from genome assembly GCA_035047305.1 of Bradypodion pumilum. Taxonomy (NCBI): domain Eukaryota; kingdom Metazoa; phylum Chordata; class Lepidosauria; order Squamata; family Chamaeleonidae; genus Bradypodion; species Bradypodion pumilum. The sequence goes on from JAWDJD010000002.1 coordinate 471,484,310, forward strand.
GCTGGGCATGATTGGGGAATTTGTACCATGTGAGTTGAATGCTCGCTGCTCCCATCTCTGGTAGAAGCTCGCATCTCAATAGCAGCTAAATACAATGTGTTTTTTACAATTGGCTTGAGTATACATTTCCTGTAGAACGGGTTACATTTAACATAAAGGCATAACGTAGCAGTTACATTCCATACTATTCCGTACACAACAGTCTTGTAGATGAAACCTAGAGGGAGGAAAGAGCGGAAAAAACACCTCTCCCGTGAGGGGGGATGCAAATAGAGAAATATAGCTGGCATATGAACAATGAGTTGAATACCAGGTAATGGATATTGACTATCCATTCATCCTTAATGGAAGCGAAGGTAATCAATTGCCTTTGTCTTAAATCCCTGGCCGAGGCAGCCAGTGGAGGGGGCCATTTTAAAAGTTCCTTGAGCCTTTCCTTTCCTCAGCAGGGTCCTGCATTTTCTAGGCCTTAGGATATGGCTAAGACGCTGACTGGGAGGCGGAAGGTCAGCAGTTCGATTCCCGAGTACTGCAGAACGGAATAAGCTCCCGTCTTTGTCCCAGCTCCTGCCAATATAGCAGTTCGAAAGCAAGAAATTGCAAGTAGATAAATAGGGACTTATGTGGGAAGGTAACAGCGTTCCGTGCACTCCGGTGTCTAGTCATGCCTGCCACATGACCACGGAAACATCTGCAGAAGCAGACAGCGCTGGCTCTTCGGCTTTGAAACAGAGATGAGCACCGCACCCTAGAGTTGGATACGACTGGCTTTCAAGCAAGGAAAACCTTTACCTTAGGATAAGAAGGCATGTTAGAAAATGGCTTGTTGCAAGGCCTGAAGAGCCTGAGCTGTATCAGAATCGTCCATTTTGACAAGGCATGTTAGAACAAGGCTGGTTGCAAGACCCAAAAGAGCCTAGGCTGTAGCAGGCCTTAGGAAGAAAAGGCACATTTTCTAGGCCTTAGGAAGAAAAGGCGCAATAGAAATGCCTGGTTGCATGGCCTGAAAGCATTGAGGAGCCATTAATATCCTCCTTGTCTAACAATAAGACAGTTTGCAGTAGCATTGCTATGATGCAATGTAGAGCCATTAATATGCCCCCGTCTAACAATAAGACAGTTTGTAGTACCTATCAAGTAAACAGTAATTAAACGCTTCAAAGAAACAGACATTATAAAATCTAGTAGTCTCCTGAAAGACTGCTTTATTCCTCTTTTAACAAGAGGAATTGTAGATCCAAAATTAGAGTTGAAAAACATAGTTTGAAAGAGGCAAAGAACAAGACTTACATTGATCCCTCTCTGGAGGATTGAAGAGACCTGCTGGAGCCACTGAAAATAGAAAATATCGGGCGGGTCCTCCTCTAACAAATTTTCCCTCCTTTTTTCAAAGCTCTGGTATAGTCCGAAATGGGAGTTCTGCGCAAGCACAAACCCCAAACATGCGGATTCACAGACGTCTCGAAGACAAAACTATTTTGACACAGAATGTGTCGTTTCGTTAAAAAAGTGAGAATAGTGAGTAATTTCACAAAATAGTAAGGGACCATTGAAAATAGTGATTAATAGTGAGAATAGTGAGTCAGTAGCAGCCCTGCCTGGATGGCAAAGCAGGTGTGGGGCACCAGTGGCATGGTGACCCCCTCCCAGCTGGCTCATATAGTGTAGGCCTCTCTGCTTTTTAGCTGCTTTTTAAGCCACTTTTCAACTGCTATTATTTAAATAATTGATGGGGTGGGGGTAATGTTAGTGTTTACTAGCAGGGGTACCTGGCGTTGCCCGGATGAGGGACCCAACCCGGCCAAAGGAGGGGCCATTCCACCTCACTGCCGCTATCTAATGTTGCGGCAGGAGTTGGCGGGTGTCAACACACAACAGACACACAACTCACCCAGAAACATCACTCGTGACACAACACACCCACACAGAACACACCATACACCCACACAATACACACCCACACACAAAAAAACCCGACACACAACCCACAGCACCACAGCCACACAAATCAAACACGACACAACACAATTACACAACACACATACCCTCAACACAGACCACACCCACCTGACACACAACACCCCCGAGACACAACACACACAGAGACAACATATACACCTCCCCACACACAACACACCCACACACTACCCCCTACACACACAATACACACACACGAACAAAACATGACATGATACACACACCTGACACACAACACACACACCGCAGCCACACATCACACACTCACAAAAACTCACAACACACACACACACACCCTGATTCCCTGTCCTTACCGCCATCGCGCCGTATCCAGCATCGCCCCAGGCTGGGGCACCCCAGGCAGCAGAGGCTGTGGCACACCCCCAGGCCGGCGGGAGCAGTGGAGTAGGCAGGGGTCGGGTGCAGGAGCTGCGTGGAACTGCTCAGGGCAGGGAGGGAAGTGCGGCCCGGCGACCGGGCAAGCAACAGGCATTGACTGTGTGGGGGCCCCAACCCTGGCTGTGGAGAGACCAGGGCAAGACCCCGCCGGCCCCCTACCCCCCTGTTGCCTTATCTTCTATGCACACTCGTCGCCCTCGTGGTGGTCCCGGTGGTGCCGGACAGGCCTGGATGAGGGGAACCCCCAAGGGCGCCTCATCCTTCATCTCCAACCCAGCAGCCGAGGCCTAGATGGCTTTGCGAAGCCTCCGCTCCTGGGAGTTTGTATTTCTGTTAGGGGAAATGCTGCCCCAGTGCATCCTGGGGATCATAGTTGCTTGGGTGGCTGTCTCACTTGAGAAGAATGGAGAGCGGGACTACTGCTCCCAGTGGACTCTCCTTAAACTCCATTGTTCAACTGTCTCCTCGGAGTGGTGTGCTGTCCCTGAGCGCAAAGGCTGCTGGGAGCTATAGTCCCGCTCTCCATTCTTCTCAATGAGGGCTGGCCACTCAAGGAACTACGATCCCCAGGATGCACCAGGGCCGCTCTTCCATTGCTGTTTGGTGTCTGCCCGTCGGCGGAGGGGAGTTACTTTGCGGCCCGTTTTCAGGATGACAAACCCCGAAATGGGCTGCTGCTCCCCCACCCCGGCCTGGCCAGGCGCACTAGGTAGGCAGGTGCGAGGTTTCTGGGGGGGGGGGACACAGTGTGGTGGGTTAGGGGTAACAAACCTTAGGACAGGTTGATTTTAGTTATATAGATTAAATTAAGGGTTTTAAATATTGTAATGTTTTATTTTGTTGTTGTTATGCTGCCCAGAGTTGCTCATTTAAATTGGATGGCAGTACATAAATTTGAAATAATAAATTATAAATAAATAAAAAAATTGAGTGTGCATTCACACATGTAAGTGAATTGTGTTGGTGTTAAGCAAAACTCCTTGAAGATTTTGCCAAAGTAAAACTCAGTACTGCTGAGGCAACATGATAACTCATCATGCTCGAAGTGACTGCAAGTCACTGATAAAATCTAACACAGAGACCTTAAATTTTCAAAAAGGAAATTTCCCAAAGATGAGGAAACTAGTAAAAAAGAAACTGAAAGGAAAAATCGAGAGATTCCAAACACTCTAAGAGGCATGGAGGTTGTTTACAAAAACAATAACAGAGGCCCAATTGGAATGCATACCCAAAAGGAAAAAGGGCACTGCCAGTTCCAAGAGGACTCCGATGTGGCTTACAGGAGCTGTTCGGGAAGTGATCAAGAGCAAGAAAAGCTCATTTAGAAGATGGAAGGCTTGTCCAAATGAGGACAGCAGGCAGAAACATAAATTCTGGCAGAACAAATGCAAGGCAACAATCAGGAAAGCAAAGCAAGACTTTGAGGAGCGTATAGCTAAAAATACTCAGAGAAATAGCAAAGACTTCTTTAAGTACATTAGAAGTAAGAACCCAACTAGGAAGGCCATTGGACCATTAGATGACAATGGAAGGCAAGGGGTTATTAAAGAGGAAACAGAGATTGCAGAGAGACTCAATGAATTCTTTGCTTCAGTATTCACTGAAGAAGACAGAGGCCACATGCCCAAAACAGAGCCTATCTTCGTAGGGAGGGAAACCGAAGAATTAAGCAAGATAGAAATAACCAGGGAGGATGTCCTTGCATGTCTTGTTAAGCTAAACACTAACAAAACACCAGGACCAGATGGCATCCATCCACGAGTTCTCAGGGAACTTAAAGATGAAATTGCTGATCTCCTAGCCAAAATATATAATATTTCCCTCAAATCAGGCTTTGTGCCTGATGACTGGAAGGTAGCGAATGTAACACCAATTTTCAAAAAAGGATCCAGGGGTGATCCAGGAAATTACCGACCTGTCAATTTGACATGTGTCCCAGGTAAAGTGATGGAAACCATCCTAAAAGATAGAATTAATAGGCACATAGAAGAGAAGGCACTGCTAAAGGAGAGCCAACATGGCTTTTACAAGGGCAAATCATGCCTCACTAATCTGTTGGATTTTTTTGAGAGTGTCAACAAGCATGTGGATAAGGGGGATCCAGTTGACATTGTTTATCTGGACTTTCAGAAGGCTTTTGACAAGGTCTCACACCAAAGGCTCTTGAATAAACTTACCAGTCATGGAATAAAGGGACAGGTCTTGTCCTGGATCAGCAACTGGCTAAGGGACAGGAAACAGAGGGTAGCACTAAATGGACACTTCTCCAAGTGGAGGGAAGTAAAGAGTGGAGTCCCCCAAGGTTCAGTACTGGGACCCCTGCTTTTCAACCTCTTCATAAATGATCTAGAGGTAGGAGTAAAAAGCAAGGTAGCCAAATTTGCTGACGACACTAAATTATACAGGGTAGTAAAAACTGTGAGAGATTGTGAGGAGCTCCAGAGGGATCTCTTGACACTGGGGAAGTGGGCAAAACAGTGGCAAATGAGTTTCAACATTAGTAAGTGCAGAGTGATGCATGTTGGGGCAAAAAAACCCAATTACATTTATAAACTGATGGGGTCTGAACTCTCTGCAACAAACCAGGAAACGGACCTTGGTGTCCTGGTGGACAGCTCAATGAAGATGTCAACCCAGTGTGCCTCAGCAGTGAAAAAAGCAAACTCAATGTTAGGGATCATTAGGAAGGGTATAGAAAATAAGTCAGCAAGTGTCATTTTGCCTCTTTACAAATCTATGGTGAGGCCCCATCTGGAATACTGTGTACAGTTCTGGTCGCCATACCTCCAGAAGGATATTATGGAGTTGGAGAAAGTATAGAGGAGGGCAACCAGAATGATTAAGGGACTGGAACACCTTCCTTACCATCTGAGGCTGCAACGGTTGGGCCTTTTCTCTCTTGAACGACGGCGTCTAAGAGGTGACCTGATTGAAGTTTATAAAATCATGCACGGTGTGGACAAAGTAGATAAGGAAAAACTGTTTTCCCTATTGCACAACACTAGAACTAGGGGACACTCGATGAAACTTTTGGGTACTAGTTCTCAAACAAATAAGAGAAAGTACTTTTTCACCCAGAGGATTACTGGTCTATGGAACTCCCTGCCAGAAGAAATGGTGACAGCTGTCAGTCTTGACAGCTTTAAGAAAGGATTAGACAAGTTCATGGAGGACAAGAGTATCAATGGCTATAATTATGGATACTTAAGGACAACCTCTGGGTTGGAGAGACAGGCAGGATATCTCTCAATGCCATTTCCAGGGAATCCTAAACAGGTGAAGGCATCTCCTTGGGAATACCCTGAAGGAAATGGTGAGCCACTGTGTGAGTCAGAATGCTGGACTGGATGGGCTCCTGTGGCCTGTTCCACCAAGGCTGTTCTTATGTTCTTATGTCAAGCTTTTTCTGACAGAGATGAGAGAGATTCTCCTTAATGCTATTCTTCCCTAATGCTATTTATGTAATAGGTGTATTACAAACACCCTCCTATCTTATTCTCCTCAAACAACCTCTCTCCAAATAAAGTATTCCACTGTTTCTCTGAGGCCTAGGGAGTTTGGAATTGTTTTCTAAGAAAATTTCTTCACAGCCCTTATACTTTTCAAGAAAAACAAACTCTACAGAGTTTTAAAAACTGGGGCAATTAAAGGAATGTATCAAGCAAAAATGGCCACAATAAAGGACAAAAACAATAGGGACATAACAGATGCAGAAGAGATAAAGAAAAGATGGCAAAAATTCACAGAAGAACTCTACAAAAAGGACCTTAATGTCCCTGACAACCACAATGGTGTGATCATTGACCTTGAGCCAGACATCCTGGAGAATGAAGTCAAGTGGGCCCTGTAAGGAATGAATATACTTAGGGTAAAATGGATGTATGAGGTAAATGGATGTATGAGCATTGGGTAAAAATGGATATAAAAATTGCCTTTGTAAAAGTGCAGCACAATGAAAGGAATAACCGTTTGAGGCAAAGGGCTTTGAAGCCACTGTTTCTTTAAGTATTCTGCAGTCACACAAAAATAAAGTTTCTTGATCAATAAAGTTTCTTTAATCCATCAATTGTGTTATATCTTTTATCAATTAGAATATAAAACAGATTATGTGTTCAAGTTCAAAGCAATGCAAAAATGTACTGGTTGTAATTTTTTTCACAATGTTTTTCACAATATCCACAAAAATCTAGACATCATTGGTCTCCAAGCAGTGCGGTAATCCCCGAAATTCATTCACTTCTCGAGCAGATAGCTATATCATTCAATGCTCAAATAGTAACATCAGCAAATTCAACGGGGAAACCACCCACTGTTCTGTCGTTTTTAATTACAATAAGACATCTCGAAGCCAACCCAGTTTGGAGGCTTTTTACTTTTTTCAGGAGAATAAATGAATTTTTTATCTGTGGAATTAACGAACAAAGTTTACAATACGTCATTCAATAACATTCACCAACTACATAAAGCTTATATTACATAAGATATATACTCCAGAGATACCCCATAATTTACCTTATACAGTATGTGCGTTCCTCGAGCCTACACCAGTAATTCTTTTTCGGTGCTCATGGACGTTACCCGATTCTATTCTCGGACCTTAATTTAAAGAGTGATCTCCAACCCACCTGGGGATAATTGCTCTAATTAGAAAAAGAGTATGTCTGCACAGGGGTTTCCTGACTGCAACAACTGCCAGAAGGGGGCGACAAAAGAGTGTTAGAGAATGGGTTATTCATTAGTATATTGGACTAGGATTGATGGAGAATGGATGATTAATGGGGAAAGTTCTGGAAACTCCGAGGGGAAGAAAGAAGAGAAGATAAATGGAGGTTTTTTTGAAAATGGCTGCCATCCGGGATATGATACAGAGACGGCATTGGTGGCACTGGTAGATGATCTCTGGCGGGAGTGGGACGGTGGCCATCCGTCCGTCCTTGCCCTTCTTGACCGCTCAGCGGCCTTCGATACTGTCAACCACGGTATCCTTCAGGAACGGCTCAAAGGATTGGGGATCCAGGGCACAGTACTGTCCTGGTTTTCCCCATTTCTGGAGGGCTGGACCCAGTCGGTGTGGTTGGAGAGTGAGAGGTCCAGCCCTAGGCCCCTACTTAATGGGGTGCCTCAGGGCTCGGGGCTCTCTCCTCTCCTACTCAACATCTACATGAAGCCGCTGGGCGAGATTATCCGTTCCCATGGGGTGAGGTATCATCAGTACATCTCAGCCTGTGGAGACCCCAGTGATGTGGTCAATGTCCTATCCAGATGTCTGGAAGTTGCTGGGGTCAGGATGGGGGACAATGGGCTAAAATTGAATCCCTCCAAGACTGAGTGGCTATGGATAGGGGATTCTGCGTTATCCAGGGAGCTGCCAACTTTGGTCTTGGATGGGGCTGCTTTGCTCCAGACAGACCCGGTATGCAACTTAGGGGTCCTCCTGAATCCATGGCTGCTACTTGCAGATCAGGTGGCGGCTGTGGCCAGGAGGGCTTTCGCACAGCTTTGCGTCATCTGTCAGTTGCGTTCACTCCTGGAACAGGACTTCCTGCTCATTGGTACACATGCTCTGCTGACCTCCAGGCTAGATTATTGCAATGCGCTCTACTTGGGGCTGCCCTTGACGACCATTTGGAGGCTACAGCTGGTGCAAAATGTGGCTCACCACTGCCTTGGGAGCTGCACTGGTTACCAGTTTGTCTCCAGGTGCAATTCAAGGTCCTGGTTTTGACCGTTAAAGCCCTACATGGTAGTGGGCCAGAATACCTGAGACCGCATTGTACCAAGAGTGTCTGTCCGTCCAACCAGAGCGGACCGGAGGGGCTCTCTAATTGTTCCATCTGCCAGAGGGGCTCCCCTCTCTGGCACACGAAGGAGGGCCTTTTCTGTGTCCACACCGGCCTTGTGGAAACTCCTGCCAGTAGAGTTGCGGGAGCAGATAGAGCTGCTGCCTTTCAGAAAAGAATTAAAAACCTGGTTGGCGGGGCAGGTGTGGGGCCCGGATGGAAGAGTGGCCCCCGCCTGTTGGCTTATAAAATAAAGCCTCCCCATCTTTTTAATGCGGACAGTTTTAATGTGGATAGTTTTTAATAGGTGGGTGGGTATGTTGGGGTTTTAATTGTTTTTAATATGTATGTTTTAATCCTGTTGTGAGCCGCCCTGTGTGGATTGGCCACGTTACTAATTGGCTACAACCTTTCCCGATTTGTTCATCTGGCTAGAACACGAGCTGGAGACCATCTGGGCTATGCTGGAAAGGAAATTGGGTTATGGCTAATAGAAACAGATGCAGTAGTGAATCCATATTGCCCTGGCTGGAAGCACTGAGAGGAGTAGGACAAAAGTCACCCAAATGTCACAATGCCTAGTAAACAGCACACTGTATCTCACTCACATCTGTGGAGACAGCAAGCTGCAGCTAGACCAAACAGTTAAGCGTAGGAGCCCGGAGTTTACAAGGACTCTGAGATAGGACGAAAACAGTGAGTCTCACTGCATATGCTGATTAGTCTCCATATGGGGAACCTAGGCACGCAGTGCCTTCTTAGTAACTAGAAGATCAAAGGCTTCTCCAGTTCTCTTGAAAGTAAGTGCTTCTCCATTCTCCTCACTCAGGCTGTCTGAGGTTTTCTACCCTCCCTCGTCATTCTCTGTGTAATCTTCATGTGCTGGGAGTGATTCCTCCATTCTCTCCCCTTCCCACCACATTCCAGAGGCCTCAGACAAAGAACTGTTATACTGGACAATATGAGCAAAAGCGGTCACATGACGCCCCCACATGGTGGAGAAGGGGAAAACACCCATATTTCTAAGGAAAGTATTCCTGTGGTTACAATCAATATTGCATACATATTGATTGGTGTGTTGATTAGGCAGGCCCCATCGTAGGAAGTGGGGGAGAAGAAAAGCCCAAAAGGGGAGAAGGGGTGCAAAAGTGGGCAGGGGGGGGCCCTGGGGGGGCTTCCATTTTTCACTCTCTCTCTCTCCCCAACCTGCAAACACGTCTCCCCCCCTTGCCAGATCAGCCTCCTTACGGGGAGGGAACCCCAAAGAACAACCCCAAGGGGGGGTGGAGAGATTTGGAAGACGCCCCACATGGAGTGGGGGGAGAGAAAGAGGTTGAGACCCCTGGAGTTAGATGGGGGGGGCCTCAGACAGACAGTAGAAAGAACAGAGACGTCCCTCCGTCACCTTTGGATTCTTCTCCCTCCCCCCCCCCCCAATCTTTAATGGGAGGCAGACCAATGGAGGGGGGGCGAGAATAGTCCAACCCCCCCCCTTTTCTTCCCCCCCTCCCTCCACATTCCCTGACTTCCCCCCATCCGCTCTTTTTCTCACCCTAGAAGAAGATCAAAGGCTGCTTCTCCATCTCCTCCTCCTCCTGCCTGGGAAGGAAGGAAAAGTGCCCGGATGCCCTTCAGTGCCTGCATAAATACCATGGAAGTATTAAAAAACAGGAGATGGCACTACAGGCTTCATACTGTAAGTTTTTTGAAGCCAGTGGGCGTGGCCTGCCGCCATATTAGGTGGACCAAAACATTAGCAGACTACCGTTTACGATTGCTTCTTGTGTTGGAGGGGGGGTGGATTGATCTCCTCTCCTGGATGCCCTGGGTTGGGGGGGGGGTTGGGGGGACAGACCCCTTTTGTTCCCCCAAACCTCCCAACCCCAGGGGAACCAGCGGAGAGGGGGGTCGCAACCCCCCACCCACTGATATTAAAGGGGAAAGTCCAGTCGGGTTTTTCCTTTTAATATCAGGGGGTGGGGTGGATTCGATCCCCTCTCCCGGGTCCCGTGGGTCCGTGAGGGTTGGGGGGACAAAAGGGGTCAATCCTCTCAACCATTCTGGACCCAGGGAAGCCAGCGGAAAGGGGGATCGCAACCCCCCAAACACTGATATTAAAGGAGAAACCCCGATCTACTTTCACGACTCCACACCATCAAAGCAGCATAAGGCAATGTTTTGGGCCAACTAACATGTCGGACTGTCAGATTAGTCGGCTTCAAGTTTGTGACGTCATGTCATCTCCTGTTTTTTATACCTCCATAGTAAATACAATCCCAGGAGGGGGCGTGACCTGGAGTACTATTGTTTATGAAGCCCCTCCCCCGTATCTTGGCAACCATGTCAACTCCCCTTATTCTACATCCATGTTGGCAACGGATTTTCTTGGATTTGGCGGGAAGGAGGTAGGCGGAGGATTGCTGCCTCCCTCCCCCCCAGCCATGACAGGCAGAAGTTCAACAGGTGGGGAGAGGGAAATCTTTCCGCTTTCTCATCTGTCTAGAAAGGCTCAATTAAGTCTCGAGGGGTAAAGGTTTCCCTTGCTCGAAAGCCAGTCGTATCCGACTCTAGGGTGCAGTGCTCATCTCTGTTTCAGAAGCGTTGCCTGCTTCTGCAGACGTTTCTGCGGTCATGTGGCAGGCATGACTAGACACTAGAGCGCACGGGATGCTGTTACCTTCCCACCGAAGTGGTCCCTATTTACCTACTTGCAATTTCTTGCTTTCGAACTGCTAGGTTGGCAGGAGCTGGGACAAAGACAGGAGATCATTCCATCCTGCAGTACTCGGGAAACAGAGAAATAAACTCCCACACACACACACACACTTTCTTTCCCACAGAAGGGGAAATATTTGGGTGGGGGGGGAGAGAAGTGCCAGGAAGGAGGGGAATATATTTGTTCACTCCCACACCAGGGCTGAAAGGGGCTCAGAAATTGTAGTTGGAGAGAAGAAGCCAGTGGAGCAAATCCTTCAAGGGGTTGGGAGTTTGGGGAGTCTCCTTCCTGCCTCATAAACCAATATCAAAAATCACCAATTAGAGGGAGCCAGATAACTGGTAGAGGTGTTACCAGAAAAATGGCTACTGGATACAATTAAAATTTTGGTTCGCTTGTGGAGCCCTTCTCCCAAGAACGAGGAGGCATTTATATTAGGCAAAATAAAAGTGGTTTATTGAAGAGTTTAAGTGTCTCTGGTCAGGTGCTGGATAAAGCCCTATTCTCAACCTTTTGCCTATTCAAAGTTCCCCTAGTGAGCAGCTCTTTTTGGTTCCGATGTTTGTGTGCAAATGTGCAGAGAGCACTGATGACATTTTCTATCAGGAGATTTTTATACCCTCCACCCAAGGGAACTCAACTAGTTCTACTACTAGTTTTATTTTATTTTACAAAATAAAAGATTTACAATGATGCACAAAAACCCAGCACCAGACTCTTTTGTTACATTAAAAGGTCAATTACATAGAAACAAAACAGGTCAATTATGTGGTATGCCCGCATTGATAAATTGGCCATTAACCCTTCCCAATGAATTCGCTCGGTAAGCACACGGCTGAGAATCAATGGGCTCGGATGGAATGGAAATTGGGTGCGGGTTAGATTAATGATTGGATTAATTCATAAGACCTTGGGTGAGGAATTGCGGAGGAAATAGGACAAAAGGTTAAAAGTTGCTGACTCTAAGGTCAAACTCTCTCTCCCTCTTCTGGTCTCGATAAGGTTGAGGGAAGCAGGCTGAGTCAGCGGTTAAGGAAGTTAGACCCGAAGACAGTTTGCATGGTCTTCGAGGTAGGGCGAGAACAATAGGGTTTCGCCAGCCCAGATCTTAGATAACAGTGGGTTTGTCCATTAATCACAAGACAATGGCCCGAGGCAGGTGTTATCTTTACCCACCAGAAATGCCATGTTTGCATCAGCCTTCTTGTGAGGAAGTCCTGTGCGTTTAGGCACAGAAAACCCTTGAGGCAGGTCAATAAATATGCCACTCGACTTAGATCGGGACTGGGCTTCACCGCATATTCATCTCACATGCCTTTCCTTGCGGCCAGTCACTCCGGCCCTCTATGGCCCACTGCAACACAATTACATAGAAAAAAAGAGGATGGGTAGGGCAATTACATGAAAATGACAGAGTTCATAGTTCAGCAAATGCAGGTTGTGATGTCTTTCAGGTGACACCCAATGGGCGCCAGGATTGTAATTTGACACAAATCAGAAGTCCAGATTTTGAATCCAGGTTGAGAATGGACCAATAGGCGTGTGGAAGGATGGCAGGGCTAGGCGCATTCCATTCCCACCCAGCAATTACTTCATCCTGTCTCATCCCAAGCACTGTCTAGGGCAAGTACAATGGGAATTCCCAAAATCAATAGATATGCAGAAGGTTTGATCTCCGGACTGCCTTCTTTCATTATCTCAAGATATGCAGGTGATATTGAACACAATAAGTGACAGGAAAACTGAAGATGAGAGGGAATTAGGAGAACATAATTGAGGTTTCCTGTGGAAGCTGGAGGCGATTTGGATGTTAATTATGGCTCCTGCTTTGAAACATAGAAGAGAGTATGTTAGAAATGAAATTTATATTATTTAATAAAGCTCTGGCCCCTTTAATTAAATCTGCATGATTAATTAACTAATTAGACACCAATTAATCATACTTTAACTGCCTTGTGATATTTGCGTGAGGCTCCTGACCATATACAGAGTTCCATTCATGAAAGTAGGAATTATGTGAGGGCATGGCTTGCCGGTTGTCTGCCCCTAGTGGTTGCATAAAACATTACACCTGTCAGATTTCCGTTCTAGCTGAAGGAAATGGACAGAATTAAAAGCGGGGTGGGGGTGTTTTATATCAAAAAGGGATGCTTGCAATTATGTATCCGCAAGTGTTTGAATGGAGGTGTGTTAATGCTTGGAGCAACACGGAAGCCTAACAGTGGATGGTAAATAAAATACAGTGAAAGAGATAACTTTATTGAGGATAAGAGAGCGATTAAAAGGAAATAAAGAGAAATAAAAAATTGGGGTGCATTTCCCTGAAATTATGGTAACAACGGTAAAGGTAAAAAAGTTGCCCTTGCTTGAAAGCTAGTCGTATCAGACTCTAGGGTTCAGTGCTCATCTGTTTATAGCTGAAGTCAGCACTGTCTGCATCTGCAGACGTTTCCGTGGACATGTGGCAGGCATGCCTCAACACAGGAGTGCACAGAATGCTGTTTACCTTCCCACCGAAGAGGTCCCTGTTTATCTACTTGTAATTTCTTGCTTTCGAACAGCTAAGTTGGCAGTAGCTGGCATATTGACAGGAGCTCACTTCGTCATGCAGTACCGGGGAATCGAACTTCAACCTTCCAGTCAGTGAGTTCATTATCTTAACACCCCAGTCCAGATAGCTGGTACTAGGCAAAGGTGGGGCTGCAGTGGCTCAAGTGGTTAAGACGTTGAACTCAATGACCAGAAGGTTGGAGTTACATATATATCCTGCACAACGGAGTGAGCTCCCGTCTCTGTCCCAGTTCCTGTCAACCTAGCAGTTTGAAAGCAAGAAATTGCAAGTAGATAAATAGGGACCACTTCGGTGGGAAGGCAAACAGCATTCTGTGCACTCTGGTGTTTTCAAACTGCTGGGTTGATAGGAGCTGGGACAGAAATGGGTGCTCACTCTGTCATGCAACACTCAGGAATCGAACTGCCAACCTGCCAGCCTTCCTGTCATGAAGTTCAGTGTCTTAATCACTAAGATACTGCAATCCCAGAGTTATCAGATAGCTGGTAACACTTGTAAATAATGGACAATGCAATGAATTTGTTTTCATGACCTAACTATAGGTATAGTTAAGGGCAATCTGGATACTAAATGTAACAAATTGTAGCAGAAGTCCCTTTAAATGTAATGCTGCAGATAAGAGCTGAAAATCCAACTCCTGACATGAATAATACCCAAGAGGAATTCTTTTTACTAGCAGTTCGAAAGCAAGAAATTGCAAGTAGATAAATAGGGACCACTTTGGTGGGAAGGTAACAGCATCCCGTGCACTCCGGTGTCTAGTCATGCCTGCCACATGGCCACGGAAACGTCTGCAGAAGCAGACAGCGCTGGCTCTTCGGCTTAGAAACAGAGATGAGCACTGCACCCTAGAGTCGGATACGACTGGCTTTCAAGCAAGGGAAACCTTGCGAAGATAAGGTAGCTTTGACCAGGCTGAGAGCCAGATTTTTTCCCTAGAAATAGAAATAGACAAAATTATTTTTTTAAAAAAAATCTACCAGATAGAGTGTGGGTTGCCTGCAAGAATAATTGGCAATTAAACCTCTCCTCAGAGGTTCGCTAGGCGTCAACAGACCCGGGGACCAACCGGGCTCGGCTGGAGGGGAAATTGGGAAATAAGCAGGTAGGTTAGGAATTAACAATAGCCAAGGCTGAGGGCAAATAGAGTCAGGTAAGCAGATGCTGGCAAACAAGGAATAAGTCCAGGTGCCCGAAGTCAATACATATAGACTCTGAGTTTAGGGCAGGAACAATGGGTTTCGCCAACCCAAGGCAATTTAGTGCGAGTTGTTCATTGACCACCTGGCAGCCACAGAGTAGCCCCCTGTCATGGGACTCACGGGAATGCCACGCACGCAAGCCATCTGTGTAGGGGTGACATGAGTGCCCTAAGCACGTGTCCCAGCCCCTAGGCAGGGTAATGAATACGTACCCCCTGACTCTGGTCAGGGCTGGACTTCGCCACACAGCTGCCTCCACGTGTCTTCCTTCCGGCCCACCATTGCAACAATAGACTTGAGGTCTTTTCTCCATTTTTAAAAGATGAGGGATGTGTTGGGGTGGGGTGGGTCAAAAGCTGCTTCTGGATGATTTTGTTTTTACTTTTACTATTTTTGTTTGTCAAGATAATAATAACTTCGTATCAGAAATTATTCTGGGTTGAAAGAATTTCAGCTGGAGAAACACTGCTTTGGGGACACCCGAATAATAAATGGTGTTTCCTCGACCTCCTGCCTGGATTAAGTTTATTTATTTTATTACATTCATATCTGGCCCATCTGGGATATTCTCCCACTCAGGGCAGGAAAGGGAGAATACTTCCAAAGCCCCTGTATGGCAGACCAGCACCCAGAGAGGAAGCCATTACAGCTATCCTCCTCTTCCAATTTGCTAATCTCCTAATGCGGTGGCTTGCTGGTTTCGATGCTGAACTTGATGACTGGAAGGTCAGCAGGTCTGCAGTTTGAGACCTGAGTGCTGTGAGATGGAGTGAGATTCTGTCTTTGTCCCAGATCCTGCCAACCTAGCAGTTCAAAACCAAGAAGTAGCAAAACCAAGAAGTTGCAAATAGGTATGGGGTTTCCCCCCACTAAAACCACCTCCCATTTTGCCTTCTCATTCTGCGGAACCGCCGTCAGGCATTACTTTGTGGGGGGCAGATTGGCTGTTAAAAAACCCTCCAGTTTGGCTACTTGCCATTCTCCTCTATGCCTCTGGCTGCCCTCTTCTCAGTTTCTCCACACGTTCTAAGATGACCCCGGCCGCTTAATTAGACATTGCGGCCCAGGTGGTCTCCCTGCTCAACATCCCACCGATGATGTCTTCCGGAGACAACTGTCGTCGAAGATGCCTCTGAAAAATTTCCTATTCTGCATCAAAACATGGACAGTAAAAAAACACATGCTTCGCATCTTCCTGCATGGGCTGGCAATGGGGCACGAAGCATAATCATCTAGCCTAAAGCGGTGTTGGTAGGCTTTGAAGCAGCCATGTCTCATCAACAGCTGTGTGAGGTAGTGATCCACCTCTCCATGCTGTCTTGTTGATCACACGTTAATGTTTGGGATGAGGCAATGAATCCACGGTCCCTTGGTCGATGTATCCTAGATCTGCTACCATCACGCTGTCCTCTCTGCCCTGGCTTCCATGGCAATTGTGTGTCGTTCCATCACCTGATTTTCTCACCTCCGCTGGCAGATCTCCGCCCGTTCCTCTGCCATCAGATGGATCGGCATTATATCAGCAATGACACACATGGCATCGTACAAGACCATTCAAAATGCCCGAGCCACCCGTAGGGCACTCCTACGGTATATTGAAGTTATTTGTCGCACATATGATGTCTCTGCAGTGGTTTCTGACCAAATTGGGGCTGCATACAGCAACACGGAGCTAACAATGTTCGAGAGGAGTCTTCAGCGAGTCTGCCGGAGGCCTCCAATATTTGGCATGATCCTTGTCATTGCATTACATACTGCTCCTGCCCTGTCATGACATGGAGCAGTAAGCATGCTCCAAATTGTGTGTGTGTTGTCTCCTTCTCTCTCCCTCCTAAACACTGTTGTGGGGTCACAGGGGAGAGGGCTGGAGACCCCTTCTCTCTCCCCACATCCCACCAGCATAGTATCCATCTCCACTACTGAGGAAGACCCCTCACCCTCCTGCTCTGTGAGGACCGGACTTACCAACAGACGGTCCACCGGCCAAGAGACACCTATGCCTGTCAGGTGGGGCAGCTGGCCCTAGAGATCCCCATCACCATCCAGTGGGGTAAGAGATTCCCTCTCACC
This sequence comes from Bradypodion pumilum, assembly GCA_035047305.1. NCBI lineage: Eukaryota > Metazoa > Chordata > Lepidosauria > Squamata > Chamaeleonidae > Bradypodion > Bradypodion pumilum. The sequence continues at coordinate 471,501,026 of JAWDJD010000002.1, forward strand.
CACAGACACCCACTCCCCAGCCCCAGAGATCCTGCGTCCATTCCCTATTTCCCCATAATCTGCTCTAGTGGTAGGAGGGTCTCGTCCTCTCTCGCCCCCCCCCCTTATTTCTTACTTCCACTTCTGGGTGTGGTGGAGATGGTGGTAGGCCAGATGAAATGGTGTCAAGGGCTTAGAGTTGCCATATGTCCCGATTTCCCAGGATTTTCCCAGGTTGATGCAGTCCCGCCCGGTGCAAGGAAAAAAAATGTAAAAATCCCAGAAACAAAGTGTTAATTTCATAGAGTCACTATTCCTAGAGAGGGAGAACAGAAAGTGATGAGTTGTTCATTGCAAAATAAGTTCCTTCCTGTCTCCTGTTTTTCTCCTTCCGGAGGGAAACTGAGTGTCCATGGGCTGCATTGCCATTCCGGGCCCCTCCTTAGAAATTTCTTCCAAGGGATCTTCATGTGGGGTTTGAGGGTGAGTCTACTTCAACGGTGTGTGTGTGTTGTTTAAAGAGTGGCCCAAGAAATTTTAAAAAGGTAAAGGTCACCCTTGCTTGAAAGCCAGTCATATCCAACTCTAGGATTCAGTCCTCATCTCTGTTTCATAGCTGAAGAGTCAGTGCTGTCTGTGTCTGCAGATGTTTCCATGGTCATGTGGCAGGCATGACTAGATGCTAGAGTGCATGGAATGCTGCTTACCTTCCCACCAAAATGGTCTCTATTTATCTACAGTACTTGCAATTTCTTGCTTTCAAACTGCTAGGTTGGCAGGAGCAGGGGCAGAGATAGGAAAAGAAATAAAAATAGAACCATCAAGAATCAACTTTTGCTAGAAGAATCATATGGGAAACAACCTCTTGACTACATCTTTTTTTAAACTGATGGTGGCTGCCCACCCTGGACGGGGATTCTGTGGGGACTTAGAGCTGCAGTCTCCGTGACACATGCACAGTTTGAAGAATGCAATGATGTTACATGGCTGTACCGGTTTGGTGGGAGAGAATTATGGCAACCCTACATGGGTCATAGTTTGGGACCCCCTGCTTTAAAGTAATACAAGTTTTTGTTTTGTTTGTGCTCTAATAAGATAGAAACTTAGGCTAACACAACTCCTGTTCTAAAAAATTAAATCATTGTTGAGAAGAATTGTGCTAATCAAGACAATAGTTTTACCAAAACCTATATTTTTATTTCAATATACAGTACATTATATCAAACTCTGGTAAACAAAAAGAGAATTCATGGCAAAAAAAGGTTGGGGACCACTGGATTACAGTATTGTAATCCAGATTACAGTATTTGCCTCGCACATTCTGTTCCTAGCAGTAAGCATGCTCCAAATCATGACTTAGTTCAGGCACCTTTCCTACTGTTCTTCAAAGAACTGAACCCAAAATTATGGTGGGAGAGAGAAAATCCTTCTCTAAAGATGTCCTAGGTTGTGCAAGAAGTTGTTGTGTCAAATGCACAACTGTCAATGCAGTAAGTTTTGTTTTAGTGCAGTTGGTACTGTTTCAGATATTACAACAGTTCAAAGTAAATATGTTCTTCCACATTCCAAATGCAATTCTTTATTGTAGTTGCAAAAATAAATATTCATTAATCCATGTTCATAACTTCAAAATAAGTATAATTAATCCATGTTCAGTAATCCAAAACTCTTCCGGTAAATTATTTGGCTTTTCAAAATAGTTTTTTTCATCAGGGATCTAATCAAATACAAATAAAACATTAAATCGTACAATCTACTTACACACATTCTATATTTCAAAGCTACAGACAAGACTATGAAACACTACTCGTAAAGGGTAATGAATAAAGATACCTGTAATATAAAGTAAGAGTCAGTTTTATTGCGTCCTGAGCCTAAATTGTGTTAACTCTTCTGTGCTTCCGGACGTTACTGCTTGTTCTGAATGAAACAAATTAGATACTAGCTAGCCTGCATTGAGCGCTCAATAACCACTGAAGGTCAGTTTATCTTAAAGAAAACACACTTATCTTAAAGAAAACAAGAGATCTAATTCCATGTTGAGCCCTTGAGGGTAGACTGTGTCAAATTTTTGGATGAAGTATGCTTCTTGCTGCAGAAGCCTCTTTTCAAAATCAACCCTCATGAATGGAGTGGGATGGATGGTTTCTAGAACCACAAATTTTACATCATTTTCTGAATGTTGATATTCAAGAAAGTGTGTTGTGAGTGGTGCTTGCATGTTATACGAGCGGATCTTTGAGCGGTGCTCCCCTATCTGAGTTTTAATTGATCTTCTGGTCATTCCGATGTAGGCTTGACCGCAAGCACATAAAATGAGATAGATAGCCTTTGGAATTGCAATTTGTCACACCCCGAATTTTATGAGTAAATGTTCGATTTGGGATGGATACATGATCTGTCTCCCAAGAAAATTTGCATTGGGCACAGTTGCCACACCTGTAGTGGCTCCAGGAAAATTTCCGCCGTCCCTCGTGGAGGCCGCCGCTGCCCTCCTCCCTGGCATAGTGGCACGAGGAGGGATGCTCAGCCCCCGCCACCGGGCCTTTGGGGGCAAGGGAAGCCTCCTCTGCCACTCCCCTAGCAGTGGGTGCCGTCCCCACCTGGTCGGGCAGCTATGCGGATGCCAGCAACCCCTCTGAGAGCTCGCATCCGTGTCCTGTTGGTTCCTGGTCTGTGGAGCCGCTGGGTGGCTGGAGGGAAAGGGAAAGCGCCCTCCCACTCCCCAGGCGTGTCTCGCAGTGGCAGGCTCTGAAGAGCCAGAAAGCCCGCCTGCCCACTCCCCACTACTCTCCATTTCCATTCACACACACCCTCCTCCTGCCGCCTCAGAAGTTTTTTTTTTTTAAAAAAAAAATGTGTCAGAAGCCCACAAGGGTGCTTTCTGAGTCCAAAGGGTTTTTGCTGGAGGAACTCCCCTCAGGGGATGCCCCAATGAGGCTCCTTTCTGTCCCTAAGATCTCTCCCCCCCTCCCCGAAGTGGCTCCTGTCTAACTCCTTCCTATGTCTTGCTTTCGAACTGCTAGGGTGTCAGGAGTCGAGCCGGTGCCACCTTCCTCAGTACAATTGTCTTTATTTAAAGGCCTCCCACCACGTTGTTTAAAGGTAAAGGTTTCCCTTGAAAGCCAGTTGTATCCGACTCTACGGTTCAGTGCTCATCTGTTTCAAAGTCGAAGAGCCAGCGCTGTCTGCTTTTGCAGACGTTTCCATGGTCATGTGGCAGGCATAACTAGACACCGGAGCACACGGAACGCTGTTTTACCTTCCCACCAAAGTGGTCCCTATTTATCTACTTGTAATTTCTTGCTTTCGAACCTTCACTTTCTCCTTTTTTTACCTGTTCCTACAGTGTTTCAGACTTACTGATGCATTATGTTCTCTCTCTGTCATCTTCCACGTGTTTCCCTCATCTCAGGTTTTTTGTGCACCCCCTCCTTCCTATTTGTTAATATATTCAGCCATATTCCAGGTCAGACCAGAAGTATTAATATATCTAGCCTATTTGAGAGTAAACAAAACAGAACAGCAAAAAAGACAAAAAATATTGTGGCACCTTAAACTAACTCCTATATTTAAATGTCAGCTTTCATGGACCAAGTCCACTTCAACAGACCTGGTCAACGAAAGCTTACATTTAAATACTGTACAGGAGTTAGTCTTTGGTGCCACAACATTTTTTCATCTTTTTTTTTTTTGCTGTTCTCTTTTATTTACTCTCAGATATGCTTACTCAGACTAACATGGCTACCACTTCAGACATTTCAACTAGCCTGTTTTGTAATTGGTTTTGGCTTGAAATATGTACTATCAGTCTCAAGAGCATACAAATCATACAGTATGTTGTTTTTGTGGTTTAATGGGCTGCAACTCTTTGTTATTGCAAGTGGCTAAGATGCTGACTGGGAGGCGGAAGGTCAGCAGTTCGGTTCCTGAGTACTGCAGGATGGAATTAGCTCCTGTCTTTGTCCCAGCTCCTGCCAACCTAACAGTTCAAAAGCAAGAAATTGCAAGTAGATAAATAGGGACCACTTTGGTGGGTAGGCAAACTGCATTCTGTGCATTTCCGTGTCTAGTCATGTCTGCCACATGACCACGGAAATGTCTGCAGAAGCAGATAGCGCTGGCTCTTCGGCTTTGAAACAGAGATGAGCACTGCACCCTAGAGTCGCATATGACTGGCTTTCGAGCAAATGAAACCTTTACCTTTATGTGACAGACATGACACATGGCCATATTTTGCCACGCCCACAGATTTGGCCATGCCCACAGAGGGGCATGGCCAAAATGTGTGTGTGTGTGTGGGGGGGGCAATAGGATTGCTCAGTCTGGGGCCCAGAAATTTCTGGTGGCGGCCCTGTGCAAAGTCAAAGCAATGGTCTTCCCTGTAGTAAAGTATGGCTGTGAGAGCTGGATTCACTAGGAAGACTGAGCACAGACGAATAAACACCTTTGAACTCTGGTGCTTGAGAGTTCCCTGGGCTGCAAGGAGACCAAATCAGCCCACCCTGAAGGAAATCAACCTTGACTGCTCATTGGAAGAATACTGAAGCTGAAGCTCAAGTACTTTGGCCACCAAATGAGAAGAAAGACTCAATTGAGAAGGCCTTGATGAGAAGAGGACCGCAGAGGAGGAGGTGGCTAGATGGCATTGTTGATGTAATGGGAATTGATCTGTGTGGGCTGCAGGGAATGACAGGGGAGCCTGGAGTACGATGGTCCATAGGGTCACCAATGGTTGGACCAGAGCTGTAGCCAGAATTCTACACATGGGTGGGTGAAGATTTTTTTCAGGATGGGTCATAGTCTTTCATATATCAATATATAAATCAATTATTTAGTGACACAACAGAAGTCTCAAAAATGACTAAATTATATTTCTACTCAAAGCGAAGAATTAGGAAATTTTCTTAACATAAACAAGTGGGTGGCTCTCAATAAACTTAAATACTGCCTATGCACTGTGATATATTACTTCTGCTGGGATAAAATATGCGGGTTTTGCTGCCAATCCCTGCATAAGTAATATATACTGTACCACAGTATGGATATATACTATGATAAATTTATAATAAAAAGTGTGATATATGCAACAAGAAAAAACAGGCTGTCTATATACTTATCAACCAGTAGGTCTAGACCTACTTAGGAGTAAGCCTAAATAAACACCACATGACTTACTTCCAAATAAAAACACAGATCATCAGGTTGCACAAGCTGCAATCTTACACACCTGTGGTTGAGAATAAGCCCAGTCAAACTAGGGCATTGACTTCTCAGTAAATACATATACAGAGGGGTTATATGCAGTGGTGGACATCAGCAGGTTCACACCAGTTCACCAGAACTGGTAGCAGAAATTTTGGCTGGCCCTGCCCATTCAAGTTTTGAAATAAAGTATTTCTAATGTGGATGCAATGCAAGGCTTTCCCCTGGCTACGCTCACCATACAATGCCCACAGTGTGGTATTATTATTTTTTGAGCTCACCATTGGTTATATGGCTACAAAATACATGCCACTCACACTAATGTGGTCTGCAGATTTTAACATAACCATGCGAGCATTCCACATTTAGCAGCCTGTTTGAAAGAGATTGAATGTTTTAGACCTGATAGACAGAGTACCTGAAGAATTATGGGCAGAGGTTCGGGACATCATATAGGAAGCAGCAATTAGAAACATACCAAAGGAAAGGAAGTGTAAGAAAGCAAAGTGGCTGTCCAGTGAAACTATTAAAATAGCTGAGGAAAGAAGGAAACCCAAAAGCCAAGGTGAGAGATTCACTCAAACTGAATTCAGACTTTCAAAGAAAAGCAAGGAGAGATAAGAAGGCCTTCTTAAATGAACAGTGCAAAGTAATAAAGGAAAACAACAGAAGGGGAAAGACTAGCAATCACCACCCAGCCCACCACTGCGCCCTTCCCCCCTCCCATTAGCGCCGGAAACACTTCCCTTCCCATGTGCCTAGCCCAAACAGGGCTGAAAAGGCGAGCTTTTACCTCCACATTTCCCATGAGCCTTCAGTCCTGGGCTAGGCGCATGGGAAGGGGAACATTTCTGGCACCAGGAGGGGGCCACCCAGCCCACCAACCCACGCCCTGCACACCTTCCAGCAGCAGCGGCGGCAGCCGCTCTGTGCTCTTCCTCCTCCTCCTCTTCCCAGCTCCTGGTTGGTCCAGAGTGCAGGGGGAGGAGGTGGGCGTGGTCATGGTGTGGTGTGGTGTGGGAGGGAGGGAGGTGGTCATGGCCAGGTGGGTCTGCTACCGGTGCGGTCAGACCGGTAAGGACCGGCTGCTGTCCAACACTGGTTGTAATTGTTAAGGCAAATGGGACATGTTGTACTATGTTGTATGGGGTAAATGTGTACACCATTAAGCCTGCTGTAATGTCTGTATGCAGCTGATTACAATCAGCAAGTGACTCAGCAAACTTTACTACATATAAACAACTCCGTTTCCAACCACACTTCGGAGGAGTAAAAGGAGAACTGCGTAGTGTCTTGCTGTAACACAAGTCTCTTCGGAACTGGCAAAGAAAAGGACATTCTGCCCGACAAAACTGAAAGCAAGCTGGAAGACTCTGTGCCCAGTGGAGCCGTGCAAGAAGGCAGACAGAGACTGAGACTGCCAGAATCTCAAGAACGCTTCCTGTAAGCATAGCTTTGTTTTCTACTGATAAGAACGCCTGAACTATTCTGTAGCCAGCAGCAGCTATCTTGTTGTTTTGTTTGTTGCCAAGCTGCACAAACTTTTTCAACAACCAGTAATTATGCCGTAGGTGGTTGCCAAGGTCTGTGACAGACTGTTTATTGTACATATACCTTATGAGAGACATTATCTGCTTTTAGTTTGAGCGCTTTATAGTAAAGCATTTTTCTTTTTATTCAAACCATGTGAATCTGTGCCTGAGTGTATAGAAAGGACTGGCGCTCACGCTCCGTCATCATTGTATGGCATAACTGCCAAACTCTGCAACTCTACACACACACAGGCTTAGACCTCACAGTTATCCCAAAATAGGTCACTGAAAAACCTCATTCCTTTCCTCAAATGCACCAACCCCAAGTACACTACTCCAAGGCCCAGATTCCCTAGTAAGACCCTGCCACAGAGGCCTTGGAGTCCAAAAACTTATAATGTCTCTCACAATCTCAAAATTTTTCCTCCACAATTTGGGTTCAAAACTGTCCATTCAAACTACAACTTCCATCATCCCTGCCACTTGCCTCTGTCTTAGCACCACTGGAGAAGGGAAGAGAGGCAGGTGTGAAAGAGTTTTCCAGGTAAAAGAAAACTCTTTTTTCCAAATTTCTGTCCTCTCTAGGAACCTTGTTTTCTGTTGCCTTTAACCCTTTCATAGCCAAGCATGACTGATGAGGACTTAAGTTTCGCAAACTATAAAGCGAAGAAAGTGGCTTCATTTTGGCAGCTCAGGATTTGATCTGGACACGAAAGAAAAAGCCAAACACCAAGATCCCGGCACACCCTGGGCAGCAACCTTGCCAGATAATCATTCTAACACTGGATCAAACAAGGAATTGAAGCGCAAAGTCATAGTAGAAATGGAAAAGATCAGTGGTCTCTGCTTGGTATGAAAATGGTGTGTATCAGTCAAATAAAATCCCATCCTAGATCAAAAACGTATCGGATGCAGACAGTAACTAATTAAAAAAGACTAAAGGGAAGGAATAAGCTACTTACATTCATGGAGCACATACAATGGGAAAAAAGTAGCCCTAATCAAGATAACACTAAATCAGGGGTGCCAAACTTATCAGGTTCAGGGTTGGGCTAATTTTTCAACAGTACCGCCACCTGCAGAGCCTCACCACTACTCAACCTCACTACTGCCATCGTTGCTGCAGGCTCCTCCACTTTCAAAGACAAACACAAAAGACAAACCAAACCAGAAAAGAAAAAAGAAAAAGGTTTCCAGGCAATGAAGGAGAAAAACAAAGGTTTGTCTATGGAAGTACCATGTGCTTAAGACGCTGGACTCGATGACTGGATTGGAGTTTGATTCCCAAGTACAGTACTGCACAATGCAGAGCTCCTTTCTCTGCCCCAGCTCCTGCCAACCTTGCAAGAAATTGTAAGTAGATAAATAGGGACCACTTGGGTGGGATGCCAGCCATATGTCCACGGAAACATCTGCAGATGCAGACAGCCCTGGCTATTTGATGATAAACAGAGATGATAATATGAATGAAACAGGCCAAATGGTATAAAGTCAAAAAGTGAGGGGGGAAAGTGAGAAAAACATAGATCAATACATTCCCAGATATACATTTCAGACACATTTTACGAGATTTCTCTAATTGCAAGCCAAGCATCCTTACAGCTCATGATAACATAGAAATCATTCTTGTTATGGCCTCGTGTAGGCCAGATATGGCTCATCTTCCAAGACATCCGAACCTGCTGGTAACACACTAACCTGCTGGGAGCATACTAACAAAAGAGAATCAATTTTCTTAGCATAAAATATAAGTACAGTATTACAATTCCATGACAAGAAGCCACTTTCCATGAGGCATTTAAATGACTTCTTGACTGTGTGGGAAGTGCAGCTTACTTCGAGGTTTGCAGTTTGAATTATAATCCTTCTACTTTGTAGGCATTGAAATGGCTTCTACCCTGACATAATTCCTTATTGAGTAACAGAATGTCTTTCCAGACCTAAGCTCATCCAACACTCAATGCATTGAAAAAACATTTTATATGTCTGTGTACTGAAATGTATAGCAAAAAGAGTAAGCATGTTGACAGAAGAACCTTCAGTACTTTAAAAGCTTCCACACATTTAAAAGTTTCCCCACTGACTTAATTCTCTCAAAGTTTGTTAGATGTAGTCAGTAAAAAGCACATCCAGGTGTTCAATAGCCTTCTCAGCTGTGTATCCTGTCATGTGAAGAAACGCTTGCACTTTGACTGAAACATTTTTCCACACTCTAGCAATTTAAAACGTTTTTCTCCTATGATGGTCCCATGTTTAGTAAGTCTTCCTCTCACTTAAGCCTTTTCAACAATCCAGGCATTCAAAATCTTTCTCACCTGTGTGTATCCTGTGATGCCTATTCAAGTTAGCTCTAAAACTGAAGCTTTTTCCACACTGCAAGCATTTAAAAGGTTTCCCTCCTGTGTGGGTCTTATGATGTGAAGCAAGTTGTATTTGGTGAATGAAGCTTTTTCTACACTCCAGGCATTTAAAAGGCCTCTCTCTTGTGTTTAGCAAGGTTTGCATTTTGACTGAAACTTTTCCCACACTCCAGACATTTAACAGGCTTCTCTGTTGTGTGGGTCCTGTGATGTTTAGTAAGGCTACTACTGTCACTGAAATATTTTCCACACTCCAGGCATTCAAAAGGTTTCTCTCCTGTGTGGGTCCTGTAGTGTCAAGCAAGGTGTGCACTTTGCCTGAAACCTTTTCCACACTACAGGCATTTAAAAGGATTCTATGTGGGTCTTGTAATGTGAAGCAAGGCTTGATCTTTGACTGAACCTTTTCCCACACTCCAGGCATTTAAATGGCTTCTCTCCTGTGTGGGTCCTGTGATGTGAAGCAAGGTGTTGACTTCGACTGAAGCTTTTTCCACACTCCAGGCATTTAAAAGGCTTCTCTCCTGTGTGGGTCCTGTGATGTTTAGCAAGGCTACCACTTTCACTGAAGCTTTTTCCACACTCCAGGCATTTAAAAGGCTTCTCCCCTGTGTGGATCCTGTGATGTATAGCAAGGTTACCACTCATACTGAAGCTTTTTCCACACTCCAGGCATTTAAAAGGCTTCTCTCCTGTGTGGATCCTGTGATGTTTAGCAAGGTTACCACTCGCACTGAAACTTTTTCCACACTCCAAGCATTTAAAAGGCTTCTGCCCTGTATGGGTCCTACGATGTGAAGCAAGGTGTGCCCTTTGACTGAAACTTTTTCCACACTCCAGACATTTAAAAGGCTTCTCTCCTGTGTGGGTTCTATGATGTGAAGCAAGGCTACAACTTTCACTGAAACTTTTTCCACACTCCAGGCATTTAAAAGGCTTCTCTCCTGTGTGGGTTCTATGATGTGAAGCAAGGTTACCACTCTCACTGAAGCTTTTTCCACACTCCAGGCATTTAAAAGGCTTCTCTCTTGTGTGGGTCCTGTGATGTTTAGTAAGGTAACTACTGTCACTGAAACATTTTCCACACTCCAGGCATTCAAAAGGCTTCTCTCCTGTGTGGGTCCTATGATGTGAAGCAAGGTGTGAACTTTGACTGAAGCTTTTTCCACACTCTATGCATTTAAAAGGCTTCTCTCCTGTGTGGGTCCTATGATGTGAAGCAAGGTTACCATTTTCACTGAAACTTTTTCCACACTCCAGGCATTTAAAAGGCTTCTCTCCTGTGTGGGTCCTGCGATGTTTAGCAAGGTTACAACTTACACTGAAACTTTTTCCACACTCTAGGCATTTAAATGGCTTCTCTCCTGTGTGGGTCCTGTGATGTGACGCAAGGTGATGACTTCGCCTGAAGCTTTTTCCACACTTTATGCATTTAAAAGGCTTATCTCCTGTGTGGGTCCTGTGATGTATAGCAAGGCTACCACTCACACTGAAACTTTTCCCACAGTCCAGACATTTAAAAGGCTTCTCTCCTGTGTGGGTCCTGCGATGTTTAGCAAGGCTACCACTATCACTGAAGCTTTTTCCACACTCCAGGCATTTAAAAGGCTTCTCTCCTGTGTGAGTCCTGTGATGTGAAGCAAGGTGGTCACTTCGACTGAAGCTTTTCCCACACTCCAGGCAATTATAAGGCTTCTCTCCTGTGTGAATCCTGTGATGTGAAGCAAGGTTACTACTCACACTGAAACTTTTTCCACACTCCAGGCACTTAAAAGGCTTCTCCCCTGTGTGGGTCCTGCGATGTTGAACAAAGTGACCACTCATGCTGAAACTTTTTCCACACTCCAGGCATTTAAAAGGCTTCTCTCCTGTGTGGGTCCTGCGATGTTTAGCAAGGCTACCACTCTCACTGAAGCTTTTTCCACACTCCAGGCATTTAAAAGGGTTCTCCCTTGTATGGATCTTATGGTGTATAGGAAGACTTCCACCTTTACTGAAGCGTTTGCCACATTTCAAGCCTTGGAACTGCTTCTCCCCTGAATTTGTTCTTTCACGAAGTGTAATATATCCTCCTAGTTGAAAAGTTGCTTTATGTTCCATATCAGCAGTTTTGTGGGGAAAAGCAGATAATTGCCTAGTTTGAGAAGGAAACTCCTGAAAATTCAAGTAAAGTTGAAGTCTAATGAAGAATCAATTCTGGAGAGTATCTAGAGAATCATTTGTAAAAACACTGCCCTCCACTCTTTGGTTGACTCTGGTAACCTTTGAATTTCCACTGTGATTCCTTTCTTTTGTGTTCCCACTGTGCCTGGGGAAGTAAGAAAGATTATTTGGAAATGTGCAAAGAAGCTATAGAAGACTCAGCAACACAAAACCCGGCCCCCTACAATACTTTGGTGGAAGAAAGCTAACTCCAATTCCAAGGAGAAACTTCTATGGTGTTTATTTATACTGTATTAGAAAGCCAGTGTATTCCTGTGCCAGTGGAAGTGAGAAAGCATGCAAAACTTCATCCTGAATAATTGGATGCACATTAGAAGACAATTTTTGAAAATATTTCATGGCAACTGCTCTCAGTACCAAGAAATATCAAGTGCTTTATTGCTGATACCTCCAAACCAAGGTGCCCAAACTTTTCGCTCTGCAGGCCTGACCATGTCCCCAGACAGCTGATCTGGCCTGACCGTGGAAGAGGTGCATTTCTGACAGCCGTAAATGCACCCACTTCCGCTTTTATCACAGGTGAGGGTGCATTTACGCATGCACAGGTGTGTTTTACGTTTGATATAATTATGACCACTTCCACTTTGGTGTTTGGCAAGGGCAGTGTAGGGGACGTGAAATGATGTTGGAGGGCAGCTGTTAGTTTGGGCACAAAATAATAAAAGACAAAAACGTACAATCATAAGAAAGCTTAATACCAAACCCACTAATGCAAAAAAGAAATAAACATTTTAATAATACTGCATCAACAATATGTTCTCCAGCACCATGGGTTGTTTTTATCGTATCCATATGTCCCTCTAAAAATTATCCTTTTTATGACTTCTTAATTCCTTTTCATTCTGTTTATAGCTTCTACAAGCAGGGGTACCCGGCTTTGCCTGGGTGGGGGACCCAACATGGGGCATGGAGCGACCTGGGCAAAATACATCCACACATGACACACCCACACAATACACACACACCCATGCATGACACACTCACAATACACACACAGGATACACACAGCCCACTCCCACCAATGCTATCCACTGCACACACGACACAACACACCCACCCACACAATATACACAACACACACATCACACAATACAACACACCCATACAGCACACACTGACACAACACACACACAATAACCCCCAGACACAGTACACACTCCACACCCACACAACCCACACTCAACCCACTCCCACCAATCCCCCCCCTGCACACACGACACAACACCCACACCCACACAACACCCACACAAAATATACACGTCACACAATACTCTGCACCTGTTCTGAGTTCGATCAGGACTGGGATGAAGGTTGACTGAGCCTTCTATCCTTCTGAAGTTGGTAAAATGAGTACCCAGCAAGGTGGGGCAAAATGTTTGATTTAATTTGAATTTATTTTTATATACCGCTTTCCTCGTCTAGCAGACGACCCAAAGCGGTTCACAATACATAGAAACATACAGAAATGCAATATAACAATAGTACAAAGCAAAATAGAGTTTTACAAGTAAAATAATAATAATGCAAAATTACATAACAATACATAGTATTACATCAATTATAATGCAAAAATGCAAAAGATACAGATCAGCCAAGACCACACACAAAATCCCCTGCATTTAGAGTCTTTTGAGTCTGAGGGCGAGGGGGGAGGGCCCCCCCCCAGGAATGCTGGCCGATGGTGTGGCCGGGAGGGCCTCTTCACCCCAGCGGGGCCAGAAGCGTGGCGGCGGCAGATTGCCCGGCACTCCCTTGCCTTTTAAGGCGGAGGGCGAGGGCTGGGCCCGGGAACGCCAGCAGATGGTGTGGCCAGGGGGACCTCTTCGCCCCCACCGGGGCGAGGAGCGCGGCGGCGGCAGCACCCCCGGCACCCCCTCGCCTTTTAAGTCCGAGGGCGAGGGGGAGGGCAGGGTGCGGGAATGCTGGCCGATGGTGTGGCCGGGAGGGCATCTTTGCCCCCACCGGGGCCAGGAGCGTGGCGGCGGCAGCTCGCCTGGCACACCCTCGCCTTTAAGTCCGAGGGCGAGGGCGGGGCCCAGGAACACCAGCCAATAGTGTGGCCAGGAGGGCCTCTTCGCCCCCACCAGGGCCATTATGTTAACTGTCCAGAGACTGCACAAGCACCATGGAGTATATAAATGTTATTGCTACTGTTATCAAGAGGCAGATTCTTAGGATACCTAAGAGACAGTGTCACCCCAAAAACATCTGTCCATCCCACCAGAGCGGACCGGAGAGGCTCTCTCAAGATACCATCAGCTAGAGAGGCCTGACTCTCTACCACAAGGAGGGCCTTTTCACTGTCCTACGGAACCTCATACCAACTGAGTTACATCTCCAGACTGAGCTGTTGCCCTTCGGGAAAGAGCTGAAAACCTGGATGCAGAGCTGCCACTGACACATGCATCCAAAAATAGTGAGATAGTGAGGGGGTTTTTTAAAAAAAAGTGAGAAAAAAGTGAGTTTTTGCCCAAAAAGGTGAGTAGATAGTGAGTAAATCCATAGCAATTTTTGTTGTTGTTGTTGTTGTTTTTGGGGGGATGTTTATCGGCTTTATCAATCAGCAGAAATGAAGCAAACCAATACATTTTCCAATAGTATTGTTATCAATGTATGATTTTGGATTGGACACTCAGAAATAATAAACATGAAATCAATACAATATTTAAGAAACTATTTCTTTCTAAATTTGCAAAAAACAAAACAAGGCTTATGTCATTATGGGCTTCATGACTAGAAAAAAGAAGCCTAAAATGAATAATACTGAAATACTGGCACATAAGAATTAAGAACTGATAGATTCATCAGTCTTACAATAAAATTGACAAGAGGTCATCGGTCTTGAGGGTAAATCTAGCTGTCAAGGTCATCGGGATTGTCCGTTTTCAAGTAAGGAGGAGATGCGTTTCTCGACCTTCTTCCTCAGTGGCTCCGCCTGATTTTTGTGAAGGTCTTCGGCCCGGGATCGCATGCTGCAGGCACCCTCGAGCATAATCTGAGCTATTTTTGCAGTTTTCAGATCGCCCATAGCCATAGCAGTTTTAAGCTTTTGGTAGGCTTCATCAATTAGATTATCAGAAGCTTGTCTCTCCTGTTATTCGGTTTCTTTCGCCTTCCTTAAATCTTCTTGCAATTTTACTAGGTCCTTTTCTTGAATTTGTGCTCTTCTTCCTCTTCTTTCTTTCACTGAATATTTTCCTCCTCTTCCTTTTTTCTATACTCTTCCTCTGCATCCTTGCACTTGTCCTCTAAATAATCTAAATATTTGCTGTGAGAGCCAGCTGCCGCTTTAAGAAGCGTGTGTGTAATGGGGACAGCTTCAGTTCATCTACCAAACTCCTTCATACCATCACAGATGTTCAGTTGGGCATTCAGGGTGCACTCTTCCATTACGGCTTGGTCTGCCGGAAGTTGGCTTCTCGATTCCAAAAATCCACGTTCCACATCCAAACTTCCATGAGACGTTGGTAGTCCTGCCATGACTACCCGCTTGCATAAATACCGCACACGCATGAGACAGCCAAACATGGCGCTGAAAACCCTGTCGAGTATGAGATGCTTAGTGTATATCTTAGTGACATGAGGAGAGCCCTACTAACTCATGGTGTCCATGAGGTATATAAATTTGTGTAGCCTGGTGCTTGCTGGAAGCATCATATTGCCATGGATTTTTAAAGATGGTCTTGTAGATGAAACCTAGAGGGAGGAAAGAGAGGAAAAACACCTCTCCCATGAGGGGGGGATGCACATAGAGAAATATAGCTGGCATATGAACAATGAGTTGAATACCAGGTAATAGATATCGACTATCCTTTCATCCATAATGGAAGCGAAGGAAATCAATTGCCTTTGTCTTAAATCCCTGGCCGAGGCAGCCGGTGGAGGGGGCCATTTTAAAAGTACACCGAGCCTTTCCTTTCCTCAGCAGTGTCCTGCATTTTCTAGGCCTTAGGATATGGCTAAGATGCTGACTGGGAGGCATGTTAGAACAAGGCTGGTTGCAAGACCCGAAAGAGCCTAGGCTGTAGCAGGCCTTAGGAAGAAAAGGCACATTTTCTAGGCCTTAGGAAGAAAAGGCGCAATAGAAATGCCTGGTTGCATGGCCTGAAAGCATTGAGGAGCCATTAATACGCCCCCGTCTAACAATAAGACAGTTTGTAGTACCTATCAAGTAAACAGTAATTAAACGCTTCAAAGAAACAGACATTATAAAATCTAGTAGTCTCCTGAAAGACTGCTTTATTCCTCTTTTAACAAGAGGAATTGTAGATACAAAATTAGAGTTGAAAAACATAGTTTGAAAGAGGCAAAGAACAAGACTTACATTGATCCCTCTCTGGAGGACTGAAGAGACTGCTGGAGCCACTGAGAATAGAAAATATCGGGCGGGTCCTCCTCTAACAAATTTTCCCTCCTTTTTTCAAAGCTCTGGTATAGTCCGAAATGGGAGTTCTGCGTAAGCACAAACCCCAAACCTGTGGATTCACAGACGTCTCGAAGAAGACAAAACTATTTTGACACGGAATGTGTCGTTTCGTTAAAAAAGTGAGAATAGTGATTAATTTCACAAAATAGTAAGGGACCATTGAAAATAGTGATTAATAGTGAGAATAGTGACTCAGTCGCAGCCCTACCTGGATGGCAAAGCAGGTGTGGGGCACCAGTGGCATGGTGACCCCCTCCCTGCTGGCTCATATAGTGCAGGCCTCTCCGCTTTTTAGCTGCTTTTTAAGTCACTTTTTAAACTGTGATTATATAAATAATTGATGGGGTGGGTGTTTACTAGCATGAGTTCCCGGCATTGCCCGGGTGAGGGACACAACCCGGCCAAAGGAGGGGCCATTCCACCTCACTGCCGCTACCTAGTGCTGCAGCAAGAGTTGGAGGGGGTCAACACACAACACACACAGAAACATCACACGTGACACAACACACCCACACAGCACACACCATGCACCCCCACACACAAAAACCCGACACAACACCCATAGCACCACAGCCACACACATCAAACACGAGACAACACAAGCGCACAACACACAAACCCTCAACACCCACCACACCCACCCGACACACAACACCCCCGACACACAACACACAGAGAGACAACATATACAACACCTCCCCCACACGACACACCCACACTACCCCTACACACACAATACACACACACGCACAAAACACATGACACGATATACACACACCCGACACACAACACACACACCGCAGCCACACACCACACACATCACACACACACACCCTGATTCCCTGTCCTTACCGCCACCGTGCCGTATCCAGCGTCGCCCCAGGCTGGGGCACCCCAGGTGGCAGAGGTCGTGGCACACTACCAGGCCGGCGGGAGCAGTGGAATAGGCAAGGGTCGGGTGCAGGAGCTGCGTGGAAAGGCTCAGGGCAGGGAGGGAAGTGCGGCCCAGCGACCAGGCAGGCAACAGGTATTGACCGTGTGAGGACCCAAGCCCGGCTGAGGAGAGACCAGGGCATGACACCGGCCCCGGCCCCCTACCTCCCTGTTGCCTTATCTTCTATGCATGCTTGTCACCCTCACGGTGGTCCCGGTGTTGCCGGACAGGCCTGGATGAGGGGATCCCCCAAGGCCGCCTCCTCCTTCATCTCCAACCCAGCAGCTGAGGCCTGGATAGCTTTGCGAAGCCTCCACTCCTGGGAGTTTGTATTTCTGTGAGGGGACATGCTGTCCTGGTGCTTCCTGGGGATCGTAGTTCCTTGGGTGGCTGGCTCCCATTGAGAAGAATGGAGAGCAGGACTACAGCTCCCAGCGGACTCTCCTTAAACTCCACTGTCCAACTGCCTCCTCGGAGGGGCGTGCTGTCCCTGAGCGCAAAGGTTGTTGGGAGCAATAGTCCCCATCTCCATTCTTCTCAATGGGGGCTGGCCACCCAAGGAACTACGATCCCCAGGATGCACCAGAGCCACTCTTCCATTGCTGTTTGGTGTCTGCCTGCCGGCAGAGGGGGGTTACTTTGCGGCCCGTTTTCAGGGTGACTAACCCCGAAATGGGCTGCTACTCCCCCGCCCCGGCCTGGCCATGCGCACTAGCTAAGCAGGTGCAAGGTTTCTGGGGGTATGGGGTCCACAGTGTGGTGGGTTAGTGGTAACAAACCTTAGGACAGGTTGATTTTAGTTATATAGATAGATTAAATTAAGGGTTTTAAATATTGCAATGTTTTATTTTGTTGTTGTTATGCGGCCATAGTTGCTCGTTCAAATTGGATGGCAGTACATAAATTTGAAATAATTATAAATAAATAAACAAATGGAGTGTGCATTCACACATGTGAGTGAATTGTGTTGGTGTTAAGCAAAACTCCTTGAAGATTTTGCCAAAGTAAAACTCAGTACTGCTGAGGCAACATGATAACCCATCATGCTCGAAGCTTTTTCTGACAGATAGGAGAGATTCTCCTTAATGCTATTCTTCCCTAATGCTATTTATATAATAGGTGTATTACAAACACCCTCCTATCTTATTCTCCTCAAACAACCCCTCTCCAAATAAAGGCCTAGGGAGTTTGGAATTGTTTTCTAAGAAAATTTCTTCACAGCCCTTATACTTTTCAAGAAAAACAAACTCTACAGAGTTTAAAAAACTGGGGCAATTAAAGGAATGTATCAAGCAAAAATGGCCACGATAAAGGACAAAAACAATAGGGACATAACAGATGCAGAAGAGATAAAGAAAAGATGGCAAAAATTTGCAGAAGAACTCTACAAAAAGGACCTTAATGTCCCTGACAACCACAATGGTGTGATCATTGACCTTGAACCAGACATCCTGGAGAATGAAGTCAAGTGGGCCCTGTAAGGAATGAATGTACTTAGGGTAAAATGGATGTATGAGGTAATGGATGTATGAGCGTTGAGTAAAAATGGATATAAAAATTGTCTTTGTAAAAGTGCAGCACAACGAAAAGAATAACTATTTGAGGCAAAGGGCTTTGAAGCCACTGTTTCTTTAAGTATTCTGCAGTCACACAAAAATAAAGTTTCTTAATCAATAAAGTTTCTTTAATCCATCAATTGTGTTATATCTTTTATCAATTAGAACATAAAACAGATGTCTTCTCTCAACTAGAACGTAAAACAGATATCTTCTCTCTACCATAAACTGTCTCTTTTTTCGTAACTCGAAGTTTCTCAAAACTGATTATGTGCTCAAGTCCAAAGCAATGTAAAAATGTAGCGGTTATAGTTTTTTCACAATGTTTTTCACAATATCCACAAAAATCTAGACCACATAGGTCTCCAAGCAGTGCGGTAATCCCCTAAATTCATTCACTTCTTGAGCAGATATCAGCTGTTCTGTCATTTTTAATTACAATAAGCTGTCTCGAAGCCCACCCGGTTTGGAGGCTTTTTACTTTTTTCAGGAGAATAAATGAAAATTTTATATGTGGAATTAACGAACTAAGTTTACAATACGTCATTCAATAACATCCACCAACTACATAAAGCTTATATTACATAACATATACTCCAGAGATACCCCGTCTCCAATGGGAAAGAAAGAACTCGCCGCACTTGGGGCTCGCCTGTCCGCGGCCCCCAAAGTGGCTCCCCGCCTCCAACAGACCCCACGGATGCCGGGGCTGGGAGGCCGCACAGAGTTCGACCGGCAGCTGGCCGGAGGAGGCGGGGAAAGAAAGAACTCACCGCACTTGGGGCTCGCCTCTCCAGCGAGTTCTTTCTTCCCCGCCTCCTCCAGCCGGCTGTTGGTCTAGCTCCGTGGGGCCTCCCAGCCCCGGCGTCGGCGAAAGCAAGGTGAGGCAGGGCTGGAGGGAGGCGGGGCCAGTGGCCGCAGCTGACTCCCACCCCGGCCTATTATTATTATTATTATTATTATTATTATTATTATTATTATTATTATTATTTGTTGCCCTGCTCTGACGATGATCCTGAGGGCTTGGAGTTGGCTCCGACGTGGTTGTTGAGCCCACTCCTTGCTAAATCCTGTTTAAGTTGTTGAGCTGAAGGCCCCTCTTAAAGTTCTGTCAGTTTCCTGTGTTTCTTTGACTTTGCCCTACAGTTTGTGCAATGGTGTTATACAAAGCATCGGTGGTAATAATTTGGACGTTGTAAGAGGCATTACGGCTAGGATTTTGCATGCCTCATACAAAGTCCAAATCCGTATAAAGTCCATACTTGTGGAACCAAGTTTGGACGTTGTATGAGGTATTACTGCATATGTTCCAATTCCGAAGAAGGGCAATGCCAAATAATGTTCAAATAATTGTAAAATTGCACTCATCTCACACACTAGCAAGGTCATGCTCAAGATCTTACTAGCTAGGCTTCAGCAGTAGGTTGTATCAAGAACTTCCAAAAGTACGAGCTGGGTTCTGAAGAGGCAGCGGAACTAGAGACAAAATTGCCAACATTCGCTGGAACATGGGGGGGAAAAGGGAGTACCAGAAAAAGATCTACCGGTACTTCTGTTTAATTGACAGAAGTAGTGTCTAAGGCTTTGATTGTGCAGATCACAATAAACTGTGGCAAGTCCTTAAAGAGATGGGAGTACCAGATAAACTCAACTGTCTTATGAGAAATCTACATGTGAGTCAAGAAGTGACAGTGAAGACAGGATATGGAACAACTGGTTGGTTTAGAATAGAAAAAGGAGTATAACAAGACTGTATATTATCACCTTGCTTCTTTAACATATATGTGGAGTACATCATGCATAACGCAGGGCTGGAAGAAGCACAAGCTGGAATTAAAATTGCTTGGAGAAATATCAACATGAGATATGACACTACTTTACTACTGAGAATATGACACTACTATCTGACACTACTCTAATCGCAGAAAGTGAAGAAGACCTAAACAGCCTTTTGATAAAGGTTAAAGAGGTGAATGTGAAAGCTGGCTAAAAACTCAACATAAAACAAACCAAGATCATGACATCCAGCCCCATCACTACCTGGCAAAAAGAAATGGAAGCAGTGAAGCCTTTACTGTCTTGGGATCCAAGATCACTGCAGATGGTGATTGCAGCCATAAAATAAAAAGTGTGTGTGTGTTTGGGGGTGGGTGGGTGGGGAGCCTCTTTTCCCAGCTGGCTTTCCCCTTTCTTTGGAGTGAAGCTAGGGAATAGTCTTTTCACAGACATAGGTTGCCCTAGCTCGAAAGCCAGTCGTATCCAATTCTAGGATTCAGTGCTCATCTCTGTTTATAGCCAAAGAGCAAGCACTGTGTCTGCAGATGTTTCTGTCATGTGGCAGGCATGCCTAGGAATGTTGTTTCATTTCCTTCCTTCTTCCCTCCCTTGCTCCTTTTCCTCTTCCTTCCTTCTTTCCCTCCATTCCTCCTTCCTTCCCTCCCTCCCTCCCACCTTTCTTTCTACCTTCCTTCCCTTTCTTTTATTTTTGTTGTGTTTGTCTTTGGAAGCAAAGGAGGAGACAGATGAGGCACTGGTGAGGCTGGGTGGTCAGAAGTACCATTGAAAAAATAGGCCAGCCCCCCGAGCCTTTGAAAAATTGTGATCCGGCCCCCGGGTTGAAATGTTTGAGCAACCCTGCTGTAAAGTGATAATTCACATCCTAAAATAGAAGGGAGAGAGATCTCACTTGCCTTGCCAAATGCTGGAGAGATTTGGACTTCTCTTCAAGTCGCAAGAAATCAAGAAGAGATCACCTCAGGTTCACTCCTTCCCCTGGAGAAAAGGTCAGGGAAAAATCAGTTTGTAGGTTTCTTGGATGGAGGAAAACAAAAACCTTTCCTTACAGTACATTCCTTTCATTCATCCTTACATTACATTCCTGTGGGGTTTCCTCTCCATGTGTCTCTCTTTTGTGAAGATCAGAAAAGGGGAAAAGGAAAAATGCTTAGAAAGAAAAGGAAGGAAAGAAAAAGGAGGGCATCTTTCAGCCTCTGGCCCCAAATCCTCTGCCTTTCATTTTAAAGGAGGGGGGAGGTTTGGTAGAACTAGAGAGCAACACCATTTGCCCCTCCCAGTCTGGTACTGGTAAGCCCTGAGGTGACCTTTCTGAGTTTTGGCAAGAGATTCAAGGGGAGGGGGGGGATTTCCTGGATTTTGCCTGGAAAAGGAAACAGGGGAGGGGTAGGAATAGGAGCCAAGTAAATTATTATTATTATTATTATTATTATTATTATTATTATTATTATTATTATTATTATTATTATTATTATTATTATTTGCCCTGCTCTGACGATGATCCTGAGGACTTGGAGTTGGGCTCCGACGTGGTTGTTGAGCCCGGCTCCTTGCTAAATTCAGTTTAAGTTGTTGAGCCAAAGGCCCCTCTTAAAGTTCTGTCAGTTTCCTGTGTTTCTTTGACTTTGATCTGCAGTTTGTGCAATGTATCTCTATGGGAACAATGTTATACAAAGCATCGGTGGCAATAATTTGGACGTTGTAAGAGGCATCGCGGCTAGGATTTTGCATGCCTCATACAAAGTCGGAATTCATACAACGTCCTAACTTGTGGAACCAAGTTTGGACGTTGTATGAGGTTTTACTGTACCTCAGTGGTGTTAAAATAAACCTTTTTAAATGTTAAAGCCAAGAAGGGGAGTTGTTTTGTTTTTAGCAATCTAGACGCTGCCAAGCCAAAGCACTTGGTTTATTAGCCAACCCTAGGGACAAGGGAAGGTGTAATTTGTTAAAACAGAGCTGGGACTGAGGTACTGAATATCCCAGGACTTGTCTTGTGTTTAGAAAGATCCAGGCCAGACTTCGTAGGTAAAATCATCCTGGCTGATACGGTCCCAGACTTAAAAAAATTCTGAGGTAAAAAAAGCGTCTGGCGATCGGTTACATGACCTAAAAAGTATTACTAACAAGAAAGCTAGTGGAGATGATGGTAGTCCAGTTGAGATAGTTAAAGCCCTCTAAGAAGATGCAATTAAAGATTTGCAGATTTGCAAAATGCAGCGTCCGGTTTTAAGGAAACGCTTCTTCCTCCTCCCCTGCAATAGGGTTTCTCTGCACAGAAATATGAAATCTATGTGGGGTGGGGTTTTTTGTCTTGCGCCCCCACTAAGGGATTCTGCCCCCCCAAACCCAAAGTGGGGAAGACGACAGAAGTGGAAGCCCTCAAGGAAGGGAGGCTTTTTTCTCAGCCTCCCCACCCTCATGTCTCCCCACCAACCCCACCATGCCAGATAAGCCTCTTTAGGGGTGGGGGGAGAAGGGGGGGAAGTCACTGAGTGCCCAAAGAACAACCTCAGGGTGGGAGAGGATTGAAAGAGGCCCCACATGGAATGGGGTGGAGGGGGGGGGGAGAAAGGGTGAGACCCCTGAAGTGAGGATGTGTGGGTGGGGCCTCAGGCGGCAGAAGGAGCAGCGTCGACCCTCCTCGTCCTCCCCCTCCCTCAGGCCAAATATTCAATGGGAGGAAGATGAAGGCCAATGGAGGGGGGGGAGAATAGCCAACAGGCCTTCTCCCCCCCCCTTTTCCTCACCCTAGAAGATCAAAGGCTTCTCCAGTTCTCTTCCTCCTGCCTGGGAAAGAAGGGAAAGTGCCCGGCCACGGCAGGATGTCAATCAGCAGCGTCGCCCAACGCCTATCCCAGGAGGGGTCGTGGCTTGGGGGCCGCCATTGTTTATGAAGCCCCTCCCCCCGTATCCCGGCAACGGGTTTTCTTGGCGGGAAGGGGGGGGGAAAGTAAGTGCTTCTCCATTCTCCAATCTCCTCACTCAGGCTGTCTGAGGTTTTCTACCCTCCCTCGTCATTCTCTGCGTAATCTTCATGTGCTGGGAGTGATTCCTCCATTCTCTCCCCTTCCCACCACATTCCAGAGGCCTCAGACAAAGAACTGTTATACTGGACAATATGAGCAAAAGCGGTCACATGACGCCCCCACATGGTGGAGAAGGGGAAAACACCCATATTGCTAAGGAAAGTATTCCTGTGGTTACAAGCAATATTGCATACATATTGATTGGTGTGTTGATTAGGCAGGCCCCATCGTAGGAAGTGGGGGAGAGGAAAAGCCCAAAAGGGGAGGAGGGGGAGAGGTGCAAAAGTGGGCAGGGGGAGGCAGGGGGGGCTTCCTTTTCTCTCCCTCCCTCCCCTCAACCTGCAAACACGCCACCCCCCTTGCCAGGTCAGCCTCCTTACGGGGAGGGAGGGGGAACCCCAAAGAACAACCCCAAAGGGGGGTGGGAGATTTGGAAGATGCCCCACATGGAATGAGGGGAGAGATTGAGGTTGAGACCCCTGGAGTTAGTTTGGTGGGCCTCAGACAGTAGAAAGAACAGAGTTGTCCCTTCCTCACCTTTGGATTCTTCTCCCCCCCCCTCCAATCTTCAATGGGAGGAAGACCAATGGAGGGGGGGCGAGAATAGTCCAACCCCCCTTCTCTTCCCCCCTTCCTTCCACATTCCCTGACTTCCCCCCATCCGCTCTTTTTCTCACCCTAGAATAAGATCAAAGGCTGCTTCTCCATCTCCTCCTCCTCCTGCCTGGGAAGGAAGGAAAAGTGCCCGGATGCCCTTCAGTGCCTGCATAAATACCATGGAAGTATTAAAAAAACAGGAGATGGCATTACAGGCTTCATGCTGTAAGTTTTTTGAAGCCAGTGGGTGTGGCCTGCCGCCATATTAGGTGGACCAAAACATTAGCAGACTACCGTTTACGATTGCTTCTTGTGTTGGGGGGGGGATTGATCCCCTCTCCTGGGTGCCCTGGGTTGGGGGGACAGACCCCTTTTGTCCCCCCAAACCTCCGAACCCCAGGGGAGCCAGCGGAGAGGGGGGGGTCGCAACCCCCCACCCACTGATATTAAAGGGGAAACTCCGATCGGTTTTTTCCTTTTAATATCAGGGAGTGGGGTAGATTCGATCCCCTCTCCGGGGTCCCGTGGGTCCGTGAGGGCTGTGGGGACAAAAGGGTTCTGCAGTGGCTCAAGTCGCTAAGACGCTGACTGGGAAGCGGAAGGTCAGCAGTTCGATTCCCGAGTACTGCAGGACGGAAATGAGCTCTCGTCTTCATCCCAGCTCCTGCCAACCTAGCAGTTCGAAAGCAAGAAATTGCAAGTAGATAAATAGGAACCACTTGGGTGGGAAGGTAACAGCGTTCCGTGCGCTCCGATGTCTAGTCATGCCTGCCACATGACCACGGAAATGTCTGCAGAAGCAGACAGCGCTGGCTCTTCGGCTTAGAAACAGATGAGCACTGCACCCAGTCGGATACGACTGGCTTTCGAGCAAGGGAAACCTTTACCTTTACTTTACCTCCCAACCATTCTGGACCCAGGGGAGCCAGAAGAGAAGGGGATCGCAACCCCCCAAACACTGATATTAAAGGAGATACCCCAATCTACTTTCACGACTCCACACAATCAAAGCACACAATCAATCCCTCCACGTCCCTCGTGGAGGCCGCGGCTGCCCTCTGCCCTGGCGTGGCATGAGGAGGGATGCACGGCCCCCGCCGCCGGGTCTTTGGGGTGAGGGAAGCCTCCTCTGCCTCTCCCCTGGCAGTGGGCGCCGGCCCAGCCTGGCTGGGCAGCTGTGCGGACGCCAGGAACCACTTTTTTAAAAATTAATTTTTATTGTTTTTTTTAAAAAGGAAAAGTAATACACAAGGGAAAGAGACATCAATACATAAAAAAGATAACATAAAAATACAAATTACAAGTAAAAAATAAAAGTAAAATCACATGGTCAAAAATACAGTAATAACAGATAGTGTATATTCATTTTACCTTATTTAAACCCTCTTGTTTAGACATATACTATTTTAATGTGAAAAATACACTACCTTACAAAGAAAAACAAATCTAAGCATAAGATAATACCCCAGTGCTATGTACATTGCCTTGGGAGTTGCAGAGCTGCCCAGCATCACATATTATAACCAAAAACTCATGTGACTTGGGGCTGGTCTGCTACCTTTACCTTCAGACAGTGTATAAACCAGAAATGGTTTCCAGATGATTCCAAGTTTGTTTTTATCTGTCATACCTCTTTTTATTTTCAATTCCCATGTTAGCTTATCATTAAGTGCAAGATGCCACATTTCTCTATACCATTCCTCTATATCCACTATGGAATCATTCTTCCAATTTCTAGCAATACATTGTCTTGCAGTTGTTAATATTATTGTTAATAGTTCTATATTATGTTCTTCCATATTCATATTATCAAATTCCATCAATAAGGCAGTACCTGACTCCAGCTTAAAGTTACTACCCATTATTTGTGATATCTCATTTTCAATTTTAAGCCAAAAAGCTTTAACCACATCACAACTCCACCACTTATGTTCATAAGTCCCCACGAAAGTCTTACATCTCCAGCACATTTTCGTTTTAGTACAATCCATCTGATTTAACCTAACCGGTGTCAGGTACCACCTCCACAACATTTTATAATTATGCTCCATAACTCTCACAGACATAATCTCATAATTCTTCTTTTTCATTTATACCTCCAACTTTCCTCCGAAATTCTAATATTCAAATCTTTTCCCCATTTTTTTCTTAATGTTTCCTGTGATCCGTTATCACCATTTAACATTTTATACAATTTACTAACAAGGCCCTTAATTCCTACCTCTCCTTTTCTCATTTTAAATACCAACTCTTCAAAATCTGTCCTTTCTCTTATTAAGCTGGTCTCCAAAAAATATTTATTATTCCATTTATTCAATAAAATGACTTGAAACCAGTTCAAATTCAATTGTTCATAAATTCTCAATCTTTTTTCTGTTTTTACATATCTGAATCCAATCCTTCAGCAGGAATTTTTCAGAAATACATCCCTCACCTTCCTATCCAACTTCAATGGAAAATTCCTCAAATCTTCCATTTCTGTAATTGGAGACACATCTGGTGCTAACTTCCTTTTCAATTCCTTCCATAAATTCAATGTTTTTATCAATCTATTTTTAAATTCGATTTTTATTAATATTTTGTCCAAAAAAATTGCTTTGCCAACCTGCTTCACTTCTTTCATCTCCATTTCCTCCCATATCATCTCTTCTTTTATTAATATTTGCACCACATTTTTAAATTGAAACACCTTATAATAGGTATCTATATTTGGTATTCCCAATCCACCCTCTTTCTGTGCTAATTACCACAGCTTTGCCAGTGACCCCTCTGAGGGTGTCCATGCCATGCTGGGTCCTGGTCTGTGGAGCCGCTGGGCAGCTGGAGGGAAAGGGAAAGCGCCCTCCCTTGCGCTCTCCCACACCTGTAGTGGGCCCAGTTGCCACACCTGTAGTGGCTCCGGGAAACTTTCCACCGTCCCTTGTGGAGGCCGCCGCTGCCCTCTGCCCTGGTGTGGCAACACGAGGAGGGATGCACGCCCCCCGACACCAGGCCTTTGGGGCGAGGGGAGCCTCCTCTGCCATCCCCTGGCAGTGGGCGCCGTCCCCACCTGGTCGGGCAGCTCTTCGGACGCCAGCGACCCCTCTGAGGGCTTGCACCCGTGTCCTGCTGGTTCCTGGTCTGTGGAGCCGTTGGGCGGCTGGAGGGAAAGTGCCCTCCCTTACGCTCTCCCACTCCCTAGGCATGAAGAGCCAGAAAGCCCACCAACCCACTCCCCCCTACTCTCCACTTCCATTCGCCCCCCCTCCTTCTGCCGCCTCAGAAGTTGTTTTTTTTAAAAAAAATCCTGTCAGAAGCCCACAAGGGTGCTTTCTGGGTCCAAAGGGTTTTTGCTGGAGGAACTCCCCTCTGGGGATGCCCCAATGAGGCTCCTTTCATGTCCCCAAGATCTCACCCCCCCCCAAGTGGCCCATGTCTATCTTCTTCCCATGTCTTGCTTTAGAACTGCTAGGGTGTCAGGAGTGGAGCCGTTGCCACCTTCCTCAGTACAATTGTCTTTATTTAAAGGCCTCCCACCAAGTTGTTTAAAGGTAAAGGTTTCCCTTGAAAGCCAGTTGTATCCAACTCTACAGTTCAGTGCTCATCTGTTTCAAAGTCGAAGAGCCAGCGCTGTCTGCTTCTGCAGACGTTTCCGTGGTCATGTGGCAAGCATAACTAGACACCAGAGCACACGGAACACTATTTTACCTTCCCACCAAAGGGCTCCCTATTTATCTATTTGCAATTTCTTGCTTTCGAACCTTCACTTTCTCCTTTTTTTACCTGTTCCTACAGTGTTTCAGACTTACTGATGCATTATGTTCTCTCTCTTCCATCTTCCACGTGTTTCCCTCATCTCAGGTTTTTTGTGCACCCCCTCCTTCCTATTTGTTAATATATTCAGCAATATACCAGGTCAGACCAGAAGTATTTATATATATCTAGCCTGTTTGAGAGTAAACAAAACAGAACAGCAAAAAAAGACAAAAAATATTGTGGCACCTTAAACTAACTCCTATATTTAAATGTCAGCTTTTGCGGATGAAATCCACTTTAACAGACCTGGTCTACGAAAGCTTACATTTAAATACTGTACAGGAGTTAGTCTTTGGTGCCACAACATTTTTTCATCTTTTTTTTTTGCTGTTCTCTTTTATTTAATCTCAGATATGCTTACTCAGACTAACATGGCTACCACTTCAGACATTTCAACTAGCCTGTTTTGTAATTGGTTTTGGCTTGAAATATGTACTATCAGTCTCAAGAGCATACAAATCATACAGTATGTTGTTTTTGTGGTTTAATGGGCTGCAACTCTTTGTTATTGCAAGTGGCTAAGATGCTGACTGGGAGGCGGAAGGTCAGCAGTTCGGTTCCTGAGTACTGCAGGATGGAATTAGCTCCTGTCTTTGTCCCAGCTCCTGCCAACCTAACAGTTCAAAAGCAAGAAATTGCAAGTAGATAAATAGGGACCACTTTGGTGGGTAGGCAAACTGCATTCTGTGCATTTTAGTGTCTAGTCATGTCTGCCACATGACCACGGAAATGTCTGCAGAAGCAGATAGCGCTGGCTCTTCGACTTTGAAACAGAGATGAGCACTACACCCTAGTCGGATATGACTGGCTTTTGAGCAAAAGAAACCTTTACCTTTATGTGACAGGCATGACATACATAAGAACAGCCTTGCTGGAACAGGCCACAGCCCATCCAGTCCAGCATTCTGTCTCACACAGTGGCTCACCATTTCCTTCAGGGTATTCCCAAGGAGATGCCTTCACCTGCTTAGGATTCCCTGGAAATGGCATTGAGAGATATCCTGCCAATCTCTCCAACCCCGAGGTTGTCCTTAAGTATCCATAATTATAGCCATTGATACCCTTGTCCTCCATGAACTTGTCTAATGACACATGGCCACATTTTGCCATGCCCACAGATTTGGCCATGCCCACAGAGGGGCATGGCTAAAATGTGTGTGTGTGGAGGGGGGGGGATAGGATTGCTCAGTCTGGGGCCCAGAAATTTCTGGTGGCAGCCCTGTGCAAAGTTAAAGCAATGGTCTTCCCTGTAGTAATGTATGGCCGTGAGAGCTGGATCACAAGGAAGACTGAGCAGACGAATAAACACCTTTGAACTGTGATCCTTGAGAGTTCCCTGGACTGCAAGGAGATCAAATCAACCCATCCTGAAGGAAATCAACCTTGACTGCTCATTGGAAGGATAAATACTGAAGCTGAAGCTCAAGTACATTGGCCATCAAATGAGAAGAAAGACTCAGTTGAGAAGGACTGCAGAGGAGGAGGTGGCTAGATGGCATCATTGATGTAATGGGAATTGATCTGTGTGGGCTGCAGGGAATGACAGGGGAGCCTGGAGTAGGAGGGTCCATAGGGTCACCAAGGGTTGGACCAGAGATGTAGCCAAGATTCTACACATGGGTGGGTGAAGATTTTTTTGAGGACGGGCCATAGCCATTCATATATCAATATATAAATCAATTATTTAGTAAGACAACAGAAGTCTCCTTTTGACTCAAAAAATGACTAAATTATATTTCTACTCGAAGTGGAGAGTTAGGAAATTTTCTTAACATAAACAAGTGGGTGGCTCTCAATAAACTTAAATACAGCATATTACTTATGCTGGGATAAAATAAAATATGCGGGTTTTGCTGCCAATCCCTGCGTAAGTAATATACACTGTACCACAGTGTATATATATATATATATACGATGATACATTTATAATAAAAAAAAGTGTGATATATGCAACAAGAAAAAACAGGCTATCTATATACATATCAACCAGTAGGTCAAGACCTACTTAGGAGTAAGCCTCAATAAACACACGACTTACTTCCAAATAAAAACACAGATCATCAGGCTGCACAAGCTGTAATCTTACACACCTGTGGTTGAGAATAAGCCCACTCAAACTAGGGCATTGACTTCTCAGTAAATACATATACAGAGGGGTTATATGCAGTGGTGGGCATCAGCAGGTTCACACCAGTTCACCAGAACCAGTAGCAGAAATTTTGGCTGGCCCTGCCCATCCAAGTTTTGAAATAAAGTATTCCTAATTTGGATGCAATGCAAGGCTTTCCCCTGGCTACACTCACCATACCTTGCCCACAGTGTGGTATTATTATTTTTTGAGCCCACCATTGGTTATATGGCTACAAAATACATGCCACTCACACTAATGTGGTCTGCAGATTTTAGCATAACCATGCGAGCATTCCACATTTAGCAGCCTGTTTGGAAGAGATTGAATGTTTTAGACCTGATAGACAGAGTACCTGAAGAATTATGGACGGAGGTTTGGGACATCACATAGGAAGCGGCAATTAGAAACATACCAAAGGAAAGGAAGTGTAAGAAAGCAAAGTGGCTATCCAGTGAGACTATTAAAATAGCTGAGGAAAGAAGGAAACCCAAAAGCAAAGGCGAAAGAGAAAGATTCACTCAAACTGAATCCAGACTTTCAAAGAAAAGCAAGGAGATAACAAGGCCTTCTTAAATAAACAGTGCAAAGTAATAAAGGAAAACAACAGAAGGGGAAAGACTAGCAATCACCGCCCAGCCCACCACTGCGCCCTTTCCCCCTCCCATTAGTGCCGGAAACACTTCCCTTCCCATGTTCCTAGCCCAAACAGGGCTGAAAAGGTGCGCTTTTACCTCCACACTTCCTGCGCGCCTTCAGTACTGAGCTAGGCACATGGGAAGGGGAATGTTTCCGGTGCCAGGAGTAGGCCGCCCAGCCCACCAACCCACTCCCTGCCCACCTTACAGCAGTGGTGGGGTACTGCTCTGTGCTCTTCCTCCTCCTCCTCTTCCCAGCTCCTGGTCGGTCCGGAGTGCAGGGGGAGGGGGAGGAGGTGGGCATGGTGTGGGAGGGAGGTGGTCATGGCCAAGCAGGTCTGCTGTATGGGGTAAATGTGTATACTGTACCTTTAAGCCTGCTGTAATGCCTGTATGCAGCTGATTAAAATCAGCAAGTGACTCAGCAAACTTAACTACATATAAACAACTCCATTTCCAACCAGACTTCGGAGGAGTAAAAGGAGAACTGCGTAGTGTCTTGCTGTAACACAAGTCTCCCCAGAACTGGCAAAGAAAAGGACATTCTGCCCGACAAATCTGAAAGCAAGCTGGAAGATTCTCTGCCCAGTGGAGCCGTGCAAGAAGGCAGACAGAGACTGAGACTGCCAGAATCTCAAGAACGCTTCCTGTAAGCATAGCTTTGTTTTCTACTGATAAGAACGCCTGAACTATTCTGTAGCCAGCAGCAGCTATCTTGTTGTTTTGTTTGTTGCCAACCTGCGCAAACTTTTTCAACAACCAGTAACTATGCCATAGGCGATTGCCAAGGTCTGTGACAGACTGTTTTATTGTACATATACCTAATGAGAGACATTAACTGCTTTTAGTTTGAGCGCTTTATAGCTAAGCATTTTTCTTTTGATTCAAACCGTGTGAATCTGTGCCTGTGTGTATAGAAAGGACATCTGCAGATGCAGACAGCCCTGGCTATTTGATGATAAACAGAGATGATAATATGAATGAAACAGGCCAAATGGTGTAAAGTCAAAAAGTGAGGGGGGAAAGTGAGAAAAACATAGATCATTACATTCCCAGATATACATTTCAGACACATTCTACGGGATTTCTCTAATTGCAAACCAAGCATCCTTACAGCTCATGATAACATAGAAACCATTCTTGTTATGGCCTCGTGTAGGCCAGATATGGCTCATCTACCAAGACATCCTAACCTGCTGGTAACACACACTATAAGAGCTACGAGAAGCATACTTGAGAGCTTAACACATTCTAACAAAAGAGAATCAATATTCTTAGCATAAAATATAAGTACAGTATAACAATTCCATAACATGATGCTACTTTCCGGGAGGCATTTAAATGACTTATCTCCTATATGGGTCCTATGATGTGAAGCAAAGTTACCACTTTCACTGAAACTTTTTTCACACTCCAGGCATTTAAAAGGATTCTATGTGGGTCCTGTAATGTGAAGCAAGGTTTGATCTTTGACTGAACCTTTTTCCACACTCCAGGCATTTCAATGGCTTTTCTCCTGTGTGGGTCCTGCGATGTTTGGCAAGGTTACAACTTTCACTGAAGCTTTTTCCACACTCCAGGCATTTAAAAGGCTTCTCTCCTGTGTGAATCCTGTGATGTGAAGCAAGGTTACTACTCACACTGAAACTTTTTCCACACTCGAGGCACTTAAAAGGCTTCTCCCCTGTGTGGGTCCTATGATGTGAAGCAAGGCTACCATTTTCACTGAAACTTTTTCCACACTCCAGGCATTTAAAAGGCTTCTCTCCTGTGTGGGTCATGCGATGTTTAGAAAGGATGCCACTTTGACTGAAACTTTTTCCACACTCCAGACATTTAAATGGTTTCTCTCCTGTGTGGGTCCTGTGATGTGATGCAAGGTTACCATTTTCACTGAAACTTTTTCCACACTCCAGGCATTTAAAAGGCTTCTCTCCTGTATGGGTCCTGTGATGTATAGCAAGGTTACCACTCACACTGAAACTTTTTCCACACTCCAGGCATTTAAAAGGCTTCTCTCCTGTGTGGGTCCTGTGATGTTTAGCAAGGCTACCACTATCACTGAAGCTTTTTCCACACTCAAGGCATTTAAAAGGCTTCTCTCCTGTGTGAGTCCTGTGATGTAAAGCAAGGTGTTCACTTCGACTGAAGCTTTTCCCACACTCCAGGCATTTAAAAGGCTTCTCTCCTGTGTGAATCCTGTGATGTGAAGCAAGGTTACTACTCACACTGAAACTTTTTCCACACTCCAGGCACTTAAAAGGCTTCTCCCCTGTGTGGGTCCTGTGATGTGAAGCAAGGCTACCACTTTCACTGAAACTTTTTCCACACTCCAGGCATTTAAAAGGCTTCTCTCCTGTGTGGGTCCTGCGATGTTTAGCAAGGCTACCACTCTCACTGAAGCTTTTTCCACACTCCAGGCATTTAAAAGGCTTCTCTCCTATGTGGGTCTTGTGGTGTGTAGGAAGACTTCCACCTTTACTGAAGCGTTTGCCACATTTCAAGCCTTGGAACTGCTTCTGCCCTGAATTTGTTTTTTCACGAACTGTAATATATCCTCCTAGTTGAAAAGTTGCTTTATATTCCATATCAGCAATTTTGCGGGGAAAAGCAGATAATTGCCTAGTTTGAAAAGAAAACTCCTGTAAATTCAAATAAAGTTGAAGTCTAATGAAGAATCAATTCTGGAGAGTACCTAGAGAATCATTTGTAAACTCTTCGGTTGGTCCTGGTAACCTTTGAATTTCCACTGTGATTCCTTTCTTTTGTGTTCCCACTGTGCCTGGGGAAGTAAGAAAGATTATTTGGAAATGTGCAAAGAAGTTATAGAAGACTCAGCAATACAAAACCCCATCCCCTACAATACTTTGGTGGAAAAAAGGTAACTCTGATTCCAAGGAAAAACTTCAATGGTATTTATTTATATTAGAAAGCCAGTGTATTCCTGTGCCAGTGGAAGTGAGAAAGCATGCAAAACTTCATCCTGAATAATTGGATGCACATTAGAAGACAACATTTGAAAATCTTTCATGACAACTGCTCTCAGTACCAAGAAATATCAAGTGCTTTATTGCTGATACCTCCAAACCAAGGTGCCCAAACTTTTCGCTCTGCAGGCCTGACCATGTCCCCAGACAGCTGATCGAGCCTGACCGTGGAAGAGGTGCATCTCTGACAGCCGTAAATGCACCCACTTCCGCTTTTATCACAGGTGAGGGTGCATTTACGCATGCGCAGGTGTGTTTTACGTTTGATATAAATGTGACCACTTCCACTTTGGTGTTTGGCAATGGCAGGGGGGGGGGACGTGAAATGATGTTGGAGGGCGGCTGTTAGTTTGGGCACAAAATAATAAAAGACAAAAACGTACAATCATAAGAAAGCTTAATACCAAACCCACTAATGCAAAAAAAATAAAAATAAACATTTTAATAATACTGCATCAACAATATGTTCTCCAGCACCATCGGTTGTTTTTATCGTATCCATATGTCCCTCTAAAAATTATCCTTTTTATGACTTCTTAATTCCTTTTCATGCTGTTTATAGCTTCTACTAACAGGGGTACCTGGCTTTGCCTGCGTGGGGGACCCAACATGGGGCATGGAGCGACCTGGGCAAAATACATCCACACATGACACACCCACACAATACACACACACCCACGCATGACACACTCACAACACATACAGGACACACACAACCCATTCGCACCAATGCCATCCATTGCACACACGACACAACACACACATCACACAATACAACACACACCAATACACACAACACACACCAATACACACCCCACCCAGACCCAACGTCACAACACACCCATACAGCACACACTGACACAACACACACACAATAACCCCCAGACACAGTACACACTCCACACACACACAACCCACTCCCACCAATCCCTCCCACTGCACACACAACATGACACAACACCCACACCCACACAATACGCAATACTCTGCACATGTTCTGAGTTCAATCAGGACTGGGATGAAGGTTGACTGAGCCTTCTATCCTTCTGAAGTTGGTAAAATGAGTACCCAGCATGTTGGGGCAAAATATGTCAACTGTCCAGAGACTGCACAAGCACCATGGAGTATATAAATGTTATTGTTACTGTTATCAAGAGGCGGATTCGTAGGATACCTAAGAGACAGTGTCACCCCGAAAACATCTGTCCATCCCACCAGAGCGGACCGGAGAGGCTCCCTCAAGATACCATCAGCTAGAGAGGCCCGACTCTCTACCACAAGGAGGGCCTTTTCACTGTCCTACGGAACCTCATACCAACCGAGTTACACCTCCAGACTGAGCTGTTGCCCTTCGGGAAAGAGCTGAAAACATGGGTGCAGGGCTGCCACTGACTAATGCATCCAAAAATAGTGAGATAGTGAGGGTTTTTTTAAAAAAAAAGTGAGAAAAAAGTGAGTTTTTGCCCCAAAAGGTAAGTAGATAGGGAGTAAATCCATAACAATTTTCGTTTTTTTGGGCCGTTTATCGGCTTTATCAATCAGCAGAAATGAAGCAAACCAATAAATTTTCCAATAGTATTGTTATCAATGTATAATTTTGGATTGGACACTCAGAAATAATAAACATGAAATCAATACAATATTTAAGAAACTTTTTTTCTTTCTAAATTTGCGAAAAATTAAACAAGGCTTATGTCATTATGGACTTCTTGACTAGAAAAAAGAAGCCTAAAACAAATGATACTGACATACTGGCACATAAGAATTAAGAAATGATAGATGTCATCAGTCTTACAATAAAATTGACAAGAAGTCATCAGTCTTGAAGGTAAGTCTAACTGTCAGGGCCGTCGTTTCCCATGATTCTTGAAGAGTTTTTCAAGTAAGTCGAAGATGCGTTTCTGGATCTTCTTCAGTGGCTCTGCCTGATTTTTGTGAAGGTCTTCGGCCCAGGATCGCATGCTGCAGGCACCCTTGAGCATAATTTGAGCTATTTTTGCAGTTTTCAGATCGCCCATGCACACAGCAGTTTTAAGCTTTTGGTTGGCTTCATCAATTAGATTATCAGAAGCTTGTCTCTTCTGTTCGGTTTCTTTCGCCTTCCTTAAATCTTCTTCCAATTTTACTAGGTCCTCTTCTTGAATTTGCGCTCTTCCCTCTTCTTTCTTGCACCGAATATTTTCCTTCTCCTTTTTTCATGCTCTTCCTCTGCATCCTTGCACTTGTCCTCTAAATAATCTAAATATTTGCTGTGAGAGCCAGCTGCCACTTTAAGGAGCGTGTGTGTAATGGGGACAGCTTTAGCTCGTCATTCAGGATGCACTCTTCCATTACGGCTTGGTCTGCCAGAAGTTGGCTTCTCGATTCCAAAAATCCACGTTCCACATCCGAACTTCCATGAGCCGTTGGTAGTCCTGCCACGACTCCCCGCTCGCATAAATACCGCACATGCATGAGACAGCCAGACATGGCGCTGAAAACCCTGTCGAGTATGAGATGCTTAGTGTATATCTTAGTGACATGAGGAGAGCCCTACTAACTCATGGTGTTCATGAGGAATATAAATTTGTGTAGCCTGGTGCTTGCTGGAAGCATCATATTGCCATGGATTTTTAAAGATGGTCTTGTAGATGAAACCTAGAGGGAGGAAAGAGAGGAAAAACACCTCTCCCATGAGGGGGGGATGCACATAGAGAAATATAGCTGGCATATGAACAATGAGTTGAATACCAGGTAATAGATATCGACTATCCTTTCATCCATAATGGAAGCAAAGGAAATCAATTGCCTTTGTCTTAAATCCCTGGCCGAGGCAGCCGGTGGAGGGGGCCATTTTAAAAGTACATCGAGCCTTTCCTTTCCTCAGCAGTGTCCTGCATTTTCTAGGCCTTAGGATATGGCTAAGATGCTGACTGGGAGGCATGTTAGAACAAGGCTGGTTGCAAGACCCAAAAGAGCCTAGGCTGTAGCAGGCCTTAGGAAGAAAAGGCACATTTTCTAGGCCTTAGGAAGAAAAGGCGCAATAGAAATGCCTGGTTGCATGGCCTGAAAGCATTGAGGAGCCATTAATATGCTCCTTGTCTAACAATAAGACAGTTTGCAGTAGCATTGCTATGATGCAATGTGGAGCCATTAATATGCCCCCGTCTAACAATAAGACTGTTTGTAGTACCTATCAAGTAAACAGTAATTAAACGCTTCAAAGAAACAGACATTATAAAATCTAGTAGTCTCCTGAAAGACTGCTTTATTCCTCTTTTAACAAGAGGAATTGTAGATACAAAATTAGAGTTGAAAAACATAGTTTGAAAGAGGCAAAGAACAAGACTTACATTGATCCCTCTCTGGAGGATTGAAGAGACCTGCTGGAGCCACTGAGAATAGAAAATATCGGGCGGGTCCTCCTCTAACAAATTTTCCCTCCTTTTTTCAAAGCTCTGGTATAGTCCGGAATGGGAGTTCTGCGTAAGCACAAACCCCAAACGTGTGGATTCACAGACGTCTCGAAGAAGACAAAACTATTTTGACACGGAATGTGTCGTTTCGTTAAAAAAGTGAGAATAGTGAGTAATTTCACAAAATAGTAAGGGACCATTGAAAATAGTGATTAATAGTGAGAATAGTGACTCAGTGGCAGCCCTGCCTGGATGGCAAAGCAGATGTGGGGCACCAGTGGCATGGTGACCCCCTCCCTGCTGGCTCATATAGTGTAGGCCTCTCCGCTTTTTAGCTGCTTTTTAAGTCACTTTTTAAACTGTGATTATTTAAATAATTGATGGGGTGGGTGTTTACTAGCATGAGTTCCCGGGACACAACCCGGCCAAAGGAGGGGCCATTCCACCCCACTGCCGCTACCTAGTGTTGCGGCAAGAGTTGGAGGGGGTCATCACACAACACACACAGAAACATCACACGTGACACAACACCCCCACACAGCACACACCATACACCCCCACACACAAAAAACCGACACAAAACCCATAGCACCACAGCCACACACATCAAACACGAGACAACACAAGCGCACAACACACTGATTCCCTGTCTTTACCGCCACTGTGCCGTATCCAGCGTCGCCCCAGGCTGGGGCACCCCAGGTGGCAGAGGTCGTGGCACACCACCAGGCCGGCGGGAGCAGTGGAATAATAATGGGTCGGGTGCAGGCTCAGGGCAGGGAGGGAAGTGCGGCCCGGCGACCAGGCAGGCAACAGGTATTGACCGTGTTGGGACCCAAGCCCGGGTGAGGAGAGACCAGGGCATGACACAGCCAGGCCCCCTAACCCCCTGTTGCCGTATCTTCTATGCATGCTTGTCACCCTCGTGGTGGTCCCGGTGGTGCCAGACAGGCCTGGATGAGGGGAACCCCCAAGGGCGCCTCCTCCTTCATCTCCAACCCAGCAGCTGAGGCCTGGATAGCTTTGCGAAGCCTCCACTCCTGGGAGTTTGTATTTCTGTGAGGGGACATGCTGCCCTGGTGCTTCCTGGGGATCGTAGTTCCTTGGGTGGCTGGCTCCCATTGAGAAGAATGGAGAGTGGGACTACAGCTCTCAGCGGACTCTCCTTAAACTCCACTGTCCAACTGCCTCCTCGGAGGGGCGTGCTGTCCATGAGCACAAAGGTTATTGGGAGCAATAGTCCCACTCTCCATTCTTCTCAATGGGGGCTGGCCACCCAAGGAACTACGATCCCCAGGATGCACCAGGGCCACTCTTCCATTGCTGTTTGGTGTCTGCCTGCCGGCAGAGGGGGGTTACTTTGCGGCACGTTTTCAGGGTGACAAACCCCGAAATGGGCTGCTGCTCCCCCGCCCCGGCCTGGCCATGCGCACTAGCTAAGCAGGTGCAAGGTTTCTGGGGGTGTGGGGGCCACAGTGTGTGGGTTAGGGGTAACAAACCTTAGGACAGGTTGATTTTAGTTATATAGATAGATTAAATTAAGGGTTTTAAATATTGCAATGTTTTATTTTGTTGTTGTTATGCGGCCATAGTTGCTCGTTCAAATTGGATGGCAGTACATAAATTTGAAATAATTATAAATAAATAAACAAATGGAGTGTGCATTCACACATGTGAGTGAATTGTGTTGGTGTTAAGCAAAACTCCTTGAAGATTTTGCCAAAGTAAAACTCATTACTGCTGAGGCAACATGATAACCCATCCTGCTCGAAGCTTTTTCTGACAGAGATAGGAGAGATTCTCCTTAATGCTATTCTTCCCTAATGCTATTTATGTAATAGGTGTATTACAAACACCCTCCTATCTTATTCTCCTCAAACAACCCCTCTCAAAATAAAGTATTCCCCTGTTTCTCTGAGGCCTAGGGAGTTTGGAATTGTTTTCTAAGAAAATTTCTTCACAGCCCTTATACTTTTCAAGAAAAACAAACTCTACAGAGTTTCAAAAACTGGGGCAATTAAAGGAATGTATCAAGCAAAAATGGCCACGATAAAAGACAAAAACAATAGGGACATAACAGATGCAGAAGAGATAAAGAAAAGATGGCAAAAATTTGCAGAAGAACTCTACAAAAAGGACCTTAATGTCCCTGACAACCACAATGGTGTGATCATTGACCTTGAGCCAGACATCCTGGAGAATGAATTCAAGTGGGCCCTGTAAGGAATGAATGTACTTAGGGTAAAATGGATGTATGAGGTAATGGATGTATGAGCGTTGAGTAAAAATGGATATAAAAATTGCCTTTGTAAAAGTGCAGCACAACGAAAGGAATAACTATTTGAGGCAAAGGGCTTTGAAGCCACTGTTTCTTTAAGTATTCTGCAGTCACACAAAAATAAAGGTTCTTGATCAATAAAGTTTCTTTAATCCATCAATTGTGTTATATCTTTTATCAATTAGAACATAAAACAGATGTCTTCTCACAACTAGAACGTAAAACAGATATCTTCTCTCTACCATAAACTGTCTCTTTTTTCGTAACTCAAAGTTTCTCAAAACTGATTATGTGCTCAAGTCCAAAGCAATGTAAAAATGTAGCGGTTATAGTTTTTTCACAATGTTTTTCACAATATCCACAAAAATCTAGACCACATAGGTCTCCAAGCAGTGCAGTAATCCCCTAAATTCATTCACTTCTTGAGCAGATATCAGCTGTTCTGTCGTTTTTAATTACAATAAGCTGTCTCGAAGCCCACCCGGTTTGGAGGCTTTTTAGTTTTCAGTTTTTTCAGGAGAATAAATGAAAATTTTTATATGTGAAATTAACGAACTAAGTGTACAATACGTCATTCAATAACATCCACCAACTACATAAAGCTTATATTTGTTGTTCAGTCGCACAGTCGACTCTGACCCTTTGCGACCCCATGGACCATTTTCCTCCAGGCGTCTCTGTCCTCTACCATCCCCCTCAGCCCTCCCAGCTCTGTGCCCATTGTGTCTATAATGCCATCTAGCCATCTCATCCTTGGCCTCCCCCTTCTTCTTTTGCCCTCCACCTTTCCCAACATCAATGCCTTCTCAAGTGAATCCTCCCTTCTCATTTGATGTCCAAAGTATTTTAGCTTCATCTTTACTATTTGACCTTCCAATGAGCAGTCAGGGTTAATTTCTTCTAAGATTGACCTATTTGTTCTCCTCGCTGTCCAGGGGACTCTCAAAACCCTCCTCCAACACCACATTTCAAAGGCATCTATTCTTCTGCGTTCAGCCTTCCTAATTGTCCAGCTCTCACATCCATACATTACTACTGGGAAAACCATTGCTTTGACTATTCTAATTTTTGTTTTCAAGGTGATGTCTCTGCTTTTCACTATGTTCCCCAGGTTTCTCATCGCTTGTCTCCCAAGAATCAGTCGCCTTTTTATTTCATGGCTGCAATCCCCATCTGCAGTGATCTTTGATCCTAAGAAAGTAAAATCTGTCACTGCTTCTACTTCCTCCCCGTCTATTTTCCAGGAACTGATGGGGCCTGTTGCCATTATCTTGGTTTTCTTGATATTGAGTCTCAAGCCAGCTTTTGCACTCTCTTATATTACATAACATATACTTCAGAGATACCCCGTCTCCAATGGGAAAGAAAGAACTCGCCGCACTTGGGGCTCGCCTGTCCACGGCCCCAAAAGTGGCTCCCCGCCTCCAACAGACCCCACGGATGCCGGGGCTGGGAGGCCGCACAGAGTTCGACCGGCATCCGGCCGGAGGAGGCGGGGAAAGAAAGAACTCACCGCACTTGGGGCTCGCCTCTCCAGCGAGTTCTTTTTTCCCCGCCTCCTCCGGCCGGCTGCCGGTCTAGCTCCGTGGGGCCTCCCAGCCCCGGCGTCAGCGGAAGCAAGGTGAGGCAGGGCCGGAGGGAGGCGGGGCCAGTGGCCGCAGCTGACTCCCACCCCGGCCTATGATGATGATGATGATGATGATGATGATGATTATTATTATTATTTGTTGCCCTGCTCTGACGATGATCCTGAGGACTTGGAGTTGGGCTCCGACGTGGTTGTTGAGCCCACTCCTTGCTAAATCCTGTTTAAGTTGTTGAGCCGAAGGCCCCTCTTAAAGTTCTGTCAGTTTCCTGTGTTTCTTTGACTTTGCCCTGCAGTTTCTGCAATGTATCTCTATGGGAATGACGTTATACAAAGCATTGGTGGTAATAATTTGGACATTGTAAGAGGCATCACGGCTAGGATTTTACATGCCTCATACAAAGTCCAAATCCGTATAAAGTCCATACTTGTGGAACCAAGTTTGGACGTTGTATGAGGTATAACTGTATGTTCCAATTCCGAAGAAGGGCAATGCTAAAGAATGTTCAAATAATTGTAAAATTGCACTCATCTCACACACTAGCAAGGTCATGCTCAAGATCTTACAAGCTAGGCTTCAGCAGTAGGTTGTATCAAGAACTTCCAGAAGTACGAGCTGGGTTCTGAAGAGGCAGGGGAACTAGAGACAAAATTGCCAACATTCGCTGGAACATGGGGGGGAAAAGGGAGTACCAGAAAAAGATCTACTTCTGTTTCATTGACAGAAGTAGAGTCTAAGGCTTTGATTGTGCAGATCACAATAAACTGTGGCAAGTCGTTAAAGAGTACCAGATAAACTCAACAGTCTTCTGAGAAATCTACATGTGAGTCAAGAAGTGACAGTGAAGACAGGATATGGAACAACTGGTTGGTTTAGAATAGAAAAAGGAATATAACAAGACTGTATATTATCATCCTGCTTCTTTAACATATATGCGGAGTACATCATGCATAACGCAGGGCTGGAAGAAGCACAAGCTGGAATTAAAATTGCTTGGAGAAATATCAACAACATGAGATATGACACTACTTTACTACTGAGATATGACACTACTACCTGACACTACTCTAATCGCAGAAAGTGAAGAAGACCTAAACAGCCTTTTGATAAGGGTTAAAGAGGTGAATGTGAAAGCTGGCTAAAAACTCAACATAAAACAAACCAAGACCATGACATCCAGCCCCATCACTACCTGGCAAAAAGAAATGGAAGCAGTGAAGCCTTTACTGTCTTGGGATCCAAGATCACTGCAGATGGTGATTGCAGCCATAAAATAAAAAGTGTGTGTGTGTGTGTGTGTTTGAGGTGGGTGGGTGGGTGGGGAGCCTCTTTTCCCATCTGGCTTTCCTCCTTTTCTTTGGAGTGAAGCTAGGGAATAGTCTTTTCACAGACATAGGTCGCCCTAGCTCGAAAGCCAGTCGTATCCAATTCTAGGATTCAGTGCTCATCTCTGTTTATAGCCAAAGAGCAAGCACTGTCTGCAGATGTTTCTGTCATGTAGCAGGCATGCCTAGGAATGTTGTTTGATTTCCTTCCTTCTTTCCTCCCTTGCTCCTTTTCCTCTTCCTTCCTTCTTTCCCTCCATTCCTCCTTCCTTCCCTCCCACCTTTCTTTCTTCCTTCCTTCCTTCCCTTTCTTTTATTTTTGTTGTGTTTGTCTTTGGAAGCAAAGGAGGAGACAGATGAGGCAGTGGTGAGGCTAGGCGGTCAGAGGTACCATTGAAAAAATAGGCCAGCCCCCGGAGCCTTTGAAAAATTGTGATCCGGCCCCCGGGTTGAAATGTTTGAGCACCCCTGCTGTAAAGTGATAATTCGCATCCTAAAATAGAAGGGAGAGAGATCTCACTTGCCTTGCCAAATGCTGGAGAGATTTGGACTTCTCTTCAGGTCCCAAGAAATCAAGAAGAGATCACCTCAGGTTCACTCCTTCCCCTGGAGAAAAGGTCAGGAAAAAAAATCAGTTTGTAGGTTTCTTGGATGGAGGAAAACAAAAACCTTTCCTTACAGTACGTTCCTTTCATTCATCCTTACATTACATTCATGTGGGGTTTCCTCTCCATGTGTCTCTCTTTTGTGAAGATCAGAAAAGGGGAAAAGGAAAGAATGCTTAGAAAGAAAAGGAAGGAAAGAAAAAGGAGGGCATCTTTCAGCCTCTGGCCCAAAATCCTCTGCCTTTCATTTTAAAGGGGGGGGGGAGGTTTGGTAGAACTAGAGAGCAACACCATTTGCCCCTCCCAGTCTGGTACTGGTAAGCCCTGAGGTGACCTTTCTGAGTTTTGGCAAGAGATTCAAGGGGAGGGGGGGGATTTCCTGGATTTTGCCTGGAAAAGGAAACAGGGGAGGGGTAGGAATAGGAGCCAAGTAACTTATTATTATTATTATTATTATTATTATTATTATTATTATTATTATTATTATTATTATTATTATTATTATTATTATTATTATTATTATTATTATTATTATTATTGTGGTTGTTGTTGTTGTTGTTATTATTATCCCTGCTCTGACGATGATCCTAAGGACTTGGAGTTGGGCTCCGACGTGGTTGTTGAGCCTGGCTCCTTGCTAAATCCTGTTTAAGTTGTTGAGCCAAAGGCTCCTCTTAAAGTTCTGTCAGTTTCCTGTGTTTCTTTGACTTTGCCCTGCAGTTTGTGCAATGTATCTCTATGGGAACGATGTTATACAAAGCATCGGTGGCAATAATTTGGACGTTGTAAGAGGCATAGCGGCTAGGATTTTGCATGCTTCATACAAAGTCGGAATTCATACAACGTCCTAACTTGTGGAACCAAGTTTGGACGTTGTATGAGGTTTTACTGTACCTCAGTGTTGTTAAAATAAACCTTTTTAAATGTTAAAGCCAAGAAGGGGAGTTGTTTTGTTTTTAGCAATCTAGACGCTACCAAGCCAAAGCACTTGGTTTATTAGCCAACCCTAGGGACAAGGGAAGGTGTAATTTGTTAAAACAGAGCTGGGATTGAGGTATTGAATATCCCAGGACTTGTCTTGTGTTTAGAAAGATCCAGGCCAGACTTCGTAGGTAAAATCATCCTGGCTGATACGGTCCCAGACTTAAAAAAATTCTGAGGTAAAAAAAGCATCTGGCGATCGGTTACATGACCTAAAAAGTATTACTAACAACAAAGCTAGTGGAGATGATGGTAGTCCAGTTGAGATAGTTAAAGCCTGTAACATGATATTTTGAATGCAAAATATTTTGAAATATTATAATATCACCCTTAGTCTGATTTCTATATTCTTAAATAAAGTTACTTAAAACTTCTAATTTCCCTTGACTCAGGTGGAGCTGGAAAGTTAATGGGCAATAAGCCAGGCGCCTGATTTCTTGGAGGCTACCTTTTGGGATGTTAATTTGTCTGTCCTGGCTGCCCAAGAACTATTGTTAAACTTGAAGCTCAGGGTGGCATTAGAGTGATTTCTTTTAAAATAGGTAACTTTCATGAAAACCTGCCTCTCTGTGTGCACGATTACTAACCCTGAATGTTATATCTTATCATTTCAAGGAACAGTGCTGATAAATTCTGATAAAAGCATATATATCAATGACCATACCCTGTGCTCTCAAGGAATTGTGTCAAAGAAGGAGTCAACTACCATCATCCAGATATGGACAATTTGTTGCCATGGTTGCTTCTTATCCAGCCTTTTGTTTTACTCAAATCTCTAATTGTAACACTTGCAATAGCAATTCGGTTTCTGCTACATGAGAAATAATTGTAAAATGCTGTTTCTGCCACATGAAGAATATTGTAAAACGACTCTGTATTTTCTGAACTCCCAAAATGTTTCTTTTTCTTTAAAACTTGAAGTACATCAGGATAGTTGCTTATGCATGGGACAGGATGAAGGATTTAACAAGGAGGTGACACTGCTTTCATCCACAGATCAAAGACCACTATCTCAGGAAATGGGCTGTTTGGGAGGGGGCTATGTAGATTTCTGTATTAAGATTTATGGTTATGCAATTTGGGGGTTTAGTCATTTGCTACTGATATTTTGGGCATCACTTCATGGAGGAGGAGACTGTCCATCACTAATTTACCATGTGATCCTGTTTGAACCAATTGAAATTGTCTGGACTTTTGAATTGTTTCATCTATAAAGGAAGGGTTTCTTGAGACTCTCGCCCCTTCTGCACCTTCTGCTGCCCCTCCTTCTGCACCT
Source organism: Bradypodion pumilum (assembly GCA_035047305.1). Taxonomy (NCBI): domain Eukaryota; kingdom Metazoa; phylum Chordata; class Lepidosauria; order Squamata; family Chamaeleonidae; genus Bradypodion; species Bradypodion pumilum. Next base: position 471,545,655 of record JAWDJD010000002.1, read on the forward strand.
TCACCTCTGCGCTCCCTGATCCAGCGTGGTCAGGATGGCTTTCTCTCCCCCCCCTCTCTTTCTCTCTCACTCTTTCTCTACCTCCAGCAAGCTTTTCCTCCCTATCTCTTTCTTTTCCTTAGGCAAATCTTAAGCATGTGATTTCTAAGCAATCTTCTCTTCCTTTCCTCTTTCTACCTTTACGTAAGCTTTTCATTTATAGTAACTTCTTCATTTATTTTTATTCCTGAGTAACTCCATATGTTTAAGTATTTTTAAGCAATCTTCTGTATTTCTAAAGTGAACTCCATCTAACTGGATTTCTTAATTCTCTCATTTGGTATTTTATTTCCTTATTTGATTCATAAGTAAACATCTTTAAAATTGTATCAAAACACTTTGTCTGTGAGTTTGTTCCTGATTCAACCCTGCCTGTGAATGGTCCTATAAAAGGTTGCCAATTTTCAGGTAACACGCCCTATAAGAAGATGCAATTAAAGATTTGCAGATTTGGAAAATGCAGCATCCGGTTTTAAGGAAACGCTTCTTCCTCCTCCCCTGCAATAGGGTTTCTCTGCACAGAAATATGAAATCATTGTGGGGTGGGGTTTTTTGTCTTGCGCCCCCACTAAGGGATTCTGCCCCCCCAAACCCAAAGTGGGGAAGACGACAGAAGTGGAAGCCCTCAAGGAAGGGAGGCTTTTTTCTCAGCCTCCCCACCCTCATGTCTCCCCACCAACCCCACCATGCCAGATAAGCCTCTTTAGGGGTGGGGGGAGAAGGGGGGAAGTCACTGAGTGCCCAAAGAACAACCTCAGGTTGGGAGAGGATTGAAAGAGGCCCCACATGGAATGGGGTGGAGGGGGAGAGAAAGGGTGAGACCCCTGAAGTGAGGATGTGTGGGTGGGGCCTCAGGCGGCAGAAGGAGCAGCGTCGACCCTCCTCGTCCTCCCCCTCCCTCAGGCCAAATATTCAATGGGAGGAAGATGAAGGCCAATGGAGGGGGGGGGGAGAATAGCCAACAGGCCTTCTCCCCCCCCCCCTTTCCTCACCCTAGAAGATCAAAGGCTTCTCCAGTTCTCTTCCTCCTGCCTGGGAAAGAAGGGAAAGTGCCCGGCCACGGCAGGATGTCAATCACCAGGAGGGGGCGTGGCCTGGGGGCCGCCATTGTTTATGAAGCCCCTCCCCCCGCATCCCGGCAACGGGTTTTCTTGGCGGGAAGGAGGGGGGAAAGTAAGTGCTTCTCCATTCTCCATTCTCCTCACTCAGGCTGTCTGAGGTTTTCTACCCTCCCTCGTCATTCTCTGTGTAATCTTCATGTGCTGGGAGTGATTCCTCCATTCTCTCCCCTTCCCACCACATTCCAGAGGCCTCAGACAAAGAACTGTTATACTGGACAGTATGAGCAAAAGCGGTCACATGACGCCCCCACATGGTGGAGAAGGGGAAAACACCCATATTGCTAAGGAAAGTATTCCTGTGGTTACAAGCAATATTGCATACATATTGATTGGTGTGTTGATTAGGCAGGCCCCATCGTAGGAAGTGGGGGAGAGGAAAAGCCCAAAAGGGGAGGAGGGGGAGGGGTGCAAAAGTGGGCAGGGGGGGGGCTTCCTTTTCTCTCTCTCTCCCCCCAACCTGCAAACACGCCTCCCCCCTTGCCAGGTCAGCCTCCTTACGGGAAGGGAGGGGGAACCCCAAAGAACAACCCCAGGAGGGGAAAGAGATTTGGAAGATGCCCCCCACATGGAATGGGGGGAGAGAAAGAGGTTGAGACCCCTGGAGTTAGTTTGGTGGGCCTCAGACAGTAAAAAGAACAGAGACGTCCCTCCCTCACCTTTGGATTCTTCTCCCCCCGCCCTCAATCTTTAATGGGAGGCAGACCAATGGAGGGGGGGCGAGAATAGTTCTCTTCCCCCCCTCCCTCCACATTCCCTGACTTCCCCCCATCCGCTCTTTTTCTCACCCTAGAAGAAGATCAAAGGCTGCTTCTCCATCTCCTCCTCCTCCTGCCTGGGAAGGAAGGAAAAGTGCCCGGATGCCCTTCAGTGCCTGCATAAATACCATGGAAGTATTAAAAAACAGGAGATGGCACTAACAGGCTTCATGCTGTAAGTTTTTTGAAGCCAGTGGGCGTGGCCTGTCGCCATATTAGGTGGACCAAAACATTAGCAGACTACCGTTTACGATTGCTTCTTGTGTTGGAGGGGGGGGTGAATTGGTCCCCTCCTGGGTGCCCTGGGTTGGGGGGGCTTGGGGGGACAGACCCCTTTTGTCCCCCCAAACCTCCCAACCCCAGGGGAGCCAGCGGAGAGGGGGGGTCGCAACCCCCCACCCACTGATATTAAAGGGGAAACTCCGATCGGGTTTTTCCTTTTAATATCAGGGAGTGGGGTGGATTCGATCCCCTCTCCCGGGTCCCGTGAGGGTTGGGGGGACAAAAGGGGTCTGCAGTGGCTCAAGTCGGTAAGACGCTGACTGTGAAGCGGTTCGATTCCCGAGTACTGCAGGACGGAAATGAGCTCCTGTCTTCATCCCAGCTCCTGCCAACCTAGCAGTTCGCAAGCAAGAAATTGCAAGTAGATAAATAGGAACCACTTCGGTGGGAAGGTAACGGCATTCCCTGCGCTCCGGTGTCTAGTCATGCCTGCCACATGACCACGGAAACGTCTGCAGAAGCAGACAGCGCTGGCTCTTTGGCTTAGAAACAGAGATGAGCACTGCACCCTAGAGTCGGATACGACTGGCTTTCGAGCAAGGGAAACCTTTACCTTTACTTTACCTCCCAACCATTCTGGACCCAGGGGAGCCAGAAGAGAAGGGGATTGCAACCCCCCAAACACTGATATTAAAGGAGAAACCCCAATCTACTTTCACGACTCCACACAATCAATCCCTCCACGTCCCTCGTGGAGGCCGCGGCTGCCCTCTGCCCTGGCGTGGCATGAGGAGGGATGCACGGCCCCCGCCGCCGGGTCTTTGGGGTGAGGGAAGCCTCCTCTGCCTCTCCCCTGGCAGTGGGCGCCGGCCCAGCCTGGCTGGGCAGCTGTGCGGACGCCAGGAACCACATTTTTAAAAATTAATTTTTATTGGTTTTTTTTTAAAAGGAAAAGTAATACACAAGGAAAAGAGACATCAATACATAAAAAAGATAACATAAAAATACAAATTACAAGTAAAAAATAAAAGTAAAATCACATGCTCAAAAATACAGTAATAACAGATAGTGTATATTCATTTTACCTTATTTAAACCCTCTTGTTTAGACATATACTATTTTAATGTGAAAAATACACTACCTTACAAAGAAAAACAAATCTAAGCATAAGATAATACCCCAGTGCTATGTACATTGCCTCGGGAGTTGCAGAGCTGCCCAGCATCACATATTATAACCAAAAAGTCATGTGACTTGGGGCTGGTCTGCTACCTTTACCTTCAGACAGTGTATAAACCAGAAATGGTTTCCAGATGATTCCAAGTTTGTTTTCATCTGTCATACCTCTTTTTATTTTCAATTCCCATGTTAGCTTATCATTAAGTGCAAGATGCCACATTTCTCTATACCATTCCTCTATATCCACTATGGAATCATTCTTCCAATTTCTAGCAATACATTGTCTTGCAGTTGTTAATATTATTGTTAATAGTTCTATATTATGTTCTTCCATATTCATATTATCAAATTCCATCAATAAGGCAGTACCTGACTCCAGCTTAAAGTTACTACCCTTTATTTGTGATATCTCATTTTAAATTTTAAGCCAAAAAGCTTTAACCACATCACAACTCCACCACTTATGTTCATAAGTCCCCACGAAAGTCTTACATCTCCAGCACATTTTCGTTTTAGTACAATCCATCTGATTTAACCTAACCGGTGTCAGGTACCACCTCCACAACATTTTATAATTATGCTCCATAACTCTCACAGACATAATCTCATAATTCTTCTTTTTCATTTATACCTCCAACTTTCCTCCGAAATTCTAATATTCAAATCTTTTCCCCATTTTTTTCTTAATGTTTCCTGTGATCCGTTATCACCATTTAACATTTTATACAATTTACTAACAAGGCCCTTAATTCCTACCTCTCCTTTTCTCATTTTAAATACCAACTCTTCAAAATCTGTCCTTTCTCTTATTAAGCTGGTCTCCAAAAAATATTTATTATTCCATTTATTCAATAAAATGACTTGAAACCAGTTCAAATTCAATTGTTCATAAATTCTCAATCTTTTTTCTGTTTTTACATATCTGAATCCAATCCTTCAGCAGGAATTTTTCAGAAATACATCCCTCACCTTCCTATCCAACTTCAATGGAAAATTCCTCAAATCTTCCATTTCTGTAATTGGAGACACATCTGGTGCTAACTTCCTTTTCAATTCCTTCCATAAATTCAATGTTTTTATCAATCTATTTTTAAATTCAATTTTTATTAATATTTTGTCCAAAAAAATTGCTTTGCCAACCTGCTTCACTTCTTTCATCTCCATTTCCTCCCATATCATCTCCTTTCATTAATATTTTCACCACATTTTAAAATTGAAACGCCTTATAATAAATAGGTATCTACCGGTATATTTGGTATTCCCAATCCACCCTCTTTCTGTGCTAAATACAGCTTTGCCAGCGACCCCTCTGAGGGTGTCCATGCCCTGCTGGTTCCTGGTCTGTGGAGCCGCTGGGCGGCTGGACGGAAAGGGAAAGCGCCCTCCCTTGCGCTCTCCTACACCTGTAGTGGGCCCAGTTGCCACACCTGTAGTGGCTCCGGGAAACTTTCCACCGTCCCTTGTGGAGGCCGCCGCTGCCCTCTGCCCTGGCCTGGCAACACAAGGAGGGATGCACGCCCCACCCGCCACCACGCCCCACCCGCCACCAGGCCATCCTCTGGCAGTGGGCGCCGTCCCCACCTGGTCAGGCAGCTCTGCGGACGCCAGCGACCCCTCTGAGGGCTCGCATCCGTGTCCTGCTGGTTCCTGGTCTGTGGAGCCGTTGGGTGGCTGGAGGGAAAGTGCCCTTAGGTGTTATTTTTATCTTCTTAATGTTTAGCTTCTGCAGACGTTTCCGTGGTCATGTGGCAGGCATAACTAGACACCGGAGCACATGGGACGCTGTTTTACCTTCCCACCAAAGTGGTCCCTATTTATCTACTTGCAATTTCTTGCTTTCGAACCTTCACTTTTTCCTTTTTTTACCTGTTCCTAGTGTTTCAGACTTACTGATGCATTGTTCTCTCTGCCATCTTCCACACGTTTCCCTCATCTCAGTTTTTTTGTGCACCCCCTCCTTCCTATTTGTTAATATATTCAGCCATATTCCAGGTCAGACCAGAAGTATTTATATATCTAGCCTTTTTGAGAGTAAACAAGACAGAACAGCAAAAAAAGACAAAAAAATATTGTGGCACCTTAAACTAACTCCTATATTTAAATGTCAGCTTTCGTGGACCAAGTCCACTTCAACAGACCTGGTCCACGAAAGCTTACATTTAAATACTGTACAGGAGTTAGTCTTTGGTGCCACAACATTTTTTCATCTTTTTTTTTTTGCTGTTCTCTTTTATTTACTCTCAAATATGCTTACACAGACTAACATGGGTACCACTTCAGACATTTCAACTAGCCTGTTCTCTAATTCTCTTCTTTGGTTTTGGCTTGAAATATGTACTGTCAGTCTCAAGAGCATACAAATCATACAGTACGTTGTTTTTGTGGTTTAATGGGCTGCAACTCTTTGTTATTGCAAGTGGCTAAGACGCTGACTGGGAGGCGGAAGGTCAGCAGTTCAGTTCCTGAGTACTGCAGGATGGAATGAGCTCATGTCTTTGTCCCAGCTCCTGCCAACCTAACAGTTCAAAAGCAAGAAATTACAAGTAGATAAATAGGGACTTCAGTGGGTAGGTAAACTGCATTCTGTGCATTTTAGTGTCTAGTCATGGCTGCCACATGACCACGGAAATGTCTGGAGAAGCAGATAGCGCTGGCTCTTCGGCTTTGAAACAGAGATGAGCACTACACCCTAGTCGGATATGATTGGCGTTCGAGCAAAAGAAACCTTTACCTTTATGTGACAGGCATGACAGATGGCCACATTTTGCCATGCCCACAGATTTGGCCATGCCCACAGAGGGGCATGGCTAAAATGTGTGTGTGTGAAGGGGGGGGGCAATAGGATTGCTCAGTCTGGTGGCAGCCCTGTGCAAAGTTAAAGCAATGGTCTTCCCTGTAGTAATGTATGGCCGTGTAGTAGTAATGTATGGCCGTGAGAGCTGGATCACAAGGAAGACTGAGCACAGACGAATAAACACCTTTGAACTGTGATGCTTGAGAGTTCCCTGGACTGCAAGGAGATCAAATCAACCCATCCTGAAGGAAATCAACCTTGACTGGTCTTTGGAAGGATAAATACTGAAGCTGAAGCTCAAGTACTTTGGTCACCAAATGAGAAGACTCAATTGAGAAGGCCTTGATGAGAAGAGGACCGCAGAGGAGGTGGCAGCTAGATGGCATCATTGATGTAATGGGAATTGATCTGTGTGGGCTGCAGGGAATGACAGGTGAGCCCGGAGTACGAGGGTCCATAGGGTCGCCAAGGGTTGGACCAGAGCTGTAGCCAAGATTCTACACATGGGTGGGTGAAGATTTTTTCAGGACGGGCCATAGCCATTCATATATCAATATATAAATCAATTATTTAGTAAGACAACAGAAGTCTCCTTTTGACTCAAAAAATGACTAAATTATATTTCTACTCAAAGTGGAGAGTTAGGAAATTTTCTTAACATAAACAAGTGGGTGGCTCTCAATAAACTTAAATACTGCCTATGCACTGTGATATATTACTTATGCTGGGATAAAATAAAATATGCGGGTTTTGTTGCCAATCCCTGCGTAAGTAATATACACTGTACCACAGTGTGTGTGTGTGTGTGTGTGTGTGTGTGTGTGTGTGTGTGTGTGTGTGTGTGTGTGTGTGTGTGTGTGTGTGTGTGTGTGTGTGTGTATATATATATATATATATATATATATATATATATATATATATATATATATATATATATATATATATATATATATATATATATATATATATATATATATATATATATATATATATATATATGATGATACATTTATAATAAAAAAGTGTGATATATGCAACAAGAAAAAACAGGCTATCTATATACATATCAACCAGTAGGTCAAGACCTACTTAGGAGTAAGCCTCAATAAACACACGACTTACTTCCAAATAAAAACACAGATCATCAGGCTGCACAAGCTGTAATCTTACACACCTGTGGTTGAGAATAAGCCCACTCAAACTAGGGCATTGACTTCTCAGTAAATAGATATACAGAGGGGTTATATGCAGTGGTGGGCATCAGCAGGTTCACACCAGTTCACCAGAACCAGTAGCAGAAATTTTGGCTGGCCCTGCCCATCCAAGTTTTGAAATAAAGTATTCCTAATTTGGATGCAATGCAAGGCTTTCCCCTGGCTACACTCACCATACCTTGCCCACAGTGTGGTATTATTATTTTTTGAGCCCACCATTGGTTATATGGCTACAAAATACATGCCACTCACACTAATGTGGTCTACAGATTTTAGCATAACCATGCGAGCATTCCACATTTAGCAGCCTGTTTGGAAGAGATTGAATGTTTTAGACCTGATAGACAGAGTACCTGAAGAATTATGGACGGAGGTTTGGGACATCACATAGGAAGCGGCAATTAGAAACATACCAAAGGAAAGGAAGTGTAAGAAAGCAAAGTGGCTCTCCAGTGAGACTATTAAAATAGCTGAGGAAAGAAGGAAACCCAAAAGCAAAGGCGAAAGAGAAAGATTCACTCAAACTGAATCCAGACTTTCAAAGAAAAGCAAGGAGATAACAAGGCCTTTTTAAATAAACAGTGCAAAGTAATAAAGGAAAACAACAGAAGGGGAAAGACTAGCAATCACCGCCCAGCCCACCACTGCGCCCTTTCCCCCTCCCATTAGTGCCGGAAACACTTCCCTTCACATGTTCCTAGCCCAAACAGGGCTGAAAAGGTGCGCTTTTACCTCCACGCTTCCTGCGCGCCTTCAGTACTGAGCTAGGCACATGGGAAGGGGAATGTTTCCGGTGCCAGGAGTAGGCCGCCCAGCCCACCAACCCACTCCCTGCCCACCTTACAGCAGTGGTGGGGTGCTGCTCTGTGCTCTTCCTCCTCCTCCTCTTCCCAGCTCCTGGTCGGTCCGGAGTGCAGGGGGAGGGGGAGGAGGTGGGCATGGTGTGGGAGGGAGGTGGTCATGGCCAAGCAGGTCTGCTGTATGGGGTAAATGTGTATACTGTACCTTTAAGCCTGCTGTAATGTCTGTATGCAGCTGATTACAATCAGCAAGTGACTCAGCAAACTTTACTACATATAAACAACTCCGTTTCCAACCAGACTTCGGAGGAGTAAAAGGAGAACTGCGTAGTGTCTTGCTGTGACACAAGTCTCTTCAGAACTGGCAAAGAAGGGGACATTCTGCCCAACAAATCTGAAAGCAAGCTGGAAGATTCTCTGCCCAGTGGAGCCGTGCAAGAAGGCAGACAGAGACTGAGACTGCCAGAATCTCAAGAACGCTTCCTGTAAGCATAGCTTTGTTTTCTACTGATAAGAACGCCTGAACTATTCTGTAGCCACACACTCAAGGCATTTCAATGGCTTTTCTCCTGTGTGGGTCCTGCGATGTTTGGCAAGGTTACAACTTTCACTGAAACTTTTTCCACACTCCAGGCATTTAAAAGGCTTCTCTCCTGTGTGAGTCCTGTGATGTGAAGCAAGGTGTTCACTTCGACTGAAGCTTTTCCCACACTCCAGGCATTTAAAAGGCTTCTCTCCTGTGTGAATCCTGTGATGTGAAGCAAGTTTACTACTCACACTGAAACTTTTTCCACACTCCAGGCCCTTAAAAGGCTTCTCCCCTGTGTGGGTCCTGTGATGTGAAGCAAGCCTACAACTTTCACTGAAACCTTTTCAACACTCCAGGCATTTAAAAGGCTTCTCTCCTGTGTGGGTCCTGCGATGTTTAGCAAGGCTACCACTCTCACTGAAGCTTTTTCCACACTACAGGCATTTAAAAGGCTTCTCTCCTGTGTGGGTCCTGCGATGTTTAGCAAGGCTACCACTCTCACTGAAGCTTTTTCCACACTCCAGGCATTTAAAAGGCTTCTCTCCTGTGTGAATCCTGTGATGTGAAGCAAGGTTACCACTCACACTGAAACTTTTTCCACACTCCAGGCACTTAAAAGGCTTCTCCCCTGTGTGGGTCCTGTGATGTGAAGCAAGGCTACCACTTTCACTGAAACTTTTTCCACACTCCAGGCATTTAAAAGGCTTCTCTCCTGTGTGGGTCCTGCGATGTTTAGCAAGGCTACCACTCTCACTGAAGCTTTTTCCACACTCCAGGCATTTAAAAGGCTTCTCTCCTGTGTGGGTCCTGTGATGTGAAGCAAGGTGTTCACTTTGACTGAAGCTTTTCCCACACTCCAGGCATTTATAAGGCTTCTCTCCTGTGTGAATCCTGTGATGTGAAGCAAGGTTACTACTCACACTGAAACTTTTTCCACACTCCAGGCACTTAAAAGGCTTCTCCCCTGTGTGGGTCCTGTGATGTGAAGCAAGGCTACCACTTTCACTGAAACTTTTTCCACACTCCAGGCATTTAAAAGGCTTCTCCCCTGTGTGGGTCCTGTGATGTGAAGCAAGGCTACCACTCTCACTGAAGTTTTTTCCACACTACAGGCATTGAAAAGGCTTCTCTCCTGTGTGGGTCCTGCGATGTTTAGCAAGGCTACCACTCTCACTGAAGCTTTTTCCACACTCCAGGCATTTAAAAGGCTTCTCTCCTGTGTGAATCCTGTGATGTGAAGCAAGGTTACCACTCACACTGAAACTTTTTCCACACTCCAGGCACTTAAAAGGCTTCTCCCCTGTGTGGGTCCTGTGATGTGAAGCAAGGCTACCACTTTCACTGAAACTTTTTCCACACTCCAGGCATTTAAAAGGCTTCTCTCCTGTGTGGGTCCTGCGATGTTTAGCAAGGCTACCACTCTCACTGAAGCTTTTTCCACACTCCAGGCATTTAAAAGGCTTCTCTCCTGTGTGGGTCCTGTGATGTGAAGCAAGGTGTTCACTTTGACTGAAGCTTTTCCCACACTCCAGGCATTTATAAGGCTTCTCTCCTGTGTGAATCCTGTGATGTGAAGCAAGGTTACTACTCACACTGAAACTTTTTCCACACTCCAGGCACTTAAAAGGCTTCTCCCCTGTGTGGGTCCTGTGATGTGAAGCAAGGCTACCACTTTCACTGAAACTTTTTCCACACTCCAGGCATTTAAAAGGCTTCTCCCCTGTGTGGGTCCTGTGATGTGAAGCAAGGCTACCACTCTCACTGAAGCTTTTTCCACACTCCAGGCATTTAAAAGGCTTCTCTCCTGTGTGGGTCCTATGATGTGAAGCAAGGTGTTCACTTTGACTGAAGCTTTTCCCACACTCCAGGCATTTATAAGGCTTCTCTCCTGTGTGAATCCTGTGATGTGAAGCAAGGTTACTACTCACACTGAAACTTTTTCCACACTCCAGGCACTTAAAAGGCTTCTCCCCTGTGTGGGTCCTGTGATGTGAAGCAAGGCTACCACTTTCACTGAAACTTTTTCCACACTCCAGGCATTTAAAAGGCTTCTCCCCTGTGTGGGTCCTGTGATGTGAAGCAAGGCTACCACTTTCACTGAAACTTTTTCCACACTCCAGGCATTTATAAGGCTTCTCTCCTGTGTGAATCCTGTGATGTTTAGCAAGGTTACTACTCACACTGAAACTTTTTCCACACTCCAGGCACTTAAAAGGCTTCTCCCCTGTGTGGGTCCTGCAATGTTGAACAAAGTGACCACTCATGCTGAAACTTTTTCCACACTCCAAGCATTTAAAAGGCTTCTCTCCTGTGTGGGTCCTGCGATGTTTAGCAAGGCTACCACTCTCACTGAAGCTTTTTCCACACTCCAGGCATTTAGAAGGGTTCTCCCTTGTATTGATCTTATGGTGTGTAGGAAGACTTCCACCTTTACTGAAGCGTTTGCCACATTTCAAGCTTTGGAACTGCTTCTGCCCTGAATTTGTTTTTTCACGAACTGTAATATATCCTCCTAGTTGGAAAGTTGCTTTATATTCCATGTCAGCAATTTTGCGGGGAAAAGCAGATAATTGCCTAGTTTGAAAAGAAAACTTCTGTAAATTCAAATAAAGTTGAAGTCTAATGAAGAATCAATTCTGGAGAGTACCTAGAGAATCATTTGTAAAAACACTGTCCTCCACTCTTCGGTTGGTCCTGGTAACCTTTGAATTTCCACTGTGATTCCTTTCTTTTGTGTTCCCACTGTGCCTGGGGAAGTAAGAAAGATTATTTGGAAATGTGCAAAGAAGTTATAGAAGACTCAGCAATACAAAACCCCACCCCCTACAATACTTTGGTGGAAAAAAGGTAACTCTGATTCCAAGGAAAAACTTCAATGGTATTTATTTGTATTAGAAAGCCAGTGTATTCCTGTGCCAGTGGAAGTGAGAAAGCATGCAAAACTTCATCCTGAATAATTGGATGCACATTAGAAGACAACATTTGAAAATCTTTCATGACAACTGCTCTCAGTACCAAGAAATATCAAGTGCTTTATTGCTGATACCTCCAAACCAAGGTGCCCAAACTTTTCGCTCTGCAGGCCTGACCATGTCCCCAGACAGCTGATCAAGCCTGACCGTGGAAGAGGTGCATCTCTGACAGCCGTAAATGCACCCACTTCCGCTTTTATCACAGGTGAGGGTGCATTTACGCATGCGCAGCTGTGTTTTACGTTTGATATAAATGTGACCACTTCCACTTTGGTATTTGGCAAGGGCAGGGTGGGGGACGTGAAATGATGTTGGAGGGTGGCTGTTAGTTTGGGCACAAAATAATAAAAGACAAAAACGTACAATCATAAGAAAGCTTAATACCAAACCCACTAATGCAAAAAAATAATAATAAACATTTTAATAATACTGCAACAACAATATGTTCTCCAGCACCATCGGTTGTTTTTATCGTATCCATATGTCCCTCTAAAAATTATCCTTTTTATGACTTCTTAATTCCTTTTCATGCTGTTTATAGCTTCTACTAACAGGGGTACCTGGCTTTGCCTGCGTGGGGGACCCAACATGGGGCATGGAGCGACCTGGGCAAAATACATCCACACATGACACACCCACACAATACACACACATGCATGACACACTCACAACACACACAGGACACACACAACCCATTCGCACCAATGCCATCCACTGCACACACGACACAACACACACATCACACAATACAACACACACCAATACACACAACACACACCAATACACACCCCACCCAGACCCAACGTCACAACACACCCATACAGCACACACTGACACAACACACACACAATAACCCCCAGACACAGTACACACTCCACACACACACAACCCACTCCCACCAATCCCTCCCACTGCACACACAACATGACACAACACCCACACCCACACAATACGCAATACTCTGCACATGTTCTGAGTTCAATCAGGACTGGGATGAAGGTTGACTGAGCCTTCTATCCTTCTGAAGTTGGTAAAATGAGTACCCAGCATGTTGGGGCAAAATATTATGTCAACTGTCCAGAGACTGCACAAGCACCATGGAGTATATAAATGTTATTGTTACTGTTATCAAGAGGCAGATTCGTAGGATACCTAAGAGACAGTGTCACCCCAAAAACATCTGTCCATCCCACCAGAGCGGACCGGAGAGGCTCCCTCAAGATACCATCAGCTAGAGAGGCCCGACTCTCTACCACAAGGAGGGCCTTTTCACTGTCCTACGGAACCTCATACCAACCGAGTTACACCTCCAGACTGAGCTGTTGCCCTTCGGGAAAGAGCTGAAAACATGGGTGCAGGGCTGCCACTGACTCATGCATCCAAAAATAGTGAGATAGTGAGGGGTTTTTTTAAAAAAAAGTGAGAAAAAAGTGAGTTTTTGCCCCAAAAGGTAAGTAGATAGTGAGTAAATCCATAGCAATTTTCGTTTTTTTGGGCCGTTTATCCGCTTTATCAATCAGCAGAAATGAAGCAAACCAATAAATTTTCCAATAGTATTGTTATCAATGTATAATTTTGGATTTGACACTCAGAAATAATAAACATGAAATCAATACAATATTTAAGAAACTTTTTTTCTTTCTAAATTTGCGAAAAATTAAACAAGGCTTAGGTCATTATGGACTTCTTGACTAGAAAAAAGAAGCCTAAAACAAATGATACTGACATACTGGCACATGAAAATTAAGAAATGATAGATGTCATCAGTCTTACAATAAAATTGAGAATAAGTCATCAGTCTTGAAGGTAAATCTAACTGTCGGGGCCGTCGCTTCCCATGATTCTTGAAGATTTTTTCAAGTAAGGAGGAAATGCGTTTCTGGATCTTCTTCAGTGGCTCCGCCTGATTTTTGTGAAGGTCTTCGGCCCAGGATCGCATGCTGCAGGCACCCTTGAGCATAATTTGAGCTATTTTTGCAGTTTTCAGATCGCCCATGCACACAGCAGTTTTAAGCTTTTGGTTGGCTTCATCAATTAGATTATCAGAAGCTTGTCTCTTCTGTTCTTCGGTTTCTTTCGCCTTCCTTAAATCTTCTTCCAATTTTATTGGTCCTCTTCTTGAATTTGCGCTCTTCCCTCTTCTTTCTTGCACTGAATATTTTCCTTCTCCTTTTTTCATGCTCTTCCTCTGCATCCTTGCACTTGTCCTCTAAATAATCTAAATATTTGCTGTGAGAGCCAGCTGCCACTTTAAGGAGCGTGTGTGTAATGGGGACAGCTTTAGCTCGTCATTCAGGATGCACTCTTCCATTACGGCTTGGTCTGCCAGAAGTTGGCTTCTCGATTCCAAAAATCCACGTTCCACATCCGAACTTCCATGAGCCGTTGGTAGTCCTGCCACGACTCCCCGCTCGCATAAATACCGCACAAGCATGAGACAGCCAGACATGGCGCTGAAAACCCTGTCGAGTATGAGATGCTTAGTGTATATCTTAGTGACATGAGGAGAGCCCTACTAACTCATGGTGTCCATGAGGTATATAAATTTGTGTAGCCTGGTGCTTGCTGGAAGCATCATATTGCCATGGATTTTTAAAGATGGTCTTGTAGATGAAACCTAGAGGGAGGAAAGAGAGGAAAAACACCTCTCCCATGAGGGGGGGGATGCACATAGAGAAATATAGCTGGCATATGAACAATGAGTTGAATACCAGGTAATAGATATCGACTATCCTTTCATCCATAATGGAAGCAAAGGAAATCAATTGCCTTTGTCTTAAATCCCTGGCCGAGGCAGCCGGTGGAGGGGGCCATTTTAAAAGTACATCGAGCCTTTCCTTTCCTCAGCAGTGTCCTGCATTTTCTAGGCCTTAGGATATGGCTAAGATGCTGACTGGGAGGCATGTTAGAACAAGGCTGGTTGCAAGACCCAAAAGAGCCTAGGCTGTAGCAGGCCTTAGGAAGAAAAGGCACATTTTCTAGGCCTTAGGAAGAAAAGGCGCAATAGAAATGCCTAGTTGCATGGCCTGAAAGCATTGAGCCATTAATATGCTCCTTGTCTAACAATAAGACAGTTTGCAGTAGCATTGCTATGATGCAATGTGGAGCCATTAATATGCCCCCGTCTAACAATAAGACAGTTTGTAGTACCTATCAAGTAAACAGTAATTAAACGCTTCAAAGAAACAGACATTATAAAATCTAGTAGTCTCCTGAAAGACTGCTTTATTCCTCTTTTAACAAGAGGAATTGTAGATACAAAATTAGAGTTGAAAAACATAGTTTGAAAGAGGCAAAGAACAAGACTTACATTGATCCCTCTCTGGAGGATTGAAGAGACCTGCTGGAGTCACTGAGAATAGAAAATATCGGGCGGGTCCTCCTCTAACAAATTTTCCCTCCTTTTTTCAAAGCTCTGGTATAGTCCGAAATGGGAGTTCTGCGTAAGCACAAACCCCAAACGTGTGGATTCACAGACGTCTCGAAGAAGACAAAACTATTTTGACACGGAATGTGTCGTTTCGTTAAAAAAGTGAGAATAGTGAGTAATTTCACAAAATAGTAAGGGACCATTGAAAATAGTGATTAATAGTGAGAATAGTGAGTCAGTGGCAGCCCTACCTGGATGGCAAAGCAGGTGTGGGGCACCAGTGGCATGGTGACCCCCTCCCTGCTGGCTCATATAGTGTAGGTCTCTCCGCTTTTTAGCTTCTTTTTAAGTCACTTTTTAAACTGCGATTATTTAAATAATTGATGGGGTGGGTGTTTACTAGCATGGGTTCCCGGCATTGCCCGGGTGAGGGACACAACCGGGCCAAAGGAGGGGCCATTCCACCTCACTGCCGCTACCTAGTGTTGCGGCAAGAGTTGGCGGGGTCAACACACACAGAAACATCACACGTGACACAACACACCCACACAGCACACACCATACACCCCCATACACAAAAACCCGTCACAAAACCCATAGCACCACAGCCACACACATCAAACACGAGACAACCCAAGCGCACAACACACAAACCCTCAACACCCACCACACCCACCCGACACACAACACCCCCGAGACACAACACACAGAGACAACATATACACCTCCCCCACACGACACACCCACACTACCCCTACACACACAATACACACACACGCACAAAACACATGACACGATATGCACACAACACACACACCGCAGCCACACACACAACACACACACCGACCGATTCCCTGTCCTTACCGCCACCGCGCCATATCCAGCGTCGCCCCAGGAATGTGTCGTTTCGTTAAAAAAGTGAGAATAGTGCGTAATTTCACAAAATAGTAAGGGACCATTGAAAATAGTGATTAATAGTGAGAATAGTGAGTCAGTGGCAGCCCTGCCTGGATGGCAAAGCAGGTGTGGGGACCAGTGGCATGGTGACCCCCTCCCTGCTGGCTCATATAGTGTAGGCCTCTCCGTTTAGCTGCTTTTTAAGTCACTTTTTCAACTGCTATTATTTAAATAATTGATGGGGTAGGGGTAATTTTAGTGTTTACTAGCAAGGGTTCCCAGCATTGCCCAGGTGAGGGACCCAACCCGGCCAAAGTAGGGGCCATTCCACCTCACTGGCGCTACCTAGTGTTGCAGCAGGAGTTGGCGGGGGTCAACACAAAACACACACACAACTCGCCCAGAAACATCACACGTGACACAACACACCCACACAGCACCCACCATACACAATGCACACACACAAACAAAAACCCGACACACAACCCACAGCCCCACAGCCACACACATCAAACACGACACAACACAATAGCACAACACACATACCCTCAACACCCACCCAACACACAACACCCCCGAGACACAACACACAGACAACACCTCCCCACATGATACACCCACACATTACCCCTACACACACAATATACACAGACACACACAAAACACATGACACAATACACACACCCGACACACAACACACACACCGCAGCCACACACATCACACACTCCCAACACACACACTGATTCCCTGTCCATGCTGCCACCATGCCGTATCCAGCGTCACCCTAGGCTGGAGCACCCCAGGTGGCAGAAGCCATGGCACACCCCCAGGCCAGCGGGAGTAGTGGAGTAGGCAGGGGTCGGGTGCAGGATCTGCGTGGAATGGCTCAGGGCAGGGAGGGAAGTGCGGCCCGGCGACTGGGCAGGCAACAGGCATTGACCGTGTGGGGGCCCCAACCCCGGCCGAGGTGACCCGGGCATGAACCCCCGTCCCCCTATTGCCTTATCTTCTATGTACGCTCATCGCCCTTGTGGTGGTCCAGGTGGCACCGGACAGGCCTGGATGAGGGGAACCCCCAAGGGTGCCTCCTCCTTCATCTCCAACCCTGCAGCCGAGGCCTGGATGGCTTTGCGAAGCCTCTGCTCCTGGGAGTTTGTATTTCTGAGAGGGGAAATGCTGCCCCGGTTCATCCTGGGGATAGTAATTCCTTGGGTGGCTGGCTCCCATTGAGAAGAATGGAGAGTGGGACTACAGCTCCCAGCGGACTCTCCTTAAACTCCATTCTCCAACTGCCTCCTCAGAGGGGCGTGCTGTCCCTGAGCACAAAGGCTGCTGGGAGCTATAGTCCCGCTCTCCATTCTTCTCAATGGGGGCTGGCCACCAAAGGAACTACCATCCCCAGGATGCACCAGGGCTGATTTTCCATTCCTGTTTGGGGGTTACTTTGCGGCCCGTTATCAGGGTGACAAACCCCGAAATGGGCTGCCGTTCCCGTGCCCCGGTCCGGCCAGGCACACCAGGTAGGCGGGTGCGAGGTTTCTGGGGGTGTGGGGGCCACAGTGTGTGGGTTAGGGGTAACAAACTTTAGGACATGTTGATTTTAGTTATATAGATAGATTAAATTAAGGGTTTTAAAGATTGTAATGTTTTATTTTGTTGTTGTTATGCCGCACAGAGTTGCTCGTTCAAATTGGATGGCAGTATATAAATTTGAAATTATAAATAAATAAACAAATGGAGTGTGCATTCACACATGTGAGTGAATTGTGTTGGTGTTAAGCAAAACTCCTTGAAGATTCTGCCAAAGTAAAACTCAGTACTGCTGAGGCAACATGATAACCCATCATGCTCGAAGCTTTTTCTGACAGAGATGAGAGAGATTCTCCTTAATACTATTCTTCCCTAATGCTATTTATGTAATAGGTGTATTACAAACACCCTCCTATCTTATTCTCCTCAAACAACCTCTCTCCAAATAAAGTCTTTCCCTGTTTCTCTGAGGCCTAGGGAGTTTGGAATTGTTTTGCAAGAAAATTTCTTCACAGCCCTTATACTTTTTAAGAAAAACAAACTCTACAGAGTTTTAAAAACTGGGGCAATTAAAGGAATGTATCAAGCAATAATGGCCACGATAAAGGACAAAAACAATAGGGACATAATAGATGCAGAAGAAATAAGGAAAAGATGGCAAAAATTCACAGAAGAACTCTACAAAAAGGACGTTAATGTCCCTGACAACCACAATGGTGTGAATCATTGACCTTGAGACTGACATCCTGGAGAATGAAGTCAAGTAGGCTCTATAAGGAATGAATGTACTTAGGGTAAAACGGATGTATGAGGTAAATGGATGTATGAGCGTTGGGTAAAAATGGATATAAAAATTGCCTTTGTAAAAGTGCAGCACAACAAAAGGAATAACCTTTGAGGCAAAGGGCTTGAAAGCCCCTGTTTCTTTAAGTATTCAACAGTCACACAAAAATAAAGTTTCTTGATCAATAGTTTCTTTAATCCATCAATTGTATTTTTTGTGATATTTTTGTGATATTTTTATACTGTAACTTGTAAATTGTACTTTGTAAACCGCATTGAGTCTCCCATTGGGCAGAGAACTGCGGTATATAAATTTAATAAATAATAATAATAATAATAAATTGTGATATATCTTTTATCAATTAGAACATAAAACAGATGTCTTCTCTCAACTAGAACGTAAAACATATCTTCTCTCTACCATAAACTGTCTCTTTTTTCGTAACTCAAAGTTTCTCAAAACTGATTATGTGTTCAAGTCCAAAGCAATAGCAAAGAAGGGAAACCGTTTGCCTTGGCTGATGAATAATAAGTTTTTAATTCAATAATTCAATTTAATGGTAACAGATCCTAATTCCTTTCGATATAGGAATTTTCAATTCTTCTTCACACGGACAGCCGAAGGGTTGGCTTAACACAACTTTATTACATGCTGGTCAGAGGGAACATGAGGTAATGGCGGACAAACAGCTCAATATATACGGTGGCTATACATTTGAATGTGGCTCCTCGACAGTCTATTGGTTACTGTCTGTGTGACGTCATAGACGGCCACGCCCTTCTTGTCCAGGTGAGAGTGATGGCGGGAATTTTCCCGTGCTGTTGTTTGCAGGTGAGTCTAGGCCATGAGAGCTTGGACGCTCGCTATTGCCATCTGGTGGTCACTAGCTCGCGTCCTATTGTAAAGGCTACAGTCATGCAGCTGATGGTTATAATGTTACACAAGCAAGGTTACATTGGATACAGTATTAGAACACAACATCCCTCCCCCCTAGGATGGGACGAAGTCCCTCAGCCAAGATGGCTTATTGCAAACACGTTTGGGCCGCGATGCGGGCTGACCTGCCTCAGGGGCGCTACCGCTTCTTTGTTCCCTGGTCCCTTGTCCTGCAATGGGAGAGGGAGACTTGTTAGAGGCTTGCCGTGGCTTTGCGGTTTTGGGGAAAGGGAAAAACTCCATTGTGGGTAGACCGGGGGCACTAGGGGCTAACGAAAAACCCCTCTTCTCGCTTGGACGGGTGGGGGACCACTCCGAAACCCCCCCGGTTTTGAAAATCAAAATCTAACTCTGTTGGGGTGTCCGTATTTGTGGGGGAGTTCCGCGGGATATGTATGAGGTCGGCTTCCCTTCCTTCCGCCGAAGGATCCCGCAGGATATCTACGAGGACAGATTCCCTTTCCTCCCCCCTTGGTGGGGACCCGTGGCCCCCCTCTCCTCCCCCTTGGGCTAAACGGGTGGGGGAGAACCCTAACGCTGAATTTTTCCCTGCGCCATTGGCGTTCTGCCTTTCCGGGACCCGGCTCCGGAGCTGGTCCGCGTGCCGCCGCCAAAGTAGACCCGAGCTGGTCTCCACGCGATACGACACGGGACCGGTTTGCTCAATTACAACGCCTGGCACCCAGGCTGGTCCCGCGCTGGCGTAGTTCCTGCAATGTACAGGGGCGCCCACGCCGAAACTCTTTGTGGCCTCTAGCCCAATGTTCCTCCCCTTGTCTTCTACCCTCGTGGGGTCTAGCCTGGTGAGTATGGTGGTCAGCTTCCTGCGCATTAAGAGCTCTGCGGGGGAGTATCCTGACGCTAGGGGAGTCACTCTGTATCCCAGCAAAAACTGACACACCTGGTGGTTCAGGTCCCCGGGCCCCATGCGCCGCAGCGCCTCCTTGGTGGTGCGCACGAGGCACTCTACTTGGCCGTTGGTGGCAGGGTGAAAGGGGGCAGAGGTGATGTGCCGGATGGCGTTAATCTCTGTGAATGCCCTGAACTCGGCGGACATGAAGCAACTAGCGTTATCGCTAATGAGGGTGTCGGGTATGCCGAACGTGGAGAAAACCCTCCGCAAATGCTTAATTGTCGTGGCCGAGGAGGTGCTCGAGACTGGGATGACCTCCAACCACTTGGAGTAAGCATCCACTACAAGGAGAAAAAGCGTCCCTCGGAACGGGCCAGCAAAATCTACGTGTACCCAGGACCACGGCACCTTTGCCGCGTCCCATTCCCTGTGTGGCAGGCGGGCCTCCTCTGGTCTAGAGCATTGGCACGCCGCGCAAGTGCCGACCATGTGCTCGATGTCGGCGTCTAGTTGGGGCCACCAGAAGTAGCTCCGGGCCAAGGCCTTGGAGCGGACGATTCCGGGGTGGCTGACGTGCAGCAGTTTAAGCACCCGTGGTCGTAGGGATGCAGGGATCACCACCCGCTGGCCCCACAAAAGGCACCCCCTCTCTAGGGACAACTCCAGCCTTTTCCTTAAAAATGGGTCGAATTCTGCTGCCGGGGAAGACGCTGGCCACCCTTTCTGTACCCAGGAGCTAACTGTCGCTATCGTCTTGTCCTTGCCGGTCGCCTTGGCGATGTCGGCGGGCACTACCGGGGGCGAGTCTAAGACTTCTATCATTAGCACCTGGCGGTCCTGCTGCTCCTCGCCCACGTGGCTGCGGTCTTGGGGAAGGGGGGACCTCGACAGAGCGTCCGCATGGCTGATCTCCCTCCCGTGGCGGTACACCAACACGTGCTGATACGCGTTGAGAAAAATGGCCCACCTGAGCATTCTCGGGGACAGGATCTGCGGCGTGGGCTTATCTGCGGTAAAAATGCCGAGCAGGGGCTTATGGCCAGTCACTATGGTGAAGGGGCGGCCATATAGGAAGTCATGGAACTTTTTCGTTCCCGCAATTATTGCCAGCGCTTCCCTGTCTGTCTGGGCGTAATTTCTCTCCGCTTGGGACAGGGACCTGGAGTAGAACGCTATCGGGGCCTCTCTCCCATTTTCCAGCACGTGGCACAGCACCGCCCCCACCCCCACTGGGGATGCATCGCAGATCAGAACCACCGGCCGTTTGGGATCGAAGTGGGTCAGTATTGCGTCAGACGCTAAGAGTTGTTTGAGTTCATTGAACGCTCTTGATCGTCGCCCCACTTCCATGCCTCGTCCTTCTTAAGCAGCCTATGTAGTGGTTCCGCCACGGCTGCCTTCCGGGGAAGGAAGGAGTGGTAGAAGTTAAGCAGCCCTAGGAACGACTGCAACTCGGGCTTGGAGGTGGGGCGAGGGGCTTTCTTGATGGCGGCTACCTTGGATTTGGACGGTTTGATCCCCTCAGGTGTAACACGGAACCCAAGGAATTCTACCTCCGTCGCGAAGAAGACGCATTTGTCTTTTCGCAATCTCAACCCCGCCCTTTCGAAAACTGCCAGAATCTTGTCTAGCCTCTTGGCCAACTCAGCCTGACTCCCCCCCGTTATCAACACGTCATCAAAATAAGGTAACACCCCCTCTAGCCCCTTTAGGAGGCGTTCCACGAGCGACTGGAAAATCCCAGGCGCCGAGTTCACGCCGAATTGAAGGCGCGTCACCTGGAACGCCCCCTTATGGGTGACTATAGTCTGAGCAGCAGCTGCGGCAGGGGTCACCGACAGTTGCTGGTAGGCTTGTGCCAGGTCAAGCTTAGCGAAACACTTCCCCCCATGTAACCTGGCCAGCAAATGGCTGACTACCGGCACCGGATACGCATTAGGGCGAATTGCCTTATTTATGGTGCACTTATAATCAGCGCATATGCGAACCTCCCCGTTGGCCTTTAGTACTGTTACAATTGGAGTTTCCCACTCCGCAGAATCAACAGGAACAAGGATCCCCTGGCCCACCAATTTGTCCAGTTCCGCCTCTATTTTGTCCTTGAGTGCAAACGGCACCCGGCGCGGTTTGAGTCTTATTGGGCGGACCTCCGGGTCTAGGTCGAATGTTACTGGGGGTCCCTTGAATTTTCCCAGTCCCTTTTTGAAAACTTCGGGGTGCGCTTCGCACACTTCTTGTATCGGGTCAATCCCCACGGCGTGCACCCCCCCATGAATAACCCCAGGGGTTGGAACCATTGAGTCCCGAGGAGGCTGCAATTACCCCCTTTGAGCACGACTAGGGAGAGTTCCGCCGCACGCTGCTTATACTGGACCTGAAATTTTCCAACCCCCAACACCGGAATACTGTTCCCTTGCACGTCCCGTAGCGTGGACCTCAGTGCTTTGAGCTTCGGCCGTACGCGGGGGGCGATTCTCAGAAACTCCCTCTGGGAAATGATCGAATATGAGGAACCCGAATCAATTTCCATTTTAACAGGGGCCCCTTGCACCAGTACCTCAACAAAGTAACGGGGGTGTCCCACGGACACGCTGAAAACTGGGGCATTGTCGTCGCTGTCGTCGGAGATGCGGCCCACGCCGTCCGGCTTCCTCGCGGGCCGGGCGCCCTCCTTGGATCTCGTCGAGCGGTCTGGTCTTGCCGAACGGTCTGGCGAGCTCCTTCGGTCCTTGCGCCGTCGTCTGCAGACCTTGGCGATGTGCCCGCGTCGCCCGCAGTTGTGGCACTCGGCCTTTCTGAACGGACACTTGGCGCGGTCGTGGGCAGCTCCGAAGCCGTCGCAACGCCGGCCATCCTTCCGGACCCTCCGGACGTCCTCGCTGTTCTCCGCGGACGATTTCGAAACTCGCCGGGCTGCGTGCACCGAGCTCTCTGTTTTGTCAGCCTTCGGGCGCCAGTCCTGGAGCTCTTGCACCCCGGCCTTCGTGGCTTCCGCGGCCTGTGCCGCTTTCAGGACCTCCTGCAACGTGGGGGGTGGCTCCTGATTCAACAGTGTGCGCTGAATCTCGGCGTCCTTCAGGCCGCATAGCACGCAGTCTCTGAGGGTGACTTCCAGGTTCTCCCATTTGCATGGGCCGGTGGCCAGCCGCAGGGCCGCTACGAAGTCGGCGACCGACTCTCCAGGCGCTTGGACTCGCCTCCAAAACGCGCTCCGAGCGGGAAACATCGCCAAGGTCTGCAGACAAGTAGATAAATAGGGACCACTTCGGTGGGAAGGTAACAGCGTTCCGTGCGCTCCGGTGTCTAGTCATGCCTGCCACATGACCACGGAAATGTCTGCAGAAGCAGACAGCGCTGGCTCTTCGGCTTAGAAACAGAGATGAGCACTGCACCCTAGAGTCGGATACGACTGGCTTTCGAGCAAGGTAAACCTTTACCTTTATACATTATTTACATAGTCTTGGATGCATCTCTACTGCTGTGACGTAATGCAAGTAGCTTAAACAAATATTAGTAGTAAATCAATTACCTGTGTATCCCAGTAAATAGTGCAATTTTGAAGCATTCATAAATTGTAGCGCGTCCCAGACCTCTATCGTGAGTTCATTTAGTGTCGATGGACGTTAAGCTAATGGTGAGCTATGCTTGTATTTAAAGGAATACTGAATCACACAGCTGAGTAGCGAACAGAGATTATAAGAAACATGTGTAATCAATTTCCATGTTGAGGCCCGAAGGGTATAGGGTATTAAAGCGATGTATGAAAAAACACTCTCTTTGTCTTAAAATGATGTCTATATCTTTGCGGGAAAATGAGTCTTGTTTATGGCATTCCAACACCACAAACTTAAAATCATGATCTTTATGATTTTTCTCCAAAAAATGGCTAACAAGAGGGGCAGAAATATTGCCAGTGCGGATCTTCGATCTATGTTCCCCCACCCTAGTTTTCATTTGGCGGGAAGCGACCCCCACATATCCTAAGCCGCATATACATACGAGAAGGTAGACGCACCCAGAACCTTTACAGTTAGAAAATTGTTTTAAAGTCAAAGTGAACTCACTACTGGAGATAGTAACTGTTTTAGTTTGCCATGCTAAAGAGCAATGGGTGCAGTTACCACATCTGAAATGCCCTGTAATGACCGGGTGTCTTAGTTGAATGCGGGATTCATGATCCGATCTACTCACAATCTGTTTAATGGATCTAGATTTCCTGAGCCCTATCAGGGGGTAGGTGGCACAACCAGGTATGTGGCTAATGATATGCCAGTGCTTCTTAATAATGGATTGAACTTTACTCGCCAATGGTGAGTACTGGAAAGAGCAAAAGATTTTCTCAATCGGTTTAGGCACATTCTGCTGAAATAACTGCTCCCTGGGTACCAATCTCGCCTTGTTCAAATTGTGAGTAATTACTTGGTCAGGATACCCTTTATCCCGTAAAAAAGAGCAGATGGTAGAGGCAGCTGTAACAAAATCACTATCAATGGAAGAATTGCGTTTCGCTCTGAGGAAAAGTCCATATGGGAGGTTATGTTTTAAATGATGTGGATGGAAAGATTCGAAGTTCAAGTATGCGTTTCTGTCTGTTGTTTTCCTGTAAAGTCGGACTAGGACTTTGCGCGGAGTAGAAACATAAGTTTCTACATCCAAGAATGGAATGGAGGAATTTACGATGTTATGGGTAAATTTAAAATTGTCGTTGAGTCCGTTAACCCAGGACACAAACAAAGGTGCTACCGATAAATCATCAACAATAAAATAAAGGTCATCAATGTACCGACTATAAAAAATAATATGGGAAAAATAAGGATTGATGTCAGAATTGAAAATGAAATCTTCTTCAAATGAAATCATATATAAGTTTGCCAAACTTGGCGCTACTGAGCTACCCATGGCCACGCCTTTTATTTGTAAATAAAAAGTTTTACCAAATCTGAAAAAATTGTAATCCAAGACTAAATCTAATAATTCCATCAAAAAGTGTGTGGGTGGGTGGAGCTCCGTGCGTGTGTCTAAGTGTTTGTGTACAAGGGCTTTAATCTCCTCCAGGGGCACGTTAGTGTACAAAGCCTGGACATCCATGGTAATGAAACCACCCTCCAAGGGGACCTGGATCCCTTCTACTTGAGATATGAATTCAGTAGTGTTTTTAATATAAGAGGGGGTGGCAAGAGCAAACGGGCTGATATGGTAATTCATGGTGATGCGGGTTCGAGGGCAGAAGCTATAGAAGTCACTATAGGTCTCCCTGGCGTGAGGCCATCAGGGGATCTATCCTTATGTATTTTAGGGAGAACATAAGAAGAACAGACTTGCTGGAACAGGCCACAGGAGCCCATCCAGTACAGCATTGTGTCTCACACAGTGGCTCACCATTTCCTTCAGGGTATTCCCAAGGAGATGCCTTCACCTGCTTAGGATTCCCTGGAAATGGCATTGAGAGATATCCTGCCTATCTCTTCAACACCGAGGTTCTCCTTAAGTATCCATAATTATAGCCATTGATACCCTTGTCCTCCATGAACTTGTCTAATCCTTTCTTAAAGCTGTCAAGACTGACAGCTGTCACCACTTCTTCTGGCAGGGAGTTCCATAGACCACTAATCCTCTGGGTGAAAAAGTACTTTCTCTAATTTGTTTGAGAACTAGTGCCCAAAAGTTTCATCGAGTGTCCCCTAGTTCTAGTGTTATGCGACAGGGGAAACAGTTTTTCCTTATCTACTTTGTCCACACCGTGCATGATTTTATAAACTTCAATCAGGTCACCTCTTAGATGCCGTTATTCATGAGTGAAAAGGCCCAACCGTTGCAGCCTCAGATGGTAAGGAAGGTGTTTCAGTCCCCTAATCATTTTGGTTGCCCTCCTCTGCACTTTCTCCAACTCCATAATATCCTTCTGGAGGTATGGCGACCAGAACTGTACGCAGTATTCCAGATGGGGCCTCACCATAGATTTATAAAGAGGCAAAATGACACTTGCTGACTTATTTTCTATACCCTTCCTAATGATCCCTAGCATTGAGTTTGCTTTTTTCACTGCTGAGGCACACTGGGTTGACACCTTCATTGAGTTGTCCACCAGGACACCAAGGTCCCTTTCTTGGTTTGTCGCAGAGAGTTCAGACCCCATCAGTTTATAAATGTAATTGTTTTTTTTTTTTGCCACAACATGCATCACTCTGCACTTACTAATGTTGAAGCTCATTTGCCACTGCTTTGCCCACTCCCCCAGTGTCAAGAGATCCCTCTGGAGCTCCTCACAATCTCTCACAGTTTTGACTACCCTGTATAATTTCCATTATAGTGTCGTCAGCAAATTTGGCTACCTTGCTTTTTACTCCTACTTCTAGATCATTTATGAAGAGGTTGAAAAGCAGGGGTCCCAGTACTGAACCTTGGGGGACCCCACTCTTTACTCCCCTCCACTTGGAGAAGTGTCCATTTAGTGCTACCCTCTGTTTCCTGTCCCTTAGCCAGTTGCTGATCCAGGACAAGACCTGTCCCTTTATTCCATGACTGGCAAGTTTATTCAAGAGCCTTTGGTGTGGGGCCTTGTCAAAAGCCTTCTGAAAGTCCAGATAAACAATGTCAACTGGATCCCCCTTATCCAAATGCTTGTTGACACTCTCAAAAAATTCCAACAGATTAGTGAGGCATGATTTGCCCTTGCAAAAGCCATGTTGGCTCTCCTTTAGCAGCGCCTTCTCTTCTATGTGCCTATTAATTCTATCTTTTAGGATGGTTTCCATCACTTTACCTGGGACACATGTCAAACTGACCGGTCGGTAATTTCCTGGATCACCCCTGGATCCTTTTTTGAAAATTGGTGTTACATTCGCTACCTTCCAGTCATCAGGCACAAAGTCTGATTTGAGGGAAATATTATATATTTTGGCTAGGAGATCAGCAATTTCATCTTTAAGTTCCCTGAGAACTCGTGGATGGTTGTCATCTGGTCCTGGTGATTTGTCAGCATTTAGTTTAACAAGACATGCAAGGACCTGCTCCCTGGTTATTTCTATCTGGCTTAATTCTTCAGTTTCCCTCCCTACGAAGATAGGCTCTGTTTTGGGCATGTGGTCTCTGTCTTCTTCAGTGAATAGTGAAGCAAAGAATTCATTGACTCTCTCTGCAATCTGTTTCCTCTTTAATAACCCCTTGCCTTCCATTGTCATCTAATGGTCCAATGGCCTTCCTAGTTGGGTTCTTACTTCTAATGTACTTAAAGAAGTCTTTGTTATTTCTCGGAGTATTTTTAGCAATACACTCCTCAAAGTCTTGCTTTGCTTTCCTGATTGTTGCCTTGCATTTGTTCTGCCAGAATTTATGTTTCTGCCTGCTGTCCTCATTTGGACAAGCCTTCCATCTTCTAAATGAGCTTTTCTTGCTTTTCATCACTTCCCGAACAGCTCCTGTAAGCCACATCGGAGTCCTCTTGGACCTGGCAGTGCCCTTTTTCCTGTTTGGTATGCATTCCAATTGGGCCTCTGTTATTGTTTTTGTAAACAGCCTCCATGCCTCTTGGAGTGTTTGGACTCTCTCAATTTTCCCTTTCAGCTTCTTTTTTATTAGTCTCCTCATTTTTGGGAAATTTCCTTTTTGAAAATTTAAGGTCTCTGTCTTAGATTTTATCAGTGACTTGCAGTCTATGATAAAGTTAAACATAATTGAGTTGTGGTCACTGTTCCCTATTGGATCAGTCACTAACATCTTGCACCAGATCCTGAGTATTACTCAGGATTCTTGTACCTGTAGTTGGGTCTTCAACCATCTGTCTCAGGGAACAATCATTTAGCATATCTAGGAACTTTATCTCTTTATCATGTGCTGAACAACAGTTCACCCAGTCTATGTGAGGGTAATTGATGTCCCCCATTATAACCAGGCTTCCCTTCTTGGATGCCTCCTTTACAACATTCTCCAACTGCCAGTCTCCCTCAAGAGTTTGGGTCGGAGGCCGATAGTATATGCCTACTGTTGGACCATCCTTGTGGCCTGGTACTCTTACCCACAGAGCTTCTAATGGTGACTCCAAATCACCTAGATATTCCAATTCATACGGTTTTATCACTTCTTTTACATACAAGGCTACACCACCTCCCGTTTGCCCCTTCCTATCCTTCCTGTACAGTTTGTAGCCTGGGATAACTGTATCCCATTGGTTATCATCCGTCCACCGATACCAATAATATCAATATTCTTATCTATTGCTAAGTATTCCAGCTCCTCTATTTTGTTCCGGAGGCTTCTGACATTTGCATACAAGCATTTATATATGCTTTCCTGATACAGTCTTTTGAGTCCAGTTGCATTGTTAGACTGCCTCTTACATCCTTCTGCTAGAGTGCTGGTGACTAGCTCCTTGCTCTGCTCAGTAATTTTTGCATCCTCCTCACTACTCAAGTACACACTTTCCCGAACCGGATGCTGCCCAGCTCCTGTCGGCTTTCCCCGTTATCAGTTTAAAACATGCTCTGCAGCCTTTTTGATGTTGAGTGCCAGCAATCTGGTCCCATCATGGTTCAAATGCAACCCATCCCTCCTGAACAGATTTGGCTTGTCCCAAAATGTTCTCCAGTTCCTTACAAATCTGAAGCCCTCCTCTCGACACTACCGCCTCATCCACGCATTGAGGCTTCTGAGCTCTGCCTGCCTGGTAGGTCCTGCGCGAGGGACAGGCAGTACTTCTGAAAATGCTAC
Organism: Bradypodion pumilum; assembly: GCA_035047305.1. Taxonomy (NCBI): domain Eukaryota; kingdom Metazoa; phylum Chordata; class Lepidosauria; order Squamata; family Chamaeleonidae; genus Bradypodion; species Bradypodion pumilum. The sequence continues at coordinate 471,574,357 of JAWDJD010000002.1, forward strand.
CTTGGAAGTCCGGGACTTCAATCTTCTTCCCAACAACCTGAATTTGGCTTCCAGGACAGACCGCTTGGCCTTCCCAACATCTTTGGTACCAACGTGTACTATGACAACTGGCTCGTTCCCAGTTCTCTCTAACAATCTATCTAGATTTCTTGTGATGTCTGCAACTTTTGCACCCGGCAGGCAAGTCACCATACGGTTATCATGTGCATCACAAATCCATTTCTCTGTATTTCTAATTATTGAATCACCTAGTACAAGGAGCCTCTCTCCTGCAATCTGTTCATCTACATGCACCTCATCAACCATATTAAGGGAGAGAACCTCAGTTTGTTTCTGTTGTTGGAAGCAGTGAAGCCTTTACCGTCTTGGGATCCAAGATCACTGCAGATGGCGACTGCAGCCATAAAATAAAAAGTGTGTGTGTGTGTGTTGGGGGGTGGGTGGGTAAGAGACTCTTTTCCCAGCTGGCTTTCCCCCTTTTCTTTGGAGTGAAGCTAGGGAATAGTCTTTTCACACATAGGTCGCCCTAGCTTGAAAGCCAGTCTTATCCAATTCTAGGATTCAGTGCTCATCTCTGTTTATAGCCAAAGAGCAAGCACTGTGTGCAGACGTTTCTGTCATGTGGCAGGCATGCCTAGAAGGAATGTTGTTTGATTTCCTTCCTTCTTCCCTCCCGTGCTCCTTTTCCTCTTTCTTCTTTCCTTCCTTCTTTCCCTCTGTTCCTCCTTTTTCCCCTCCCTCCTCCCTTCTTCCCTCCCTCTTTTCTTCATCCTTCCCTTTCTTTCTTTCTTTCTTCCTTTCTTCTTCCCTCCCTCCTTTCTTTCTTTCCTCCTTCCTTCCTTCCTTCCCTCCCACCTTTCTTTCTTTCCTCATTCCTTCCCTTTCTTTTTGTTGTGTTTGTCTTTGGAAGCAAAGGAGGAGGCAGATGAGGCAGTGGTGGGGCTGGGTGGTCGGAGGTACCATTGAAAAAAATAGGCCAGCCTCTGGAGCCTTTGAAAATTTGTGATCTGGCCCCTGGGTTGAAAAGTTTGGGCACCCCTGCTGTAAAGTGATAATTCGCATCCTAAAATAAAAGGGGGAGAGATTTGACTTGCCTTGCCAAACACTGGAGAGATTTGAACTTCTCTTCAAGTCGCAAGAAATCAAGAAGAGATCACCTCAGGTTCACTCCTTCCCCTGGAGAAAAGGTCAGGAAAAAACATCAGTGTGTAGGTTTCTTGGATGGAGGAAAACAAAAACCTTTCCTTACAATACATTCCTTTCATTCATCCTTACATTACATTCATGTGGGGTTTCTTCTCCATGTGTCTCTCTTTTGTGAAGATCAGAAAAGGGGAAAAGGAAAGAATGCTTAGAAAGAAAAGGAAGGAAAGAAAAAGGAGGGCATCTTTCAGCCTCTGGTCCAAAATCCTCTGCCTTTCATTTTAAAGGGGAGGGGGAGAGGTTGGGTAGAACTAGAGAGCAACACCATTTGCCACTCCCAGTCTGGTACTGGTAAGCCCTGAGGTGACCTTTCTGAGTTTTGGCAAGAGATTCAAGGGGAGGGATTTTACCTGGAAAAAGAAACAGGGGAGGGGTAGGAATAGGAGCCAAGTCACTTTTCCCTTCCTTCCCTTTTCACACCCACCAAGATGTGCACAATTCACCCACAGTGGTTGCATTTGGGTTTTTTTCTCTGCCTGGGGGGTGGGAGGGAGGGAAATCTTAAACCCCTCCCTCAAAATACCCCACCTTTTCCCAAATGGAAGTAGAAAACTCCAATACTATGGCCTGCCTTCAAAAGGCTTTCATCCAAAACATTAAAAGCCAGGGAGGGGGGCCTTTGCAACAGAGACCCCAGAGAGCGGCTCATGGAACCCCCTGACCTCTCACCCCACCCACCCCCATCACGAAAGGCCTGCCTTGCAAAAGCCTTCCTGCCATTGATAAAGTGCAAGTGAGGGAGGGGGAGATTCACCATCCGGATTGCACTGGAGGAGACATACCCCCCCTTCCTTTCCTGCATGTCTCCTAATGAGTGTGTGGGGTGGTGGTGGTGGTGTTGTTTGAGTAAAATCTCCCACCCCATCCCTCTCTTCCCACTCCCAATAACCTCATTCACACAAACACACAAAGAGACAGAAACAAACCCTAAACCAGGACTTCTCAACCTTGTTAAGCAGGAGGTTGGGTCACGCTCCCTCAGACAGCTTCGGGGGCTGGGCGGCCATTTTGCCCTCCCTCCACCACAGGGCACTTCCTGGTGTGGTGGATGGAGGCGGGGGGGGGAGGGGGCGCATGAAATGGGGCTGTAGGCCACATCTGGCCCACGGGCCGAAGGTTGGGAACCCCCGCCCTAAACCCACCTCCGCCTTCTGGGTGTCCTCAATGGCGGGGGAAACTCTTGAGGAGACCCTTCCCCCTCCCTCTGCCAAGCCTCTTCCTTGGAGATACTCCAGAGAGAGACAAGGGAGGGAGGGAGGGAGGGAGGTCACGTGTCCGGATTCCAATCTACTGGCATTAAACAAAGGGGGGGGGGAGAGAGTGAAGAGCAGGACAAGCTCTGCCCCCCCCCAGACTGAGCCCCACCAACAGACCTTGTAAGAGGGAAATTGGGGGGGGGGGGAGGATGAGACCCCTGAAGTGAGGATGCCTGGGTGGGGCCTCAGACGGCAGAAGGAGCAGTGTCGACCCTTCCTCAGCTTTGGACTCCTCCCTTCTCCCCCCTTTTAGGTTAACTATTCAATGGGAGGATGATGAAGGCCATTGGAGGGGGGGAGGATAATCCAACTCCCTTCTCTCCCCCCAAAAAAAACCCGACTCCCCCCCCTCTTTTCCTCACCCCAGAAGAAGATCAAAGGCTTCTTTTCTTCTTCTTCTCCTCCTCGAGTCCTGCCTGGCCTGGGAGTGGGAAGGGAAGGATTGGAAGAAGGTAGGGCTAAGCCAAGTGCCCGGATGTCCGAGGCTGAGCGCCTGCGCAAATACAATCCCTCCCAAGAGGGGGCGTGGCGGGGGGAAAGCGTATCCTGGCAACGGATTCTCTTCGGGAATGGGAGGAAGAAAGTGCTTCGCTTCTTTCTCCTCAAGGCTGGTTATCACAGGGAGGGAGGGAGAGAGAGAGAGATATGTCCCCCCCTTCCCTCAGGACAGGCAGAAGTTCAACAGGTGGGGAGAGAGCATGCAACTAGTAGTAGTTGTTGTTGTTATTATCCTCCCAATTCCAATGAATGGATAGAGAGAGCTCCAAAGTGTCCTTTCATTAACAGGACTGCTCAGCAACTGCAAACTCAAGCCAAGGCCTTTTCCCACCTTTATATTGAATCAATATAGTTCTGGCCTTCCTCTTTTCCTGCTGCCTTCAACATCTAAAGCGCGGAAAAGCGGCTGGGGTGTGGAAAGGATATCAGAGAGAAACACTCCCAGAGAAAATCAAGATGACAACAAATGTGTTTAATGTTCTTAAAAGTGTGCTTAATAGTCTATACTGACTGTTGGCTAAATTACTGTCTTAGAAGTCTACCAAGTATCAGTGCATGTACAACAGCCACATTGCGGCATACAAATATAAGTACACATTAGAAAATGCTCTCACTCTCCTGAATGGTCCTGTATGGGACATAAGTATTCCCCCACTAATCAGTCTCTATACGTAAGACCAGTACTTGTGAGTTAAGTGAGTCAGTCCGTGGCTCCGATGTAATTCATGTGTAGCAAGTACCAGGTCTTAGAAGGCTTTAGACTTCCTCAAGAGTCTAAAGCATACAGTCTCTCGAAATGTCTGCTTACCGGAGGGACATCGATACTTTTCTGGAACACCGTTCCTCTCCTACTCCTGCGATGGGACATCTTTGAATTTTCTCCAATTGATGACACGCTGTAGCCCACCTTCAGCGGTCCTTGCCTTCTAAGACCTGGTACTTGCTACAGACTGCTTTATTGTACATATACCTTATGAGAGACATTAACTGCTTTTAGTTTGAGCACTTTATAGTTAAGCATTTTTCTTTTGATTCAAACCGTGTGAATCTGTGCCTGTGTGTATAGAAAGGACATCTGCAGATGCAGACAGCCCTGGCTATTTGATGATAAACAGAGATGATAATATGAATGAAACAGGCCAAATGGTATAAAGTAAAAAAAGTGAGGGGGGAAGTGAGAAAAACATAGATCAATACATTTTCAGATATACATTTCAGACACATTTTACGGGATTTCTCTAATTGCAAACCAAGCATCCTTACAGCTCATGACAACATAGAAATTATTCTTGTTATGGCCTCGTGTAGGCCAGATATGTCTTCCAAGACATCCTAACCTGCTGGTAACACACACCATAAGAGCTACTAGAAGCATACTTGAGAGCTTAACACATTCTAACAAAAGAGAATCAATATTCTTAGCATAAATATAAGTACAGTATAACAATTCCATGACATGATGCTAATTTCCGGGAGGCATTTAAATGACTTCTCTCCTATGTGGGTCCTATGATGTGAAGCAAAGTTACCACTTTCACTGAAACTTTTTTCACACTCCAGGCATTTAAAAGGATTCTATGTGGGTCCTGTAATGTGAAGCAAGGTTTGATCTTTGACTGAACCTTTTTCCACACTCCAGGCATTTCAATGGCTTTTCTCCTGTGTGGGTCCTGCGATGTTTGGCAAGGTTACAACTTTCACTGAAACTTTTTCCACACTCCAGGCATTTAAAAGGCTTCTCTCCTGTGTGAATCCTGTGATGTGAAGCAAGGTTACTACTCACACTGAAACTTTTTCCACACTCGAGGCACTTAAAAGGCTTCTCCCCTGTGTGGGTCCTATGATGTGAAGCAAGGCTACCATTTTCACTGAAACTTTTTCCACACTCCAGGCATTTAAAAGGCTTCTCTCCTGTGTGGGTCATGCGATGTTTAGCAAGGATGCCACTTTGACTGAAACTTTTTCCACACTCCAGACATTTAAAAGGCTTCTCTCCTGTATGGGTCCTGTGATGTATAGCAAGGTTACCACTCACACTGAAACTTTTTCCACACTCCAGGCATTTAAAAGGCTTCTCCCCTGTGTGGGTCCTATGATGTGAAGCAAGGCTACCATTTTCACTGAAACTTTTTCCACACTCCAGGCATTTAAAAGGCTTCTCTCCTGTGTGGGTCATGCAATGTTTAGCAAGGATGCCACTTTGACTGAAACTTTTTCCACACTCCAGATATTTAAATGGTTTCTCTCCTGTGTGAGTCCTGTGATGTGATGCAAGGTTACCATTTTCACTGAAACTTTTTCCACACTCCAGGCATTTAAAAGGCTTCTCTCCTGTATGGGTCCTGTGGTGTATAGCAAGGTTACCACTCACACTGAAACTTTTTCCACACTCCAGGCATTTAAAAGGCTTCTCTCCTGTGTGGGTCCTGTGATGTTTAGCAAGGCTACCACTATCACTGAAGCTTTTTCCACACTCCAGGCATTTAAAAGGCTTCTCTCCTGTGTGAATCCTGTGATGTGAAGCAAGGTGTTCACTTCGACTGAAGCTTTTTCCACACTCCAGGCATTTAAAAGGGTTCTCTCCTGTGTGGGTCTTGTGGTGTGTAGGAAGACTTCCACCTTTACTGAAGCGTTTGCCACATTTCAAGCCTTGGAACTGCTTCTGCCCTGAATTTGTTTTTTCACTAACTGTAATATATCCTCCTAGTTGAAAAGTTGCTTTATATTCCATATCAGCAATTTTGCGGGGAAAAGCAGATAATTGCCTAGTTTGAAAAGAAAACTCCTGTAAATTCAAATAAAGTTGAAGTCTAATGAAGAATCAATTCTGGAGAGTACCTAGAGAATCATTTGTAAAAACACTGCCCTCCACTCTTCCGTTGGTCCTGGTAACCTTTGAATTTCCACTGTGATTCCTTTCTTTTGTGTTCCCACTGTGCCTGGGGAAGTAAGAAAGATTATTTGGAAATGTGCAAAGAAGTTATAGAAGACTCAGCAATACAAAACCCCATCCCCTACAATACTTTGGTGGAAAAAAGGTAACTCTGATTCCAAGGAAAAACTTCAATGGTATTTATTTATATTAGAAAGCCAGTGTATTCCTGTGCCAGTGGAAGTGAGAAAGCATGCAAAACTTCATCCTGAATAATTGGATGCACATTAGAAGAAAACATTTGAAAATCTTTCATGACAACTGCTCTCAGTACCAAGAAATATCAAGTGCTTTATTGCTGATACCTCCAAACCAAGGTGCCCAAATTTTTCGCTCTGCAGGCCTGACCATGTCCCCAGACAGCTGATCGAGCCTGACCGTGGAAGAGGTGCATCTCTGACAGCCGTAAATGCACCAACTTCCGCTTTTATCACAGGTGAGGGTGCATTTACGCATGCGCAGGTGTTTTTTACGTTTGATATAAATGTGACCACTTCCACTTTGGTGTTTGGCAAGGGCAGGGGGGGAACGTGAAATGATGTTGGAGGGCGGCTGTTAGTTTGGGCACAAAATAATAAAAGACAAAAACGTACAATCATAAGAAAGCTTAATACCAAACCCACTAATGCAAAAAAAAAAAAATAAACATTTTAATAATACTGCATCAACAATATGTTCTCCAGCACCATCGGTTGTTTTCATCGTATCCATATGTCCCTCTAAAAATTATCCTTTTTATGACTTAATTCCTTTTCATGCTGTTTATAGCTTCTACTAACAGGGGTACCTGGCTTTGCCTGCGTGGGGGACCCAACATGGGGCATGGAGCGACCTGGGCAAAATACATCCACACATGACACACCCACACAATACACACACACCCACGCATGACACACTCACAACACACACAGGACACACACAACCCATTCGCACCAATGCCATCCACTGCACACACGACACAACACACACATCACACAATACAACACACACCAATACACACAACACACACCAATACACACCCCACCCAGACCCAACGTCACAACACACCCATACAGCACACACTGACACAACACACACACAATAACCCCCAGACACAGTACACACTCCACACACACACAACCCACTCCCACCAATCCCTCCCACTGCACACACAACATGACACAACACCCACACCCACACAATACGCAATACTCTGCACATGTTCTGAGTTCAATCAGGACTGGGATGAAGGTTGACTGAGCCTTCTATCCTTCTGAAGTTGGTAAAATGAGTACCCAGCATGTTGGGGCAAAATATTATGTCAACTGTCCAGAGACTGCACAAGCACCATGGAGTATATACATGTTATTGTTACTGTTATCAAGAGGCGGATTCGTAGGATACCTAAGAGACAGTGTCACCCCAAAAACATCTGTCCATCCCACCAGAGCGGACCGGAGAGGCTCCCTCAAGATACCATCAGCTAGAGAGGCCCGACTCTCTACCACAAGGAGGGCCTTTTCACTGTCCTATGGAACCTCATACCAACCGAGTTACACCTCCAGACTGAGCTGTTGCCCTTCGGGAAAGAGCTGAAAACATGGGATAAAATAAAATATGCGGGTTTTGCTGCCAATCCCTGCGTAAGTAATATACACTGTACCACAGTGTATATATATATATACGATGATACATTTATAATAAAAAAGTGTGATATATGCAACAAGAAAAAACAGGCTATCTATATACATATCAACCAGTAGGTCAAGACTTACTTAGGAGTAAGCCTCAATAAACACACGACTTACTTCCAAATAAAAACACAGATCATCAGGCTGCACAAGCTGTAATCTTACACACCTGTGGTTGAGAATAAGCCCACTCAAACTAGGGCATTGACTTCTCAGTAAATACATATACAGAGGGGTTATATGCAGTGGTGGGCATCAGCAGGTTCACACCAGTTCACCAGAACCAGTAGCAGAAATTTTGGCTGGCCCTGCCCATCCAAGTTTTGAAATAAAGTATTCCTAATTTGGATGCAATGCAAGGCTTTCCCCTGGCTACACTCACCATACCTTGCCCACAGTGTGGTATTATTATTTTTTGAGCCCACCATTGGTTATATGGCTACAAAATACATGCCACTCACACTAATGTGGTCTGCAGATTTTAGCATAACCATGCGAGCATTCCACATTTAGCAGCCTGTTTGGAAGAGATTGAATGTTTTAGACCTGATAGACAGAGTACCTGAAGAATTATGGACGGAGGTTTGGGACATCACATAGGAAGCGGCAATTAGAAACATACCAAAGGAAAGGAAGTGTAAGAAAGCAAAGTGGCTATCCAGTGAGACTATTAAAATAGCTGAGGAAAGAAGGAAACCCAAAAGCAAAGGCGAAAGAGAAAGATTCACTCAAACTGAATCCAGACTTTCAAAGAAAAGCAAGGAGATAACAAGGCCTTCTTAAATAAACAGTGCAAAGTAATAAAGGAAAACAACAGAAGGGGAAAGACTAGCAATCACCGCCCAGCCCACCACTGCGCCCTTTCCCCCTCCCATTAGTGCCGGAAACACTTCCCTTCCCATGTTCCTAGCCCAAACAGGGCTGAAAAGGTGCGCTTTTACCTCCACACTTCCTGCGCGCCTTCAGTACTGAGCTAGGCACATGGGAAGGGGAATGTTTCCGGTGCCAGGAGTAGGCCGCCCAGCCCACCAACCCACTCCCTGCCCACCTTACAGCAGTGGCGGGGTACTGCTCTGTGCTCTTCCTCCTCCTCCTCTTCCCAGCTCCTGGTCGGTCCGGAGTGCAGGGGGAGGGGGAGGAGGTGGGCATGGTGTGGGAGGGAGGTGGTCATGGCCAAGCAGGTCTGCTGTATGGGGTAAATGTGTATACTGTACCTTTAAGCCTGCTGTAATGCCTGTATGCAGCTGATTAAAATCAGCAAGTGACTCAGCAAACTTTACTACATATAAACAACTCCATTTCCAACCAGACTTCGGAGGAGTAAAAGGAGAACTGCGTAGTGTCTTGCTGTAACACAAGTCTCCCCAGAACTGGCAAAGAAAAGGACATTCTGCCCGACAAATCTGAAAGCAAGCTGGAAGATTCTCTGCCCAGTGGAGCCGTGCAAGAAGGCAGACAGAGACTGAGACTGCCAGAATCTCAAGAACGCTTCCTGTAAGCATAGCTTTGTTTTCTACTGATAAGAACGCCTGAACTATTCTGTAGCCAGCAGCAGCTATCTTGTTGTTTTGTTTGTTGCCAACCTGCGCAAACTTTTTCAACAACCAGTAACTATGCCATAGGCGATTGCCAAGGTCTGTGACAGACTGTTTTATTGTACATATACCTAATGAGAGACATTAACTGCTTTTAGTTTGAGCGCTTTATAGCTAAGCATTTTTCTTTTGATTCAAACCGTGTGAATCTGTGCCTGTGTGTATAGAAAGGACATCTGCAGATGCAGACAGCCCTGGCTATTTGATGATAAACAGAGATGATAATATGAATGAAACAGGCCAAATGGTGTAAAGTCAAAAAGTGAGGGGGGAAAGTGAGAAAAACATAGATCATTACATTCCCAGATATACATTTCAGACACATTCTACGGGATTTCTCTAATTGCAAACCAAGCATCCTTACAGCTCATGATAACATAGAAACCATTCTTGTTATGGCCTCGTGTAGGCCAGATATGGCTCATCTACCAAGACATCCTAACCTGCTGGTAACACACACTATAACAGCTACTAGAAGCATACTTGAGAGCTTAACACATTCTAACAAAAGAGAATCAATATTCTTAGCATAAAATATAAGTACAGTATAACAATTCCATAACATGATGCTACTTTCCGGTAGGCATTTAAATGACTTATCTCCTATATGGGTCCTATGATGTGAAGCAAAGTTACCACTTTCACTGAAACTTTTTTCACACTCCAGGCATTTAAAAGGATTCTATGTGGGTCCTGTAATGTGAAGCAAGGTTTGATCTTTGACTGAACCTTTTTCCACACTCCAGGCATTTCAATGGCTTTTCTCCTGTGTGGGTCCTGCGATGTTTGGCAAGGTTACAACTTTCACTGAAGCTTTTTCCACACTCCAGGCATTTAAAAGGCTTCTCTCCTGTGTGAATCCTGTGATGTGAAGCAAGGTTACTACTCACACTGAAACTTTTTCCACACTCGAGGCACTTAAAAGGCTTCTCCCCTGTGTGGGTCCTATGATGTGAAGCAAGGCTACCATTTTCACTGAAACTTTTTCCACACTCCAGACATTTAAATGGTTTTTCTCCTGTGTGGGTCCTGTGATGTGATGCAAGGTTACCATTTTCACTGAAACTTTTTCCACACTCCAGGCATTTAAAAGGCTTCTCTCCTGTATGGGTCCTGTGATGTATAGCAAGGTTACCACTCACACTGAAACTTTTTCCACACTCCAGGCATTTAAAAGGCTTCTCTCCTGTGTGGGTCCTGTGATGTTTAGCAAGGCTACCACTATCACTGAAGCTTTTTCCACACTCAAGGCATTTAAAAGGCTTCTCTCCTGTGTGAGTCCTGTGATGTAAAGCAAGGTGTTCACTTCGACTGAAGCTTTTCCCACACTCCAGGCATTTAAAAGGCTTCTCTCCTGTGTGAATCCTGTGATGTGAAGCAAGGTTACTACTCACACTGAAACTTTTTCCACACTCCAGGCACTTAAAAGGCTTCTCCCCTGTGTGGGTCCTGTGATGTGAAGCAAGGCTACCACTTTCACTGAAACTTTTTCCACACTCCAGGCATTTAAAAGGCTTCTCTCCTGTGTGGGTCCTGCGATGTTTAGCAAGGCTACCACTCTCACTGAAGCTTTTTCCACACTCCAGGCATTTAAAAGGCTTCTCTCCTATGTGGGTCTTGTGGTGTGTAGGAAGACTTCCACCTTTACTGAAGCGTTTGCCACATTTCAAGCCTTGGAACTGCTTCTGCCCTGAATTTGTTTTTTCACGAACTGTAATATATCCTCCTAGTTGAAAAGTTGCTTTATATTCCATATCAGCAATTTTGCGGGGAAAAGCAGATAATTGCCTAGTTTGAAAAGAAAACTCCTGTAAATTCAAATAAAGTTGAAGTCTAATGAAGAATCAATTCTGGAGAGTACCTAGAGAATCATTTGTAAACTCTTCGGTTGGTCCTGGTAACCTTTGAATTTCCACTGTGATTCCTTTCTTTTGTGTTCCCACTGTGCCTGGGGAAGTAAGAAAGATTATTTGGAAATGTGCAAAGAAGTTATAGAAGACTCAGCAATACAAAACCCCATCCCCTACAATACTTTGGTGGAAAAAAGGTAACTCTGATTCCAAGGAAAAACTTCAATGGTATTTATTTATATTAGAAAGCCAGTGTATTCCTGTGCCAGTGGAAGTGAGAAAGCATGCAAAACTTCATCCTGAATAATTGGATGCACATTAGAAGACAACATTTGAAAATCTTTCATGACAACTGCTCTCAGTACCAAGAAATATCAAGTGCTTTATTGCTGATACCTCCAAACCAAGGTGCCCAAACTTTTCGCTCTGCAGGCCTGACCATGTCCCCAGACAGCTGATCGAGCCTGACCGTGGAAGAGGTGCATCTCTGACAGCCGTAAATGCACCCACTTCCGCTTTTATCACAGGTGAGGGTGCATTTACGCATGCGCAGGTGTGTTTTACGTTTGATATAAATGTGACCACTTCCACTTTGGTGTTTGGCAATGGCAGGGGGGGGGACGTGAAATGATGTTGGTGGGCGGCTGTTAGTTTGGGCACAAAATAATAAAAGACAAAAACGTACAATCATAAGAAAGCTTAATACCAAACCCACTAATGCAAAAAAAATAATAATAAACATTTTAATAATACTGCATCAACAATATGTTCTCCAGCACCATCGGTTGTTTTTATCGTATCCATATGTCCCTCTAAAAATTATCCTTTTTATGACTTCTTAATTCCTTTTCATGCTGTTTATAGCTTCTACTAACAGGGGTACCTGGCTTTGCCTGCGTGGGGGACCCAACATGGGGCATGGAGCGACCTGGGCAAAATACATCCACACATGACACACCCACACAATACACACACACCCACGCATGACACACTCACAACACATACAGGACACACACAACCCATTCGCACCAATGCCATCCATTGCACACACGACACAACACACACATCACACAATACAACACACACCAATACACACAACACACACCAATACACACCCCACCCAGACCCAACGTCACAACACACCCATACAGCACACACTGACACAACACACACACAATAACCCCCAGACACAGTACACACTCCACACACACACAACCCACTCCCACCAATCCCTCCCACTGCACACACAACATGACACAACACCCACACCCACACAATACGCAATACTCTGCACATGTTCTGAGTTCAATCAGGACTGGGATGAAGGTTGACTGAGCCTTCTATCCTTCTGAAGTTGGTAAAATGAGTACCCAGCATGTTGGGGCAAAATATGTCAACTGTCCAGAGACTGCACAAGCACCATGGAGTATATAAATGTTATTGTTACTGTTATCAAGAGGCGGATTCGTAGGATACCTAAGAGACAGTGTCACCCCGAAAACATCTGTCCATCCCACCAGAGCGGACCGGAGAGGCTCCCTCAAGATACCATCAGCTAGAGAGGCCCGACTCTCTACCACAAGGAGGGCCTTTTCACTGTCCTATGGAACCTCATACCAACCGAGTTACACCTCCAGACTGAGCTGTTGCCCTTCGGGAAAGAGCTGAAAACATGGGTGCAGGGCTGCCACTGACTAATGCATCCAAAAATAGTGAGATAGTGAGGGTTTTTTTAAAAAAAAAGTGAGAAAAAAGTGAGTTTTTGCCCCAAAAGGTAAGTAGATAGGGAGTAAATCCATAACAATTTTCGTTTTTTGGGCCGTTTATCGGCTTTATCAATCAGCAGAAATGAAGCAAACCAATAAATTTTCCAATAGTATTGTTATCAATGTATAATTTTGGATTGGACACTCAGAAATAATAAACATGAAATCAATACAATATTTAAGAAACTTTTTTTCTTTCTAAATTTGCAAAAAATTAAACAAGGCTTATGTCATTATGGACTTCTTGACTAGAAAAAAGAAGCCTAAAACAAATGATACTGACATACTGGCACATAAGAATTTAGAAATGATAGATGTCATCAGTCTTACAATAAAATTGACAAGAAGTCATCAGTCTTGAAGGTAAATCTAACTGTCGGGGCCGTCGCTTCCCATGATTCTTGAAGACTTTTTCAAGTAAGGAGGAGATGCGTTTCTGGATCTTCTTCAGTGGCTCCGCCTGATTTTTGTGAAGGTCTTCGGCCCAGGATCGCATGCTGCAGGCACCCTTGAGCATAATTTGAGCTATTTTTGCAGTTTTCAGATCGCCCATGCACACAGCAGTTTTAAGCTTTTGGTTGGCTTCATCAATTAGATTATCAGAAGCTTGTCTCTTCTGTTCTTCGGTTTCTTTCGCCTTCCTTAAATCTTCTTGCAATTTTACTAGGTCCTTTTCTTGAATTTGCGCTCTTCCCTCTTCTTTCTTGCACCAAATATTTTCCTTCTCCTTTTTTCATGCTCATCCTCTGCATCCTTGCACTTGTCCTCTAAATAATCTAAATATTTGCTGTGAGAGCCAGCTGCCACTTTAAGGAGCGTGTGTGTAATGGGGACAGCTTTAGCTCGTCATTCAGGGTGCACTCTTCCATTACGGCTTGGTCTGCCAGAAGTTGGCTTCTCGATTCCAAAAATCCACATTCCACATCCGAACTTCCATGAGCCGTTGTTAGTCCTGCCACGACTCCCCGCTCGCATAAATACCGCACACGCATGAGACAGGCAGACATGGCGCTGAAAACCCTGTCGAGTATGAGATGCTTAGTGTATATCTTAGTGACATGAGGAGAGCCCTACTAACTCATGGTGTCCATGAGGTATATAAATTTGTGTAGCCTGGTGCTTGCTGGAAGCATTATATTGCCATGGATTTTTAAAGATGGTCTTGTAGATGAAACCTAGAGGGAGGAAAGAGAGGAAAAACACCTCTCCCATGAGGGGGGGATGCACATAGAGAAATATAGCTGGCATATGAACAATGAGTTGAATACCAGGTAATAGATATCGACTATCCTTTCATCCATAATGGAAGCAAAGGAAATCAATTGCCTTTGTCTTAAATCCCTGGCCGAAGCAGCTGGTGGAGGGGGCCATTTTAAAAGTACATCGAGCCTTTCCTTTCCTCAGCAGTGTCCTGCATTTTCTAGGCCTTAGGATATGGCTAAGATGCTGACTGGGAGGCATGTTAGAACAAGGCTGGTTGCAAGACCCGAAAGAGCCTAGGCTGTAGCAGGCCTTAGGAAGAAAAGGCACATTTTCTAGGCCTTAGGAAGAAAAGGCGCGATAGAAATGCCTGGTTGCATGGCCTGAAAGCATTGAGGAGCCATTAATATGCTCCTTGTCTAACAATAAGACAGTTTGCAGTAGCATTGCTATGATACAATGTGGAGCCATTAATATGCCCCCGTCTAACAATAAGACTGTTTGTAGTACCTATCAAGTAAACAGTAATTAAACGCTTCAAAGAAACAGACATTATAAAATCTAGTAGTCTCCTGAAAGACTGCTTTATTCCTTTTTTAACAAGAGGAATTGTAGATACAAAATTAGAGTTGAAAAACATAGTTTGAAAGAGGCAAAGAAAGTTCGGTTTCACTTACCAGTGATAACTTTCGTTCTTCGAGTATATAGTTTGTGAATACACACTCATGGGTTATGCGCCTGCGCAGAACGGCCGATCGGAGGCTTGAAAAGCTATTGGTCAAAAGTTTTGGCGGTAAGACCGCCCACCGTACCGCCCACCCTGAGGCGCCCGTGCTCCATTTTACCTCAGTTCCATACTTAAGCCAAGCACAGGATAAACCAATTGATCTCATCCGTGCAGTTCAAGAGGGGAGGCAGGGTGGGTAGTGTGTATTCACAAACTATATACTCGAAGAACGAAAGTTATCACTGGTAAGTGAAACCGAACTTTCTCCTTCGTATAGTTTGTGAATCCACACTCATGGGAGATTAGCAAGCTCACACTTACTTGGTCGGTGGGCAGTCGGATGAGATGATCCCACGATGAAGATGATGACGATCAGGCAGGGTGAACTGTCAAGGGCGATGGGCCCAGAGCCCCCGAGTGAGGACGACACGGCCAAGCCTGGCGTCCGCAGTGGCTCTGGTGTCCACCCTGTAGTGCTGGACAAATGTAGAAGGTCTGGACCAGGTGGCAGCCTTACAGATGTCCTCAAGCGGTGTGCCCTCCAGAAAGGCCGTGGATGTTGCAACCGCTCTGGTAGAGTGCGCCCTGACATGCGGTGGAGGGGGCAGCGATGCCGACTCGTAGGCCAGGTAGATGGTAGAGGTGATCCATTTGGAGAACCGCTGCGCTGAGATGGGTTCACCTTTGGACTTGCCCCCATACGCCACGAAAAGGCGTTGCGACTTCCTGAACTCCCTTGTCCTGCTGGTGTAAAACAATAAAGCCCGTTTGACATCCAGCGTGTGCCAAGTCCTTTCTTGGGCGTTAGCGGGGTTCTGGAAGAATGTTGGCAAGGAGATAGTCTGTGCCATATGAAACTGGGAGACCACCTTGGGGAGGAAGGTGATGTCCGGTTGGAGCAGCACACGGTCATTGAAGAACTGGAGAAAGGGTGCGTCCGCCCGCAGGGCGACCAGTTCACCAGCTCGTCGAGCAGACGTGATGGCCACCAGAAAGGCCGTCTTCCATGTGAGGAGACGAGCATCCGCGGTAGCCATGGGCTCGAAAGGAGTCCTGGTGAGCGCGTTAAGGACGGTAGAGAGTGACCATTGGGCCGTCGGAGTCCTGACCGGCGGGAAGGCGTTCCGCAATCCCTTGAGGAAGCGTTTCACCGTTTGGTCGCGGAAAGCGCCAGAAGCGGGCGAGCCAGCTGGAGAGTGAGCCACCACCGCTGCGAGGTGTACTCGGATGGAGGCGATGCTGAGGCCAGACTCCGCCAGATGGAGGAGGTAGGTCAAGACATCCTGCAGTTCCACCTGCGAGGGGGGGTGTCTGCTGAGATGCCAGGAAAGCACAAAAGCGTCTGTATTTGGAAGCGTAGGACTTCCTTGTGGACGGGCGCCTGGCTAGTTCCAGGATCCTGGACAGTCTGGGGTTATCCTCCACGCGGTGAGGTGGAGGCTGGGCAGGTCCGAGTGGTGGAGCTGGCCCTGCTCCATCTGGAGGAGCGTCGGTGACTCCGGTAGCGTGCGATACTGAGATGACATGCGCAACAGCAGCGGAAACCATGGTTGGCGAGGCCATGCTGGGGCCACTGGGATGGCTCTGGTCCTGTGCTGGAGCATTCTGGTGAGGGCCTTCTGGACCAGGGGAAACGGAAGAAAAGCGTAGAAATAGTCCTGATCCCACCGTTTCATGAAGGCATCGTCCTCGGAGTTGGCACCGATGCCCGCCCTGGAGCAGTACCTGTGGCATTTCGTGTTGGACACCGATGCGAAGAGGTCGATGTTCGGAGTCCCCCAGGCCTCGCAGAGTGACTGAAACACCTCGTCGTTCAGTTCCCATTCGTGGGTCGTCGAGGTGAGGCGGCTGAGATGGTCGGCCAGGACATTCAGCTTGCCCTGAATGTGCACTCCAATCGGGAAAATGTGCCTCTCCAGGCACCACTCCCAGAGTTGCACAGCGAGGTAAAGAAGGGTGGTGGATCGTGTTCCTCCCTGCTTGTTCAGGTACGCCACAGCCGTGGTGTTGTCCGAGGCCACTTGGACCGCCTTGCCCATGAGCAAGGTCTCGAAGGAACGGAGGGCCTTCCAAATGGCCAGCAGCTCCAAGTAGTTGATATGGTGCACCATCTCCTGAGGTGACCAAGGGTTGTTGACCGTGAGAGTCCCGCAGGCAGCCCCCCAGCTGAGGTTGCTTGCGTCGGTCAATATTTGCAGCGAAGGTTGCGGGGGGTAAAAACTCTTCCCCGTAGCCACGTTGAGTGGTGTCGTCCACCACACCAGCTGGTCCCTCAGCTCCGGGGACGGAGTTAGCCGTTTGGACTGACTCTGCCGGAGCGCATCGAATTCGTGCAGAAGCCACGACTGTAGGGACCGGAACTTTAACTTGGCGTGAGGGACCACAGCCGTCGTTGAGGCCATAAGGCCTAGCAGTCTTTGAGCCTTTTTCGCCCGGATGCACGGTTTGGTACGTAGGTCGTTCACTCCCTGCGCGATGTCCTGCAGGCGCTTCTGGGGTGCAAAGGCTCTGGTGGCAAGCGAGTCGAGTACCGCTCCGATGTACTCGACGCGTTGAGAGGGGATCAGCTTCGATTTGGTGAAGTTGATCCTGAGGCCGAGACTCTCCATGAGGTGGACCGTGAACTGCGTGTCCCGAATGGCCAACGAGCTGGTGGGGGATACGATCAACCAGTCGTCGATGTATGGGAAGACCCTGATTCCCCGCTGGCGAAGGAAGGCGGCCACCGGAGCCATGCATTTGGTGAAGACCCGCGGTGCCGTGGCCAGACCGAACGGTAGACATCGGTACTGGTAAACCGAATCGCCGATGCGGAATCGAAGGAACCTCCGGTGCTCCTCGAGGATGGAGACATGGAAGTAAGCGTCCTTGAGGTCTATGACTGTGAACCAGTCCCCTTTGTTGATGAGGGGAAGGACGGTCTGCAGGGTCACCATCCGGAACTTCCTGGTGTGGATGCATTTGTTGAGGCGGCGCAGGTCCAGGATCGGGCGAAGTCCTCCGTCCTTCTTCTGGACCACGAAGTACCTCGAGTAGAAGCCGTTGTCCCAATCGGGCGGGGCCACCTGCTCGATGGCTCCCTTGGACAGAAGAGTTGATATTTCTTCCTCCAAATGGGGGGACGAGGTGGTGAAACGATGTCTTCCTACCCGAGGCGCCCGCACGAACTCGATGGCGTAGCCAGAGGACAAGATCCTTAAGACCCACCGGTCGTCCGTGATGCCCGACCATACCTGAAGGAAGTTCCGGAGGGGGAGGTACGGGAGATGGAGCGTGAGAGACTCGGCCGTCGCAGCTTCAAACGCGCGACTTGGACTTAGCGTCCGAACGCTTGCCGTGTCCGTAGGGTTGGTAGCACGGCTTGTGCTGGCGTCGTTGTTTGTACGAGCCAGACCTGGGCTGCTCTACCGGGCCACCCTGTTGTTGCGGGTTCCCCTGGTAGCGCCGCGTGAAGGGCTGGAACCTCGGCCTGGCAGGCGGAGCCGGCGTGGTGAGCCCCAGAAACTTGGCGGTGGAGTTGGTCTTGGCGGTGGAGCAGGATCGCAGACGACATGTCCTTCGCCGCATAGTCATTTATATGCCTGGCGGTTCGCATCTGTTGCTCCGCCAGGAAATCGCCCTCGGATGCCAGCGCGTCAATCCGTTTCTGGGCGTCGGCAGGTAACGTCGCCGTTTCGGCCTTCACCCGCTCCCAGAGGTGAGACTGGTACAGGCCCATGGCAGCCGAGTAGTTGGCGGCGCGGAGGAAGAGGGAACCGGTGGCGTAGAATTTGCGGCCCACCGCGTCCAGCTTCTTCCCCTCCGGGGTCGACGGAACCGGGAACCCGCTGGTGGCCGTCCTGTGTTGGAAGGCCTTGACCACCAGGGAATTCGGCAGGGGATGTGCCTGCAGGAACTCGACGTTCTCGTCCAGGACTCTATACATGCCGTCGAGCCTGGACGAAACAGAGTGCGCCGACACCGGCTTCCTCCATGTCGCCTTCGCCGACGTCAGCATGGACGGAAGCATGGTGATATGGACCGGCCGTACCGCACGCCTGTCCAGTTTTGCGGTCATTTGGTCGTCACCTTCCAGTGGTGGCTGGTCCACCTTCAGGTTCAACGCGGTCCCCAGGCGCATCAGCATGGCCGTGAGCGAGCGTTGATCCTCACCACGCGGTGGGTCAACCGCGCCGATGGCCTGGTCCGGCGTCCGCTCGGCGTCGACGTCTCCCTCGTCCTCCTCCGAAGAGGCGCTGGAGTCATCGGAGGACGAGGGAGGAACTCTTACATCCACGTCGGGACCGCGCCAGTACGGCCTGGGCGGGCCGACGGGATGGGAGTCCACCGCTTCAACGTCTGGACCAACCCGCAGCGATGTGGGTGGGCCAGCGGAGCGGACACTCGACCCTCGGGAGGTCGGTGGGGCCACAGCAGGGCCAGCATCCCTGGGGCTTGCGGTGGTCGGTACCGGAGCCGCAGAGGCCGCAGGCATGGAGGTCTTAAACCGGTTGGCAAAAGTCTGAGCCATGACCTCAAACATCTCCTTCAGGAACTCCCTGTGGGATGGGTCCCCCACCGTCGGGAGTGATGAAACGGTGGCCGACGAAACGGTGGCTGGCTGGGTCGGCGACGAAACGGTGGCTGGTAAAATCGGCGACGAAATGGTGGCCGGCCTGGTGATCGCCGCGTCGTCGAGCGTCGGAGTCCTGGGCCTTGGGGAGACGGAGGCCTGCCTCATAGGCGAGCGGGCCCTCCCACGAGGCGGTGACGGGAGTA
The DNA here is from genome assembly GCA_035047305.1 of Bradypodion pumilum. NCBI lineage: Eukaryota > Metazoa > Chordata > Lepidosauria > Squamata > Chamaeleonidae > Bradypodion > Bradypodion pumilum. The sequence continues at coordinate 471,593,812 of JAWDJD010000002.1, forward strand.
CCTGAAGTGGGCGAGCTGGAGCCCCAGCCCTGCGTCCTTTTTCAGGCGAACCCGAGGAGGACCGTCCTCCCCAGATGGAAGACCCAGGAGACGGACATCTCGCGACCGAGTATGGTGGCGAAGGTCCCGGAGACACAGGGGTGTGCGGAGTAGGCGGGAGCGATCGCCTCTTCTCCGACCCGCGCTTCTTTTTCTTGTCTCCGTTCTTGTCCCTCTTCTTCTTCTTCTTGATGGTGGCGGAAGAAGAGGTCGAAGGCGGCGGAGGCTGAGAGACGCTAGCCGAGGTAGAAGCGGCCACAACGGGAGCCAGAGAGAGTTCCATCAGGTGCGCTTTGAGCCGGTAGCTCTGGTTTTGCACGGCCAGACGGGTGAATTTCTTGCAGTGGGGGCAAGACTGGCTCTGATGAGACTCTCCGAGGCAGAAAAGGCAGAGGCTATGCCCGTCGGAAGCCGGAAACTTTTTCAGGCAAGCCGAGCACTGTTTGAAGGCCGCCCCATCAAAGAAAAAATTCTTCCAACGGAAGTTTCTGGAACGCGGTTACCCCGAAGGGCTGGCCAGCCGCCACCCCCTTGAGGGGGGAAACGGTGACCGAAGCGAGTAGGTAACTGAGTCCACCAGAAGGAAGAAACAGCACCGGGGTGGCGATCCTGCCCGAAGGACAAGATCACCGAGAAAAATTGTTGAAATTTGCCAAAAGACTTTCCCTAGAAGGGCGAAAAAATTGAGGAAGCTCTCAACGATCGTCCTGCTGCTACGGCGGAAAGAAGAGAACTGAGGTAAAATGGCGCACGGGCGCCTCAGGGTGGGCGGTACGGTGGGCGGTCTTACCGCCAAAACTTTTGACCAATAGCTTTTCAAGCCTCCGATCGGCCGTTCTGCGCAGGCGCATAACCCATGAGTGTGGATTCACAAACTATACGAAGGAGAACAAGACTTACATTGATCCCTCTCTGGACGATTGAAGAGAACTGCTGGAGTCACTGAGAATAGAAAATATCGGGCGGGTCCTCCTCTAACAAATTTTCCCTTCTTTTTTCAAAGCTCTGGTATAGTCCGAAATGGGAGTTCTGCGTAAGCACAAACCCCAAACGTGTGGATTCACAGACGTCTCGAAGAAGACAAAACTATTTTGACACGGAATGTGTCGTTTCGTTAAAAAAGTGAGAATAGTGAGTAATTTCACAAAATAGTAAGGGACCATTGAAAATAGTGATTAATAGTGAGAATAGTGAGTCAGTGGCAGCCCTACCTGGATGGCAAAGCAGGTGTGGGGCACCAGTGGCATGGTGACCCCCTCCCTGCTGGCTCATATAGTGTAGGTCTCTCCGCTTTTTAGCTGCTTTTTAAGTCACCTTTTAAACTGCGATTATTTAAATAATTGATGGGGTGGGTGTTTACTAGCATGGGTTCCCGGCATTGCCCGGGTGAGGGACACAACCGGGCCAAAGGAGGGGCCATTCCACCTCACTGCCGCTACCTAGTGTTGCGGCAAGAGTTGGCGGGGTCAACACACACAGAAACATCACACGTGACACAACACACCCACACAGCACACACCATACACCCCCATACACAAAAACCCGTCACAAAACCCATAGCACCACAGCCACACACATCCAACACGAGACAACCCAAGCGCACAACACACAAACCCTCAACATCCACCACACCCACCCGACACACAACACCCCTGAGACACAACACACAGAGAGACAACATATACACCTCCCCCACACGACACACCCACACTACCCCTACACACACAACACACACACGCGCACAAAACACATGACACGATATACACACACCCGACACACATCACACATCACACACACACCGATTCCCTGTCCTTACCGCCACCGTGCCGTATCCAGCGTCGCCCCAGGCTGGGGCACCCCAGGTGGCAGAGGTCGTGGCACACCACCAGGCCGGCGGGAGCAGTGGACTAGGCATGGGTCGGGTGCAGGAGCTGCGTGGAACGGCTCAGGGCAGGGTGGGAAGTGCGGCCCGGCGACCAGGCAGGCAACAGGTATTGACCGTGTGAGGACCCAAGCTCGGCTGAGGAGAGACCAGGGCATGACACCGCCCCGGCCCCCTACCTCCCTGTTGCCTTATCTTCTATGCATGCTTGTCACCCTCGTGGTGGTCCCGGTGTTGCCGGACAGAACCCCCAAGGGCGCCTCCTCCTTCATCTCCAACCCAGCAGCTGAGGCCTGGATAGCTTTGCGAAGCCTGTATTTCTGTGAGGGGACATGCTGCCCTGGTGCTTCCTGGGGATCGTAGTTCCTTGGGTGGCTGGCTCCTATTGAGAAGAATGGAGAGCGGGACTACAGCTCCCAGCGGACACTCCTTAAACTCCACTGTCCAACTGCCTCCTCGTGCTGTCCCTGAGCGCAAAGGTTGTTGGGAACAATAGTCCCACTCTCCATTCTTCTCAATGGGGGCTGGCCACCCAAGGAACTACGATCCCCAGGATGCACCAGGGCCACTCTTCCATTGCTGTTTGGTGTCTGCCTGCCGGCAAAGGGGGGTTACTTTGCGGCCCGTTTTCAGGGTGACAAACCCCGAAATGGGCTGCTGCTCCCCCGCCCCGGCCTGGCCATGCGCACTAGCTAAGCAGGTGCAAGGTTTCTCGGGGTGTGGGGTCCACAGTGTGGTGGGTTAGAGGTAACAAACCTTAGGACAGGTTGATTTTAGTTATATAGATAGATTAAATTAAGGGTTTTAAATATTGCAATGTTTTATTTTGTTGTTGTTATGCGGCCATAGTTGCTCATTCAAATTGGATGACAGTACATAAATTTGAAGTAATTATAAATAAATAAACAAATGGAGTGTGCATTCACACATGTGAGTGAATTGTGTTGGTGTTAAGCAAAACTCCTTGAAGATTTTGCCAAAGTAAAACTCAGTACTGCTGAGGCAACATGATAACCCATCATGCTTGAAGCTTTTTCTGACAGAGATAAGAGAGATTCTCCTTAATGCTATTCTTCCCTAATGCTATTTATGTAATAGGTGTTTTACAAACACCCTCCTATCTTATTCTCCTCAAACAACCTCTCTCCAAATAAAGTCTTTCCCTGTTTCTCTGAGGCCTAGGGAGTTTGGAATTGTTTTCTAAGAAAATTTCTTCACAGCCCTTAATTTAATTTTAATTTAATAGTCATATTTATATATGCCGCCCACTCAGGCAGAACCCGACTCAGGGCGGCATTACAACAAGTTCTAAAAACACATAAAAACACTTTAAAAGACCCACATCCCACCCACTTTGCCTTTTACTTTGCCCTGCAGTTTGTGCAACTTTACAAGAAAAACAAACTCTACAGAGTTTCAAAAACTGGGGCAATTAAAGGAATGTATCGAGCAAAAATGGCCACGATAACGGACAAAAACAATAGGGACATAACAGATGCAGAAGAGATAAAGAAAAGATGGCAAAAATTCACAGAAGAACTCTACAAAAAGGACCTTAATGTCCCTGACAACCACAATGGTGTGATCATTGACCTTGAGCCAGACATCCTGGAGAATAAAGTCAAGTGGGCCCTGTAAGGAATGAATGTACTTAGGGTAAAATGGATGTATGAGCGTTGAGTAAAAATGGATATAAAAATTGCCTTTGTAAAAGTGCAGCACAACGAAAGGAATAACTATTTGAGGCAAAGGGCTTTGAAGCCACTGTTTCTTTAAGTATTCTGCAGTTACACAAAAATAAAGTTTCTTGAGCAATAAAGTTTCTTTAATCCATCAATTGTGTTATATCTTTTATCAATTAGAACATAAAACAGATGTCTTCTCATAACTAGAACGTAAAACAGATATCTTCTCTCTACCATAAACTGTCTCTTTTTCGTAACTCAAAGTTTCTCAAAACTGATTATGTGCTCAAGTCCAAAGCACTGTAAAAATGTAGTGGTTATAGTTTTTTCACAATGTTTTTCACAATATCCACAAAAATCTGGACCACATAGGTCTCCAAGCAGTGCAGTAATCCCCGAAATTCATTCACTTCTCGAGCAGATATCAGCTAATTCAACGGGGACTGCCCGCTGTTCTGTCGTTTTTAATTACAATAAGCTGTCTCGAAGTCCACCCGGTTTGGAGGCTTTTTACTTTTTTCAGGAGAATAAATGAAAATTTTTATATGTGGAATTAACGAACAAAGTTTACAATACGTCATTCAATAACATCCACCAACTACATGAAGCTTATCTTAACCTATAAAATCGAGGGTTAACCATTGGAACTTGGTATAGGCTCCTTAGCCAGGCCCCACTAGCCTGCACCCTCCATTCGGGAACACGTCCGAACTGGGTACGCAGGTAAACGCAAGACTGAGAAATGCGCCAGTGGGGCAAGAGCCCCACAAATGCAAAAAGGGGAAACTGGCTGAGAGGCGAGAGCACAAAGAACTTGAGAAACGTGCCGCGGCCAATGAAAAATAAGCTTCAGAAAAAAACTGCAGAACGAACTATGAATCCCAGAGTCCTCTGTGCTGCACAACCCCTCAGCCATTGAGGCTGAGGGACGTGAGCGCAGAGGAGGCTGGCAAAGCATGGCATGCCAAAGTTAAAAAATAAACCGTCGGGAGGGAAAGACTTTTAAAGACCCAGCGGGACTCAGGAGGTAAGCACGGTAGTGCCGATTAGGGAGTGGGGGGCGAGGCATGGCCCCGGTAACAATGCTGGCCCCCCTGCCCAACCCCTAGCCCACCCTTCCTAACCCCCACCGACCACGCTTACCTCTTGGCTCCGACTGGGTAGTTAAAGGTTTCCCTCCCGGTGTTGCCTTCTACTTCTCGCCGTCGCTTCTCTGTAGGCTGCCTGGAGAGTAAACTCCTTTCCAAGCAAACCCAGAAAGAAACAAACCCCCTCCCTGCTGGGGATTTCTTTTCCCCAGGAGCCAAAGGTGTCTTTGCCTCCCAAATCGCTTCTCTCTGGGCTGTCTGGAAAGTAAACTCCTTTCCAAGCAAACCTAGAAAGAAGCAAACCCCCTCCCTGCTGGGGATTTCTTCTCCCCAGGAGCCAAAGGTGTCTTTGCCTCCCAAATCGCTTCTCTCTGGGCTGTCTGGAAAGTAAACTCCTTTCCAAGCAAACCCAGAAAGAAGCAAACCCCCTCCCTGCTGGGGATTTCTTCTCCCCGGGAGCCAAAGGTGTCTTTGCTTCCTGAAGAGAAAGAATCGCTTCTCTCTGGGCTGCCTGGAAAGTAAACTCCTTTCCAAGCAAACCCAGAAAGAAGCAAACCCCCTCCCTGCTGGGGATTTCTTCTCCGCTTCTCTCTGGGCTGCCTGGAAAGGAAATTCCTTTCCAAGCAAACCTAAAAAGAAGCAAACCCTCTCCCTGCTGGGGATTTCTTCTCCCCAAACGTGTCTTTGCCTCCCGAGCTTCTCAAAAAATAATAAAAATAAATAAATAATTTTTTAAAAATTACTTAAAACACAGTCAAAAACATTTGAAAATACACAAAAGCAAACAAAAACAACACCAAAAACAATACAAAGTAAACAAAAACACAATCAAAAACAAAACAAAGTCAAAAAATACAAATTAAAAAAAAAACCACAAAAGAAAGAAAACAAGCCAACTCACCAAAACACGTCCTACCTCCACGAGGACCAGAAAATAAATGAATAAAGAAAGAGACTACTTACTGGAAGAAGCTCAACCAAGAGGCCAGGAGAGAAAAAACAGTCAAAATACAAGAACCCCTACCAGCACCACCTGATGGCCACAATAGTAAAAACAATTCAAAAACACACAACAGCCCCAAACAAAAGGCCACAAGAGTAAACACAAATCAAAAAAATTACACAAATTCACAATTTTACACAAAAGGTCACAACAATAAAAAAGTCAAAAAAATTACACTAAAACACACTTTAACACAAATCACAAATATATGTCAATAAAATACAATAGAAACTTTTAAAAATCCTGTGCTGAGTTTTAACTCAAATTAAAACCCAAAACATCTAAACACATTTTAAAAACATTGAATGTAAAAAACATTTACTTTCACATTATTTAAATCATTACCTACGGTACAACTATTTAAAAAAATTCAAAAAACTAAAACATTATTCGGTTACATAAAACAATTTGAAAAAATTATATCATACTTTGTTCTTTTATTAATCCTAAAAAAAAGCAGATCACAGTTTATAACAGCCAAGCCAAAAAAAATTTACATAAACATTGTAAAAATTATAATTACATACTAAGCAATTTTTTAAACCATTAACACAATTTAACATTCCAACACAATTTAAAACAGCCCGGCAACGCCGGGCAACCTCAGCTAGTATTACATAACATATACTCCAGAGATACCCCATAATTTACCTTATACGTGCGTTCCTTGAGCCTACGCCAGTAATTCTTTTTCGGTGGCTCATGGACGTTACCCGATTCTATTCTCAGACCTTAATTTAAAGAGTGATCTCCAACCCACCTGGGGATAGTTGCTCTAATTAGAAAAACAGTATGTCTGCACAGGGGGTTCCTGACTGCAACAACTGCCAGAAAGGGGCAACAAATGAGTGTTAGAGAATGGGTGATTCATGAGCATATTGGACTAGGATTGTTGGAGAATGGATGATTGATGGGGAAAGTTCTGGAAAATCAGAGGGGAAGAAAGAAGAGAAGATAAATGGACGTTTTTTTTTAAATGTCTGCCATCCTGGATATGGTACAGAGACGACATTGGCCGTACTGGTAGATGATCTCTGGTGGGAGTGGGACGGTGGCTATCTGTGTCCTTGTCCGTATAGTCCTCTCAGCGGCCTTCGATACTGTCGACCACAGTACCCTTCTGGAACGGCTCAAAGGATTGGGGATCCAGGGCACAGTACTGTCCTGGTTTTCCTCATTTCTGGAGGGCTAGTTAGTGTGGTTGGAGAGTGAGAGGTCCAGCCCTAGTCCCCTACTTAATAGGGCTCGGTGCTCGGTGCTCTCTCCTCTCCTACTCAACATCTACATGAAGCCGCTGAGCGAGATTATCCGTTCCCATGGGGTGAGGTATCATCATTATGCTGATGATACCTAGCTGTCCATCTCAGCCTGTGGAGACCCCAGTGATGTGGTCAATGTCCTATCCAGATGTCTGGAAGCTGCTGGGGTCTGGATGGGGGACAACGGACTACAATTGAATCCCTCCAAGACTGAGTGGCTATGGATAGGGGGTCCCGCGTTATCCAGGGAGCGGCCAACTTTGGTCTTGCATGGGGCTGTTTTGCTCCAGACAGACCCGGTACGCAACTTAGGGGTCCTCCTGGATCCAGGGCTGCTACTTGCAGATCAGGTGCCGGCTGTGGCCAGGAGGGCTTTCGCACAGCTTCGCGTCATCTGTCAGTTGTGTTCGCTCCTGGACCAGGACTCCCTGCTCATGGTCACACATGCTCTGGTGACCTCCAGGCTAGATTATTGCAATGCGCTCTACATGGGGCTGCCCTTGACGACCATTCGAGGCTACAGCTGGTGCAGAATGTGGCAGCCCGGGTGGTGATGGGGTGCGGGTGTTATGCTCACGCCTCACCATTGCCTCGGGAGCTGCACTGGTTACCAGTTTGTCTCCGGGTGCAATTCAAGGTCCTGGTTTTGATCATTAAAGCCCTACATGGTAGTGGGCCAGAATAACTGAGACCGCATCGTACCAAGAGTGTCTGTCCGTCCAACCAGAGCGGACCGGAGGGGCTCTCTAATTGATCCATCTGCCAGAGGGGCTCCCCTCTCTGGCACACAAAGGAGGGCCTTTTCCGTGTCTGCACAGGCCTTGTGCAACTTCCTGCCAGTAGAGTTGCTGGAGCAGATGGAGCTGCTGCCTTTCAGAAAAGAATTAAAAACCTGGTTGGCGGGGCAGGTGTGGGGCCCGGATAGAAGAGTGGCCACCGCCTGTTGGCTTATAAAATAAAGCCTCCCCATCTTTTTAATGCGGGCAGTTTTAATGTGGTTAGTTTTTAATAGGTGGGTGGGTATGTTGGGGTTTTAATCCTGTTGTGAGCCGCCCTGAGTCGGGTTCGCCTGATTGGACAGCATAGAAATTTGAATTATAAATAAATCCTGACTTTTGACTGTTGCCGTCTGTAAATACAGTGGTACCTCGGTTAAAGAGCATAATGTGTTCCACAGGATTGCTCTTTAAACGAGTTGCCCTTTAAGCAAAATACTTAGAAGTGCCACTGCTGCCATTGTAAGTGACCAATTGTGACTTTTGTTAGTGGTGGTGGTAAGATTGCGAAGCCCAATTAAGTTGTTAAGTGAGTTTTTGGTTGGTTTTAGTTGTTAAGCAAGGCAACCATTCGGAGAAAATTCTGCTCTTTAAGCAAGTTAGTCTCTAAGTGAGGCGCTCTTTATATGAGGTTTTACTGTACAGTAATACCTCATACAACATACGCTTCATACAACGTCGGATCCATACAACGTCGCCTAATTCTTGGAAAAAAGGTGCCTCATACAACGTTGCCGGACGTTGTATGAGGTATTAGGGTTTTTGCAGTTTTTTTGTTGTTGTTCAGTCGCACAGTCGATTCTGACCCTTCTGACCCCGGATGGGAGTTAGCTGCGGCTACCGGCGCTGCCTCCCTCTGGCCCTGCCTTGACCGGAAGGATAAGAGGACGCCGGAGGAGCAGCCGACAACCCTCGCCTCGACTCTCCATGGCCCCCGCCATTGGCCCAGGATGGGAATCAGCTGCAGCCACCGGCCCCGTCTTCCTCCGGCACTGCCTCACCTCGCCTCCACCGATGCTGGGGCTTGGAGGCCCCGCAGAGCTCGACCGGCAGCCGGCCGGAGGAGGCGGGGAAGAAAGAACTCACCGGAGAGGCAACCCTCAAGTGCAGCGAGTTCTTTCTTTCCCCTTCCTCCTCCGGCCGGCTGCCGGTCGAACTCCGTGCGGCCTCCCAGCCCCGGCATCGGTGGGGTCCGTTGGAGGCAGGGAGCCGCTTTTGGGACCACGGAGAGGCGCAGCTGCCAGTCGGGCTCTGTGCGGCCTCCCAGCCCCGGCGTCGGTGGGATCCGGTGGAGGCGGAGAGCCGCTTTTCGGGCTGTGGACAGGCGAGCCCCAAGTGCGGCGAGTTCTTTCTTTCCCCGCCTCCAACAGACCCCACCGACGCCAGGGCTGGGAGGCCGCATGGAGCTCGACTGGCAGCGGTGGGGAAAGAACTCGCCACACTTGGGGCTCACCTCTCCGGCGAGTTCTTTCTTCCCTGCCTCTTCCGGCTGGCTGCTGGTTGAACTCCGTGCGGCCTCCCAGCCCCGGCATCGGTGAAGTCCGTTGGAGGCAGGGAGCCACTTTTGGGGCCGCAGAGAGGCGAGCTCCAAGTGCGGCGAGTTCTTTCTTTCCCCGCCTCCAATGGGAAAGAAAGAACTCGCTGCACTTGGGGCTCGCCTCTCCACGGCCCCAAAAGTGGCTCCCCGTCTCCAACAGACCCCACGGACGCCGGGGCTGGGAGGCCGCATGGAGTTCGACCAGCAGCCGGCCGGAGGAGGCGGGGAAAGAAAGAACTCACCGCACTTGGGGCTCGCCTCTCCAGCGAGTTCTTTCTTCCCCGCCTCCTCCGGCCGGCTGCCGGTCTAGCTCAGTGGGCCCTCCAAACCCCGGCATAGGCAAGGTGAGGCAGGGCCGGAGGGAGGCGGGGCCAGTGGCCGCAGCTGACTCCCACCCCGGCCTATTATTATTATTATTATTATTATTATTATTATTATTATTATTATTATTATTATTATTATTATTATTATTATTATTATTATTATTTGCCCTGCTCTGGCGATGATCCTGAGGACTTGGAGTTGGGCTCCGACGTGTTTGTTGAGCCCACTCCTTGCTAAATCCAGTTTAAGTTGTTGAGCCGAAGGCCCCTCTTAAAGTTCTGTCAGTTTCCTGTGTTTCTTTGACTTTGCCCTGCAGTTTGTGCAATGTATCTCTATGGGAACGACGTTATACAAAGCATCGGTGGTAATAATTTAGACGTTGTAAGAGGCATCACGGCTAGGATTTTGCATGCCTCATACAAAGTCCAAATCCGTATAAAGTCTATACTTGTGGAACCAAGTTTGAACGTTGTATGAGGTATAACTGTATGTTCCAATTCCGAAGAAGGGCAATGCTAAAGAATGTTCAAATAATTGTAAAATTGCACTCATCTCATACACTAGCAAGGTCATGCTCAAGATCTTACTAGCTAGGCTTCAGCAGTAGGTTGTATCAAGAACTTCCAGAAGTACGAGCTGGGTTCTGAAGAGGCAGGGGAACTAGAGATAAAATTGCCAACATTCGCTGGAACATGGGGGAAAAAAGGGAGTACCAGAAAAAGATCTACTTCTGTTTCATTGACAGAAGTAAAGTCTAAGGCTTTGATTGTGCAGATCACAATAAACTGTGGCAAGTCCTTAAAGAGTACCAGATAAACTCAAGTGTCTTCTGAGAAATCTACATGTGAGTCAAGAAGTGACAGTGAAGACAGGATATGGAACAACTGGTTGGTTTAGAATAGAAAAAGGAGTATAACAAGACTGTATATTATCACCCTGCTTCTTTAACACATATGTGGAGTACATCATGCATAACGCAGGGCTGGAAGAAGCACAAGCTGGAATTAAAATTGCTTGGAGAAATATCAACGAGATATGACACTACTTTACTACTGAGATATGACACTACTACCTGACACTACTCTAATCGCAGAAAGTGAAGAAGACCTAAACAGCCTTTTGATAAGGGTTAAAGAGGTGAGTGTGAAAGCTGGCTAAAAACTCAACATAAAACAAACCAAGACCATGACATCCAGCCCCATCACTACCTGGCAAAAAGAAATGGAAGCAGTGAAGCCTTTACTGTCTTGGGATCCAAGATCACTGCAGATGGTGATTGCAGCCATAAAATAAAAAGTGTGTGTGTGTGTGTTTGGGGTGGGTGGGTGGGTGGGTGGGGAGCCTCTTTTCCCAGCTGGCTTTCCCCCTTTTCTTTAGAGTGAAGCTAGGGAATAGTCTTTTCACAGACATAGGTCGCCCTAGCTCGAAAGCCAGTCGTATCCAATTCTAGGATTCAGTGCTCATCTCTGTTTATAGCCAAAGAGCAAGCACTGTGTCTGCAGATGTTTCTGTCATGTGGCAGGCATGCCTAGGAATGTTGTTTGATTTCCTTCCTTCTTCCCTCCCTTGCTCCTTTTCCTCTTCCTTCCTTCTTTCCCTCCATTCCTCCTTCCTTCCCTCCCTCCCACCTTTCTTTCTTTCTTCCTTCCTTCCCTTTCTTTTATTTTTTTGTGTTTGTCTTTGGGCGCAGAGGAGACAGATGAGGCAGTGGTGAGGCTGGGTGGTCAGAGGTACCATTGAAAAAAATAGGCCAGCCCCCGGAGCCTGTGAAAAATTGTGATCCGGCCCCCGGGTTGAAATGTTTGAGCACCCCTGCTGTAAAGTGATAATTCACATCCTAAAATAGAAGGGAGAGAGATCTCACTTGCCTTGCCAAATGCTGGAGAGATTTGGACTTCTCTTCAAGTAGCAAGAAATCAAGAAGAGATCAACTCAGGTTCACTCCTTCCCCTGGAGAAAAGGTCAGGAAAAAAATCAGTTTGTAGGTTTCTTGGATGGAGGAAAACAAAAACCTTTCCTTACAGTACGAAAACCTTTCCTTACAGTACGTTCCTTTCATTCATCCTTACATTACATTCCTGTGGGGTTTCCTCTCCATGTGTCTCTCTTTTGTGAAGATCAGAAAAGGGGAAAAGGAAAGAATGCTTAGAAAGAAAAGGAAGGAAAGAAAAAGGAGGGCATCTTTCAGCCTCTGGCCCAAAATCCTCTGCCTTTCATTTTAAAGGAGGGGGGAGGTTTGGTAGAACTAGAGAGCAACACCATTTGCCCCTCCCAGTCTGGTACTGGTAAGCCCTGAGGTGACCTTTCTGAGTTTTGGCAAGAGATTCAAGGGGAGGGGGGGAATTTCCTGGATTTTGCCTGGAAAAGGAAACAGGGGAGGGGTAGGAATAGGAGCCAAGTAACTTATTATTATTATTATTATTATTATTATTATTATTATTATTATTATTATTATTATTATCCCTGCTCTGACGATGATCCTAAGGACTTGGAGTTGGGCTCCGACGTGGTTGTTGAGCCCGGCTCCTTGCTAAATCTAGTTTAAGTTGTTGAGCCAAAGGCTCCTCTTAAAGTTCTGTCAGTTTCCTGTGTTTCTTTGACTTTGCCCTGCAGTTTGTGCAATGGTGTTATACAAAGCATCGGTGGTAATAATTTGGACGTTGTAAGAGGCATCGCGGCTAGGATTTTGCATGCCTCAATACAAAGTCGGAATTCATACAACGTCCTAACTTGTGGAACCAAGTTTGGACGTTGTATCAGGTTTTACTGTACCTCAGTGTTGTTAAAATAAACCTTTTTAAATGTTAAAGCCAAGAAGGGGAGTTGTTTTGTTTTTAGCAATCTAGACGCTACCAAGCCAAAGCACTTGGTTTATTAGCCAACCCTAGGGACAAGGGAAGGTGTACTTTGTTAAAACAGAGCTGGGATTGAGGTACTGAATATCCCAGGACTTGTCTTGTGTTTAGAAAGATCCAGGCCAGACTTCGTAGGTAAAATCATCCTGGCTGATACGTCCCAGACTTAAAAAAATTCTGAGGTAAAAAAAGCATCTGGCGATCGGTTACATGACCTAAAAAGTATTACTAACAAGAAAGCTAGTGGAGATGATGGTAGTCCAGTTGAGATAGTTAAAGCCCTCTAAGAAGATGCAATTAAAGATTTGCAGATTTGGAAAATGCAGCATCTGGTTTTAAGGAAACGCTTCTTCCTCCTCCCCTGCAATAGGGTTTCTTTGCACAGAAATATGAAATCATTGTGGGGTGTTTTTTTTTGTCTTGCGCCCCCACTAAGGGATTCTGCCCCCCCAAACCCAAAGTGGGGAAGACGACAGAAGTGGAAGCCCTCAAGGAAGGGAGGCTTTTTTCTCAGCCTCCCCACCCTCATGTCTCCCCACCAACCCCACCATGCCAGATAAGCCTCTTTAGGGGTGGGGGGAGAAGGGGGGGAAGTCACTGAGTGCCCAAAGAACAACCTCAGGGTGGGAGAGGATTGAAAGAGGCCCCACATGGAATGGGGTGGGGGGGGGGAGAAAGGGTGAGACCCCTGAAGTGAGGATGTGTGGGTGGGGCCTCAGGCGGCAGAAGGAGCAGCGCCGACCCTCCTCGTCCTCCCCCCCTCAGGCCTGTAGCGATGCCTGGCCGCTAGGGCGGCGTTAGAGCCCGGAGGAAACTGATCAATGACAACACGAGGCAACAGGAGCGAGATCAGATCAGTGGTTTATTGGGAAAAGACATACACCTTATATAGATCAGAAGGCAGGTAGAAAAAACCATCACCCGAGAGTCAATCACATCACCTGTTTACTCAGGTTAATTGGGAAACCTCTCCAAGGGGAAGTTAATTATTTCGGACAAACACGGGATGAGGAGGACCATTGTTTTAGGGCTTAGACAGGGGTAAACATCGGTGCTGTTTGCACCGGGGATTTCCTTGGCCAGGAGGTGATTGATTATCCTAATGAGTAACTGAGGTCTGCGAGGTGCTTATTCGGCAGAGTCGTCGATCAGGCTAGAAGCAGCCGAATTAATCCCTATCATTAATTCACCCCCCCTTATGCCCTGACAAGGGCCAGAGGCCAGGAGTTTGCCCGCTGGTTTAACCTCTGCCAGAGACCACTGATGCCCAACCGGGCACGGGGAATCTTCATCTCCCCTTACTTTTTTATATTAAGAGCCTGACTGGCGACTCTGCGCAAAAGCGGCATCAGCTGTTGGTCGGGAATGACGTCACGAGGTTTCCTTCTGCGGTGACACTTCGAGATCAGCGAGGGAATACATTGAGCAAAACAGCAAACTGCAATGCCTAGTATAACTACCCCCACCACCACTTTGATCACCGTTTGAAGCCACCCCCATGGGATCCACGACCACATCCATTTCCACAGAGAACTCCACCAAGCCCCCCATGCCGAGCCCTCTGTGATGCCTGCGACTATGGTGTGGAGATCTGTGATCTGGCTTTGAATCTTACGAGAGTTGTCCGTAAGATTAAAGCAGCACATACCGTGAAAAGACTCGCAACCCAGGTGGTGCAGCAATAAGAGGTAGTCGATAGCCGCTCGATTATCGAGAATGGCATGGCGGAGTTCCGCCTGCTCCTGATTGAGGAGCGCTATCGCTGAGGAGGTATGGTTGATGGCCTTTGCTAAACCGCAAGCCAAGCGACCGATCCTCTTTGCGTTGCCGACGGCTAAGCCTGGCACGCCAAAGATGCTGACTGCCAAAGAGAGGTATTCGGCAGGTCTCATCACTCTAAAGCTGCTTTCACATGAGCTGTCTAACATGGTGGTGCGAGTGTGCCGTATGAGTGAGGGAACATGGGATACATTAGAAACGTTGGAAACATCAGGGCGTGGGGCAATCATATCCTTAGTAGGAAGCAACAGTGTCAACCAACTTACACAACAAATGGCATCGGACATATTGGCAGGGATGTAATTAAACGTATACTGGTTGCAAGTGAAAAACCATCCAGATGGAAGGGTGATATGTGCATACATTGTGCCCATCGGCACCGGGTTATTACAAGTCCAATTGCCGCTGCCTACATCGAGGCAACGGCGACGGGCTCGGCCGGGTCCGGAGCAACCGTGTATTCGGCCGCAGGTAGAGTTCGGGCTGACCGCCACTCGAGGAGTGTGGAGAGTGGCAGCATCAGCCGGTAAAGTCATGGTTAGCCACATCTCCCAACGAGCATATTCCGAGGAAGCTGATGGGATGTATGGGCTGAAGAGTCTCCTCACCAGCCAGTCCCCGTCCCGGGGGTGTGCGCCTGGAGAGTGGCACACCGGGACAAGGCAAGTGCTGAGGATCGAGGCAGAGCCGACGTCCTGCCTGAGGCAAAAATCGGACTGGTTGACAAGGGCAGCCAACCTTTCCCAAATGTTGTACTGCATGCGGGCAGAAAGGTCTCCGCCCGGCATTAAATCGCTGGCCTCCAGTGAGGCGGTCTGGACGCCTCCCCCCAAAAGCAGGGTGAGGGCCAGGATGATGGTGAAGATCGCTGAGTTGACATTAATCTGGGCAAAGACTGCTGCAACGAAGTTCTCCGGTGTTGGCTCCTTCTCCTCGCGTCGGAGGGCGTCCTGGGCTTCATTGCAAAGGGACTTGACCATCCCCCAGGTTATCCTCGGCGCTTGGGACCGCTGCCGCCGCTTCTCCCGGTGGGTCTCCTCGGTCAGGGTGAGGTCTTCCATCTCCGGGATCGGACTCGGGTCGGCCTGGGTCCACGCCATGAGGTTCCAAGTGAGGCTTGACGCACCGAGCTGGGATCCAAACGACACCTGTAGGAGACATAACTGCAGCATACCCTCTTCCCCAGGTTATGAGCGGCACCGGGCCCCTCCAAGAAGGGTCTGGTGGCACTCGGTACCGGACCATAGGTCGCGGGAGAGCTTCCGAACGGCGGAAATGCTTCTCCTGCGGCGTACAGTCCGAAAAAACATTGAGGTGATTGTATGTGAACAGCACCTTATTAAGGCAAAACTGTGCTTCTCCCTGTGATTTGGGGAGGGCTGGTGGCTCCCCCCTTTCTGTTTGTTTGTCAATATAGGACTTTAGCGTCCGATTGACCCGCTCTACAATCGCTTGCCCTTGCGGATTGTAGGGAATTCCAAATGTGTGCTTGATGTCCCAAGTAGCCATGAAGGCGGCCAACTGCCTGGAACTGTAGGCCGGCGCGTTGTCTGTCTTCACGTGCCGCGGCTTGCCCATCGCCGCAATGCAGGAAAGGAGGTGCTGCTCCACGTGGGAAGCAGCCTCCCCTTTCTGCGCCGTTGCCCAAACGAATTGAGAAAAAGTGTCAATGCAGACATGCATGTATTGCCATCTGCCGAACTGCGGCACATGCGTGACGTCCATCTGCCACACCTGATTAGCCTCTGTCCCTCGTGGGTTGACCCCCCACGAGGGCCCCCCCGGCGCTCCTGCGCAATGCTGGCAAGAGCGGACTATGCCTTGGGCTTGAGAAAGTGGCAGATTGAACTGTCTGGCGAGTGCCTTGGCGTTTTGGTGGAAAAAAGCATGACTTTGAATTGGAGTAGTAAAAACTCCCAGAACTGAACGTTGCTGAATTTCCTTTGCGGCCGCGTCCGCTCTGCTATTGCCCGCGGAAATCGGACCCGGCAGGTCTTGATGACTTCGGATGTGGGCAATATAGAGCGGCTCTGTGCGGTTCCGCAAGTGAAATTGAGCAGTGAGAAACAGACTAAGCAAATTCTTGTCTATCGCGGGAGTAATGTAAGCTCCCGGTAGACTGTGAAGCAAATTCCTAACATACAGACTGTCAGTAATGATGTTTAAACGTTCCTTGGCGAAGGTGCGCAAGGCGAGGTTCACGGCTGCCAACTCCGCCCGCTGCGCGGACTTCTGTGGAAGAGTTAGCAGCGTGCGCCAAGCCTCGCCCTCCTGCCAAGTAAGGACACCATATGTGCGTCCCCCATCGGTAAAGACTGTCTTGGCCCCCTGAAGTGGGACCAGCGAAAGCAATTCGAACAAGCTGACTGTTCCTGTCTGAAGTGAGACAAGCCTAGGATCTTTAGGCAAATGGTATGCCAAGCTTCCAGTGAATCCTTCCAAAGCTATCGGAAGCGAGTCACCTAGCTGCATTAACTGATGGATTTGTTCCTTGGTGAACGGGACTATGATCTTAGCTAAATCGTGCCCAGAAATGTCCCTTTCTCTCAGCCTGCCGCGGTAGATCACCGCGGAAACCAACTCTTGGGGCGGGACAATGTTCCGTGATGATGTGTTCGGCAAGTAGACCCACTCCACAATTTTCGCTCCCTTCTCTGAGTCTACTCCTAGCGCCCCAGTGAACATGGATCCTGATCGTACGATGTACAAATTCAGGATCGGGGCATATGGCCCCTGGGCGATCCTATCCACCCACCTCTGGCTGAGAACTTGGTTCACTCTCTCGAGCGCCAAGCGCGCGTCTCGAGAGATTTTTATCCGGTCTGCCGGCTGCTTGCCTAAGGTTAGCAGCGAGAAGAGCGGTTTTAGAAGATCCGTATCTAAACGAAAATACGGTCTGGCCCAATTGATGTTTCCCAGAACTTGCTGCAACTCTACAAGGGTGACTGAGTCTTGTAAATTTATCTGAGGCAGAACTGGTGCTGCGAAGGAGCGGAGAAGCCGATGGCCCAAGTATGAGAAGGGCTCGGTTCTCTGCACTTTCTCAGGGGCAATGAGTAAACCTTTGTCCCCCAGGCTGGCCTGGAGGTCAGAAAACATTTCGCTGCCGAGTTGCGGCAACGCTACTAAAATGTCGTCCATGAAATGACACACAATAGCTTTAGGGTAAAGGCTTCGGAACTTTGCCAGCGCGTCGTGAACATAAATTTGGCACAGGGTGGGCGAATTGAGCATGCCCTGTGGCAAAAATTTCCACGCGTAACGCTGCGTGGGCTCGCCGTGGTTCACGACCGGCACTGTAAAGGCGAACCTTTCCCGGTCCCTGGGGTCTAAGGGGATTGTATAAAAGCAATCCTTGAGATCTACGACTAGAATCTCCCACCCCTCGGGAATCATGTTAGGATTTGGGATGCCGCATTGAAGCGGACCCATCGGCTGAATGCGTTTATTGATCTCTCTGAGATCGTGGAGGAGTCGCCACTTCCCCGACTTCTTCTTAATAACAAAAATTGGCGAATTCCAGGGACTCGTGGACTGTTCTATGTGTCCTGCGTCTAGCTGTTCCTTAACTAGCTGCTTGAGGGCAACTAATTTCTCTCCCACTACCGGCCATTGTTCTACCCATACCGGAGTGTCGGTGAGCCATTTAAGTGGCAACGCCATTACCCGAAGGTAAGGGTGGCACCGTACTGCTGGAGAATGTCTCGCCCCCAAAGATTGATGTGCACGTCAAGAATGTGCGGCCGAATTACCGCCGTGCCGTCAGCCCTTGGGATTGTGACTTCTACCCACTCTCGGCTCCTGAACGCTTCCTGGACGCCTCCTACCCCCCACACATCGGAGACCGGCTCAATGGCCCACTCTCTCGGCCACTGGCTCCTGCTTATCACGGTCACATCCGCTCCGGTATCGAGTAACCCTGAGAACACTCTTTTGTTCAAAAATACCTCGATAACGGGGCGCTGCTTCCACTCAATGTTGGTCTCCACTGTCGCTAAGACCTGGTATCCTTGCACTGCCTCCCTCGCGCTTGAGCGGTCTGCTGAACCGGGCTCTGAGCTGTCACTGAGCCTTCCCTGGCTGCCTGCTGGCGAGTGACAAGGAACCATGATCAGTTGCGCTAAGGTGTCTCCCTTGTGGATAGTTTGGGGCAGGTGTGTCCAAAGCTGGACCTGGAGAACGCCTGAAAAATTCGAGTCAATGACTCCTGGAATTATAAAAATTCCGCGTGCTCCAGCTACACTACGGGGCAAAACTAAGCCTATAAAGCCTCTGGGCAGGGGTCCCATGTACTGAGAGTCGACTAGATAGACCGTGCCCGGCAGGCCGCATGTGACGTCCGCCTGGCAAGTCAATTCTAGCCCTGTGCTACCCTTGGGGCTGGCCGGTGCCCTCGCAGTGCCTGGGATGTGCCTGGAATCTAGTCTAAATCTGGGGAGTTCTGGATCTGGGTGAAGGAAGCCTCTGTTTGGACCGGGGCCAGAGACGTGCCCGGATTCCGTTTTCCCGAACTCGGACAATACCTGGCCCAATGATAGCCTTTCTTGCACTTCGGGCAGGGGGTGTTCGGAGCCTTGGGACGGCCGGACTTTTGTCCGCCTCCCTTGGATCGGCACTCCCTAGCGAAGTGTCCAACCTTGCCACAAGTGTGACATGCCCCTTTGTTCTTGCCATTAGGTCTTCTTCCCCCCTGCACCGCTGCCGCTAGCAGACCCATCTTGTAAGAGTCTGTGCCAACGTCGGAGCATGCTCGAATCATGTCCGTTAAAGTTATGTCAGGGCGATTGCCCAGGGACTGCAAGATTTTACGGCAGTCCAAGTTGGCGTTGTCTTTTGCTAGCTTAATCATGAGCTCTTGCTGGGCTTGCTCATTATCAATCTGCCTGCTAATTGCTTCTTCCAGGCGATTGATGAAGTCCATGTAGGGCTCTTGGGCTCCCTGCTTGATAGCGGTGTAATTTTTGGCCGTTTTGCCAGACGCTGGGACCTTGAAGTATGCCCTATAGGCAGCCTCGGCTGACATTTCTAGGGTGGCGAGAGGCAAATTGATTTGAGCGTTGATGGGCTCAAAGGCGCCTGAACCATACAACTGGTCAGGGATTACCGCGCCTCCCATCCTGGCAGCCCGAGCTTGCGCCTCTAGGCGGAACTCGCTGTCCCAAATCATGTATTGGCTGGGGGTTAGCATCATCCTCATGACGGCTTTCCAATCATGAAGAATCCACATGGTGGTTTCGCACACCTGTTGGAGTGTGCCCCTCGTAAAACGACTTTGGAGCCCTGTCTCTGAAATTGCTTTCCGTAAAGCCATGAGGAGCTTGTACGGGACTGGGGAGTGTACTACCTGCTGTGCGCCCGTGAGCGCGTCCATCTCCAAGCGGATTGGACAAATCTGTCTAAGTTCAGCTAGTTGTTCAACTGACAATTCCCCCTTTTTAAGTTCTATCTCAGCTGTGCGCTGAAGGGCACTCTTCACGACTAGGGAGCCTGGAGCTGTCAGAGAAGCGCCTGCGCCTCTCATTCCTTGCGTTCCTTCGGTGACGTCTGCAGCTGTCACCGCGGGAACGCTCCCTACGCTACTCTGCCGATAGCTAATTGACGGATAGAGTGCTGTGGGCGCAGTCGGCTCGACTGGCTTGCCTGATGGCTCAACTAACGGGGGTTCTTTGGCCTCTACCCGGACTGGCTCGATCTGCTCTAAGAGTCTCCTACACTTCCTCCATGTACGAACTATCCCTCCTGGAGCTTTCGGGGTTTGCTGAATGCAGTCTCCTATCTGATCCCAGAGCTTCAGGGTTAACGTACCTACTTATGGGTAAAGTAGGCAGTGTTCCCTGAGGTACGCCAAAAGTCTCGCTAGCTCCCTGCTGTGAAATCGGAAGTTAAAAACCCTGGCCAGGATTATGAACTCTTGCTCATGAGTTCTTTGGCTAGCGGACGGACTTGATCTATGAGAACAAGTCCCCATATTACCTGCGATGGTCCTCTGAAGTTTCCTCCTCGGGACGAAGATCGATGCGTCTTTGCAGGCAACAGGTTCGGGCGTCGGGTGTCTGGGGTAGACCTCGGAGCGTGGACCTTCTGCCACGGGCCCTTCTAACGGCCTCTGCGATGTCAGGGGCTCACAGCCTGCCCTGAGCGGAACGCGTTTCCCTCTATGGCAAACCTCTCGAAAGCAGGGAGGAAGCGGTAGGAATGTCTCTCTGGAATGCCTCGCCGCGGGCCGTTCTCTGTCCGGCTGGCTGCCGACCAGAGCGCCGCGCTATCCTCCGGGCTGGCGGGTCACGGTTCAAGCGTAGAACCGGACCGCAGGGGTCGCTACTCACGAGTAGACCTCTCCGGGGTCCTTTACTCACGAGTAAATCACGTCGGGGTCACCAGCTGTAGCGATGCCTGGCCGCTAGGGCGGCGTTAGAGCCCGGAGGAAACTGATCAATGACAACACGAGGCAACAGGAGCGAGATCAGATCAGTGGTTTATTGGGAAAAGACATACACCTTATATAGATCAGAAGGCAGGTAGAAAAAACCATCACCCGAGAGTCAATCACATCACCTGTTTACTCAGGTTAATTGGGAAACCTCTCCAAGGGGAAGTTAATTATTTCGGACAAACACGGGATGAGGAGGACCATTGTTTTAGGGCTTAGACAGGGGTAAACATCGGTGCTGTTTGCACCGGGGATTTCCTTGGCCAGGAGGTGATTGATTATCCTAATGAGTAACTGAGGTCTGCGAGGTGCTTATTCGGCAGAGTCGTCGATCAGGCTAGAAGCAGCCGAATTAATCCCTATCATTAATTCACCCCCCCTTATGCCCTGACAAGGGCCAGAGGCCAGGAGTTTGCCCGCTGGTTTAACCTCTGCCAGAGACCACTGATGCCCAACCGGGCACGGGGAATCTTCACAGGCCAAATATTCAATGGGAGGAAGATGAAGGCCAATGGAGGGGGGGGGAGAATAGCCAACAGGCCTTCTCCCCCCCCCCTTTCCTCACCCTAGAAGATCAAAGGCTTCTCCAGTTCTCTTCCTCCTGCCTGGGAAAGAAGGGGAAGTGCCCGGCCACGGCAGGATGTCAATCAGCAGCGTCGCCCAACGCCTATCCCAGGAGGGGGCGTGGCTTGGGGGCCGCCATTGTTTATGAAGCCCCTTCCCCCGTATCCCGGCAACGGGTTTTCTTGGCGGGAGTAAGTGCTGCTCCATTCTCCAATCTCCTCACTCAGGCTGTCTGAGGTTTTCTACCCTCCCTCGTCATTCTCTGTGTAATCTTCATGTGCTGGGAGTGATTCCTCCATTCTCTCCCCTTCCCACCACATTCCAGAGGCCTCAGACAAAGAACTGTTATACTGGACAATATGAGCAAAAGCGGTCACATGACGCCCCCACATGGTGGATAAGGGGAAAACACCCATATTGCTAAGGAAAGTATTCCTGTGGTTACAAGCAATATTGCATACATATTGATTGGTGTGTTGATTAGGCAGGCCCCATCGTAGGAAGTGGGGGAGAGGAAAAGCCCAAAAGGGGAGGAGGGGGAGGGGTGCAAAAGTGGGCAGGGGGAGGCAGGGGGGGGCTTCCTTTTCTCTCCCTCCCTCCCCTCAACCTGCAAACACGCCTCCCCCCTTGCCAGGTCAGCCTCCTTACGGGGAGGGAGGGGGAACCCCAAAGAACAACCCCAGGGGAGGGGGAGAGATTGAGGTTGAGACCCCTGGAGTTAGTTTGGTGGGCCTCAGACAGTAAAAAGAACAGAGACGTCCCTCCCTCACCTTTGGATTCTTCTCCCCCTGCCCTCAATCTTTAATGGGAGGAAGACCAATGGAGGGGGGGCGAGAATAGTCCAACCCCCCTTCTCTTCCCCCCCTTCCTCCACATTCCCTGACTTCCCCCCATCCGCTCTTTTTCTCACCCTAGAAGAAGATCAAAGGCTGCTTCACCATCTCCTCTTCCTCCTGCCTGGGAAGGAAGGAAAAGTGCCCGGATGCCCTTCAGTGCCTGCATAAATACCATGGAAGTATTAAAAACAGGAGATGGCACTAACAGGCTTCATACTGTAAGTTTTTTGAAGCCAGTGGGCGTGGCCTGCCGCCATATTAGGTGGACCAAAACATTAGCAGACTACAGTTTACGATTGCTTCTTGTGTTGGGGGGGGGATTGATCCCCTCTCCTGGGTTGGGGGGGTTTGGGGGGACAGACCCCTTTTGTCCCCCCAAACCTCCCAACCCCAGGGGAGCCAGCGGAGAGGCAAACCCCCACCCACTGATATTAAAGGGGAAACTCCGATTGGGTTTTTCCTTTTAATACTAGCAAGGGTTGCCCGGCGTTGCCGGGCTTTTTTGGGGTTTTTGTTTTTAAAAAAATATGAGAAATGGTTTTGGATGATTTTTGTTGTATGTGTGTTTAAATGAGTTATGTTATTTTTTAAAAATATTGTTTTTTTATACATAGGTAGTTTTTTAAACTGTAATAAATAAATTTGGATTTTTAAAAGTGGAAAGGTTGATATATATTTTTTCCCAATAATTGCATTTTTAAAAATAATTTGTCATTTTTTTTTTGGGTGATAGGTGTACTTTGGATAAGATTTTTTTTAAAATGTGTAAGTGTAATTCGAATTCATTGAGTGTCATTTTTCCTGTGGCCACTTGGTGGTGCTGTTGCGTAATGTTTGTCCTGTCTTGTGTATTCTACCTGTTCTTTTGCCATTTCAATTCTGTTTCTCGGCGTTGCTGGACCTGTGTTGGTAAGTTGTGATCTCCGCTATTTAAGTGAATAGGACGCTGGGATAGGAATTTTGTTGGGAGGGGGGGCTGTTGTTTTCTGTTGTATGTTTTTCCTGTCTTTGTTTGTGTTTATTTTTTAAAGGTTAGATTTCTTTTTTTGAATGGTTTTGATTTGATTTTTGGTGTGTCCTTTTTTTAGGGGGGGGGCCTTTTGTTCTCTCGGACCATGCTTGGTGGCCCGTGGGAAGGTAGGCTACTTGCAGCGGGGGTGCCTTTTCTTCCCATTGGCCATGCTTGTTTGCCCGTGGTTAGGAAGGGCACTTGCGGCGGGGGGGGGTGCCTTTTGATCCCATGGGCCATGCTGGATGGCCCTTGGGAAGGGAGCGTTGTTGCAGGGAGGGTGCCTTTCGTTTCCATGGGCCATGCTTGTTTTTTCCGTTGGGAAGAAGGGCAGTTGCGGGGGAGAGGTGGTGGGTGGATTGTTTTTATTTTTGGCGCGGTGGCAGTCCCTTCGAACGGAAGAGCAGGGGCGGCGGGTTTGTTTCATTTTCTTCCCCCACAGGCCATGCTGGCTCGCCCGTGGGGATGAATGGCGGCGGAGCCGGCTTTCTTTAATTTTTGTTTTCGTGCGCAGGCTGCCTCAGCGTTCTGCGTGCTCATGGCGCGCAGGACGCTGGGGATTGTAGTAATGGGTTGGTGCTTTCTGTGTGTGCTGCGTTTTTTTAAAATGGTTTTGTTTTGATTGGCTGCGGCGCGATTCCGAACGCTACGCCATGCGAGACCCTCTCAGCCTGATTGGCTCTGGCGTGGCGCAAGGAAGGTTGGGAAGTGAAGTTCTTTCCCTTTCTTGCCGTTTGTGGGGCTGAGGCCCCCGTGCCGGATTTTTAAATCCTTCGTTGACCTGCGTAGGCAATTCGGCCGTGCGCACGAAGGGTGGGTGCGGGTCAGTAGGGCGACACATAGCAACCTATAGCCAGTTCCAACGGTGAACACTTGGATTTATAGGTTAAGATCAGGGAGTGGGGTGGATTCGATCCCCTCTCCCGGGTCCCGTGAGGGTTGGGGGTACAAAAGGGGTCTGCAGTGGCTCAAGTCGGTAAGACGCTGACTGGGAAGCGGTTCGATTCCCGAGTACTGCAGGACGGAAATGAGCTCCTGTCTTCATCCCAGCTCCTGCCAACCTAGCAGTTCGAAAGCAAGAAATTGCAAGTAGATAAATAGGAACCACTTCGGTGAGAAGGTAACAGCATTCCCTGCGCTCCGGTGTCTAGTCATGCCTGCCACATGACCACGGAAACGTCTGCAGAAGCAGACAGTGCTGGCTCTTCGGCTTAGAAACAGAGATGAGCACTGCACCCTAGAGTCGGATACGACTGGCTTTCGAGCAAGGGAAACCTTTACCTTTACTTTACCTCCCAACCATTCTGGACCCAGGGGAGCCAGAAGAGAAGGGGATTGCAACCCCCCAAACACTGATATTAAAGGAGATACCCCAATCTACTTTCACGACTCCACACAATCAAAGCACACAATCAATCCCTCCACGTCCCTCGTGGAGGCCGCGGCTGCCCTCTGCCCTGGCGTGGCACGAGGAGGGATGCACGGCCCCCGCCGCCGGGTCTTTGGGGTGAGGGAAGCCTCCTCTGCCTCTCCCCTGGCAGTGGGCACCGGCCCAGCCTGGCTGGGCAGCTGTGCAGACGCCAGGAACCACTTTTTAAAAAAATAATTTTTATTGTTTTTTTAGAAAAGGAAAAGTAATACACAAGGAAAAGAGACATCAATACATAATAAAGATAACATAAAAATACAAATTACAAGTAAAAAATAAAAGTAAAATCACATGCTCAAAAATACAGTAATAACAGATAGTGTATATTCATTTTACCTTATTTAAACCCTCTTGTTTAGACATATACTATTTTAATGTGAAAAATAGACTACCTTACAAAGAAAAACAAATCTAAACATAAGATAATACCCCAGTGCTATGTACATTGCCTTGGGAGTTGCAGAGCTGCCCAGCATCACATATTATAACCAAAAACTCATGTGACTTGGGGCTGGTCTGCTACCTTTACCTTCAGACAGTGTATAAACCAGAAATGGTTTCCAGATGATTCCAAGTTTGTTTTTATCTGTCATACCTCTTTTTATTTTCAATTCCCATGTTAGCTTATCATTAAGTGCAAGATGCCACATTTCTCTATACCATTCCTCTATATCCACTATGGAATCATTCTTCCAATTTCTAGCAATACATTGTCTTGCAGTTGTTAATATTATTGTTAATAGTTCTATATTATGTTCTTCCATATTCATATTATCAAATTCCATCAATAAGGCAGTACCTGACTCCAGCTTAAAGTACTACCCATTATTTGTGATATCTCATTTTCAATTTTAAGCCAAAAAGCTTTAACCACATCACAACTCCACCACTTATGTTCATAAGTCCCCATGAGAGTCTTACATCCCCAGCACATTTTCGTTTTAGTACAATCCATCTGATTTAACCTAACCGGTGTCAGGTACCACCTCCACAACATTTTATAATTATGCTCCATAACTCTCACAGACATAATCTCATAATTCTTCTTTTTCATTTATACCTCCAACTTTCCTCCGAAATTCTAATATTCAAATCTTTTCCCCATTTTTTTTCTTAATGTTTCCTGTGATCCGTTATCACCATTTAACATTTTATACAATTTACTAACAAGGCCCTTAATTCCTACCTCTCCTTTTCTCATTTTAAATACCAACTCTTCAAAATCTGTCCTTTCTCTTATTAAGCTGGTCTCCAAAAAATATTTATTATTCCATTTATTCAATAAAATGACTTGAAACCAGTTCAAATTCAATTGTTCATAAATTCTCAATCTTTTTTCTTTGTTTTTACATATCTGAATCCAATCCTTCAGCAGGAATACATCATTTTTCAGAAATACCTATCCAACTTCAATGGAAAATTCCTCAAATCTTCCATTTCTGTAATTGGAGACACATCTGGTGCTAACTTCCTTTTCAATTCCTTCCATAAATTCAATGTTTTTATCAATCTATTTTTAAATTCGATTTTTATTAATATTTTGTCCAAAAAAATTGCTTTGCCAACCTGCTTCACTTCTTTCATCTCCATTTCCTCCCATATCATCTCTTCTTTTATTAATATTTTCACCACATTTTTAAATTGAAACACCTTATAATAGGTATCTATATTTGGTATTCCCAATCCACCCTCTTTCTGTGCTAAATACCACAGCTTTGCCAGTGACCCCTCTGAGGGTGTCCATGACATGCTGGTTCCTGGTCTGTGGAGACGCTGGGCAGCTGGAGGGAAAGGGAAAGCGCCCTCCCTTGCGCTCTCCCACACCTGTAGTGGGCCCAGTTGCCACACCTGTAGTGGCTCCGGGAAACTTTCCACCGTCCCTTGTGGAGGCCGCCGCTGCCCTCTGCCCTGGTGTGGCAACACGAGGAGGGATGCACGCCCCCCGACACCAGGCCTTTGGGGCGAGGGAAGCCTCCTCTGCCATCCCCTGGCAGTGGGCGCCGTCCCCACCTGGTCGGGCAGCTCTTCGGACGCCAGCGACCCCTCTGAGGGCTTGCACCCGTGTCCTGCTGGTTCCTGGTCTGTGGAGCCGTTGGGCGGCTGGAGGGAAAGTGCCCTCCCTTATGCTCTCCCACTCCCTAGGCATGAAGAGCCAGAAAGCCCACCTACCCACTCCCCCCTACTCTCCACTTCCATTCGCCCCCCCTTCCTTCTGCCGCCTCAGAAGTTGGTTTTTTTTAAAAAAATCCTGTCAGAAGCCCATAAGGGTGCTTTCTGGGTCCAAAGGGTTTTTGCTGGAGGAACTCCCCTCTGGGGATGCCCCAATGAGGCTCCTTTCATGTCCCCAAGATCTCACCCCCCCCCCAAGTGGCCCATGTCTATCTCCTTCCCATGTCTTGCTTTCGAACTGCTAGGGTGTCAGGAGTGGAGCCGGTGCCACCTTCCTCAGTACAATTGTCTTTATTTAAAGGCCTCCCACCAAGTTGTTTAAAGGTAAAGGTTTCCCTTGAAAGTCAGTTGTATCCAACTCTACAATTCAGTGCTCATCTGTTTCAAAGTCGAAGAGCCAGCGCTGTCTGCTTCTGCAGAGGTTTCCTTGGTCATGTGGCAAGCATAACTAGACACCAGAGCACACGGAACACTATTTTACCTTCCCACCAAAGTGCTCCCTATTTATCTATTTGCAATTTCTTGCTTTCGAACCTTCACTTTCTCCTTTTTTTACCTGTTCCTACAGTGTTTCAGACTTACTGATGCAATATGTTCTCTCTCTGCCATCTTCCACGTGTTTCCCTCATCTCAGGTTTTTTGTGCACGCCCTCCTTCCTATTTGTTAATATATTCAGCCATATTCCAGGTCAGACCAGAAGTATTTATATATCTAGCCTGTTTGAGAGTAAACAAAACAGAACAGCAAAAAAAGACCAAAAATATTGTGGCACCTTAAACTAACTCCTATATTTAAATGTCAGCTTTTGCGGATGAAATCCACTTTAACAGACCTGGTCCACGAAAGCTTACATTTAAATACTGTACAGGAGTTAGTCTTTGGTGCCACAACATTTTTTCATCTTTTTTTTTTTGCTGTTCTCTTTTATTTACTCTCAGATATGCTTACTCAGACTAACATGGCTACCACTTCAGACATTTCAACTAGCCTGTTTTGTAATTGGTTTTGGCTTGAAATATGTACTATCAGCCTCAAGAGCATACAAATCATACAGTATGTTGTTTTTGTGGTTTAATGGGCTGCAACTCTTTGTTATTGCAAGTGGCTAAGATGCTGACTGGGAGGCGGAAGGTCAGCAGTTCGGTTCCTGAGTACTGCAGGATGGAATTAGCTCCTGTCTTTGTCCCAGCTCCTGCCAACCTAACAGTTCAAAAGCAAGAAATTGCAAGTAAATAAATAGGGACCACTTTGGTGGGTAGGCAAACTGCATTCTGTGCATTTTAGTGTCTAGTCATGTCTGCCACATGACCACGGAAATGTCTGCAGAAGCAGATAGCGCTGGCTCTTCGACTTTGAAACAGAGATGAGCACTACACCCTAGTCGGATATGACTGGCTTTTGAGCAAAAGAAACCTTTACCTTTATGTGACAGGCATGACATACATAAGAACAGCCTTGCTGGAACAGGCCACAGCCCATCCAGTCCAGCATTCTGTCTCACACAGTGGCTCACCATTTCCTTCAGGGTATTCCCAAGGAGATGCCTTCACCTGCTTAGGATTCCCTGGAAATGGCATTGAGAGATATCCTACCTATCTCTCCAACCCCGAGGTTGTCCTTAAGTATCCATAATTATAGCCATTGATACCCTTGTCCTCCATGAACTTGTCTAATGACACATGGCCACATTTTGCCATGCCCACAGATCTGGCCATGCCCACAGAGGGGCATGGCTAAAATGTGTGTGTGTGGAGGGGGGGGATAGGATTGCTCAGTCTGGGGCCCAGAAATTTCTGGTGGCAGCCCTGTGCAAAGTTAAAGCAATGGTCTTCCCTGTAGTAATGTATGGCCGTGAGAGCTGGATCACAAGGAAGACTGAGCAGACGAATAAACACCTTTGAACTGTGATCCTTGAGAGTTCCCTGGACTGCAAGGAGATCAAATCAACCCATCCTGAAGGAAATCAACCTTGACTGCTCATTGGAAGGATAAATACTGAAGCTGAAGCTCAAGTACATTGGCCATCAAATGAGAAGAAAGACTCAGTTGAGAAGGACTGCAGAGGAGGAGGTGGCTAGATGGCATCATTGATGTAATGGGAATTGATCTGTGTGGGCTGCAGGGAATGACAGGGGAGCCTGGAGTACGATGGTCCATAGGGTCACCAAGGGTTGGACCAGAGATGTAGCCAAGATTCTACACATGGGTGGGTGAAGATTTTTTCAGGACGGGCCATAGCCATTCATATATCAATATATAAATCAATTATTTAGTAAGACAACAGAAGTCTCCTTTTGACTCAAAAAATGACTAAATTATATTTCTACTCAAAGTGGAGAGTTAGGAAATTTTCTTAACATAAACAAGTGGGTGGCTCTCAATAAACTTAAATACAGCATATTACTTATGCTGGGATAAAATAAAATATGCGGGTTTTGCTGCCAATCCCTGCGTAAGTAATATACACTGTACCACAGTGTATATATATATATATATATATACGATGATACATTTATAATAAAAAAAGTGTGATATATGCAACAAGAAAAAACAGGCTATCTATATACATATCAACCAGTAGGTCAAGACCTACTTAGGAGTAAGCCTAAATAAACACACGACTTACTTCCAAATAAAAACACAGATCATCAGGCTGCACAAGCTGTAATCTTACACACCTGTGGTTGAGAATAAGCCCACACAAACTAGGGCATTGACTTCTCAGTAAATACATATACAGAGGGGTTATATGCAGTGGTGGGCATCAGCAGGTTCACACCAGTTCACCAGAACCAGTAGCAGAAATTTTGGCTGGCCCTGCCCATCCAAGTTTTGAAATAAAGTATTCCTAATTTGGATGCAATGCAAGGCTTTCCCCTGGCTACACTCACCATACCTTGCCCACAGTGTGGTATTATTATTTTTTGAGCCCACCATTGGTTATATGGCTACAAAATACATGCCACTCACACTAATGTGGTCTGCAGATTTTAGCATAACCATGCGAGCATTCCACATTTAGCAGCCTGTTTGGAAGAGATTGAATGTTTTAGACCTGATAGACAGAGTACCTGAAGAATTATGGACGGAGGTCTGGGACATCACATAGGAAGCGGCAATTAGAAACATACCAAAGGAAAGGAAGTGTAAGAAAGCAAAGTGGCTATCCAGTGAGACTATTAAAATAGCTGAGGAAAGAAGGAAACCCAAAAGCAAAGGCGAAAGAGAAAGATTCACTCAAACTGAATCCAGACTTTCAAAGAAAAGCAAGGAGATAACAAGGCCTTCTTAAATAAACAGTGCAAAGTAATAAAGGAAAACAACAGAAGGGGAAAGACTAGCAATCACCGCCCAGCCCACCACTGCAACCTTTCCCCCTCCCATTAGTGCCGGAAACACTTCCCTTCACATGTTCCTAGCCCAAACAGGGCTGAAAAGGTGCGCTTTTACCTCCACACTTCCTGCGCGCCTTCAGTACTGAGCTAGGCACATGGGAAGGGGAATGTTTCCGGTGCCAGCAGTAGGCCGCCCAGCCCACCAACCCACTCCCTGCCCACTTTACAGCAGTGGTGGGGTGCTGCTCTGTGCTCTTCCTCCTCCTCCTCTTCCCAGCTTCTGGTCGGTCCGGAGTGCAGGGGGAGGGGGAGGAGGTGGGCATGGTGTGGGAGGGAGGTGGTCATGGCCAAGCAGGTCTGCTGTATGGGGTAAATGTGTATACTGTACCTTTAAGCCTGCTGTAATGCCTGTATGCAGCTGATTAAAATCAGCAAGTGACTCAGCAAACTTTACTACATATAAACAACTCCGTTTCCAACCAGACTTCGGAGGAGTAAAAGGAGAACTGCGTAGTGTCTTGCTGTGACACAAGTCTCTTCAGAACTGGCAAAGAAGGGGACATTCTGCCCAACAAATCTGAAAGCAAGCTGGAAGATTCTCTGCCCAGTGGAGCCGTGCAAGAAGGCAGACAGAGACTGAGACTGCCAGAATCTCAAGAACGCTTCCTGTAAGCATAGCTTTGTTTTCTACTGATAAGAACGCCTGAACTATTCTGTAGCCAGCAGCAGCTATCTTGTTGTTTTGTTTGCTGCCAACCTGCACAAACTTTTTCAACAACCAGTAACTATGCCATAGGCGATTGCCAAGGTCTGTGACAGACTGTTTTATTGTACATATACCTAATGAGAGACATTAACTGCTTTTAGTTTGAGCGCTTTTAGTTTGAACACAGAATTTCAAAGAAAAGCAAGGAGAGATAAGGAAAACTACCTAAAAGAACAGTGCAGAGAAATGGAGGAAAACAACAAAAGAGGCAGAACCAGAGATCTCTTCAAAAAAATCGGCGAAATCAAGGGAACATTTAAAGCAAAAATGACCATGATAAGGGACAAAGACGGAAAGGAGCTAGCTGATGCAGAAGAAATCAAGAAAAGATGGAAAGAGTACACAGAGGAACTTTACAAAAAGGACCTCAACACTCCTGACAATCACAATGATGAAGAAATTGAACTTGAGCCAGACATCCTGGAGAGCGAAGTCATAAAGGCCCTAAAGAGCACTGCAAACAACAAAGCTAGTGGAGATGATGGTATCCCAGTTGAATTCTTCAAAGCGCTAAAAGATGACGGCGTCAAATTACTGCATTCAATATGCCAGCAGATTTGGAAAACAAAACAGTGGCCACAGGATTGGAAAAGATCAGTATACGTCCCAATCCCAAAAAAGGGCAATGCCAAAGAATGTTCAAATTATCGAACAATCGCGCTCATCCCACATGCCAGCAAGGTGATGCTCAAGATAATACAGGATAGACTTCAGCAACATGTGGAGAGAGAATTACCAGAGGTGCAGGCTGGTTTCAGAAGAGGCAGGGGGACTACAGACCACATTGCCAACATACGCTGGATCATGGAGAAAACAAAGGAATACCAGAAACAAGTTTACTTTTGTTTTATTGACTACACTAAGGCATTTGACTGTGTGGACCACAACAAGATGTGGCAAGTAATTAAAGAGATGGGAATTCCAGGACACCTCATATGCCTTCTGAAAAATCTGTACATGAAACAAGAGGCAACAGTTAGGACAGAACACGGAATGACAGAATGGTTTGGAATAGGAAAAGGAGTAAGACAAGGCTGCATTTTGTCACCATGCTTATTCAACCTATACACAGAGCACATAATGCGCAGTGCAGGGATGGAGGAATCACAATATGGGATTAAAATCGCTGGGAGAAACATCAACAATCTGAGATATGCAGACGATACCACCCTAATGGCAGAAAGTGAGGAAGACCTAAAGAATCTCCTGATTGGGCTGAAGGAGGAAAGTGCAAAAGCTGGTTTGAGACTCAATATCAAGAAAACCAAGATAATGGCAACAGGCCCAATCAGTTCCTGGAAAATAGACGGGGAAGAAGTAGAAGCTGTGACAGATTTTACTTTCTTAGGATCAAAGATAACTGCAGATGGGGATTGTAGCCATGAAATAAAAAGGCGACTGATTCTTGGGAGACAAGCGATGAGAAACCTGGGGAACATAGTGAAAAGCAGAGACATCACATTTCAAACAAAAATTAGAATAGTCAAAGCAATGGTTTTCCCAGTAGTAATGTATGGATGTGAGAGCTGGACAATTAGGAAGGCTGAACGTAGAAGAATAGATGCCTTTGAAATGTGGTGTTGGAGGAGGGTTTTGAGAGTCCCCTGGACAGCGAGGAGAACAAACAGGTCAATCTTAGAAGAAATTAACCCTGACTGCTCATTGGAAGGTCAAATAGTAAAGATGAAGCTAAAGTACTTTGGACATCAAATGAGAAGGGAGGATTCACTTGAGAAGGCATTGATGTTGGGAAAGGTGGAGGGCAAAAGAAGAAGGGGGAGGCCAAGGATGAGATGGCTAGATGGCATTGTAGACACAATGGGCACAGAGCTGGGAGGGCTGAGGGGGATGGTGGAGGACAGAGGCGCCTGGAGGAAAATGGTCCATGGGGTCGCAAAGGGTCGGAGTCGACTGTGCGACTGAACAACAACAATAGCTAAGCATTTTTCTTTTGATTCAAACCGTGTGAATCTGTGCCTGTGTGTATAGAAAGGACATCTGCAGATGCAGACAGCCCTGGCTATTTGATGATAAACAGAGATGATAATATGAATGAAACAGGCCAAATGGTGTAAAGTCAAAAAGTGAGGGGGGAAAGTGAGGAAAACATAGATCATTACATTCCCAGATATACATTTCAGACACATTTTACGGGATTTCTCTAATTGCAAACCAAGCATCCTTACAGCTCATGATAACATAGAAACCATTCTTGTTATGGCCTCGTGTAGGCCAGATATGGCTCATCTACCAAGACATCCTAACCTGCTGGTAACACACACTATAACAGCTACTAGAAGCATACTTGAGAGCTTAACACATTCTAACAAAAGAGAATCAATATTCTTAGCATAAAATATAAGTACAGTATAACAATTCCATGACATGATGCTACTTTCCGGGAGGCGTTTAAATGACTTATCTCCTATATGGGTCCTATGATGTGAAGCAAAGTTACCACTTTCACTGAAACTTTTTTCACACTCCAGGCATTTAAAAGGATTCTATGTGGGTCCTGTAATGTGAAGCAAGGTTTGATCTTTGACTGAACCTTTTTCCACACTCCAGGCATTTCAATGGCTTTTCTCCTGTGTGGGTCCTGCGATGTTTGGCAAGGTTACAACTTTCACTGAAACTTTTTCCACACTCCAGGCATTTAAAAGGCTTCTCTCCTGTGTGAATCCTGTGATGTGAAGCAAGGTTACTACTCACACTGAAACTTTTTCCACACTCGAGGCACTTAAAAGGCTTCTCCCCTGTGTGGGTCCTATGATGTGAAGCAAGGCTACCATTTTCACTGAAACTTTTTCCACGCTCCAGGCATTTAAAAGGCTTCTCTCCTGTGTGGGTCATGCGATGTTTAGAAAGGATGCCACTTTGACTGAAACTTTTTCCACACTCCAGACATTTAAATGGTTTCTCTCCTGTGTGGGTCCTGTGATGTGATGCAAGGTTACCATTTTCACTGAAACTTTTTCCACACTCCAGGCATTTAAAAGGCTTCTCTCCTGTATGGGTCCTGTGATGTATAGCAAGGTTACCACTCACACTGAAACTTTTTCCACACTCCAGGCATTTAAAAGGCTTCTCTCCTGTGTGGGTCCTGTGATGTTTAGCAAGGCTACCACTATCACTGAAGCTTTTCCCACACTCAAGGCATTTAAAAGGCTTCTCTCCTGTGTGAATCCTGTGATGTGAAGCAAGGTTACTACTCACACTGAAACTTTTTCCACACTCCAGGCACTTAAAAGGCTTCTCCCCTGTGTGGGTCCTGTGATGTGAAGCAAGGCTACCACTTTCACTGAAACTTTTTTTACACTCCAGGCATTTAAAAGGCTTCTCTCCTGTGTGGGTCCTGCGATGTTTAGCAAGGCTACCACTCTCACTGAAGCTTTTTCCACACTCCAGGCATTTAAAAGGCTTCTCTCCTGTGTGGGTCTTGTGGTGTGTAGGAAGACTTCCACCTTTACTGAAGCGTTTGCCACATTTCAAGCCTTGGAACTGCTTCTGCCCTGAATTTGTTTTTTCACGAACTGTAATATATCCTCCTAGTTGAAAAGTTGCTTTATATTCCATATCAGCAATTTTGTGGGAAAAAGCAGATAATTGCCTAGTTTGAAAAGAAAACTCCTGTAAATTCAAATAAAGTTGAAGTCTAATGAAGAATCAATTCTGGAGCGTACCTAGAGAATCATTTGTAAAAACACTGCCCTCCACTCTTCGGTTGGTCCTGGTAACCTTTGAATTTCCACTGTGATTCCTTTCTTTTGTGTTCCCACTGTGCCTGGGGAAGTAAGAAAGATTATTTGGAAATGTGCAAAGAAGTTATAGAAGACTCAGCGATACAAAACCCCATCCCCTACAATACTTTGGTGGAAAAAAGGTAACTCTGATTCCAAGGAAAAACTTCAATGGTATTTATTTATATTAGAAAGCCAGTGTATTCCTGTGCCAGTGGAAGTGAGAAAGCATGCAAAACTTCATCCTGAATAATTGGATGCACATTAGAAGACATTTGAAAATCTTTCATGACAACTGCTCTCAGTACCAAGAAATATCAAGTGCTTTATTGCTGATACCTCCAAACCAAGGTGCCCAAATTTTTCGCTCTGCAGGCCTGACCATGTCCCCAGACAGCTGATCGAGCCTGACCGTGGAAGAGGTGCATCTCTGACAGCCGTAAATGCACCCACTTCCACTTTTATCACAGGTGAGGGTGCATTTACACATGCGCAGGTGTTTTACGTTTGATATAAATGTGACCACTTCCACTTTGGTGTTTGGCAAGGGCGGGGGGGGGGGGGGGACGTGAAATGATGTTGGAGGGCAGCTGTTAGTTTGGGCACAAAATAATAAAAGACAAAAACGTACAATCATAAGAAAGCTTAATACCAAACCCACTAATGCAAAATAATAATAATAAACATTTTAATAATACTGCATCAACAATATGTTCTCCAGCACCATCGGTTGTTTTCATCGTATCCATATGTCCCTCTAAAAATTATCCTTTTTATGACTTAATTCCTTTTCATGCTGTTTATAGCTTCTACTAACAGGGGTACCTGGCTTTGCCTGCGTGGGGGACCCAACATGGGGCATGGAGCGACCTGGGCAAAATACATCCACACATGACACACCCACACAATACACCCACACCCACGCATGACACACTCACAACACACACAGGACACACACAACCCATTCGCACCAATGCCATCCACTGCACACACGA
This sequence comes from Bradypodion pumilum, assembly GCA_035047305.1. Lineage (NCBI taxonomy): Eukaryota > Metazoa > Chordata > Lepidosauria > Squamata > Chamaeleonidae > Bradypodion > Bradypodion pumilum. Next base: position 471,629,313 of record JAWDJD010000002.1, read on the forward strand.
TACAACACACACATCACACAATACAACACACACCAATACACACCCCACCCAGACCCAACGTCACAACACACCCATACAGCACACACTGACACAACACACACACAATAACCCCCAGACACAGTACACACTCCACACACACACAACCCACTCCCACCAATCCCTCCCACTGCACACACAACATGACACAACACCCACACCCACACAATACGCAATACTCTGCACATGTTCTGAGTTCAATCAGGACTGGGATGAAGGTTGACTGAGCCTTCTATCCTTCTGAAGTTGGTAAAATGAGTACCCAGCATGTTGGGGCAAAATATTATGTCAACTGTCCAGAGACTGCACAAGCACCATGGAGTATATAAATGTTATTGTTACTGTTATCAAGAGGCGGATTCGTAGGATACCTAAGAGACAGTGTCACCCCAAAAACATCTGTCCATCCCACCAGAGCGGACCGGAGAGGCTCCCTCAAGATACCATCAGCTAGAGAGGCCCGACTCTCTACCACAAGGAGGGCCTTTTCGCTGTCCTACGGAACCTCATACCAACCGAGTTACACCTCCAGACTGAGCTGTTGCCCTTCGGGAAAGAGCTGAAAACATGGGTGCAGGGCTGCCACTGACTCATGCATCCAAAAATAGTGAGATAGTGAGGGTTTTTTTAAAAAAAAGTGAGAAAAAAGTGAGTTTTTGCCCCAAAAGGTAAGTAGATAGGGAGTAAATCCATAACAATTTTCGTTTTTTTGGGCCGTTTATCGGCTTTATCAATCAGCAGAAATGAAGCAAACCAATAAATTTTCCAATAGTATTGTTATCAATGTATAATTTTGGATTGGAGACTCAGAAATAATAAACATGAAATCAATACAATATTTAAGAAACTTTTTTCTTTCTAAATATGCAAAAAATTAAACAAGGCTTATGTCATTATGGACTTCTTGACTAGAAAAAAGAAGCCTAAAACAAATGATACTGACATACTGGCACATAAGAATTAAGAAATGATAGATGTCATCAGTCTTACAATAAAATTGACAAGAAGTCATCAGTCTTGAAGGTAAATCTAACTGTCGGGGCCGTCGCTTCCCATGATTCTTGAAGAGTTTTTCAAGTAAGGAGGAGATGCGTTTCTGGATTTTCTTCAGTGGCTCCGCCTGATTTTTGTGAAGGTCTTCGGCCCAGGATCGCATGCTGCAGGCACCCTTGAGCATAATTTGAGCTATTTTTGCAGTTTTCAGATTGCCCATGCACACAGCAGTTTTAAGCTTTTGGTTGGCTTCATCAATTAGATTATCAGAAGCTTGTCTCTTCTGTTCTTCGGTTTCTTTCACCTTCCTTAAATCTTCTTGCAATTTTACTAGGTCCTTTTCTTGAATTTGCGCTCTTCCCTCTTCTTTCTTGCACCGAATATTTTTCTTCTCCTTTTTTCATGCTCTTCCTCTGCATCCTTGCACTTGTCCTCTAAATAATCTAAATATTTGCTGTGAGAGCCAGCTGCCACTTTAAGGAGCGTGTGTGTAATGGGGACAGCTTTAGCTCGTCATTCAGGGTGCACTCTTCCATTACGGCTTGGTCTGCCAGAAGTTGGCTTCTCGATTCCAAAAATCCACGTTCCACATCCGAACTTCCATGAGCCGTTGGTAGTCCTGCCACGAATCCCCGCTCGCATAAATACCGCACACGCATGAGACAGCCAGACATGGCGCTGAAAACCCTGTCGAGTATGAGATGCTTAGTGTATATCTTAGTGACATGAGGAGAGCCCTACTAACTCATGGTGTCCATGAGGAATATAAATTTGTGTAGCCTGGTGCTTGCTGGAAGCATCATATTGCCATGGATTTTTAAAGATGGTCTTGTAGATGAAACCTAGAGGGAGGAAAGAGAGGAAAAACACCTCTCCCATGAGGGGGGGATGCACACAGAGAAATATAGATGGCATATGAACAATGAGTTGAATACCAGGTAATAGATATCGACTATTCTTTCATCCATAATGGAAGCAAAGGAAATCAATTGCCTTTGTCTTAAATCCCTGGCCGAGGCAGCCGGTGGAGGGGGCCATTTTAAAAGTACATCGAGCCTTTCCTTTCCTCAGCAGTGTCCTGCATTTTCTAGGCCTTAGGATATGGCTAAGATGCTGACTGGGAGGCATGTTAGAACAAGGCTGGTTGCAAGACCCAAAAGAGCCTAGGCTGTAGCAGGCCTTAGGAAGAAAAGGAACATTTTCTAGGCCTTAGGAAGAAAAGGCGCAATAGAAATGCCTGGTTGCATGGCCTGAAAGCATTGAGCCATTAATATGCTCCTTGTCTAACAATAAGACAGTTTGCAGTAGCATTGCTATGATGCAATGTGGAGCCATTAATATGCCCCCGTCTAACAATAAGACTGTTTGTAGTACCTATCAAGTAAACAGTAATTAAACGCTTCAAAGAAACAGACATTATAAAATCTAGTAGTCTCCTGAAAGACTGCTTTATTCCTCTTTTAACAAGAGGAATTGTAGATACAAAATTAGGGTTGAAAAACATAGTTTGAAAGAGGCAAAGAACAAGACTTACATTGATCCCTCTCTGGAGGATTGAAGAGACCTGCTGGAGTCACTGAGAATAGAAAATATCGGGCGGGTCCTCCTCTAACAAATTTTCCCTCCTTTTTTCAAAGCTCTGGTATACTCCGAAATGGGAGTTCTGCGTAAGCACAAACCCCAAACGTGTGGATTCACAGACGTCTCGAAGAAGACAAAGCTATTTTGACACGGAATGTGTCGTTTCGTTTAAAAAGTGAGAATAGTGAGTAATTTCACAAAATAGTAAGGGACCATTGAAAATAGTGATTAATAGTGAGAATAGTGAGTCAGTGGCAGCCCTACCTGGATGGCAAAGCAGGTGTGGGGCACCAGTGGCATGGTGACCCCCTCCCTGCTGGCTCATATAGTGTAGGTCTCTCCGCTTTTTAGCTGCTTTTTAAGTCACTTTTTAAACTGCGATTATTTAAATAATTGATGGGGTGGGTGTTTACTAGCATGGGTTCCCGGCATTGCCCGGGTGAGGGACACAACCGGGCCAAAGGAGGGGCCATTCCACCTCACTGCCGCTACCTAGTGTTGCGGCAAGAGTTGGCGGGGTCAACACACACAGAAACATCACACGTGACACAACACACCCACACAGCACACACCATACACCCCCATACACAAAAACCCGTCACAAAACCCATAGCACCACAGCCACACACATCAAACACGAGACAACCCAAGCGCACAACACACAAACCCTCAACATCCACCACACCCACCCGACACACAACACCCCTGAGACACAACACACAGAGAGACAACATATACACCTCCCCCACACGACACACCCACACTACCCCTACACACACAACACACACACACGCACAAAACACATGACACGATATACACACACCCGACACACATCACACAACACACACACACACACCGATTCCCTGTCCTTACCGCCACCGTGCCGTATCCAGCGTCGCCCCAGGCTGGGGCACCCCAGGTGGCAGAGGTCGTGGCACACCACCAGGCCGGCGGGAGCAGTGGACTAGGCATGGGTCGGGTGCAGGAGCTGCGTGGAACGGCTCAGGGCAGGGAGGGAAGTGCGGCCCGGCGACCAGGCAGGCAACAGGTATTGACCGTGTGAGGACCCAAGCTCGGCTGAGGAGAGACCAGGGCATGACACCGCCCCCGGCCCCCTACCTCCCTGTTGCCTTATCTTCTATGCATGCTTGTCACCCTCGTGGTGGTCCCGGTGTTGCCGGACAGGCCTGGATGAGGGGAACCCCCAAGGGCGCCTCCTCCTTCATCTCCAACCCAGCAGCTGAGGCCTGGATAGCTTTGCGAAGCCTGTATTTCTGTGAGGGGACATGCTGCCCTGGTGCTTCCTGGGGATCGTAGTTCCTTGGGTGGCTGGCTCCTATTGAGAAGAATGGAGAGCGGGACTACAGCTCCCAGCGGACTCTCCTTAAACTCCACTGTCCAACTGCCTCCTCGGAGGGGCGTGCTGTCCCTGAGCGCAAAGGTTGTTGGGAGCAATAGTCCCACTCTCCATTCTTCTCAATGGGGGCTGGCGACCCAAGGAACTACGATCCCCAGGATGCACCAGGGCCACTCTTCCATTGCTGTTTAGTGTCTGCCTGCCGGCAGAGGGGGGTTACTTTGCGGCCCGTTTTCAGGGTGACAAACCCCGAAATGGGCTGCTGCTCCCCCGCCCCGGCCTGGCCATGCACACTAGCTAAGCAGGTGCAAGGTTTCTGGGGGTGTGGGGTCCACAGTGTGGTGGGTTAGAGGTAACAAACCTTAGGACAGGTTGATTTTAGTTATATAGATAGATTAAATTAAGGGTTTTAAATATTGCAATGTTTTATTTTGTTGTTGTTATGCGGCCATAGTTGCTCGTTCAAATTGGATGACAGTACATAAATTTGAAGTAATTATAAATAAACAAATGGAGTGTGCATTCACACATGTGAGTGAATTGTGTTGGTGTTAAGCAAAACTCCTTGAAGATTTTGCCAAAGTAAAACTCAGTACTGCTGAGGCAACATGATAACCCATCATGCTTGAAGCTTTTTCTGACAGAGATAAGAGAGATTCTCCTTAATGCTATTCTTCCCTAATGCTATTTATGTAATAGGTGTTTTACAAACACCCTCCTATCTTATTTTCCTCAAACAACCTCTCTCCAAATAAAGTCTTTCCCTGTTTCTCTGAGGCCTAGGGAGTTTGGAATTGTTTTCTAAGAAAATTTCTTCACAGCCCTTAATTTAATTTTAATTTAATTTAATAGTCATATTTATATATGCCGCCCACTCAGGCAGAACCCGACTCAGGGCGGCATTACAACAAGTTCTAAAAACACATAAAAACACTTTAAAAGACCCACATCCCACCCACTTTGTCTTTTACTTTGCCCTGCAGTTTGTGCAACTTTACAAGAAAAACAAACTCTACAGAGTTTCAAAAACTGGGGCAATTAAAGGAATGTATCAAGCAAAAATGGCCACGATAAAGGACAAAAACAATAGGGACATAACAGATGCAGAAGAGATAAAGAAAAGATGACAAAAATTCACAGAAGAACTCTACAAAAAGGACCTTAATGTCCCTGACAACCACAATGGTGTGATCATTGACCTTGAGCCAGACATCCTGGAGAATGAAGTCAAGTGGGCCCTGTAAGGAATGAATGTACTTAGGGTAAAATGGATGTATGAGCGTTGAGTAAAAATGGATATAAAAATTGCCTTTGTAAAAGTGCAGCACAACGAAAGGAATAACTATTTGAGGCAAAAGGCTTTGAAGCCACTGTTTCTTTAAGTATTCTGCAGTCACACAAAAATAAAGTTTCTTAATCAATAAAGTTTCTTTAATCAATCAATTGTGTTATATCTTTTATCAATTAGAACATAAAACAGATGTCTTCTCACAACTAGAACCTAAAACAGATATCTTCTCTCTACCATAAACTGTCTCTTTTTCGTAGCTCAAAGTTTCTCAAAACTGATTATGTGCTCAAGTCCAAAGCACTGTAAAAATGTAGCGGTTATAGTTTTTTCACAATGTTTTTCACAATATCCACAAAAATCTGGACCGTAGGTCTCCAAGCAGTGCGGTAATCCCCTAAATTCATTCACTTCTTGAGCAGATATCAGCTGTTCTGTCGTTTTTAATTACAATAAGCTGTCTCGAAGCCCACCCGGTTTGGAGGCTTTTTACTTTTTAGTTTTTTCAGGAGAATAAATGAATAAATGAAAATTTTTATATGTGGAATTAACGAACTAAGTTTACAATACGTCATTCAATAACATCCACCAACTACATAAAGCTTATATTACATAACATATACTCCAGAGATACCCCGTCTCCAATGGGAAAGAAAGAACTCGCCGCACTTGGGGCTCGCCTGTCCGCGGCCCCCAAAGTGGCTCCCCGCCTCCAACAGACCCCACGGATGCCGGGGCTGGGAGGCCGCACAGAATTTGACCGGCAGCTGGCCGGAGGAGGCGGGGAAAGAAAGAACTCTCCAGCGAGTTCTTTCTTCCCCGCCTCCTCCAGCCGGCTGCTGGTCTAGCTCCGTGGGGCCTCCCAGCCCCGGCGTCGGCGAAAGCAAGGTGAGGCAGGGCTGGAGGGAGGCGGGGCCAGTGGCCGCAGCTGACTCCCACCCCGGCCTATTATTATTATTATTATTATTATTATTATTATTATTATTATTATTATTATTATTATTATTATTATTAGTTGCCCTGCTCTGACGATGATCCTGAGGGCTTGGAGTTGGGCTCCGACGTGGTTGTTGAGCCCACTCCTTGCTAAATCCTGTTTAAGTTGTTGAGCCGAAGGCCCCTCTTAAAGATCTGTCAGTTTCCTGTGATTCTTTGACTTTGCCCTGCAGTTTGTGCAATGGTGTTATACAAAGCATCGGTGGTAATAATTTGGACGTTGTAAGAGGCATCATGGCTAGGATTTTGCATGCCTCATACAAAGGCCAAATCCGTATAAAGTCCATACTTGTGGAACCAAGTTTGGACGTTGTATGAGGTATAACTGTATGTTCCAATTCCGAAGAAGGGCAATGCCAAAGAATGTTCAAATAATTGTAAAATTGCACTCATCTCACACACTAGCAAGGTCATGCTCAAGATCTTACTAGCTAGGCTTCAGCAGTAGGTTGTATCAAGAACTTCCAGAAGTACGAGCTGGGTTCTGAAGAGGCAGCGGAACTAGAGATAAAATTGCCAACATTCGCTGGAACATGGGAGAAAATAGGGAGTACCAGAAAAAGATCTACTTCTGTTTCATTGACAGAAGTAAAGTCTAAGGCTTTGATTGTGCAGATCACAATAAACTGTGGCAAGTCCTTAAAGAGTACCAGATAAACTCAAGTGTCTTCTGAGAAATCTACATGTGAGTCAAGAAGTGACAGTGAAGACAGGATATGGAACAACTGGTTGGTTTAGAATAGAAAAAGGAGTATAACAAGACTGTATGTTATCACCCTGCTTCTTTAACACATATGTGGAGTACATCATGCATAACGCAGGGCTGGAAGAAGCACAAGCTGGAATTAAAATTGCTTGGAGAAATATCAACGAGATATGACACTACTTTACTACTGAGATATGACACTACTACCTGACACTACTCTAATCGCAGAAAGTGAAGAAGACCTAAACAGCCTTTTGATAAGGGTTAAAGAGGTGAGTGTGAAAGCTGGCTAAAAACTCAACATAAAACAAACCAAGATCATGACATCCAGCCCCATCACTACCTGGCAAAAAGAAATGGAAGCAGTGAAGCCTTTACTGTCTTGGGATCCAAGATCACTGCAGATGGTGATTGCAGCCATAAAATAAAAAGTGTGTGTGTGTGTTTGGGGTGGGTGGGTGGGTGGGGAGCCTCTTTTCCCAGCTGGCTTTCCCCCTTTCCTTTAGAGTGAAGCTAGGGAATAGTCTTTTCACAGACATAGGTCGCCCTAGCTCGAAAGCCAGTCGTATCCAATTCTAGGATTCAGTGCTCATCTCTGTTTATAGCCAAAGAGCAAGCACTGTGTCTGCAGATGTTTCTGTCATGTGGCAGGCATGCCTAGGAATGTTGTTTGATTTCCTTCCTTCTTCCCTCCCTTGCTCCTTTTCCTCTTCCTTCCTTCTTTCCCTCCATTCCTTCTTCCTTCCCTCCCACCTTTCTTTCTTCCTTCCTTCCTTCCCTTTCTTTTATTTTTTTGTGTTTGTCTTTGGAAGCAGAGGAGACAGATGAGGCAGTGGTGAGGCTGGGTGGTCAGAGGTACCATTGAAAAAAATAGGCCAGCCCCCGGAGCCTTTGAATAATTGTGATCCGGCCCCCGGGTTGAAATGTTTGAGCACCCCTGCTGTAAAGTGATAATTCGCATCCTAAAATAGAAGGGAGAGAGATCTCACTTGCCTTGCCAAATGCTGGAGAGATTTGGACTTCTCTTCAGGTCCCAAGAAATCAAGGAGAGATCACCTCAGGTTCACTCCTTCCCCTGGAGAAAAGGTCAGGGAAAAATCAGTTTGTAGGTTTCTTGGATGGAGGAAAACAAAAACCTTTCCTTACAGTACATTCCTTTCATTCATCCTTACATTACATTCCTGTGGGGTTTCCTCTCCATGTGTCTCTCTTTTGTGAAGATCAGAAAAGGGGAAAAGGAAAAATGCTTAGAAAGAAAAGGAAGGAAAGAAAAAGGAGGGCATCTTTCAGCCTGTGGCCCAAAATCCTCTGCCTTTCATTTTAAAGGAGGGGGGAGGTTTGGTAGAACTAGAGAGCAACACCATTTGCCCCTCCCAGTCTGGTACTGGTAAGCCCTGAGGTGACCTTTCTGAGTTTTGGCAAGAGATTCAAGGGGAGGGGGGGGGGATTTCCTGGATTTTGCCTGGAAAAGGAAACAGGGGAGGGGTAGGAATAGGAGCCAAGTAAATTATTATTATTATTATTATTATTATTATTATTATTATTATTATTATTATTATTATTATTATTATTATTATTATTATTATTATTATTATTATTAATTATTTGCCCTGCTCTGACGATGATCCTAAGGACTTGGAGTTGGGCTCGATGATCCTAAGGACTTGGAGTTGGGCTCGATGATCCTAAGGACTTGGAGTTGGGCTCCGACGTGGTTGTTGAGCCCGGCTCCTTGCTAAATCCTGTTTAAGTTGTTGAGCCAAAGGCTCCTCTTAAAGTTCTGTCAGTTTCCTGTGTTTCTTTGACTTTGCCCTGCAGTTTGTGCAATGTATCTCTATGGGAACGATGTTATACAAAGCATCGGTGGCAATAATTTGGACGTTGTAAGAGGCATCGCGGCTAGGATTTTGCATGCCTCATACAAAGTCGGAATTCATACAACGTCCTAACTTGTGGAACCAAGTTTGGACGTTGTATGAGGTTTTACTGTACCTCAGTGTTGTTAAAATAAACCTTTTTAAATGTTAAAGCCAAGCAGGGGAGTTGTTTTGTTTTTAGCAATCTAGACGCTACCAAGCCAAAGCACTTGGTTTATTAGCCAACCCTAGGGACAAGGGAAGGTGTACTTTGTTAAAACAGAGCTGGGATTGAGGTACTGAATATCCCAGGACTTGTCTTGTGTTTAGAAAGATCCAGGCCAGACTTCGTAGGTAAAATCATCCTGGCTGATACGTCCCAGACTTAAAAAAATTCTGAGGTAAAAAAAGCATCTGGCGATCGGTTACATGACCTAAAAAGTATTACTAACAAGAAAGCTAGTGGAGATGATGGTAGTCCAGTTGAGATAGTTAAAGCCCTCTAAGAAGATGCAATTAAAGATTTGCAGATTTGGAAAATGCAGCATCCGGTTTTAAGGAAACGCTTCTTCCTCCTCCCCTGCAATAGGGTTTCTTTGCACAGAAATATGAAATCATTGTGGGGTGGGGTTTTTTGTCTTGCGCCCCCACTAAGGGATTCTGCCCCCCCAAACCCAAAGTGGGGAAGACGACAGAAGTGGAAGCCCTCAAGGAAGGGAGGCTTTTTTCTCAGCCTCCCCACCCTCATGTCTCCCCACCAACCCCACCATGCCAGATAAGCCTCTTTAGGGGTGGGGGGAGAAGGGGGGAAGTCACTGAGTGCCCAAAGAACAACCTCAGGGTGGGAGAGGATTGAAAGAGGCCCCACATGGAATGGGGTGGAGGGGGGGGAGAAAGTTCGGTTTCACTTACCAGTGATAACTTTCGTTCTTCGAGTATATAGTTTGTGAATACACACTCATGGGTTATGCGCCTGCGCAGAACGGCCGATCGGAGGCTTGAAAAGCTATTGGTCAAAAGTTTTGGCGGTAAGACCGCCCACCGTACCGCCCACCCTGAGGCGCCCGCGCGCCATTTTACCTCAGTTCCATACTTAAGCCAAGCACAGGATAAACCAACTGATCTCATCCGTGCAGCTCAAGAGGGGAGGCAGGGTGGGTAGTGTGTATTCACAAACTATATACTCGAAGAACGAAAGTTATCACTGGTAAGTGAAACCGAACTTTCTCCTTCGTATAGTTTGTGAATCCACACTCATGGGAGATTAGCAAGCTCACACTTACTTGGTCGGTGGGCAGTCGGATGAGATGATCCCACGATGAGCTGAAGATCCTGTAGGAGGACCCGTCAGGGGCGTTGAGTCCGGAGCCCTCTGGTGAGGACGACACGGCCAAGCCTGGCGTCCGCAGTGGCTCTGGTGTCCACCCTGTAGTGCTGGACAAATGTGGAAGGTCTGGACCAGGTGGCAGCCTTACATATGTCCTCAAGCGGTGTGCCCTCCAGAAAAGCAGTGGATGTGGCAACCGCCCTGGTGGAATGCGCCCTGACATGCGGTGGAGGTGGCAGTGAGGCTGACTCGTAGGCCAGGTAGATGGTAGAGGTGATCCATTTGGAGAACCTTTGAGCAGAGATGGGTTCACCCTTGGACTTTCCCCCATAAGCCACAAAGAGGCGTTGCGACTTCCTGAACTCCCTAGTCCTGCTGGTGTAAAACAATAAAGCTCGTTTCACATCCAGTGTGTGCCAAGTCCTTTCTTGGGCGTTAGTGGGGTTCTGGAAGAAGGTTGGCAGGGAGATAGTTTGTGCCATGTGAAACTTGGAGACCACCTTGGGCAGGAAGGTGATGTCCGCTTGGAGGACGACGCGGTCGTTGAAGAACTGGAGAAAAGGTGCATCTGCTCGCAGGGCAACCAGTTCACCAGCTCGTCGTGCAGACGTGATAGCTACCAGGAATGCCGTCTTCCATGTGAGGAGACGAACATCGGCGGTAGCCAAGGGCTCGAAGGGGGTCCTGGTGAGCGCGTTAAGAACGGTGGACAGTGACCATTGAGCCGTCGGTGTCCGGGTCGGCGGAAAAGCGTTCCTTAGTCCCTTGAGGAATCGCTTTACCGTTTGGTCGCGGAAAGCCCCGGAAGCGGGCGAGCCAGCAGGAGAGTGCGCTACCACTGCTGCGAGATGCACTCGGATGGAGGTGATGCTGAGGCCAGACTCCGCCAGCTGGAGGAGGTAGGCTAAAATGTCCTGCAGTCCCACTTGCGTGGGGGGCGTTTGTCGGGAGGCCAGGAAAGCACAAAAACGCCTGTATTTGGAAGCGTAGGACTTCCTTGTGGAAGGGCGCCGCGCTAGTTCAAGGATCCTGGCCAGTCTGGGGTTATCCTCCACGCGGTGAGGTGGAGGCTGGGCAGGTCCGAATGGTGCAGCTGGCCCTGCTCCATTTGGAGGAGCGTCGGTGACTCCGGCAGTGTGCGATACTGCGACGACATGCGCAACAGTAGCGGAAACCAGGGTTGGCGCGGCCACGCTGGTGCCACCAGGATTGCATTGGTTCTGTGTTGGTGCATCCTGGTGAGTACCTTCTGGACCAGAGGAAACGGAGGAAAGGCATAGAGATAGTCCTGATCCCACCGCTTCATGAAGGCATCGCCTTCGGAGTTCAGTCCGATGCCTGCTCTGGAGCAGTACCTGCTGAGTTTCCTGTTGGACTCCGATGCAAAGAGGTCGATGCTCGGCGTCCCCCAGACCTCGCACAGCGACTGGAACACTCCGTCGTCCAGCTCCCATTCGTGGGTCGTGGAGGTGAGACGGCTCAGGTGGTCTGCCAAAACATTCAGCGTGCCCTGAATGTGCACTCCAATTGGGAAAATGTGCCTCTCCAGACACCATTCCCACAACTGCACTGCAAGGTACAGGAGGGTGGTGGACCGTGTTCCTCCCTGCTTGTTGAGGTACGCCACCGCCGTGGTATTGTCCGAGGCCACCTGAACCGCCTTGCCGGTGAGCAGAGTCTCGAAGGAACGCAGAGCCTTCCAAATGGCCAGCAGTTCCAAGTAATTTATGTGGTACACCGTTTCGTGTGGTGCCCAGGTGTCGTTGACCGTGAGAGTCCCGCAAGCAGCACCCCAGCCGAGATTGCTCGCGTCGGTCAGTATCTGTAACGAGGGTTGCGGGGGGTAGAAACTCTTCCCCGTGGCCACGTTGAGTGGTGTAGACCACCACAGCAGTTGGTCCCTCAGTTCTGGAGATGGGGTCAACCGTTTGGATTGGCTCTCCCGAAGTGCGTCGAACTCGTGAAGGAGCCACGATTGCAGGGACCTGAATTTCAACTTGGCATGGGGGATCACTGCCGTCGTTGAGGCCATCAGGCCTAGAAGTCTCTGAGCCTTCTTCGCCCGGATGCACGGTTTCGTGCGCAGTTCGCTCACCCCCTGCGCAATGTCCCGTAAGCGTTTCTGGGGGGCGTAGGCTCTCGTAGTAAGCGAGTCGAGTACCGCTCCAATGTACTCGACGCGCTGGGAGGGAGTCAACTTCGACTTGGTGAAGTTGATCCTGAGGCCGAGACTCTCCATGAGGTGAACCGTGTATTGTGTGTCCCGAACGGCCGACGGTTTGGTGGGGGAGACGATCAACCAATCGTCGATGTATGGGAAGACCCTGATGCCCCGTTGGCGGAGGGATGCTGCCACCGGAGCCATGCATTTGGTGAAGACCCGCGGTGCCGTGGCCAGACCGAATGGTAGGCATCGGTACTGGTACACGGAATTGTCGATGCGGAAACGGAGAAACCGTCTGTGTTCCTCGAGGATGGAGACGTGGAAGTAGGCATCCTTGAGGTCTATGACGGTGAACCAGTCCCCTTTGTTGATGAGGGGGAGGACGGTCTGTAGGGTCACCATCCGGAACTTCCTGGTGTGGATGCATTTGTTCAGGCGGCGTAGGTCCAGGATAGGGCGAAGGCCTCCGTCCTTCTTCTGGACCACGAAGTACCTCGAGTAGAAGCCGTTGTCCCAGTCGGTCGGTGCTACCCGCTCGATGGCTCCCTTGGAGAGAAGGGTTGATATTTCTTCCTCCAAATGGGGGGACGAGGTGGTGAGACGATGTTTTCCTACTCGAGGCACCCGCACGAACTCGATGGCGTAGCCAGAGGACAAGATCTTTAAGACCCACTGGTCGTCCGTGATGCCCGACCATGCCTGGAGGAAGTTCCGGAGGGGGAGGTACGGGATGTGGAGCGAGAGAGACTCGGCCGTCGCAGCTTCAAACGCGGGGCTTGGGCCTCGCGGTCGAGCGCTTGTCCTGTCCGTAGGGCCGGTAGCGGGGTTTGTGTTGTCGCCGCTGTTTGTAGGAGCTGGATCTAGGCAGCTCCGTCGGTCCCTGCTGCTGTGGGTTGCCTTGGAACCGCCGTGTGAAGGGCTGGAACCTCGGCCTGGTGGAAGTAGCCGGCGTGGTGAGCCCCAGGAACTTCGCCGTGGAACTGGTCTGGCGCATCTCATTCAGGACCTTATCGGTGTCCTGACCGAAGAGGCCCTGCCCGTCGAAGGGAAACTCCTCGATGAGCTTTTTCATAGCGTCATCGAGGGAGGTGTCCCTGAGCCAAGCATGGCGACGGAGGTAGATTGCGGAGGCCATGTCTTTTGCCGCATAATCATTGATATGCCGGGCAGTGCGCATCAACTGCTCGGCGACGAAGTCCCCCTCGGTGGCCAGCGCGTCAATCCTCTTCTGGGCATCGGCGGGCAGTTTAGCCGTCTCAACCTTCACCTGCTCCCAGAGGTGAGATTGGTACAGGCCCATGGCGGCCGAATAGTTGGCGGCCCGAAAGAACAGGGAGCCGGTGGCGTAAAACTTACGCCCCATCGCGTCCAGTTTCTTTCCCTCCGGCGTCGACGGGACCGGGAATCCGCTGGTGGCCGTCCTATGCTGGAAGGCCTTGACCACCAGGGAATTCGGCAGGGGGTGTGCCTGCAAAAACTCGACGTTCTCGTCCAGGACCCGGTACATACTGTCGAGCCTGGACGAAACGGAGTGCGCCGCCAGAGGTTTCTTTCACGTCGCCCTCGCCGTGGTCATCATGGAGGGGAGCATGGTTATGTGGACCGGCCGCACAGCACGCCTGTCGAGCTTCGCGGTCATCTGATCCTCACCCTCCAACGGCGGTTGGTCGACCTTCAGGTTGAGGGCGGTGCCGAGCCTCGTGAGCATGGCGGTCAGTGAGCGCTGGTCCTCACCACGCGGTGGGTCCACTGAGCCGATGGCCTGTTCCGGCGTGCGCTCGGCGTCGACGTCTCCCTCGTCCTCCTCCGACGACGAGCTGGACTCATCGGAGGACGAGGGAGGCAGTCTTTCGTCCACGTCCGGACCGCGCCAGTACGGCCTGGGCGGGCCGGCGGGATGGGCGTCCACCGCATCAACGTCCGGACCACACCATGACGGGTTGGGTGGGCCGGCGGAGCGGGCACTCGACCCACGGGAGGTCGGTGGGGCCGTGGCAGAGCCGGGATGCCCGGGGCTTGCGGTGGTCGGAACCGGAGCCGCAGAGGCCGCAGGCGTGGAGGTCTGGAACCTGGTCGCAAACGACGCCATGACCTGGAACATCTCTCGGACGAGGGCCATCTGAGACGCGTCCGAGTCCGCTGGCGGTGGAGCTCCGGTGGCCGGCGGGATGGTGGCCCACGAAACGGTGGGAGCCGAAACGGTGACCGGCGTCGGTGTCGGCGAAACGGTCGTCGGAACGGTGACGACCGCGTCGTCCGTCGGCGTCCTGGGCCGTGGAGAGACGGAGGCCTGCCTCGGCGAGGAATTTCTGCCCCGAGGAGGAGAGGAGAGCACCTGAAGTGGGCGAGCTGGAGCCCCAGCCCTGCGACCTTTCTCAGGTGACCCGGAAGACGACCGTCCTCCCCAGATGGAGGATCCCGGAGAAGGACATCGGGCAGTCGAGAACGGTGGCGAAGGCCCGGGAGAGGCGGGTGTGCGCGGAGTGGGGGGAAGCGACCGCCTCTTCTCCGACCCACGCTTGCGCTTCTTCTCACCGTTCTTGTCCTTCTTCTTCTTCTTCCTCATCGGAAGCACGGAGGAAGAGGCCGGCGGTGGTTGAGCGGCAGCGGCGGCCGTGGAGGCGGACGTGGTGGGAGCCAGAGCGAGCTCCATCAGGTGAGCCTTGAGGCGATTGCTTCGGTTCTGCACCGCGAGGCGCGTAAACTTTTTGCAATGCGGGCAAGACTGGCTCTGATGCGACTCTCCCAAACAAAAAAGGCACAGGCTGTGTCCGTCGGAAGCCGGAAACTTCTTAAGGCAAGCCGTGCACTGTTTAAACGCTGCAGCCATCAACCGCGGAAAAAATTCTTCCAGTGGAAGTTTCTGGAGACAAGTACCCCGAAGGGCCGACCAGCCGCCACCCCCTTGAGGGGGGAGACGGTGATCGAAGCGAAAAATTGGCTACTGAATCCACTCAAGAGAAGAGACAGAGCCGGGGTGGCGATCCTGCCCGGAGGACAAGATCACCGAGAAAAATTGGTAAAATTTGCCAAAAGACTTTCCCTCAGAAGGGCGAAAAAATTGAGGAAGCTCTCAACGATCGTCCTGCTGCTACGGCGGAAAGAAGAGAACTGAGGTAAAATGGCGCGCGGGCGCCTCAGGGTGGGCGGTACGGTGGGCGGTCTTACCGCCAAAACTTTTGACCAATAGCTTTTCAAGCCTCCGATCGGCCGTTCTGCGCAGGCGCATAACCCATGAGTGTGGATTCACAAACTATACGAAGGAGAAAGGGTGAGACCCCTGAAGTGAGGATGTGTGGGTGGGGCCTCAGGCGGCAGAAGGAGCAGCGTCGACCCTCCTCGTCCTCCCCCCCCCCTCAGGCGAAATATTCAATGGGAGGAAGATGAAGGCCAATGGAGGGGGGGGGAGAATAGCCAACAGGCCTTCTTCCCCCCCCCTTTCCTCACCCTAGAAGATCAAAGGCTTCTCCAGTTCTCTTCCTCCTGCCTGGGAAAGAAGGGAAAGTGCCCGGCCACGGCAGGATGTCAATCAGCAGCGTCGCCCAAAGCCTATCCCAGGAGGGGGCGTGGCTTGGGGGCCACCATTGTTTATGAAGCCCCTCCCCCCGTATCCCGGCAACGGGTTTTCTTGGCGGGAAGGGGGGGGGAAAGTAAGTGCTTCTCCATTCTCCAATCTCCTCACTCAGGCTGTCTGAGGTTTTCTACCCTCCCTCCTCGTTCTCTGCGTAATCTTCATGTGCTGGGAGTGATTCCTCCATTCTCTCCCCTTCCCACCACATTCCAGAGGCCTCAGACAAAGAACTGTTCTACTGGACAATATGAGCAAAAGCGGTCACATGACGCCCCCACATGGTGGAGAAGGGGAAAACACCCATATTGCTAAGGAAAGTATTCCTGTGGTTACAAGCAATATTGCATACATATTGATTGGTGTGTTGATTAGGCAGGCCCCATCGTAGGAAGTGGGGGAGAGGAAAAGCCCAAAAGGGGAGGAGGGGGAGGGGTGCAAAAGTGGGCAGGGGGGGCCTTCCTTTTCTCTCTCTCTCCCTCCCCCCAACCTGCAAACACGCCTCCCCCCTTGCCAGGTCAGCCTCCTTACGGGGAGGGAGGGGGAACCCCAAAGAACAACCCCAGGAGGGGAAAGAGATTTGGAAGATGCCCCCCACATGGAATGGGGGGGAGAGAAAGAGGTTGAGACCCCTGGAGTTAGTTTGGTGGGCCTCAGACAGTAAAAAGAACAGAGACGTCCCTCCCTCACTTTTGGATTCTTCTCCCCCCCCCCCACAATCTTTAATGGGAGGAAGACCAATGGAGGGGGGGCGAGAATAGTTCTCTTCCCCCCCTCCCTCCACATTCCCTGACTTCCCCCCCATCCGCTCTTTTTCTCACCCTAGAAGAAGATCAAAGGCTGCTTCTCCATCTCCTCCTCCTCCTGCCTGGGAAGGAAGGAAAAGTGCCCGGATGCCCTTCAGTGCCTGCATAAATACCATGGAAGTATTAAAAAACAGGAGATGGCACTAACAGGCTTCATGCTGTAAATTTTTTGAAGCCAGTGGGCGTGGCCTGCCGCCATATTAGGTGGACCAAAACATTAGCAGACTACCGTTTAAGATTGCTTCTTGTGTTGGAGGGGGGGGGGTGGATTGGTCCCCTCCTGGGTGCCCTGGGTTGGGGGGGTTGGGGGGGACAGACCCCTTTTGTCCCCCCAAACCTCCCAACCCCAGGGGAGCCAGCAGAGAGGGGGGGGTCGCAACCCCCCACCCACTGATATTAAAGGGGAAACTCCGATCGGGTTTTTCCTTTTAATATCAGGGAGTGGGGTAGATTCGATCCCCTCTCCCGGGACCCGTGGGTCCGTGAGGGTTGTGGGGACAAAAGGGTTCTGCAGTGGCTCAAGTCGCTAAGACGCTGACTGGGAAGCGGAAGGTCAGCAGTTCGATTCCCGAGTACTGCAGGACGGAAATGAGCTCTCGTCTTCATCCCAGCTCCTGCCAACCTAGCAGTTCGAAAGCAAGAAATTGCAAGTAGATAAATAGGAACCACTTCGGTGGGAAGGTAACAGCGTTCCGTGCGCTCCGATGTCTAGTCATGCCTGCCACATGACCATGAAAATTTCTGCAGAAGCAGACAGCGCTGGCTCTTCGGCTTAGAAACAGAGATGAGCACTGCACCCTAGAGTCGGATACGACCGGCTTTCGAGTAAGGGAAACCTTTACCTCCCAACCATTCTGGACCCAGGGGAGGCAGAAGAGAAGGGGATCACAACCCCCCAAACACTGATATTAAAGGAGAAACCTCAATCTACTTTCACGACTCCACACAATCAAAGCACACAATCAATCCCTCCACGTCCCTCGTGGAGGCCGCCGCTGCCCTCTGCCCTGGCGTGGCACGAGGAGGGATGCGCGGCCCCCGCCGCCGGGTCTTTGGGGTGAGGGAAGCCTCCTCTGCCTCTCCCCTGGCAGTGGGCGCCGGCCCAGCCTGGCTGGGCAGATGTGCGGAAGCCAGCAACCACTTTTTGAAAAATTAATTTTTATTGTTGTTTTTTTTAAAGGAAAAGTAATACACAAGGAAAAGAGACATCAATACATAATAAAGATAACATAAAAATACAAATTACAAGTAAAAAATAAAAGTAAAATCACACTCAAAAATACAGTAATAATAATATTCATTTTACCTTATTTAAACCCTCTTGTTTAGACATAAGAACAGCCTTGCTGGAACAGGCCACAGGAGCCCATCCAGTCCAGCATTCTGTCTCACACAGTGGCTCACCATTTCCTTCAGGGTATTCCCAAGGAGATGCCTTCACCTGCTTAAGATTCCCTGGAAATGGCATTGAGAGATATCCTGCCCGGAGGTTGTCCTTAAGTATCCATAATTATAGCCATTGATACTCTTGTCCTCCATGAACTTGTCTAATCCTTTCTTAAAGCTGTCAGCTGTCACCACTTCTTCTGGCAGGGAGTTCCATAGACCAGTAATCCTCTGGGTGAAAAAGTACTTTCTCTTATTTGTTTGAGAACTAGTACCCAAAAGTTTCATGGAGTGTCCCCTAGTTCTAGTGTTATGCAATAGGGAAAACAGTTTTTCCTTATCTACTTTGTCCACACCGTGCATGATTTTATAAACTTCAATCAGGTCACCTCTTAGACGTCATCGTTCAAGAGTGAAGAGGCCCAACTGTTGCAGCCTCAGATAGTAAGGAAGGTGTTCCAGTCCCCTAATCATTCTGGTTGCCCTCCTCTGCACTTTTTCCAGCTCCATAATATCCTTCTGGAGGTATGGCGACCAGAACTGTACACAGTATTCCAGATGGGGCCTCACCATAGATTTATAAAGAGGCAAAATGACACTTGCTGACTTATTTTCTATACTCTTCCTAATGATCCCTAGCATTGAGTTTGCTTTTTTCACTGCTGAGGCACACTGGGTTGACACCTTCATTGAGTTGTCCACCAGGACACCAAGGTCCCTTTCCTGGTTTGTCCCAGAGAGTTCAGACCCATCAGTTTATAAATGTAATTGGGGTTCTTTGCCCCAACATGCATCACTCTGCACTTACTAATGTTGAAACTCATTTGCCACTGTTTTGCCCATTCCCCCAGTGTCAAGAGATCCCTCTGGAGCTCCTCACAATCTCGCACAGTTTTCACTACCCTGTATAATTTAGTGTCGTCAGCAAATTTGGCTACCTTGCTTTTTACTCCTACCTCTAGATCATTTATGAAGAGGTTGAAAAGCAGGGGTCCCAGTACTGAACCTTGGGGGACCCCACTCTTTACTTCCCTCCACTTGGAGAAGTGTCCATTTAGTGCTACCCTCTGTTTCCTGTCCCTTAGCCAGTTGCTGATCCAGGACAAGACCTGTCCCTTTATTCCATGACTGATAAGTTTATTCAAGAGCCTTTGGTGTGGGACCTTGTCAAAAGCCTTCTGAAAGTCCAGATAAACAATGTCAACTGGATCCCCCTTATCCACATGCTTGTTGACACTCTCAAAAAATTCCAACAGATTAGTGAGGCATGATTTGCCCTTGCAAAAGCCATGTTGGTTCTTCTTTAGCAGCGCCTTCTCTTCTATGTGCCTATTAATTCTATCTTTTAGGATGGTTTCCATCACTTTACCTGGGACACATGTCAAACTGACAGGTCGGTAATTTCCTGGATCACCCCTGGATCCTTTTTTGAAAATTGGTGTTACATTCGCTACCTTCCAGTCATCGGGCACAAAGCCTGATTTGAGGGAAAGATTATATATTTTGGCTAGGAGATCAGCAATTTCATCTTTAAGTTCCATGAGAACTCGTGGATGGATGCCATCTGGTCCTGGTGATTTGTTAGCGTTTAGTTTAACAAGACATGCAAGGACCTCCTCCCTGGTTATTTCTATCTGGCTTAATTCTTCGGTTTCCCTCCCTACGAAGATAGGCTCTGTTTTGGGCATGTGGTCTCTGTCTTCTTCAGTGAATACTGAAGCAAAGAATTCATTGAGTCTCTCTGCAATCTCTGTTTCCTCTTCCATATACTATTTTAATGTGAAAAATACACTACCTTACAAAGAAAAACAAATCTAAACATAGGATAATACCCCAGTGCTATGTACATTGCCTTGGGAGTTTCAGAGCTGCCCAGCATCACATATTATAACCAAAAACTCATGTGACTTGGGGCTGGTCTGCTACCTTTACCTTCAGACAGTGTATAAACCAGAAATGGTTTCCAGATGATTCCAAGTTTGTTTTCATCTGTCATACCTCTTTTTATTTTCAATTCCCATGTTAGCTTATCATTAAGTGCAAGATGCCACATTTCTCTATACCATTCCTCTATATCCACTATGGAATCATTTTCTAGGAAGACATTGTCCTGCAGTTGTTAATATTATTGTTAATAGTTCTATATTATGTTCTTCCATATTCATATTATCAAATTCCATCAATAAGGCAGTACCTGACTCCAGCTTAAAGTTACTACCCATTATTTGTGATATCTCATTTTCAATTTTAAGCCAAAAAGCTTTAACCACATCACAACTCCACCACTTTTGTTCATAAGTCCCCACGAAAGTCTTACATCTCCAGCACATTTTCGTTTTAGAACAATCCATCTGATTTAGATGATATTTAGTACAATATCATCTGTCAGGTAAAACCTCCACAACATTTTATAATTATGCTCCATAACTCTCACAGACATAATCTCATAATAATTCTTTTTCATTTATACCTCCAACTTTCCTCCGAAATTCTAATATTCAAATCTTTTCCCCATTTTTTTCTTAATGTTTCCTGTGATCCGTTATCACCATTTAACATTTTATACAATTTACTAACAAGGCCCTTAATTCCTACCTCTCCTTTTCTCATTTTAAATACCAACTCTTCAAAATCTGTCCTTTGTCTTATTAAGCTGGTATCCAAAAAAATTTATTATTCCATTTATTCAATAAAATGACTTGAAACCAGTTCAAATTCAATTGTTCATAAATTCTCAATCTTTTTTCTTTGTTTTTACATATCTGAATCCAATCCTTCAGCAGGAATACATTTTTCAGAAATACATCCCTCACCTTCCTATCCAACTTCAATGGAAAATGCCTCACATCTTCCATTTCTATAAGTGGAGACACATCTGGTGCTAACTTCCTTTTCAATTCCTTCCCTAAATTCAATGTTTTTATCTATTTTTAAATTCAATTTTTATTAATATTTTGTCCAAAAAAATTGCTTTGCCAACCTGCTTCACTTCTTTCATCTCCATTTCCTCCCATATCATCTCTTCTTTTATTAATATTTTCACCACATTTTTAAATTGAAACACCTTATAATAGGTATCTATATTTGGTATTCCCAATCCACCCTCTTTCTGTGCTAAATACCACAGCTTTGCCAGTGACCCCTCTGAGGGTGTCCATGACATGCTGGTTCCTGGTCTGTGGAGCCGCTGGGCAGCTGGAGGGAAAGGGAAAGCGCCCTCCCTTGCGCTCTCCCACACCTGTAGTGGACCCAGTTGCCACACCTGTAGTGGCTCCGGGAAACTTTCCACCGTCCCTTGTGGAGGCCGCCGCTTCCCTCTGCCCTGGTGTGGCAACACGAGGAGGGATGCACGCCCCCCCGACACCAGGCCTTTGGGGCGAGGGAAGCCTCCTCTGCCATCCCCTGGCAGTGGGCGCCGTCCCCACCTGGTCGGGCAGCTCTTCGGACGCCAGCGACCCCACTGAGGGCTTGCACCCGTGTCCTGCTGGTTCCTGGTCTGTGGAGCCGTTGGGCGGCTGGACGGAAAGTGCCCTCCCTTACGCTCTCCCACTCCCTAGGCATGAAGAGCCAGAAAGCCCACCTACCCACTCCCCCCTACTCTCCACTTCCATTCGCCCCCCTCCTTCTGCCGCCTCAGAAGTTGTTGTTTTTTAAAAAATCCTGTCAGAAGCCCACAAGGGTGCTTTCTGGGTCCAAAGGGTTTTTGCTGGAGGAACTCCCCTCTGGGGATGCCCCAATGAGGCTCCTTTCATGTCCCCAAGATCTCACCCCCCCCCAGGTGGCCCATGTCTATCTCCTTCCCATGTCTTGCTTTCGAACTGCTAGGGTGTCAGGAGTGGAGCCGGTGCCACCTTCCTCAGTACAATTGTCTTTATTTAAAGGCCTCTCACCAAGTTGTTTAAAGGTAAAGGTTTCCCTTGAAAGCCAGTTGTATCCAACTCTACAGTTCAGTGCTCATCTGTTTCAAAGTCGAAGAGCCAGCGCTGTCTGCTTCTGCAGACGTTTCCGTGGTCATGTGGCAAGCATAACTAGACACCAGAGCACACGGAACACTATTTTACCTTCCCACCAAAGTGCTCCCTATTTATCTATATGCAATTTCTTGCTTTCGAACCTTCACTTTCTCCTTTTTTTACCTGTTCCTACAGAGTTTCAGACTTACTGATGCATTATGTTCTCTCTCTGCCATCTTCCACGTGTTTCTCTCATCTCAGGTTTTTTGTGCACGCCCTCCTTCCTATTTGTTAATATATTCAGCAATATACCAGGTCAGACCAGAAGTATTTATATATCTAGCCTGTTTGAGAGTAAACAAAACAGAACAGCAAAAAAAGACCAAAAATATTGTGGCACCTTAAACTAACTCCTATATTTAAATGTCAGCTTTTGCGGATGAAATCCACTTTAACAGACCTGGTCCACGAAAGCTTACATTTAAATACTGTACAGGAGTTAGTCTTTGGTGCCACAACATTTTTTCATCTTTTTTTTTTGCTGTTCTCTTTTATTTATTCTCAGATATGCTTACTCAGACTAACATGGCTACCACTTCAGACATTTCAACTAGCCTGTTTTGTAATTGGTTTTGGCTTGAAATATGTACTATCAGTCTCAAGAGCATACAAATCATACAGTATGTTGTTTTTGTGGTTTAATGGGCTGCAACTCTTTGTTATTGCAAGTGGCTAAGATGCTGACTGGGAGGCGGAAGGTCAGCAGTTCGGTTCCTGAGTACTGCAGGATGGAATTAGCTCCTGTCTTTGTCCCAGCTCCTGCCAACCTAACAGTTCAAAAGCAAGAAATTGCAAGTAGATAAATAGGGACCACTTTGGTGGGTAGGCAAACTGCATTCTGTGCATTTTAGTGTCTAGTCATATCTGCCACATGACCACCGAAATGTCTGCAGAAGCAGATAGCGCTGGCTCTTCGACTTTGAAACAGAGATGAGCACTGCACCCTAGTCGGATATGACTGGCTTTTGAGCAAAAGAAACCTTTACCTTTATGTGACAGGCATGACATACATAAGAACAGCCTTGCTGGAACAGGCCACAGCCCATCCAGTCCAGCATTCTGTCTCACACAGTGGCTCACCATTTCCTTCAGGGTATTCCCAAGGAGATGCCTTCACCTGCTTAGGATTCCCTGGAAATGGCATTGAGAGATATCCTGCCTATCTCTCCAACCCCGAGGTTGTCCTTAAGTATCCATAATTATAGCCATTGATACCCTTGTCCTCCATGAACTTGTCTAATGACACATGGCCACATTTTGCCATGCCCACAGATTTGGCCATGCCCTGTAGTAATGTATGGCCGTGTAGTAGTAATGTATGGCCGTGAGAGCTGGATCACAAGGAAGACTGAGCAGACGAATAAACACCTTTGAACTGTGATCCTTGAGAGTTCCCTGGACTGCAAGGAGATCAAATCAACCCATCCTGAAGGAAATCAACCTTGACTGCTCATTGGAAGGATAAATACTGAAGCTGAAGCTCAAGTACATTGGCCACCAAATGAGAAGAAAGACTCAGTTGAGAAGGACTGCAGAGGAGGAGGTGGCTAGATGGCATCATTGATGTAATGGGAATTGATCTGTGTGGGCTGCAGGGAATGACAGGGGAGCCTGGAGTACGATGGTCCATAGGGTCACCAAGGGTTGGACCAGAGATGTAGCCAAGATTCTACACATGGGTGGGTGAAGATTTTTTCAGGACGGGCCATAGCCATTCATATATCAATATATAAATCAATTATTTAGTAAGGCAACAAGTGTCTCCTTTTGACTCAAAAAATGACTAAATTATATTTCTACTCAAAGTAGAGAGTTAGGAAATTTTCTTAACATAAACAAGTGGGTGGCTCTCAATAAACTTAAATACAGCATATTACTTATGCTGGGATAAAATAAAATATGCGGGTTTTGCTGCCAATCCCTGCATAAGTAATATACACTGTACCACAGTGTGTATATATACGATGATACATTTATAATAAAAAAAGTGTAATATATGCAACAAGAAAAAACAGGCTATCTATATACATATCAACCAGTAGGTCAAGACCTACTTAGGAGTAAGCCTCAATAAACACACGACTTACTTCCAAATAAAAACACAGATCATCAGGCTGCACAAGCTGTAATCTTACACACCTGTGGTTGAGAATAAGCCCACTCAAACTAGGGCATTGACTTCTCAGTAAATACATATACAGAGGGGTTATATGCAGTGGTGGGCATCAGCAGGTTCACACCAGTTCACCAGAACCAGTAGCAGAAATTTTGGCTGGCCCTGCCCATCCAAGTTTTGAAATAAAGTATTCCTAATTTGGATGCAATGCAAGGCTTTCCCCTGGCTACACTCACCATACCTTGCCCACAGTGTGGTATTATTATTTTTTGAGCCCACCATTGGTTATATGGCTACAAAATACATGCCACTCACACTAATGTGGTCTGCAGATTTTAGCATAACCATGCGAGCATTCCACATTTAGCAGCCTGTTTGGAAGAGATTGAATGTTTTAGACCTGATAGACAGAGTACCTGAAGAATTATGGACGGAGGTTTGGGACATCACATAGGAAGCGGCAATTAGAAACATACCAAAGGAAAAGAAGTGTAAGAAAGCAAAGTGGCTATCCAGTGAGACTATTAAAATAGCTGAGGAAAGAAGGAAACCCAAAAGCAAAGGCGAAAGAGAAAGATTCACTCAAACTGAATCCAGACTTTCAAAGAAAAGCAAGGAGATAACAAGGCCTTCTTAAATAAACAGTGCAAAGTAATAAAGGAAAACAACAGAAGGGGAAAGACTAGCAATCACCGCCCAGCCCACCACTGCGCCCTTTCCCCCTCCCATTAGTGCCGGAAACACTTCCCTTCACATGTTCCTAGCCCAAACAGGGCTGAAAAGGTGCGCTTTTACCTCCACACTTCCTGCGCGCCTTCAGTACTGAGCTAGGCACATGGGAAGGGGAATGTTTCCGGTGCCAGCAGTAGGCCGCCCAGCCCACCAACCCACTCCCTGCCCACCTTACAGCAGTGGCGGGGTGCTGCTCTGTGCTCTTCCTCCTCCTCCTCTTCCCAGCTCCTGGTCGGTCCGGAGTGCAGGGGGAGGGGGAGGAGGTGGGCATGGTGTGGGAGGGAGGTGGTCATGGCCAAGCAGGTCTGCTGTATGGGGTAAATGTGTATACTGTACCTTTAAGCCTGCTGTAATGCCTGTATGCAGCTGATTAAAATCAGCAAGTGACTCAGCAAACTTTACTACATATAAACAACTCCGTTTCCAACCAGACTTCGGAGGAGTAAAAGGAGAACTGCGTAGTGTCTTGCTGTGACACAAGTCTCTTCAGAACTGGCAAAGAAGGGGACATTCTGCCCAACAAATCTGAAAGCAAGCTGGAAGATTCTCTGCCCAGTGGAGCCGTGCAAGAAGGCAGACAGAGACTGAGACTGCCAGAATCTCAAGAACGCTTCCTGTAAGCATAGCTTTGTTTTCTACTGATAAGAACGCCTGAACTATTCTGTAGCCAGCAGCAGCTATCTTGTTGTTTTGTTTGTTGCCAACCTGCACAAACTTTTTCAACAACCAGTAACTATGCCATAGGCGATTGCCAAGGTCTGTGACAGACTGTTTTATTGTACATATACCTAATGAGAGACATTAACTGCTTTTAGTTTGAGCGCTTTATAGTTAAGCATTTTTCTTTTGATTCAAACCGTGTGAATCTGTGCCTGTGTGTATAGAAAGGACATCTGCAGATGCAGACAGCCCTGGCTATTTGATGATAAACAGAGATGATAATATGAATGAAACAGGCAAAATGGTGTAAAGTCAAAAAGTGAGGGGGGAAAGTGAGAAAAACATAGATCATTACATTCCCAGATATACATTTCAGACACATTTTACGGGATTTCTCTAATTGCAAACCAAGCATCCTTACAGCTCATGATAACATAGAAACCATTCTTGTTATGGCCTCGTGTAGGCCAGATATGGCTCATCTACCAAGACATCCTAACCTGCTGGTAACACACACTATAACAGCTACTAGAAGCATACTTGAGAGCTTAACACATTCTAACAAAAGAGAATCAATATTCTTAGCATAAAATATAAGTACAGTATAACAATTCCATGACATGATGCTACTTTCCGGGAGGCATTTAAATGACTTATCTCCTATATGGGTCCTATGATGTGAAGCAAAGTTACCACTTTCACTGAAACTTTTTTCACACTCCAGGCATTTAAAAGGATTCTATGTGGGTCCTGTAATGTGAAGCAAGGTTTGATCTTTGACTGAACCTTTTCCCATACTCCAGGCATTTCAATGGCTTTTCTCCTATGTGGGTCCTGCGATGTCTGGCAAGGTTACAACTTTTACTGAAACTTTTTCCACACTCCAGGCATTTAAAAGGCTTCTCTCCTGTGTGAGTCCTGTGATGTGAAGCAAGGTGTTCACTTCAACTGAAGCTTTTCCCACACTCCAGGCATTT
The DNA here is from genome assembly GCA_035047305.1 of Bradypodion pumilum. Classification (NCBI taxonomy): domain Eukaryota; kingdom Metazoa; phylum Chordata; class Lepidosauria; order Squamata; family Chamaeleonidae; genus Bradypodion; species Bradypodion pumilum. The sequence goes on from JAWDJD010000002.1 coordinate 471,655,875, forward strand.
AAAAGGCTTCTCTCCTGTGTGAATCCTATGATGTGAAGCAAGTTTACTACTCACACTGAAACTTTTTCCACACTCCAGGCACTTACAAGGCTTCTCCCCTGTGTGGGTCCTGTGATGTGAATCAAGGCTACCACTTTGACTGAAACTTTTTCCACACTCCAGACATTTAAATGGTTTCTCTCCTGTGTGGGTCCTGTGATGTTTAGCAAGGCTACCACTATCACTGAAGCTTTTTCCACACTCCAGGCATTTAAAAGGCTTCTCCCCTGTGTGGGTCCTATGATGTGAATCAAGGCTACCACTTTGACTGAAACTTTTTCCACACTCCAGGCATTTAAAAGGCTTCTCTCCTGTGTGGGTCCTGCGATGTTTAGCAAGGCTACCACTCTCACTGAAGCTTTTTCCACACTCCAGGCATTTAAAAGGCTTCTCTCCTGTGTGAATCCTGTGATGTGAAGCAAGGCTACCACTCTCACTGAAGCTTTTTCCACACTCCAGGCATTTAAAAGGCTTCTCTCCTGTGTGGGTCCTGCGATGTTTAGCAAGGCTACCACTATCACTGAAGCTTTTTCCACACTCCAGGCATTTAAAAGGCTTCTCTCCTGTGTGAATCCTGTGATGTGAAGCAAGGCTACCACTCTCACTGAAGCTTTTTCCACACTCCAGGCATTTAAAAGGCTTCTCTCCTGTGTGAATCCTGTGATGTGAAGCAAGGCTACCACTCTCACTGAAGCTTTTTCCACACTCCAGGCATTTAAAAGGCTTCTCTCCTGTGTGAATCCTGTGATGTGAAGCAAGGTGTTCACTTCGACTGAAGCTTTTCCCACACTCCAGGCATTTAAAAGGCTTCTCTCCTGTGTGGGTCATGCGATGTTTAGAAAGGATGCCACTTCGACTGAAGCTTTTCCCACACTCCAGGCATTTAAAAGGCTTCTCTCCTGTGTGAATCCTGTGATGTGAAGCAAGGTTACTACTCACACTGAAACTTTTTCCACATTCCAGGCATTTAAAAGGCTTCTCTCCTGTATGGGTCCTGTGATGTTTAGCAAGGCTACCACTAGCACTGAAGCTTTTTCCACACTCAAGGCATTTAAAAGGCTTCTCTCCTGTGTGAGTCCTGTGATGTTTAGCAAGGTGTTCACTTCGACTGAAGCTTTTCCCACACTCCAGGCATTTAAAAGGCTTCTCTCCTGTGTGAATCCTGTGATGTGAAGCAAGGTTACTACTCACACTGAAACTTTTTCCACACTCCAGGCACTTAAAAGGCTTCTCCCCTGTGTGGGTCCTGTGATGTTTAGCAAGGTGTTCACTTCGACTGAAACTTTTTCCACACTCCAGGCATTTAAAAGGCTTCTCTCCTGTGTGGGTCCTGCGATGTTTAGCAAGGCTACCACGCTCACTGAAACTTTTTCCACACTCCAGGCATTTAAAAGGCTTCTCTCCTGTGTGAATCCTGTGATGTGAAGCAAGGCTACCACTCTCACTGAAGCTTTTTCCACACTCCAGGCATTTAAAAGGCTTCTCTCCTGTGTGAATCCTGTGATGTGAAGCAAGGTTACTACTCACACTGAAACTTTTTCCACACTCCAGGCACTTAAAAGGCTTCTCCCCTGTGTGGGTCCTGCGATGTTTAGCAAGGCTACCACTCTCACTGAAGCTTTTTCCACACTCCAGGCATTTAAAAGGGTTCTCCCTTGTATTGATCTTATGGTGTGTAGGAAGAGTTCCACCTTTACTGAAGCGTTTGCCACATTTCAAGCCTTGGAACTGCTTCTGCCCTGAATTTGTTTTTTCACGAACTGTAATATATCCTCCTAGTTGAAAAGTTGCTTTATATTCCATATCAGCAATTTTGCGGGAAAAAGCAGATAATTACCTAGTTTGAAAAGAAAACTCCTGTAAATTCAAATAAAGTTGAAGTCTAATGAAGAATCAATTCTGGAGAGTACCTAGAGAATCATTTGTAAAAACACTGTCCTCCACTCTTCGGTTGGTCCTGGTAACCTTTGAATTTCCACTCTGATTCCTTTCTTTTGTGTTCCCACGGTGCCTGGGGAAGTAAAAAAGATTATTTGGAAATGTGCAAAGAAGTTATAGAGGACTCAGCAATACAAAACCCCACCCCCTACAATACTTTGGTGGAAAAAAGGTAACTCTGATTCCAAAGAAAAACTTCAATGGTATTTATTTATATTAGAAAGCCAGTGCATTCCTGTGCCAGTGGAAGTGAGAAAGCATGCAAAACTTCATCCTGAATAATTGGATGCACATTAGAAGACAACATTTGAAAATCTTTCATGACAACTGCTCTCAGTACCAAGAAATATCAACTGCTTTATTGCTGATACCTCCAAACCAAGGTGCCCAAACTTTTCGCTCTGCAGGCCTGACCATGTCCCCAGACAGCTGATCGGGCCTGACCGTGGAAGAGGTGCATTTCTGACAGCCGTAAATGCACCCACTTCCGCTTTTATCACAGGTGAGGGTGCATTTACGCATGCGCAGGTGTGTTTTACGTTTGATATAAATGTGACCACTTCCACTTTGGTGTTTGGCAAGGGCAGTGGGGGGGGACGTGAAATGATGTTGGAGGGTGGCTGTTAGTTTGGGCACAAAATAATAAAAGACAAAAACGTACAATCATAAGAAAGCTTAATACCAAACCCACTAATGCAAAAAAAAAAAACAACAATTTAATAATACTGCATCAACAATATGTTCTCCAGCACCATCGGTTGTTTTTATCGTATCCATATGTCCCTCTAAAAATTATCCTTTTTATGACTTCTTAATTCCTTTTCATGCTGTTTATAGCTTCTACTAACAGGGGTACCTGGCTTTGCCTGCGTGGGGGACCCAACATGGGGCATGGAGCGACCTGGGCAAAATACATCCACACGACACACCCACACAATACACACACACACACACGCATGACGCACTCACAACACACACAGGACACACACAACCCATTCGCACCAATGCCATCCACTGCACACACGACACAACACACACATCACACAATACAACACACACCAATACACACCCCACCCAGACCCAACGTCACAACACACCCATACAGCACACACTGACACAACACACACACAATAACCCCCAGACACAGTACACACTCCACACACACAACCCACTCCCACCAATCCCTCCCACTGCACACACAACATGACACAACACCCACACACACACAATACACAATACTCTGCACATGTTCTGAGTTCAATCAGGACTGGGATGAAGGTTGACTGAGCCTTCATTCCTTCTGAAGTTGGTAAAATGAGTACCCAGCATGTTGGGGCAAAATATTATGTCAACTGTCCAGAGACTGCACAAGCACCATGGAGTATATAAATGTTATTGTTACTGTTATCAAGAGGCGGATTCGTAGGATACCTAAGAGACAGTGTCGCCCCAAAAACATCTGTCCATCCCACCAGAGCGGACCGGAGAGGCTCCCTCAAGATACCATCAGCTAGAGAGGCCCGACTCTCTACCACAAGGAGGGCCTTTTCACTGTCCTACGGAACCTCATACCAACCGAGTTACACCTCCAGACTGAGCTGTTGCCCTTCGGGAAAGAGCTGAAAACATGGGTGCAGGCTTGCCACTGACTCATGCATCCAAAAATAGTGAGATAGTGAGGGTTTTTTTAAAAACAAAGTGAGAAAAAAGTGAGTTTTTGCCCCAAAAGCTAAGTAGATAGTGAGTAAATCCATAGCAATTTTCGTTTTTTTGGGCCGTTTATCGGCTTTATCAATCAGCAGAAATGAAGCAAACCAATAAATTTTCCAATAGTATTGTTATCAATGTATAATTTTGGATTGGACACTCAGAAATAATAAACATGAAATCAATACAATATTTAAGAAACTTTTTTTCTTTCTAAATTTGCGAAAAATTAAACAAGGCTTATGTCATTATGGACTTCTTGACTAGAAAAAAGAAGCCTAAAACAAATGATACTGACATACTGGCACATAAGAATTAAGAAATGATAGATGTCATCAGTCTTACAATAAAATTGACAAGAAGTCATCAGTCTTGAAGGTAAATCTAACTGTCGGGTCCGTAGCTTCCCATGATTCTTGAAGAGTTTTTCAAGTAAGGAGGAGATGCGTTTCTGGATCTTCTTCAGTGGCTCCGCCTGATTTTTGTAAAGGTCTTCGGCCCAGGATCGCATGCTGCAGGCACCCTTGAGCATAATTTGAGCTATTTTTGCAGTTTTCAGATCGCCCATGCACACAGCAGTTTTAAGCTTTTGGTTGGCTTCATCAATTAGATTATCAGAAGCTTGTCTCTTCTGTTCTTCGGTTTCTTTCGCCTTCCTTAAATCTTCTTGCAATTTTACTAGGTCCTTTTCTTGAATTTGCGCTCTTCCCTCTTCTTTCTTGCACCGAATATTTTCCTTCTCCTTTTTTCATGCTCTTCCTCTGCATCCTTGCACTTGTCCTCTAAATAATCTAAATATTTGCTGTGAGAGCCAGCTGCCACTTTAAGGAGCGTGTGTGTAATGGGGACAGCTTTAGCTCGTCATTCAGGGTGCACTCTTCCATTACGGCTTGGTCTGCCAGAAGTTGGCTTCTCGATTCCAAAAATCCACGTTCCACATCCGAACTTCCATGAGCCGTTGGTAGTCCTGCCACGACTCCCCGCTCGCATAAATACCGCACACGCATGAGACAGCCAGACATGGCGCTGAAAACCCTGACGAGTATGAGATGCTTAGTGTATATCTTAGTGACATGAGGAGAGCCCTACTAACTCATGGTGTCCATGAGGTATATAAATTTGTGTAGCCTGGTGCTTGCTGGAAGCATCATATTGCCATGGATTTTTAAAGATGGTCTTGTAGATGAAACCTAGAGGGAGGAAAGAGAGGAAAAACACCTCTCCCATGAGGGGGGGATGCACATAGAGAAATATAGCTGGCATATGAACAATGAGTTGAATACCAGGTAATAGATATCGACTATCCTTTCATCCATAATGGAAGCAAAGGAAATCAATTGCCTTTGTCTTAAATCCCTGGCCGAGGCAGCCGGTGGAGGGGGCCATTTTAAAAGTACATCGAGCCTTTCCTTTCCTCAGCAGTGTCCTGCATTTTCTAGGCCTTAGGATATGGCTAAGATGCTGACTGGGAGGCATGTTAGAACAAGGCTGGTTGCAAGACCCGAAAGAGCCTAGGCTGTAGCAGGCCTTAGGAAGAAAAGGAACATTTTCTAGGCCTTAGGATGAAAAGGCGCAATAGAAATGCCTGGTTGCATGGCCTGAAAGCATTGAGCCATTAATATGCTCCTTGTCTAACAATAAGACAGTTTGCAGTAGCATTGCTATGATGCAATGTGGACCCATTAATATGCCCCTGTCTAACAATAAGACTGTTTGTAGTACCTATCAAGTAAACAGTAATTAAACGCTTCAAAGAAACAGACATTATAAAATCTAGTAGTCTCCTGAAAGACTGCTTTATTCCTCTTTTAACAAGAGGAATCGTAGATACAAAATTAGAGTTGAAAAACATAGTTTGAAAGAGGCAAAGAACAAGACTTACATTGATCCCTCTCTGGAGGATTGAAGAGACCTGCTGGAGTCACTGAGAATAGAAAATATCGGGCGGGTCCTCCTCTAACAAATTTTCCCTCCTTTTTTCAAAGCTCTGGTATAGTCCGAAATGGGAGTTCTGCGTAAGCACAAACCCCAAACGTGTGGATTCACAGACGTCTCGAAGAAGACAAAACTATTTTGACACGGAATGTGTCGTTTCGTTAAAAAAGTGAGAATAGTGAGTAATTTCACAAAATAGTAAGGGACCATTGAAAATAGTGATTAATAGTGAGAATAGTGAGTCAGTGGCAGCCCTGCCTGGATGGCAAAGCAGGTGTGGGGACCAGTGGCATGGTGACCCCCTCCCTGCTAGCTCATATAGTGTAGGCCTCTCCGTTTAGCTGTTTTTTAAGTCACTTTTTCAATTGCTATTATTTAAATAATTGATGGGGTAGGGGTAATTTTAGTGTTTACTAGCATGGGTTCCCGGCATTGCCCAGGTGAGGGACCCAAACCGGCCAAAGTAGGGGCCATTCCACCTCACTGGCGCTACCTAGTGTTGCAGCAGGAGTTGGAGGGGGTCAACACACAACACACACAGAAACATCACACGTGACACAACACACCCACACAGCACACACCATACACACACACAAAAAAAACACCTGACACACAACCCACAGCACCACAGCCACACACATCAAACACGAGACAACACAAGCGCACAACACACAAACCCTCAACACCCACCACACCCACCCGACACACAACACCCCCGAGACACAACACACAGAGACAACATATACACCTCCCCCACACGACACACCCACACTACCCCTACACACACAATACACACACACGCACAAAACACATGACACGATATGCACGCAACACACACACCGCAGCCACACATACAACACACACACCGACCGATTCCCTGTCCTTACCGCCACCGCGCCATATCCAGCGTCGCCCCAGGCTGGGGCACCCCAGGTAAAATCTAGTAGTCTCCTGAAAGACTGCTTTATTCCTCTTTTAACAAGAGGAATTGTAGATACAAAATTAGAGTTGAAAAACATAGTTTGAAAGAGGCAAAGAACAAGACTTACATTGATCCCTCTCTGGAGGACTGAAGAGACCTGCTGGAGTCACTGAGAATAGAAAATATCGGGCGGGTCCTCCTCTAACAAATTTTCCCTCCTTTTTTCAAAGCTCTGGTATAGTCCGAAATGGGAGTTCTGCGCAAGCACAAACCCCAAACGTGTGGATTCACAGACGTCTCGAAGACAAAACTATTTTGACACAGAATGTGTCGTTTCGTTAAAAAAGTGAGAATAGTGAGTAATTTCACAAAATAGTAAGGGACCATTGAAAATAGTGATTAATAGTGAGAATAGTGAGTCAGTGGCAGCCCTGCCTGGATGGCAAAGCAGGTGTGGGGACCAGTGGCATGGTGACCCCCTCCCTGCTAGCTCATATAGTGTAGGCCTCTCCGTTTAGCTGTTTTTTAAGTCACTTTTTCAATTGCTATTATTTAAATAATTGATGGGGTAGGGGTAATTTTAGTGTTTACTAGCATGGGTTCCCGGCATTGTCCAGGTGAGGGACCCAACCCGGCCAAAGTAGGGGCCATTCCAACTCACTGGCGCTACCTAGTGTTGCACAAAACACACACACAACTCGCCCAGAAACATCACACGTGACACAACACACCCACACAGCACCCACCATACACAATACACAATGCACACAAACAAACAAAAACCCGACACACAACCCACAGCACCACAGCCACACACATCAAACACGACACAACACAATAGCACAACACACATACCCTCAACACCCACCACACCCACCCGACACACAACACCCCCGAGACACAACACACAGACAACACCTCCCCACATGATACACCCACACATTACCCCTACACACAATATATACACAGACACACACAAAACACATGACACGATACACACACCCGACACACAACACACACACCGCAGCCACACACATCACACACTCCCAACACACACACTGATTCCCTGTCCATGCTGCCACCATGCCGTAACCAGCGTCACCCTAGGCTGGAGCACCCCAGGCGGCAGAAGCCATGGCACACCCCCAGGCCAGCGGGAGCAGTGGAGTAGGCAGGGGTCGGGTGCAGGAGCTGCGTGGAATGGCTCAGGGCAGGGAGGGAAGTGCGGCCCGGCGACTGGGCAGGCAACAGGCATTGACCGTGTGGGGGCCCCAACCGCGGCCGAGGAGACCCGGGCATGACCCCCCGTCCCCCTATTGCCTTATCTTCTATGTACGCTCATCGCCCTTGTGGTGGTCCAGGTGGCACCGGACAGGCCTGGATGAGGGGAACCCCCAAGGGTGCCTCCTCCTTCATCTCCAACCCTGCAGCCGAGGCCTGGATGGCTTTGCGAAGCCTCTGCTCCTGGGAGTTTGTATTTCTGTAAGGGGAAATGCTGCCCCGGTTCATCCTTGGGATAGTAATTCCTTGGGTGGCTGGCTCCCATTGAGAAGAATGGAGAGTGGGACTACAGCTCCCAGCGGACTCTCCTTAAACTCCATTCTCCAACTGCCTCCTCAGAGGGGCGTGCTGTCCCTGAGCACAAAGGCTGCTGGGAGCTATAGTCCCGCTCTCCATTCTTCTCAATGGGGGCTGGCCACCAAAGGAACTACCATCCCCAGGATGCACCAGGGCTGATTTTCCATTCCTGTTTGGGGGTTACTTTCCGGCCCGTTATCACGGTGACAAACCCCGAAATGGGCTGCCGTTCCCCTGCCCCGGTCTGGCCAGGCACACCAGGTAGGCGGGTGCAAGGTTTCTAGGGGTGTGGGGGCCACAGTGTGTGGGTAACAAACTTTAGGACATGTTGATTTTAGTTATATAGATAGATTAAATTAAGGGTTTTAAAGATTGTAATGTTTTATTTTGTTGTTGTTATGCCGCACAGAGTTGCTCGTTCAAATTGGATGGCAGTATATAAATTTGAAATAATAAATTATAAATAAATAAACAAATGGAGTATGCATTCACACATGTGAGTGAATTGTGTTGGTGTTAAGCAAAACTCCTTGAAGATTCTGCCAAAGTAAAACTCAGTACTGCTGAGGCAACATGATAACCCATCATGCTCGAAGCTTTTTCTGACAGAGATGAGAGAGATTCTCCTTAATACTATTCTTCCCTAATGCTATTTATGTAATAGGTGTATTACAAACACCCTCCTATCTTATTCTCCTCAAACAACCTCTCTCCAAATAAAGTATTTCCCTGTTTCTCTGAGGCCTAGGGAGTTTGGAATTGTTTTGCAAGAAAATTTCTTCACAGCCCTTATACTTTAAAAAAAAAAACTCGACAGTTTTAAAAACTGGGGCAATTAAAGGAATGTATCAAGCAATAATGGCCACGATAAAGAACAAAAACAATAGGGACATAACAGATGCAGAAGAAATAAAGAAAAGATGGCAAAAATTCACAGAAGAACTCTACAAAAAGGACCTTAATGTCCCTGACAACCACAATGGTGTGATCATTGACCTTGAGCCAGACATCCTGGAGAATGAAGTCAAGTAGGCTCTATAAGGAATGAATGTACTTAGGGTAAAACGGATGTATGAGGTAAATGGATGTATGAGCGTTGGGTAAAAATGGATATAAAAATTGCCTTTGTAAAAGTGCAGCACAACAAAAGGAATAACCGCTTGAGACAAAGGGCTTGAAAGCCCCTGTTTCTTTAAGTATTCACCAGTCACACAAAAATAAAGTTTCTTGATCAATAGTTTCTTTAATCCATCAATTGTATTTTTTGTGATATTTTTGTGATATTTTTATACTGTAACTTGTAAATTGTACTTTGTAAACCGCATTGAGTCTCCCATTGGGCAGAGAACTGCGGTATATAAATTTAATAAATAATAATAATAATAATCAATTGTGTTATATCTTTTATCAATTAGAACATAAAACAGATGTCTTCTCTCAACTAGAACGTAAAACAGATATCTTCTCTCTACCATAAACTGTCTCTTTTTTCGTAACTCAGTTTCTCAAAACTGATTATGTGTTCAAGTCCAAAGCAATAGGAAAGAAGGGAAACCGTTTGCCTTGGCTGATGAATAATAAGTTTTTAATTCATTAATTCAATTTAACGGTAACAGATCCTAATTCCTTTCGATATAGGAATTTTCAATTCTTCTTCAGGGATCTAAGTCAAAACAAATTGATAATATCTCTGTCAAAAACGTATATACATATATACAAAATATATAGTATGTACATTATTTACATAGTCTTGGATGCATCTCTACTGCTGTGACGTAATGCAAGTAGCTTAAACAAATATTAGTAGTAAATCAATTACCTGTGTATCCCAGTAAATAGTGCAATTTTGAAGCATTCATAAATTGTAGCGCATCCCAGACCTCTATCGTGAGTTCATTTAGTGTCGATGGACGTTAAGCTAATGGTGAGCTATGCTTGTATTTAAAGGAATACTGAATCACACAGCTGAGTAGCGAACAGAGATTATAAGAAACATGTGTAATCAATTTCCATGTTGAGGCCCGAAGGGTATAGGGTATTAAAGCGATGTATGAAAAAACACTCTCTTTGTCTTAAAATGATGTCTATATCTTTGCGGGAAAATGAGTCTTGTTTATGGCATTCCAACACCACAAACTTAAAATCATGATCTTTATGATTTTTCTCCAAAAAATGGCTAACAAGAGGGCAGAAATATTGCCAGTGCGGGTCTTCGATCTATGTTCCCCCACCCTAGTTTTCATTTGGCGGGAAGTGACCCCCACATATCCTAAGCCGCATATACATACGAGAAGGTAGACGCACCCAGAACTTTTACAGTTAGAAAATTGTTTTAAAGTCAAAGTGAACTCACTACTGGAGATAGTAACTGTTTTAGTTTGCCATGCTAAAGAGCAATGGGTGCAGTTACCACATCTGAAATGCCCTGTAATGACCGGGTGTCTTAGTTGAATGCGGGATTCATGATCCGATCTACTCACAATCTGTTTAATGGATCTAGATTTCCTGAGCCCTATCAGGGGGTAGGTGGCACAACCAGGTAAATGGCTAACGATATGCCAGTGCTTCTTAATAATGGATTGAACTTTACTCGCCAACGGTGAGTACTGGAAAGAGCAAAAGATTTTCTCAATCGGTTTAGGCACATTCTGCTGAAATAACTGCTCCCTGGGTACCAATCTCGCCTTGTTCAAATTGTGAGTAATTACTTGGTCAGGATACCCTTTATCCCGTAAAAAAGAGCAGATGGTAGAGGCAGCTGTAACAAAATCACTATCAATGGAAGAATTGCGTTTCGCTCTGAGGAAAAGTCCATATGGGAGGTTATGTTTTAAATGATGTGGATGGAAAGATTTGAAGTTCAAGTATGCGTTTCTCTCTGTTGTTTTCCTGTAAAGTCGGACTAGGACTTTGCGCGGAGTAGAAACATAAGTTTCTACATCCAAGAATGGAATGGAGGAATTTACGATGTTATGGGTAAATTTTAAATTGTCATTGAGTCCGTTAACCCAGGACACAAACAAAGGTGCTACCGATAAATCATCAACAATAAAATAAAGGTCATCAATGTACCGACTATAAAAAATAATATGGGAAAAATAAGGATTGATGTCAGAATTGAAAATGAAATCTTCTTCAAATGAAATCATATATAAGTTTGCCAAACTTGGCGCTACTGAGCTACCCATGGCCACGCCTTTTATTTGTAAATAAAAAGTTTTACCAAATCTGAAAAAATTGTAATCCAAGACTAAATCTAATAATTCCATCAAAAAGTGCGTGGGTGGGTGGAGCTCCGTGCGTGTGTCTAAGTGTTTGTGTACAAGGGCTTTAATCTCCTCCAGGGGCACGTTAGTGTACAAAGCCTGGACATCCATGGTAATGAAACCACCCTCCAAGGGGACCTGGATCCCTTCTACTTGAGATATGAATTCAGTAGTGTTTTTAATATAAGAGGGGGTGGCAAGAGCAAACGGGCTGATATGGTAATTCAAAAATTGTGATGCGGGTTCGAGGGCAGAACCTATAGAAGTCACTATAGGTCTCCCTGGCGTGAGGCCATCAGGGGATCTATCCTTATGTATTTTAGGGAGAACATAAGAAGAACAGACTTGCTGGAACAGGCCACAGGAGCCCATCCAGTACAGCATTGTGTCTCACACAGTGGCTCACCATTTCCTTCAGGGTATTCCCAAGGAGATGCCTTCACCTGCTTAGGATTCCCAGGAAATGGCATTGAGAGATATCCTGCCTATCTCTCCAACCCCGAGGTTCTCCTTAAGTATCCATAATTATAGCCATTGATACCCTTGTCCTCCATGAACTTGTCTAATCCTTTCTTAAAGCTGTCAAGACTGACAGCTGTCACCACTTCTTCTGGCAGGGAGTTCCATAGACCAGTAATCCTCTGGGTGAAAAAGTACTTTCTCTAATTTGTTTGAGAACTAGTGCCCAAAAGTTTCATCGAGTGTCCCCTAGTTCTAGTGTTATGCGACAGGGAAAACAGTTTTTCCTTATCTACTTTGTCCACACCGTGCATGATTTTATAAACTTCAATCAGGTCACCTCTTAGATGCCGTTATTCAAGAGTGAAAAGGCCCAACCGTTGCAGCCTCAGATGGTAAGGAAGGTGTTTCAGTCCCCTAATCATTTTGGTTGCCCTCCTCTGCACTTTCTCCAACTCCATAATATCCTTCTGGAGGTATGGCGACCAGAACTGTACACAGTATGCCAGATGGGGCCTCACCATAGATTTATAAAGAGGCAAAATGACACTTGCTGACTTATTTTCTATACCCTTCCTAATGATCCCTAGCATTGAGTTTGCTTTTTTCACTGCTGAGGCACACTGGGTTGACACCTTCATTGAGTTGTCCACCAGGACACCAAGGTCCCTTTCCTGGTTTGTCGCAGAGTTCAGACCCCATCAGTTTATAAATGTAATTGGGTTTTTTTTGCCCCAACATGCATCACTCTGCACTTACTAATGTTGAAGCTCATTTGCCACTGCTTTGCCCACTCCCCCAGTGTCAAGAGATCCCTCTGGAGCTCCTCACAATCTCTCACAGTTTTGACTACCCTGTATAATTTCCATTATAGTGTCGTCAGCAAATTTGGCTACCTTGCTTTTTACTCCTACTTCTAGATCATTTATGAAGAGGTTGAAAAGCAGGGGTCCCAGTACTGAACCTTGGGGGACCCCACTCTTTACTCCCCTCCACTTGGAGAAGTGTCCATTTAGTGCTACCCTCTGTTTCCTGTCCCTTAGCCAGTTGCTGATCCAGGACAAGACCTGTCCCTTTATTCCATGACTGGCAAGTTTATTCAAGAGCCTTTGGTGTGGGGCCTTGTCAAAAGCCTTCTGAAAGTCCAGATAAACAATGTCAACTGGATCCCCCTTATCCAAATGCTTGTTGACACTCTCAAAAAATTCCAACAGATTAGTGAGGCATGATTTGCCCTTGCAAAAGCCATGTTGGCTCTCCTTAGGCAGCACCTTCTCTTCTATGTGCCTATTAATTCTATCTTTTAGGATGGTCTCCATCACTTTACCTGGGACACATGTCAAACTGACCGGTCGGTAATTTCCTGGATCACCCCTGGATCCTTTTTTGAAAATTGGTGTTACATTCGCTACCTTCCAGTCATTAGGCACAAAGCCTGATTTGAGGGAAATATTATATATTTTGGCTAGGAGATCAGCAATTTCATCTTTAAGTTCCCTGAGAACTTGTGGATGGTTGTCATCTGGTCCTGGTGATTTGTCAGCATTTAGTTTAACAAGACATGCAAGGACCTGCTCCCTGGTTATTTCTATCTGGCTTAATTCTTCAGTTTCCCTCCCTACGAAGATAGGCTCTGTTTTGGGCATGTGGTCTCTGTCTTCTTCAGTGAATAGTGAAGCAAAGAATTCATTGAGTCTCTCTGCAATCTGTTTCCTCTTTAATAACCCCTTGCCTTCCATTGTCATCTAATGGTCCAATGGCCTTCCTAGTTGGGTTCTTACTTCTAATGTACTTAAAGAAGTCTTTGTTATTTCTCGGAGTATTTTTAGCAATACACTCCTCAAAGTCTTGCTTTGCTTTCCTGATTGTTGCCTTGCATTTGTTCTGCCAGAATTTATGTTTCTGCCTGCTGTCCTCATTTGGACAAGCCTTCCATCTTCTAAATGAGCTTTTCTTGCTTTTCATCACTTCCCGAACAGCTCCTGTAAGCCACATCGGAGTCCTCTTGGACCTGGCAGTGCCCTTTTTCCTGTTGGGTATGCATTCCAATTGGGCCTCTGTTATTGTTTTTGTAAACAGCCTCCATGCCTCTTGGAGTGTTTGGACTCTCTCAATTTTCCCTTTCAGCTTGTTTTTTACTAGTTTCCTCATCTTTGGGAAATTTCCTTTTTGAAAATTTAAGGTCTCTGTCTTAGATTTTATCAGTGACTTGCAGTCTATGATGAAGTTAAACATAATTGAGTTGTGGTCACTGTTCCCTATTGGATCAGTCACTAACATCTTGCACCAGATCCTGAGTATTACTCAGGATTCTTGTACCTCTAGTTGGGTCTTCAACCATCTGTCTCAGGGAACAATCATTTAGCATATCTAGGAACTTTATCTCTTTATCATGTGCTGAACAACAGTTCACCCAGTCTATGTGAGGGTAATTGAAGTCCCCCATTATAACCAGGCTTCCCTTCTTGGGTGCCTCCTTTACAACATTCTCCAACTGCCAGTCTCCCTCAAGAGTTTGGGTCGGAGGCCGATAGTATATGCCTACTGTTAGACCATCCTTGTGGCCTGGTATTCTTACCCACAGAGCTTCTAATGGTGACTCCAAATCACCTAGATATTCCAATTCATACGGTTTTATCACTTCTTTTACATACAAGGCTGCACCACCTCCCGTTTGCCCCTTCCTATCCTTCCTGTACAGTTTGTAGCCTGGGATAACTGTATCCCATTGGTTATCATCCGTCCACCAGGTTTCAGTGATACCAATAATATCAATATTCTTATCTATTGCTAAGTATTCCAGCTCCCCTATTTTGTTCCGGAGGCTTCTGACATTTGCATACAAGCATTTATATATGCTTTCCTGATACAGTCTTTTGAGTCCAGTTGCATTGTTAGACTGCCTCTTGCATCCTTCTGCTAGAGTTCTGGTGACTAGCTCCTTGCTCTGCTCAGTAATTTTTGCATCCTCCTCACTACTCAAGTACACACTTTCCCGAACCGGATGCTGCCCAGCTCCTGTCGGCTTTCCCCGTTATCAGTTTAAAACATGCTCTGCAGCCTTTTTGATGTTGAGTGCCAGCAATCTGGTCCCATCATGGTTCAAATGCAACCCATCCCTCCTGAACAGATTTGGCTTGTCCCAAAATGTTCTCCAGTTCCTTACAAATCTGAAGCCCTCCTCTCGACACTACCGCCTCATCCACGCATTGAGGCTTCTGAGCTCTGCCTGCCTGGTAGGTCCTGCGCGAGGGACAGGCAGTACTTCTGAAAATGCTACCTTGGAAGTCCGGGACTTCAATCTTCTTCCCAACAACCTGAATTTGGCTTCCACGACAGACCGCTTGGCCTTCCCAACATCATTGGTACCAACGTGTACCATGACAACTGGCTCGTTCCCAGTTCTCTCTAACAATCTATCTAGATTTCTTGTGATGTCTGCAACTTTTGCACCTGGCAGGCAAGTCACCATACGGTTATCATGTGCATCACAAATCCATTTCTCTGTATTTCTAATTATTGAATCACCTAGTACAAGGAGCCTCTCTCCTGCAATCTGTTCATCTACATGCACCTCATCAACCATATTAAGGGAGAGAACCTCAGTTTGTTTCTGTTGTTGGAAGCAGTGAAGCCTTTACCGTCTTGGGATCCAAGATCACTGCAGATGGCGACTGCAGCCATAAAATAAAAAGTGTGTGTGTGTTGGGGGGCGGGTGGGTAAGAGCCTCTTTTCCCAGCTGGCTTTCCCCCTTTTCTTTGGAGTGAAGCTAGGGAATAGTCTTTTCACAGACATAGGTCGCCCTAGCTTGAAAGCCAGTCGTATCCAATTCTAGGATTCAGTGCTCATCTCTGTTTATAGCCAAAGAGCAAGCACTGTGTGCAGACGTTTCTGACATGTGGCAGGCATGCCTAGAAGGAATGTTGTTTGATTTCCTTCCTTCTTCCCTCCCGTGCTCCTTTTCCTCTTTCTTCTTTCCTTCCTTCTTTCCCTCTGTTCCTCCTTTTTCCCCCTCCCTCCTTTCTTCTTCCCTCCCTCTTTTCTTCATCCTTCCCTTTCTTTCTTTCTTCCTTTCTTCTTCCCTCCCTCCTTTCTTTCTTTCCTCCTTCCTTCCTTCCCTCCTTTCTTTCTTTCCTCCTTCCTTCCTTCCTTCCCTCCTTTCTTTCTTTCCTCCTTCCTTCCTTCCCTCCCACCTTTCTTTCTTTCCTCATTCCTTCCCTTTCTTTTTGTTGTGTTTGTCTTTGGAAGCAAAGGAGGAGGCAGATGAGGCAGTGGTGAGGCTGGGTGGTCGGAGGTACCATTGAAAAAAATAGGCCAGCCTCTGGAGCCTTTGAAAAATTGTGATTTGGCCCCTGGGTTGAAAAGTTTGGGCACCCCCCGCTGTAAAGTGATAATTCGCATCCTAAAATAAAAGGGAGAGAGATTTCACTTGCCTTGCCAAACACTGGAGAGATTTGAACTTCTCTTCAAGTCGCAAGAAATCAAGAAGAGATCACCTCAGGTTCACTCCTTCCCCTGGAGAAAAAGGAGAGAAAAAATCAGTTTGTCGGTTTCTTGGATGGAGGAAAACAAAAACCTTTCCTTACAGTACGTTCCTTTCATTCATCCTTACATTACATTCCTGTGGGGTTTCCTCTCCATGTGTCTCTCTTTTGTGAAGATCAGAAAAGGGGAAAAGGAAAGAATGCTTAGAAAGAAAAGGAAGGAAAGAAAAAGGAGGGCATCTTTCAGCTTCTGGCCCAAAATCCTCTGCCTTTCATTTTAAAGGAGGGGGGAGGTTTGGTAGAACTAGAGAGCAACACCATTTGCCACTCCCAGTCTGGCACTGGTAAGCCCTGAGGTGACCTTTCTGAGTTTTGGCAAGAGATTCAAGGGGGGGGGAGAATTTCCTGGATTTTGCCTGGAAAAGGAAACAGGGGAGGGGTAGGAATAGGAGCCAAGTCACTTTTCCCTTCCTTCCCTTTTCACACCCACCAAGATGTGCACAATTCACCCACAGTGGTTGCATTTGGGGGTTTTTCTCTGCCTGGGGGGTGGGTGGGAGGGAAATCTTAAACCCCTCCCTCAAATTACCCCACCTTTTCCCAAATGGAAGTAGAAAACTCCAATACTATGGCCTGCCTTCAAAAGGCTTTCATCCAAAACATTAAAAGCCAGGAAGGGGGGCCTTTGCAACAGAGACCCCAGAGAGCGGCTCATGGAACCCCCTGACCTCTCACCCCACCCACCCCCATCACGAAAGGCCTGCCTTGCAAAAGCCTTCTTGCCATTGATAAAGTGCAAGTGAGGGAGGGGGAGATTCACCATCCGGATTGCACTGGAGGAGACATACCCCCCCTTCCTTTCCTGCATGTCTCCTAATGAGTGTGTGGGGTGGTGGTGGTGGTGTTGTTTGAGTAAAATCTCCCACCCCATCCCTCTCTTCCCACTCCCAATAACCTCATTCACACAAACACACAAAGAGACAGAAACAAACCCTAAACCAGGACTTCTCAACCTTGTTAAGCAGGAGGTTGGGTCACACTCCCTCAGACAGCTTCGGGGGCTGGGCGGCCATTTTGCCCTCCCTCCACCACAGGGCACTTCCTGGTGTGGTGGATGGAGGCGGGGGGGGGGGAGGGGGCGCATGAAATGGTGCTGTAGGCCACATCTGGCCCACGGGCCGCAGGTTGGGAACCCCCGCCCTAAACCCACCTCCGCCTTCTGGGTGTCCTCAATGGCGGGGGAAACTCTTGAGGAGACCCTTCCCCCTCCCTCTGCCAAGCCTCTTCCTTGGAGATACTCCAGAGAGAGACAAGGGAGGGAGGGAGGGAGGGAGGGAGGTCACGTGTCCGGATTCCAATCTACTGGCATTAAACAAAGGGGGGGGGGGGAGAGAGTGAAGAGCAGGACAAGCTCTGCCCCCCCCCACACCCCCAGACTGAGCCCCACCAACAGACCTTGTAAGAGGGAAATTGGGGGGGGAGGATGAGACCCCTTAAGTGAGGATGCGTGGGTGGGGCCTCAGACGGCAGAAGGAGCAGTGTCGACCCTTCCTCAGCTTTGGACTCCTCCCCCCCCCCCTTTTAGGTTAACTATTCAATGGGAGGATGATGAAGGCCATTGGAGGGGGGGAGGATAATCCAACTCCCTTCTCTCCCCCCAAAAAAACCCGACTCCCCCCCCCCTCTTTTCCTCACCCCAGAAGAAGATCAAAGGCTTCTTTTCTTCTTCTCCTCCTCCTCGAGTCCTGCCTGGCCTGGGAGTGGGAAGGGAAGGATTGGAAGAAGGTAGGGCTAAGCCAAGTGCCCGGATGTCCGAGGCTGAGCGCCTGCGCAAATACAATCCCTCCCAAGAGGGGGCGTGGCGGGGGGAAAGCGTATCCTGGCAACGGATTCTCTTCGGGAATGGGAGGAAGAAAGTGCTTCGCTTCTTTCTCCTCAAGGCTGGTTATCACAGGGAGGTGTGTGTGTGTGTGTGTGTGTGTGTGTGTGTGTGTGTGTGTTGTTGTTGTTGTTGTTGTTCAGTCGCAGAGTCGACTCCGACCCTTTGTGACCCCATGGACCATTGTTCTCCAGGCGCCTCTGTCCTCCACCATCCCCCTCAGCCCTCCCAGCTCTGTGCCCATTGTGTCTACAATACCATCTAGCCATCTCATCCTTGGCCTCCCCCTTCTTCTTTTGCCCTCCACCTTTCCCAACATCAATGCCTTCTCAAGTGAATCCTCCCTTCTCATTTGATGTCCAAAGTATTTTAGCTTCATCTTTACTATTTGACCTTCCAATGAGCAGTCAGGGTTAATTTCTTCTAAGATTGACCTATTTGTCCTCCTCGCTGTCCAGGGGACTCTCAAAACCCTCCTCCAACACCACATTTCAAAGGCATCTATTCTTCTGCGTTCAGCCTTCCTAATTGTCCAGCTCTCACATCCATACATTACTACTGGGAAAACCATTGCTTTGACTATTCTAATTTTTGTTTGCAATGTGATGTCTCTGCTTTTCACTATGTTCCCCAGGTTTCTCATCACTTGTCTCCCAAGAATCAGTCGCCTTTTTATTTCATGGCTGCAATCCCCATCTGCAGTGATCTTTGATCCTAAGAAAGTAAAATCTGTCACTGCTTCTACTTCTTCCCCATCTATTTTCCAGGAACTGATTGGGCCTGTTGCCATTATCTTGGTTGTCTTGATATTGAGTCTCAAGCCAGCTTTTGCACTCTCCTCCTTCAGCCCAATCAAGAGATTCTTTAGGTCTTCCTCACTTTCTGCCATTAGGGTGGTATCGTCTGCATATCTCAGATTATTGATGTTTCTCCCAGCGATTTTAATCCCATATTGTGATTCCTCCATCCCTGCACTGCGCATTATGTGCTCTGTGTATAAGCATGGTGACAAAATGCAGCCTTGTCTTACTCCTTTTTCTATTCCAAACCACTCTGTTATTCCATGTTCTGTCCTAACTGTTGCTTCTTGGTTCATGTACAGATTTCTCAGGAGGCATATGAGGTGCTCTGGTATTCCCATCTCTTTAATTACTTGCCACATCTTGTTGTGGTCCACACAGTCAAATGCCTTAGTGTAGTCAATAAAACAAAAGTAAACTTGTTTCTGGTATTCCTTTGTTTTCTCCATGATCTAGCGTATGTTGGCGATGTGGTCTCTAGTCCCCCTGCCTCTTCTGAAACCAGCCTGCACCTCTGGTAATTCTCTCTCCACATGCTGCTGAAGTCTGTCCTGTATTATCTTGAGCATCACCTTGCTGGCATGTGGGATGAGCGCGATTGTTCGATAATTTGAACATTCTTTGGCATTGCCCTTTTTTGGGATTGGGACGTATACTGATCTTTTCCAATCCTGTGGCCACTGTTTTGTTTTCCAAATTTGCTGGCATATTGAATGCAGTAATTTGACGCCATCATCTTTTAGCGCTTTGAAAAATTCAACTGGGATACCATCATCTCCACTAGCTTTG
Source organism: Bradypodion pumilum (assembly GCA_035047305.1). Classification (NCBI taxonomy): domain Eukaryota; kingdom Metazoa; phylum Chordata; class Lepidosauria; order Squamata; family Chamaeleonidae; genus Bradypodion; species Bradypodion pumilum. The sequence goes on from JAWDJD010000002.1 coordinate 471,675,672, forward strand.
TTGTTTGCAGTGCTCTTTAGGGCCTTTATGACTTCGCTCTCCAGGATGTCTGGCTCAAGTTCAATTTCTTCATTATTGTGATTATCAGGAGTGTTGTGGTCCTTTTGTAAAGTTCCTCTGTGTACTCTTTCCATCTTTTCTTAATTTCTTCTGCATCAGCTAGCTCCTTTCCGTCTTTGTCCCTTATCATGGTCATTTTTGCTTTAAATGTTCCCTTGATTTCCCCAATTTTTTGAAAAGATCTCTGGTTCTGCCTCTTTTGTTGTTTTCCTCCATTTCTCTGCACTGTTCTTTTAGGTAGTTTTCCTTATCTCTCCTTGCTTTTCTTTGAAATTCTGTGTTCAAATGGTTGTAGTTTTTCCTTTCTCCTTTGACTTTTGCATTCCTTCTTTCCTCTGCTATTTTAAGAGCCTCATCAGACAACCACTTTGCTTTCTTACTCTTCTTTTCTTTTGGTATGGTTTTCTTTGCTGCTTCCTGCATGATGTCTCTCATCTCCGTCCATAATTCTTCCGGTAATCTGTCTACTGAGTCTAAGCCATTAAATCTGTTCATCACCTCCACCGTGTATTCTTTAGGGATGCTGTCTAGGTGATATCTTTCTGGTCCCCGTGTTTTCCCTATTTTCTTTAGTCTAAGCCTGAATTTTGCGATCAGTAGGTTGTGATCTGAGCCACAGTCTGCTCCAGGTCTTGTTTTTGCTGACTGTATGGAGGTTCTCCATCTTTGGCTGCAGAGTATGTAGTCAATCTGGTTTCGGTGTTGGCCATCTGGTGATGTCCATGTGTAAAGTCGCCTCTTGTGTTGCTGGAAGAGAGTGTTTGCTATGACCAGTGCGTTCTCTTGGCAGAACTCTATCAGTCTTTGCCCTGCTTCATTTTGTGTTCCAAGACCAAATTTGCCTGTTATTCCCTCCACTTTTTGATTTCCTACTTTGGCATTCCAGTCTCCTAATATAATTTGGACATCATTTCTTGGTGTCTGTTCTATGAGGTGTTGTAAGTCCTCATAGAACTGGTCCATTGTGGCTTCATCTGCACCAGTGGTTGGTGCGTATATTTGGATCACAGTGACATTGAAAGGTTTGCCTTGAAATCTGACTGACATCATTCTGTCATTTTTGAGATTGTATCCCATTACTGCTTTTCTCACTCTTTTATTGACAATTATGGCTACTCTATTTCTTCTAAGGTTTTCTTGCCCCCAGTAGTAGATATGATGGTTTCCAGAGCTGAATTCACCCATCCCTGTCCATTTGAGCTCACTGATGCCCAAGATGTCAATGCTTATTCTTTCCATCTCATTTTTTACCACTTCCAGTTTTCCTTGATTCATAGACCTCACATTCCATGTCCCTATGCAGTATTGTTCCCTGCAACACTGTATTTCTCCTCCCCCTTTCGTATCCCTCCCCCTTTTCAGATCTGCTGTGCTGAGCATCCCCTTGTTTTGCCTTTTGTTTTGGTCCATAGGGTTCTCTTGGCAGACTTTGTGGCGTGCCTTGCCAGTCTCTACGCCAGTCTTTTCCCATCACACATGTTATCACAGTTTAAACAGTTTTAAAACAAAGTATTATCATGCACACTATCACAGTTTATCACATAGTATCAAAGTAAAAGTTGAACTAATTAATGAAAGGGAAAGAAAGAAAGAAAGAAAAAGTCCACTATATCAAGTCTCTATGTAAGTCAGTTTCTTGTACAGTCACTATGTCAGTTGCCATAAGCCATCTATATTTAGTCAACTATATTATTTCAGTTCGATTACTTATCCTTTGCATGCACACAGCAGCTCTTGCCTCTCTTCGGCCGCATGGAGTCGGTCAAAGGCGCCGGCTCGGGCCTCGCTGTGATGGTGGTTGTGGATGGTATCTCCTGGGGGTGGTCGGGGGTCTCCGGAAGTGTCCTTCTCTCTGGCCCAGGTCTTTGGATGGGGAGGGAGGGGCAAGATCCTTTACTCACCTCCCCCTTGGGCCTCTCTGGATGGCAAATGGGCAGTAGAGCTGGGCCTTCCTGAAGCCTTTTCTTCCTCTCCAGGCTCAGGTCTTTGGATGGGGAGGGAGGGGCAGGATCCTTTGCTCCCCTCCCCTGTGGGCCTCTCTGCATGGAATGAGCAGTAGAGCTGGGCCTTGCTGATTCCTTTTTTCTTCCTCTCCAGGCCCAGGTCTTTGGATGGGGAGGGAGGGGCAGGATCCTTTACTCCCCTCCCCTGTGGGCCTCTCTGCATGGAAATATATATATGTTTCCCCCCCCTTCCCTCAGGACAGGCAGAAGTTCAACAGGTGGGGAGAGAGCATGCAACTAGTAGTAGTAGTTGTTGTTATTAACCTCCCAATGCCAATGAATGGATAGAGAGAGCTCCAAAGTGTCCTTTCATTAACAGGACTGCTCAGCAACTGCAAACTCAAGCCAAGGCCTTTTCCCACCTTTATATTGAATCAATATAGTTCTGGCCTTCCTCTTTTCCTGCTGCCTTCAACATTTATTTATTTTTTTATTTTATTTTATTGTCAAATTTCTATACCGCCCACTCAGCCAAAGCCGACTCCGGGCGGTTCACAACAATGGGTAAAAACATATAAAAACAAATAAAACAGATAAAAACCAGCAATAAGAACCCACCCCTAAAAAGAGAGGGGTGCAGGAACTGAAGAAACCGTGGGGCAGGCATCCTCCCCTATATTAACCACCCAACGGAAGCCACCCCTCCACCTGCACCCCAAACTTGGCCCGCCAGCCAGGTTTTTAGTTCTTTTCTAAAGGGCAACAACTCCGTCTGGAGACGCAGTTCCACAGGCAGGAGGTTCCAAAGGGCCGGTGCGGACACAGAGAAGGCTCTCCTCCTTGTGCCAGAGAGGCGAGCCCCCCTGGCCGATGGCACAATTAGAGAGCCCCTCCGGTCCGCTCTGGTTGGACGGACAGACATCTAGCCTTCTTCCCTTTTCCTGCATGTGACAGGCGGTTGGACTTGATGGTCTCATAGTCCTCCTTCCAACACGGTTATTCTAAGATTGTATAGGGGAAATTGATTCTAAGATTGTATAGGAACATGCAGCATCCTATGTTAAGTATGCTCTAACTGCCTTGTGAATTGCCCAGAGAGTGCTCTAAGCACTGGGGGACAGTAGATAAAAGCAAAGCAATCACACTTATACACTGACCCATAGCACTTACGGCTTTACCTGTCAAGTATCCTGTATTGGCCGGGATTTCCCATAATTTAGTGCCACTTTTCCTCCTTTCCCGCCTGGAGCCGCCGCCATCCCGTAGTTTGACAGCGGGGGAAAAGTAGTTACTGTGCATCCCCTTTCTGCGCAGGTCCCTTCTATGCATGCGTAGAAGGGTTCTACACAGAAGGGGATGCGTAGAAGGCTTCTACGCATCCGTAGAAGGGACCTGTGCAGAACGGTTCTTCGCAGGTCCCGTATTGTCCGAAGCTGCACTTGACAGGTATGCTTAGGGCAAATCTGGCACGCTTAGTTAAGAATTACAACATGTGGCATTCTATAAACTATAGCGTAGGCATGCCCAAATTATGACCCGCGGGCCTAGTCTGGCCCCCAATGCTAATTTATCTGCGCCCACCATGCCCTCCCCACTACCAGATGTGTAGTGAACTAGTACCCTATTCTTTGGGTTCAACTCTCACAGCCATACATTACTATCAGGAATACCATTGCTTTGACTATGAGGAATTTTGCTTGCAAGGTGATATCTCTACTTTTAAATTTGTTTCCCAGATTTCTCATGACTTGCCTCCCAAGAATTAGTCTCCTTTATATTTCATGGCTGCAATCACCATCTGCAGTGATCTTGGAAGGGAGCACTTGCAATAGTTGCATATACCCCCAGAAGCTGCCCGCCATTCCCTGGGAAGTGGGGCTTTTATTTTTTCCATCTCCTACCAGAACTCCCTTCTCCCCCATAGGTCTCATGGAACCCCCTGATCTCCCCCTCCCCCAGTTAAGAAAGGTCTGCCTTGCCAAGGCCTTCTTGCTATTGATAAACTGCAAGGGAGGGAGGGGGAGGGATTCACCATCCAGATTGCACTGGAAAAGACTCCCTCCTGTCACCCCTCTCTCTAAGAGATGAACAGCTTTTAGGTAAATAAATCAGCCAGAGAGGTTTTGAAATGAAAAGAGAATTTTATCTAAGTTGTTCCTTCAAAGTACAACATAATACAATAACACATGATCATGGTATGTCATAATGCATATATGCATGGTCTTGGATCTATGTTTAGATCCAAGAACCACTATCACATATCTAGCCAGCCTTTTATTACTCTTCACAAAGTTGCGCACATATGTCTTCAGTCCAGATGGTCCCCCATGGGCGGTAGGCATTTTACCTTTATCTTGATGCTAACTTGCATATGCAATTATGTGCATTTATCCTGTCCTCTTTGTTTCTCACGTACATTCTAACTTACATTCTAACATGTTCAGTGGTAAACATGTCTGCTTACTTCAGATAAGACCCTTTTGGGTGTGTTCCTCAGCAAACTAGCTGTAAACAACTTTTAACTAGAGAAGCTTTCATGATACCAAGATGGCTCTGCTTATGCTACAATAGTACATTGTACACATTGTACACCCCCCCCAACAAAGACCTGAGAAGGGGAAGGGGGGCAAAGGGTGGTGGTGGTTCCTGCACCACCTCTAGGTGTTGATGTATGGACCAGGCTCAAACCAATAATCAATCAGACAAGGAGAGATCTCAACCCGTGTCTTTATTTGGCCAATCAATCACACTGGGCAATATACTTCATTATGAAACAGGAAAGTGCAGCCCCGAACCCTTTCATGCAAGGCATTTTATACTCTTCCCCCAGGTTTCTCTCACTCCTCTCTAGATTTTCTACTCTCCAGTCATTCTCTGTGTAATTAATCTTCACGTGCTGGGATTCTTCCATTCTCCCACCTCCCATCACATTCCAGAGGCCTCAAAGAACTGTTATACTCTATGAGCAAAAGCGGTCATGTCAGATAAATAATGCCTCACTGCCCTTCGTCACCAATGACCACAATGCACCACTACCCCCTGAACTCCGACCTCATCCTTCCCTCTGACCCTTCACCCTAACCCCTCCTCCCTGAAAGAAGGTTATAAAATAAGGTTCGCCTCACCATGAGGTACCCCAGTCTAATGGCGTCCTCCCTGAGGACACTGTGAGAGAGGAGATGTGTAATCAATAAAGCCTCTAAACTTATTCTGGCGTCTGTGGTCATTTTTCAGTAAAACCATTCCTAAAATCCTCAACAAATGGTAGCAAGAGGATGGTTTGCTGAATAAACCACAAAACGTACAAAAATACAAAATGCCCAGAATAAAGAGGTCAAAAAAGAATCGACCCCAAGAGACCAGCCCCCAAGGAGAGCTGGACGAAGCAACAGGAGGGGGCGACCTGGTCCAGAGAATGGCTGAGGAAATTCGAATAAAACTTGCCGAAGTGGAGGAAAGCATCCGAGAGCTTTCTCTCCAACAACACACGCAAATCAGCACCCATCTAACTCAAAGCGAAGGAGAGGATGGGGGAGAGAGCCTGATCGGAGATGACCAGATCGAGACGGAGATCCAAAGAGGAACTACGGTAAGCCACCCCAGGAGGGGAAGCGGCGGGACAACAATGGAATCCAAGCAATCAATGGAAATTGCTGCCGGACTCCAAAACAGCCTAGCCGGGAGGGAGGGGAAATTCCAGAGCCAAGGGCAGACCCCCTCCCCCTCGCGGCAACAGAGCACAGAAGGGGAACCCAGCAATAGCGAAGAAAATGAAGTGGAGGAAATAAGAAATGATCTCTGGGAACTGTATAAAGCCAGACAAGAGAAATATCACAGAGATCATAGAGGACCCTACCCAGAAGCAGAAGTTTCAAAAGCCATAGAAATACTTTCAGCTGTCCTCGGCCCTCCACGCATAAACTCTCCACATGAAAACAACCCCCCACAAAGAACCCCACAGCGCAGCAACCCTCAACATGTGAGCCATAGATCCAGCCAGGGACAGGCACCCCCATGGCCCCCATCGGAAGACAGAGGCATTCCGAACAACCCAATACTACCTTACTGCGCACCAACTTACTCACTCCCAAAGGCCCCCGAAAATGAACCCCGGAGCGTGGGCACCCCCCCCACCATACCAAGAGAGAACACTGCCACCATTTTTCAAGCCCCGAGGAGCATCCGTTAGCCACCACCTTTTACCCAGCCACTCGGACCCTAGACCAGGAGAGCAGAGGTACTTTCCCTATGAAGAACTGAGCAAAATAAACCTCACGCACGCACGTTGGGCCGCGCATGCGCAATCAACTCCAACAGCAACCTACAGACAAAAAGGACCAATGGGAAACCCAAAGGCGGCCGCTTGCATACCTATGCCTTTCTGCCCTTTTCAGTACCAAAAGGGACACCTAGAACAACAGACCAAATCCAAGGATAACTCCAACCAGCAAAACACCCTGCCCAATGACTTCCCAAAATTAAGTGTTACTGGGGAAAATCTGCCAGAGTGGGCACAACGATTTCAAATTCTGCTGATGGGTCATGATGCACTGTACTTTATCCTAGACCCTCCTGAAGAACCGTGGTCCATTGAAACAGACCGCAAACACCATAAAGCCTTCCACCTACTCCTAAGCTCCATTGAGCCAGCCATTTTCCCAAGCATACCCCATGAACTGACAGTTTTTGAGATATGGAACAAATTGAATGCCTTGTTCCACAGCAGCAACAGAAGCACCACCAGCCGGATCTCCAGGGAACTCCACTCTGTGAGATTAAAACCCGGCACCCCTATGGGTGAGCACCTCCTAAAATTAAACTCCATGAGATCCCAGCTGTTACAGCGTGGTGAAGCAATCGCTGAGAAAAGCATGATCAGCATAATACTCAACTCCCTGGATCCCAGCTGGAATAATTTCCTGGATCAGCTTGACGCAATAGACTGTGAAAACATGCCACTGGACACATTGGCAGGAAAACTCATAGCACATGATAACATGAGGAGAGACAGATCAATCATACACAGAGACGCCAAACCAGGTAGAATGGTGAAGTTCACGGAGCCAACCAGCCAGCAACAAGGCTGTTTCTTCTGTGGTTCAAGGGACCACATCAAACGGAACTGCCCCAAAATAAAAGGAAAGGAAGACCACACGCAAAGGGAAAAATACACACCTGAAAACAACGCAAGATACAAATATGAACACAGGCGGAATAGGTCGCCCAGCCCCGGAAGGGAACACAGATACCAGAAGCATGAATTCAACTCCATAAACAACACAGAAGACAGGGTATACCCCACAGGCGCCCTGGATAACAAAAAATATTGGCTAATAGACTCAGGGGCAACCATACACACTTCATGCAACAAAGACCTATTTGACTCATTCACAAAAACATCCTTCCGAATAAAGGTTGCAAATCAAAAGGAAGCTCACGTGATGGGAAAAGGAGAAATAAACATCCCAGGTTTGGGAAAAATCAATGGAGTCTTATTCATCCCTGAAATTCCATACAACATACTGGCTGCATTCAAGCTATGTGAAGACACCGCCACGGAGTTGCTTTTTAAGAAAGGTAGAGTATCCATCACCAACAAAGAAGGAAACGTCGGGGAAGTGATCATCGTGGGCGGTCTGCCCTACTACGTGCCCACTGGAGAAGGTGATAAAAGGGATCACGCTAGTACATGCAGAACAGAAACAGAGGAAATAGAAGGGGAAAACAATAGACATAATATCTACAAAAGTCACGCCGAAACAAGTGTTGCAAAACTACAGGGGGAAGAAAATTCAGACATCGAGTATACTAAAGCAACAACTCCCCACAGCACCACTGTCATTTCCATAGGGAAACTCATGCACGACGATTGCGCCCACCTGCTACACAGAAGATTAGGACACACCAGTTTCTCCACCGTCAAGAAAATGCAAGAACATGCAGAAGGTCTGAAGGTGAAAAACTGTGACAAATACCTGGAGTGCTCTGTGTGCCTAAGCTCAAAGTCCAAGGAAATGCCAAGACCAAAAACGTCGAAGAGAAGCACATCTCAGGCTTTTCAACTCCTACACATGGACCTAGTGGGGCCACTCCCCACCTCTATAAACAAAAAGAAATTCTTTCTGACCATCGTCGATGACTACAGCAGATATGGATTTGTTTACACGCTCAGAGACAAAGGTGAAACCTTTGCAAAGTTCAAGGAATTCTACAAGAGAGTGCAAACGCAACACAACTCACAAATAAAACAAATAATGACAGACAGGGGTTCTGAATTCCTCTCAAGGGAATTCAAGGAATGGATCACTTCCCGAGGCATGATGCACTCCACCACCGCACCTTTTTCAGCTTTTCAAAATGGAATAGCTGAACGCAGGAATGGGGTACTACAGACCATGATGAGATGTGTACTAGAAGATGCTGGACTAAAGTTCTCTTACTGGGGTGAAGCATTAATGTATTCAAATTACACACTCAACAGGATCTGGTCGAGTGTAGTAGAGAAGACCCCATACGAAATGCTGTACAAGCGCAAGCCTAGTCTCTCCCACCTCCATATTTTCGGGGTAATGGCCGATGTCCACATACCAAAACAACTAAGGAGAAAAGGGGACAAGGTATCGAAGAGGCTGAGATTTGTTGGTTATGAACCAGGATCAAAGGCATACAGATTCATAGATGAGTATCACAAGGTAACCATCTCCAGATCAGCCGCGTTCCATGAAAATGCAAACTGGATGAAGTTACACTCAAATGAGGTAGTAACTGACAGGCGTACTCAAGATACACCAAGACTTCCTGGAGAATGTAGGATTGAAGAAAACAACACAAATGATGGCACAAGTGAACTTCAAGGAACAAGAGAGACCACCAAAGCATCAAACAGGAAGTCAAACAGAGCTACAAAAGGCCAAACCCCCAAGCGCCTGGAAGACTACGTGATGTCCATAGGCGATTCGACTGGCATACCCGACAACTACGCCGACATGAAAAAGTTACCAATTGAAGAACAAATAAAATGGGAGCAAGCGATGAAAAAGGAATTGGACAGCCTCAAGGAGCTCAATGTATACACTCCGATGGAACCACCAGAAGGACAGAAAACCATAGGCACAAGATGGGTTTTCAGGGTCAAGACCCTTGAAAACAACAAAGTCCTTTACCAAGCCAGGCTCGTGGCACAGGGTTTCGCACAAAGATTCCCAGATGACTACACCGATACGTATTCGCCAACCGTGAGGGCCGAAAGTGTGAAGGCTGCACTAGCCTTAGCTTCAATCCGAAAAGAGTACGTATACCAGTTCGACGTGCAAACAGCCTATCTGCACGCGGCATTAGACAAGAAAATATACGTCAGAGCACCCCAGGGAATTGAGATGGGAGAAGGTGGGACCTGGCTGCTAAACAAGAGTCTTTATGGATTAAAACAATCTGGCAAAATGTGGTATGAGTGCTTGTCTAATGCATTGGAACAGATGGGTTTCTCACACACCCAAGCCGACAGATGCGTTTTTATCAAGAGAAATGAAGGGGATATAGAAAAAATACAGGTGTACGTTGATTCTGTACATAGGGAAAAGTAAGGCCAAATGTGACTACTTCGTACAAAATCTACGAGAAAAATTCACTCTGAAGTTACTAGGGAAGGTAAACAATTACTTGGGAGTCAAAATATCCGAAGTAACTGGTGGTTTTTCCCTTTCGCAAGAAGACAAGATAACTGAACTATTGAAGAAATGCAACATGGCTGATGCCGCCCCTTCGGACACACCAATGCAAACTGATTTTTTAAGGAACACGTATAGTTGCAATGAAATTTTTGGAGATAACACATTGTACAGATCCACCATAGGGTCACTACTCTACCTGGCCAATTGGTCCAGACCGGACATAAATCTAGCGGTGAACCTTTTATCGAGACATCAGAACAACCCAAAGACATACCACTGGAATGCAGTTAAGAGACTATTAAGGTACCTGAAGAAAACCAAGGGCGCCATACTGTCAATTGTCCCCTCAATAACTGAGAGACCCACCCTATCATGCTACGCAGATGCAGATTGGGCTGGAGACAGTGAAGAGAGGAAAAGCACATCCGGTTACGTGATTTTTTTAAACGGCAGTCCCATATATTGGTGCACGGGGAAACAAAAATTAGTATCCACTTCCACAGCAGAAGCAGAATATGCTTGCCTATCCGATGCAGCGAATGACTTGATATGGTTCAATAAATTAATATCTGAAATTTGGGATGAACCCACTCTCCCCATCCCTATACATGAAGATAATAAGGCCGCAATTGAAATCTCAAAAGCATACGCGGTAGGGCGCAGATCCAGGCACGTTGATATCAAGTATTGCAACATAAGGCAGATGTGCGAAGAAGGCTTCATTAAAATGACTTACTGTGACACCAAGAGTCAAATTGCAGATATTTTAACCAAACCTCTCCCATCAAACCAACATCAATATCTTGCAAACAAGATGGGACTTATCATCGAGAGAGAAGAATTGAAAACTGTAGATGAAGATGCAATGAGGCATTAGAAGGGGATTTTGTCAGATAAATAATGCCTCACTGCCCTTCGTCACCAATGACCACAATGCACCACTACCCCCTGAACTCCGACCTCATCCTTCCCTCTGACCCTTCACCCTAACCCCTCCTCCCTGAAAGAAGGTTATAAAATAAGGTTCGCCTCACCATGAGGTACCCCAGTCTAATGGCGTCCTCCCTGAGGACACTGTGAGAGAGGAGATGTGTAATCAATAAAGCCTCTAAACCTATTCTGGCGTCTGTGGTCATTTTTCAGTAAAACCATTCCTAAAATCCTCAACAGGTCACACGACCACCACCACCACCCCCAGGACTTTCTGCGGCCCTCTTTCTTTCTTCAACATCCTGCAGTACCTCCCTTGCCCAGGATTCATTTGGGTAGGCGGTGTGTGTGCAAACTTAGAAACTGCCCCACGCTTGGTCTACTAGCCATGTGGCCAACAGGAGCCCTTCACATGCTGCCCCCACTGCCCGGGCTCAGGGTGATCTTTGCAGGGCCCACGGCAATGTCGGCCAGCTTCCTTGGAACTCTGCTTTTTTTCTTTCCCTCCACCTCTCTTCCCCTCTTTCTGTTTTGGTTTGCTTTGTCCTTTGCGTCTGTCTTTCGAAGCAGAATCCACCCACCCACACCCCGCTTTACTTCCAGTCTCCCCCCTCCCTGGTTCATTGAAGGAGGGGGGTGCATCCTTTTCCAGCCAGCTTTCCTTTTCTCCTTTTCCGCAGAGTGAAGCCAGGAAAAAGTCTTTACAGACATATATTGCTCTTGCTCAGAAGCCAGTCATATCCAACACTCCTGATCTTGGGGTGATGTAATTCGAGATTGAAGAGGCATCTTCATTCTTTTATGTGTTCTGATTTGCAAAATACAGTAAAACCTCGACTTACAAAAAACCTCCGTTCCATGGCCTCATTCGTAACTCGAGGTTTTTCGGAACTTGAGGCACCCCCACAGAAAATGGCAGCAGCGCCATTATGGCACTGAAGATGCGATTTTTACACACCAAAATGGCGGCCGCACCATTTTCAAATTTTCATAACCCATTTTTTTTTTTTTGTAAATCGGAATCCCAGTTTACGTGAAAACCCCGACTTACAAAATGTATTTTCATACACCGGGACCCTGGTTTACGAAAAAACATTACATAAGTCTTTTTTTCATAAACCAGGACCCTGGTTTACAAAAAAAACCCACACATTTCATAACTCAAGTTTTTTGTAACTCGAGGCATTCGTAAGTCAGGGTTTTACTGCAAGTCTATTTGGCAAGGACTGCTATGTGGTGAAACAGGGGAAATGGCTGTTACAAACTACATTCTCTCCTTCCCTTGTATGTACTGAGTTGCAGTACTTTAGTGGTGTACTGTTAAGTAGCTGAGCTTGGAGACCGGCAGGTTGGGTTCAATACCCGAGTGCTGCACGACAGATCTTGGGGGCATGAAAATAGCCTCATTCGGGCATCCACTGAGTGGAGTTAGTCCAGCAAAAATCCTTTCAACCCAGAGAAACTTCTGACACAAAAATTATTTTAGCCAAGAGTAATTTCTGACATGAAACTTATTTATTTATGTTTGGAGCTAAAGGTTGATCATGCTCGAAAGCCAGTCATATCTGACTCTAGGGTTAAGTGTTCATTTCTGTTTATAGCCAAAGCGTTTTCCTTCCTTTCTTCTTTCCTTCCTTCCTGCTTTATTTCTTCATTTCCTTTCTTCCTTCCTCTCCTGCTTTCTTTCCTTCCTCCTTCCTTCATTTCTTTCCTTCCTTGCTTTATTTCCTTCATTCTTTCCTTCCAGCTCTCTTTATTTCCTTATTTCATCATTTCCTCTTTTCCTACGTTAGATAATGGGTGTATGTTAGAAAATGCAGTGTATGTTAGATAATTTTGATAAGGGATTCTCAGGAGACTGTGGGGGACCCCGAATGACTCCCCAGAGACTTAGGAAGTTATGTGAGGTGGAATGGCCCAGTTTTTTAATTTTTTTTATTTAATAACATAAAAACATACAAACTTAGCAACAAAATGAACAACAGTAAAAAAACAACAACTGTGACTCAGTCTGATTAATAAATGGTTGCTATCACTTATGTAAGAAAATTGCACATTCTCTGCAAGTGTGTGCACACACTCATTGATTTTCATTCCAAAAAGATAATTGTTCCGCTGGTGGCTTGTTCCCTTTTCCTTTGGTTTTGGTATGCTCTATAAAGGGCTTCCAAATCTCATAGAATTTATTTTTTACTTACACTATTTTTTTTATATTTATCTCCCAGGTGAGCTTGTCACTGGGTGCGATCGTCCAAATTTGTGTGTACCAGTCTTCAATTTTTAGAGGTTGTTCTCCCTTCCATTTTGTAGCTATACATACTCTTGCTGTTATTATTAAGATGGATAGCAGATCTGCTGAGCAAGGATTTAAGTTTATGTTGTTGAATTCATAGATTAGTACACTAGTTGCATCAAATTTGATATTGGTCCTTAGTATTTCCATTACTTTTTCTACTTTTGTCCAAAATTGTTTCACTACTTCGCACTCCAACATGTGGAGATAGGTTCCAATCTCTTTTTTACACCTCCAACATTTATTAGATTTGGTTTGGTCCATCTGATTCAGACGGACCGGCGTTAAATACCATTTCCACATTACTTTATAGTTCTGTTCCTTCAGTCTAATTGATAAATTTCTCATAACTCTTTTCCCATTTTTCTTTCCAATTTGTTTCGGTAATGTTTATATTTAGATCGTTTTCCCAAATCTCTCTCAGCATGATAGTCTATGGCATTCAATATTTTGTAGTTTGCCAATTAGACCTTTTGTTTCTATTGTTCCTGATCTTATATTAATTACTAATTTCTCAAATTGTCATATTTGTATTTAGATTTGCTTCTCTATGAGAGCTATTCCATTTATTAATTGCTGCCACTTGAATCCAGTTCAGATTGATTTGTTCAAAAATATGTGGGGGGGGGGGGGGTTCTGAGTTTTTGCATAACTCTATCCAGTCTTTTAACAAAGTTACCTCATTATGTTCAAGTATCTCCTCAATTTTATTAGTTATTGCTATTGGGAAGCTCTTTAAATCCTTCAATTCAATTATAGGTGAAGTACCGAGAGCAATTTTGCTCTTCACCGAGTGCCATGTATCCAGTAGTGTTCTTAACATTTTGTTGTTCTGATTAATTTTAACTTTATTTTTGTCTAAGAATATTGCTTTCCCAACTTCATTTAGTTCATTCATCTCAATACTTTCCCATATAGCGTCAATCCTCATTAAGATCTTTATAATATTCTTTAATTGATGTACATTATAATATTTCTTGATATCAGGTAATCCCACCCCCCACCCCCTTTAAAATCTTTTTTACCATAATGGTTTTGAGATTCTCAGTCTCGTCCCATCATTACAATAGTCATTTACCTTAAGGTCCTTCTCTTTAATTTGAATTGGTAAAACTTCAAATATAAAATTAATTTTTGGTATAACCTTCATTTTAATTAGAGCTATTCTTCCAAACCATGATAATCTTAATTTTTTATATCAGGTTAATATTCCTTTTATTTCTGTTACAAGTGCATCAAGATTTAATTTTTTTAGTTCATCGTAATAGTTTGAAATTTTTACTCCCAAATATTTCGCATTGTTTTTTATGTTCATATTGAAATTATTCATAATGCTGTTCTGGGTTTCCTTACTTACATTGAAAAGTATTAATTGGTTGCATCTTGAAAATTTTTAAGGTGGATTCGTATTTTGTCCAGTGCGTTTTGAGGTTCTTTTAATATAAATAGGGTATCATCGGCATACAAATTAATTTGTTATCTTTTATTCCTTTTAATTCACTATCTCCTCTAAATGTGCTTGCAAACATTTTGATTACTATTGTAAACAGTATTGAGGATAAGGGATCACCTTGTTTTGTCCCTGCTCCTAACTTTATTTCTGGAGCAAGGTTATTCACTTTTATCTGTGCATTGCTTTGCTGATATAAGTTATCAATTGTTTTTGTAAATTTGAATCCGAATCCACAGTTCCTGTTTCTTTGATAGTTGGCCATTGGAGTCAAACACTTTGTATGTGTCTAGAGATAATAGTCCAATACTTTCTTTACTCTGCTCCGCAATGTGCATTCATTCTACTACTCTCCTTGCTAAGTCGGATAGATACCTTGCTTTCATAAATCCTACTTGATCATTTTTTATGTATTTTCCCATTAATTTGTTCAGACGATTTGCTAGTATGCTGTGAAAAATTTTAAGTCTTGATTTAATAATGATATCGGTCTATAAGACTCAATTCTCTCTTCATCTTTCCCGGCCTTAGGGATTAAGATTATGATGGATCTACACCATGTATCGGGAATTTTTCCTCCTTCAAGCACATAATTAAATATTCTCTTAGTTTTTGGAACTATCATTTTTAAAAACTCTTTGTAAAATTTGACTGCCAGTCTGGCTTCACCAGGTGTCTTTCCTATCTTTAATTTATCTATAACACTAATTATTTCTTTTTCTGAGATGCGCTCTTCCATTAACGATTTATGCTCTTGACTGACCTTGACTTTAGACACAAGAGGCAGGACTAGAGAGCTTTTTTTAAAAAATTGGGGAAGTCAAGGGAACGTTTAAAGCAAAAATGACCATGATCAGGGACAAAGATGGCAAGGAGTTAGCGGATGCAGAGGAGATCAAGAAAAGAGGGAAAGACTACAGAGGAACTCTAAAAAAAGACCATAACACCCCTGAAAATAAAAATGACGTGGAATTTGAACTTGAACCAGACATCCTACAGAGTGAAGTAAGAAAGGCCCTAAAAAGCACTGCACAACAAAAAAAAGCACAACAAAGCCAGTGGAGATGTTGGTATCCCATGAATTTTTCAAAGCCCTAAAAGATTACAGTGTCAAACTATTGCATGCTATATGCCAGCAGATCTGGAAAACGAAACAGTGGCCACAAGATTGGAAAAGATCGGTATACGTTCCAATCCCAAAAAAGGGTAATGCCAAAGAATGTTCAAATTATTGAACAATTGTGCTCATCCCACAAGCTAGCAAGGTGATGCTCAAGATAATACAGGATAGTCTGCAACAGCATGTAGAGAGAGAACTACCAGAGGTACAGGCTGGTTTCAGAAGAGGAAGAGGGACTAGAGACCACATTGCCAACATACGTTGGATCATGGAGAAAACAAAGGAATATCAGAAACAAGTCTATTTCTGCTTCATTGACTACACCAAGGCCTTTGACTGTGTGGACCACAACAAGATGTGACAAGTGATTAAAGAGATGGGAATACCAGAACACCTTATATACCTCATGAGAAATCTGTACATGAATCAAGAAGCAACAATTAGGACAGAGTATGGAATGAGGGGAGTGGTTTGGAATAGACAAAGGAGTAAGACAAGGCTGCATCTTGTCACCCTACCTATTCAACCTATACACAGAGCACATAATGCACAATGCAGGGATGGAGGAATCACAATATAGGATCAAAATTGCTGTGAGAGTGCAAAAGCTGGTTTGAGACTCAATATCAAGAAAACCAAAATAATGGCAACATACTCTAGCAGTCCCTGGAAAATAGATGGGGAAGAAGTAAAAGCAATGACAGATTTATTTCCTAGGAGAAAGTAAAATGGAGAAAGAAACCGCTTAGTTTCTTCTCTTTAATGACGGATATATTTTTAGGAGGGGGGGGAATCGATCCACTCTCCCTGGTCTCCTGGGTCCAGAAGGGTTGTGGGGGACATATCCCTTTTGTCCCCACAAACCTCCCAACCCCAGGTGAGCTAGCGGAGAGGGAGATCGCCACCCCCCACTTACTGATATTAAAGGGGAAACTCCAATCAGATTTTCCCTTTTAGTATCAGGGTGTTGGGTTGGAATCAATCTCCTCTCTCAGTTCCCGTGGGTCCGTGAGGGTTGGGGGGGACAAAAGGGGAAAGTCCCCCCCAACCCTTCTGGACCCAGGAGACCAGGGAGAGTGGATCGATTCCCCCCTCCTTCAAACAACTGTTTTTAAAGAGAAGAAACCGCTTGGTTTCTTCCCTTTAAAGACAGAAGGGTGTGTTGTTGTTGTTTTTTTGGGGGGGAATCGATCCACTCTCCCTGGTCTCCTGGGTCCAGAAGGGTTGGGGGGACATACCCCTTTTGTCCCCCCAAACCTCCCAACCCCAGGGGAGCCAGCGAAGAGGGGGATCGCAACTCCCCACCTACTGATATTAAAGGGGAAACTCCAGTCAGGACCTTCAGGCGCCGTTGGTGAGGGATAAAAGGGCGGTTGGTGTTTGCGTGGCTGTGAGGTGGTGAGTTGTTTTTATTTTAAATTTTTCGGGCGCCGGCTTCCTCAACGTTCTGCGCGCTCATGTCGCACAGGACTCTGGGGCTTGTAGTTATGGGTTTGTGATTTGTGGTTGTGCTTTTTTTTCCTGCGGCTCGATTTTGATTGGCCACAGCGCATTTCTCAATGTTCTTTGTGGTCACGCCTCTCAGCCTGATTGGCTGTGGCGCGGTGCAAAGAACGTTGGGAAATGAAGTTGTTTCCCTTTTTTTGCGTTTGTGGGGCTATTGCCCCACTGGCGCATTTCTCAATCTTGTGTTTACCTGTGTACCCAGTTTGGGCGTGTGCACGAATGGTGAGTGCGGGCTAGTAGGGCCTGGCTAAGGAGCCTATACAAAGTTCCAACGGTTAACCCTCGATTTTATAGGTTAAGATTAGCCCTGACTGCTCCTTAGAAGGACAAATAACAGATGAAGCTGAAGTACTTTGGACATCAAATGAGAAGGGAGGATTCACTTGAGAAGGCCTTGATGCTGGGAAAGGTGGAGGGCAAAAGAAGAAGGGGACGGCCAAGGATGAGATGGCTAGATGGCGTCGTGGGCGCAGTAGGCACAGGGCTACGCGGGATGAGGAGGATGGTAGAGGTGCCTGGAGGGCAATGGTCCATGGGGTCGCAAAGAGTCGGAAGTGACCGTGCAACTGAACAACAAAAAATATTTTTCTAAATAGATGTCCTGATAAAATTGTCTGGCAATTTCTACTTTTTCATTTATTTTACTGCATCTATTTCCATGTTTGACAATTAATACTCTTATTTCCCTTTTTTCTTTTTTTTTCTTCAGCTGCCTTTGCCAATATTTTAGAGTTCCTGTTACTGTATTCAAAGTAATTTCTTTTTAGGTAAATTAGGTTTCTTTTAACTGTTTTTATGTCTTTCCCTATTAATTCTGTTTTTAACAGTTGCAATTTATCAAATGCACTTTTGTCATTTGTCTTTATGTTCTTCCTGAAGTCATTTGATCTCTTCCATTTGTTTTTGCTTCTTTATATTGTTTTTAATACTCACTAATTTGATGCTTTTGCCCCTGAAAATTGCTTTCATTGTGTCCCACCTGTGTCATTTAGTAGCCAGCATTCCTCACTTTTTAATTATTACCTCTTTATCTTCTTGATTTCTAAATATTTTTGGATTGTACCTCCATTTATTGTTATTTTTTTTCCTTTTTTACCACTACTTTTATATCTATTATCATTTTTGCATGGTCCGATTCCCTAAAAATTCCCACCTCTGCATTTTCTAATGTTTTTACCAATTTATGTGTAACCAAAACATAATCAATTCTTGAGTATGAATTGTGGACATGCAAATAGTAAGAATATATACGCTTTCTTTACCCTTTACTTCGGACCACACTGTCAGAGGAAGAACCCTATCAGTGTTTTCTTCTGATGTCTGGTCCAGTGAGGGATGGGGGTAGCTGTTTCCTCCCATCTCAGATGACCACAACTTCAAGGGAGGGGCTGCCTGGGGGACTTTTGAGTGACAACTTTATTGTTAAATTTATGGCTCTACAACTGGGGTCTTCATTGTGTACGTGATCTTTTGCATGGAGGAAGAAAGGGTAATAAAATCTCCATGTCTCTCTCTTGACCAATTGAAGGCTTGCCTGAACTTTTGAGTTGAGGGAGAGGCAGCCTCTCGGGAACAGATGCTTGGGAGGCTGAACTGGAAAGCGGCAAAAATATGAGCTCTTGGAAGAAGGGGGTGACGGGCTTTCTCCCCCCTAACAGCCTGTCTTTTAAATTCTTTTCAAATTCTTTACTTTGGGATTCTTTTAAGGAAATGTACTTTGAACTTTGCTATGCTTATAATACAATTATGAAAATGCTTGAAGAGACTTCGAGTGATTTCTTTGCTCGACACTACCTGATTTGCCTAATGGAGAAGGCTGAACAGAGAGAGCCAGATCTGAGCCTGGGGGCTGGATCTGGTACATTCTCGCAATCCCATTGCCAGGAATCTGGAAAACCTTGGCCTGGATGTAAGCGGATTGTTACACACACATCATATAATCCTAACTGTTGCATGCACATGTCCAATACATTTTTAGCCCTTATTTTTTATCTCATTACATTTGTTAAGTCCGTATATAATCTGGTCAACTTAAAGTCACCTGCCACTATTATATTGTCCATGAGTTCTTTTGAAATAATTTGCTAGACTGTGTGCAAAAATTCTTCCTGTTCCTGGTTTGGAACATAAATGTTGACTAATAAAATTTCCTCGTTCTCTATTAATCCCTTTAAGATTATATACCTTCCTTCAGAATCAATAATACTCTTTAGTTTGACAAATCCTAATCTTTTTGATGTTAGTGTTGCAACTCCACTTGCTTTAGACGTTCCAAATGTTCTCTCATATTGCTTATCCAGCTTAATGTTTTCAATTTCAATTTTTAATTTATACCCCTCCCTACTCAGCGTTAGCCGACTCAGGGCAGCAATACAACATCAATGCATATACAATAAAACACTACAATAATACAACCAAATACAATCAATAAACAATCCAATGATAAATTGTTGACTTTTTCACTTTTCTGATGAGTCTCTTGAAGAAATATATCGGGCTTATTCTTATTTATTTATTTATTTATTTATTTATTCAATTTATATCCCGCCCACTCAACACAGGGCCGACTCTGGGCGGCTAACAACATAAAAAGTAACCCCAGGGCAACCCAAGGAGTTTACAGACAATATTAATAATCCTAAAAACAGTTAAAACAGTAAAAAAGTTAAGACTACCCACCCCCTAAAAAGCAGGGGCTGCAGGATCGAAAAGGCACCATGGGGAAGAGTTCCTCTACACCAACCACCCCATGGTGGTTACCCTTCCACCTGCACCCCACACTTGACCTGCCAGCCAGGTTTTAAGATCCCTTCTGAAAGGCAGCAACTCCGTCCGAAGACGTAATTCTGTTGGCAGGAGGTTCCAGAGGGCCGGTGCAGACACGGAGAAGGCTCTCCTCCTTGTGCCAGAGAGGCGAGCCCCTCTGGCTGATGGAACAATTAGAGAGCCCCTCCGGTCCGCTCTGGTTGGACGGACAGACGTCCTCAGGGCGATGCGGTCTCTTAGGTAACCTGGCCCACTACCATATAGGGCTTTAAAGGTCAAAACCAGCACCTTGAATTGCACCCGGAGACATACTGGCAACCAGTGCAGCTCCCGGAGCAGTGGCGAAGCATGAGCATAACGCCCACACCCCATCACCACCCGGGCAGCCGCATTTTGGACCAGCTGTAGCCTCCGAATGGTCGTCAAGGGCAGCCCCATGTAGAGCGCATTGCAATAGTCTAGTCTGGAGGTAACCAGAGCATGGGTGACCATGAGCAAGGAGTCCCGGTCCAGGAGTGGGCGCAACTGGCGAATCACCCGAAGTTGGGCGAAAGCCCTCCTGGTCACAGCCGCCACCTGTTCTTCTAGCAGTAGCCGTGAATCCAGGAGGACCCCCAAGTTGCGCACCGGGTCTGTCTGGGGCAAAATAGCCCCATCCAGAACCAACGATGGTAACTCCCGGATTAACGCAGGACCCCCTATCCATAGCCACTCAGTCTTGCTGGGATTCAGTTGTAGCCCGTTAGCCCCCATCCAGACCCCCACAGCTTCCAGGCATCTGGAAAGGACTTTGACGGCATCACTGGGGTCCCCATGGGCCGAGATGTACAACTGAGTGTCATCCGCGTACTGATGGTACCGCACCCCATGGGAACGAATGATCTCACCCAGCGGTTTCATGTAGATGTTAAATAGGAGAGGAGAGAGCACCGAGCCCTGAGGGACCCCCCATTTGAGGGGCCTAGGACTGGACCTCTCACTCTCCAACCACACCGACTGGGACCGACCCCTCAGAAATGAGGAAAACCAGGACCACACAGTACCCTGGATTCCCAAACCTCGGAGCCGTTCCAGAAGGATACCGTGGTCAACAGTATCGAAAGCCGCTGAGAGGTCAAGAAGAGCAAGGACGGATGGATGACCACCGTCCCGCTCCCGCCAGAGATCATCCATCAGTGCGACCAATGCCGTCTCGGTACCATATCCAGGCCTGAATCCTGACTGAAAAGGGTCCAGATAATCCGCTTCATCCAGTACCCCCTGCAGCCGACACGCCACTGCCTTCTCCAACACCTTCCCTAAAAAGGGGAGGTTTGAGACAGGCCTATAGTTAGTTAGGACAGCTGGGTCGAGGGAAGATTTCTTCAGGAGGGGGCGCACCAAAGCATGTTTTAAAGGTGCAGGAAACACCCCCTCCCGCAATGATGCATTGATCACAGCCCCAACCCAGCCACCTGTCACTGCCTTGGAGGTTTTCACCAACCAGGTGGGACAGGGGTCCAAAGGGCAGGTAGTGGCGCGCACAGCTGCAAGGAGCCTGTCCACTTCATCAGGGGCAACTGGATCAAACCGGTCCCAGATGGCATGGCAAGACTGTGCTCCGGCTCCCTCCGGGCTCTCCCCATCCACGCCAGGATTAAACCCAGAGCGAATCCGATCGATTTTCTCCACTAGATGGTCAGCAAAGTCCTCAGCCGACCCCTGCCAACCGGGCACCGAGGTCCCCCTACCAAGGAGAGACCTGGTAACCCGGAACAGGGTGGCTGGGCGATTATCAGCGGAGGCAATAAGGGTGGTGAAGTATTGTCGCCTCACCACCTCCATCGCCACTAGATAGGCCCTAATAGCGGCCCTAGCTAGTGTCCAATCGGAGTCTCTCTGGGTCTTCACCCAGCGGCGCTCTTGGCGTCTCTTTGCCCGTTTGAGCTCCCGCAGTTCATCTGTGAACCATGGGGATGACCTAGCTCGATGAGCTCTGAGAGGCCGTAGTGGTGCGATTTCATCCAAGGCCGCTGTAGTCATCCTGTTCCACAGGTCGACCAGCGCCTCGGGCGAATCGTGTTGCCGATCCAGAGGGAAATCCCCCAGTTCCCTCTGGAATCCATCAGGATCCATCAGTTGCCTGGGGCGGGCCATTCTAATAGGCCCTGCCACCCTACGGTGCAGCGTCGCACCCAGGAAGTCTAGAGCCACCAAATAGTGATCTGACCATGGCACAGGTGTTATGTCTAATTTCCGTAGTCTCAGATCACTCTGCCAGCGCTCCGACAAAAAGATTAAATCTGGTGTGTGGCCACTGCCCCTGGTCGGGCCCTGAATTACCTGAATCAGGTCCATATCTGCCATGGAAGCCATGAACTCCTGAGCCACCCCGGAGCCAGTCCCCAGCGAAGGCAAATTGAAGTCCCCCAGAACCATCAGTCTAGGGAACTCCAATGCCAACGCTGAGATGGCCTCGAGGAGCTCAGGCAGGGAGTCCCTTACCCTGCAAGGGGGCAGGTACAGGAGTAAGACTCCCAACTGACCCTTAGAGCCCAGACGCAGAAGCAGGGCCTCACAACCCAGAATTTGTGGAGCGGTAGCCCTGGTGACTCCCAGTGACTCCCTGGCTATGATGGCGACGCCACCGCCCTTACCCTTATCCCTAGGCTGGTGCCAAATACTGAACCCAGCTGGACACATTTCTGACAGAGGAACCCCATCCTCTGGTCTCAGCCAGGTCTCAGTAATACATGCCAAGTCGGCCCGCTCCCCCATAATGGAATCTTGTATCAGGGGGGCCTTATTACATACCGACCTGGCATTCATCAGCAGCAGCCTAAGGACAGGGTCACCCTGGGTCAGCTGCTCAGGACCTAGAGGTGTAACCGTGGGGCTGGAACGAGGGACAGATACTAAGCATCTGCCCCGCGTTCCCCGGGTGCGGCCCGCCCCTCGGTACCCGCTATATCGCCCCATGCCCATCACAACATCTATATTGGTCTCCGGAGCCTCCCTGCTTGCCCTGGACAGAATGCTGCCTCTCCTTCCTGGCTGCCCTGGCAATCTCTCCCTCCCTCCCTTCCACCCCAATATAAAACCGCCCCATTCACTCCCCCCACCACCCTCCGCACGGCTCCGGTGGTGATGGAAGTGGTGGGGCATTCTTCCACAACTGTGTTGAACCCTCAACTGCCGGGCGGGGCCCGAAACGCCGGCCGATGGCGAGTCCAGCGAGCCTCTTCGCCCCCGCCGGGGCCGAGCACAGCGGTGGTGATGTTTCGTCCGGCAGGCCCCCTCGCCTTTTGAGTCCTGGCGAGGGGCGGGGCCCGAAACGCCGGCCGATGGTGAGGCCAGCGAGCCTCTTCACACCCGCCGGGGCCGAACACAGCGGCGGTCCTTGGCGTTGGCCCCGCTTTTGAGGCTGCCTGCCGAAACTCCCTCCAGCTGTACCTGTTCATCTCCCGCCGGTCTGGCCGGGAGGGAAAGAGAGCGCCCGGTGTCCTTGGCTTTGGCAGCGTCGGCCCCACTTTTGAGGCTGCCTGCCGAAACTCCCTCCAGCTGTGCCTGTTCATCTCCCGCCGGTCTGGCCGGGAGGGAAAGAGAGCGCCCGGTGTCCTTGGCTTTGGCAGCGTCGGCCCCACTTTTGAGGCTGCCTGCCGAAACTCCCTCCAGCTGTGCCTGTTCATCTCCCGCCGGTCTGGCCGGGAGGGAAAGAGAGCGCCCGGTGTCCTTGGCTTTGGCAGCGTCGGCCCCACTTTTGAGGCTGCCTGCCGAAACTCCCTCCAGCTGTGCCTGTTCATCTCCCGCCGGTCTGGCCGGGAGGGAAAGAGAGCGCCCGGTGTCCTTGGCTTTGGCAGCGTCGGCCCCACTTTTGAGGCTGCCTGCCGAAACTCCCTCCAGCTGTGCCTGTTCATCTCCCGCCGGTCTGGCCGGGAGGGAAAGAGAGCGCCCGGTGTCCTTGGCTTTGGCAGCGTCGGCCCCACTTTTGAGGCTGCCTGCCGAAACTCCCTCCAGCTGTGCCTGTTCATCTCCCGCCGGTCTGGCCGGGAGGGAAAGAGAGCGCCCGGTGTCCTTCCTAATTCCTAATTCTTCCTAATTGCGGCTTCTATTCATTTTCTTTTTATTAGGGAACCTAAGCTTTTCACGTTCCACGTTAATATTTTAACCATAATCCTAGATACCAGGGTTTACTCTTTGTCGTGTGAACTTTACCTTCAAGAGAACGTTCGCAATTAAGTATGGTGGAAAACATTTTGTACATTTACATTTCAACATTGAGCATACATATACCAAATACCTCACAACTCACATAAGATGAATAACATACAAGTGTGCAAACATTTATAACTTATAATCAACCTTCCCACATTTTCAACAAAACAAAAAGGGAGGCCCTTGCGTAACAAAGATGGGAGGGGGGGACGCAACAAAACCACAGGATGAGCATTGTGTCTGTCACAGTTAGATCTTAGTAAATACTATTTACTATTAACATGAATAGGGCTTTAACCTACTTCAGAACTGCACTTTTCATAAAATCCCGAAGTTATTAAGATCTCTTTCAAATCATTCCATTCCTTTGACTTGTACTCAATTATATTAGCTTCTGCGAGAACACCAAGAGCAAACAGTCCTTCTTTAATGTTACTTTCCCCCAAATGAGTAAATTTTAGTTGACATGGAAACTTCTAATTTTATTTTATCCCTTTGTCTCTCAATTTTTTTGTAATTGGTTTAATTTGTTTACACCAAATTTGTTCCTCTATGGGTAGGTTGTGATAAATCTCTATGTCGTTACCTTCTATTTTCAAAGCATTCAAGCTGACTTTTTTATTTGCACTAATAATGTCTTCATGCATGAATTTTTTATCCATTTTTAATTCGTTCAACCATGTTACAATTCTTATTTTCAGTTGGTCTGTCGCAGTTTCTGAAATGTTTCTAATTACTACATTCTGCTTATCGGTTTGATCTTCAATGCATTCTAATCTCTTTTCATAGCTAGGTTTGATCTTCAATGCATTCTAATCTCTTTTCATAGCTATCTAGTTTTATTTCATTTTGTTTTACCTCTCCTGTTTACTCCTGCTCTGTTTCCTAGCGTTTCAACCTCCTTTGCATTTATGTTCATTGCATCTCTTAGGTCCACCATCTCATTCATAATGTTTTGCGTTTGTCTCTGAGTAGCCTCTACAATGCCTTAAACCATTGATAGTATCTTTTGCTAAAACCATTCTAAGCTATCTTGCTGCATTTTTAGAAACTCTTGATTGTCACTAATTCTTTGCTTTTCCATTACTTGAAATTGTGTATTCAAAAATCCTTCCAGTCTGTCTAGCCCTTTTTCAATACTGCTTCTTTCCTCATCTTCCCATCCTACTTCCATGTCATCAATCTAGCAAATGAGTTTTAACGAGTCTTATACGTTTCTGTATTAGGCTGGGTATGGTCCCAGTTTTCACAGACGACTCTGTTGGGCACAATGGCCAGTTACATATATGAAGTAAAGAAAAGCTGAGTCTTTCCTTCGTCTGTGGTCTTCAGTTCTTACCCTTACATCAAACCAGTTTACTAGAAGTGAAAGTCTTTCACACTCGAGGCATTTAAAAGGCTTCTTACCTGTGTAGAAACTGTGATATTAAGCAAGGAAACCACTGTCACTGAAACTTTTCCCACTATTCAGGCATTTAAAAGGCTTCTCTCCTGTGTGGATCCTGTGATGTTTAGCAAGGTTACCACTCAAACTGAAACTTTTTCCACACTCAAGGCATTCAAAAGGCTTCTCTCCTGTGTGGGTCCTGTGATGTATAGCAAGGCTACCACTGTTAGTGAAGCTTTTTCCACAATTCAGGCATTTAAAAGGCTTCTCCCCTGTGTGGGTCCTATGATGTGAAGCAAGGTGTTCACTTCGACTGAAGCTTTTTCCACACTCCAGACATTTATAAGGCTTCTCTCCTGTGTGAATCCTGTGATGAGAAGCAAGGTTACTACTCACACTGAAACTTTTTCCACACTCCAGGCACTTAAAAGGCTTCTCCCCTGTGTGGGTCCTGTGATGTGACGCAAGGTTACCACTCAAACTGAAACTTTTTCCACAGTCAAGGCATTCAAAAGGCTTCTCTCCTGTGTGGGTCCTGTGATGTATAGCAAGGCTACCACTGTTAGTGAAGCTTTTCCCACAATTCTGGCATTTAAAAGGCTTCTCTCCTGTGTGGGTCCTATGATGTGAAGCAAGGTGTTCACTTCGACTGAAGCTTTTTCCACACTCCAGACATTTAAAAGGCTTCTTTCCTGTGTGGGCCCTATGATGTTTAGCAAGGTATGAACTTTGACTGAAGCTTTTTCCACACTCCAGACATTTAAAAGGCTTCTCGTCTGTGTGGGTCCTGTGATGTATTGCAAGGTTACCACACAAACTGAAACTTTTTCCACACTCCAGGCATTTAAAAGGCTTCTCTCCTGTGTGGGTCCTGTGATGTATAGTAAGGTTACCACTCACTCTGAAGCCTTTTCCACATTCCAGGCATTTAAAAGGCTTCTCTCCAGTGTGGGTCCTGTGATGTTTAACAAGGTCTGAACTTAGACAAAAGCTTTTTCCACACTCTAGGCATTTAAAAGGCTTCTCTCCTGTGTGGATCCTGCGATGTTTAGCAACGCTACCACTGTCACTGAAACATTTTCCGCATTCCATGCATTTAAAAGGCTTCTCTCCTGTGTGGGTCCTGTGATGTGAAGCCAGGTTACAACTTTCACTGAAACTTTTCCCGCACTCCACACATTTAAAAGGCTTCTCTCCTGTGTGGGTTCTATGATGTGAAGCAAGGTGTGAACTTTGACTGAAGCTTTTTCCACACTCCAGGCATTTAAATGGCTTGTCTCCTGTGTGGGTCCTGTGATGTATTGCAAGGTTACAACACAAACTGAAACTTTTTCCACACTCCAGGCATTTAAAAGGCTTATCTCCTGTGTGGGTCCTGTGATGTATAGCAAGGCTACCACTCACACTGAAACATTTTCCACACTCCAGGCATTTAAAAGGCTTCTCTCCTGTGTGGGTCCTGCGATGTTTAGCAAGGCTACCACTATCACTAAAGCTTTTTCCACACTCCAGGCATTTAAAAGGCTTCTCTCCTGTGTGAGTCCTGTGATGTGAAGAAAGGTGTTCACTTCGACTGAAGCTTTTCCCACACTCCAGGCATTTAAAAGGCTTCTCTCCTGTGTGAATCCTGTGATGTGAAGCAAGGTTACTACTCACACTGAAACTTTTTCCACACTCCAGGCACTTAAAAGGCTTCTCCCCTGTGTGGGTCCTGCGATGTTGAGCAAAGTGACCACTCACACTGAAACTTTTTCCACACTCCAGGCACTTAAAAGGCTTCTCCCCTGTGTGGGTCCGGTGATGTGAAGCAAGGCTACCACTTTCACTGAAGCTTTTTCCACACTCCAGGCATTTAAAAGGCTTCTCTCCTGTGTGGGTCTTGTGGTGTGTAGGAAGACTTCCACCTTTACTGAAGCGTTTGCCACATTTCAAGCCTTGGAACTGCTTCTCCCCTGAATTTGTTCTTTCACGAAGTGTACTATATCCACCTAGTTGAAAAATTGCTTTATATTCCATATCAGCAGTTTTGTGAAAAAAGCAGATAATTGCCTAGTTTGAGAAGGAAACTCCTGAAAATTCAAATAAAGTTGAAGTCTTATGAAGAATCAATTCTGGAGAGTATCTAGAGAATCATTTGTAAAAACACTGCCCTCTACTCTTTGGTTGACTCTGGTAACCTTTGAATTTCCACTGTGATTCCTTTCTTTTGTGTTCCCACTGTGCCTGGGGAAATAAGAAAGATTATTTGGAAATGTGCAAAAAAGCTACAGAATACTCAGCAACACAAAACCCAGCCCCCTACAATACTTTGGTGGGAAAAAGCTAACTCCAATTCCAAGGAGAAACATCTATGGTATGCAAAACGTCATCCTGAATAATTAGAAGGGAACATAGATGCACAAAAGACAACATTTGAAAATCTTTCATGACAACCGCTCTCAGTACTAAGAGATATCAAGTGCTTTATTGCTGATACCTCCAAACCAGGGTTGCCCAAACCTTTTGCGCTGCAGGCCTGAACATGTCCCCGGACAGCTGAGCGGGCCTGACCATTACTGTGGTCAGGAAGTGGAAGAGGTGCGTTTATGACAGCCGCAAATGCACCCGCTTCCACCTTTATCACAGGTGAGGGTGCATTTACGCATGCGCAGGCGTGTTTCATGTTTGACATAAATGTGTCCACTTAGAGGTTTGGCAAGGGCAGTAGGTGGGGGGGCCAGTGGAATGGTGTTGCAGGGCGTCTGTTAGTTTGGGCACCCCTGCTCCAAATGATTCTTTCCAATTTAACTCATTAGAAACACACTGTACATCATGAAGGACATGTTTGTTCTTCATGTACTTTTCCAAAGATTAAAGAACTCTTATGAGTCCTCGTGGTACAGTGGTTTATAATTTATAAAATTGATTTTTAAGAAAAAAATAATACAAGACAAAAACGTACAATCATAAGAAAGCTTAATACCAAACCCACTAATGCAAAAAAGAAATAAACATTTTAATAATACAGCATCAACAATATGCACTCCAGCACCATGGGTCGTTTTTATCATATCCATGTCCCTTTAAAAATTATCCTTTTTATAACTTCTTAATTCATTTTCACGCTGTTTGTAGCTTCTATTAATTCAAATGACACAAATAGGCTATTTAGAAAGCTCCCTCCCTCTTGTTTTCTGTCAAAGCACAACATAATACAATTACACATGATCATGGTACATCATAATAATGCATATATGCATGGTCTTGGTTCCATTAGAGCCAAGGACCTAGATAAGAGATTTAGCCAGCCTTATATACTTTTTATGAAGCTTCGCACACGTGCCTTGAGTCCAGATGGTCTTCCAAGGGTAGTAGGTGTTTCCCACTTTATCTTGATGCTACACGTGTAATGACGTATATTCTAACATGTTCAACAGTAAACATGTCTGCTTATTTAAGATAAGACTCTTTTGGGTGTGTTCCTCAGAAACTAGCTGTGAACAATTTTTAACTATAAGCTTTCAAATAATATCAAGATGGCTCTTATGCTATTCCAATTACATACATTGTATGCATTGCTTTGCAAAGGAATGTCAACACACATAAAAATATGCTTAATCAACGTTACAGTATCAACGGAGAGCAGGCAGCAGCAAACCCCCTCCATTTGCATAGGACAACAATGCTCCAGCAAACCTCTGCCTATCTCACACAGCCAGGGCTGTGCAGCAGTGTACCGTATCTCGGTGGCTGCTTTTGAAAGTGGTAGCTTCTTCTTGTCTCCTCCCACGCTGGGGCTTTTGCATCTTCCTCCTCTCAGGCTAAATTTATCTGGCTCATTCAAGGGCTTGGCTTGAATAAGCCTTCCTTCTTGTTCTTGGGCTCCTCCCTGACTCTCCCTGCAGGCTGTATGGCCAATAGGAAGCCACCAGAGTCAGCTCAAGCAGCAGCACCTCATTCCTTTTCCCTTCCTCCTGCCCAGGAATCAAGGAATGCAGCTTTCACCTAGAAAGATAAGAGGTGATGGCTCTGAATGGAAGAGTTGGAGAGAGGGGGCGGAAAGAAGCCGCTCCTTTTGCAAAAGTGAGACTCTTACAAGACACCACATTCCTCCGTAGTAGTGTGCTGTTCCCGGTGCGCCCTGTTACGGGCGTAGCAGTAGCAAAACTGGCTGGCCCCCGCCCACCACCTCCTCTTCTCCCTGCACTGCCAGGAGCCTAGAAGAAGAGGAAGAGCTGCCAAAGCCTGGGAGGAGGAAGAGCCATGTTGGGCTCACCTGGGTGGAGGAGGAGGAAGCGCGGCTGGACCCAGCATAGCTGTGCTGCTACTGTCACCTGGGTGCTCCCCTTGGCACCACCGCTGCCCCTTGCAGGGAGCAGGCAGCAGGGCAGTTTGGCAGCTGCTCTTTCTCCTCCTCCTCACTTGGGACAGCAGCGGAGCCAATGGGAAAGTCTGGGCGGTAGTGGTGGCAACACGGCCATGCTGGGGCCCAGCCACAGCTGCTCTTTTTCCTCCTCCTGGGGTCAGGTGACAGTGACTCCACTGCTGGAGCAATGCAGCAGGACAGCCCCAGCTGCAGTGAGAGAAGGAAAGTGGAAGAGGCAAGTGGTATCTCTATTCCAAATGTCTTTCCCCATTCCCTGCCTTACCTTTTCATAATATGGTGATTTGTTATGGAACTGTGTTTTTTACACTTATATCACTTAGTTGTGTACTGTCTTAGCCTTGTGTACCTCAATTTCATTTTTAAAAAATCTGTGTTTAAGACAAGACCACCGAAATATCCTCTTTGTTGTATGCAAATGTACTTGACGCCAAATGGCTCGCTGTCTCTTCCCTCTCCTGAGAAAGGTGTTAAAGGGACAGTGCTTTTTTGTGTTCCCCCTTCACTTCCATAGCCCCCCCCCTCCCTGGATCAGTGGGGGGGAGCCTCCTTTCCCAGCTGGCTTTCCCGCTTTTCTGAGGAGTGAAGCTGGAAGAAAGTCTTTTCATAGACATAGGTCATCCTAGCTCGAAAGCCAATCGTATCCAATTCTAGGATTCAGTGTTCATTTCTGTTTATAACCGAAGAACACTGTGACTGGAGATGTTTCTGTCATACGGCAGGCATGCCTAGACAGAATGTTGTTTGATTTCCTTCCTTCTTCCCTCCCTTGCTTCTTTTCCTCTTCCTTCTTTCCTTCCTTCTTCTTCCCTCCCTCCCTCCTTCCTTTCTTCTTTCTTTTTGCCTTTGCTCCTTCCTTTACTCCCTTCCTTCTTCGCTCCCTCCTTTCTTTCCTCCTTCTTTACCTCCCTTTCTTTCTTTACATTTCTGGTTAATTTTGTTTTTTCTGTTTGTCTTTGGAAGCAAAGGAAGCAGAGGCTGAAGCAGTGGTGGGGCTGGGTGGTCGGAGGTACCATTGAAAAAATATGCCGGCCCCCGGAACCTCTGAAAATTTGTGATCCAACCCCCTGGCTGAAAAGTTTGGGCACAACTGCTGTAGAGTGATGATTCACATCCACAAATAAAAAGGAGAGAAATCTCACTTGCCTTGCCAAATGCTGGAGAGGTATGGACCTCTCTTCAGGTCCCAAGAAATCAAGAAGAGATCACCTCAGTTTCACTCCTTCCCTTGGAGAAAAAGGACAGAAAAGTTCAGTTTGGAGGTTTCTTGAATGGAGGGAAAACAAAAACATTTCCTTACATTACATTCCTTTCACATTTGTATATTCCTGTGGGGTTTCCTCTCCATGTCTCTCTCTTCTGTAGAGATCAGAAAAGGGGAAAAGGAAAGACTGCTTAATTTTAATTTAATTTAATTGTCACTCGGCCAAAGCCAACTCAGGGCGGTTCACAATAAAAATTAAAAAACACATGTTAAAAACAGTTAAAACTACCCACCCCCTAAAAACAAGGGCTGCAGGATCCAAAGGCACCATGGGGATGAGTTCTTCTACACCACCCACCCAATGGAGGTTACCCTTCCACCTGCACCCCACACTTGACCCGCCAGCCAGGTTTTAAGTTCTTTTCTGAAATGCAGCAATTCCGTCCGGAGATGTAGCTCTGTTGGCAGGAGGTTCCAGAGGGCCGGTGCAGACACGGAGAAGGCTCTCCTCCTTGTGCCAGAGAGGCGAGCCCCTCTGGCTGATGGAACAATTAGAGAGCCTCTCCGGTCCGCTCTGGTTGGACGGACAGACGTCCTCAGGGCGATGCGGTCTCTTAGGTAACCCGGCCCACTACCATATAGGGCTTTAAAGGTCAAAACCAGCACTTTGAATTGCACCCGGAGACAAACTGGCAACCAGTGCAGCTCCCGGAGCAGTGGCAAAGCACGGGCATAACGCCCACACCCCATCACCACCCTGGCTGCCGCATTCTGGACCAGCTGTAGCCTCCGAATGGTCGTCAAGGGCAGCCCCATGTAGAGCGCATTGCAATAATCTAGTCTGGAGGTGACCAGAGCGTGAGTGACCATGAGCAAGGAGTCCCGGTCCAGGAGTGGGCGCAACTGGCGAATCACCCGAAGTTGGGCGAAAGCCCTCCTGGTCACAGCCGCCACCTGTTCTTCTAGCAGTAGCCGCAAATCCAGGAGGACCCCCAAGTTGCGCACCGGGTCTGTCTGGGGCAAAATAGCCCCATCCAGAACCAAAGATGGTAGCTCCCGGGTTAACGCAGGACCCCTTATCCATAGCCACTCAGTCTTGCTGGGATTCAGTTGTATTGTAGCCCGTTAGCCCCCATCCAGACCCCAACAGCTTCCAGGCACCTGGAAAGGACTTTGACGGCATCACTGGGGTCCCCATGGGCCGAGATGTACAACTGAGTGTCATCCGCGTACTGATGGTACCGCACCCCATGGGAACGAATGATCTCACCCAGCGGCTTCATGTAGATGTTAAATAGGAGAGGAGAGAGCACCGAGCCCTGAGGGACCCCCCATTTGAGGGGCCTAGGACTGGACCTCTCACACTCCAACCACACCGACTGGGTCCGACCCCTCAGAAATGAGGAAAACCAGGACCACACAGTGCCCTGGATTCCCAATCCTCGGAGCCGTTCCAGAAGGATACCGTGGTCAACGGTATCGAAAGCCGCTGAGAGGTCAAGAAGAGCAAGGACGGATGGGTGACCACCGTCCCGCTCCCGCCAGAGATCATCCATCAGTGCGACCAATGCCGTCTCGGTACCATATCCAGGCCTGAATCCTGACTGAAAGGGGTCCAGGTAATCCGCTTCATCCAGTACCCCCTGCAGCCGACGCGCCACTGCCTTCTCCAACACCTTCCCTAAAAAGGGGAGGTTGGAGACAGGCCTATAGTTGGTTAGGACAGCTGGGTCGAGGGAAGAAAGAAAAGGAAGGAAAGATAAAGAAGGAGGGCATCTTTCAGCCTCTGGCCCAAAACCCTCTGCCTTTCATTTTAAAGGGGAGGGGGGAGAGGTTGGGTAGAACTAGAGAGCAACACCATTTGCCCCTCCCAGTCTGGTACTGGTAAGCCCTGAGTTGACCTTTCTGAGTTTTGGTAAGATTCAAGGGGAAGGTGGGGGGGGGGGGATTTCCTGGATTTTGCCTGGGAAAGGGGGAAAAAAAGGGGGGGGGAGAGAAATAGCCAAGTAACTTTTCCCTTCCCTTTTCACACCCACCAAAATGTGTGCAATTTACCTACAGTGATTGCATTTGAGGTTTTTTCTCTGCCTCTGGGGGGAGAAATCTTAAACCCCTCCTTCAAAATACCCCACCCTTTCTCCAATACAAAGGCCTGCCTTCAAAAGGCTTTCATTCAAAACATTAAAAGCGCGCGCGTGTGTGTTACCCACTGATCTCTCCACACACCCCTCCCATCAAGAAAGGCCTTGCTGCAAGTGAGGGAGGGGGAGATTCACCATCTGGATTGCAGTGGAAAAGACATACCCCTCCTTTCCTGCATGTCTCCTAATGAGTGTGAGTGTGTGTGTGTGTGTGTGTGGGGGGGTTGTTTGAGTAAAATCTCCCACCCCATCTCTCTCTTCCCACTCCTAATAACAACCTCATTCACACAAACACACAAAGAGACAGAAACAAACCCTAAACCAGGAGTTCTCACCCTTTTTAAGCCAGAGGTCAGGTCATGCTCGCTCAGACAGCTTCGGGGGCTGGACGGCCATTTTGCCCTGCCTCCACCACAGGGCACTTCCTGGTGTGGTGGATGGAGGCGGGGGGGGGGGCACATGAAATGGTGCCATAGGCCAAATCTAGCCCACAGGCCACAGGTTGAGAACCCCTGCCCTAAACCCACCTCCACCTTCTGGGTGTTCGCAATGAAGGTCACTTCAAATTCCAAAGCGGGGGAAAGAGTGAGGAGCAGAACAATCTCTGACACACACACACACCCCACACACACAAATAGACTGAGAAAAGTGGGCAAAGGAAATGGCTGCAATAGGGTTTCTCTGCACAGAAATTGTGTGTGTGTGTGTGTGTGTGTGTGTGTGTCTTGCACCTCACGGGAGGGAAACTGAGGCAGGCCTTTTTCTCCCCCTCCCCACCCATACGTCTCACCCCCCACCCAATGCCAGATAAGCCTCCTTGGGGGTGGGGGGGGAGCCACTGAGTGCCCAAAGAACACCCTCGGGGAGGGAGAGGTTTGAAAGAGGCCCAAGAACGCCACTACGGTGTTTCCTTGAGAACTTTGAGATATTTACACCAGAGATACATGAACCCCCTTTAACAAAATTTGAGTTAAGAAAGTTTTGTGAATATGAATGGCCCAGTTTCCAAGTAGGGTGGCCTCCGGAAGACTCCTTAGATTTGGGTCTTATAAATAGAGTGTTTCGAAGAATAACGCAGAATAAACAATGGGATCAGTATCCCTATATGTCTGTATGGCAGGCAACAGTTGCAGAGAAACCATGGCCATCTTGGCTAAAGGAATGCCAGGCTGAATGTGTAAAGGCATATTTAATGAAGGAAAAGAAATCCAAAGATAAGAAATCTAAATTAGGTAGGAAAATGGTCAGAACACCCAATACCCCAGAAATAGAATGGCAGACAGAAGAAAGATTGAAAATTTTAAACAGAAATGAAAAAGATGAAATTCTGTTTCAAAGACCTCCACTTTATGTCATGCCAAAATCAGCGCCACAGGATGGCCAAGTCCCACATATTTATCCAGACCTTGCATTAGCAAATGCAGGAAGCAATCATTCTGCAGGAAGATTTCAGACCCCAGACAGAAGTGAGGCTTCCCCAATCACAGAGAAACTAAGAAAAGTAACTGAGATCTTGAAAGATGTAATTGAACAGGGAGAAGGAAAATTCCAAAGGTACAGCCAATCTTCTCCCTATAACAATGAAGCTGGAAGGGTGCCACCTTCGAACACCCAGATGGCACACGTCATGCCAACGATGAAAAAAAGAAAAGAGATAGTGGCCCCATTGAGGGAAATGATAACCAGGCATATGAGGCAAGATGATGAACAAGTAAATCAGTCAATCTTCCAATATGTACCATTTACCACAACAGACCTGTTAAATTGGAAACAGCATTATGGACCTTTTAGTACCAAGCCGAATGAGATGATTGAAGAAAACAGAGGAATTTGGGAAATCCCAGAAAACAAATAAACAAACAGCTGAGCACTTGATAGCTAACCCCAAGATTTTGAATCCCTAGTCGGCCCCAAGCTACAAGGCTACTAGGTTTGTCTCAACTTTTTCAGGCAGTATGTGAAAGTACGCAGAAATAAAAGTGTAAATATCACAGGCCAGTTGCCTAACTCTAGAGGAACTTGAAGGCCTGCGCAAGAAGTTTATTTTTTTCTGCAGGCGTACAGGTACATACTGGCCGTGCCCTCCAGATGATTTGGAAAACAAAGGACATTTATGGGTTAGTAATATCAAAAGCTGCCCAGGATGCCTAGACCCCTTGCAATTAAGCAGAAAACAAAAGACTCACAGTTGGCAAAAGGGAGCAGAAGAGGCAAAGCGAAAAACAGCTATGTTTAAACAGCCAAACAAACACAGGAGTTGTATTTGATTAAAGAATTTGAGGACTTGAAAATACAAAACATCTGAAGTACACAAAAATAAACTGAAAAGCCAGTAAGAAGACTTACAAAAGCAGGGAGGCTTAGGGGAATCATCCTCGTTCGTTTAATCCACAGTTAGGAAGAGGTTGAGAAAGCAACTGGGATTGTTGAAAGCATTGTATAAAAAGTAAATCAAAGTCCAGGGGTTTTTTTTTAGCCAATGGCTGTATGATATCAGAACTCCCCTCTGCACAAAGTATCCCATTTCCCCATTTGAATTTCTGTCCTAAACATATACAGATGGCCAGATCTGGCCCGCTAGAAGGAAATTATTAATTTAGTCACTGCAGTAGAAATCAATAATGTGAATCAGTGCAGGAGGCTTGCCCTCCCCATCTCCACGGCAACACATGGCTCTTAGCCAGGAGATCGATAGTTAAACATTGATAAAATGGATTATTGCAAAACCGAAAAGAACTATATTCTGTCGAAAGTATCTTTTCTCTTGCAGTTTAAGACCCTGGAAAGATTGGAATGCATAGATTTTGCTTAAATAATCAACGCAAGAGAAGACGGCAGCTTGGCTAGGACCCAAACTGGAGGCGGTCTTTCAACGCCCAGCCGAAGCTTGAGGAATCAGCAATCAACATGATAGAAATGTTTATTTATTGCAAGAATGTGAAAAGTTATTAAACTTTAATAATTTTCAAGAAATCAGGAGGGAATGAAGTAGGGGTGAAAGAATTAAGATATTAAGATAATATTAATTCTGTTTTAAAGCAGTAGAAATTATTTTCTCAGTACTCTGTAAAGTTGAAACAGATCAGATTGACCTGTCACATAGATCTGACGATGAGGCTAAAGTACAAGCTCAGCACAGTTTGTACAGCTGACAGGGAAACGTAAATAATATTTGTGTGACATGACATGATGTGACATGAGACATGTTCCTTATATGACATGTTCTAAACAACAAACACTGAATGTTCTAACCTGAACTTAATGAAATGTCAGAAGGTTAATTAATAATTTTGGCTTATCCCATAGTGATGTAATGTGTAGAAATTTCCACATTTTTATGCTATAAAAAGATGGCTCTGAAAATGTATATTCATTCAGGAAATATTTGCTTGGTAAAGCGTTCCTGAATCTGTCTGGCCAAATATTGACAAATATTAATATTAATAAAACTCCTAAATCTGTCTTAGCGTGTGGAATGCGAATTTGTCTAGTTCAGAATTCCATAACACAACAGGAATTCTTTTTACTCCCGTTCGGAGGAAAAGGCAGCTTTGACAAGGCCGAGAGGTAGATTTTTTCCCCTAGAACTGGAAATAGCCAAATTTAATTTTGTAAAAATCTACCTGATAGTGACTTGAGGTCTTTTCTCCATTTTTAAAAGATGAGGGATGTTTCAGGGTAGGGTATGTGGTGGGTCAAAAGCTGCTTCTGGATGATTTTGTTTTTATTTTTTTTATTTTTTGTCTTGTCAAGATAATAATAACTTCGTGGCAGAAATTATTCTGTGTTGAAAGGATTTTAAGCTGGACAAACTCTGTTCAGGGGACAGCCAAATAAGGCCTTTGATGTCGCCCAGAACAAGTAGCATCCAAGTTTTGAAATAAAGTACTGCAGTCCTAATTCGGGTGCAACGCAGGGTTTTTCCCCCTGGTCATGCCCACCATACCATGCCCACAATGTGGTAGTAAAATATTTTGGAGAACACCACTGAGATTAACTATCC
The DNA here is from genome assembly GCA_035047305.1 of Bradypodion pumilum. NCBI lineage: Eukaryota > Metazoa > Chordata > Lepidosauria > Squamata > Chamaeleonidae > Bradypodion > Bradypodion pumilum. The sequence continues at coordinate 471,712,702 of JAWDJD010000002.1, forward strand.
GGATTGCACTGGAAAAGACATACCCCTCCTTTCTCCTAATTGCGGGGGAGGGCTCGTTTGAGTAAAATCTCCAACCCCAGCTCTCTCTTCTCACTCCCAATAACAACCTCATTCACACAAACACACAAAGAGACAGAAATAAACCCTAAACCAGGACTTCTCAACCTTTTAAAGCCGGAGGTTGGGTCATGCTCACTCAGACAGCTTCAGGAGCTAGACGGCCATTTTGCCCTTCCTCCACCACATGGCACTTCCTGGTGTGGTGGAGGCAGTGAGGGGGGGCACATGAAATGGTGCCATAAGCCACATCTGGCCCACAGGCCGCAGGGTGAGAGCCCCTGCCCTAAACCCACCTCCACCTTCTGGGTGTCCTCAGTGGCGGGGAAAACTCTTGAGGAGATCCTTCCCCCTCCCTCTGAGAAGCACCTTCCTTGGAGATACCCCAAAGAGAGAGAATGGATTCTCCTGAGGCGCTTGTTGACCTGTGGAACAGGATGACGACAGCGGGCTTGGATGAAATCGCGCCATTGCGGCCTCTCTGAACCTGTGGGGCTAGGTCATCCCTGTGGTTCATGCATGAACTGCGGGAGCTCAAATGGGCTAAGAGATGCCTAGAGCACCACTGGGTGAAAACCCAGAGTGGTTCCGATTGGACACTAGCTAGAGCCGCTATTAGGGCCTACCTAGTGGCGATGGGGGTGGTGAGGAGGCAATACTTCACCACCCTTATTGCCTCCACTGATAATCACCCAGCCACCCTGTTTTGGGTGACCAGGTCCCTCCTTGGCAGGAGGAGGCGGTGCCCGGTTGGCAGGGTTCAGCTGAGGACTTCACTGACCGTCTGGTGGAGAAAATTGATCGGATTTGCTCGGGGCTTAATCCTGACATGGGCAGTGAGGGTCGGGGGCGGGGGGGGGGCTGGAGCACAGTCTTGACTTGTTATCTGGGATCGGTTTGATCCAGTTGCCCCTGTTGAAGTGGACAGGCTCCTTGCAGGTGTGCAGGCCACCACATGTCCCACCTGGTTAGTGAAAGCTTCTAAGGTGGTGACAGGAGGCTGGGTCGGGGCGATAATGTGTCCTTGCAGGAGGGGGTGTTTCCTGAACCGCTAAAACATGCTTTGGTGCGCCCCCTCCTGAAGAAACCATCCCTTGACCCAGCTGTCCTAACCAACTATAGGCCTGTCTCTAACCTCCCCTTTTTGGGGAAGCTATTGTAGAAGGCGGTGGCATGCCAGCTGCAGGGGGCTCTGGATGAAGTGGATTATCTGGACCCCTTTCAATCACTGATGGATGATCTCTGGCGGGAGAGGGATGTGGTCATCCGACCGTCCTTGCTCTCCTTGACCACTCAGCGGCCTTCGATACCATCAACCACGGTAACCTTCTGGAATGGCTCAAAGGATTGGGGATCCAGGGCACGTGTTGTCCTGGTTTTCCTCATTTCTGGAGGGCCATACCCAGTCGGTGTGGTTGGAGAGTGAGAAATCCAGTCCTAGGCCCCTCAAATATGGCATGCCGCAGGGCTCGGTGCTCTCTCCTCTCCTATTTAACATCTACATGAAGCCGCTGGGTGAGATCATCTGTTCCCACGGGGTGTGGTACCATCAGTACACAGATGACACTCAGTTGTACATCTCGGCCTGTGGTAATCCCAGTGATGCAGTCAAAGTCCTGTCAGGATGCCTAGAGGCCGTTGGAGTCTGGATGGGGGACAACGGGCTTCAGCTGAACCCAAGCAAGACTGAGTGGCTATGGGTCGGGTGTCCGGGGTTATCCGGTGAGTTACCATCTCTGGTCTTGGATGGGGTATCTTTACCCCAGACAGACCCGGTGCGCAACTTGGGGGTCCTCCTGGATTCATGGCTGCTGCTGGAAGAACAGGTGGCAGTCGTGGCCAGGAAGGCTTTTGCTCAATTTAGTGTAATCTGCCAGTTGCGCCCGCTCCTGGACCGGGACTCCTTACTCAGTGTCACTCATGCTCTGGTCACCTCCAGACTAGATTATTGTAATGCACTCTACACGGGGCTGCCCTTGACGACCATTCAGAGGCTACAGCTGGTTCAGCATGCAGCTGCCCGAGTGGTGATGGGGTGTGGACTTTATGCTCGCACCTCCCCACTACTCCGGGAGCTACACTGGTTACCAGTTTGCCTCCGGGTGTAATTCAAGGTGCTGCTTTTGACCTTTAAAGCCCTATATGGCAGTGGGCCAGGATACCTGAGAGACCGCATCGTCCCAAGAGTCTCTGCCCGTCCAACCAGAGCAGACCAGAGGGGCTCCCTTGTTGTACCTTCAGCTAGACGGGCTCACCCCTCTGGCACGCAAAGGAGGGCCTTCTCCATGTCCGCACCAGTCCTCTGGAACCTGCTGCCAATAGAATTCAGGTTACAGACAGAATTGCTGCCTTTCAGGAAACGTTTGAAGACCTGGCTGGCAGGGCAAGTGTGGGGCCCAAATAGGAATACAGCCCCAGCCTGCTGGCTCGTCCCCAGCTAGAGCCCAATTGCTGCACCTCTTCTGTAGCTCTGCATTTCCTCCTATCCTCCTTTTAGCTCTTTTATTGGGGTGGTGGTAAGAGGGTGGGTAGCTGGGTGGGTGATTTTGGGTTTTAATCTGTTGTATATGTTTTTAATTCTTACACGCCACCCTGAGTTGGGTTCCCCCGAGTCGGTGGGATAAAAATTGAAGAATTAAATTAAATTAAATTAAATTAAATTAAAATGGAGGAGGGAAGGGAGGTCACTTCAAATTCCAAGATACTGTTATTAAACAAAGTGGGGAGGGGGGATTGAAGAGCAGGACAAGCTCTGATGACCACAACAGACTGAGATGAGGAAATGCTTCTCCCTCCCTCCCCATAGGGTTTCTCTGCACGGAAATATGAAATTTGGGGGGGGGTTTCCTGTGCCCCCTGCACAAACTAAAGTGGGGTGGACAACAGAAGGGGAAGGGAGCTTTTTCTCCCCTCCCCCTCCCACATGCCTCCTCCCCCCATGCCAGATAGGCCTCTGCTCTGCCTAAGATGAAGGAGAAAGCCATACTTCATCTTTGCAGGGGGAGCAAGAGGCTAGGCTAGAGCAAAACTTCCTTCCTCAGCACAATTGACCTGACCACACACTTCACCTGCACCGCCACCACTGGTGGGGGGTGCAAATACAATTTTAAAAATCACTAAAATACTTACCCATATATCCTTGACTATAAGTCGTCCCACATATAAGTCGAGGTACCTAATTTGGACCTCTAAAATGAAGAAAATAGATTGACGTGAGCATAAGTCGGGGGTGGGAAATGCAACAGCTGCTATTGAGTTTCAATAATTAAAATATATGAAAATACAGTAAAATCAATCAATTTTCCTGGGTTTCCAGGTCAAAATTAGATTTTGTTGTTCAGTTGCACAGTCGATTCTGACCCTTTGCGACCCTATGGATCATTGTCCTCCAGGCACCTCTGTCCTCCATTTCATTTTTCATTACAAGTTTAATTTATATGCCGCTTTTTTCAGTCCAGCGGGTGACTCAAAGCGGTTCATACAGGTACCTACAGCATAATATCAAAATATACCATACACAATACAATACACAGAATAGAAAAATGATTCAAAAGCAGTACAATATACATATCGAAACATAAGTAAATAGTACAATACAACAACAATTCATAATGCAATACAATTACAGATAAGAAAAAATTAACAAACAAACTAAAATGCCAAAAAATGTACAATTTCATCTTTCACCATTTACAGGACAGATACAAATTATGCAAATCACCGTTTAAATAATGAAAGCACAGAGTTAATTGAACAATACCTTCAGCTCCATAACGTCCACAAAACCCCTTGGCTCAGAACGTCCTCAACGACAGAGCCGTATGACTCAAATGTCATGACGGGCCAGAGAAGAAACACCGCGGGAAACAGTCTCAGCTGGGCTCCCACCTCCCCCGACCGGACGGGCCAGGGAAGGGAACCGAAGATGGAGAGGTGGCTCCCAGGGCTTTGGCGGCAGCTACTCATAGCCCCATCACAAGAAATAGTCTCAGCTGGGCTCCCACCTCCCCGGACTGGACGGGCCAGGGGAGGGAGCCCAGCTCTGTGCCCACTGCGTCCACGATGCCATCTAGCCATCTCATCTTTGGTCACCCCCTTCTTCTTTTGCCCTCGACCTTTGCCAGCATCAAGGCCTTCTCAAGTGAATCCTCCTTTCTCATTTGATGTCCAAAGTACTTTAAATTAAATCTTTACTATTTGACCTTCCAACGAGCAGACAGGGTTGTACTTCGGCTTATATTCAGGTCATCTTATATTTGAGTATATACGGCACGATTTTTTTCTGATTTAACTTCATAAGTCAAGGCATTATTTCCAGTAGATTTTCATACATAACTCGAAATTTCCGTACCTCGAGGTACCACTGTACATTGTAAGCCACCCTGTGGTGATTACACCATTTGGCAGGGTATGAATATGAATGAATGAGTAAGTAAGTAAAAACAGTCTTATAGAGTGCATTAGTCTATATGAGCACACAGACTAATTGACTGCCAATTTAGTAGTGGCCCCAGAAATGAAGGTGATTCATAACTGGCCATGATGGTGTTGAGACCCTTGTATGCAACGTTCACGGGTTCTACCAAAAGGAGATTGACGCCGCATGGACAAGAACGGGGAAGTCATGGAATCAGAGACCCACTGTTGGGAAGTGGTTCCTAACTGGGATGGCACCTACTACACCTGGCTCAGCACTGAGATTGACCCTGAGGATCGGGACCAGTACTTGTGCAATGTGGAACATGACAGCCAGCTAGAGGACGCCGGCTTGGGTGTGAAGCAGCCTGGAAACAAGGAGGAGGAAGCTCAGTTGAATAATTTTTATTTGCGGGGAGGGTGGGTTCATTGTATGCCTAGTTGCATGACCAGTTCTGTGGCCAGCTGTACAACAGAGATTTACTTCACAACTTTGAGATTGAAAAGGAGACATTTAAAACTAATCTGAATAATCTATTGTTACTAGTAGCTGTAGGAAGTGGTACGGTTATGCTTGCTTGTCTGTCATTCTGCTTGAGCAGATCCTTCCCTCTTGTGCCCCCTGCATTTGGTGTATATAAACCATGGCTGTAAGTTTTACTCCTTGTCTGAAGAAGTGGACTTGATCTACGAAAGCTAACAGTAAAAATATAGTAGTTAGTCTTTAAAGTGCTACAGCGTTTTGGTTTTACTATTTGTTTTTCCTTTTGTTTTCTGATATGCCTGAACCACAGACTAACACTGCTACTATTTTCTTGACTCCAGGTGTAGAAGAACATATTTTACATTATTTACCATGTATTCATGTATCTTATTATGTAATTATGCAATGCTGCAACTTTCATTTCTTTCTATCTTTACTTAGCTTAGTTGAAGCCATCTTAGAAAGCACACTCCACCATTTTCCCTGTAACAGTGGAAAATCACCTCTTGTACTATACCCAAGACCATGGTCTGGGAACCAGGTCTAGAGGTGGGACTCTCTCACGAGAAGAGATGGAAAAGAGATAACGGGACATCGGTTGTCCTTTGATCTACGCAAGGAACTATCATTTTGACAAGTCAATTAAGACCTTTCTCAAGGCGCTGCGAAGGAATCTTGAAAAGGTATAAAAATTGGCACTTTTTCGGGATTTGAGACTTTTAAAATCTAGCACAGCTCTTTGGCTCTGACACATCAAAGAGCAATTGACTCGTATGGGGCAGCTATGACCACCACTAATAGTGCTTTTTAGACAGCTTTACTTCTTTGTTTTCTTAGGAAACAAATGTGTTATTTTTATGTTAGATAGATCAGGTTTTTCTTTTCATATTGCATACATTGGAACTTTTCTGTTTTCACCAATAAACTCTTAAAACGGACTTTCTTGTTAAGAGTTCTCAATTAACTCCCAAAGCCAACGGGAGAAGTTGAGTCTAGGGGAGTTTTTACACAATAAACCTTTTTGGGAAGAAGCTTCATATCTGTTCGTGCATCTGCCATCCAGGGAAAAGGAGGAACACTGCTTTTCACTGTGAATCCGGCAGAGTTGCTGAAGAACAAAGGTAATACAAGTTTTCCCCACACATCATTCTCACACCATCAAGGCCAAAAGCTTCCCTATAGCAGGTAAGGGTGCTGTTCGCATGGGGAAAGTGGCTTCCTAGTCCTAGGAGACTTTGCAGCCTTCTCCTCCTGCGACAGTAATTTGCCATCGCCATTTCCTAGCGAACCCATGAGCCAGAACTCTTCTGGACCAAGTCTTTCTCGGCCAAAGCTTTGAGAAAGCCACCCTTACTGGCCATCCAACTAAACAAGGCTTCTGCCTGTGTGGCGGCTCATGGATCTTCGTAGCAGGGAAAGGCCGACAGGTGGAAGATCATAATAACTATTACAAAAAATTCAACATTCAGTTTCCAAAATGAGTACACAAAATGCTCACATATGTGATGGAAGAAAAGGGAACAGAATCCTGGCTTGTGTGTGTCTAATCTGTTGTTTATCAGAAAAATAAGAGGAATACTCTGGTTCCCTCTAGAGGGGCAAACTTACCAACAGCCCTTCAAAAGAGAGTAATGGACTCTATCTATTACAACAGTGGTTCCCTACCTAAAGCCAGTGATGGGCACCAGATGGTTTACGCTGGATCGCCCATACCGGTAGCAAAACCGGCTGGCTATGCCCACTTCCCTGCTCCACATTGCCCTGCCTCACCCACCTCTTCCTCTCCCCGCAGTCCGGCCATGACCAGGAGCCAAGAAGAAGAGGATGAGGAAGAGCCGCCACCAGAGCCAGAGGCAGGGAGGAGGAGAAGCCATGTTGGACTCTCCCAGGCACCCCTATTGCCGCCGAAGCACCATGCTCTCCCCTTGGGGAGTCATCATGGGAGGAGTGGGAAGCAACCTTTACTTAATAACAGAAGATCCCTGAGTGGTATTCAAATTTGCTGTAAGGTTTTGGCCCTGTTTAGTTGCAAGTGGTTAATAAAGGGAAAGGTCTCCCATGCTCAAAAGCCAGTTGTATCCAGCTCTAGGGTGCAGTGCTCATCTCCATTGACAGCCAAAGAGCCAGTGCTGTCTGTGTTTGCAGACATTTTCATGGTCATGTGGCAGGTATGACTAGATATGCCATCCAGTCACATGGCCACCCCCAGCAAGTCACATGCCCACAGATTTGACCACACCCACATATATGGCCACACCCAGTGTGGTAGTAAATTTTTTATGCCCATCACTGCCTAAGGCCCATGGGCCAGATCCATCCCACAGCACCATTTCATGTAGTCCCCACCCCCTCCAAGGGCATTCAAGGAGCAAAATGGATGCCCCCTTGAAGTTGTTGGGACTCACTTGAAAAAGTTGGGAACCCTTGTATTACAATCTCGATAGCATGCTCAGCCAATGAATATGTCTTACAGCATGAAAAAAAGAAAAATATGTCACCCATAAAAAGCAAGCAACACCATTATGTCACAATCCCTTGTGGAACAAGATCATTCTTAGTCCTGAGAACAGAAAGGGCAAGTTTCATCACAATCGGGGCTGATAACTTCAGAAATGTGTCATTCTAAATCAGGGGTTCCTAACCCAAGGCCCACAGGCTGGATCTGCCTCATGGCACTATTTTATTTGGGCCCCGACCACCCCTCCAAGGGCATCTGAGAAACAAAATGGCTGCCCCTTTCAAGCTGTTGAGACAAAATGGCTGCTCCCATCATGCCTCGCCCCGGGGCCCATGTTATTGACTCCGGGGGGCTTGAGGCAGGTGAGAGCCACCATGGCTGTTCCTGCTCTCCAGGCCCCACTGGTCCAGAAAGCTGAAAAGGGAGGAGCCACCGCCGCCATCCCGGACACTCGCTGCCTCGCCCCGGGGCCCATGTCATTGGCTCCGGGGAGCTTGAGGCAGGTCGGAGCCGCCGCTGCCCCGGCTGTTCCTGCTCTCCGGGTCCTGCTGGTCCGGAGAGCTGAAAAGGGAGGAGCCGCCACCACCCTGGACGCTCCCTGCCTCGCCCCGGGGCCCATGTCATCAGCTCCGGGGGGCTTGAGGCAGGTGGGAGCCGCCGCCGCCCCGGCTGTTCCTGCTCTCCGGGTCCTGCTGGTCCGGAGAGCTGAAAAGGGAGGAGCCGCCACCACCCTGGACGCTCCCTGCCTCGCCCCGGGGCCCATGTCATCAGCTCCGGGGGGCTTGAGGCCGGTGGGAGCCGCCGCCTGCCGCTGGCAGTTCTGCAAACTTTTCCCAGGGTCCACGCTCTGTTAAGGATGCTGGACTGTGGGTTTATTGTTGGATTATTGCTGGGTATTTGTTATATTGTATTCTTGTTCTTGTGCTTTTTTATTAACACTGTATGGACTGTATTATATTTTGTACTAGCAAAGGTTGCCCAGCGTTGCCGGGCTGTTTTAAATGGTGTTGGAAAGTTTTTGTTGTTGTTGTTGTTAATGATTGTAAAGAAGAGGTTAGTCTATAATTGAAATTTTTAAAATTTTTATTTATACAATTTTTTTTGATGGCCTGTTATAAACTGTGATGAGTTTTCTTTGGTGTTTTGGTTTTGTGGATGAAAAAAAGAATAAAGGATGATATACTTTTTCGAAAAACTCTTGGGGCCTTTTGTGTGGGGCTATTGTGTCTTTTTGAATTTTTTGTATTATTTTGGGCAGCAAGTGGTGCTGGTAGGGTTATCTTGTATTTTGACTGTTTTTTCTCTCGTGGCCTCTGGGTGGAGCTTCTTCCAATAAGTAGTCTCTTTCTTTATTCATTTCTTTCCCAGTCGTTGTGGAGTGAGGTTGTGTGGTGGTGAGTTGGCTGTTTTTCTTTCTTGGGGGGGGGGGGGTGATGGTTGGATTTTGTAGTGTTTGGCTGGGTGCTGGGTGTGTTTGGAAATGTTTGTTTTTGTTTACTTTGTATTGTTTTTTGGTGTTATTTTTGTTTTTGTGTATTTTTGGATGTTTTTGATTGTTTATTTTTGTGTTTTTTGGTGTCCTATGGGGAGATCCCCTCTCTGCTGTCTCCCCTGGCTCTGGAAGGCTTGGGGGGACAGACCCCTTTTGTCCCCCCAAACCTTCCAGACTCATGGGACCCAGGAGAGGGGATCGAATCCAGGCCACCCTCTGATATTAAAAGGGAAATCTCAATTGTGGTTTCCCCTTTAATATCAGTGGGGGGTGGTAGTTGTGATCCCCCTCTCCGCTGGCTTCCTTGGTTTTGGGAGGGTTGGGTGGACAAAAGGGGTTTGTCTCCCCAACCATCCCAAACCCAAGGAAGCCATCGGAGAGGGGGATTCCCCCCAAAAAACTCCGTTTTTAAAGAGAAGTAACCGCTTGGTTTCTTCTCTTTAATATGGGGCATGTGTGTGTGTGGAGGGGGATTTCCCTCTCTGCCAGGTCCCCTGGGGTCAGGAAGGTTGGGGAGACAGACTCCTTTTGTCCCCCCAACCCTCCCAACCCCAGGGGAGCCAGTAGAGAGGGAAAGCACCCCCCCAGTGATATTGAAGGGGAAACTCCGATCAGGAGCTTCAGGCGCCGTTGCGGCTTGGCGGACTTGCTCTCCCGGTGGTTTTTTTTTTTGCGCGCCGGCTTCCTCAGCGTTCTGCGTGCTCATGGCGCGCAGGATGCTGGGGCTTGTAGTTATGGGTTTGTGCTGTGTTTGTGCTGCGTTTTTTTAAAACGGTTTTCTTTTGATTGGCTGCAGCGCATTTCCGAACGTTTCTTGCGCCGTGCCATGCAAGAGCCTCTTAGCCTGATTGGCTCTGGCGCGGCGCGGTGCAAGGAATGTTGGGAAATTAAGTTGTTTCCCTTTTTTTGCGTTTGTGGGGCTGTTGCCCCACTGCCTGTTTTCTCAATCCTTTGTTGACCTGCGGACCCAGATCGGCCATGTGCACGAAGGGTGAGTGCAGGCAAGTAGGGCGAGGCATAGCAACCTATAGCAAGTTCCAACGGTTAACCCTTGGTTCTATAGGTTAAGATATACCTCTGATTGTTTTTAATTGTTTTTTAATTTTTGATGTTAGCCATCCAGAGTCAGGCTTGCCTGAGTGGGCGGCATAGAAGTTTAAAGAATAAATAAATAAATAGGTATCGTTAAGAACTTTCCCTCCAGAACTGCCGAATGAAGGGCATGACAGCAGGGCAACATGAATGAATGCCCTTCGATCATATTGCAAGTTGTGTCAGATACTGAGCTGGAGGGATGATTTATTTTCGGGACCCTGGAGCCAAAATGTAAACTCTGACTAGGTCAGCTTGTCCCGCCGTGTCCATATTCTGTGTTTAATGGCCAGCTTTGCTTGGTCAGATCTCATGGCCTGTATGACAAATTTGGAGAAGCTGAAATTCTGCAATCTGCCTTGGATTTTTCTTTCCCATGCTGACTGACTGAAATCTGTTCAGCATCATTAGCAGGGCCAGGCCACTGGGATTAAATAAAATCTTAAACCAGAGGTTTATTTTTATTTCTTTATTTATATTTGAATTTGTATGCTGCCTACTCAACTAGGCGTCTCAGGGCTTACAGAAACATCTTCAAATATACATACATGTTACATAGTCCATAATTCAGCACAATAAATGCCATAAACAGCAACAAGTAAATCACAGTGTCCGCTGGGTCCCCTGGGGCCAAAAGGGTTAGGGGGACAGACCCCTTTTGTCCCCCCAACCCTCCAGACCCACGGGACCCAGGAGAGGGGGATCGCAACCCCCCACCCACTGATATTAAAGGGGAAACCCTGATCTACTTTCACGACTCCACACAATCAAAGCACCATAAGGCAATGTTTCGGGCCAACTAACACGACAGACTGTTAGATTAGTCGGCTTCAAGTTTGTGAAGTCATGTCATCTGTTTGTAATACCTCCATGCTTTAAGGACTCAAGTCGGGAAAAGGGGGTGGAGCTAATTTGGCCATGCCCACCTATTTGGCCACGCCCACCTATTTGGCCATGCCCACAAAGTTTCCCTTATTTTCAAAGCCAAAGGTTTACAGGTATGTTCCATGGACATGTGGCAGGCATGACTAGACTCTGGAGTGTACAGAACACTGTTTACCTTCCCACCAAAGTGGTACCTATTTATCTACTTGCAATGTCTTGCATTCAAACTGTTATGTTGGCAGGAGCTAGGACAGAAACGGGAGCTTACTCTGTCGTACAGCACTCGGGTCTCGAACTGCTGACCTGCCGACCTCCCAGCCATCAAGTTCAGTGTCTTAACCACTAAGCCACCACTGTCTCAGTTATATGGTACTATATGTTATTTTATTAAGATTTTTGCACGTTTTCTGTAGTAGTTGTGATTTTTTGTTTTTGTATTTTAATTAAATAAAATTATTAAAAAACAACAACCATAGTGGTGGATATGAGCTATGATTTCTGTCTCCCCCCCCCCCCAGTGGCTGGAGTCCTTTGAGGAGGAATTCATTTAAAACCTATTAATTCATTCTAAAAATAATAATCTTTAAACCAAGCCACTATTTTCTATGGATTTCCTTTTGTTATGTGATTTTTATTTTAACTATCTATCTATCTAACTATTTATCTATCTATCTATCTATTTAACTAACTATTTATCTATCTGTCCGGCCGTCTGTCTGGCCATCCATCCATGGACATAAGGTGTTGCTGTAATTCCTTAGCTGAACTTGCTATCAATGTCTGATTATCTGCAAATAGTAATTCATTGTTAATACCTATCAAAATAGTTTTTTTAATATAAAAGAGAAGGAAACTACAGTATATTTACGTTGAGTGCGGGAAGCTAGGTGGAAGCTTAAGTTTCCAGCCATTTGAGGAGATTCACATTCTGTACAAATTCAAGCTCTTGAAATGAGAGGTATGTGGAGGACAAAAATAAGGAAATCCATGGAAGTTGGCAACTGTGGGGAAGAGGAGTGCCTTGAATTGGGCTGGCAAGGTTAGAAGGAAGAGATTTCTTCCTCCTCGTATCTGACAGGCGAAAACTGTTGCCTTCACCATTTGCTGAAATTTCTAAGATCATTACAACGACCAAGAGTTAAAAATTACACACAATACAACTCCCAATAAAATCATCACCACTCAAAGTATTGCAATCCAGGACCCTTAAAACACAACCTATTTAGGATGAAAAGGAGCCGGGCAGCGTTTCTAACAGGGCCGTAGCCAGAATTTTAGATGTTAATTTTTTGGGGGGGTGGGGGTCAGGAGGGGCAAAAAATTTCAGGAGGGGCAACAGTGTCGCACTCACATATATAACATTGGCATCGCGGGGTGGGTGGGTGGGGGCTGTTGGCTCAGGAGGGTTTTTGCCCCCCCCCCCGGCTACGCACCTGGTTTCTAACAATTAGAAATAGGCAGCACATTCCCAAAGGCCTCCTCAAAGAGCAGTGTTTTTAGTTCTTTAAAAGACTGCAGGGATGGGACCTGGTGCATCTCAGCTGGAATGGCGTTCCACAGCATTGGTGCTGCCACCAAGAAGGCCCTTCTCATCATCATGGTCTTTCTAGCCAGACTCAGGGTCAGCACCTGAACCTGTGCCAACACTGAGGAGTGAGTGACGTGGGCTACTGTCCTTGGATGGGGCTGATATAAATGGGATGGGATGGGTGGATGGCCCCTTTGACCAACATTATAATCTGTTTGTCCAGGAGGAACAGCTAGAGCGATCCTCACTGAGTCTGGCAGGATGGCTATGGTGTCAATAAGCAATATGGTTCTTTATGAGGGATGTATTCTGCAACACTTGAGGTCCTCCAGAGATAGAAGGATACTTTTTCCCCCTTCTGTAGTTGTCTCTAGGTTTTGGAATGGACCCTCCTGGGGCAGGAGGGCATTTAGCTCCCTCCTGGTCATCCTTTAGGTAAAGGTAAAGATCACACTTGCTCCAAAGCTAGTCATATCCCACTCTAGGGTTCGGTGGGTCATCTCCATTTATAGCCAAAGAGCCAGTGCTGTCTGCATCTGCAGACATTTGCATGGCCATTTGGCAGGCATGACTAGACACTGGAGTGAGTGCACGGAACCTTCCCACCGACATGATCCCTCTTTATCTACTTGCAATTTTATGCTTTTGAACTGCTAGGTTGTCAGGAGTACAGAGACGGGAGTTCACTCCACCATGCAGCACCTGGGTCTCAAACTGCTGACCTTCCAGTCGTCAAGTTCTGTCTCTTAACCATTAAGTCATCACAGTCCCTCCCCCCTCCTTTAGAATGGATGATTTAACAAGTGGCCATCGAAAAGGATGGCTGGGGCTGACGGGATTTGTACTCCCCAACAACATCAACTCCCCTTCCTTCTTTAAAAAGTAGAACCCCAGTCATAGGGCCAGCAGGAACACTTATTCCTGTCAGCTGCCTCTGTTTCCCAATGGGACTCTTATGCAAGGGGTCCTCAACCTTTCTAAGCTGGTGGCCAGATCAGCCTTCTCGGGGCCATCTCAACTTTGACCAGCATCCGTGTGTCATTTCGCTCCTCCTCGCGGTCTGGATCGCTAGAATCCCTACACTAAATTATGTCCAGAGCTTTGCTTACTTGAAAGAAACATGTTTTCATGATTTCATTATTGGTTTTGGTAAGTTATTTCTTTAGATTTCATAATTAACATGCTTACATGTTTTCTGTAACACAAAGCAGAATTTCCCATAGGACTGCATTAAAAAAAAACATTGTGGAGGTTAGAAAAGAGGCAAAAATCCTGTAATTTTTCTGTTCGAAACTCTTTCCAAAGTGGTGAAAACAAAGCGAAAAATTCCAAAGAGCACATTAGAAAGAGTTTGGAAGAGAAAAAAACAAGTTTTTTGGTTTTTTAGTGAGCTTTGGAGCTGATTTTTTCCCCAGGACATATTCATCAGATTTCTATCAGCACCATCTAGTGGCCATCCCTAGTAACTGCAAGAAAAGTCCCCGCCTAACAACTGGTGATGGGGGTATTTACTAGTTGTGGGACAAGTTTCGGCTGGAGCCAAATAGTAATGACACTGGTCAAAAATGGAGCGGAAATACTCCAAACACCCTCCCACAGCCCTGGGAAGCATCATAACACCCTAAAAAACTTTAACTAATAAACCAAGCCAGAGATAGGATCAGCTTTAAAGCAACCTCAGCCAAGAAAATAAACTTTTTATTGTGGTAGCAGCAGCCTATTGTAGCAAAGGCTTGGCAACACTCTCTTCTCTCCCCCTTGAAAATAATCACTCTTGTTTGAAAAAAGTTCTTCATTTATTTTTATCTTAACCTAATAAAACCAAGGGTTAACCGTTGGAACTTGCTATAGGTTGCTATGCCTCGCCCTACTTGCCTGCACTCACCCTTCATGCACATGGCCGATCTGAGTCCGCAGGTCAACAAAGGATTGAGAAATCAGGCAGTGCGGCAACAGCCCCACAAACGCAAAAAAAGGGAAACAACTTCATTTCCCAACATTCCTTGTGCCGCACCGCGCCAGAGCCAATCAGGTTGAGAGGCTCACGCACGGCGCGGCACAAGGAACGTTCGGAAACGCGCCGCAGCCAATCAAAAGAAAACCGTTTTTTAAAAAACGCAGCACAAACACAAAGCACAAACACTGGGAGAGCAAGTCCGCCAAGCCGCGGGATCCAAAGCCCCCCTCCCCAACGGCGCCTGAAACTCCTGATCGGAGTTTCCCCTTTAATATCACTGGGGGGGGTGTGCTTCCTCTCTCTACTGGCTCCCCTGGGGTTGGGAGGTTTGGGGGGGACAAAAGGAGTCTGTCTCCCCAATCTTCCTGACCCCAGGGGACCTGGCAGTGAGGGGATTCCCCTCCACACACACACGCCCCATATTAACTGAGTTTTTTGGGGGGAATCCCCCTCTCCGATGGCTTCCTTGGGTTTGGGAGGGTTGGGGAGACAAACCCCTTTTGTCCACCCAACCCTCCCAAACCCAAGGAAGCCAGCGGAGAGAGGGATCACAACCCCCGCCCCCCACTGATACTAAAGGGGAAACCACAATTGAGATTTCCCTTTTAATATCAGAGGGTGGTCTGGATTCGATCCCCTCTCCTGGGTCCCATGAGTCTGGAAGGTTTGGGGGGACAAAAAGGGTCAATACACAGTTTAAAAACATTTATTGTGAAAAACATGTACTTTCACATTTTTAAAATTATTACCTACGGTACAACAATAAAAAAAACATACTAAAATTATTGGGTTAAATATCATCCTTTGTTCTTTTTTTCATCCACAAAACCAAAACACCAAACAAAACTCATCACAGTTTATAACAGGCCGCCAAATTTTTTTTGTATAAATAAAAATTAAAAATTTCAATTATAGACTAACCTCTTATTTACAAACATTAACAACAACAAAAACTTTCCAACACCATTTAAAACAGCCCGGCAACGCCGGGCAACCTCTGCTAGTTTAGAATAAAAAGGATAGATAAAGCATAGATCTTCAGAAGGGTTTACAGGTTTATGATCAAAAACAGAATCTCGTCAACACTAATAAAAAATATCAGAGACAAGCCCGCAAGCTCCTTCTCCCAAACATAATCTCTAAGTAATCATTATTACTAGTTTCTGCATCCCTTCAGTAGTCTTACCATTCCAAGGTGACATCTTCAGATCCTAAAGTGAATGTACTCCAAATCTCTTCTGGCACTAGGTTAAAATCAGACTAGTGCATATTATTATTATTTTATTATTATTTTTCACACTTATAAACCGCCCACTCAGGTACAACCCAACTCAGGGCGGTTAACCTCATTAGCATTAGCCAATCCAATGGTGTCTTAACACAAAACAAATGCATGTTCCCATATCATTCTAACAGTCTTTCCCCCAACTAATTGTTTACAGTTACCAAGCATCCTTACACCTCATGATAATATAGAAAGCATTCTTGTCATGGCCTCATGTAGGCCTGATATGGCTCTTCTTCCAGGACATCCTAACATCTGCTGATAACACACACCATAACAGCTACTAGTGTCAGGATTCCATGCTAGAAGAACACATTTTATCACGTTATTAATCATTATTTTAAGTAGCTTATTATGTTAGGATGCTATATTTTAAATTTCGTTTCATTCTAAGCATGGACACTTAGCCTAAGCGAATCCATTTTGGGAAGAATATTCAACCATCTTCTAGAACAGGTCATGCCTACCTATTGTTCAGTTGTCCAAGGTCAGTCTCTTAGGAAAAGACCTTGATCATGTACTTTCTCAGAGACTTAGATGGAAAAAGTTGATAACACACCATCTGGTTTTTTGATCTAAGATCTTGACCTATCACTTTGGCAAGACAATTAGCAAGTGTTATCTGCCTTTTCCCACCTAAAATGGTATAAAACAGTGATTTTAATCAGAAGGGGCTCTCTCTACCTAGAAACGCACACCTCCATGCATTTGGTAGCCCCAATCTGAACCGACCAAAACCCATCACATATGGGGCGCATCCTGCACCACATTTAGATTAGCTAGGATAAGGTACGGCTACTTTATAAGAACAGCCTTGCTGGAACAGGCCACAGGAGCCCATCCAGTCCAGCATTCTGTCTCACATAGTGGCTCACCATTTCCTTCAGGGTATTCCCAAGAAGATGCCTTCACCTGCTTAGGATTCCCGGGAAATGGCATTGAGAGATATCCTGCCTACTTATGCTATTTTTCTTTAATTTCCTTAATTTCTGTTCTATCGCATTAAGTGCTTTATTCTGTTACTTGCTTAAAAACAATAAAATGACTTTCGAGTCAAATTAGCTTGTTTTACTCTTTAAACTAATTGAGGGGAGAGTAGGATAGGGGAGAATTTGGTGAAAGAGAGATAAAACTTTCTCTGCAAAGTGAGGGGGAGTTACCAGCAGCTCAGGAAGACAAGCCGAATTTGCTTCGTTCCAGCCAAGAAGCGACAAAGTTATCTGAAGGAAAAGGTAAATGGGGCATCTTCCCTCACACCACACTCACTTTCCCAAGGCCACAGAATACTCCCCAAAGTTTTAGAGATAAGGGTGTCATCCTTCCTGTGGGAATTGGCGTAAATTGTCTCATGGGTCTTTACAGCCAGAATTAAGACCTGCGACATTTCGGTGCCAAAGGTCAATGGGCAAGCTGTGAAGTTGTTAACAACTAGAACCATACTTGAGAGCATAACACTTTCTAACAAAAGAAAATCTGTTTTCTTAGCATAAAATACAGTATTACAATTCCATGACATGAAGTCACTGAGGAAAAGTGAAGAATATTTGCAATTTAAAGCTCTTTCCATGAGGCATTTAAATGACTTCTTGACTGTATGGGAAGTGCAATAAACTTTGAGGTTTGCAGTTTGAATTATAATCATTCTGCATTGAGGCACTGAAATGGCTTCTCCCCGCACATAATTCCTTCATGAGTAATAGAATGTCTTTCCAGACCTAAGCTCGTCCAACACTCAATGCATTGAAAAAGCATTTTGTCTATCCGCGTACTGAAATGTATAGCAAAAGTACACGTTGACAGAAGAATCTTCCACACTTTAAAAGCTTCCACACATTTTAAAGATTCCCCACTGACCTAATTCTTTTAAAGTTTATTAGATGTATAGTCAGTCAAAAGCACATCCAGGTGTTCAAAAGCCTTCCCACTTGTGTATCCTGTGATGTGAAGCAAAGCTTACCAATTGACTGAAACATTTTCCACACTCCAGCCATTTAAAACGTTATTCTCCTATGATGGTCCAATGTTTAGTAAGTCTTCCTCTCACTTAAGCCTTTTCAAAAGCTTTCTCACATGTGTGTATCCTGTGATGTCTATTCAGGTAAGCTGTACAGCTGAAGCTTTTTCCACATTCCAGGCATTCAAAAGGCTTCTCTCCTGTGTGGATCCTGTGATGTTTAGCAAGCCAACCACTGTCACTGGAACTTTTTCCACAATTCAGGCACTTAAAAGGCTTCTCTCCTGTGTGGGTCCTGTGATGTGAAGCAAGGTGTGAATTGTGAATGAAGCACTTTCCACACTCCATGCATTTAAAAGGCTTCTCTCCTGTGTGGATCTTGTGATGTTTAGCAAGGCTACCACTTTGGCTGAAACATTTCCCACACTCCTGACATTTAAAAGGCTTCTCTCCTGTGTGGGTCCTGTGATGTGAAGCAAGGTGTGTATTGTGAATGAAGCACTTTCCACACTCCTGACATTTAAAAGGCTTCTCTCCTGTGTGGGTCCTATGATGTGAAGCAAGGTTTGTGCTTTTATTGAAGCTTTTCCCACACTCTAGGCATTTAAAAGGCTTCTCTCCTGTGTGGATTTTATGATGGGAAGCAAGGTGTGCACTTTGACTGAAGCTTTTTCCACACTGCAGACATTTAAAAAGTTTCTCTCCTGTGTGGGTCCTGTGATGTATAGCAAGGTAACTACTCATACTGAAACTTTTACCACACTGCAGACATTCAAAAGGCTTCTGTCCTGTGTGGATCCTGTGATGTTTAGCAAGGCTGCCACTTCGACTGAAGCTTTTCCCACACTCTAGGCATTTAAAAGGCTTCTCTCCTGTGTGGGTGATGTGATGTGAAGCAAGGTATGCCCTTTGACTGAAGCTTTTCCCACATTCCAGGCATTTAAAAGGCTTCTCTCCTGTGTGAGTCCTATGATGTTTAGGAAGGTGTGTACTTTGACTGAAGCATTTCCCACACTCCAGGCATTTAAAAGGCTTCTCTCCTGTGTGGATCCTGTGATGTCTAGCAAGGCTACCACTCTCACTGAAACTTTTTCCACACTCCAGGCATTTAAAAGGCTTCTCTGCTCTGTGGATCCTGTGATGTGAAGCAAGGTGTGTACTGTGAATGAAGCTCTTTCCACACTCCAGGCATTTAAAAGGCTTCTCTCCTGTGTGGATCCTGAGATGTTTAGCAAGGCTACCACTCTCACTGAAACATTTCCCACATTCCACACATTTAAAAGGCTTCTCTCCTGTGTGGGTCCTATGATGTGAAGCAAGGTTACCACTGTGACTGAAGCTTTTCCCACACTCTAGGCATTTAAAAGGCTTCTCTCCTGTGTGGGTGATGTGATGAGAAGAAAGGTGTGCCCTTTGACTGAAGCTTTTCCCACACTCCACACATTTAAAAGGTTTATCTATTGTATGGGTCCTGTGATGTAAATCAAATTGTGCTTTTTTACTGAAGCTTTTTCCACATTCCAGGCATTTAAAAGGGTTCTGACTTGCAATGATCTTGTCGAGTGTAGGTGGACTTCCACCTTCACTGAAGCCTTTTCCATATTTCAGGCCTTGGAACTGTTTCCCCCCTGAATATGTTCTTTCACAAATAGTATTATATCCTCCTAGTTGAAAAGTTGCATTGTATTCCATATCAGCAGTTGTGTGGAAAAAAGCAGATTAATTGCCTAGTTTGAGAAGGAAACTCCTGGAAATTTAAATAATGTTAAAATATATTGAAGAAGCGATTCTGGAGAGTATCTAGAGATTCATTGGTAAAAATACTGGCCTCTACTCTTCGGTTGGTCCTGATAACCTCTGAATTTCCACTGTGATTCCTTTCTTTTGTGTTCCCACTGTGCCTGGGGAAGTAAGAAAGATTATTTGAAAATGTGGAAAGAAGCTACAGAAGACTCAGTAACACAAAACCCTTCGTTACTTATGCTGTACGATATCTTGGCATCCACTGCCCCAAAACCTCACGCCCCGCCTACTTCGTGGTCCTGGGTGGGCTGGCCCGGGGGACGGCGTCGGCCGCAACAGTTCTTTTATGGCCACAGAAAGCCGGCACAGGTGCCCCCGTTCTCCCCAGCCATCGGGACTGGGGGAAAGGGCCCACACCTGCCCCGCCAGCCAGGTTTTAAGAACTGTCCTAAAGGGCAGCAACTCCGTCAGCAACCGTGGTTCTACTGGCAGGAGGTTCCAAAGGGCCGGTTCGGACACGGAGCAGGCTCTTTTTCTTGTACAAGAGAGACAGGCCCCTCTGGTTGCCATCCTGTCTTTTGAATGTTGCTGTTTGTAAATACAGTGGTAACTCGCAAGGTCATGCTCAAGATCTTACAAGCTAGGCTTCAGCAGCAGGTTGATCAAGAACTTCCAGAAGTACAAGCTGGGTTCTGAAGAGGCAGGAGAACTAAAGACAACATTCGCTGGAACATGGAAAAAACAAGGGAGTACCAGAAAAAGATCTACTTCTGTTTCATTGACAGAAGTAGAGCCTAAGGCTTTGATTGTGTAGATCACAATAAACTGTGGCAAGTCCTTAAAGAGATGGGAGTACCAGACCAACTCACCTGTCTTCTGAGAAAGAAGTGACAGTTAAGACAGGATACAGAACAACTGGTTGGTTTAGAATAGTAAAAGGAGTATGACAAGGCTGTATATTATCACCCTGCTTCTTTAACATATATGTGGAGTACATCATGCATAACGCAGGGCTGGAAGAAGCACAAGCTGGAATTAAAATTGCTTGGAGAAATATCAACAACCTGAGATAGGAAACTACTATCTGATACTACTCTAATGGCAGTAAGTGAGGAAGACCTAAACCTGGAGGGCTGTACTTAGTCGGTGTGGTTGGAAAGTGAGAAATCCAACCCTAGGACCCTCAAATATGGGGTGCCGCAGGGCTCTGTGCTCTGTCCTCTCCTATTTAACATCTACATGAAGCCGCTGGGTGAGATAATCTGTTCCCATGGGGTGCGGTACCATCAGTAGACGGATGACACTCAGTTGTACATCTCGGCCCGTGGTGATCCCAGTGATGCGGTCAAAGTCCTGACGGGATGCCTAGAGGCCGCTGGGGGACAACGGGCTTCAGCTGAACCCTAGCAAGACTGAGTGGCTATGGGTCAGGGGTTATCCAGTGAGTTACCATCTCTGGTCTTGGATGGGGCAGCTTTGCCCCAGACAGACCCAGTGCGCAACTTGGGGGTCCTCCTGGACTCGCAGCTGCTGCTGGAAGAGCAGGTGGTGGCTGCGGCCAGGAGGGCTTTTGCTCAACTTAGAGTAATCCGTCAATTGCGCCCGCTCCTGGACCAGGACTCCTTACTCATGGTCACTCATGCTCTGGTCACCTCCAGACTAGATTACTGTAATGCGCTCTGCCCTGATGACCATTCAGAGGCTACAGCTGGTTCAGAACGCGGCCACCCGGGTGGTGATGGGGTGTGGACGTTATGCTCGTGCCTCCCCACTATTCCGGAAGTTGCACTGGTTACCAGTTTGCCTCCGGGTGCAATTCAAGGTGCTGGTTTTGACCTTTAAAGCCCTATATGGCAGTGGGACAGGATACCCGAGAGACCGCATCATCCCAAGAGTGTCTACCCGCCCAACCAGAGCAGACCGGAGGGGCTCCCTTGTTGTACCTTCAGCTAGAGGGGCTCACCTCTCTGGCACACGAAGGGCCTTTTCTGTGTCCGCATCAGCCCTCTGGAACATCCTGCCAACAGAATTGAGGTTACAGACAGAATTGCTGCCTTTCAGGAAAGGTTTGAAGACTTGGCTGGCAGGGCAGGTGTGGGGCCCTAATGGGAATATGGCCCCAGCCTGTTGGCTCATCTCCAGCTAGAGTCCCTCCTTCTGTATTTCTGAATTCCTCCTATTCCCTTTTTAGCTTTTTTAAATGGGGTGAGGGTAGGAGGATGGGTAGATGGATGGGTGATTTAGGGTTTTTAACCTGTTTTTATATGTTTTTAATTCTTGTACGCCACCCTGTGTTGGGTTTGCCCGAGTGGGCAGCATAAAAATTGAAGAATTAAATTAAACTAAATTAAACAGCCTTTTAATGGGGGTTTAATTTAATTTAATTTAATTTAATTGTCACATTTATATACCGCTCACTCGGCCAAAGCCAACTCAGGGCGGTTCACAATAAAAATTAAAAAACACATGTTAAAAACAGTTAAAACTACCCACCCCCTAAAAACAAGGGCTGCAGGATCCAAAGGCACCATGGGGAAGAGTTCTTCTACACCAACCACCCAATGGAGGTTACCCTTCCACCTGCACCCCACACTTGACCCGCCAGCCAGGTTTTAAGTTCTTTTCTGAAAGGCAGCAATTCCGTCCGGAGACGTAGCTCTGTTGGCAGGAGGTTCCAGAGGGCCGGCGCAGACACGGAGAAGGCTCTCCTCCTTGTGCCAGAGAGGCGAGCCCCTCTGGCTGATGGAACAATTAGAGAGCCCCTCCGGTCCGCTCTGGTTGGACGGACAGACGTCCTCAGGGCGATGCGGTCTCTTAGGTAACCCGGCCCACTACCATATAGGGCTTTAAAGGTCAAAACCAGCACCTTGAATTGCACCCGGAGACAAACTGGCAACCAGTGCAGCTCCCGGAGCAGTGGCAAAGCACGGGCATAACGCCCACACCCCATCACCACCCTGGCTGCCGCATTCTGGACCAGCTGTAGCCTCCGAATGGTCGCCAAGGGCAGCCCCATGTAGAGCGCATTGCAATAATCTAGTCTGGAGGTGACCAGAGCGTGAGTGACCATGAGCAAGGAGTCCCGGTCCAGGAGTGGGCGCAACTGGCGAATCACCCGAAGTTGGGCGAAAGCCCTCCTGGTCACAGCCGCCACCTGTTCTTCTAGCAGTAGCCGCGAATCCAGGAGGACCCCCAAGTTGCGCACCGGGTCTGTCTGGGGCAAAATAGCCCCATCCAGAACCAAAGATGGTAGCTCCCGGGTTAACGCAGGACCCCTTATCCATAGCCACTCAGTCTTGCTGGGATTCAGTTGTAGCCCGTTAGCCCCCATCCAGACCCCAACAGCTTCCAGGCACCTGGAAAGGACTTTGACGGCATCACTGGGGTCCCCATGGGCCGAGATGTACAACTGAGTGTCATCCGCGTACTGATGGTACCGCACCCCATGGGAACGAATGATCTCACCCAGCGGCTTCATGTAGATGTTAAATAGGAGAGGAGAGAGCACCGAGCCCTGAGGCACCCCCCATTTGAGGGGCCTAGGACTCGACCTCTCACTCTCCAACCACACCGACTGGGTCCGACCCCTCAGAAATGAGGAAAACCAGGACCACACAGTGCCCTGGATTCCCAATCCTTGGAGCCGTTCCAGAAGGATACCGTGGTCAACGGTATCGAAAGCCGCTGAGAGGTCAAGAAGAGCAAGGACGGATGGGTGACCACCGTCCCGCTCCCGCCAGAGATCATCCATCAGTGCGACCAATGCCGTCTCGGTACCATATCCAGGCCTGAATCCTGACTGAAAGGGGTCCAGATAATCCGCTTCATCCAGTACCCCCTGCAGCCGACGCGCCACTGCCTTCTCCAACACCTTCCCTAAAAAGGGGAGGTTGGAGACAGGCCTATAGTTGGTTAGGACAGCTGGGTCGAGGGAAGGTTTCTTCAGGAGGAGGGTTAAAGAGGTGAGTGTGAAAGCTGGCCTGAAACTCAACATAAAAAACCCCAAGACCATGACATCCGGCCCCATCACTCCCTGGCAAAAAGAAATGGAAGCAGTGAAGCCTTTACCTTCTTGGGATCCAAGATCACTGCAGATGGTGACTGCAGCCATGAAATAAAAAGTAGAGACATCACCCTTCCAAAAAAAAACCGCGTAGTTAAAGCGATGGTCTTCCCTGTGATAATGTATGGATGAGAGCTGGACCATAAGGAAAGCTGAGCGCAGAAGAATAGACATCTTTGAACTGTGGTGCTGGGGAAAACTTTTGAGAGTCCCCTGGGCTGCAAAGAAATCAAATCCGTTAATCCTGAAGGAAATCAATCCTGACTGCTCCTGGGAAGGACAGATACTGAAGCTGAAGCTCAAGTATTTTGGCCACCAAGTGAGAAGAGAAGACATATTAGAGAAGACCCTGATGCTGGGAAAGATTGAAGGCAAAAAGAGAAGGGGGCGGCAGAGGATGAGATGGTTAGATGGCATCGTTGACACAGTTGGTGTAGATCTGGGTGGACTAAGGAAATGGCAGATAGCAGAGGAGCTTGGTGTGCTATGGTTCATGGGGTCGCAAAGGGCTGGACTCGACTGTGCGACCAGTGATGAACTCTAAAAAAAATTACTACCACCACTGTGGCCATGGCTAACTGTGGGTGTGGCCTCACAGACCCACACACACCCCAAAAAAGGAAAAAGGGGGGGGGGGGAAACTGGGTAGGTACCTACCTTGCTCTCGGAGCGTCGCTCCCAGCAGAGGCGGGAGACCCCGGCGCAGCAGCCCCAGCCTCCTGATGCAGCCCACCTGGCCGGATGAGGATCAGGCGTCGGTTGCACCTAGGCCTCGGCCACCACCGCCGCTTCGCCCATTGTTCCGGAGACAACGAGGAGTCCCAGAGCAGCCAGGCGCTACTGGCAGGTCAGCCCCTCACTGTCTGGGCACGCTTTCACTGGCGGTGCTGCTGGAAGGTGGCCAGGGCGGGGAGCTGGTAGCCTCCCCCTCCCAGGAGCACCAGCAACGCTTCCCATGCGCCTCGCCCAGGACCGAAGGCGCACAGGAAGTGCAGAGGTGAAAGCGCGACTTCAGCCCTGGCGGGGCGAGGCGCATGGAAAGCATTGCCAGTGCTGCTGGGAGGGGGAGGCCGCCAGCCCACCTCCCCGAAATGTCACCAGCAATGCTTCCAATGCGCTTCACCCAGCCAGGGCTGAAGGCACGCTTTCACCTCCGTACTTTTCGCACACCTTCGGCCCTGGGCAAGCGAATGGGAAGCGTTGCCGGCCCTGCTAGGGAAAACCCGCCAGCCCACCTTCCAGCAGTGCCGACAGCGGCTGCTCTTGTTCCTCTTCTTCCTGGCTCTTGGTGGGCGTAGTGTGGCAGGGAGGTGGTGTGGCTAGCCAGTTTTGCTACCGGTCCAGTTGGACCAGGGCAGACCCGCTGCAGAACACCACTGTGTGCGACTGAACAAAAAATGTATAGAAGACCACATTAATGGCCTTTTAGGCTTCCTAAATAGTTCACTTTTTGAATAAGTACTAGCAGTTTTTGCCTGGCAAGCCGGGCATTTTTATTGTGTGTGTTGGTGGTTAGGGGTGGTTTTGGTGTGTGCGCACACACATACACAAACTGGGCAGGTTTGAAATGTACAGTCCAGTAGGTATGTGTGTGTGTGTGTGAGAGAGAGAGAGAGAGAGAGGCTGCAGTTGAGGAGGCTGCGTCCGGGTGAGTACCTCCGGGAGGCGAAGGCAGGGAATGGAGACTCGTTCGCTGCCTTTGCTTCCTGGGGAAATGGTTCACTTTCCTTGGTGGGAGAGTGGCGAAGGCACCATTGCCTTCGCCCCCCTGTGGAAAGCGAAACACTTCCTCGGAAATTAAAGGCTGCAAATGAAGCTCCGTTCACTGCCTTTACTCCTGAGGAAGTGTTTCGCTGTCAACGGGGGGCGTGGGGTGAAAGCAATGGTGCCTTCGAGCCCCTCCCACCGAAGAAAATGAACCAATTCCTCGGGAAGTAAAGGCAGCGAACGGAACTCCGTTTGCTGCCTTTGCTTTCCGGGGAATTGGTTCGCTTTCCTCGGTGGGAGGGGGACGAAGGCAACAGTGCCTTTGCCCCTCATTGAAAGCGAAACACTTCCTCAGAAAGTAAAGGCAGCAAACGGAGCTCCATTTGCTGCCTTTGCTTCCTGGGGAAATGGTTCGCTTTCCTCGGTTGGAGGGTAGCGAAGGCACCAGTGCCTTCGCCCCCCCGTGGAAAGCAAAACACTTCCTCGGAAATTAAAGGCTGCAAATGGAGCTCCGTTCACTGCCTTTACTCCTGAGGAAGTGTTTCGCTGTCAACGGGGGGCGTGGGGTGAAAGCACTGGTGCCTTCGAGCCCCTCCCACCGAAGAAAATGAACCAATTCCTCGGGAAGTAAAGGCAGCGAACGGAACTCCGTTTGCTGCCTTTGCTTTCCGGGGAATTGGTTCGCTTTCCTCGGCGGGAGGGGGACGAAGGCAACAGTGCCTTTGCCCCTCATTGAAAGCAAAACACTTCCTCAGAAAGTCAAGGCAGCAAACGGAGCTCCATTTGCTGCCTTTGCTTCCCGGGGAAATTGTTCGCTTTCCTCGGTTGGAGGGTAGCGAAGGCACCAGTGCCTTCACCCCCTGCGGAAAGCGACGGCTTCCCTCCGGGAGGCGAAGGCAGCAAATGGAGCCCTGTTCTCGGCCTTCGTCTCCCTGAGGGAAGCGGCAGGCGTGCAGGGAAAAGATGGTCTCCCTTTCTTCTCCCCGCTAGTCGCCGGGGCCGCAGGGAAGTGGTTGTTTAGCTGGCGCGTCGGCAGTTTTTTAAACGCGTGCGTCGGCTTCCCAGCGCTCTGCACTAGCGCCCTTCAGCCTGACTGTCCAGCTCTCGCATCCGTACATTACCACTGGGAATACCATTGCTTTGACTATTCTAATTTTTGTTTGCAATGTGATGTCTCTGCTTTTCACTATGTTCCCCAGGTTTCTCATGGCTTGTCTCCCAAGAATCAGTCGCCTTTTTATTTCATGGCGGCAGTCTCCATCTGCAGTGATCTTTGCTCATAAGAATGTAAAATCTGTTACTGCTTCTAATTCTTCTCCATCTATTTTCCATGAACTGATTGGGCCTGTTGCCATTATCTTGGTTTTCTTGATATTGAGTCTCAAACCAGCTTTTGCACTCTCCTCCTTCAGTCCAATCAAGAGATTTTTTAAGGTCTTCCTCACTTTCTGCCATTAGGGTGGTATCGTCTGCATATCTCAGATTGTTGAGGTTTCTCCCAGCAACTTTAATCCCATATTGTGATTCCTCCATCCCTGCATTGCGCATTATGTGCTCTGTGTATAAGTTGAATAAGCAGGGTGACAAAATGCAGCCTTGTCTTATTCCTTTTCCTATTCCAAACCACTCTGTCATTCCGTGTTCTGTCCTAACTATTGCTTCTTGAAAAATGGCGTAGACACCGGCAAACCACGCTACAAAGCTTGCCAAGAGAACCTTATTGACCAAAACAAAAGGCAAAACAAAGGAGCAGTTTAGATGATACAGGATGCTTAGCACAACAGAGTTGACGAAGGGGAGGGACAGGAAAGGGGGAGGAGAAATACAGTGTTGCAAGGAGCAATACTGCATAGGGACATGGAATGTGAGATCAATGAACCAAGGTAAACTGGAAGTGGTAAAAAATGATATGGAAAGAATAAGCATTGACATCTTGGGCATCAGTGAGCTAAAATGGACAGGGATGGGCGAATTCAGCTCTGGAAACCATCATATCTACTACTGTGGGCAAGAAAACCTTAGAAGAAATGGAGTAGCCATAATTGTCAATAAAAGGGTGAGAAAAGCGGTAATGGGATATAACCTCAAAAATGACAGAAAAATGTCAGTCAGAATTCAAGGCAAACCTTTCAGTGTCACTGTGATCCAAATATACGCACCAACCACTGGTGCAGATGAAGCCACAATGGACCAGTTCTATGAGGACCTAGAACACCTCATAGAACAGACACCAAGAAATGATGTCCAAATTATTTTAGGAGATTGAAATGCCAAAGTAGGAAATCAAAAAGTGGAGGGAATAACAGGCAAGTTTGGTCTTGGAACGCAGAATGAAGCAGGGCAAAGATTGATAAGAGTTCTGCCAAGAGAACACACTGGTCATAGCAAACACTCTCTTCCAGCAACACAAGAGGCAACTTTACACCTGGACATCACCAGATGGCCAACACCGAAACCAAATTGACTACATACTCTGCAGCCAAAGATGGAGAACCTCCATACAGTCAGCAAAAACAAGACCTGGAGCAGACTGTGGCTCAGATCACAACCTACTGATTGCAAAATTCAGGCTTAGACTAAAGAAAATAGGGAAAACAAGGAGACCAGACAGATATCACCTAGACAGCATCCCTAAAGAATACACGGTGGAGGTGATGAACAGATTTAATGGATTAGACTCGATAGACAGAGTGCCAGAAGAATTATGGACAGAGATGAGGGACATTATGCAAGAAGCAGCAAAGAAAACCATACCAAAAAGAAAAGAATCGTAAGAAAGCAAACTGGTTGTCTGATGAAGCTCTTAAAATAGCAGAGGAAAGAAGGAGCGCAAAAGTCAAAGGAGCTGTGATCTTTTGAACACAGAATTTCAAAGAAAAGCAAGGAGAGATAAGGAAAACTACCTAAAAGAACAGTGCAAAGAAATGGAGGAAAACAACAAAAGAGGCAGGACTAGAGATCTCTTCAGAAAAATCGGGGAAATCAAGGGAACATTTAAAGCAAAAATGACCATGATAAGGGACAAAGATGGAAAGGAGCTAGCTGATGCAGAAGAGATTAAGAAAAGATGGAAAGAGTACACAGAGGAACTCTACAAAAAGGACCTCAACACTCCTGATAGTCACAATGATGAAAAAATTGAACTTGAGCCAGACATTCTGGAGAGCAAAGTCATAAAGGCCCTAAAGAGCACTGCAAACAACAAAGCTAGTGGAGAGGATGGTATCCCAGTTGAATTTTTCAAAGCGCTAAAAGATGATGGCGTCAAATTACTGCATGCAATATGCCAGCAGATCTGGAAAACAAAACAGTGGCCACAGGATTGGAAAAGATCAGTATACGTTCCAATCCCAAAAAGGGCAATGCCAAAGAATGTTCGAATTATCGAACAATTGCACTCATCCCACACGCCAGCAAGGTGATGCTCAAGATAATACAGGATAGACTTCAGCAGCATGTAGAGAGACAATTACCAGAGGTGCAGGCTGGTTTCAGAAGAGGCAGGGGGACTAGAGACCACATTGCCAACATACGTTGGATCATGGAGAAAACAAAGGAATACCAGAAACAAGTGTACTTTTGTTTTATTGACTACACTAAGGCATTTGACTGTGTGGACCACAACAAGATGTGGCAAGTAATTAAAGAGATGGGAATACCAGAGCACCTCGTATGCCTCCTGAGAAATTCTGTACATGAGCAAGAAATTGCAAGTAGATAAATAGGGACCACTTCGGTGGGAAGGTAACAGTGTTCCGTGCGCTCCGGTGTCTAGTCATGCCTGCCACATGACCACGGAAACGTCTGCAGAAGCAGACAGTGCTGGCTCTTCGGCTTTGAAACAGAGATGAGCACTGCACCCTAGAGTCGGATACGACTGGCTTTAATTATGTTCGTGTTGATATAAAAGTCTGTTTTTTGGGCATAACGTGTGGCACCTTAGACTAACTGCTGTATTTTAATGTGAGCTTTTCTGGATCAAGGGCACTGGCTCTTTATCTGTAATCAGAGATGAGCACTGAACTCTAAAGTTGGATACAACTGCCCATCGATTTCTTTTGGGAAATTGTGTATTCTACCCGCCGCCGCCACCCCAATGCAAGGACAGAGAAAAGTGTGTGTGTAGCCCCAATAGGACTGCTCAGTATGGGGCCCAGAAATTTCTGATGGCGGCCCTGCTGCCACATGTCCACAGAAACATCTGCAGACTCAAACTGCACTGGCTCTTTGGCTGCAAACAGAGATGACCACTGAACCCTAGAGTCGGATCCAACTGGCTTTCGACCAAGGGTGACCTGTACTTGTGTTAGTCTTTCAAAGCAGAGTTTCCCACCCCCCCTTCACTTCCATAGCCTGGCTCAGTGGGGGCGGGGGCGTCCTTTTCCAGCTGGCTTTTCCCCTTTTCTGTGGAGTAAAGCTGGGGGGGAAACTTTTCACAGACATAGGTCGCCCTTGCTCAAAAGCCAATCATATCCAATTCTAGGATTCAGTGCCCTTCCTTCTTCCCTCCCTCCCTCCTTTCTTTCCTCCTTCCTTCCTTCCCTCTCTTTTTTTCTTTTTTCTGGTTTGTTATGTTTTTTATGTTTGTCTTTGGAAGCACAGGAGGAGGAGGCTGAGGCAGTAGTGAGGCTGGGTGGTCAGAGGTACCATTGAAAAAATAGGCCAGCCCCCGGAGCCTTTGAAAAATTGTGATCCGGCCCCCGGGTTGAAATGTTTGAGCAACCCTGCTGTAAAGTGATAATTCGCATCCTAAAATAAAAGGGAGAGAGATCTCACTTGCCTTGCCAAATGCTGGAGAGATTTGGACTTCTCTTCAGGTCCCAAGAAATCAAGAAGAGATCACCTCAGTTTCACTCCTTCCCTTGGAGAAAAAGGACAGAAAAGTTCAGTGTGTCGGTTTCTTGGATGGAGGAAAACAAAAACCTTTCCTTACAGTACATTCCTTTCATTCATCCTTACATTACATTCCTGTGGGGTTTCCTCTCCATGTGTCTCTATTTTGTGAAGATCAGAAAAGGGGAAAATGAAAGAATGCTTAGAAAGAAAAGGAAGGAAAGAAAAAGGAGGGCATCTTTCAGCCTCTGGCCCAAAATCCTCTGCCTTTCATTTTAAAGGGGAGGGGGGAGAGGTTGGGTAGAACTAGAGAGCAACACCATTTGCCTCTCCCAATGTGGTACTGGTAAGCCCTGAGGTGACCTTTCTGAGTTTTGGCAAGAGATTCAAGGGGAGGGATTTTACCTGGAAAAAGAAACAGGGGAGGGGTAGGAATAGGAGCCAAGTCACTTTTCCCTTCCTTCCCTTTTCACACCCACCAAGATGTGCACAATTCACCCACAGTGGTTGCATTTGGGTTTTTTTCTCTGCCTGGGGGGTGGGAGGGAGGGAAATCTTAAACCCCTCCCTCAAAATACCCCACCTTTTCCCAAATGGAAGTAGAAAACTCCAATACTATGGCCTGCCTTCAAAAGGCTTTCATCCAAAACATTAAAAGCCAGGGAGGGGGGCCTTTGCAACAGAGACCCCAGAGAGCGGCTCATGGAACCCCCTGACCTCTCACCCCACCCACCCCCATCACGAAAGGCCTGCCTTGCAAAAGCCTTCTTGCCATTGATAAAGTGCAAGTGAGGGAGGGGGAGATTCACCATCCGGATTGCACTGGAGGAGACATATCCCCCCCCTTCCTTTCCTGCATGTCTCCTAATGAGTGTGTGGGGTGGTGGTGGTGGTGGTGTTTGAGTAAAATCTCCCACCCCATCCCTCTCTTCCCACTCCCAATAACCTCATTCACACAAACACACAAAGAGACAGAAACAAACCCTAAACCAGGACTTCTCAACCCTTTTAAGCCGGGGGCCGGGCCATGCTCCCTCAGCTTTGGGGGCTGGGCGGCCATTTTGCCCTTCCTCCACCACAGGGCACTTCCTGGTGTGGTGGATGGAGGCGGTGGGGGGGAGGGGGCGCATGAAATGGGGCTGTAGGCCACATCTGGCCCACGGGCCGAAGGTTGGGAACCCCCGCCCTAAACCCACCTCCGCCTTCTGGGTGTCCTCAATGGCGGGGGAAACTCTTGAGGAGACCCTTCCCCCTCCCTCTGCCAAGCCTCTTCCTTGGAGATACTCCAGAGAGAGACAAGGGAGGGAGGGAGGGAGGGAGGGAGGTCACGTGTCCGGATTCCAATCTACTGGCATTAAACAAAGGGGGGGGGGGGGAGAGAGTGAAGAGCAGGACAAGCTCTGCCCCCCCCCACACCCCCAGACTGAGCCCCACCAACAGACCTTGTAAGAGGGAAATTGGGGGGGGAGGATGAGACCCCTTAAGTGAGGATGCGTGGGTGGGGCCTCAGACGGCAGAAGGAGCAGTGTCGACCCTTCCTCAGCTTTGGACTCCTCCCCCCCCCCTTTTAGGTTAACTATTCAATGGGAGGATGATGAAGGCCATTGGAGGGGGGGAGGATAATCCAACTCCCTTCTCTCCCCCCAAAAAAACCCGACTCCCCCCCCCCCTCTTTTCCTCACCCCAGAAGAAGATCAAAGGCTTCTTTTCTTCTTCTTCTCCTCCTCGAGTCCTGCCTGGCCTGGGAGTGGGAAGGGAAGGATTGGAAGAAGGTAGGGCTAAGCCAAGTGCCCGGATGTCCGAGGCTGAGCGCCTGCGCAAATACAATCCCTCCCAAGAGGGGGCGTGGCGGGGGGAAAGCGTATCCTGGCAACGGATTCTCTTCGGGAATGGGAGGAAGAAAGTGCTTCGCTTCTTTCTCCTCAAGGCTGGTTATCACAGGGAGGGAGAGAGAGAGAGAGAGATATGTCCCCCCCCTTCCCTCAGAACAGGCAGAAGTTCAACAGGTGGGGAGAGAGCATGCAACTAGTAGTAGTTGTTGTTATTATCCTCCCAATTCCAATGAATGGATAGAGAGAGCTCCAAAGTGTCCTTTCATTAACAGGACTGCTCAGCAACTGCAAACTCAAGCCAAGGCCTTTTCCCACCTTTATATTGAATCAATATAGTTCTGGCCTTCCTCTTTTCCTGCTGCCTTCAACATCTAAAGCGCGGAAAAGCGGCTGGGGTGTGGAAAGGATATCAGAGAGAAACACTCCCAGAGAAAATCAAGATGACAACAAATGTGTTTAATGTTCTTAAAAGTGTGCTTAATAGTCTATACTGACTGTTGGCTAAATTACTGTCTTAGAAGTCTACCAAGTATCAGTGCATGTACAACAGCCACATTGCGGCATACAAATATAAGTACACATTAGAAAATGCTCTCACTCTCCTGAATGGTCCTGTATGGGACATAAGTATTCCCCCACTAATCAGTCTCTATACGTAAGACCAGTACTTGTGAGTTAAGTGAGTCAGTCCGTGGCTCCGATGTAATTCATGTGTAGCAAGTACCAGGTCTTAGAAGGCTTTAGACTTCCTCAAGAGTCTAAAGCATACAGTCTCTCGAAATGTCTGCTTACCGGAGGGACATCGATACTTTTCTGGAACACCGTTCCTCTCCTACTCCTGCAATGGGACATCTTTGAATTTTCTCCAATTGATGACACGCTGTAGCCCACCTTCAGCAGTCCTTGCCTTCTAAGACCTGGTACTTGCTACAGACTGCTTTATTGTACATATACCTTATGAGAGACATTAACTGCTTTTAGTTTGAGCACTTTATAGTTAAGCATTTTTCTTTTGATTCAATCCGTGTGAATCTGTGCCTGTGTGTATAGAAAGGACATCTGCAGATGCAGACAGCCCTGGCTATTTGATGATAAACAGAGATGATAATATGAATGAAACAGGCCAAATGGTATAAAGTAAAAAAAGTGAGGGGGGAAGTGAGAAAAACATAGATCAATACATTTTCAGATATACATTTCAGACACATTTTACGGGATTTCTCTAATTGCAAACCAAGCATCCTTACAGCTCATGACAACATAGAAATCATTCTTGTTATGGCCTCGTGTAGGCCAGATATGTCTTCCAAGACATCCTAACCTGCTGGTAACACACACCATAAGAGCTACTAGAAGCATACTTGAGAGCTTAACACATTCTAACAAAAGAGAATCAATATTCTTAGCATAAATATAAGTACAGTATAACAATTCCATGACATGATGCTAATTTCCGGGAGGCATTTAAATGACTTCTCTCCTATGTGGGTCCTATGATGTGAAGCAAAGTTACCACTTTCACTGAAACTTTTTTCACACTCCAGGCATTTAAAAGGATTCTATGTGGGTCCTGTAATGTGAAGCAAGGTTTGATCTTTGACTGAACCCTTTCCCACACTCCAGGCATTTCAATGGCATTTCTCCTGTGTGGGTCCTGCGATGTTTGGCAAGGTTACTACTCACACTGAAACTTTTTCCACACTCCATGCACTTAAACGGCTTCTCCCCTGTGTGGGTCCTATGATGTGAAGCAAGGCTACCATTTTCACTGAAACTTTTTCCACACTCCAGACATTTAAAAGGCTTCTCTCCTGTGTGGGTCATGCGATGTTTAGCAAGGATGCCACTTTGACTGAAACTTTTTCCACACTCCAGACATTTAAAAGGCTTCTCTCCTGTATGGGTCCTGTGATGTATAGCAAGGTTACCACTCACACTGAAACTTTTTCCACACTCCAGGCATTTAAAAGGCTTCTCCCCTGTGTGGGTCCTATGATGTGAAGCAAGGCTACCATTTTCACTGAAACTTTTTCCACACTCCAGGCATTTAAAAGGCTTCTCTCCTGTGTGGGTCATGTGATGTTTAGCAAGGATGCCACTTTGACAGAAACTTTTTCCACACTCCAGACATCTAAATGGTTTCTCTCCTGTGTGAGTCCTGTGATGTGATGCAAGGTTACCATTTTCACTGAAACTTTTTCCACACTCCAGGCATTTAAAAGGCTTCTCTCCTGTATGGGTCCTGTGATGTATAGCAAGGTTACCACTCACACTGAAACTTTATCCACACTCCAGGCATTTAAAAGGCTTCTCTCCTGTGTGGGTCCTGTGATGTTTAGCAAGGCTACCACTATCACTGAAGCTTTTTCCACACTCAAGGCATTTAAAAGGCTTCTCTCCTGTGTGAATCCTGTGATGTGATGCAAGGTTACCATTTTCACTGAAACTTTTTCCACACTCCAGGCATTTAAAAGGCTTCTCTCCTGTATGGGTCCTGTGATGTATAGCAAGGTTACCACTCACACTGAAACTTTTTCCACACTCCAGGCATTTAAAAGGCTTCTCTCCTGTGTGGGTCCTGTGATGTTTAGCAAGGCTACCACTATCACTGAAGCTTTTTCCACACTCCAGGCATTTAAAAGGCTTCTCTCCTGTGTGAATCCTGTGATGTGAAGCAAGGTGTTCACTTCGACTGAAGCTTTTCCCACACTCCAGGCATTTAAAAGGCTTCTCTCCTGTGTGAATCCTGTGATGTGAAGCAAGGTTACTACTCACACTGAAACTTTTTCCACACTCCAGGCACTTAAAAGGCTTCTCCCCTGTGTGGGTCCTGCGATGTTTAGCAAGGCTACCACTCTCACTGAAGCTTTTTCCACACTCCAGGCATTTAAAAGGCTTCTCTCCTGTGTGAGTCTTGTGGTGTGTAGGAAGACTTCCACCTTTACTAAAGCGTTTGCCACATTTCAAGCCTTGGAACTGCTTCTGCCCTGAATTTGTTTTTTCACGAACTGTAATACATCCTCCTAGTTGAAAAGTTCCTTTATATTCCATATCAGCAGTTTTGCGGAAAAAAGCAGATAATTGCCTAGTTTGTAAATTCAGATAAAGTTGAAGTCTAATGAAGAATCAATTCTGGAGAGTATCTAGAGAATCATTTGTAAAAACACTGCCCTCCACTCTTCGGTTGGTCCTGGTAACCTTTGAATTTCCACTGTGATTCCTTTCTTTTGTGTTCCCACTGTGCCTGGGGAAGTAAGAAAGATTATTTGGAAATGTGCAAAGAAGCTATAGAAGACTCAGCAACACAAAACCCAATCCCATGCAATACTTTGGTGGAAAAAAGCTAACTCTGATTCCAAGGAAAAACTTCAATGGTATTTATTTATATTAGAAAGCCAGTATATTCCTGTGCAGTGGAAGTGAGAAAGCATGCAAAACTTCATCCTGAATAATTGGATGCACATTAGAAGACAACATTTGAAAATCTTTCATGACAACTGCTCTCAGTACCAAGAAATATCAAGTGCTTTATTGCTGATACCTCCAAACCAAGGTGCCCAAACTTTTCGCTCTGCAGGCCTGACCATGTCCCCAGACAGCTGATCGGGCCTGACCGTGGAAGAGGTGCATTTCTGACAGCCGTAAATGCACCCACTTCCGCTTTTATCACAGGTGAGGGTGCATTTACGCATGCACAGGTGTGTTTTACGTTTGATATAATTATGACCACTTCCACTTTGGTGTTTGGCAAGGGCAGTGGGGAGGGGGGGACGTGAAATGATGTTGGAGGGCGGCTGTTAGTTTGGGCACAAAATAATAAAAGACAAAAACGTACAATCATAAGAAAGCTTAATACCAAACCCACTAATACAAAAAAGAAATAAACATTTTAATAATACTGCATCAACAATATGTTCTCCAGCACCATGGGTTGTTTTTATCGTATCCATATGTCCCTCTAAAAATTATCCTTTTTATGACTTCTTAATTCCTTTTCATGCTGTTTATAGCTTCTACTAACAGGGGTACCTGGCTTTGCCTGCGTGGGGGACCCAACATGGGGCATGGAGCGACCCAGGCAAAATACATCCACACAACACACCCACACAATACACCCCACACCCACGCATGACACACTCACAACACACACAGGACACACACAACCCATTCCCACCAATGCCATCCACTGCACACGACACAACACACACCAATACACACAACACACACCAATACACACCCCACCCAGACCCAACACTCACGTCACAACACACCCATACGGCACACACTGACACAACACACACACAATAACCCCCAGACACAGTACACACTTCACACACACACAACCCACTCCCACCAATCCCTCCCACTGCACACACAACACGACACAACACCCACACACACACACAATACACACATCACACAATACTCTGCACATGTTCTGAGTTCAATCAGGACTGGGATGAAGGTTGACTGAGCCTTCTATTCTTCTGAAGTTGTTAAAATGAGTACCCAGCATGTTGGGGCAAAATATTATGTCAACTGTTCAGAGACTGCAGAAGCACCATGGAGTATATAAATGTTATTGTTACTGTTATCAAGAGGCGGATTCGTAGGATTCGTCAGCAAGATAGGCCTGACTCTCTACCACAAGGAGGGCCTTTTCACTGTCCTACGAAACCTCTGCGATGTCCCTGGAGCAAGGGGCCGCCCAGAGACCACAACCCCACCTGGGAGGTGAGGACGCAAGGATAAGTAGCTGATGGGCAAAAAATGTAGCTGACTTAATATAGCAACTGACATAGAGACTTTACACTGACTTAATATAGCAATTAACATAGAGACTGTGTTTTAGAGTGTGATAATATGCATGATAATATGTTGTTTAAACTGTTCTAAACTTTTAAAACTGTGATATGATGTATGATGCGAGGAAAAAATGGCGTAGAAACCGGCAAACCACGCCACAAAGCTTGCCAAGAGAACCCTATTGACCAAAACAAAAGGCAAAACAAAGGAACAGTTTAGATGATACAGGATGCTTAACACCACAGAGTGGAGGAAGGGGAGGGACAGGAAAGGGGGAGGAGAAATGCAATGTTGTAAGGAGCAATACTGCATAGGGACATGGAATGTGAGATCAATGAACCAAGGTAAACTGGAAGTGGTAAAAAATGAGATGGAAAGAATAAGCATTGACATCTTGGGAATCAGTGAGCTAAAATGGACAGGGATGGGCGAATTCAGCTCTGGAAACCATCACATCTACTACTGTGGACAAGAAAACCTTAGAAGACATGGAGTAGCCATAATTGTCAATAAAAGAGTGAGAAGAGCAGGAATGGGATACAACCTCAAAAATGACAGAATGATGTCAATAAGAATTCAGGGCAAACCTTTCAATGTTACCGTGATCCAAATATACGCACCTACTACGGGTGCAGATGAAGCCACAGTGGACCAGTTCTATGAGGACTTACAACACCTCATAGAACAAACACCAAGAAATGATGTCCAAATTATTTTAGGAGACTGGAATGCCAAAGTAGGCAATCAAAAAGTGGAGGGAATAACAGGTAAGTTCGGTCTTGGAACACAGAATGAAGCAGGGCAAAGATTGATAGAGTTCTGCCAAGAGAACGCACTGGTCATAGCAAACACCCTCTTCCAGCAACACAAGAGGCGACTTTACACATGGACATCACCAGATGGCCAACACCGAAACCAGATCGACTACATACTCTGCAGTCAAAGATGGAGAACCTCCATACAGTCAGCAAAAACAAGACCTGGAGCAGACTGTGGCTCAGATCACAACCTATTGATTGCAAAATTCAGGCTTAGACTAAAGAAAATAGGGAAAACAAAGAGACCAGACAGATATCACCTAGACAGCATCCCTAAAGAATACACGGTGGAGGTGATGAACAGATTCAATGGCTTAGACTCAATAGATAGAGTGCCAGAAGAATTATGGACAGAGATGAGGGACATCATGCAGGAAGCAGCAAAGAAAACCATACCAAAAGAAAAGAAGAGTAAGAAAGCAAAGTGGTTGTCTGATGAGGCTCTTAAAATAGCAGAGGAAAGAAGGAACGCAAAAGTCAAAGGAGAAAGGAAAAAATACAATCATTTGAACACAGAATTTCAAAGAAAAGCAAGGAGAGATAAGGAAAACCGCCTAAAAGAACAGTGCAAAGAAATGGAGGAAAACAACAAAAGAGGCAGAACCAGAGACCTTTTCAAAAAAATTGGGGAAATCAAGGGAGCATTTAAAGCAAAAATGAACATGATAAGGGACAAAGATGGAAAAGAGTTAGCTGAAGCAGAAGAGATCAAAAAAAGATGGCAAGAGTACACAGAGGAACTCAACAAAAAGGACCTCAACACTCCTGATAATAACAATAATGAGAAATTTGAACTTGAACCAGACATTCTGGAGAGTGAAGTCAGAAAGGCCCTAAAAAGCATTGCAAACAATAAAGCTAGTGGAAATGATGGCATTCCAGTTGAATTTTTCAAAGCCCTAAAAGATGATGGAATCAAACTACTTCATTCAATATGCCAACAAATTTGGAAAACAAAACAGTGGCCACAGGATTGGAAAAGATCAGTGTACATTCCAATCCCCAAAAAAGGCAATGCCAAAGAATGCTCAAATTACCGAACAATTACGCTCATCCCACATGCCAGCAAGGTGATACTCAAGATAATACAGGATAGACTTCAACAACATGTGGAGAGAGAACTACCAGAGGTGCAGGCTGGTTTCAGAAGAGGCAGGGGGACTAGAGACCACATTGCCAACATATGTTGGATCATGGAGAAAACAAAAGAATACCAGAAACAAGTCTACTTTTGTTTTATTGACTACACCAAGGCTTTTGACTGTGTGGACCACAACAAAATGTGGCAAGTAATTAAAGAGATGGGAATACCGGAACACCTCATATGCCTCATGAGAAATCTGTACACGAACCAAGAAGCAACAGTTAGGACAGAACACGGAATGTCAGAGTGGTTTGGAATAGGGAAAGGAGTAAGACAAGGCTGCATTTTATCACCCTGCTTATTCAATCTATACACAGAGCACATAATGCGCAATGCAGGGATGGAGGAATCACAATATGGGATCAAAATTGCTGGGAGAAACATCAACAATTTGAGATATGCAGACGATACCACCCTAATGGCAGAAAGTGAGGAAGACCTAAAGAACCTCTTGATTGGATTGAAGGAGGAGAGTGCAAAAGCTGGCTTCAGACTCAATATCAAGAAAACCAAGATAATGGCAACAGGTCCGATCAGTCCCTGGAAAATAGATGGGGAAGAAGTAGAAGCAGTGACAGATTTTACTTTCCTGGGATCTAAGATCACTGCAGATGGAGACTGTAGCCATGAAATAAAAAGACGACTGATTATGGGGAGACAAGCAATGAGAAACCTGGGGAATATAGTGAAAAGCAGAGACATCACCTTGAAAACAAAAATTCGCATAGTCAAAGCAATGGTATTCCCAGTGGTAATGTATGGGTGTGAGAGCTGGACCATTAGGAAGGCTGAGCACAGAAGAATAGATGCCTTTGAGATGTGGTGTTGGAGGAGAGTCCTGAGAGTCCCTTGGACAGCAAAGAGAACAAATAGGTCAATATTGGAAGAAATCAATCCTGACTGTTCATTGGAGGGACAAATAGTGAAGATGAAGCTAAAGTACTTTGGACATCAAATGAGAAGGGAGGACTCACTTGAGAAGGCCTTGATGCTTGGAAAGGTGGAGGGAAAGAGAAGAAGGGGGCGTCCAAAGATGAGATGAATAGATGGTATTGTGGACACAATGGGCACAGAGCTTGGTGGGCTGAGGAGAATGGTGGAGGATAGAGGAAAATGGTCCATGGAGTCGGAAAGGGTCGGAATCGACTGTGCGACTGAACAACAACAACATAAATTTGAAATAATAAATTATAAATAAATAAACAAATGGAGTGTGCATTCACACATGTGAGTGAATTGTGTTGGGTTAAGCAAAACTCCTTGAAGATTTTGCCAAAGTAAAACTCAGTACTGCTGAGGCAACATGATAACCCATCATGCTCGAAGCTTTTTCTGACAGAGATAGGAGAGATTCTCCTTAATGCTATTCTTCCTAATGCTATTTATGTAATAGGTGTATTACAAACACCCTCCTATCTTATTCTCCTCAAACAACCTCTCTCCAAATAAAGTATTCCCCTGTTTCTCTGAGGCCTAGGGAATTTGGAATTGTTTTCTAAGAAAATTTCTTCACAGCCCTTATACTTTTTAAGAAAAACAAACTCTACAGAGTTTTAAAAACTGGGGCAATTAAAGGAATGTATCAAGCAAAAATGGTCACGATAAAGGACAAAAACAATAGGGACATAACAGATGCAGAAGAGATAAAGAAAAGATGGCAAAAATTTGCAGAAGAACTCTACAAAAAGGACCTTAATGTACCTGACAACCACAATGGTGTGATCATTGACCTTGAGCCAGACATCCTGGAGAATGAATTCAAGTGGGCCCTGTAAGGAATGAATGTACTTAGGGTAAAATGGATGTATGAGGTAATGGATGTATGAGCGTTGAGTAAAAATGGATATAAAAATTGCCTTTGTAAAAGTGCAGCACAACGAAAGGAATAACTATTTGAGGCAAAGGGCTTTGAAGCCACTGTTTCTTTAAGTATTCTGCAGTCACACAAAAATAAAGGTTCTTGATCAATAAAGTTTCTTTAATCCATCAATTGTGTTATATCTTTTATCAATTAGAACATAAAACAGATGTCTTCTCACAACTAGAACGTAAAACAGATATCTTCTCTCTACCATAAACTGTCTCTTTTTTCGTAACTCAAAGTTTCTCAAAACTGATTATGTGCTCAAGTCCAAAGCAATGTAAAAATGTAGCGGTTATAGTTTTTTCACAATGTTTTTCACAATATCCACAAAAATCTAGACCACATAGGTCTCCAAGCAGTGCGGTAATCCCCTAAATTCATTCACTTCTTGAGCAGATATCAGCTGCTGTCGTTTTTAATTACAATAAGCTGTCTCGAAGCCCACCCGGTTTGGAGGCTTTTTACTTTTTTCAGGAGAATAAATGAAAATTTTTATATGTGGAATTAACGAACTAAGTTTACAATACGTCATTCAATAACATCCACCAACTACATAAAGCTTATATTACATAACATATACACCAGAGATACCCCGTCTCCAATGGGAAAGAAAGAACTCGCCGCACTTGGGGCTCACCTGTCCGCAGCCCCAAAAGTGGCTCCCCGCCTCCATCAGACCCCACGGATGCCGAGGCTGGGAGGCCGCACAGAGTTCGACCGGCAGCCAGCCAGAGGAGGCGGGGAAAGAAAGAACTCACCGCACTTGGGGCTCGCCTCTCCAGCGAGTTCTTTCTTCCCCGCCTCCTCCGGCCGGCTGCCGGTCTAGCTCCGTGGGGCCTCCCAGCCCCGGCGTCGGCGGAAGCAAGGTGAGGCAGGGCCGGAGGGAGGCGGGGCCAGTGGCCGCAGTTGACTCCCACCCCGGCCTATGATGATGATGATGATGATGATGATGATGATGATGATGATGATGATGATGATGATGATGATGATGATGATTATTTGTTGCCCTGCTCTGACAATGATCCTGAGGCCTTGGAGTTGGGCTCCAACGTGGTTGTTGAGCCCACTCCTTGCTAAATCCTGTTTAAGTTGTTGAGCCGAAGGCCCCTCTTAAAGTTCTGTCAGTTTCCTGTGTTTCTTTGACTTTGCCCTGCAGTTTGTGCAATGTAACTCTATGGGAACGACGTTATACAAAGCATCGGTGGTAATAATTTGGACGTTGTAAGAGGCATCACGGCTAGGATTTTGCATGCCTCATACAAAGTCCAAATCCGTATAAAGTCCATACTTGTGGAACCAAGTTTGGACGTTGTATGAGGTATAACTGTATGTTCCAATTCCGAAGAAGGGCAATGCGAAAGAATGTTCAAATAATTGTAAAATTGCACTCATCTCACACACTAGCAAGGTCATGCTCAAGATCTTACAAGCTAGGCTTCAGCAGTAGGTTGTATCAAGAACTTCCAGAAGTACGAGCTGAGTTCTGAAGAGGCAGGGGAACTAGAGACAAAATTGCCAACATTCGCTGGAACATGGGGGGAAAAAGGGAGTACCAGAAAAGATCTACTTCTGTTTCATTGACAGAAGTAGAGTCTAAGGCTTTGATTGTGCAGATCACAATAAACTGTGGCAAGTCGTTAAAGAGATGGGAGTACCAGATAAACTCAAGTGTCTTCTGAGAAATCTACATGTGAGTCAAGAAGTGACAGTGAAAACAGGATATGGAACAACTGGTTGGTTTAGAATAGAAAAAGGAATATAACAAGACTGTATATTATCACCCTGCTTCTTTAACATATATGCGGAGTACATCATGCATAATGCAGGGCTGGAAGAAGCACAAGCTGGAATTAAAATTGCTTGGAGAAATATCAACAACATGAGATATGACACTACTTTACTACTGAGATATGACACTACTACCTGACACTACTCTAATCGCAGAAAGTGAAGAAGACCTAAACAGCCTTTTGATAAGGGTTAAAGAGGTGAATGTGAAAGCTGGCTAAAAATTCAACATAAAACAAAACAAGGTCATGACATCCAGCCCCATCACTACCTGGCAAAAAGAAATGGAAGCAGTGAAGCCTTTACTGTCTTGGGATCCAAGATCACTGCAGATGGTGATTACAGCCATAAAATAAAAAGTGTGTGTGTGTGTGTTTGAGGTGGGTGGGTGGGTGGGTAGCCTCTTTTCCCAGCTGGCTTTCCTCCTTTTCTTTGGAGTGAAGCTAGGGAAGTCTTTTCACAGACATAGGTCGCCCTAGCTCGAAAGCCAGTCGTATCCAATTCTAGGATTCAGTGCTCATCTCTGTTTATAGCCAAAGAGCAAGCACTGTCTGCAGATGTTTCTGTCATGTGGCAGGCATGCCTAGGAATG
Organism: Bradypodion pumilum; assembly: GCA_035047305.1. Lineage (NCBI taxonomy): Eukaryota > Metazoa > Chordata > Lepidosauria > Squamata > Chamaeleonidae > Bradypodion > Bradypodion pumilum. The sequence goes on from JAWDJD010000002.1 coordinate 471,755,500, forward strand.
TTGTTTGATTTCCTTCCTTCTTCCCTCCCTTGCTCCTTTTCCTCTTCCTTCCTTCTTTCCCTCCATTACTCCTTCCTTCCCTCCCTCCCACCTTTCTTTCTTCCTTCCTTCCCTTTCTTTTATTTTTTTGTGTTTGTCTTTGGAAGCAGAGGAGACAGATGAGGCAGTGGTGAGGCTGGGTGGTCAGAAGTACCATTGAAAAAATAGGCCAGCCCCCCGAGCCTTTGAAAAATTGTGATCCGGCCCCCGGGTTGAAATGTTTGAGCAACCCTGCTGTAAAGTGATAATTCACATCCTAAAATAAAAGGGAGAGAGATCTCACTTGCCTTGCCAAATGCTGGAGAGATTTGGACTTCTCTTCAGGTCCCAAGAAATCAAGAAGAGATCACCTCAGTTTCACTCCTTCCCCTGGAGAAAAGGTCAGGAAAAAAATCAGTTTGTAGGTTTCTTGGATGGAGGAAAACAAAAACCTTTCCTTACAGTACGTTCCTTTCATTCATCCTTACATTACATTCCTGTGGGGTTTCCTCTCCATGTGTCTCTCTTTTGTGAAGATCAGAAAAGGGGGAAAGGAAAGAATGCTTAGAAAGAAAAGGAAGGAAAGAGGGCTTTCAGCCTCTGGCCCAAAATCCTCTGCCTTTCATTTTAAAGGGGAGGGGGGAGAGGTTGGGTAGAACTAGAGAGCAACACCATTTGCCCCTCCCAATGTGGTACTGGTAAGCCCTGAGGTGACCTTTCTGAGTTTTGGCAAGAGATTCAAGGGGAGGGGGGGGAAAATGTCCTGGATTTTGCCTGGAAAAGGAAACAGGGGAGGGGTAGGAATAGGAGCCAAGTAACTTATTATTATTATTATTATTATTATTATTATTATTATTATTATTATTATTATTATTATTATTATTATTATTATTATTATTATTATTATTATTATTATTATTATTATTATTATTATTATTATTATTATTATTATTATTATTATTATTATTATTATTATTATTTGCCCAGCTCTGACGATGATCCTAAGGACTTGGAGTTGGGCTCCGACATGGCTATTGAGCCCACTCCTTGCTAAATCCTGTTTAAGTTGTTGAGCCAAAGGCTCCTCTTAAAGTTCTGTCAGTTTCCTGTGTTTCTCTGACTTTGCCCTGCAGTTTGTGCAATGTATCTCTATGGGAACGATGTTATACAAAGCATCGGTGGCAATAATTTGGTGGCAATAATTTGGACGTTGTAAGAGGCATCGCGGCTAGGATTTTGCATGCCTCATACAAAGTCGGAATTCATACAACGTCCTAACTTGTGGAACCAAGTTTGGACGTTGTATGAGGCTTTTACTGTACCTCAGTGTTGTTAAAATAAACCTTTTTAAATGTTAAAGCCAAGAAGGGGAGTTGTTTTGTTTTTAGCAATCTAGACGCTGCCAAGCCAAAGCACTTGGTTTATTAGCCAACCCTAGGGACAAGGGAAGGTGTAATTTGTTAAAACAGAGCTGGGATTGAGGTACTGAATATCCCAGGACTTGTCTTGTGTTTAGAAAGATCCAGGCCAGACTTCGTAGGTAAAATCATCCTGGCTGATACGGTCCCAGACTTAAAAAGATTCTGAGGTAAAAAAAGCATCTGGCGATCGGTTACATGACCTAAAAAGTATTACTAACAAGAAAGCTAGTGGAGATGATGGTAGTCCAGTTGAGATAGTTAAAGCCCTGTAAGAAGATGCAATTAAAGATTTGCAGGTTTGGAAAATGCAGCATCCAGTTTTAAGGAAACGCTTCTTCCTCCTCCCCTGCAATAGGGTTTCTCTGCACAGAAATATGAAATCATTGTGGGGTGGGGTTTTTTGTCTTGCGCCCCCACTAAGGGATTCTGCCCCCCCAAACCCAAAGTGGGGAAGACGACAGAAGTGGAAGCCCTCAAGGAAGGGAGGCTTTTTTCTCAGCCTCCCCACCCTCATGTCTCCCCACCAACCCCACCATGCCAGATAAGCCTCTTTAGAGAGGGGGGGGAGAAGGGGGGGAAGTCACTGAGTGCCCAAAGAACAACCTCAGGGTGGGAGATTTGGAAGACGCCCCACATGGAGTGGGGGGAGAGAAAGAGGTTGAGACCCCTGGAGTTAGTTTGGTGGGCCTCAGACAGTAAAAAGAACAGAGACGTCCCTCCCTCACCTTTGGATTCTTCTCCCCCCCCTCCAATCTTTAATGGGAGGCAGACCAATGGAGGGGGGGCGAGAATAGTTCTCTTCCCCCCCTCCCTCCACATTCCCTGACTTCCCCCCCATCCGCTCTTTTTCTCACCCTAGAAGAAGATCAAAGGCTGCTTCTCCATCTCCTCCTCCTCCTGCCTGGGAAGGAAGGAAAAGTGCCCGGATGCCCTTCAGTGCCTGCATAAATACCATGGAAGTATTAAAAAACAGGAGATGGCACTAACAGGCTTCATGCTGTAAATTTTTTGAAGCCAGTGGGCGTGGCCTGCCGCCATATTAGGTGGACCAAAACATTAGCAGACTACCGTTTACGATTGCTTCTTGTGTTGGAGGGGGGGGATTGATCCCCTCTCCTGGGTGCCCTGGGTTGGGGGGACAGACCCCTTTTGTTCCCCGAAACCTCTCAACCCCAGGGGAGCCAGCGGAGAGGGGGGTCGCAACCCCCCACCCACTGATATTAAAGGGGAAACTCCGATCGGGTTTTTCCTTTTAATATCAGGGAGTGGGGTAGATTCGATCCCCTCTCCGGGGTCCCGTGGGTCCGTGAGGGTTGTGGGGACAAAAGGGTTCTGCAGTGGCTCAAGTCGCTAAGACGCTGACTGGGAAGCGGAAGGTCAGCAGTTCGATTCCCGAGTACTGCAGGACGGAAATGAGCTCCCGTCTTCATCCCAGTTCCTGCCAACCTAGCAATTCGAAAGCAAGAAATTGCAAGTAGATAAATAGGAACCACTTCGGTGGGAAGGTAACAGCGTTCCGTGCGCTCCGATGTCTAGTCATGCCTGCCACATGACCACGGAAATGTCTGCAGAAGCAGACAGCGCTGGCTCTTCGGCTTAGAAACAGATGAGCACTGCACCCAGTCGGATACGACTGGCTTTCGAGCAAGGGAAACCTTTACCTTTACTTTACCTTCCAACCATTCTGGACCCAGGGGAGCCAGAAGAGAAGGGGATCGCAACCCCTCAAACACTGATATTAAAGGAGAAACCCCAATCTACTTTCACGACTCCACACAATCAACGCACACAATCAATCCCTCCACGTCCCTCGTGGAGGCCGCGGCTACCCTCTGCCCTGGCGTGGCACGAGGAGGGATGCGCGGCCCCCGCCGCCGGGTCTTTGGGGTGAGGGAAGCCTCCTCTGCCTCTCCCCTTTTTTAAAAATTAATTTTTATTGTTTGTTTGTTTTAAGGAATAGTAATACACAAGGAAAAGAGACATCAATACATAATAAAGATAACATAAAAATACAAATTACAAGTAAAAAATAAAAGTAAAATCATATGGTCAAAAATACAGTAATAACAGATAGTGTATATTCATTTTACCTTATTTAAACCCTCTTGTTTAGACATATACTATTTTAATGTGAAAAATACACTACCTTACAAAGAAAAACAAATCTAAACATAGGATAATACCCCAGTGCTATGTACATTGCCTTGGGAGTTGCAGAGCTGCCCAGCATCACATATTATAACCAAAAACTCATGTGACTTGGGGCTGGTCTGCTACCTTTACCTTCAGACAGTGTATAAACCAGAAATGGTTTCCAGATGATTCCAAGTTTGTTTTCATCTGTCATACCTCTTTTTATTTTCAATTCCCATGTTAGCTTATCATTAAGTGCAAGATGCCACATTTCTCTATACCATTCCTCTATATCCACTATGGAATCATTCTTCCAATTTCTAGCAATACATTGTCTTGCAGTTGTTAATATTATTGTTAATAGTTCTATATTATGTTCTTCCATATTCATATTATCAAATTCCATCAATAAGGCAGTACCTGACTCCAGCTTAAAGTTACTACCCATTATTTGTGATATCTCATTTTCAATTTTAAGCCAAAAAGCTTTAACCACATCACAACTCCACCACTTATGTTCATAAGTCCCCACGAAAGTCTTACATCTCCAGCACATTTTCGTTTTAGTACAATCCATCTGATTTAACCTAACCGGTGTCAGGTACCACCTCCACAACATTTTATAATTATGCTCCATAACTCTCACAGACATAATCTCATAATTCTTCTTTTTCATTTATACCTCCAACTTTCCTCCGAAATTCTAATATTCAAATCTTTTCCCCATTTTTTTCTTAATGTTTCCTGTGATCCGTTATCACCATTTAACATTTTATACAATTTACTAACAAGGCCCTTAATTCCTACCTCTCATTTTAAATACCAACTCTTCAAAATCTGTCCTTTCTCTTATTAAGCTGGTCTCCAAAAAATATTTATTATTCCATTTATTCAATAAAATGACTTGAAACCAGTTCAAATTCAGTTGTTCATAAATTCTCAATCTTTTTTCTGTTTTTACATATCTGAATCCAATCCTTCAGCAGGAATTTTTCAGAAATACATCCCTCACCTTCCTATCCAACTTCAATGGAAAATTCCTCAAATCTTCCATTTCTGTAATTGGAGACACATCTGGTGCTAACTTCCTTTTCAATTCATTCCATAAATTCAATGTTTTTATCAATCTATTTTTAAATTCAATTTTTATTAATATTTTGTCCAAAAAAATTGCTTTGCCAACCTGCTTCACTTCTTTCATCTCCATTTCCTCCCATATCATCTCCTTTCATTAATATTTTCACCACATTTTTAAATTGAAACGCCTTATAATAAATAGGTATCTACTTTGGTATTCCCAATCCACCCTCTTTCTGTGCTAAATACCACAGCTTTGCCAGAGACCCCTCTGAGGGTGTCCATGCCCTGCTGGTTCCTGGTCTGTGGAGCCGTTGGGTGGCTGGAGGGAAAGTGCCCTTAGGTGTTATTTTTATCTTCTTAATGTTTAGCTTCTGCAGACGTTTCTGTGGTCATGTGGCAGGCATAACTAGACACCGGAGCACATGGGACGCTGTTTTACCTTCCCACCAAAGTGGTCCCTATTTATCTACTTGCAATTTCTTGCTTTCGAACCTTCACTTTCTCCTTTTTTTACCTGTTCCTAGTGTTTCAGACTTACTGATGCATTATGTTCTCTCTGCCATCTTCCACGTGTTTCCCTCATCAGGTTTTTTGTGCACCCCCTCCTTCCTATTTGTTAATATATTCAGCCATATTCCAGGTCAGACCAGAAGTATTTATATATCTAGCCTTTTTGAGAATAAACAAGACAGAACAGCAAAAAAAGACAAAAAAAATTGTGGCACCTTAAACTAACTCCTATATTTAAATATCAGTTTTCGTGGACCAAGTCCACTTCAACAGACCTGGTCCACGAAAGCTTACATTTAAATACTGTACAGGAGTTAGTCTTTGGTGCCACAACATTTTTTCATCTTTTTTTTTTTTGCTGTTCTCTTTTATTTACTCTCAAATATGCTTACACAGACTAACATGGCTACCACTTCAGACATTTCAACTAGCCTGTTTTGTAATTCTCTTCTTTGGTTTTGGCTTGAAATATGTACTGTCAGTCTCAAGAGCATACAAATCTTACAGTACGTTGTTTTTGTGGTTTAATGGGCTGCAACTCTTTGTTATTGCAAGTGGCTAAGACGCTGACTGGGAGGCGGAAGGTCAGCAGTTCAGTTCCTGAGTACTGCAGGATGGAATGAGCTCCTGTCTTTGTCCCAGCTCCTGCCAACCTAACAGTTCAAAAGCAAGAAATTGCAAGTAGATAAATAGGGACCACTTCGGTGGGTAGGTAAACTGCATTCTGTGCATTTTAGTGTCTAGTCATGGCTGCCACATGACCACGGAAATGTCTGCAGAAGCAGATAGCGCTGGCTCTTCGGCTTTAAAACAGAGATGAGCACTACACCCTAGTCGGATATGATTGGCTTTCGAGCAAAAGAAACCTTTACCTTTATGTGACAGGCATGACAGATGGCCACATTTTGCCATGCCCACAGATTTGGTCATGCCCACAGAGGGGCATGGCTAAAATGTGTGTGTGTGAAGGGGGGGCAATAGGATTGCTCAGTCTGGTGGCAGCCCTGTGCAAAGTTAAAGCAATGGTCTTCCTGTAGTAATGTATGGCCGTGTAGTAGTAATGTATGGCCGTGAGAGCTGGATCACAAGGAAGACTGAGCACAGACGAATAAACACCTTTGAACTATGATGCTTGAGAGTTCCCTGGACTGCAAGGAGATCAAATCAACCCATCCTGAAGGAAATCAACCTTGACTGGTCTTCGGAAGGATAAATACTGAAGCTGAAGCTCAAGTACTTTGGCCACCAAATGAGAAGACTCAATTGAGAAGGCCTTGATGAGAAGAGGACCACAGAGGAGGTGGCAGCTAGATGGCATCATTGATGTAATGGGAATTGATCGGTGTGGGCTGCAGGGAATGACAGGTGAGCCCGGAGTACGAGGGTCCATAGGGTCGCCAAGGGTTGGACCAGAGCTGTAGCCAGGATTCTACACATGGGTGGGTGAAGATTTTTTCAGGACGGGCCATAGCCATTCATATATCAATATATAAATCAATTATTTAGTAAGACAACAGAAGTCTCCTTTTGACTCAAAAAATGACTAAATTATATTTCTACTCAAAGTGGAGAGTTAGGAAATTTTCTTAACATAAACAACTGGGTGGCTCTCAATAAACTTAAATACTGCCTATGCACTGTGATATATTACTTATGCTGGGATAAAATAAAATATGCGGGTTTTGCTGCCAATCCCTGCATAAGTAATATACACTGTACCACAGTGTGTATATATACGATGATACATTTATAATAAAAAAGTGTGATATATGCAACAAGAAAAACAGGCTATCTATATAATATCAACCAGTAGGTCAAGACCTACTTAGGAGTAAGCCTCAATAAACACCACATGACTTACTTCCAAATAAACACAGATCATCAGGCTGCAGAAGCTGCAATCTTATACACCTGTGGTTGAGAATAAGCCCACACAAACTAGGGCATTGACTTCTCAGTAAATACATATACAGAGGGGTTATATGCAGTGGTGGACATCAGCAGGTTCACACCAGTTCACCAGAACCGGTAGCAGAAATTTTGGCTGGCCCTGCCCATCCAAGTTTTGAAATAAAGTATTCCTAATTTGGATGCAATACAAGGCTTTCCCCTGGTTACGCTCACGATACCACGGCCACAGTGTGGTAGTAATTTTTTTTGAGCCCACCATTGGTTATATGGCTACAAAATACATGCCACTCACACTAATGTGGTCTGCAGATTTTAACATAACCATGCGAGCATTCCACATTTAGCAGCCTGTTTGGAAGAGATTGAATGTTTTAGACCTGATAGACAGAGTACCTGAAAAATTATGGACGGAGGTTCGGGACATCATATAGGAAGCGGCAATTAAAAACATACCAAAGGAAAGGAAGTGTAAAAAAGCAAAGTGGCTATCCAGTGAGACTATTAAAATAGCTGAGGAAAGAAGGAAACCCAAAAGCAAAGGTGAAAGAGAAAGATTCACTCAAACTGAATTCAGACTTTCAAAGAAAAGCAAGGAGATAACAAGGCCTTCTTAAATGAACAGTGCAAAGTAATAAAGGAAAACAACAGAAGGGGAAAGACTAGCAATCACCGCCCAGCCCACCACTGCGCCCTTCCCCCCTCCCATTAGCACCGGAAACACTCCCTTCCCATGTGCCTAGCCCAAACAGGGCTGAAAAGGTGCGCTTTTACCTCCACACTTCCTGCGCGCCTTCAGTACTGAGCTAGGCACATGGGAAGGGGAACGTTTCCGGCGCCGGGAGCGGGCCGCCCAGCCCACCAACCCATGCCCTGCTCACCTTCCAGCAGCAGTGGCGGCGGCTGCTCTGTGCTCTTCCTCCTCCTCCTCTTCCCAGCTCCTGGTCGGTCCGGAGTGCAGGGGGAGGAGGTGGGCATGGTGTGGGAGGGAGGTGGGCATGGCCAGGCAGGTCTGCTGTATGGGGTAAATGTGTATACTGTACCTTTAAGCCTGCTGTAATGTCTGTATGCAGCTGATTAAAATCAGAAAGTGACTCAGCAAACTTTACTACATATAAACAACTCCGTTTCCAACCACATTTCGGAGGAGTAAAAGGAGAACTGCATAGTGTCTTGCTGTGACACAAGTCTCTTCAGAACTGGCAAAGAAGGGGACATTCTGCCCAACAAATCTGAAAGCAAGCTGGAAGATTCTCTGCCCAGTGGAGCCGTCCAAGAAGGCAGACAGAGACTGAGACTGCCAGAATCTCAACAACGCTTCCTGTAAGCATAGCTTTGTTTTCTACTGATAAGAACGCTTGAACTATTCTGTAGGCAGCAGCAGCTATCTTGTCATTTTGTTTGTTGCCAAGCTGCACAAACATTTTCAACAACTAGTAACTATGCCGTAGGCGGTTGCCAAGGTCTGTGAGAGACTGCTTTATTGTACATATACCTTATGAGAGACATTAACTGCTTTTAGTTTGAGCACTTTATAGTTAAGCATTTTTCTTTTGATTCAAACCGTGTGAATCTGTGCCTGTGTGTATAGAAAGGACATCTGCAGATGCAGACAGCCCTGGCTATTTGATGATAAACAGAGATGATAATATGAATGAAACAGGCCAAATGGCATAAAGTAAAAAAAGTGAGGGGGGAAAGTGAGAAAAACATAGATCATTACATTCCCAGATACACATTTCAGACACATTTTACGGGATTTCTCTAATTGCAAACAAAGCATCCTTACAGCTCATGATAACATAGAAACCATTCTTGTTATGGCCTCGTGTAGGCCAGATATGGCTCATCTACCAAGACATCCTAACCTGCTGGTAACACACACCATAAGAGCTACTAGAAGCATACTTGAGAGCTTAGCACATTCTAACAAAAGAGAATCAATATTCTTAGCATAAAATATAAGTACAGTATAACAATTCCATGACATTATGCTACTTTCCGGGAGGCATTTAAATGACTTCTCTCCTATGTGGGTCCTATGATGTGAAGCAAAGTTACCACTTTCACTGAAACTTTTTTTCACACTCCAGGCATTTAAAAGGATTCTATGTGGGTCCTGTAATGTGAAGCAAGATTTGATCTTTGACTGAACCTTTTTCCACACTCCAGGCATTTCAATGGCTTTTCTCCTGTGTGGGTCCTGCGATGTTTGGCAAGGTTACAACTTTCACTGAAACTTTTTCCACACTCCAGGCATTTAAAAGGTTTCTCTCCTGTGTGAATCCTGTGATGTGAAGCAAGGTTACTACTCACACTGAAACTTTTTCCACACTCCAGGCACCTAAAAGGCTTCTCCCCTGTGTGGGTCATGCGATGTTTAGCAAGGATGCCACTTTGACTGAAACTGTTCCCAAACTCCAGACATTTAAAAGGCTTCTCTCCTGTGTGGGTCATGCGATGTTTAGCAAGGATGCCACTTTGACTGAAACTTTTTCCACACTCCAGACATTTAAATGGTTTCTCTCCTGTGTGGGTCCTGTGATGTGATGCAATGGTACCATTTTCACTGAAACTTTTTCCACACTCCAGGCATTTAAAAGGCTTCTCTCCTGTATGTGTCCTGTGATGTATAACAAGGTTACCACTCACACTGAAACTTTTTCCACACTCCAGGCTTTTAAAAGGCTTCTCTCCTGTGTGGGTCCTGTGATGTTTAGCAAGGCTACCACTATCACTGAAGCATTTACCACACTCAAGGCATTTAAAAGGCTTCTCTCCTGTGTGAGTCCTGTGCTGTGAAACTAGCTGTTCACTTCGACTGAAGCTTTTCCCACACTCTGGGCATTTAAAAGGCTTCTCTCCTGTGTGAATCCTGTGATGTGAAGCAAGGTTACTACTCACACTGAAACTTTTTCCACACTCCAGGCACTTAAAAGGCTTCTCACCTGTGTGGGTCCTGTGATGTGAAGCAAGGCTACCACGCTCACTGAAACTTTTTCCACACTCCATTCATTTAAAAGGCTTCTCTCCTGTGTGAATCCTGTGATGTGAAGCAAGGTTACTACTCACACTGCAACTTTTTCCACACTCCAGGCACTTAAAAGGCTTCTCCCCTGTGTGGGTCCTGCGATGTTGAGCAAAGTGACCACTCACACTGAAACTTTTTCCACACTCCAGGCATTTAAAAGGTTTCTCTCCTGTGTGAATCCTGTGATGTGAAGCAAGGTTACTACTCACACTGAAACTTTTTCCACACTCCAGGCACCTAAAAGGCTTCTCCCCTGTGTGGGTCATGCGATGTTTAGCAAGGATGCCACGTTGACTGAAACTTTTTCCACACTCCAGACATTTAAAAGGCTTCTCTCCTGTGTGGGTCATGCGATGTTTAGCAAGGATGCCACTTTGACTGAAACTTTTTCCACACTCCAGACATTTAAATGGTTTGTCTCCTGTGTGGGTCCGGTGATGTGATGCAAGGGTACCGATTTCACTGAAACTTTTTCCACACTCCAGGCATTTAAAAGGCTTCTCTCCTGTATGTGTCCTGTGATGTATAGCAAGGTTACCACTCACACTGAAACTTTTTCCACACTCCAGGCATTTAAAAGGCTTCTCTCCTGTGTGGGCCCTGTGATGTTTAGCAAGGCTACCACTATCACTGAAGCATTTACCATACTCAAGGCATTTAAAAGGCTTCTCTCCTGTGTGAGTCCTGTGATGTGAAGCAAGCTGTTCACTTCGACTGAAGCTTTTCCCACACTCCGGGCATTTAAAAGGCTTCTCTCCTGTGTGAATCCTGTGATGTGAAGCAAGGTTACTACTCACACTGAAACTTTTTCCACACTCCAGGCACTTAAAAGGCTTCTCCCCTGTGGGTCCTGTGATGTGAAGCAAGGCTACCACTCACACTGAAACATTTTCCACACTCCAGGCATTTAAAAGGCTTCTCTCCTGTGTGGGACCTGCGATGTTTAGCAAGGCTACCACTCTCACTGAAGCTTTTTCCACACTCCAGGCATTTAAAAGGCTTGTCTCCTGTGTGGGACCTGCGATGTTTAGCAAGGCTACCACTCTCACTGAAGCTTTTTCCACACTCCAGGCATTTAAAAGGCTTCTCTCCTGTGTGAGTCCTGTGATGTGAAGCAAGGTGTTCACTTCGACTGAAGCTTTTCCCACACTCCAGGCATTTATAAGGCTTCTCCCCTGTGTGGGTCCTGCGATGTTTAGCAAGGCTACCACTCTCACTGAAGCTTTTTCCACATTCCAGGCATTTAAAAGGCTTCTCTCCTGTGTGGGTCCAGTGATGTGAAGCAAGGCTACCACTTTCACTGAAGCCTTTTCCACACTCCAAGCATTTAAAAGGCTTCTCTACTGTGTGGGTCTTGTGGTGTGTAGGAAGACTTCCACCTTTACTGAAGCGTTTGCCACATTTCAAGCCTTGGAACTGCTTCTCCCCTGAATTTGTTTTTTCACGAAGTGTAATATATCCTCCTAGTTGAAAAGTTGCTTTATATTCCATATCAGCAGTTTTGTGGAAAAAAGCAGATAATTGCCTAGTTTGAAAAGGGAACTCCTGTAAATTCAAATAAAGTTGATGTCTAATGAAGAATCAATTCTGGAGAGTATCTAGAGATTCATTTGTAAAAATACTGCCCTCTACTCTTCGGTTGGTCCTGGTAACCTTTGAATTTCCACTGTGATTCCTTTCTTTTGTGTTCCCACTGTGCCTGGGGAAGTAAGAAAGATTATTTGGAAATGTGCAAAGAAGCTATAGAAGACTCAGCAACACAAAACCCCACCCCCTACAATACTTTGGTGGAAAAATGCTAACTCTGATTCCAAGGAAAAACTTCAATGGTATTTATTTATATTAGAAAGCCAGTGTATTCCTGTGCAGTGGAAGTGAGAAAGCATGCAAAACTTCATCCTGAATAATTGGATGCACATTAGAAGACAACATTTGAAAATCTTTCATGGCAACTGCTCTCAGTACCAAGAAATATCAAGTGCTTTATTACTGATACCTCCAAACCAAGGTGCCCAAACTTTTCGCTCTGCAGGCCTGACCATGTCCCCAGACAGCTGATCGGGCCTGACCGTGGAAGAGGTGCATTTCTGACAACCGTAAATGCACCCACTTCCGCTTTTATCACAGGTGAGGGTGCATTTGCGCATGCGCAGGTGTGTTTTACGTTTGATATAAATGTGACAACTTCCACTTTGGTGTTTGGCAAGGGCAGTGGGGGGGGGGGGACGTGAAATGATGTTGGAGGGCGGCTGTTAGTTTGGGCACAAAATAATAAAAGACAAAAACGTACAATCATAAGAAAGCTTAATACCAAACCCACTAATGCAAAAAACAACAACATTTTAATAATACTGCATCAACAATATGTTCTCCAGCACCATGGGTTGTTTTTATCGTATCCATATGTCCCTCTAAAAATTATCCTTTTTATGACTTCTTAATTCCTTTTCATGCTGTTTATAGCTTCTACTAACAGGGGTACCTGGCTTTGCCTGCGTGGAGGACCCAACATGGGGCATGGAGCGACCCAGGCAAAATACATCCACATGACACACCCACACAATACACCCCACACCCACGCATGACACACTCACAACACACACAGGACACACACAACCCATTCCCACCAATGCCATCCATTGCACACATGACACAACACACACATCACACAATACAACACACACCAATACACACAACACACACCAATACACACCCCACCCAGACCCAACGCTCACGTCACAACACACCCATACAGCACACACTGACACAACACACACACAATAACCCCCAGACACAGTGCACACTCCACACACACACAACCCACACTCAGCCCACTCCCACCAATCCCTCCCACTGCACACACAACACGACACAACACACACACACACACAATACACACACCACACAATACTCTGAACATGTTCTGAGTTCAATCAGGACTGGGATGAAGGTTGACTGAGCCTTCTATCCTTCTGAAGTTGGTAAAATGAGTACCCAGCATGTTGGGGCAAAATATTATGTCAACTGTCCAGAGACTGCAGAAGCACCATGGAGTATATAAATGTTATTGTTACTGTTATCAAGAGGCGGATTCGTAGGATTCGTCAGCAAGATAGGCCTGACTCTCTACCACAAGGAGGGCCTTTTCACTGTCCTACGGAACCTCATACCAACCGAATTACACCTCCAGACTGAGCTGTTGCCCTTCGAGAAAGAGCTGAAAACCTGGGTGCAGGGCTGCCACTGACTCATGCATCCAAAAATAGTGAGATAGCCTGGACATCCATGGTAATGAAACCACCCTCCAAGGGGACCTGGATGCCTTCTACTTGAGATATGAATTCAGTAGCGTTTTTAATATAAGAGGGGGTGGCAAGAGCAAACAGGCTGATATGGTAATTCAAAAATTGTGATGCGGGTTCGAGGGCAGAACCTATAGAAGCCACTATAGGTCTCCCTGGCGTGAGGCCATCAGGGGATCTATCCTTATGTATTTTAGGGAGCAAGTGGAAAAGGGGCACTTTAGGGCTGTTGTTTAACAAAAAGTGATGAGTTTTTTCAGAAATGTAGCCCATGGCAACTCCTTCATACAATAGGTTTCTAATGATGTTCAAGATGTTATCAGTCGGATCCTTATCTAACACCTTGTAAAAAGAGTTGTTAGATAACTGCCTGAATGCCTCGCCCTCATACTCAGACATATCCACCCTTGTCAGCTTGTTTAATGATAATCTCCTGATCAGACGAAATTTCCTCATTACCATGGATGTCCAGGCTTTGTACACTAACGTGCCCCTGGAGGAGATTAAAGCCCTTGTACACAAACACTTAGACACACGCACAGAGCTCCACCCATCCACACACTTTTTGATGGAATTATTAGATTTAGTCTTGGATTACAATTTTTTCAGATTTGGTAAAACTTTTTATTTACAAATAAAAGGCATGGCCATGGGTAGCTCAGTAGCGCCAAGTTTGGCAAACTTATATATGATTTCATTTGAAGATTTCATTTTCAATTCTGACATCAATCCTTATTTTTCCCATATCATTTTTTATAGACGGTACATTGGTGACCTTTATTTTATTGTTGATGATTTATCAGTAGCACCTTTGTTTGTGTCCTGGGTTAACGGGCTCAATGACAATTTAAAATTTACCCATAACATCACAAATTCCTCCATTCCATTATTGGATGTAGAAACTTATGTTTCTACTCAGCGCAAAGTCCTAGTCCGACTTTACAGGAAAACAACAGGCAGGAACGCATACTTGAACTTTGAATCTTTCCATCCACATCATTTAAAACATAACCTCCCATATGGACTTTTCCTCAGAACGAAACGCAATTCTTCCATTGATAGTGATTTTGTTACAGCTGCCTCTACCATCTGCTCTTTTTTACGGGATAAAGGGTATCCTGACCAAGTAATTACTCACAATTTGAACAAGGCGAGATTGGTACCCAGGGAGCAGTTATTTCAGCAGAATGTGCCTAAACCAATTGAGAAAATATTTTGCTCTTTCCAGTACTCACCGTTGGCGAGTAAAGTTCAATCCATTATTAAGAAGCACTGGCATATCGTTAGCCACTTACCTGGTTGTGCCACCTACCCCCTGATAGGGCTCAGGAAATCTAGATCCATTAAACAGATTGTGAGTAGATCGGATCATGAATCCCGCATTCAACCAAGATGCCCGGTCATTACAGGCCATTTCAGATGTAACTGCAACCATTGCTCTTTAGCATGGCAAACTAAAACAGTTACTATCTCCAGTAGTGAGTTCACTTTGACTTTAAAACAATTTTCTAACTGTAAAAGTTCTGGGTGCGTCTACCTTCTCGTATGTATATGCAGCTTAGGATATGTGGGGGTCACTTCCCGCCAAATGAAAACTAGGGTGGGGGAACATAGATCAAAGATCCGCACTGGCAATATTTCTGCCCCTCTTGTTAGCCATTTTTTGGAGAAAAATCATAAAGATCATGATTTTAAGTTTGTGGTGTTGGAATGCCATAAACAAGACTCATTTTCCCGCAAAGATATAGACATCATTTTAAGACAAAGAGAGTGTTTTTTCATACATTGCTTTAATACCCTATACCCCTCGGGCCTCAACATGGAAATTGATTACACATGTTTCTTATAATCTCTGTTCGCTACTCAGCTGTGTGATTCAGTATTCCTTTAAATACAAGCATAGCTCACCATTAGCTTAACGTCCATCGACACTAAATGAACTCACGATAGAGGTCTGGGACGCGCTACAATTTATGAATGCTTCAAAATTACACTATTTACTGGGATACATAGGTAATTGATTTACTACTAATATTTGTTTAAGCTACTTGCATTACGTCACAGCAGTAGAGATGCATCCAAGACTATGTAAATAATGTACATACTATATATTTTGTATATATGTATATAAGTTTTTGACAGAGATATTATCAATTTGTTTTGACTTAGATCCCTGAAGAATTGAAAATTCCTATATCGAAAGGAATTAGGATCTGTTACCCTTAAATTGAATTATTGAATTAAAAACTTATTATTCATCAGCCAAGGCAAACGGTTTCCCTTCTTTGCTGTTGTTTCTACGTTTGGTCCCCATCTGCTTGCAAGTCCAAAGCAATGCCAAAATGTACTGGTTGTAGTTTTTTTAACAATGTTTTTCACAATATCCACAAAAATCTAGACCACATAGGTCTCCAAGCAGTGCGGTAATCCCCAAAATACATTCACTTCTTGAGCAGATAGCTATAACATCATTCAATACGCAAATAGTAATACAGTATCAGCAAATTCAACGGGGAAACCGCCCACTGTTCTGTCGATTTTAATTACAATAAGCTGTCTCGAAGCCCACCCGGTTTGGAGGCTTTTTACTTTCTTCAGGAGAATAAATGAAATTTTTTATCTGTGGAATTAACGAACAAAGTTTACAATACGTCAAAGTTTACAATACGTCATTCAATAACATCCACCAACTACATAAAGCTTATATTACATAACATATATACTCCAGGGATAGCCCATAATTTACTTTATACATGCGTTCCTCGAGCCTCCACCAGTAATTATTTTTTGGTGCTCATGGACGTTACCCGATTCTATTCTCAAACCTTAAAGAGATATCCAACCCACCTGGGGATAATTGCTCTAATTAGAAAAACATTATGTCTGCACAGGCGTTTCCTGACTGCAATAACTGCCAGAAGAAGGCGACAAAAGAGTGTTAGAGAATGGGTCATTCATTAGCATATTGGACTAGAATTGATGGAGAATGGATGATTGATGGGGAAAGTTCTGGAAACTGAGGGGAAGAAAGAAGAGAAGATAAATGGAGTTTTTTTTAAAAAAAATGGCTGCCATCCTGCATATGGTACAGAGACGGCATTGGTCACACTGGTAGATGATCTCTGGCGGGAGCGGGACGGTGGCCATCTGTCCGTCCTTGCCCTTCTTGACCTCTCAGCAGCCTTCGATACTGTCGACCACGGTATCCTTCTGGAACGACTCAAAGGATTGGGGATCCAGGGTACCGTGTTATCCTGGTTTTCCTCATTTCTGGAGGGCCAGACCCAGTCGGTGTGGTTGGAGAGTGAGAGGTCCAGCCCTAGGCCCCTATTTTATGGGGTGCCTCAGGGCTCGGTGCTCTCTCCTATCCTTTTCAACATCTACATGAAGCCACTGGGCGAGATTATCCATTCCCATGGAGTGAGGTATCTTCAGTATGCTGATGATACCCAGCTGTACATCTCAGCCCGTGGGGACCCCAGTGATGCGGTCAATGTCCTATCCAGATGTCTGAAAGCTGTTGGGGTCTGTATGGGGAACAACTGGCTATAATTGAATCCCTCCAAGACTGAGTGGCTATGGATAGAGGGTCCCGCATTATCCAGGGAGCTGCCAACTTTGGTCTTGGATGGGGCTGCTTTGCTCCAAACAGACCCGGTACGCAAGTTAGGGGTCCTCCTGGATTCGGGACTGCTACTTGTAGATCATGTGATGGCCGTGGCCAGAGGGGCTTTCTCACAGCTTCGCATCATTCGTCAGTTGTGTTCGCTCCTGGACCAGGACTCCCTGCTCATGGTCACACATGCTCTGGTGACCTCCAGGCTAGATTATTGCAATGCGCTCTACATGGGGCTGCCCTTGATGACCATTCGGAGGCTATAGCCGGTGCAGAATGCAGCAGCCAGGGTGGTGATGGCGTGCAGGCGTTATGCTTGTGCCTCACCATTGCCTCGGGAGCTGCACTGGTTACCAGTTTCTCTCCGGGTGCAATTCAAGGTGCTGGTTTTAACCTTTAAAGCCCTACATAGTAGTGGGCCAGAATACCTAAGAGACCGCATCGTCCCAAGAGTGTCTGTCTGTCCAACAAGAGCGGACCGGAGGGGCTCTCTAATTGTTCCATCTGCCAGAGGGGCTCGCCTTTCTGGCACATGAAGGAGGGCCTTTTCTGTGTCCACACCGGCCTTGTGGAAACTCCTGCCAGTTGAGTTGCGGGAGCAGATAGAGCTGCTGTCTTTCAGAAAAGAATTAAAAACCTGGTTGGTGGGGCAGGCGTGGGGCCCAGATGGAAGAGAGGCCCCCGCCTGTTGGCTTATAAAGCCTCCCCATCTTTTTAGTGCGGGTAGTTTTAATGTGGTTAGTTTTAATAGGTGGATGGGTATGTTTGGGTTTTAATTGTTTTAATATGTATGTTTTAATCCTGTTGTGAGCCGCCCTGAGTCGGGTTCGCCTGATTGGGCGGCATAGAAATTTGAATTATAAATAAATAAATCCTGACTTTTGACTGTTGCTGTTTGTAAATACAGTGGTACCTCGCGTAAAGAACATAATGTGTTCCACAGGATTGCTCTTTAAGCGAGTTTGCTCTTTAAGTGAAACACCATTGTAAGTGACCAATTGTGACTTCAGGCGGGGGGGATTGCGAACACCCATTTAGTTGTTAAGCCAGTTTTTGGTTGGTTTTAGTTGTTAAGCGAGGCAACCATTCGGAGAAAATTCTGCTCTTTAAGCGAGTTAGTCTTTAAGTGAGGTGCTATTTATGTGAGGTTTTACTGTACCTCAATGTTGTTAAAATAAACCTTTTTAAATGTTAAAGCCAAGAAGGGGAGTTGTTTTGTTTTTAGCAATCTAGACGCTGCCAAGCCAAAGCACTTGGTTTATTAGCCAACCCTAGGGACAAGGAAAGGTGTAATTTGTTAAAACAGAGCTGGGATTGAGGTATTGAATATCCCAGGACTTGTCTTGTGTTTAGAAAGATCCAGGCCAGACTTCGTAGGTAAAATCATCCTGGCTGATACGGTCCCAGATTTAAAAAAATTCTGAGGTAAAAGCGTTTGGCGATCGGTTACATGACCTAAAAAGTATTACTAACAACAAAGCTAATGGAGATGATGGTAGTCCAGTTGAGATAGTTAAAGCCCTATAAGAAGATGCAATTAAAGATTTACAGATTTGGAAAATGCAGCATCCGGTTTTAATGCTATGCGGTGCAAACGTAAACCGGGGTATTACTGTATATGTTCCAATTCCGAAGAAGGGCAATGCTAAAGAATGTTCAAATAATTGTAAAATTGCACTCATCTCACACACTAGCAAGGTCATGCTCAAGATTTTACAAGCTAGGCTTCAGC
The DNA here is from genome assembly GCA_035047305.1 of Bradypodion pumilum. Lineage (NCBI taxonomy): Eukaryota > Metazoa > Chordata > Lepidosauria > Squamata > Chamaeleonidae > Bradypodion > Bradypodion pumilum. Next base: position 471,774,251 of record JAWDJD010000002.1, read on the forward strand.
AGTAGGTTGTATCAAGAACTTCCAGAAGTACGAGCTGGGTTCTGAAGAGGCAGGGGAACTAAAGACAAAATTGCCAACATTCGCTGGAACATGGGAAAAAAAGGGGAGTACCAGAAAAAGATCTACTTCTGTTTCATTGACAGAAGTAGAGTCTAAGGCTTTGATTGTGCAGATCACAATAAACTGTGGCAAGTCGTTAAAGAGATGGGAGTACCAGATAAACTCAACTGTCTTCTGAGAAATCTACATGAGTCAAGAAGTGACAGTTAAGACAGGATATGGAACAACTGGTTGCTTTAGAATAGAAAAAGGAATATAACAAGACTGTATATTATCACCCTGCTTCTTTAACTTATATGCGGAGTACATCATGCATAACGCAGGGCTGGAAGAAGCACAAGCTGGAATTAAAATTGCTTGGAGAAATATCAACAACATGACATATGACACGTTACTACTGAGATATGACACTACTACCTGACACTACTCTAATCACAGAAAGTGAAGAAGACCTAAACAGCCTTTTGATAAGGGTTAAAGAGGTGAGTGTGGAAGCTGGCTAAAAACTCAAAATAAAAAAACCCCCAAGATCATGACATCCGGCCCCATCACTTCCTGGCAAAAAGAAATAAGAACAGCCTTGCTGGAAGAGGCCACAGGAGCCCATCCAGTCCAGCATTGTGTCTCACACAGTGGCTCACCATTTCCTTCAGGGTATTCCCAAGGAGATGCCTTCACCTGCTTAGGATTCCCTGGAAATGGCATTGAGAGATATCCTGCCTATCTCTCCAACCCAGAGGTTGTCCTTAAGTATCCATAATTATAGCCATTGATACTCTTGTCCTCCATGAACTTGTCTAATCATTTCTTAAAGCTGTCAAGACTGACAGCTGTCACCACTTCTATTGGCAGGGAGTTCCATAGACTAGTAATCCTCTGGGTGAAAAAGTACTTTCTCTTATTTGTTTGAGAACTAGTACCCAAAAGTTTCATGGAGTGTCCCCTAGTTCTAGTGTTATGCGAAAGGGAAAACAGTTTTTCCTTATCTACTTTGTCCACACCGTGCATGATTTTATAAACTTCAATCAGGTCACCTCTTAGACGTCGTCGTTCAAGAGTGAAGAGGCCCAACCGTTGCAGCCTCAGATGGTAAGGAAGGTGTTCCAGTCCCCTAATCATTCTGGTTGCCCTCCTCTATGCTTTCTCCAACTCCATAATATCCTTCTGGAGGTATAGTGACCAGAACTGTACACAGTATTCCAGATGGGGCCTCACCATAGATTTATAAAGAGGCAAAATGACACTTGCTGACTTATTTCCTATACCCTTCCTAATGATCCCTAGCACTGAGTTTGCTTTTTTCACTGCTCAGGCACACTGGGTTGACACCTTCATTGAGTTGTCCACCAGGACACCAAGGTCCCTTTCCTGGTTTGTCGCAGAGAGTTCAGACCCCATCAGTTTATAAATGTAATTGGGTTTTTTTTGCCCCAACATGCATCACTCTGCACTTACTAATGTTGAAGCTCATTTACCATTGTTTTGCCCACTCCCCCAGTGTCAAAAGATCCCTCTGGAGCTCCTCACAATCTCACAGGTTTCACTACCCTGTATAATTTAGTGTCATCAGCAAATTTGGCTACCTTGCTTTTTACTCCTACTTCTAGATCATTTATGAAGAGGTTGAAAAGCAGGGGTCCCAGTACTGAACCTTGGGGGAACCCACTCTTTACTTCCCTCCACTTGGAGAAGTGCCCATTTAGTGCTACCCTCTGTTTCCTGTCCCTTAGCCAGTTGCTGATCCAGGACAAGACCTGTCCCTTTATTCCATGACTGGTAAGTTTATTCAAGAGCCTTTGGTGTGGGACCTTGTCAAAAGCCTTCTGAAAGTCCAGATAAACAATGTCAACTGGATCCCCCTTATCCACATGCTTGTTGACACTCTCAAAAAATTCCAACAGATTAGTGAGGCATGATTTGCCCTTGCAAAAGCCAAGTTGGCTCTCCTTTAGCAGCACCTTCTCTTCTATGTGCCTATTAATTCTATCTTTTAGGATGGTTTCCATCACTTTACCTGGGACACATGTCAAACTGACAGGTCGGTAATTTCCTGGATCACCCCTGGATCCTTTTTTGAAAATTGGTGTTACATTCACTACCTTCCAGTCATCAGGCACAAAGCCTGATTTGAGGGAAATATTATATATTTTGGCTAGGAGATCAGCAATTTCATCTTTAAGTTCCATGAGAACTCGTGGATGGATGCCATCTGGTCCTGGTGATTTGTTAGTGTTTAGTTTAACAAGATATGCAAGGACCTCCTCCCTGGTTATTTCTATCTTGCTTAATTCTTCGGTTTCCCTCCCTACGAAGATAGGCTCTGTTTTGGGCATGTGGTCTCTGTCTTCTTCAGTGAATACTGAAGCAAAGAATTCATTGAGTCTCTCTGCAATCTCTGTTTCCTCTTTAATAACCCCTTGCCTTCCATTGTCATCTAATGGTCCAATGGCCTTTTTAGTTGGGTTCTTACTTCTAATGTACTTAAAGAAGTCTTTGTTATTTCTCTGAGTATTTTTAGCTATACGCTCCTCAAAGTCTTGCTTTGCTTTCCTGATTGTTGCCTTGCATTTGTTCTGCCAGAATTTATGTTTCTGCCTGCTGTCCTCATTTGGACAAGCCTTCCATCTTCTAAATGAGCTTTTCTTGCTCTTGATCACTTCCCGAACAGCTTCTGTAAGCCACATCGGAGTCCTCTTGGACCTGGCAGTGCCCTTTTTCCTTTTGGGTATGCATTCCAATTGGGCCTGTTATTGTTTTTGTAAACAGCCTCCATGCCTCTTGGAGAGTTTTTATTCTCTCAATTTTCCCTTTCAGCTTGTTTTTTACTAGTTTCCTCGTCTTTGGGAAATTTCCTTTTTGAAAATTTAAGGTCTCTGTGTTAGATTTTTTTCCAGTGACTGCGGTCTATGATCAAGTTAAACATAATTGAGTTGTGGTCACTGTTCCCTATTGGATCAGTCACATTAACATCTTGCACCAGATCCTGAGTATTACTCAGGATCAAGTCAAGGATTCTTGTACCTCTAGTTGGGTCTTCATCCATCTGTCCCAGGGAACAATCATTTAGCATATCTAGGAACTTTATCTCTTTATCATGTGCTGAACAACAGTTCACCCAGTCTATGTGAGGGTAATTGAAGTCCCCCATTATAACCAGGCTTCCCTTCTTGGATGCCTCCTTTACAACATTCTCCAACTGCCAGTCTCCCTCAAGAGTTTGGGTCGGAGGCTGATAGTATATGCCTACTGTTAGACCATCCTTGTGGCCTGGTACTCTTACCCACAGAGCTTCTAATGGTGACTCCAAATCACCTAGATATTCCAATTCATACGATTTTATCACTTCTTTGACATACAAGGCTACACCACCTCCCGTTTGCCCCTTCCTATCCTTCCTGTACAGTTTGTAGCCTGGGATAACTGTATCCCATTGGTTATCATCCGTCCACCGATACCAATAATATCAATATTCTTATCTATTGCTAAGTATTCCAGCTGCTCTATTTTGTTCCGGAGGCTTCTGCTATTTGTATACAAGCATTTATATATGCTTTCCTGATACAGTCTTTTGAGTCCAGTTGCATTGTTAGACTGCCTCTTACATCCTTCTGCTAGAGTGCTGGTGACTAGCTCCTTGCTCTGCTCAGTAATTTTTTCATCCTCCTCACTACTCAAGTACACACTTACCCAAACCGGATGCTGCCCAGCTCCTGTCGGCTTTCCCCCAGATATCAATTTAAAAGCTGCTCTGCAGCCTTTTTGATGTTGAGTGCCAGCAATCTGGTCCCATCATGGTTCAAATGCAACCCATCCCTCCTGAACAGATTTGGCTTGTCCCAAAATGTTCTCCAGTTCCTGACAAATCTGAAGCCCTCCTCTCGACACCACCGCCTCATCCACGCATTGAGGCTTCTGAGCTCTGCCTGCCTGGTAGGTCCTGCGCGAGGGACAGGCAGCACTTCTGAAAATGCTACCTTGGAAGTCCGGGACTTCAATCTTCTTCCTAACAACTTGAATTTGGCTTCCAGGACAGACCGCTTGGCCTTCCCAACATCATTGGTACCAACATCATTGGGGTACTATGACAACTGGCTCGTTCCCAGTTCTCTCTAACAATCTATCTAGATTTCTTGTGATGTCTGCAACTTTTGCACCTTACCGGTATGTCACCATACGGTTCTCATGTGCATCACAAATCCATTTCTCTGTATTTCTAATTATTGAATCACCTAGTACAAGGAGCCTCTCTTCTGCAATCTGTTCATCAACCATATTAAGGGAGAGAACCTCAGTTTGTTCCTGTTGTTGGAAGCAGTGAAGCCTTTACCGTCTTGGGATCCAAGATCACTGCAGATGGCGACTGCAGCCATAAAATAAAAAGTGTGTGTGTGTTGGGGTGCGGGCGGGTAAGAGCCTCTTTTCCCAGCTGGCTTTCCCCCTTTTCTTTGGAGTGAAGCTAGGGAATAGTCTTTTCACAGACATAGGTCGCCCTAGCTTGAAAGCCAGTCGTATCCAATTCTAGGATTCAGTGCTCATCTCTGTTTATAGCCAAAGAGCAAGCACTGTGTGCAGACGTTTCTGTCATGTGGCAGGAATGCCTAGAAGGAATGTTGTTTGATTTCCTTCCTTCTTCCCTCCCTTGCTCCTTTTCCTCTTTCTTTCTTCTTTTCTTCCTTTCTTCTTTCCCTCTGTTCCTCCTTTTTCCCCTCCCTCCTTTCTTCTTCCTTTCCTCCCTCCTTCCCTCCCTCTTTTCTTCATCCTTCCCTTTCTTTCTTTCTTCCTTTCTTCTTCCCTCCCTCCTTTCTTTCTTTCCTCCTTCCTTCCTTCCTTCCCTCCCACCTTTCTTTCTTTCCTCCTTCCTTCCCTTTCTTTTTGTTGTGTTTGTCTTTGGAAGCAAAGGAGGAGGCAGATGAGGCAGTGGTGGGGCTGGGCGGTCGGAGGTACCATTGAAAAAAATAGCCAGCCTCTGGAGACTTTGAAAAATTGTGATCTGGCCCCTGGGTTGAAATGTTTGAGCACCCCTGCTGTAAAGTGATAATTCACATCCTAAAATAAAAGGGAGAGAGATCTCACTTGCCTTGCCAAATGCTGGAGAGATTTGGACTTCTCTTCAGGTCCCAAGAAATCAAGAAGAGATCACCTCAGGTTCACTCCTTCCCCTGGAGAAAAGGTCAGGAAAAAACATCAGTGTGTAGGTTTCTTGGATGGAGGAAAACAAAAACCTTTCCTTACAGTACATTCCTTTCATTCATCCTTACATTACATTCATGTGGGGTTTCTTCTCCATGTGTCTCTCTTTTGTGAAGATCAGAAAAGGGGAAAAGGAAAGAATGCTTAGAAAGAAAAGGAAGGAAAGAAAAAGGAGGGCATCTTTCAGCCTCTGGTCCAAAATCCTCTGCCTTTCATTTTAAAGGGGAGGGGGGAGAGGTTGGGTAGAACTAGAGAGCAACACCATTTGCCCCTCCCAATGTGGTACTTGTAAGCCCTGAGGTGACCTTTCTGAGTTTTGGCAAGAGATTCAAGGGGAGGGATTTTACCTGGAAAAAGAAACAGGGTAGGGGTAGGAATAGGAGCCAAGTCACTTTTCCCTTCCTTCCCTTTTCACACCCACCAAGATGTGCACAATTCACCCACAGTGGTTGCATTTGGGTTTTTTTCTCTGCCTGGGGGGTGGGTGGGAGGGAAATCTTAAACCCCTCCCTCAAAATACCCCACCTTTTCCCAAATGGAAGTAGAAAACTCCAATACTATGGCCTGCCTTCAAAAGGCTTTCATCCAAAACATTAAAAGCCAGGGAGGGGGGCCTTTGCAACAGAGACCCCAGAGAGCGGCTCATGGAACCCCCTGACCTCTCACCCCCCCATCACGAATGGCCTGCCTTGCAAAAGCCTTCTTGCCATTGATAAAGTGCAAGTGAGGGAGGGGGAGATTCACCATCCGGATTGCACTGGAGGAGACATACCCCCCCTTCCTTTCCTGCATGTCTCCTAATGAGTGTGTGGGGTGGTGGTGGTGGTGTTGTTTGAGTAAAATCTCCCACCCCATCCCTCTCTTCCCACTCCCAATAACCTCATTCACACTGTAGCGATGTCTGGCCGCTAGGGCGGCGTTAGGTCCCGGAGGAGACTGATCAATGACAACACGAGGCAACAGGAGCGAGATCAGATCAGTGGTTTATTGGTAAAATACATACACCTTATATAGATCAGAAGGCAGGTAGAAAAAACCATCACCCGAAAGTCAATCACATCACCTGTTTACTCAGGTTAATTGGGAAACCTCTCAAAGGGGAAGTTAATTATCTCGGACAAACATGGGACGAGGAAGACCATTGTTTTAGGGCTTAGACAGGGGTAAACATCTGTGCTGTTTGCACCGGGGATTTCCTTGGCCAGGAGATGATTGATTATTCTAATGAGTAACTGAGGACTGCGAGATGCTTGTTCGGCAGGGTCGTCGGTCAGGCTGGAGGCAGCCGAATTAATCCCTATTATTAATTCCCCCCCTTATGCCCTGACAAGGGCCAGAAGCCAGGAGTTTGCCCGCTGGTTTAACCTCTGCCAGAGACCACTGATGCCCAACCGGGCACGGGGAATCTTCACCTCCCCTTACTTTTTTATATTAAGAGCCTGACTGGCGACTCTGCGCAAAAGCGGCATCAGCTGTTGGTCGGGAATGACGTCACGGGGTTTCCTTCTGCGGTGACACTTCGAGATCAGCGAGGGAATACATTGAGCAAAACAGCAAACTGCAATGCCTAGTATAACTACCCCCACCACCACTTTGATCACCGTCTGAAGCCACCCCCATGGAATCCACGACCACATCCATTTCCACAGAGAACTCCACCAAGCCCCCCATGCAGAGCCCTCTGTGATGCCTGCGACTATGGTGTGGAGATCTGTGATCTGGCTTTGAATCTTACGAGAGTTGTCCGTAAGATTGAAGCAGCACATACCGTGAAAGGACTCGCAACCCAGGTGGTGCAGCAATAAGAGGTAGTCGATAGCCGCTCGATTATCGAGAATGGCATGGCGAAGTTCCGCCTGCTCCTGATTGAGGAGCGCTATCGCTGAGGAGGTATGGTTGATGGCCTTTGCTAAACCGCAAGCCAAGCGACCGATCCTCTTTGCGTTGCCGACGGCTAAGCCTGGCACGCCAAAGATGCTGACTGCCAAAGAGAGGTATTCGGCAGGTCTCATTACTCTAAAGCTGCTTTCACATGAGCTGTCTAACATGGTGGTGCGAGTGTGCCGTGTGAGTGAGGGAACATGGGATACATTAGAAACATTGGGAACATCAGGGCGTGGGGCAATCATATCCTTAGTAGGAAGCAAGAGTGTCAGCCGACTTATACAACAAGTAGCATCTGACATATTGGCAGGGATGTAATTAAACGTATACTGGTTGCAAGTGAAAAACCATCCAGATGGAAGGGTGATATGTGCATACATTGTGCCCATCGGCACTGGGTCATTACAAGTCCAATTGCCGCTGCCTACATCGAGGCAGCGGCGCCGGGCTCGGCCGGGTCCAGAGCAACCGTGTATTCGGCCGCAGGTAGAGTTCGGGCTGACCGCCACTCGAGGAGTGTGGAGAGTGGCTGCATCAGCCGGTAAAGTCATGGTTAGCCGCATCTCCCAACGAGCATATTCCGAGGAAGCTGATGGGATGTATGGGCTGAAGAGTCTCCTCACCAGCCAGTCCCCGTCCCGGGGGTGTGCGCCTGGAGAATGGCACACCGGGACAAGGCAAGTGCTGAGGATTGAGGCAGAGCCGACGTCCTGCCTGAGGCAAAAATCGGACTGGTTGACAAGGGTAGCCAACCTTTCCCAAATGTTGTACTGCATCCGGGCAGAAAGGTCTCCGCCTGGCATGAAATCGCTGGCCTCCAGTGAGGCAGTCTGGACGCCTCCCCCCAAAAGCAGGGTGAGGGCCAGGATGATGGTGAAGATCGCTGAATTGATATTGATCTGGGCAAAGACTGCTGCAACGAAGTTCTCCGGCGTTGGCTCCTTCTCCTCGCGTCGGAGGGCGTCCTGGGCTTCATTGCAAAGGGACTTGACCATCCCCCAGGTTATCCTCGGCGCTTGGGACCGCTGCCGCCGCTTCTCCCGGTGGGTCTCCTCGGTCAGGGTGAGGTCCTCCATCTCCGGGATCAGACTCGGGTCGGTCTGGGTCCACGCCATGAGGTTCCAAGTGAGGCTTGACGCACCGAGCTGGGATCCAAACGACACCTGTAGGAGACATAACTGCAGCATACCCTCTTCCCCAGGTTATGAGCGGCACCGGGCCCCTCCAAGAAGGGTCTGGTGGCACTCGGTACCGGACCATAGGTCGCGGGAGAGCTTCCGAACGGCGGAAATGCTTCTCCTGCGGCGTACAGTCCGAAAAAACATTAAGGTGATTGTATGTGAACAACACCTTATTCAGGCAAAACTGTGCTTCTCCCTGTGATTTGGGGAGGGCTGGTGGCTCCCCCCTTTCTGTTTGTTTGTCAATATAGGACTTTAGCGTCCGATTGACCCGCTCTACAATCGCCTGCCCTTGTGGATTGTAGGGAATTCCAAATGTATGCTTGATGTCCCAAGTAGCCATGAAGGCGGCCAATTGCCTGGAACTGTAGGATGGCGCGTTGTCCGTCTTCACGTGCCGCGGCTTGCCCATCGCCGCAATGCAGGAAAGGAGGTGCTGCTCCACGTGGGAAGCAGCCTCCCCCTTCTGCGCCGTCGCCCAAACGAACTGAGAAAAAGTGTCAATGCAGACATGCATGTATTGCCATCTGCCAAACTGCGGCACATGCGTGACGTCCATCTGCCACACCTGATTAGCCTCTGTCCCTCGTGGGTTGACCCCCCACGAGGGCCCCCCCGGTGCTCCTGCACAATGCTGGCAAGAGAGAACTATACCTTGGGCTTGAGAAAGCGGCAGATTGAACTGTCTGGCGAGTGCCTTGGCGTTTTGGTGAAAAAAAGCATGACTTTGAATTGGAGTAGTAAAAACTCCCAACACTGAACGTTGCTGAATTTCCTTTGCCGCTGCATCCGCTCTGCTATTGCCCGCGGAAATCGGACCCGGTAGGTCTTGATGACTGCGGATGTGGGCAATATAGAACGGCTCCGTGCGGTTTCGCAAATGAAATTGAGCAGTGAGAAACAGACTAAGCAAGTTTTTCTCTATCGCGGGAGTGATGTAAGCTCCCGGTAGACTGTGGAGTAAATTTCTAACATATAGACTGTCAGTGATGATGTTTAAACGTTCCTTGGCGAAGGTGCGCAAGGCAAGGTTCATGGCTGCCAACTCCGCCCGCTGCGCGGACTTCTGTGGAAGAGTCAACAGCGTGTGCCAAGCTTCGCCCTCCTGCCAAGTCAGGACACCATATGTGCGTCCCCCATCGGTAAAGACTGTCTTGGCCCCCTGAAGTGGGACCAGCGAAAGCAATTCGAATAAGCTGACTGTTCCTGTCTGAAGTGAAACTAGCCTAGGATCTTTGGGCAAATGGTATGCCAAGCTTCCAGTGAATCCTTCCAAAGCTATCGGAAGCGAGTCACCTAGCTGCATTAACTGATGAATTTGTTCCTTGGTGAAAGGAACCACAATTTTGGCCAAATCATTTCCTGAAATGTCCCTAGCTCTCAGCCTGCCGCGGTAAATCACCGCGGAAACCAACTCTTGGGGTGGAACAATGTTCCGTGCTGATGTGTTAGGCAAGTAGACCCACTCCACAATTTTCGCTCCTTTCTCTGAGTCCACTCCTAGCGCCCCAGTGAACATGGATCCTGACCGTACGATGTACAAATTCAGGATCGGGGCGTATGGCCCCTGGGCGATCCTATCCACCCACCTCTGGCTGAGAACTTGGTTCACTTTCTCGAGCGCCAAGCGCGCGTCTCGAGAGATTTTTATCCGGTCTGCCGGCTGCTTACCTAAGGTTAGCAGCGAGAAGAGCGGTTTTAGAAGATCCGTATCTAAGCGAAAATACGGTCTGGCCCAATTGATGTTCCCCAAAACTTGCTGTAACTCTACAAGGGTGACTGAGTCTTGTAAATTTATCTGAGGCAGAACTGGTGCTGCAAAAGAGCGGAGAAGCCGATGGCCCAAGTATGAGAAGGGCTCGGTTCTCTGCACTTTTTCTGGGGCAATGAGTAAGCCTTTGTCCCCCAGGCTGGCCTGGAGGTCAGAAAACATTTCGCTGCCAAGCTGTGGCAACGCTACCAAAATATCATCCATGAAGTGACAAACAATAGCTTTAGGGTAAAGGCTTCGAAACTTTGCCAGTGCGTCGTGAACATAAATTTGGCACAGAGTGGGCGAATTGAGCATGCCCTGTGGCAAATATTTCCACGCGTAACGCTGCGTGGGCTCGCCGTGGTTCACAACCGGCACTGTAAAGGCGAACCTTTCCCGGTCCCTGGGGTCTAAGGGGATTGTATAAAAGCAATCCTTGAGATCTACGACTAGAATCTCCCACCCCTCGGGAATCATATTAGGATTTGGGATGCCGCATTGAAGCGGACCCATCGGCTGAATACATTTATTGATCTCTCTGAGATCGTGGAGGAGTCGCCACTTCCCCGACTTCTTCTTAATAACAAAAATTGGCGAATTCCAGGGACTCGTGGACTGTTCTATGTGTCCTGCGTCTAGCTGTTCTTTGACTAGCTGCTTGAGGGCAACTAATTTCTCTCCCACTACCGGCCATTGTTCTACCCAGACCGGAGTATCGGTGAGCCATTTAAGTGGCAACGCCATTACCCGAAGGTAAGGGTGGCACCGTACTGCTGGAGAATGTCTCGCCCCCAAAGATTGACGTGCACGTCAAGAATGTGCGGCCGAATTACCGCCGTGCCGTCAGCCCTTGGGATTGTGACTTCTACCCACTCTCGGCTCCTAAACGCTTCCTGAACGCCGCCTACCCCCCACACATCGGAGACCGGCTCAATGGCCCACTCTCTTGGCCACTGGCTCCTGCTTATCACGGTCACATCCGCTCCGGTATCGAGTAACCCTGAGAACACTCTTTTGTTCAAAAATACCTCGATAACGGGGCGCTGCTTCCACTCAATGTTGGTCTCCACTGTCGCTAAGATCTGGTATCCTTGCACTGCCTCACTCGCGCTCGAGCGGTCTGCGAAACCGGGCTCTGAGCTGTCACTGAGCCTTCCCTGGCTGCCTGCTGGCGAGTGACAAGGAACCATGATCAGTTGCGCTAACGTGTCTCCTTTGTGGATTGTTTGGGGCAGGTGTGTCCAAAGCTGGACCTGGAGAACGCCTGAAAAATTCGAGTCAATGACTCCTGGAATTATGAAAATTCCGCGTGCTCCAGCTACACTACGGGGCAAAACTAAGCCTATAAAGCCTCTGGGCAGGGGTCCCATGTACTGGGAATCGACTAGATAGACTGTGCCTGGCAGGTCGCATGTAACGTCCGCCTGGCAAGTCAATTCTAGCCCTGTGCTACCCTTGGGGCTGGCCTGTGCCCTCGCAGTGCCTGGAATGTGCCTGGAATCTAGTCTAAATCTGGGGAGTTCTGGATCTGGGTGAAGGAAGCCTCTGTTTGGACTGGGGCCAGAGACGTGCCCGGATTCCGGTTTCCCGAACTCGGACAAAACCTGGCCCAATGATAGCCCTTTTTGCACTTCGGGCAGGGGGTGTTCGGAGCCTTGGGACGGCCGGACTTTTGTCCGCCTCCCTTGGATCGGCACTCCCTAGCGAAGTGGGCGACCTTGCCACAAGTGTGACATGCCCCTTTGTTCTTGCCATTTGGTCTTCTTCCCCCCTGCACCGCTGCCGCTAGCAGACCCATCTTGTAAGAGTCTGTGCCAACGTCGGAGCATGCTCGAATCATGTCCGTTAAGGTTATGTCAGGGCGATTGCCCAGGGACTGCAAGATTTTGCGGCAGTCCAAGTTGGCGTTGTCTTTTGCTAGCTTAATCATGAGCTCTTGTTGGGCTTGCTCATTATCAATCTGCCTGCTAATTGCCTCCTCCAGGCGATTGATGAAGTCCATGTAGGGCTCCTGGGCTCCCTGCTTAATAGCGGTGTAATTTTTGGCCGTTTTGCCAGACGCTGGGACCTTGAAGTATGCCCTATAGGCAGCCTCGGCTGACATTTCTAGAGTGGCGAGAGGCAAGTTGATTTGAGCGTTGATGGGCTCAAAGGCACCTGAACCATACAACTGGTCAGGGATTACCGCGCCTCCCATCCTGGCAGCCCGAGCTTGCGCCTCTAGGCGGAACTCGCTGTCCCAAATCATGTACTGGCTGGGGGTTAGCATCATCCTCATGACGGCTTTCCAATCATGAGGAATCCACATGGTGGTTTCGCACACCTGTTGGAGTGTGCCCCTCGTAAAACGACTTTGGAGCCCTGTCTCTGAAATTGCTTTCCGTAAAGCCATGAGAAGCTTGTACGGAACTGGGGAGTGTACTACCTGCTGTGCGCCCGTGAGCGCGTCCATCTCCAAGCGGATTGGACAAATCTGTCTAAGTTCAGCTAGTTGTTCAACTGACAATTCCCCCTTTTTTAGCTCTATCTCAGCTGTGCGCTGAAGGGCACTCTTCACGACTAGGGAGCCTGGAGCTGTCAGAGAAGCGCCTGCGCTTCTCATTCCTTGCGTTCCCTCGGTGACGTCTGCAGCTGTCACCGCGGGAACGCTCCCTACGCTACTCTGCCGATAGCTAATTGACGGATAGAGTGCCGTGGGCGCAGTCGGCTCGACTGGCTTGCCTGATGGCTCAACTAACGGGGGTTCTTTGGCCTCTACCCGGACTGGCTCGATCTGCTCTAAGAGTCTCCTACACTTCCTCCATGTGCGAACTATCCCTCCTGGAGCTTTCGGGGTTTGCTGAATGCAGTCTCCTATCTGATCCCAGAGCTTCAGGGTTAACGTACCTACTTCTGGGTAAAGTAGGCAGTATTCCCTGAGGTACGCCAAAAGTCTCGCTAGCTCCCTGCTGTGAAATCGTAACTTAAAAACCCTGGCCAGGATTTTGAACTCTTCCTCATGAGTTCTTTGGCTAGCGGACGGACTTGATCTATGAGAACAGGTCCCCATATTACCTGCGATGGTCCTCTGAAGTTTCCTCCTCGGGACGAAGATCGACGCGTCTTTGCAGGCAACAGGTTCGGGCGTCGGGTGTCTGGGGTAGACCTCGGAGCGTGGACCTTCTGCCACGGGCCCTTCTAACGGCCTCTGCGATGTCAGGGGCTCACAGCCTGCCCTGAGCGGAACGCGTTTCCCTCTATGGCAAACCTCTCGAAAGCGGGGAGGAAGCGGTAGGAATGTCTCTCTGGAATGCCTCGCCGCGGGCCGTTCTCTGTCCGGCTGGCTGCCGACCAGAGCGCCGCGCTGTCCTCCGGGATGACGGGTCGCGGTTCAAGCGTAGAACCGGACCGCGTGGATCGCTACTCACGAGTAGACCTCTCCGGGGTCCTTTACTCACGAGTAAATCACGTCGGGGTCACCAGCTGTAGCGATGTCTGGCCGCTAGGGCGGCGTTAGGTCCCGGAGGAGACTGATCAATGACAACACGAGGCAACAGGAGCGAGATCAGATCAGTGGTTTATTGGTAAAATACATACACCTTATATAGATCAGAAGGCAGGTAGAAAAAACCATCACCCGAAAGTCAATCACATCACCTGTTTACTCAGGTTAATTGGGAAACCTCTCAAAGGGGAAATTAATTATCTCGGACAAACATGGGACGAGGAAGACCATTGTTTTAGGGCTTAGACAGGGGTAAACATCTGCGCTGTTTGCACCGGGGATTTCCTTGGCCAGGAGATGATTGATTATTCTAATGAGTAACTGAGGACTGCGAGATGCTTGTTCGGCAGGGTCGTCGGTCAGGCTGGAGGCAGCCGAATTAATCCCTATTATTAATTCCCCCCCTTATGCCCTGACAAGGGCCAGAGGCCAGGAGTTTGCCCGCTGGTTTAACCTCTGCCAGAGACCACTGATGCCCAACCGGGCACGGGGAATCTTCACACACAAACACACAAAGAGACAGAAACAAACCCTAAACCAGGACTTCTCAACCTTGTTAAGCAGGAGGTTGGGTCACGCTCCCTCAGACAGCTTCAGGGGCTGGGCGGCCATTTTGCCCTCCCTCCACCACAGGGCACTTCCTGGTGTGGTGGATGGAGGCGGGGGGGGGAGGGGGCGCATGAAATGGTGCATTAGGCCACATCTGGCCCACGGGCCGCAGGTTGGGAACCCCCGCCCTAAACCCACCTCCGCCTTCTGGGTGTCCTCAATGGCGGGGGAAACTCTTGAGGAGACCCTTCCCCCTCCCTCTGCCAAGCCTCTTCCTTGGAGATACTCCAGAGAGAGACAATGGAGGGAGGGAGGGAGGGAGGGAGGTCACGTGTCCGGATTCCAATCTACTGACATTAAACAAAGGGGGGGGAAGAGTGAAGAGCAGGACAAGCTCTGCCCCCCCCCACACACCCCCACCCCCAGACTGAGCCCCACCAACAGACCTTGTAATAGGGTCTCTCTGCACGGAAATATGAAAAGGGGGGGGGTTCCTGAGCCTCCTCTAAGGGATTCTCCCCCCCCCCCGCACAAAGCAAAGTGGGGCGGAGGAGAGAAGGGGAGGGAGAGGGAGGGAGGCCTTCTTTCTGCCCCTCCCCTCCCACACGTCTCCTCCCCCCATGCCAGAGAGGCCTCCTTAGGGGGGAGGGAGGGGAAGCCCCTGAAACAGCCTCGGAGAGGGAAATTGGGGGGGAGGGAGAATGAGACCCCTGAACTGAGGATGTGTGGGTGGGGCCTCAGGCGGCAGAAGGAGCAGTGTCGACCCTTCCTCAGCTTTGGACTCTCCCCCCTCCCCCCTTTTAGGTTAACTATTCAATGGGAGGATGATGTAGGCCATTGGAGGGGGGGGAGGATAATCCAACTCCCTTCTCCCCCCCCCAAAAAAAACCCGACTCCCCCCCTCTTTTCCTCACCCCAGAAGAAGATCAAAGGCTTCTTTTCTTCTTCTTCTCCTCCTCCTCGAGTCCTGCCTGGCCTGGGAGTGGGAAGGGAAGGATTGGAAGAAGGTAGAGTCCACACTCCAGACATTTAAAAGGCTTCTCTCCTGTATGGGTCCTGTGATGTATAGCAAGGTTACCACTCACACTGAAACTTTTTCCACACTCCAGGCATTTAAAAGGCTTCTCCCCTGTGTGGGTCCTATGATGTGAAGCAAGGCTACCATTTTCACTGAAGCTTTTTCCACACTCCAGGCATTTAAAAGGCTTCTCTCCTGTGTGGGTCATGCGATGTTTAGCAAGGATGCCACTTTGACTGAAACTTTTTCCACACTCCAGACATTTAAATGGTTTCTCTCCTGTGTGAGTCCTATGATGTGATGCAAGGTTACCATTTTCACTGAAACTTTTCCCACACTCCAGGCATTTAAAAGGCTTCTCTCCTGTATGGGTCCTGTGATGTATAGCAAGGTTACCACTCACACTGAAACTTTTTCCACACTCCAGGCATTTAAAAGGCTTCTCTCCTGTGTGGGTCCTGTGATGTTTAGCAAGGCTACCACTATCACTGAAGCTTTTTCCACACTCAAGGCATTTAAAAGGCTTCTCTCCTGTGTGAGTCCTGTGATGTGATGCAAGTTTACCATTTTCACTGAAACTTTTTCCACACTCCAGGCATTTAAAAGGCTTCTCTCCTGTGTGGGTCCTGTGATGTTTAGCAAGGCTACCACTATCACTGAAGCTTTTGCCACACTCCAGGCATTTAAAAGGCTTCTCTCCTGTGTGAATCCTGTGATGTGAAGCAAGGTGTTCACTTCGACTGAAGCTTTTCCCACACTCCAGGCATTTAAAAGGCTTCTCTCCTGTGTGAATCCTGTGATGTGAAGCAAGGTTACTACTCACACTGAAACTTTTTCCACACTCCAGGCACTTAAAAGGCTTCTCCCCTGTGTGGGTCCTGTGATGTGAAGCAAGGCTACCACTTTCACTGAAACTTTTTCCACACTCCAGGCATTTAAAAGGCTTCTCTCCTGTGTGGGTCCTGCAATGTTTAGCAAGGCTACCACTCTCACTGAAGCTTTTTCCACACTCCAGGCATTTAAAAGGCTTCTCTCCTGTGTGAGTCTTGTGGTGTGTAGGAAGACTTCCACCTTTACTGAAGCGTTTGCCACATTTCAAGCCTTGGAACTGCTTCTGCCCTGAATTTGTTTTTTCACGAACTGTAATACATCCTCCTAATTGAAAAGTTCCTTTATATTCCATATCAGCAGTTTTGCGGAAAAAAGCAGATAATTGCCTAGTTTGTAAATTCAGACAAAGTTGAAGTCTAATGAAGAATTAATTCTGGAGAGTATCTAGAGAATCATTTGTAAAAACACTGCCCTCCACTCTTCGGTTGGTCCTGGTAACCTTTGAATTTCCACTGTGATTCCTTTCTTTTGTGTTCCCACTGTGCCTGGGGAAGTAAGAAAGATTATTTGGAAATGTGCAAAGAAGCTATAGAAGACTCAGCAACACAAAACCCAATCCCATGCAATACTTTGGTGGAAAAAAGCTAACTCTGATTCCAAGGAAAAACTTCAATGGTATTTATTTATATTAGAAAGCCAGTATATTCCTGTGCAGTGGAAGTGAGAAAGCATGCAAAACTTCATCCTGAATAATTTGATGCACATTAGAAGACAACATTTGAAAATCTTTCATGACAACTGCTCTCAGTACCAAGAAATATCAAGTGCTTTATTGCTGATACCTCCAAACCAAGGTGCCCAAACTTTTCGCTCTGCAGGCCTGACCATGTCCCCAGACAGCTGATCGGGCCTGACCGTGGAAGAGGTGCATTTCTGACAGCCGTAAATGCACCCACTTCCGCTTTTATCACAGGTGAGGGTGCATTTACGCATGCACAGGTGTGTTTTACGTTTGATATAATTATGACCACTTCCACTTTGGTGTTTGGCAAGGGCAGTGGGGAGGGGGGGGACGTGAAATGATGTTGGAGGGCGGCTGTTAGTTTGGGCACAAAATAATAAAAGACAAAAACGTACAATCATAAGAAAGCTTAATACCAAACCCACTACTACAAAAAAGAAATAAACATTTTAATAATACTGCATCAACAATATGTTCTCCAGCACCATGGGTTGTTTTTATCGTATCCATATGTCCCTCTAAAAATTATCCTTTTTATGACTTCTTAATTCCTTTTCATGCTGTTTATAGCTTCTACTAACAGGGGTACCTGGCTTTGCCTGCGTGGGGGACCCAACATGGGGCATGGAGCGACCCAGGCAAAATACATCCACACAACACACCCACACAATACACCCCACACCCACGCATGACACACTCACAACACACACAGGACACACACAACCCATTCCCACCAATGCCATCCACTGCACACGACACAACACACACCAATACACACAACACACACCAATACACACCCCACCCTGACCCAACACTCACGTCACAACACACCCATACGGCACACACTGACACAACACACACACAATAACCCCCAGACACAGTACACACTCCACACACACACAACCCACACTCAGCCCACTCCCACCAATCCCTCCCACTGCACACACAACACGACACAACACCCACACACACACAATACACACATCACACAATACTCTGCACATGTTCTGAGTTCAATCAGGACTGGGATGAAGGTTGACTGAGCCTTCTATTCTTCTGAAGTTGGTAAAATGAGTACCCAGCATGTTGGGGCAAAATATTATGTCAACTGTTCAGAGACTGCAGAAGCACCATGGAGTATATAAATGTTATTGTTACTGTTATCAAGAGGCGGATTCGTAGGATTCGTCAGCAAGATAGGCCTGACTCTCTACCACAAGGAGGGCCTTTTCACTGTCCTACGAAACCTCTGCGATGTCCCTGGAGCAAGGGGCCGCCCAGAGACCACAACCCCACCTGGGGGGTGAGGACGCAAGGATAAGTAGCTGATGGGCAAAAAATGTAGCTGACTTAATATAGCAACTGACATAGAGACTTTACACTGACTTAATATAGCAATTAACATAGAGACTGTGTTTTAGAGTGTGATAATATGCATGATAATATGTTGTTTAAACTGTTCTAAACTTTTAAAACTGTGATATGATGTATGATGCGAGAAAGAAATGGCGTAGAAACCGGCAAACCACGCCACAAAGCTTGCCAAGAGAACCCTATTGACCAAAACAAAAGGCAAAACAAAGGAGCAGTTTAGATGATACAGGATGCTTAACACCACAGAGTGGAGGAAGGGGAGGGACAGGAAAGGGGGAGGAGAAATGCAATGTTGTAAGGAGCAATACTGCATAGGGACATGGAATGTGAGATCAATGAACCAAGGTAAACTGGAAGTGGTAAAAAATGAGATGGAAGGAATAAGCATTGACATCTTGGGAATCAGTGAGCTAAAATGGACAGGGATGGGCGAATTCAGCTCTGGAAACCATCACATCTACTACTGTGGACAAGAAAACCTTAGAAGACATGGAGTAGCCATAATTGTCAATAAAAGAGTGAGAAGAGCAGTAATGGGATACAACCTCAAAAATGACAGAATGATGTCAATAAGAATTCAGGGCAAACCTTTCAATGTTACCGTGATCCAAATATACGCACCTACTACGGGTGCAGATGAAGCCACAGTGGACCAGTTCTATGAGGACTTACAACACCTCATAGAACAAACACCAAGAAATGATGTCCAAATTATTTTAGGAGACTGGAATGCCAAAGTAGGCAATCAAAAAGTGGAGGGAATAACAGGTAAGTTCGGTCTTGGAACACAGAATGAAGCAGGGCAAAGATTGATAGAGTTCTGCCAAGAGAACGCACTGGTCATAGCAAACACCCTCTTCCAGCAACACAAGAGGCGACTTTACACATGGACATCACCAGATGGCCAACACCGAAACCAGATCGACTACATACTCTGCAGTCAAAGATGGAGAACCTCCATACAGTCAGCAAAAACAAGACCTGGAGCAGACTGTGGCTCAGATCACAACCTATTGATTGCAAAATTCAGGCTTAGACTAAAGAAAATAGGGAAAACAAAGAGACCAGACAGATATCACCTAGACAGCATCCCTAAAGAATACACGGTGGAGGTGATGAACAGATTCAATGGCTTAGACTCAATAGATAGAGTGCCAGAAGAATTATGGACAGAGATGAGGGACATCATGCAGGAAGCAGCAAAGAAAACCATACCAAAAGAAAAGAAGAGTAAGAAAGCAAAGTGGTTGTCTGATGAGGCTCTTAAAATAGCAGAGGAAAGAAGGAACGCAAAAGTCAAAGGAGAAAGGAAAAAATACAATCATTTGAACACAGAATTTCAAAGAAAAGCAAGGAGAGATAAGGAAAACTGCCTAAAAGAACAGTGCAAAGAAATGGAGGAAAACAACAAAAGAGGCAGAACCAGAGACCTTTTCAAAAAAATTGGGGAAATCAAGGGAACATTTAAAGCAAAAATGAACATGATAAGGGACAAAGATGGAAAAGAGTTAGCTGAAGCAGAAGAGATCAAAAAAAGATGGCAAGAGTACACAGAGGAACTCAACAAAAAGGACCTCAACACTCCTGATAATAATAATAATGAGAAATTTGAACTTGAACCAGACATTCTGGAGAGTGAAGTCAGAAAGGCCCTAAAAAGCACTGCAAACAATAAAGCTAGTGGAAATGATGGCATTCCAGTTGAATTTTTCAAAGCCCTAAAAGATGATGGAATCAAACTACTTCATTCAATATGCCAACAAATTTGGAAAACAAAACAGTGGCCACAGGATTGGAAAAGATCAGTGTACATTCTAATCCCCAAAAAAGGCAATGCCAAAGAATGCTCAAATTACCGAACAATTACGCTCATCCCACATGCCAGCAAGGTGATGCTCAAGATAATACAGGATAGACTTCAGCAACATGTGGAGAGAGAACTACCAGAGGTGCAGGCTGGTTTCAGAAGAGGCAGGGGGACTAGAGACCACATTGCCAACATATGTTGGATCATGGAGAAAACAAAAGAATACCAGAAACAAGTCTACTTTTGTTTTATTGACTACACCAAGGCTTTTGACTGTGTGGACCACAACAAAATGTGGCAAGTAATTAAAGAGATGGGAATACCGGAACACCTCATATGCCTCATGAGAAATCTGTACACGAACCAAGAAGCAACAGTTAGGACAGAACACGGAATGTCAGAGTGGTTTGGAATAGGGAAAGGAGTAAGACAAGGCTGCATTTTATCACCCTGCTTATTCAATCTATACACAGAGCACATAATGCGCAATGCAGGGATGGAGGAATCACAATATGGGATCAAAATTGCTGGGAGAAACATCAACAATTTGAGATATGCAGACGATACCACCCTAATGGCAGAAAGTGAGGAAGACCTAAAAAACCTCTTGATTGGATTGAAGGAGGAGAGTGCAAAAGCTGGCTTCAGACTCAATATCAAGAAAACCAAGATAATGGCAACAGGTCCGATCAGTCCCTGGAAAATAGATGGGGAAGAAGTAGAAGCAGTGACAGATTTTACTTTCCTGGGATCTAAGATCACTGCAGATGGAGACTGTAGCCATGAAATAAAAAGACGACTGATTATGGGGAGACAAGCAATGAGAAACCTGGGGAATATAGTGAAAAGCAGAGACATCACCTTGAAAACAAAAATTCGCATAGTCAAAGCAATGGTATTCCCAGTGGTAATGTATGGGTGTGAGAGCTGGACCATTAGGAAGGCTGAGCACAGAAGAATAGATGCCTTTGAGATGTGGTGTTGGAGGAGAGTCCTGAGAGTCCCTTGGACAGCAAAGAGAACAAATAGATCAATATTGGAAGAAATCAATCCTGACTGTTCATTGGAGGGACAAATAGTGAAGATGAAGCTAAAGTACTTTGGACATCAAATGAGAAGGGAGGACTCACTTGAGAAGGCCTTGATGCTTGGAAAGGTGGAGGGAAAGAAAAGAAGGGGGCGTCCAAAGATGAGATGGATAGATGGTATTGTGGACACAATGGGCACAGAGCTTGGTGGGCTGAGGAGAATGGTGGAGGATAGAGGAAAATGGTCCATGGAGTCGGAAAGGGTCGGAATCGACTGTGCGACTGAACAACAACAACATAAATTTGAAATAATAAATTATAAATAAATAAACAAATGGAGTGTGCATTCACACAGGTGAGTGAATTGTGTTGGGTTAAGCAAAACTCCTTGAAGATTTTGCCAAAGTAAAACTCAGTACTGCTGAGGCAACATGATAACCCATCATGCTCAAAGCTTTTTCTGACAGAGATAGGAGAGATTCTCCTTAATGCTATTCTTCCTAATGCTATTTATGTAATAGGTGTATTACAAACACCCTCCTATCTTATTCTCCTCAAACAACCTCTCTCCAAATAAAGTATTCCCCTGTTTCTCTGAGGCCTAGGGAATTTGGAATTGTTTTCTAAGAAAATTTCTTCACAGCCCTTATACTTTTTAAGAAAAACAAACTCTACAGAGTTTTAAAAACTGGGGCAATTAAAGGAATGTATCAAGCAAAAATGGTCACGATAAAGGACAAAAACAATAGGGACATAACAGATGCAGAAGAGATAAAGAAAAAATGGCAAAAATTTGCAGAAGAACTCTACAAAAAGGACCTTAATGTCCCTGACAACCACAATGGTGTGATCATTGACCTTGAGCCAGACATCTTGGAGAATGAAGTCAAGTGGGCCCTGTAAGGAATGAATGTACTTAGGGTAAAATGGATGTATGAGGTAATGGATGTATGAGCGTTGAGTAAAAATGGATATAAAAATTGCCTTTGTAAAAGTGCAGCACAACGAAAGGAATAACCGTTTGAGGCAAAGGGCTTTGAAGCCACTGTTTCTT
Source organism: Bradypodion pumilum (assembly GCA_035047305.1). Taxonomy (NCBI): domain Eukaryota; kingdom Metazoa; phylum Chordata; class Lepidosauria; order Squamata; family Chamaeleonidae; genus Bradypodion; species Bradypodion pumilum. Next base: position 471,796,206 of record JAWDJD010000002.1, read on the forward strand.
TAAGTATTCTGCAGTTACACAAAAATAAAGTTTCTTGATCAATAAAGTTTCTTTAATCCATCAATTGTGTTATATCTTTTATCAATTAGAACATAAAACAGATGTCTTCTCATAACTAGAACGTAAAACAGATATCTTCTCTCTACCATAAACTGTCTCTTTTTTCGTAACTCAAAGTTTCTCAAAACTGATTATGTGCTCAAGTCCAAAGCAATGTAAAAATGTAGTGGTTATAGTTTTTTCACAATGTTTTTCACAATATCCACAAAAATCTAGACCACATAGGTCTCCAAGCAGTGCGGTAATCCCCGAAATTCATTCACTTCTCGAGCAGATATCAGCAAATTCAACGGGGACTGCCCGCTGTTCTGTCGTTTTTAATTACAATAAACTGTCTCGAAGCCCACCCGGTTTGGAGGCTTCTAACTTTTTTCAGGAGAATAAGTGAAAATTTTTATATGTGGAATTAACGAACAAAGTTTACAATACGTCATTCAATAACATCCACCAACTACATAAAGCTTATCTTAACCTATAAAAACGAGGGTTAACCGTTGGAACTTGGTATAGGCTCCTTAGCCAGGCCCCACTAGCCTGCACCCTCCATTCGGGAACACGTCCGAACTGGGTACGCAGGTAAACGCAAGACTGAGAAATGCGCCAGTGGGGCAAGAGCCCCACAAATGCAAAAAGGGGAAACTGGCTGAGAGGCGAGAGCACAAAGAACTTGAGAAACGTGCCGCGGCCAATGAAAAATAAGCTTCAGAAAAAAACTGCAGCACGAACTACGAATCCCAGAGTCCTCTGTGCTGCACAACCCCTCAGCCATTGAGGCTGAGGGACGTGAGCGCAGAGGAGGCTGGCAAAGCATGGCATGCCAAAGTTAAAAAATAAACCGTCGGGAGGGAAAGACTTTTAAAGACCCAGCGGGACTCAGGAGGTAAGCACGGTAGTGCCGATTAGGGAGTGGGGGGCGAGGCATGGCCCCGGTAACCATGCTGGCCCCCCTGCCCAACCCCTAGCCCACCCTTCCTAACCCCCACCGACCACGCTTACCTCTTGGCTCCGACTGGGTAGTTAAAGGTTTCCCTCCCGGTGTTGCCTTCTACTTCTCGCCGTCGCTTCTCTGTAGGCTGCCTGGAGAGTAAACTCCTTTCCAAGCAAACCCAGAAAGAAACAAACCCCCTCCCTGCTGGGGATTTCTTCTCCCCAGGAGCCAAAGGTGTCTTTGCCTCCCAAATCGCTTCTCTCTGGGCTGTCTGGAAAGTAAACTCCTTTCCAAGCAAACCTAGAAAGAAGCAAACCCCCTCCCTGCTGGGGATTTCTTCTCCCCAGGAGCCAAAGGTGTCTTTGCCTCCCAAATCGCTTCTCTCTGGGCTGTCTGGAAAGTAAACTCCTTTCCAAGCAAACCCAGAAAGAAGCAAACCCCCTCCCTGCTGGGGATTTCTTCTCCCCGGGAGCCAAAGGTGTCTTTGCTTCCTGAAGAGAAAGAATCGCTTCTCTCTGGGCTGCCTGGAAAGTAAACTCCTTTCCAAGCAAACCCAGAAAGAAGCAAACCCCCTCCCTGCTGGGGATTTCTTCTCCGCTTCTCTCTGGGCTGCCTGGAAAGGAAATTCCTTTCCAAGCAAACCTAAAAAGAAGCAAACCCTCTCCCTGCTGGGGATTTCTTCTCCCCAAACGTGTCTTTGCCTCCCGAGCTTCTCAAAAAATAATAAAAATAAATAAATAATTTTTTTAAAATTACTTAAAACACAGTCAAAAACATTTGAAAATACACAAAAACAAACAAAAACAACACCAAAAACAATACAAAGTAAACAAAAACACAATCAAAAACAAAACAAAGTCAAAAAATACAAATTCAAAAAAAAAACCACAAAAGAAAGAAAACAAGCCAACTCACCAAAACACGTCCTACCTCCACGAGGACTAGAAAATAAATGAATAAAGAAAGAGACTACTTACTGGAAGAAGCTCAACCAAGAGGCCAGGAGAGAAAAAACAGTCAAAATACAAGAACCCCTACCAACACCACCTGATGGCCACAATAGTAAAAACAATTCAAAAACACACAACAGCCCCAAACAAAAGGCCACAAGAGTAAACACAAATCAAAAAAATTACACAAATTCACAATTTTACACAAAAGGTCACAACAATAAAAAAAGTAAAAAAAAATTACACTAAAACACACTTTAACACAAATCACAAATATATGTCAATAAAATACAATAGAAACTTTTAAAAATCCTGTGCTGAGTTTTAACTCAAATTAAAACCCAAAACATCTAAACACATTTTAAAAACATTGAATGTAAAAAACATTTACTTTCACATTATTTAAATCATTACCTACGGTACAACTATTTAAAAAAATTCAAAAAACTAAAACATTACTCGGTTACATAAAACAATTTGAAAAAATTATATCATACTTTGTTCTTTTATTAATCCTAAAAAAAGCAGATCACAGTTTATAACAGCCAAGCCAAAAAAAATTTACATAAACATTGTAAAAATTATAATTACATACTAAGCAATTTTTTAAACCATTAACACAATTTAACATTCCAACACAATTTAAAACAGCCCGGCAACGCCGGGCAACCTCAGCTAGTATTACATAACATATACTCCAGAGATACCCCATAATTTACCTTATACGTGCGTTCCTTGAGCCTACGGCAGTAATTCTTTTTCGGTGGCTCATGGACGTTACCCGATTCTATTCTCAGACCTTAATTTAAAGAGTGATCTCCAACCCACCTGGGGATAGTTGCTCTAATTAGAAAAACAGTATGTCTGCACAGGGGGTTCCTGACTGCAACAACTGCCAGAAGGGGGCAACAAATGAGTGTTAGAGAATGGGTGATTCATTAGCATATTGGACTAGGATTGTTGGAGAATGGATGATTGATGGGGAAAGTTCTGGAAAATCAGAGGGGAAGAAAGAAGAGAAGATAAATGGACGTGTTTTTTTTTTAAATGTCTGCCATCCTGGATATGGTACAGAGATGACATTGGTCGTACTGGTAGATGATCTCTGGCGGGAGTGGGACGGTGGCTATCTGTGTCCTTGTCCGTATTGTCCTCTCAGCGGCCTTCGATACTGTCGACCACAGTACCCTTCTGGAACGGCTCAAAGGATTGGGGATCCAGGGCACAGTACTGTCCTGGTTTTCCTCATTTCTGGAGGGCTAGTTAGTGTGGTTGGAGAGTGAGAGGTCCAGCCCTAGGCCCCTACTTAATAGGGCTCGGTGCTCGGTGCTCTCTCCTCTCCTACTCAACATCTACATGAAGCCGCTGAGCGAGATTATCCGTTCCCATGGGGTGAGGTATCATCATTATGCTGATGATACCTAGCTGTCCATCTCAGCCTGTGGAGACCCCAGTGATGTGGTCAATGTCCTATCCAGATGTCTGGAAGCTGCTGGGGTCTGGATGGGGGACAACGGACTACAATTGAATCCCTCCAAGACTGAGTGGCTATGGATAGGGGGTCCCACGTTATCCAGGGAGCGGCCAACTTTGGTCTTGCATGGGGCTGCTTTGCTCCAGACAGACCCGGTACGCAACTTAGGGGTCCTCCTGGATCCAGGGCTGCTACTTGCAGATCAGGTGCCGGCTGTGGCCAGGAGGGCTTTCGCACAGCTTCGCGTCATCTGTCAGTTGCATTCGCTCCTGGACCAGGACTCCCTGCTCATGGTCACACATGCTCTGGTGACCTCCAGGCTAGATTATTGCAATGCGCTCTACATGGGGCTGCCCTTGACGACCATTCGAGGCTACAGCTGGTGCAGAATGTGGCAGCCCGGGTGGTGATGGGGTGCGGGTGTTATGCTCACGCCTCACCATTGCCTCGGGAGCTGCACTGGTTACCAGTTTGTCTCCGGGTGCAATTCAAGGTCCTGGTTTTGACCGTTAAAGCCCTACATGGTAGTGGGCCAGAATACCTGAGACCGCATCATACCAAGAGTGTCTGTCCGTCCAACCAGAGCGGACCGGAGGGGCTCTCTAATTGATCCATCTGCCAGAGGGGCTCCCCTCTCTGGCACACAAAGGAGGGCCTTTTCCGTGTCTGCACAGGCCTTGTGGAACTTCCTGCCAGTAGAGTTGCTGGAGCAGATGGAGCTGCTGCCTTTCAGAAAAGAATTAAAAACCTGGTTGGCGGGGCAGGTGTGGGGCCCGGATAGAAGAGTGGCCACCGCCTGTTGGCTTATAAAATAAAGCCTCCCCATCTTTTTAATGCAGGCAGTTTTAATGTGGTTAGTTTTTAATAGGTGGGTGGGTATGTTGGGGTTTTAATTGTTTTTAATATGTATGTTTTAATCCTGTTGTGAGCCGCCCTGAGTCGGGTTCGCCTGATTGGACAGCATAGAAATTTGAATTATAAATAAATCCTGACTTTTGACTGTTGCCGTCTGTAAATACAGTGGTACCTCGGTTAAAGAGCATAATGTGTTCCACAGGATTGCTCTTTAAGCGAGTTGCCCTTTAAGCAAAACACTTAGAAGTGCCACTGCTGCCATTGTAAGTGACCAATTGTGACTTTTGTTAGTGGTGGTGGTAAGATTGCGAAGCCCAATTAAGTTGTTAAGTGAGTTTTTGGTTGGTTTTAGTTGTTAAGCAAGGCAACCATTCGGAGAAAATTCTGCTCTTTAAGCAAGTTAGTCTCTAAGTGAGGCGCTCTTTATATGAGGTTTTACTGTACAGTAATACTTCATACAACGTCGGATCCATACAACGTCGCCTAATTCTTGGAAAAAAGGTGCCTCATACAACGTTGCCGGACGTTGTATGAGGTATTAGGGTTTTTGCAGTTTTTTTGTTGTTGTTCAGTCGCACAGTCGATTCTGACCCTTCTGACCCCGGAAGGGAGTTAGCTGCGGCTACCGGCGCTGCCTCCCTCTGGCCCTGCCTTGACCGGAAGGATAAGAGGACGCCGGAGGAGCAGCCGACAACCCTCGCCTCGACTCTCCCTGGCCCCCGCCATCGGCCCAGGATGGGAATCAGCTGCAGCCACCGGCCCTGTCTCCCTCCGGCACTGCCTCACCTCTCCTCCACCGATGCTGGGGCTTGGAGGCCCCGCAGAGCTCGACCGGCAGCCGGCCGGAGGAGGCGGGGAAGAAAGAACTCACCGGAGAGGCGAGCCTCAAGTGCAGCGAGTTCTTTCTTTCCCCTTCCTCCTCCGGCCGGCTGCCGGTCGAACTCCGTGCGGCCTCCCAGCCCCAGCATCGATGGGGTCCGTTGGAGGCAGGGAGCCGCTTTTGGGACCACGGAGAGGCGCAGCTGCCAGTCAGGCTCTGTGCGGCCTCCCAGCCCCGGCGTCGGTGGGATCCGGTGGAGGCGGAGAGCCGCTTTTCGGGCTGTGGAGAGGCAAGCCCCAAGTGCGGCGAGTTCTTTCTTTCCCCGCCTCCAACAGACCCCACCGACGCCGGGGCTGGGAGGCCGCATGGAGCTCGACTGGCAGCGGTGGGGAAAGAACTCGCCACACTTGGGGCTCACCTCTCCGGCGAGTTCTTTCTTCCCTGCCTCCTCCGGCTGGCTGCTGGTTGAACTCCGTGCGGCCTCCCAGCCCCGGCGTCGGTGAAGTCCGTTGGAGGCGGGGAGCCACTTTTGGGGCAGCAGAGAGGCGAGCCCCAAGTGCGGTGAGTTCTTTCTTTCCCCGCCTCCAATGGGAAAGAAAGAACTCGCTGCACTTGGGGCTCGCCTCTCCACGGCCCCAAAAGTGGCTCCCCGTCTCCAACAGACCCCACGGACGCCGGGGCTGGGAGGCCGCATGGAGTTCGACCGGCAGCCGGCCAGAGGAGGCGGGGAAAGAACTCACCGCACTTGGGGCTCGCCTCTCCAGCGAGTTCTTTCTTCCCCGCCTCCTCCGGCCGGCTGCCGGTCTAGCTCAGTGGGGCCTCCAAACCCCGGCATAGGCAAGGTGAGGCAGGGCCGGAGGGAGGCGGGGCCAGTGGCCGCAGCTGACTCCCACCCCGGCCTATTATTATTATTATTATTATTATTATTATTATTATTATTATTATTATTATTATTATTATTATTATTATTATTATTATTATTATTATTATTATTATTATTATTATTATTATTATTATTATTATTTGCCCTGCTCTGGCGATGATCCTGAGGACTTGGAGTTGGGCTCCGACGTGGTTGTTGAGCCCACTCCTTGCTAAATCCTGTTTAAGTTGTTGAGCCGAAGGCCCCTCTTAAAGTTCTGTCAGTTTCCTGTGTTTCTTTGACTTTGCCCTGCAGTTTGTGCAATGTATCTCTATGGGAACGACGTTATACAAAGCATCGGTGGTAATAATTTAGACGTTGTAAGAGGCATCACGGCTAGGATTTTGCATGCCTCATACAAAGTCCAAATCCGTATAAAGTCCATACTTGTGGAACCAAGTTTGAACGTTGTATGAGGTATAACTGTATGTTCCAATTCCGAAGAAGGGCAATGCTAAAGAATGTTCAAATAATTGTAAAATTGCACTCATCTCACACACTAGCAAGGTCATGCTCAAGATCTTACAAGCTAGGCTTCAGCAGTAGGTTGTATCAAGAACTTCCAGAAGTACGAGCTGGGTTCTGAAGAGGCAGGGGAACTAGAGACAAAATTGCCAACATTCGCTGAAACATGGGGGAAAAAAGGGAGTACCAGAAAAGATCTATTTCTGTTTCATTGACAGAAGTAGAGTCTAAGGCTTTGATTGTGCAGATCACAATAAACTGTGGCAAGTCGTTAAAGAGATGGGAGTACCAGATAAACTCAACTGTCTTCTGAGAAATCTACATGTGAGTCAAGAAGTGACAGTGAAAACAGGATATGGAACAACTGGTTGGTTTAGAATAGAAAAAGGAATATAACAAGACTGTATATTATCACCCTGCTTCTTTAACATATATGTGGAGTACATCATGCATAACGCAGGGCTGGAAGAAGCACAAGCTGGAATTAAAATTGCTTGGAGAAATATCAACAACATGAGATATGACACTACTTTACTACTGAGATATGACACTACTACCTGACACTACTCTAATCGCAGAAAGTGAAGAAGACCTAAACAGCCTTTTGATAAGGGTTAAAGAGGTGAATGTGAAAGCTGGCTAAAAACTCAACATAAAACAAACCAAGACCATGACATCCGGCCCCATCACTACCTGGCAAAAAGAAATGGAAGCAGTGAAGCCTTTACTGTCTTGGGATCCAAGATCACTGCAAATGGTGATTGCAGCCATAAAATAAAAAGTGTGTGTGTGTTTGGGGTGGGTGGGTGGGTGGGGAGCCTCTTTTCCCAGCTGGCTTTCCCCTTTCTTTGGAGTGAAGCTAGGGAATAGTCTTTTCACAGACATAGGTTGCCCTAGCTCGAAAGCTAGTCGTATCCAATTCTAGGATTCAGTGCTCATCTCGGTTTATAGCCAAAGAGCAAGCACTGTGTCTGCAGATGTTTCTGTCATGTGGCAGGCATGCCTAGGAATGTTGTTTCATTTCCTTCCTTCTTCCCTCCCTTGCTCCTTTTCCTCTTCCTTCCTTCTTTCCCTCCATTCCTCCTTCCTTCCCTCCCTCCCACCTTTCTTTCTTCCTTCCTTCCCTTTCTTTTATTTTTGTTGTGTTTGTCTTTGGAAGCAAAGGAGGAGACAGATGAGGCAGTGGTGAGGCTGGGTGGTCAGAAGTACCATTGAAAAAATAGGCCAGCCCCCCGAGCCTTTGAAAAATTGTGATCCGGCCCCCGGGTTGAAATGTTTGAGCAACCCTGCTGTAAAGTGATAATTCACATCCTAAAATAAAAGGGAGAGAGATCTCACTTGCCTTGCCAATTGCTGGAGAGATTTGGACTTCTCTTCAGGTCCCAAGAAATCAAGAAGAGATCACCTCAGGTTCACTCCTTCCCCTGGAGAAAAGGTCAGGAAAAAAATCAGTTTGTAGGTTTCTTGGATGGAGGAAAACAAAAACCTTTCCTTACAGTACGTTCCTTTCATTCATCCTTACATTACATTCCTGTGGGGTTTCCTCTCCATGTGTCTCTCTTTTGTGAAGATCAGAAAAGGGGGAAAGGAAAGAATGCTTAGAAAGAAAAGGAAGGAAAGAGGGCTTTCAGCCTCTGGCCCAAAATCCTCTGCCTTTCATTTTAAAGGAGGGGGGAGGTTTGGTAGAACTAGAGAGCAACACCATTTGCCCCTCCCAGTCTGGTACTGGTAAGCCCTGAGGTGACCTTTCTGAGTTTTGGCAAGAGATTCAAGGGGAGGGGGGGGGAATTTCCTGGATTTTGCCTGGAAAAGGAAACAGGGGAGGGGTAGGAATAGGAGCCAAGTAAATTATTATTATTATTATTATTATTATTATTATTATTATTATTATTATTATTATTATTATTATTATTATTATTATTATTATTATTATTATTATTATTATTTTATTATTATTATTATTATTATTATTATTATTATTATTATTATTATTTGCCCTGCTCTGACGATGATCCTAAGGACTTGGAGTTGGGCTCGATGATCCTAAGGACTTGGAGTTGGGCTCCGACGTGGTTGTTGAGCCCGGCTCCTTGCTAAATCCTGTTTAAGTTGTTGAGCCAAAGTCTCCTCTTAAAGTTCTGTCAGTTTCCTGTGTTTCTTTGACTTTGCCCTGCAGTTTGTGCAATGTATCTCTATGGGAACAATGTTATACAAAGCATCGGTGGCAATAATTTGGACGTTGTAAGAGGCATCGCGGCTAGGATTTTGTATGCCTCATACAAAGTCGGAATTCATACAACGTCCTAACTTGTGGAACCAAGTTTGGACGTTGTATTAGGTTTTACTGTACCTCAGTGTTGTTAAAATAAACCTTTTAAAATGTTAAAGCCAAGAAGGGGAGTTGTTTTGTTTTTAGCAATCTAGACGCTGCCAAGCCAAAGCACTTGGTTTATTAGCCAACCCTAGGGACAAGGGAAGGTGTAATTTGTTAAAACAGAGCTGGGATTGAGGTACTGAATATCCCAGGACTTGTCTTGTGTTTAGAAAGATCCAGGCCAGACTTCGTAGGTAAAATCATCCTGGCTGATACGGTCCCAGACTTAAAAACTTTCTCTTTTTTCTTTGAGAACTAGCACCCGAAGGTTTCATGGAGTGCCCCCTAGTTCTAGTGTTGTGCGATAGGGTAAACAGTTTTTTCCTTATCTACTTTGTACACACTGTGCATGATCTTATAAACTTCAATCAGGTCACCTCTTAGACGTCGTCGTTCAAGAGTGAAAAGGCCCAACCGTTGCAGCCTCAGATGGTAAGGAAGGTGTTTCAGTCCCCTAATCATTTTGGTTGCCCTCCTCTGCACTTTCTCCAACTCCATAATATCCTTCTGGAGGTATGGCGACCAGAACTGTACACAGTATTCCAGATGGGGCCTCACCATAGATTTATAAAGAGGCAAAATGACACTTGCTGACTTATTTTCTATACCCTTCCTAATGATCCCTAGCATTGAGTTTGCTTTTTTCACTGCTGAAAGACTAATGCCTGTATTTAACTTTTTGGAATACAATAATAGCGTTTTTAGTCTGTGGTTCAGGCGTAACAGAAAAATAAAATAAAAACACTGGGGCTATTGAAAGACTAACTGCTATATTTCTGCTGTGAGCTTTCGTGGATCAAGTCCGCTTTTTCAGACAAAGGACTCCTTCCAACTCCTTTGTCTGAAGAACTGCCATGTTTTTGTTTTATTCACCCGCCCCGCTTCAGTCGAAGTGAACACCTTGCTTTACATCACAGGACTCACACAGGAGAGAAGCCTTTTAAATGCCTTGAGTGTGGAAAAAGCTTCAGTGATAGTGGTAGCCTTGCTAAACATCACAGGACCCACACAGGAGAGAAGCCTTTTAAATGCCTGGAGTGTGGAAAAAGTTTCAGTGTGAGTGGTAACCTTGCTATACATCACAGGACCCATACAGGAGAGAAGCCTTTTAAGTGCCTGGAGTGTGGAAAAAGTTTCAGTGAAAATGGTAACCTTGCATCACATCACAGGACTCACACAGGAGAGAAACCATTTAAATGTCTGGAGTGTGGAAAAAGTTTCAGTCAAAGTGGCATCCTTGCTAAACATCGCATGACCCACACAGGAGAGAAGCCTTTTAAATGCCTGGAGTGTGGAAAATGTTTCAGTGAAAATTGTAGCCTTGCTTCACATCATAGGACCCACACAGGGGAGAAGCCTTTTAAGTGCCTGGAGTGTGGAAAAAGTTTCAGTGTGAGTAGTAACCTTGCTTCACATCACAGGATTCACACAGGAGAGAAGCCTTTTAAATGCCTGGAGTGTGGAAAAAGTTTCAGTGAAAGTTGTAACCTTGCCAAACATCGCAGGACCCACACAGGAGAAAAGCCATTGAAATGCCTGGAGTGTGGAAAAAGGTTCAGTCAAAGATCAAACCTTGCTTCACATTACAGGACCCACATAGAATCCTTTTAAATGCCTGCAGTGTGAAAAAAGTTTAAGTGAAAGTGGTAACTTTGCTTCACATCATAGGACCCACATAGGAGAGAAGTCATTTAAATGCATCCCGGAAAGTAGCATCATGTCATGGAATTGTTATACTGTACTTATATTTATGCTAAGAATATTGATTCTCTTTTGTTAGAATGTGTTAAGCTCTGAAGTATGCTTCTAGTAGCACTTTTGGTGTGTGTTACCAGCAGGTTTGTGAGGAGTTTCACAGCACGATCGCTGTGGCTAGTGGCAAACCATGGCTATAAATCCTGGGTGATCGTTCTCCTTACCTCATCTGTTTTTACGCCGTAACTTAGAGGCCCTAGTTTGGGCCTCTGACTCAAGGCTTTTGGCCCTCCCCACTATGCCCAGGGACGGCACGCAGTCATTCAGCTATCACGCAGCCTTCTTCCAATTAGCAAGGTGAGTACGAGGCAGACATGCTGATATTTAGCCAATTAAGTAACTTTATGTTATCGCAGGTAACCAATAAGAATAGATTGCATACTCTTCTCTGGAATGGCTTTGTCTGTTATTCCTAATAAACTCCGACCGGGCTAGCTTGCCCTGTTGCCTCTTCATGAATCAAGCCTCCGCTGTCTCCTTGATCCCAAAACACAGCACAGGTTAGGATGTCTTGGAAGATGAGCCATATCTGGCCTACACGAGGCCATAACAAGAATGATTTCTATGTTGTCATGAGCTGTAAGGATGCTTGGTTTGCAATTAGAGAAATCCCGTAAAATGTGTCTGAAATGTGTATCTGGGAATGTAATGATCTATGTGTTTCTCACTTTCCCCCCTCACTTTTTTACTTTATACCATTTGGCCTGTTTCATTCATATTATCATCAAATAGCCAGGGCTGTCTGCATCTGCAGATGTTCTTTCTATACACACAGGCACAGATTCACATGGTTTGAATCAAAAGAAAAATGCTTTACTATAAAGCGCTCAAACTAAAAGCAGTTAATGTCTCTCATAAGGTATATGTACAATAAAGCAGTCTGTCACAGACCTTGGCAACCGCCTACGGCATAGTTACTGGTTGTTGAAAAAGTTTGTGCAGCTTGGCAACAAACGAAACGACAAGATAGCTGCTGCTGCCTACAGAATAGTTCAAGCGTTCTTATCAGTAGAAAACAAAGCTATGCTTACAGGAAGCGTTGTTGAGATTCTGGCAGTCTCAGTCTCTGTCTGCCTTCTTGCACGGCTCCACTGGGCAGAGAGTCGTCCAGCTTGCTTTCAGATTTGTTGGGCAGAATGTCCCCTTCTTTGCCAGTTCTGAAGAGACTTGTGTCACAGGAAGACACTATGCAGTTCTCCTTTTACTCCTCCGAAGTGTGGTTGGAAATGGAGTTGCTTATATGTAGTAAAGTTTGCTGAGTCACTTGCTGATTTTAATCAGCTGCATACAGACATTACAGCAGGCTTATAGGTATAGTATACACATTTACCCCATACAGCAGACCTGCCTGGCCATTCCCACCTCCCTCCCACACCATGCCCACCTCCTCCCCCTGCACTCCGGACCGACCAGGAGCTGGGAAGAGGAGAAAGAGGAAGAGCACAGAGCAGCCGCCGCCACTGCTGCTGTAAGGTGGGCAGGGCGTGGGTTGGTAGGCTGGACGGCCCACTCCCGGTACCGGAAATGTTCCCCTTCCCATGTGCCTAGCTCAGTACTGAAGGCGCGCAGGAAGTGTGGAGGTAAAAGCGCAGCTTTTCAGCCCTGTTTGGGCTAGGCACATGGGAAGGGAGTGTTTCCGGTGCTAATGGGAGGGGGGAAGGGCGCAGTGGTGGGCTGGGCGGTGATTGCTAGTCTTTCCCCTTCTGTTGTTTTCCTTTATTACTTTGCACTGTTCATTTAAGAAGGCCTTGTTAACGTCTGCAGAAGTAGACAGCGCTGGCTCTTTGACTTTGAAACAGATGAGCACTGAACCGTAGAGTTGGATACAACTGGCTTTCAAGGGAAACCTTTACCTTTAAACAACGTGGTGGGAGGCCTTTAAATAAAGACAATTGTACTGAGGAAGGTGGCACCGGCTCCACTCCTGACACCCTAGCACTTCTAAAGCAAGACATGGGAAGGAGATAGACATGGGCCACTTGAGGAGGGGGGGAAGAGATCTTGGGGACATGAAAGGAGCCTCATTGGGGCATCCCCAGAGGGGAGTTCCTCCAGCAAAAACCCTTTGGACCGAGAAAGCACCCTTGTGGGCTTCTGACAGGATTTTTTTTAAAAAAACTTCTGAGGGGGCAGGAGGAGGGGGGCGAATGGAAATTGAGAGTAGGGGGGAGTGGGTAGGTGGGCTTTCTGGCTCTTCAGAGCCTGCTGCTGCAAGACATGCCTAGGGAGTGGGTGACCGTAAGCGTAAGGGAGGGCACTTTCCCTCCATCCACCCAACGGCTCCTCAGACCAGGAACCAGCAGGACACGGATGTGAGCCCTCAGAGGGGTCGCTGGCGTCCGCAGAGCTGCCTGACCAGGTGGGGACGGCACCCACTGCCAGGGGAGAGGCAGAGGAGGCTTCCCTCGCCCCAAAGGCCTGTTGGCGGGGGGCGTGCATCCCTCCTCGTGTTGCCACGCCATGGCAGAGGGCAGCGGTGGCCTCCACAAGGGACGGTGGAAAGTTTCCCGGAGCCACTACAGGTGTGGCAACTGGGCCCACTACAGGTGTGGGAGAGCGCAAGGGAGGGTACTTTCCCTTTCCCTCCAGCCGCCCAGCGGCTCCACAGACCAGGAACCAGCATGGCATGGACACCCTCAGAGGGGTCACTGGCAAAGCTGTGGTATTTAGCACAGAAAGGGTGGATTGGGAATACCAAATATAGATACCTATTATAAGGCGTTTCAATTTAAAAATGTGAAAATATTAATGAAAGAAGACATGATATGGGAGGAAATGGAGATGAAAGAAGTGAAGCAGGTTGGCAAAGCAATTTTTTTGGACAAAATATTAATAAAAATTGAATTTAAAAATAGATTGATAAAAACATTGAATTTATGGAAGGAATTGAAAAGGAAGTTAGCACCAGATGTGTCTCCAATTACAGAAATGGAAGATTTGAGGAATTTTCCATTGAAGTTGGATAGGAAGGTGAGGGATGTATTTCTGAAAAAATCCTGCTGAAGGATTGGATTCAGATATGTAAAAGCAAAGAAAAAAGATTGAGAATTTATGAACAATTGAATTTGGACTGGTTTCAAGTCATTTTATTGAATAAATGGAATAATAAATATTTTTTGGAGACCAGCTTAATAAGAGAAAGGACAGATTTTGAAGAGTTGGTATTTAAAATGAGAAAAGGAGAGGTAGGAATTAAGGGCCTTGTTAGTAAATTGTATAAAATGTTAAATGGTGATAACGGATCACAGGAAACATTAAGAAAAAAATGGGGAAAAGATTTGATTATTAGAATTTCGGAGGAAAGTTGGAGGTATAAATGAAAAAAAAAAGAATTATGAGATTATGTCTGTGAGAGTTATGGAGCATAATTATAAAATGTTGTGGAGGTGGTACCTGACACCGGTTAGGTTAAATCAGATGGATTGTACTAAAACGAAAATGTGCTGGAGATGTAAGACTTTCGTGGGGACTTATGAACAAAAGTGGTGGAGTTGGGATGTGGTTAAGCTTTTTGGCTTAAAATTGAAAATGAGATATCACAAATAATGGGTAGTAACTTTAAGCTGGAGTCAGGTACTGCCTTATTGATGGAATTTGATAATATGAATATGGAAGAACATAATATAGAACTATTAACAATAATATTAACAACTGCAAGACAATGTATTGCTAGAAATTGGAAGAATGATTCCATAGTGGATATAGAGGAATGGTATAGAGAAATGTGGCATCTTGCACTTAATGATAAGCTAACATGGGAATTGAAAATAAAAAGAGGTATGACAGATAAAAACAAACTTGGAATCATCTGGAAACCATTTCTGGTTTATACACTGTCTGAAGGTATGTAGAAATCTGATTCATGTAAAGATCTCTTCTCAATCAGTTTCATGAAGCAGCAGTTTATATCCTCAGATCTTTTAAGAGAGAAACTTAAGAGTCCACGAAGTCCAGCTTCATTAGGGTCAGAGTAAGGAAAGAACAGAGAGAGACAGAAAACACGACTGCAGTCTTTGGCTGAACAAAGGATACTAATCGCTTCTCTTTATTCAAGCAGAGTATAACAGAAAAGAAACTTAAGCTACATAATCAATCAGAATGTCAGAACCCAAATAAGGAGAGATAAGGAGCGTTGTCTCTCATGCAAGCAAAGAGGCTTTTGTTTACAAAATGTGTCAGAAAACAGGAGACAGAAACCAGATACATTCCTACATGTCCTCCTTTTTCATTTAAATTTGAGAGAGAGAGAGACGGCTAATCATACCCCTGCATGTCATCATACTCCATAACTACTCCTCCATATACATCATCACTGTCCTCCTGGACATCGTACCACTCCTGACTCATGGTACTTTGTTCCGGAGGATGATACCTCATTGAGTACAATTGCCGTCGTGCAAAACCCGATGTCTCCCTTCTACGCAGTGGACATGTGTTACACATAGAAATAAGATTAGGAATACAATAAATGCAAAAACACAAAGGTATAAGGCAGATAATAATAATGAACCCATAAAAGAAAACTTGTCTAAGGACAGACAAATCAGGCAACCAAGAAGTCACCCAATCAAAGAGATTAATATCAGTGCGTACATTGTTAGTAATGCTCTCCTGTAAAGTCTGAAGTTCTTTCTCAATAGTATTATTCAGATCCTGGAATTTTACCTGACATCCCTGGTTCCCGACCAGTTTACAAAATCCTCCGGATTTTGCTAACAGGTAATCTATGGCCAGTCTGTAAGGTAAAATAACCCAATGCTGCACATTGATATTGTCCTGGATGGAAATTCGTGGCAACTCCATTAAAAAAGAACCACATGTTAGGATCCTTGATTTGCCATCCATTGCAAATTGAACCACTATCTATAGCAGAATAATCAGGAGTAAACATAGGAAACACATCATATATATCTTCAATAGTAGTGTTAAACAAGGTATAATTAAGCTTATAAGAACTGTTATAACTATCCCAGAACCAAAAATAATCATCACAACCCGTATAATTGCCTACATTCAGCAAAACCCTTTTTGCTTGAGTCCAGTGCCTCCATTTACTATTCCAGACTCCAGAACTATGACAGCAGAAACAAAGCCCTTTAGTGTATTTCTTGAACGTCATGCTTCGCCAGCGGGTGTTGTTAAATTGTTCTGGAGGATTAGAGAAGAGTGTAGACCTATCAAGATGTTGCAAATGTCCAATAACCAACTCTGGCGTGTTGAACAATGCTGGAAGAAAGGCCATTTGAGACACTGCCAGTGGATGCTCATAGTATAACGTTGCATTCTTACCATGAACCTCAAACATATAGTTAGCATGACGAATCCAAAAGTTGGGGTTCCCCCCATGAGGTATTGTTCTTACAGCTGGAAGCACAGTAAGAAAGAAAAGAACAAATGTCAGCACATTTAGTTTACTAGTGAACTACCATCCTGGAGCTGAGTAACCTTCTCTCTCCATGGGCGGATCGCTCAAGCAGGAATCCACACAGGTCCTGAGGTTGTAGAAACCGCTGCGTATCCTCGTCCCCAGGTGATTAGAGGTACAGGACCCTTCCACTCAGGATCGGGTTGCTGCCGGTAAACGACCAATGGCTTAGGAAGACACTCCTCGGTCCTGAAATGCAATTCGACTGGAGAGTGTGACCTGTTATGGGGAGCAAGAAGAAAATTAAGAGTATACAGTACTTTAGCAACAGCTGTAGGTATTTCAGCCACAGGAACCCCTCTATCTCCCACTTGCTTGTGTAACAAAATTTTTGAATGTCAGTGGGCTCTTTCAACAATCGCCTGTCCAGTCGAGTTATAGGGTATTCCATGGGTTAGCTTAATGTCCCACTGACGGCAAAAGTCCTGAAAGGCAGAAGAAACATATGATGACCCATTGTCTGTCTTAAGGCTTTTAGGTTTACCCATTACCACAAACGAACGAATGCAATGTTGTATAACATATCTGGATGTTTCACCCCGTAAGGGTGTAGCCCATATAAATCCAGAGAAGGTATCAACAGTCACATGTAACTTAGAAAGCGGAGCCAAAGCAGGTACTTGCGTGACATCCATCTGCCATAGCTGATTAGCTTCTGTTCCTCGAGGAGTAACAGCATCAAATGGCAGGAATATAGGAGACTTTGTACAGGAAGCACAGGACGACACAATGTCTCTAGCCTGTGACATAGGAATGGAAAATCGTTTATGCAAAACCTTAGCGGATTGATGAAACATTGCATGACTGTCAATGGGGTTGTCAAAGAGAGAAAAAACCTCAGCAGAGTCTCGGAGAGCAGAATCTGCTCGTGCATTGCCCTCCGTCAAATAACCTGGGATCCTTGTGTGAGAGCGTATGTGGGCAATGAAGAATGGGACCGTACGGTTAGAAAGAAAACCTTGAAGCTGTTGGAATAAAGCAAAAAGATCCCTATCCATCGATGGAGACAAATAAGCTTGAGCTAAAGTAAAGACAAGGCGGTAAACATATTGAGTATCCACAATCAGGTTAAAAGGCACATCAGAAAACGTAGAGAAAGCAAGTATGACCGCTGCCAGTTCCGACCGCTGGGCCGATGCTTGAGGTCCTGTAAAAATAACCTCCCATTCCCCAGTAGGACCCTGCCATGTAAGGACTCCACGGGAGGGGGAGCCATCCGAGAAAAGAGTAACGGCATGCAAGATAGGTTGCATGCAAAGCGGGGATGACAGGGAGTAAGAAGTGAGATTCAGCAAGGTAAACCGCTTATCTTTGGGGGGGTTAAATTTAACTTGTCCCACAAAGTCCGCCATGGCCACCTGAAATGCCTCAGAATGCTGTAGCAAGGCGGTTAGCTGATCCTGCGAAAAAGGAAAACAAACAAAGTCAACGTCATAGCCAGTCAAATGCTTTGCCCTAGTACGGCATTTGAGGAAAAGATCAGCAATCGCATCAGGCAGGCGATAACAGTTTTTCGAGGGAGTGTGCGCCAAGTGAAGCCATTCCACGATGGCCACCTTCTGAGCATTGACAGGCGCGAACAACACAGCAGTGGGCAGCCTCGGTGTAGGAAGAAGAGCGCATGCCAGCGCAATGGTGCCTGAGGGCACCCGATCCACAGCGATGGTATGCAGCTTTTCGTTGAGGCGTTGAAGAGCTGTACGCATCTCCGTTGTGCAGGGAATGATGTCCGCTGGAGAAGTGTGTCCAGAAAGAGCAGCAAAGAGTGGTGACAGTTCCTCCGTGCTCAGGGCCAAGAAAGGACGAGCCCAATTTATGTTCCCTAGCAATTGTTGCAATTGTACAAGAGTGAACTGCTCTGGAATAGCTATTGTTGGCAATAGCGGAGTTGAAGCTGTAGCTGAGAGCCTATGTCCCAGATATTGGAATGGATACATCCGCTGTACTTTTTCAGGAGCTATGATCAAGCCCGCTTGTTGCAGAATGTCTGCTAGGTCCTGCAGGTGTTTCTCCGTGACTTGTGGACCATGTAATAAAATGTCATCTGTGTAATGATAGACTTTAACCTCTGGATGACGTTGCCTGAAAGGTTCCAAAGCCATGTTCACAAAATGTTGGCATAGAGTCGGCGAGTTGGCCATACCCATAGGCAAGACACACCATTCAAACCGTTGAGTAGGATGTTCATTATTGTATACTGGCAATGTAAATGCAAATTTTTCTCTGTCTTGTGGCGCTAGCAAGATTGTATAAAAACAGTCCTTCAAATCTATAACCATGAGTTGATGATCTTCCGGAATCATGTTCGGATTAGGGAGTCCAGATTGTAGAGGTCCCATTGGCAAGATGTGCTCATTAACTTTTCTCAAATCATGCAACAATCTCCATTTTCCAGACTTCTTTTTCACCACAAAAATTGGAGAGTTCCAAGGACTAGTGGTTGTTTGAATATGTCCCAGATTTAATTGCTCCTGTACAAGGGCCTCCGCCGCCTGGAGCTTTTCTCTTGAGAGCGGCCATTGATCCGTCCACACTGGCGGGGTGTTTTTCCATTGTAGTGGAAGTGCATGCAACGGCGCTGCAGGGGAGGCCCGTATCAAAAATTTGTCTGCAAGGTACACCCTGTTTTAGCCAGGAGATCCCGGCCCCACAGAGTAATAGGAATATCCATAATCAGGAGGTGAAGAGAAACTTTTGTTTCCCCTGAGGTCTCAAAGACGATTGGATGAACACTCTGCTGTGCTGGCTCGTACCCGCCCGCCCCATAAACTTCCCTACAGGGGCGGACGGCCCATCCAGTCGGCCAATCTTTTTTTGCCACCACTGAAATATCGGCTCCTGTATCGACCAATCCAGACACTGAACGTCCACCCATAATCAGCGAGCGGGTCGGTCTATCCTTGGTGATTTGTATCACCGCCATAGCTGCTGTTACAGTCCCCTCCTGGGATGGAGTTGCAGTGGTCCCTAGTGGGAGCAGACGAAGGCGTCCTACAGGTTGTCCCTTAGGCAGGGTGAGATGTTGCGTGGCTGATGCAGGGATGACAATTTCTTGGTGACCCAACGTAACTGACCCTGCTGCAATGTGTACAGAATCGGGTAAGGCGTCTGGGCAAGGAAGAACGATGCCCATCATGCCCTGGGGAATAATATCAACCATTGTGGGAAGAGCCTCCACGCACCCTGGCATAGCAAAGGTACAGTCCTTAGATAACCTCAATAATAGTCCTTCTTTTAGAGGATGGTTTTTTCTATATCGTGAAATCATTTCTTGGGCAAGTTCCATATCTTCTGCCATCTCTTCCAAAACTTCCTGTATTGCTTCCTCACTGACCTCTGGTAGCCCTATTATTTTGCCTGGGCCCGAGCCTGGCCTGCACTCCCATTTCCCTGCTGCTGTGGAGAAAAGTCAGAGTCTTTGTGCTGAGCAGCTGAGGAGTTGGCATTAGGATTTGAGCGGCACTGATTGGCCCAATGGTACCCTTTCTGGCAAATGGGACACTTCCTTGAAGGGCGTGCTGCCTGCTTTTGACATTGTGCTTTAAAATGCCCTTCTTTTCCACAACCAAAACAACGTTTGTTTTGAGCCTGAGTTGTGGGCAATTGAACTGCAGCTGCCAGAAGTTGAGCCTTGTAACTGTGAGTCCCCACATTTTGACAAACTTTCATCATGTCTGCTATAGATGTTCCTGGCCTAGCATAAACAGCTGTCAGAGCGCCCTTACAATCCTCATTGGCATTTTCAAAAGCCAGTTGTTTCATGAGCATTTCCCGTGCCGGGACACTTTCCACCTGGCGGCTGAGGGCAGTCATGAGTCTGTTAATAAACTCAGTGTAATCCTCTTTAGGGCCCTGCCTGATTGCTGCAAATCCAGCAACTGAGCTATCTCCTTTGGAAGGAATCTTACTCCAGGCACGCATGACTATCTGTGCAATATCTCCCAGCTGGGCATCAGTGAGTGCCAACTGCTGTGTGGGGTTGGCAAAATTTCCCTCCCCACATAACATATCCATCGTGAGTGCAGGGCGTGTATGATGTACCTCCCAAGCCACATCCCTCCATTCTTGCAAGCAGAGCATAGCTTCTGCAGGAGGCAGGAGTGCTTTGATCATCTGTTTCCAATCCACTGGTAGCAATTTTTGAGAAGCAATGGCTTCCAACAGAGCTTTTGTAAAAGGTGCATTAAACCCATAGTCACGTATGCTGACTCTTAGTTCCTTCAGATATTTGTAATGGAGGGTTTCATATCTATCTGGGACTGCCAGTGCATTGCCAACAGCCGGAGCCCCCCTTATCACTGGGTATATCTCAGTAGATTGCACGTCCAGCACAGCTGCAGTTAAAGCAGCAGAGAACTGTGTTTTGGTAGGGCTAAAAGTGCTTGATTGCTGCAAGGCAGGATATAATGTCCCATCTCCTTTTCCACCTCCACCCCCATCAGGGGGCTGTTGTTTCTCATATGATGGAGGGGCAGTTGCACTCCCTCCCTTGGCTGGAGGCAAAAGCTGTGGGAGGGGGCCATCAAGCCTCTGAGAGAATAACATATTTCTTGGAGTAAGTCTTTGAAGGCAGTTTCTAACTTCCTCCCACGTAAATTGAACTGATACAAAAATTCTCTCATGCTTTTGCAATTCTTTCCCCACTTGATTCCACTGTTTTAAGTCCAAACATTCATATTTAAACCAATGACAGTTTATTCTATAGCTTTGACTAGCTTTTGTATCTCCTTCTCATCAGCCTTTCACCCATTGTTATTCAAAAGATCTGAGATATCTTTACAAAGTTCCTGCATTTGCGAAGTAAGCACGCATCCCATGATAAAAAAAATAATGTTTTTCTTTTTCTTTTGTCACTCACCTAGTGTGGGACCCAAAGTTGACTTTGGATGAATTTCGAGCGCTCGATTTATGACCTTCCCGGTCGGGGTGAATGAGACCTTGTCCCGGTCGATTAGGTGATAATTAGGTGCTAATTGCTGAAGCAGATCTCTTCAAAGCATTCCTTTGAATTTCATTCAATGGCCTCGCGACGGGGCACCAGTTGTAGAAATCTGATTCATGTAAAGATCTCTTCTCAATCAGTTTCATGAAGCAGCAGTTTATATCCTCAGATCTTTTAAGAGAGAAACTTAAGAGTCCACGAAGTCCAGCTTCATTAGGCTCAGAGTAAGGAAAGAACAGAGAGAGACAGAAAACACGACTGCAGTCTTTGGCTGAACAAAGGATACTAATCGCTTCTCTTTATTCAAGCAGAGTATAACAGAAACGAAACTTAAGCTACATAATCAATCAGAATGTCAGAACCCAAATAAGGAGAGATAAGGAGCGTTGTCTCTCATGCAAGCAAAGAGGCTTTTGTTTACAAAATGTGTCAGAAGACAGGAGACAGAAACCAGATACATTCCTACAAAGGTAAAGGTAGCAGACCAGCCCCAAGTCACATGAGTTTTTGGTTATAATATGTGATGCTGGGCAGCTCTGCAACTCCCAAGGCAATGTACATAGCACTGGGGTATTATCTTATGTTTAGATTTGTTTTTCTTTGTAAGGTAGTCTATTTTTCACATTGTTGTTGTTGTTCAGTCGCACAGTCGATTCCGACCCTTTGCGACCCTATGGACCATCGTTCTCCAGGCACCCCTGTCCTCCACCATCCCCCTCAGTCCTCCCAGTTCTGTGCCCGTTGTGTCTATAATACCATCTATCCATCTCATCCTTGGCCTCCCCCTTCTTCTTTTGCCCTCCACCTTTCCCAACATCACGGCCTTCTCAAGTGAATCCTCCCTTCTCATTTGATGCCCAAAGTACTTTAGCCTCATCTTTACTATTTGACCTTCCAATGAGCAGTCAGTGTTGATTTCTTCTAGGATTGACCTATTTGTTCTCCTCGCTGTCCAAGGTACCCTCAAAACTCTCCTCCAACACCACATTTCAAAGGCATCTATTCTTCTGCGTTCAGCTTTCCTAATTGTCCAGCTCTCACATCCGTACATTACCACTGGGAATACCATTGCTTTGACTATTCTAATTTTTGTTTTCAAGGTGATGTCTCTGCTTTTCACTATGTTCCCCAGGTTTCTCATGGCTTGTCTCCCTAGAATCAGCCTCCTCTTTATTTCATGGCTGCACTCCCCATCTGCAGTGATCACTGAAGCTTTTTCCACACTCAAGGCATTTAAAAGGCTTCTCTCCTGTGTGAGTCCTGTGATGTAAAGCAAGGTGTTCACTTCGACTGAAGCTTTTCCCACACTCCAGGCATTTAAAAGGCTTCTCTCCTGTGTGAATCCTGTAATGTGAAGCAAGGTTACTACTCACACTGAAACTTTTTCCACACTCCAGGCACTTAAAAGGCTTCTCCCCTGTGTGGGTCCTGTGATGTGAAGCAAGGCTACCACTTTCACTGAAACTTTTTCCACACTCCAGGCATTTAAAAGGCTTCTCTCCTGTGTGGGTCCTGCAATGTTTAGCAAGGCTACCACTCTCACTGAAGCTTTTTCCACACTCCAGGCATTTAAAAGGCTTCTCTCCTGTGTAGGTCTTGTGGTGTGTAGGAAGGCTTCCACCTTTACTGAAGCGTTTGCCACATTTCAAGCCTTGGAACTGCTTCTGCCCTGAATTTGTTTTTTCACGAACTGTAATATATCCTCCTAGTTGAAAAGTTGCTTTATATTCCATATCAGCAGTTTTGCGGGGAAAAGCAGATAATTGCCTAGTTTGTAAATTCAGATAAAGTTGAAGTCTAATGAAGAATCAATTCTGGAGAGTATCTAGAGAATCATTTGTAAAAACACTGCCCTCCACTCTTCGGTTGGTCCTGGTAACCTTTGAATTTCCACTGTGATTCCTTTCTTTTGTGTTCCCACTGTTCCTGGGGAAGTAAGAAAGATTATTTGGAAATGTGCAAAGAAGCTATAGAAGACTCAGCAACACAAAACCCCACCCCCTACAATACTTTGGTGGAAGAAAGCTAACTCCAATTCCATGGAGAAACTTCTATGGTGTTTATTTATACTGTATTAGAAAGCCAGTGTATTCCTGTGCCAGTGGAAGTGAGAAAGCATGCAAAACTTCATCCTGAATAATTGGATGCACATTAGAAGACAATATTTGAAAATCTTTCATGACAACTGCTCTCAGTACCAAGAAATATCAAGTGCTTTATTGCTGATACCTCCAAACCAAGGTGCCCAAACTTTTCGCTCTGCAGGCCTGACCATGTCCCCAGACAGCTGATTGGGCCTGACCGTGGAAGAGGTGCATTTCTGACAGCCGTAAATGCACCCACTTCCGCTTTTATCACAGGTGAGGGTGCATTTACGCATGTGCAGGTGTGTTTTACATTTGATATAAATGTGACCACTTCCACTTTGGTGTTTGGCAAGGGCAGTGGGGGGGGGGGACGTGAAATGATGTTGGAGGGTGGCTGTTAGTTTGGGCACAAAATAATAAAAGACAAAAACGTACAATCATAAGAAACCTTAATACCAAACCCACTAATGCAAAAAAAAAAAAAATTAAAACATTTTAATAATACTGCATCAACAATATGTTCTCCACCACCATGGGTTGTTTTTATCGTATCCATATGTCCCTCTAAAAATTATCCTTTTTATGACTTCTTAATTCCTTTTCATGCTGTTTATAGCTTCTACTAACAGGGGTACCTGGCTTTGCCTGCGTGGGGGACCCAACATGGGGCATGGAGCGACCCGGGCAAAATACATCCACACGACACATCCACACAATACACCCACACCCACGCATGACACACTCACAACACACACAGTTCACACACAACCCATTCCCACCAATGCCATCCACTGCACACACGACACAACACACACATCACACAATACAACTAACACCAATACACACAACACACACCAATACATACCCCACCCAAACCCAACGCTCACGTCACAACACACCCATACAGCACACACTGACACAACACACACACAATAACCCCCAGACACAGTACACACTCCACACACACACAACCCACACTCAGCCCACTCACACCAATCCCTCCCACTGCACGCACATACAACACAACACAACACCAACACACACACAATACACACATCATACAATACTCTGCACATGTTCTGAGTTCAATCAGGACTGGGATGAAGGTTGACTGAGCCTTCTATCCTTCTGAAATTGGTAAAATGAGTACCCAGCATGTTGGGGCAAAATATTATGTCAACTGTCCAGAGACTGCACAAGCACCATGGAGTATATAAATGTTATTGTTACTGTTATCAAGAAGCGGATTCGTAGGATACCTAAGAGACAGTGTCACCCCAAAAACATCTGTCCATCCCACCAGAGCAGACCGGAGAGGCTCTCTCAAGATACCATCAGCTAGAGAGGCCTGACTCTCTGACACAAGGAGGGCCTTTTCACTGTCCTACGGAACCTCATACCAACCGAGTTACACTTCCAGACTGAGCTGTTGCCCTTCGGGAAAGAGCTGAAAACCTGAGTGCACGGCTGCCACTGACTCATGCATCCAAAAACAGTGAGATAATGAGGGGTTTTTTTTTAAAAAAGTGAGAAAAAAGTGAGTTTTTGCCCCAAAAGGTAAGTAGATAGTGAGTAAATCCATAGCAATTTTCGTTTTTTTGGGCCGTTTATCGGCTTTATCAATCAGCAGAAATGAAGCAAACCAATAAAATTTCCAATAGTATTGTTATCAATGTATAATTTTGGATTGGACACTCAAAAATAATAAACATGAAATCAATACAATATTTAAGAAACTTTATTTCTTTCAAAATTTGCGAAAAATAAAACAAGGCTTATGTCATTATGGACTTCTTGACTAGAAAAAAGAAGCCTAAAACAAATGATACTGACATACTGGCACATAAGAATTAAGAACTGATGTCATCAATAAAATTGACGAGAAGTCATCAGTCTTGAAGGTAAATCTAACTGTCGGGGCCGTCGCTTCCCATGATACTTGAAGAGTTTTTCAAGTAAGGAGGAGATGCGTTTCTGGATCTTCTTCCTCAGTGGCTCCGCCTGCTTTTTGTGAAGGTCTTCGGCCCAGGATCGCATGCTGCAGGCACCCTTGAGCATAATTTTAGCTATTTTTGCAATTTTCAGATCGCCCATGCCCACAGCAGTTTTAAGCTTTTGGTTGGCTTCATCAATTGGATTATCAGAAGCTTGTCTCTTCTGTTCTTCGGTTTCTTTCGCCTTCCTTAAATCTTGCAATTTTACTAGGCCCTTTTCTTGAATTTACGCTCTTCCCTCCTCTTCTTTCTCGCACCGAATATTTTCCTTCTCCTTTTTTCTATGCTCTTCCTCTGCATCCTTGCACTTGTCCTCTAAATTATCTAAATATTTGCTGTGAGAGCCAGCTGCCGCTTTAAGAAGCGTGTGTGTAATGGGGACAGCTTCAGCTCGTCTACCAAACTCCTTCATACCATCACAGATGTTCAGTTGGGCATTCAGGGTGCACTCTTCCATTACGGCTTGGTCTGCCAGAAGTTGGCTTCTCGATTACAAAAATCCACGTTCCACATCCGAACTTCCATGAGCCGTTGGTAGTCCTGCCATGACTCCCCGCTCGCATAAATACCGCAACATGCATGAGACAGCCAAACATGGCGCTGAAAACCCTGTCGAGTATGAGATGCTTAGTGTATATCTTAGTGACATGAGGGGAGCCCTACTAACTCATGGTGTCCATGAGGTATATAAATTTGTGTAGCCTGGTGCTTGCTGGAAGCATCGTATTGCCATGGATTTTTAAAGATGGTCTTGTAGATGAAACCTAGAGGGAGGAAAGAGAGGGAAAAACAACTCTCCCATGAGGGGGGATGCACATAGAGAAATATAGCTGGCATATGAACAATGAGTTGAATACCAGGTAATGGATATTGACTATCCTTTCATCCATAATGGTGGGAAGGTAACAGCGTTCCGTGCGCTCCGGTGTCTAGTCATGCCTGCCACATGACCACGGAAATGTCTGCAGCAGCAGACAGGGCTTGCTCTTCGGCTTTGAAACAGAGATGAGCACTGCACCCTAGAGTCAGATACGACTGGCTTTCCAGCAAGGGAAACTTTTACCTTAGGATAAGAAGGCATGTTAGAAAATGGCTGGTTGCAAGGCCTGAAGAGCCTGAGCTGTATCAGAGTCCTCCATTTTGAAAAGGCATGTTAGATCAAGGCTGGTTGCAAGGCCCGAAAGAGCCTAGGCTGTAGCAGGCCTTAAGAAGAAAAGGCACATTTTCTAGGCCTTAGGAAGAAAAGGCGCAATAGAAATGCCTGGTTGCATGGCCTGAAAGCATTGAGGAGCCATTAATATGCTCCTTGTCTAACAATAAGACAGTTTGCAGTAGCATTGCTATGATGCAATGTGGAGCCATTAATATGCCCCCGTCTAACAATAAGACAGTTTGTAGTACCTATCAAGTAAACAGTAATTAAACACTTCAAAGAAACAGACATTATAAAATCTAGTAGTCTCCTGAAAGACTGCTTTATTCCTCTTTTAACAAGAGGAATTGTAGATCCAAAATTAGAGTTGAAAAACATAGTTTGAAAGAGGCAAAGAACAAGACTTACATTGATCCCTCTCTGGAGGATTGAAGAGACCTGCTGGAGTCACTGAGAATAGAAAATATCGGGCGGGTCCTCCTCTAACAAATTTTCCCTCCTTTTTTCAAAGCTCTGGTATAGTCCGGAATGGGAGTTCTGCGCAAGCACAAACCCCAAACGTGTGGATTCACAACGTCTCGAAGAAGACAAAACTATTTTTACATGGAATGTGTCGTTTCGTTAAAAAAGTGAGAATAGTGAGTAATTTCACACAATAGTAAGGGACAATTGAAAATAGTGATTAATAGTGAGAATAGTGACTCAGTGGCAGCCCTGCCTGGATGGCAAAGCAGGTGTGGGGCACCAGTGGCATGGTGACCCCCTCCCTGCTGGCTCATATAGTGTAGGCCTCTCCGCTTTTTAGCTGCTTTTTAAGTCACTTTTTAAACTGTGATTATTTAAATAATTGATGGGGTGGGTGTTTACTACCATGAGTTCCCGGGACACAACCCGGCCAAAGGAGGGGCCATTCCACCTCACTGCCGCTACCTAGTGTTGCGGCAAGAGTTGGAGGGGGTCATCACTCAACACACACAGAAACATCACACGTGACACAACACCCCCACACAGCACACACCATACACCCCCACACACAAAAACCCGACACAAAACCCATAGCACCACAGCCACACACATCAAACACGAGACAACACAAGCGCACAACACACAAACCCTCAACACCCACCACACCCAAGACACAACACACAGAGACAACATATACAACACCTCCCCCACACGACACACCCACACTACCCCTACACACACAATACACCCACACGCACAAAACACATGACACGATATACACACACCCAACACACACACCGCAGCCACACACATCACAGAACACACACACACACTGATTCCCTGTCCTTACCGCCACTGTGCCGTATCCAGCATCGCCCCAGGCTGGGGCACCCCAGGTGGCAGAGGTCGTGGCACACCACCAGGCCGGCGGGAGCAGTGGAATAATAATGGGTCGGGTGCAGGCTCAGGGCAGGGAGGGAAGTGCGGCCCGGCGACCAGGCAGGCAACAGGTATTGACCGTGTTGGGACCCAAGCCTGGGTGAGGAGAGACCAGGGCATGACACAGCCAGGCCCCCTAACCCCCTGTTGCCTTATCTTCTATGCATGCTTGTCACCCTCGTGGTGGTCCCGGTGGTGCCAGACAGGCCTGGATGAGGGGAACCCCCAAGGGCGCCTCCTCCTTCATCTCCAACCCAGCAGCTGAGGCCTGGATAGCTTTGCGAAGCCTCCACTCCTGGGAGTTTGTATTTCTGTGAGGGGACATGCTGCCCTGGTGCTTCCTGGGGATCGTAGTTCCTTGGGTGGCTGGCTCCCATTGAGAAGAATGGAGAACGGGACTACAGCTCCCAGCGGACTCTCCTTAAACTCCACTGTCCAACTGCCTCCTCGGAGGGGCGTGCTGTCCATGAGCACAAAGGTTGTTGGGAGCAATAGTCCCACTCTCCATTCTTCTCAATGGGGGCTGGCCACCCAAGGAACTACGATCCCCAGGATGCACCAGGGCCACTCTTCCATTGCTGTTTGGTGTCTGCCTGCCGGCAGAGGGGGGTTACTTTGCGGCCCGTTTTCAGGGTGACAAACCCCGAAATGGGCTGCTGCTCCCCCGCCCCGGCCTGGCCATGCGCACTAGCTAAGCAGGTGCAAGGTTTCTGGGGGTGTGGGGTCCACAGTGTGGTGGGTTAGGGGTAACAAACCTTAGGACAGGTTGATTTTAGTTATATAGATAGATTAAATTAAGGGTTTTAAATATTGCAATGTTTTATTTTGTTGTTGTTATGCGGCCATAGTTGCTCGTTCAAATTGGATGGCAGTACATAAATTTGAAATAATTATAAATAAACAAATGGAGTGTGCATTCACACATGTGAGTGAATTGTGTTGGTGTTAAGCAAAACTCCTTGAAGATTTTGCCAAAGTAAAACTCAGTACTGCTGAGGCAACATGATAACCCATCATGCTCGAAGCTTTTTCTGACAGAGATAGGAGAGATTCTCCTTAATGCTATTCTTCCCTAATGCTATTTATGTAATAGGTGTATTACAAACACCCTCCTATCTTATTCTCCTCAAACAACCCCTCTCAAAATAAAGTATTCCCCTGTTTCTCTGAGGCCTAGGGAGTTTGGAATTGTTTTCTAAGAAAATTTCTTCACAACCCTTATACTTTTCAAGAAAAACAAACTCTACAGAGTTTCAAAAACTGGGGCAATTAAAGGAATGTATCAAGCAAAAATGGCCACGATAAAAGACAAAAACAATAGGGACATAACAGATGCAGAAGAGATAAAGAAAAGATGGCAAAAATTTGCAGAAGAACTCTACAAAAAGGACCTTAATGTCCCTGACAACCACAATGGTGTGATCATTGACCTTGAGCCAGACATCCTGGAGAATGAATTCAAGTGGGCCCTGTAAGGAATGAATGTACTTAGGGTAAAATGGATGTATGAGGTAATGGATGTATGAGCGTTGAGTAAAAATGGATATAAAAATTGCCTTTGTAAAAGTGCAGCACAACGAAAGGAATAACTATTTGAGGCAAAGGGCTTTGAAGCCACTGTTTCTTTAAGTATTCTGCAGTCACACAAAAATAAAGGTTCTTGATCAATAAAGTTTCTTTAATCCATCAATTGTGTTATATCTTTTATCAATTAGAACATAAAACAGATGTCTTCTCACAACTAGAACGTAAAACAGATATCTTCTCTCTACCATAAACTGTATCTTTTTTCGTAACTCAAAGTTTCTCAAAACTGATTATGTGCTCAAGTCCAAAGCAATGTAAAAATGTAGCGGTTATAGTTTTTTCACAATGTTTTTCACAATATCCACAAAAATCTAGACCACATAAGTCTCCAAGCAGTGCGGTAATCCCCTAAATTCATTCACTTCTTGAGCACATATCAGCTGCTGTCGTTTTTAATTACAATAAGCTGTCTCGAAGCCCACCCGGTTTGGAGGCTTTTTACTTTTTTCAGGAGAATAAATGAAAATTTTTATATGTGGAATTAACGAACTAAGTGTACAATACGTCATTCAATAACATCCACCAACTACATAAAGCTTATATTTGTTGTTCAGTCGCACAGTCGACTCCGACCCTTTGCGACCCCATGGACCATTTTCCTCCAGGCGCCTCTGTCCTCTACCATCCCCCTCAGCCCTTCCAGCTCTGTGCCCATTGTGCCTACAATACCATCTAGCCATCTCATCCTTGGCCTCCCCCTTCTTCTTTTGCCCTCCACCTTTCCCAACATCAATGCCTTCTCAAGTGAATCCTCCCTTCTCATTTGATGTCCAAAGTACTTTAGCTTCATCTTTACTATTTGACCTTCCAATGAGCAGTCAGGGTTAATTTCTTCTAAGATTGACCTATTTGTTCTCCTCGCTGTCCAGGGGACTCTCAAAACCCTCCTCCAACACCACATTTCAAAGGCATCTATTCTTCTGCGTTCAGCCTTCCTAATTGTCCAGCTCTCACATCCATACATTACTACCGGGAAAACCATTGCTTTGACTATTCTAATTTTTGTTTTCAAGGTGATGTCTCTGCTTTTCACTATGTTCCCCAGGTTTCTCATCGCTTGTCTCCCAAGAATCAGTCGCCTTTTTATTTCACGGCTGCAATCCCCATCTGCAGTGATCTTTGATCCTAAGAAAGTAAAATCTGTCACTGCTTCTACTTCTTCCCCGTCTATTTTCCAGGAACTGATGGGGCCTGTTGCCATTATCTTGGTTTTCTTGATATTGAGTCTCAAGCCAGCTTTTGCATTCTCTTATATTGCATAACATATACTTCAGAGATACCCCGTCTCCAATGGGAAAGAAAGAACTCGCCGCACTTGGGGCTCGCCTCTCCAGCGAGTTCTTTTTTCCCCGCCTCCTCCGGCCGGCTGCCGGTCTAGCTCCGTGGGGCCTCCCAGCCCCGGCGTCGGCGGAAGCAAGGTGAGGCAGGGCCAGAGGGAGGCGGGGCCAGTGGCCGCAGCTGACTCCCACCCCGGCCTATTATTATTATTATTATTATTATTATTATTATTATTATTATTATTATTATTATTATTATTTGTTGCCCTGCTCTGACGATGATCCTGAGGACTTGGAGTTGGGCTCCGACGTGGTTGTTGAGCCCACTCCTTGCTAAATCCTGTTTAAGTTGTTGAGCCAAAGGCTCCTCTTAAAGTTCTGTCAGTTTCCTGTGTTTCTTTGACTTTGCCCTGCAGTTTGTGCAATGTATCTCTATGGGAACGACGTTATACAAAGCATTGGTGGTAATAATTTGGACATTGTAAGAGGCATCACGGCTAGGATTTTGCATGCCTCATACAAAGTCCAAATCCGTATAAAGTCTATACTTGTGGAACCAAGTTATGACGTTGTATGAGGTATAACTGTATGTTCCAATTCCGAAGAAGGGCAATGCTAAAGAATGTTCAAATAATTGTAAAATTGCACTCATCTCACACACTAGCAAGGTCATGCTCAAGATCTTACAAGCTAGGCTTCAGCAGTAGGTTGTATCAAGAACTTCCAGAAGTACGAGCTGGGTTGTGAAGAGGCAGGGGAACTAGAGACAAAATTGCCAACATTCGCTGGAACATGGGGGGGGAAAAGGGAGTACCAGAAAAAGATCTACTTCTGTTTCATTGACAGAAGTAGAGTCTAAGGCTTTGATTGTGCAGATCACAATAAACTGTGGCAAGTCGTTAAAGAGTACCAGATAAACTCAACAGTCTTCTGAGAAATCTACATGTGAGTCAAGAAGTGACAGTGAAGACAAGATATGGAACAACTGGTTGGTTTAGAATAGAAAAAGGAATATAACAAGACTGTATATTATCACCCTGCTTCTTTAACATATATGCGGAGTATATCATGCATAACTCAGGGCTGGAAGAAGCACAAGCTGGAATTAAAATTGCTTGGAGAAATATCAACAACATGAGATATGACACTACTTTACTACTGAGATATGACACTACTACCTGACACTACTCTAATCGCAGAAAGTGAAGAAGACCTAAACAGCCTTTTGATAAGGGTTAAAGAGGTGAATGTGAAAGCTGGCTAAAAACTCAACATAAAACAAAACAAGACCATGACATCCAGCCCCATCACTACCTGGCAAAAAGAAATGGAAGCAGTGAAGCCTTTACTGTCTTGGGATCCAAGATCACTGCAGATGGTGATTGCAGCCATAAAATAAAAAGTGTGTGTGTGTGTGTGAGGTGGGTGGGTAGGTGGGGAGCCTCTTTTCCCAGCTGGCTTTCCTCCTTTTCTTTGGAGTGAAGCTAGGGAATAGTCTTTTCACAGACATAGGTCGCCCTAGCTCAAAAGCCAGTCGTATCCAATTCTAGGATTCAGTGCTCATCTCTGTTTATAGCCAAAGAGCAAGCACTGTGTCTGCAGATGTTTCTGTCATGTGGCAGGCATGCCTAGGAATGTTGTTTGATTTCCTTCCTTCTTTCCTCCCTTGCTCCTTTTCCTCTTCCTTCCTTCTTTCCCTCCATTCCTCCTTCCTTCCCTCCCACCTTTCTTTCTTTCTTCCTTCCTTCCCTTTCTTTTATTTTTGTTGTGTTTGTCTTTGGAAGCAAAGGAGGAGACAGATGAGGCAGTGGTGAGGCTGGGCGGTCAGAGGTACCATTGAAAAAATAGGCCAGCCCCCGGAGCCTTTGAAAAATTGTGATCTGGCCCCTGGGTTGAAATGTTTGAGCACCCCTGCTGTAAAGTGATAATTCGCATCCTAAAATAGAAGGGAGAGAGATCTCACTTGCCTTGCCAAATGCTGGAGAGATTTGGACTTCTCTTCAGGTCCCAAGAAATCAAGAAGAGATCACCTCAGGTTCACTCCTTCCCCTGGAGAAAAGGTCAGGAAAAAAATCAGTTTGTAGGTTTCTTGGATGGAGGAAAACAAAAACCTTTCCTTACAGTACGTTCCTTTCATTCATCCTTACATTACATTCCTGTGGGGTTTCCTCTCCATGTGTCTCTCTTTTATGAAGATCAGGAAAGGGGAAAAGGAAAGAATGCTTAGAAAGAAAAGGAAGGAAAGAAAAAGGAGGGCATCTTTCAGCCTCTGGCCCAAAATCCTCTGCCTTTCATTTTAAAGGAGGGGGGAGGTTTGGTAGAACTAGAGAGCAACACCATTTGCACCTCCCAATGTGGTACTGGTAAGCCCTGAGGTGACCTTTCTGAGTTTTGGCAAGAGATTCATGGGGGGGGGGGGGAATTTCCTGGATTTTGCCTGGAAAAGGAAACAGGGGAGGGGTAGGAATAGGAGCCAAGTAACTTATTATTATTATTATTATTATTATTATTATTATTATTATTATTATTATTATTATTATTATTATTATTATTATTATTATTATTATTATTATTATTATTATTATTATTATTATTATTATTTGCCCTGCTCTGACGATGATCCTAAGGACTTGGAGTTGGGCTCGATGATCCTAAGGACTTGGAGTTGGGCTCCGACATGGTTGTTGAGCCCGGCTCCTTGCTAAATCCAGTTTAAGTTGTTGAGCCAAAGGCCCCTCTTAAAGTTCTGTCAGTTTCCTGTGTTTCTTTTACTTTGCCCTGCAGTTTGTGCAATGTATCTCTATGGGAACGATGTTATACAAAGCATCGGTGGCAATAATTTGGACGTTGTAAGAGGCATTGCGGCTAGGATTTTGCATGCTTCATACAAAGTCGGAATTCATACAACGTCCTAACTTGTGGAACCAAGTTTAGACGTTGTATGAGGTTTTACTGTACCTCAATGTTGTTAAAATAAACCTTTTTAAATGTTAAAGCCAAGCAGGGGAGTTGTTTTGTTTTTAGTAATCTAGACGCTACCAAGCCAAAGCACTTGGTTTATTAGCCAACCCTAGGGACAAGGGAAGGTGTAATTTGTTAAAACAGAGCTGGGATTGAGGTATTGAATATCCCAGGACTTGTCTTGTGTTTAGAAAGATCCAGGCCAGACTTCGTAGGTAAAATCATCCTGGCTGATACGTCCCAGACTTAAAAAATTTCTGAGGTAAAAAAAGCATCTGGCGATCGGTTACATGACCTAAAAAGTATTACTAACAACAAAGCTAGTGGAGATGATGGTAGTCCAGTTGAGATAGTTAAAGCCCTCTAAGAAGATGCAATTAAAGATTTGCAGATTTGGAAAATGCAGCATCCGGTTTTAAGGAAACGCTTCTTCCTCCTCCCCTGCAATAGGGTTTCTCTGCACAGAAATATGAAATCATTGTGGGGTGGGGTTTTTTGTCTTGCGCCCCCACTAAGGGATTCTGCCCCCCCAAACCCAAAGTGGGGAAGACGACAGAAGTGGAAGCCCTCAAGGAAGGGAGGCTTTTTTCTCAGCCTCCTCACCCTCATGTCTCCCCACCAACCCCACCATGCCAGATAAGCCTCTTTAGGGGTGGGGGGAGAAGGGGGGAAGTCACTGAGTGCCCAAAGAACAACCTCAGGGTGGGAGAGGATTGAAAGAGGCCCCACATGGAATGGGGTGGAGGGGGGGGAGAAAGGGTGAGACCCCTGAAGTGAGGATGTGTGGGTGGGGCCTCAGGCGGCAGAAGGAGCAGCGTCGACCCTCCTCGTCCTCCCCCCCCCTCAGGCCAAATATTCAATGGGAGGAAGATGAAGGCCAATGGAGGGGGGGGAGAATAGCCAACAGGCCTTCTCCCCCCCCCCCCCCCTTTCCTCGCCCTAGAAGATCAAAGGCTTCTCCAGTTCTCTTCCTCCTGCCTGGGAAAGAAGGGAAAGTGCCCGGCCACGGCAGGATGTCAATCAGCAGCGTCGCCCAACGCCTATCCCAGGAGGGGGCGTGGCTTGGGGGCCGCCATTGTTTATGAAGCCCCTCCCCCCGCATCCCGGCAACGGGTTTTCTTGGCGGGAAGGAGGGGGGAAAGTAAGTGCTTCTCCATTCTCCACACTCAGGCTGTCTGAGGTTTTCTACCCTCCCTCCTCGTTCTCTGCGTAATCTTCATGTGCTGGGAGTGATTCCTCCATTCTCTCCCCTTCCCACCACATTCCAGAGGCCTCAGACAAAGAACTGTTATACTGGACAATATGAGCAAAAGCGGTCACATGACGCCCCCACATGGTGGAGAAGGGGAAAACACCCATATTGCTAAGGAAAGTATTCCTGTGGTTACAAGCAATATTGCATACATATTGATTGGTGTGTTGGTTAGGCAGGCCCCATCGTAGGAAGTGGGGGAGAGGAAAAGCCCAAAAGGGGAGGAGGGGGAGAGGTGCAAAAGTGGGCAGGGGGAGGCAGGGGGGGCTTCCTTTTCTCTCCCTCCCTCCCCTCAACCTGCAAACACGCCTCCCCCCTTGCCAGGTCAGCCTCCTTACGGGGAGGGAGGGGGAACCCCAAAGAACAACCCCAGGGGAGGGGGAGAGATTGAGGTTGAGACCCCTGGAGTTAGTTTGGTGGGCCTCAGACAGTAAAAAGAACAGAGACGTCCCTCCCTCACCTTTGGATTCTTCTCCCCCCGCCCTCAATCTTTAATGGGAGGAAGACCAATGGAGGGGGGGCGAGAATAGTTCTCTTCCCCCCCTCCCTCCACATTCCCTGACTTCCCCCCCATCCGCTCTTTTTCTCACCCTAGAAGAAGATCAAAGGCTGCTTCTCCATCTCCTCCTCCTCCTGCCTGGGAAGGAAGGAAAAGTGCCCGGATGCCCTTCAGTGCCTGCATAAATACCATGGAAGTATTAAAAAACAGGAGATGGCACTACAGGCTTCATACTGTAAGTTTTTTGAAGCCAGTGGGCGTGGCCTGCCGCCATATTAGGTGGACCAAAACATTAGCAGACTACAGTTTACGATTGCTTCTTGTGTTTGGGGGGGGGGATTGATCCCCTCTCCTGGGTTGGGGGGGTTTGGGGGGACAGACCCCTTTTGTCCCCCCAAACCTCCCAACCCCAGGGGAGCCAGCGGAGAGGCAAACCCCCACCCACTGATATTAAAGGGGAAACTCCGATTGGGTTTTTCCTTTTAATACTAGCAAGGGTTGCCCGGCGTTGCCGGGCTTTTTTGGGGGTTTTGTTTTTTAAAAAATATGAGAGATGGTTTTGGATGATTTTTGTTGTATGTGTGTTTAAATGAGTTATGTTATTTTTAAAAAATATTGTTTTTTTATACATAGGTAGTTTTTTAAACTGTTATAAATAAATTTGGATTTTTAAAAGTGGAAAGGTTGATATATATTTTTTTCCAATAATTGCATTTTTAAAAATAATTCGTCATTTTTTTTTTGGGTGATAGGTGTACTTTGGATAAGATTTTTTAAAAAATGTGTAAGTGTAATTCGAATTCATTGAGTGTCATTTTTCCTGTGGCCACTTGGTGGTGCTGTTGCGTAATGTTTGTCCTTTTTTTTTTATTAATTTTTATTAAGTCTTTAATAAACATACAGAAAAAGAAAAGAAAACATTAACAATACATTAACAGTACATTACACTAACAAGTCCATAATATCATACTAACAAACATTACTATATGCTAGCACATAACAATATCTATATTCATTAACTACTATTTAACCACCAAATATTAAGAACCTTTATTTCAAAGTCCAAAATAATAGAAAGAAACTTTCTGTACTACCACTAATCTTTTTAACCAATAAAAAAAAAACACCCTGTGAATATATACAATGCCCGGAGAGTTTATTTTCTACTCAAGTCCAGAAACTTCTTTGAGATGGTACTGGTCCTGAACTATCACCTGCCATAATAGAGTGATCCACGAACGGTTTCCATATATTCCAGAATCTATTCTCTTTTAAATTATCTCTTTTGACTTTAATCTCCCATGTCAATTTATCGTTCAATGCTAAACTCCACATTTCTTTATACCATTCTCCAACCTGAATATCTACATCGTTTTTCCAATTTCTGGCTATACATTGTCTACCCGTTGTCAATACAATTTCCAGTAGTTCTTTTTCCTCCTTGTTTAAACCCAGATCTTCCACATTCGTTAAAAGAATAGTACCCGACACCAACTTAACACTTTTACCCAATATTTCACCAAATTCATTTTCTATTCTTCCCCAAAAATCCCTTATTTTTTTACAACTCCACCACATATGTTCATATGTTCCATCAAATTCTTTACATCTCCAACATAACTTATCTCTTTTATTATCCATCTGGTAAAGTCTTAATGGTGTCAGGTACCATTGCCACAACATCTTGAAATTATGTTCTTTAATTCTTACAGACATTGTTCTCATAATTCTCTTTTTCCATTTATTTTTCCATTCAGTCTCCCCAATTTTTATATTCAAATTTTGTTCCCACTTCCGTTTCAAATCCTCCTGTGGATCTGCACCTCTATTCAATATATTATAAAGCTTACTTACAAGCCCCTTAATACTACTTTTGCCTTTTCTAATCTTCCTTACCAATTCCTCAAATTCCGTAAGTACTCTATCTGACCCTAGTTCTCTTTTATATTTTTTATTCCAATTGTCCACCTTTAACTTCTGAAACCAATTCAAATTTAATATCTCAAACACTTTTTTCCGCTCGGCATCAACATCACATGCTTTTAACCAATCCTTCAATAACAACATCCCATTTTTATCCAATATTTCTATTTTTTCTTTGTCTAATTTTATTGGGAAACACATCATATCAGTCAATTCCAAGATTGGGGAGAGATTCGGAACCATATCTTTTTTTACCTTCTTCCACACCTCCATGAGACCTTTCATCATAGTATTATTTGACCTTTTCGCCTTATCCTTCATTCCCAGAAAATTCAAGTTTCCAATATTTCTGTATTCTTTCATTTCCAATTGTTCCCAAATTACCTTTTCTCTTGCCAAGATCTTCACAACATTCTTGACTTGAAATGCTCGGTAATATACTAAGAGGTTTGGCATACCCAACCCCCCTTTTTTCTGAGACAAATACCATAGTTTCTTTGGAAGCCTAGATTTTTTTCCTCCATTACAAAAGTCATTAAACATTTTTTGAAACTCATTGATTTCTTTCTCTTTTAAATGGATCGCGAGCGTATCAAATAAAAAGTTAATCTTTGGTAACAGTATCATTTTACACATAGCAATCCTTCCAAACCATGACAGCTTTAACTTCTGAAGTTCTCGTATTTTATTCCTAAATTTAATTCTCAAGCTGTCATAATTCAATCGTTTAAGTTCTTCTAATTTGTTTGAAATAATTATCCCTAAATACTTCAACTTATCTTTGATTTGTATATTAAGTGTCGACACCGTCCTACCCATCTCGCTCAATTTCAAATTACACAACATCAATTCAGATTTATCCCAGTTTATCTTTAATCCTGTTATAGCTTGAAATACTTGTAGATGATCTTTAATCCTGTCCATTACCTGTTCCGGGTGCTTCACCATAAGCAATGTATCATCAGCATACATACTCACTTTATTACCCATAATCCCTTCTATATTTGAATCCTCCCTTATACTTTTAGCTAAAATCTCCATTGCCATTATAAACAAAATAGGAGATAATGGGCAACCCTGCCTAGTGCCTGCCTCTAGCTTTACCACATCCGTGAGCTCCTCGTTTACTCTAACCCTGGCATTTCCTTTTTGATATAGTAAATCTATAACCCTATTAAATTTATCTCCAAACCCATATTTTCTAACTATTTCCTTAATTGAAGACCACTGCAATGAATCAAATGCCTTAAAAATATCCAATGATAGTAATCCCACTTTTTCCTTTGTTTGATTAACACTGTCTATTAAATCTAATACCCTTCTAGTCAAATCCGCCATGTGTCGTCCTTTTAGAAACCCAACTTGATCAACATTTATATATTCCCCCATAAAACTATTTAAACGGTTAGCCAATATTGCCGTGAAGATCTTCGCATCTTGATTTATAAGCGAAATTGGTCTGTACGAATCCACTCTTTCCAAATTCTTACCAGGTTTTGGCAAAAGAACAATTGTAGTGTTATACCATGAAGTCGGGATTGATCCTCCATCTAGTATATAATTATATAACTTCACCAATTTCGGGACCACCACCTCTTTAAATTCTTTGTAAAACTCTGTTGATAATCCATCATCCCCCGGGGCTTTCCCTATCTTCAATCCGCTTATTACCCCCTTAACCTCTTTATCAGTTATCTTTTCCTCCATTTTCTCCCTATGCTCTTGCTTTATCCCATTCCCTAACTGCCTCTCCAATATCCTTTTAAGCTTTTCCATATCTATTTCTTTTTCTGCATATAACACCTGGTAAAATTCCCTAACTATTTTACATTTATCGCTATTCTTATTACACCTTGAACCTTGCCTGTCAACTAACACCCCAATTTCTCTTTTTTCCCTTTTAACCTTAGCTGCTCTTGCTAATAATTTTGAGTTCTTATTACTAAATTCAAAATATTCTCTATTTAAATAAATCAAATCTCGTTTAACTTTATCAATATCTTTACCCATTACTTCTGCCTTGAGTCCTTGTAGTTTCAAGAGAATTTTTTTATCTTTACTCTTTACGTGTTCTTCCTGTAATTGTTTTATTTCCCTTTCTTTTTCTATGTGTTCTGCTTTATACCTTTTATATGTGAGGCTTGCCACTTTTATGCTTTCCCCCCTAAAAACTGACTTCATGGTATCCCATACAATGTTAAAATCAACCTCATTATTATCATTCCATTGCCAACTTTCTTTCCAACTTTCCATAATTGCCTCTTTGCTTTTCTGATCTTTGAACAAATTAGGATCGTACCTCCAATTTCTAACTCTTTGAATATTTTTTGGTGCTTTCAATTCCAAATATACTTTAGCATGATCCGATTCCTTAATAATCCCAATTTCCGTACTTTCTATATCCCCAATTAAGTTTTCCGACATGTTTGTCCTGTCTTGTGTATTCTACCTGTTCTTTTGCCATTTCAATTCTGTTTCTCGGCGTTGCTGGACCTGTGTTGGTAAGTTGTGATCTCCGCTATTTAAGTGAATAGGACGCTGGGATAGGAATTTTGTTGGGGGGGGCTGTTGTTTTCTGTTGTATGTTTTTCCTGTCTTTGTTTGTGTTTATTTTTTAAAGGTTAGATTTCTTTTTTTGAATGGTTTTGATTTGATTTTTGGTGTGTCCTTTTTTTAGGGGGGGGGGCTTTTGTTCTCTCGGACCATGCTTGGTGGCCCGTGGGAAGGTAGGCTACTTGCAGCGGGGGTGCCTTTTCTTCCCATTGGCCATGCTTGTTTGCCCGTGGTTAGGAAGGGCACTTGCGGCGGGGGGGGGGTGCCTTTTGATCCCATGGGCCATGCTGGATGGCCCTTGGGAAGGGAGCGTTGTTGCGGGGAGGGTGCCTTTCGTTTCCATGGGCCATGCTTGTTTTTTCCGTTGGGAAGAAGGGCAGTTGCGGGGGAGAGGTGGTGGGTGGATTGTTTTTATTTTTGGCGCGGTGGCAGTCCCTTCGAACGGAAGAGCAGGGGCGGCGGGTTTGTTTCATTTTCTTCCCCCACAGGCCATGCTGGCTCGCCCGTGGGGATGAATGGCGGCGGAGCCGGCTTTCTTTAATTTTTGTTTTTGCGCGCAGGCTGCCTCAGCGTTCTGCGTGCTCATGGCGCGCAGGACGCTGGGGATTGTAGTAATGGGTTGGTGCTTTCTGTGTGTGCTGTGTTTTTTTAAAATGGTTTTGTTTTGATTGGCTGCGGCGCGATTCCGAACGCTGCGCCATGCGAGACCCTCTCAGCCTGATTGGCTCTGGCGCGGCGCGGCGCAAGGAAGGTTGGGAAGTGAAGTTCTTTCCCTTTCTTGCCGTTTGTGGGGCTGAGGCCCCCGTGCCGGATTTTTAAATCCTTCGTTGACCTGCGTAGGCAATTCGGCCGTGCGCACGAAGGGTGGGTGCGGGTCAGTAGGGCGACGCATAGCAACCTATAGCCAGTTCCAATGGTGAACACTTGGATTTATAGGTTAAGATCAGGGAGTGGGGTGGATTCGATCCCCTCTCCCGGGTCCCGTGAGGGTTGGGGGTACAAAAGGGGTCTGCAGTGGCTCAAGTCGGTAAGACGCTGACTGGGAAGCGGTTCGATTCCCGAGTACTGCAGGACGGAAATGAGCTCCTGTCTTCATCCCAGCTCCTGCCAACCTAGCAGTTCGAAAGCAAGAAATTGCAAGTAGATAAATAGGAACCACTTCGGTGAGAAGGTAACAGCATTCCCTGCGCTCCGGTGTCTAGTCATGCCTGCCACATGACCACGGAAACGTCTGCAGAAGCAGACAGCGCTGGCTCTTCGGCTTAGAAACAGAGATGAGCACTGCACCCTAGAGTCGGATATGACTGGCTTTCGAGCAAGGGAAACCTTTACCTTTACTTTACCTCCCAACCATTCTGGACCCAGGGGAGCCAGAAGAGAAGGGGATTGCAACCCCCCAAACACTGATATTAAAGGAGATACCCCAATCTACTTTCACGACTCCACACAATCAAAGCACACAATCAATCCCTCCACGTCCCTCGTGGAGGCCGCGGCTGCCCTCTGCCCTGGCGTGGCACGAGGAGGGATGCACGGCCCCCGCCGCCGGGTCTTTAGGGTGAGGGAAGCCTCCTCTGCCTCTCCCCTGGCAGTGGGCACCGGCCCAGCCTGGCTGGGCAGCTGTGCAGACGCCAGAAACCACTTTTTTAAAAATTAATTTTTATTGTTTTTTTAAAAAGGGAAAAGTAATACACAAGGAAAAGAGACATCAATACATAATAAAGATAACATAAAAATACAAATTACAAGTAAAAAATAAAAGTAAAATCACATGCTCAAAAATAC
Source organism: Bradypodion pumilum (assembly GCA_035047305.1). Taxonomy (NCBI): domain Eukaryota; kingdom Metazoa; phylum Chordata; class Lepidosauria; order Squamata; family Chamaeleonidae; genus Bradypodion; species Bradypodion pumilum. The sequence goes on from JAWDJD010000002.1 coordinate 471,837,651, forward strand.
AGTAATAACAGATAGTGTATATTCATTTTACCTTATTTAAACCCTCTTGTTTAGACATATACTATTTTAATGTGAAAAATAGACTACCTTACAAAGAAAAACAAATCTAAACATAAGATAATACCCCAGTGCTATGTACATTGCCTTGGGAGTTGCAGAGCTGCCCAGCATCACATATTATAACCAAAAACTCATGTGACTTGGGGCTGGTCTGCTACCTTTACCTTCAGACAGTGTATAAACCAGAAATGGTTTCCAGATGATTCCAAGTTTGTTTTTATCTGTCATACCTCTTTTTATTTTCAATTCCCATGTTAGCTTATCATTAAGTGCAAGATGCCACATTTCTCTATACCATTCCTCTATATCCACTATGGAATCATTCTTCCAATTTCTAGCAATACATTGTCTTGCAGTTGTTAATATTATTGTTAATAGTTCTATATTATGTTCTTCCATATTCATATTATCAAATTCCATCAATAAGGCAGTACCTGACTCCAGCTTAAAGTTACTACCCATTATTTGTGATATCTCATTTTCAATTTTAAGCCAAAAAGCTTTAACCACATCACAACTCCACCACTTATGTTCATAAGTCCCCATGAGAGTCTTACATCCCCAGCACATTTTCGTTTTAGTACAATCCATCTGATTTAACCTAACCGGTGTCAGGTACCACCTCCACAACATTTTATAATTATCCATAACTCTCACAGACATAATCTCATAATTCTTCTTTTTCATTTATACCTCCAACTTTCCTCCGAAATTCTAATATTCAAATCTTTTCCCCATTTTTTTTCTTAATGTTTCCTGTGATCCGTTATCACCATTTAACATTTTATACAATTTACTAACAAGGCCCTTAATTCCTACCTCTCCTTTTCTCATTTTAAATACCAACTCTTCAAAATCTGTCCTTTCTCTTATTAAGCTGGTCTCCAAAAAATATTTATTATTCCATTTATTCAATAAAATGACTTGAAACCAGTTCAAATTCAATTGTTCATAAATTCTCAATCTTTTTTCTTTGTTTTTACATATCTGAATCCAATCCTTCAGCAGGAATACATCATTTTTGAGAAATACCTATCCAACTTCAATGGAAAATTCCTCAAATCTTCCATTTCTGTAATTGGAGACACATCTGGTGCTAACTTCCTTTTCAATTCCTTCCATAAATTCAATGTTTTTATCAATCTATTTTTAAATTCGATTTTTATTAATATTTTGTCCAAAAAAATTGCTTTGCCAACCTGCTTCACTTCTTTCATCTCCATTTACTCCCATATCATCTCTTCTTTTATTAATATTTTCACCACATTTTTAAATTGAAACACCTTATAATAGGTATCTATATTTGGTATTCCCAATCCACCCTCTTTCTGTGCTAAATACCACAGCTTTGCCAGTGACCCCTCTGAGGGTGTCCATGACATGCTGGTTCCTGGTCTGTGGAGCCGCTGGGCAGCTGGAGGGAAAGGGAAAGCGCCCTCCCTTGCGCTCTCCCACACCTGTAGTGGGCCCAGTTGCCACACCTGTAGTGGCTCCGGGAAACTTTCCACCGTCCCTTGTGGAGGCCGCCGCTGCCCTCTGCCCTGGTGTGGCAACACCAGGAGGGATGCACGCCCCCCGACACCAGGCCTTTGGGGCGAGGGAAGCCTCCTCTGCCATCCCCTGGCAGTGGGCGCCGTCCCCACCTGGTCGGGCAGCTCTTCGGACGCCAGCGACCCCTCTGAGGGCTTGCACCCGTGTCCTGCTGGTTCCTGGTCTGTGGAGCCGTTGGGCGGCTGGAGGGAAAGTGCCCTCCCTTACGCTCTCCCACTCCCTAGGCATGAAGAGCCAGAAAGCCCACCAACCCACTCCCCCCTACTCTCCACTTCCATTCGCCCCCCCCCCTTCCTTCTGCCGCCTCAGAAGTTGGTTTTTTTAAAAAAATCCTGTCAGAAGCCCACAAGGGTGCTTTCTGGGTCCAAAGGGTTTTTGCTGGAGGAACTCCCCTCTGGGGATGCCCCAATGAGGCTCCTTTCATGTCCCCAAGATCTCGCCCCCCCAAGTGGCTCATGTCTATCTCCTTCCCATGTCTTGCTTTAGAACTGCTAGGGTGTCAGGAGTGGAGCCATTGCCACCTTCCTCAGTACAATTGTCTTTATTTAAAGGCCTCCCACCAAGTTGTTTAAAGGTAAAGGTTTCCCTTGAAAGTCAGTTGTATCCAACTCTACAATTCAGTGCTCATCTTTTCAAAGTCGAAGAGCCAGCGCTGTCTGCTTCTGCAGACGTTTCCGTGGTCATGTGGCAAGCATAACTAGACACCAGAGCACACGGAACACTATTTTACCTTCCCACCAAAGTGCTCCCTATTTATCTATTTGCAATTTCTTGCTTTCGAACCTTCACTTTCTCCTTTTTTTACCTGTTCCTACAGTGTTTCAGACTTACTGATGCAATATGTTCTCTCTCTGCCATCTTCCACGTGTTTCCCTCATCTCAGGTTTTTTGTGCACCCCCTCCTTCCTATTTGTTAATATATTCAGCCATATTCCAGGTCAGACCAGAAGTATTTATATATCTAGCCTGTTTGAGAGTAAACAAAACAGAACAGCAAAAAAAGACCAAAAATATTGTGGCACCTTAAACTAACTCCTATATTTAAATGTCAGCTTTTGCGGATGAAATCCACTTTAACAGACCTGGTCCACGAAACCTTACATTTAAATACTGTTAGTCTTTGGTGCCACAACATTTTTTCATCTTTTTTTTTTTTTGCTGTTCTCTTTTATTTACTCTCAGATATGCTTACTCAGACTAACATGGCTACCACTTCAGACATTTCAACTACCCTGTTTTGTAATTGGTTTTGGCTTGAAATATGTACTATCAGTCTCAAGAGCATACAAATCATACAGTATGTTGTTTTTGTGGTTTAATGGGCTGCAACTCTTTGTTATTGCAAGTGGCTAAGATGCTGACTGGGAGGCGGAAGGTCAGCAGTTCAGTTCCTGAGTACTGCAGGATGGAATTAGCTCCTGTCTTTGTCCCAGCTCCTGCCAACCTAACAGTTCAAAAGCAAGAAATTGCAAGTAGATAAATAGGGACCACTTTGGTGGGTAGGCAAACTGCATTCTGTGCATTTTAGTGTCTAGTCATGTCTGCCACATGACCACGGAAATGTCTGCAGAAGCAGATAGCGCTGGCTCTTCGACTTTGAAACAGAGATGAGCACTACACCCTAGTCGGATATGACTGGCTTTTGAGCAAAAGAAACCTTTACCTTTATGTGACAGGCATGACATACATAAGAACAGCCTTGCTGGAACAGGCCACAGCCCATCCAGTCCAGCATTCTGTCTCACACAGTGGCTCACCATTTCCTTCAGGGTATTCCCAAGGAGATGCCTTCACCTGCTTAGGATTCCCTGGAAATGGCATTGAGAGATATCCTACCTATCTCTCCAACCCCGAGGTTGTCCTTAAGTATCCATAATTATAGCCATTGATACCCTTGTCCTCCATGAACTTGTCTAATGACACATGGCCACATTTTGCCATGCCCACAGATCTGGCCATGCCCACAGAGGGGCATGGCTAAAATGTGTGTGTGTGGAGGGGGGGGGATAGGATTGCTCAGTCTGGGGCCCAGAAATTTCTGGTGGCAGCCCTGTGCAAAGTTAAAGCAATGGTCTTCCCTGTAGTAATGTATGGCCGTGAGAGCTGGATCACAAGGAAGACTGAGCAGACGAATAAACACCTTTGAACTGTGATCCTTGAGAGTTCCCTGGACTGCAAGGAGATCAAATCAACCCATCCTGAAGGAAATCAACCTTGACTGCTCATTGGAAGGATAAATACTGAAGCTGAAGCTCAAGTACATTGGCCATCAAATGAGAAGAAAGACTCAGTTGAGAAGGACTGCAGAGGAGGAGGTGGCTAGATGGCATCATTGATGTAATGGGAATTGATCTGTGTGGGCTGCAGGGAATGACAGGGGAGCCTGGAGTACGATGGTCCATAGGGTCACCAAGGGTTGGACCAGAGATGTAGCCAAGATTCTACACATGGGTGGGTGAAGATTTTTTCAGGACGGGCCATAGCCATTCATATATCAATATATAAATCAATTATTTAGTAAGACAACAGAAGTCTCCTTTTTACTCAAAAAATGACTAAATTATATTTCTACTCAAAGTGGAGAGTTAGGAAATTTTCTTAACATAAACAAGTGGGTGGCTCTCAATAAACTTAAATACAGCATATTACTTATGCTGGGATAAAATAAAATATGCGGGTTTTGCTGCCAATCCCTGCGTAAGTAATATACACTGTACCACAGTGTATATATATATATACGATGATACATTTATAATAAAAAAAAGTGTGATATATGCAACAAGAAAAAACAGGCTATCTATATACATATCAACCAGTAGGTCAAGACCTACTTAGGAGTAAGCCTAAATAAACACACGACTTACTTCCAAATAAAAACACAGATCATCAGGCTGCACAAGCTGTAAATTTACACACCTGTGGTTGAGAATAAGCCCACACAAACTAGGGCATTGACTTCTCAGTAAATACATATACAGAGGGGTTATATGCAGTGGTGGGCATCAGCAGGTTCACACCAGTTCACCAGAACCAGTAGCAGAAATTTTGGCTGGCCCTGCCCATCCAAGTTTTGAAATAAAGTATTCCTAATTTGGATGCAATGCAAGGCTTTCCCCTGGCTACACTCACCATACCTTGTCCACAGTGTGGTATTATTATTTTTTGAGCCCACCATTGGTTATATGGCTACAAAATACATGCCACTCACACTAATGTGGTCTGCAGATTTTAGCATAACCATGCGAGCATTCCACATTTAGCAGCCTGTTTGGAAGAGATTGAATGTTTTAGACCTGATAGACAGAGTACCTGAAGAATTATGGACGGAGGTCTGGGACATCACATAGGAAGCGGCAATTAGAAACATACCAAAGGAAAGGAAGTGTAAGAAAGCAAAGTGGCTATCCAGTGAGACTATTAAAATAGCTGAGGAAAGAAGGAAACCCAAAAGCAAAGGCGAAAGAGAAAGATTCACTCAAACTGAATCCAGACTTTCAAAGAAAAGCAAGGAGATAACAAGGCCTTCTTAAATAAACAGTGCAAAGTAATAAAGGAAAACAACAGAAGGGGAAAGACTAGCAATCACCGCCCAGCCCACCACTGCAACCTTTCCCCCTCCCATTAGTGCCGGAAACACTTCCCTTCACATGTTCCTAGCCCAAACAGGGCTGAAAAGGTGCGCTTTTACCTCCACACTTCCTGCGCGCCTTCAGTACTGAGCTAGGCACATGGGAAGGGGAATGTTTCCGGTGCCAGCAGTAGGCCGCCCAGCCCACCAACCCACTCCCTGCCCACTTTACAGCAGTGGTGGGGTGCTGCTCTGTGCTCTTCCTCCTCCTCCTCTTCCCAGCTTCTGGTCGGTCCGGAGTGCAGGGGGAGGGGGAGGAGGTGGGCATGGTGTGGGAGGGAGGTGGTCATGGCCAAGCAGGTCTGCTGTATGGGGTAAATGTGTATACTGTACCTTTAAGCCTGCTGTAATGCCTGTATACAGCTGATTAAAATCAGCAAGTGACTCAGCAAACTTTACTACATATAAACAACTCCGTTTCCAACCAGACTTCGGAGGAGTAAAAGGAGAACTGCGTAGTGTCTTGCTGTGACACAAGTCTCTTCAGAACTGGCAAAGAAGGGGACATTCTGCCCAACAAATCTGAAAGCAAGCTGGAAGATTCTCTGCCCAGTGGAGCCGTGCAAGAAGGCAGACAGAGACTGAGACTGCCAGAATCTCAAGAACGCTTCCTGTAAGCATAGCTTTGTTTTCTACTGATAAGAACGCCTGAACTATTCTGTAGCCAGCAGCAGCTATCTTGTTGTTTTGTTTGCTGCCAACCTGCACAAACTTTTTCAACAACCAGTAACTATGCCATAGGCGATTGCCAAGGTCTGTGACAGACTGTTTTATTGTACATATACCTAATGAGAGACATTAACTGCTTTTAGTTTGAGCGCTTTTAGTTTGAACACAGAATTTCAAAGAAAAGCAAGGAGAGATAAGGAAAACTACCTAAAAGAACAGTGCAGAGAAATGGAGGAAAACAACAAAAGAGGCAGAACCAGAGCTCTCTTCAAAAAAATCGGCGAAATCAAGGGAACATTTAAAGCAAAAATGACCATGATAAGGGACAAAGACGGAAAGGAGCTAGCTGATGCAGAAGAAATCAAGAAAAGATGGAAAGAGTACACAGAGGAACTTTACAAAAAGGACCTCAACACTCCTGACAATCACAATGATGAAGAAATTGAACTTGAGCCAGACATCCTGGAGAGCGAAGTCATAAAGGCCCTAAAGAGCACTGCAAACAACAAAGCTAGTGGAGATGATGGTATCCCAGTTGAATTCTTCAAAGCGCTAAAAGATGACGGCGTCAAATTACTGCATTCAATATGCCAGCAGATTTGGAAAACAAAACAGTGGCCACAGGATTGGAAAAGATCAGTATACGTCCCAATCCCAAAAAAGGGCAATGCCAAAGAATGTTCAAATTATCGAACAATCGCGCTCATCCCACATGCCAGCAAGGTGATGCTCAAGATAATACAGGATAGACTTCAGCAACATGTGGAGAGAGAATTACCAGAGGTGCAGGCTGGTTTCAGAAGAGGCAGGGGGACTACAGACCACATTGCCAACATACGCTGGATCATGGAGAAAACAAAGGAATACCAGAAACAAGTTTACTTTTGTTTTATTGACTACACTAAGGCATTTGACTGTGTGGACCACAACAAGATGTGGCAAGTAATTAAAGAGATGGGAATTCCAGGACACCTCATATGCCTTCTGAAAAATCTGTACATGAAACAAGAGGCAACAGTTAGGACAGAACACGGAATGACAGAATGGTTTGGAATAGGAAAAGGAGTAAGACAAGGCTGCATTTTGTCACCATGCTTATTCAACCTATACACAGAGCACATAATGCGCAGTGCAGGGATGGAGGAATCACAATATGGGATTAAAATCGCTGGGAGAAACATCAACAATCTGAGATATGCAGACGATACCACCCTAACAGACGATACCACCCTAATGGCAGAAAGTGAGGAAGACCTAAAGAATCTCCTGATTGGGCTGAAGTAGGAAAGTGCAAAAGCTGGTTTGAGACTCAATATCAAGAAAACCAAGATAATGGCAACAGGCCCAATCAGTTCCTGGAAAATAGACGGGGAAGAAGTAGAAGCTGTGACAGATTTTACTTTCTTAGGATCAAAGATAACTGCAGATGGGGATTGTAGCCATGAAATAAAAAGGCGACTGATTCTTGGGAGACAAGCGATGAGAAACCTGGGGAACAGTGAAAAGCAGAGACATCACATTTCAAACAAAAATTAGAATAGTCAAAGCAATGGTTTTCCCAGTAGTAATGTATGGATGTGAGAGCTGGACAATTAGGAAGGCTGAACGTAGAAGAATAGATGCCTTTGAAATGTGGTGTTGGAGGAGGGTTTTGAGAGTCCCCTGGACAGCGAGGAGAACAAACAGGTCAATCTTAGAAGAAATTAACCCTGACTGCTCATTGGAAGGTCAAATAGTAAAGATGAAGCTAAAGTACTTTGGACATCAAATGAGAAGGGAGGATTCACTTGAGAAGGCATTGATGTTGGGAAAGGTGGAGGGCAAAAGAAGGGGGAGGCCAAGGATGAGATGGCTAGATGGCATTGTAGACACAATGGGCACAGAGCTGGGAGGGCCGAGGGGGATGGTGGAGGACAGAGGCGCCTGGAGGAAAATGGTCCATGGGGTCGCAAAGGGTCGGAGTCGACTGTGCGACTGAACAACAACAATAGCTAAGCATTTTTCTTTTGATTCAAACCGTGTGAATCTGTGCCTGTGTGTATAGAAAGGACATCTGCAGATGCAGACAGCCCTGGCTATTTGATGATAAACAGAGATGATAATATGAATGAAACAGGCCAAATGGTGTAAAGTCAAAAAGTGAGGGGGGAAAGTGAGGAAAACATAGATCATTACATTCCCAGATATACATTTCAGACACATTTTACGGGATTTCTCTAATTGCAAACCAAGCATCCTTACAGCTCATGATAACATAGAAACCATTCTTGTTATGGCCTCGTGTAGGCCAGATATGGCTCATCTACCAAGACATCCTAACCTGCTGGTAACACACACTATAACAGCTACTAGAAGCATACTTGAGAGCTTAACACATTCTAACAAAAGAGAATCAATATTCTTAGCATAAAATATAAGTACAGTATAACAATTCCATGACATGATGCTACTTTCCGGGAGGCGTTTAAATGACTTATCTCCTATATGGGTCCTATGATGTGAAGCAAAGTTACCACTTTCACTGAAACTTTTTTCACACTCCAGGCATTTAAAAGGATTCTATGTGGGTCCTGTAATGTGAAGCAAGGTTTGATCTTTGACTGAACCTTTTTCCACACTCCAGGCATTTCAATGGCTTTTCTCCTGTGTGGGTCCTGCGATGTTTGGCAAGGTTACAACTTTCACTGAAACTTTTTCCACACTCCAGGCATTTAAAAGGCTTCTCTCCTGTGTGAATCCTGTGATGTGAAGCAAGGTTACTACTCACACTGAAACTTTTTCCACACTCGAGGCACTTAAAAGGCTTCTCCCCTGTGTGGGTCCTATGATGTGAAGCAAGGCTACCATTTTCACTGAAACTTTTTCCACACTCCAGGCATTTAAAAGGCTTCTCTCCTGTGTGGGTCATGCGATGTTTAGAAAGGATGCCACTTTGACTGAAACTTTTTCCACACTCCAGACATTTAAATGGTTTCTCTCCTGTGTGGGTCCTGTGATGTGATGCAAGGTTACCATTTTCACTGAAACTTTTTCCACACTCCAGGCATTTAAAAGGCTTCTCTCCTGTATGGGTCCTGTGATGTATAGCAAGGTTACCACTCACACTGAAACTTTTTCCACACTCCAGGCATTTAAAAGGCTTCTCTCCTGTGTGGGTCCTGTGATGTTTAGCAAGGCTACCACTATCACTGAAGCTTTTCCCACACTCAAGGCATTTAAAAGGCTTCTCTCCTGTGTGAGTCCTGTGATGTAAAGCAAGGTGTTCACTTCGACTGAAGCTTTTCCCACACTCCAGGCATTTAAAAGGCTTCTCTCCTGTGTGAATCCTGTGATGTGAAGCAAGGTTACTACTCACACTGAAACTTTTTCCACACTCCAGGCACTTAAAAGGCTTCTCCCCTGTGTGGGTCCTGTGATGTGAAGCAAGGCTACCACTTTCACTGAAACTTTTTCCACACTCCAGGCATTTAAAAGGCTTCTCTCCTGTGTGGGTCCTGCGATGTTTAGCAAGGCTACCACTCTCACTGAAGCTTTTTCCACACTCCAGGCATTTAAAAGGCTTCTCTCCTGTGTGGGTCTTGTGGTGTGTAGGAAGACTTCCACCTTTACTGAAGCGTTTGCCACATTTCAAGCCTTGGAACTGCTTCTGCCCTGAATTTGTTTTTTCACGAACTGTAATATATCCTCCTAGTTGAAAAGTTGCTTTATATTCCATATCAGCAATTTTGCGGGAAAAAGCAGATAATTGCCTAGTTTGAAAAGAAAACTCCTGTAAATTCAAATAAAGTTGAAGTCTAATGAAGAATCAATTCTGGAGAGTACCTAGAGAATCATTTGTAAAAACACTGCCCTCCACTCTTCGGTTGGTCCTGGTAACCTTTGAATTTCCACTGTGATTCCTTTCTTTTGTGTTCCCACTGTGCCTGGGGAAGTAAGAAAGATTATTTGGAAATGTGCAAAGAAGTTATAGAAGACTCAGCAATACAAAACCCCATCCCCTACAATACTTTGGTGGAAAAAAGGTAACTCTGATTCCAAGGAAAAACTTCAATGGTATTTATTTATATTAGAAAGCCAGTGTATTCCTGTGCCAGTGGAAGTGAGAAAGCATGCAAAACTTCATCCTGAATAATTGGATGCACATTAGAAGACATTTGAAAATCTTTCATGACAACTGCTCTCAGTACCAAGAAATATCAAGTGCTTTATTGCTGATACCTCCAAACCAAGGTGCCCAAACTTTTCGCTCTGCAGGCCTGACCATGTCCCCAGACAGCTGATCGAGCCTGACCGTGGAAGAGGTGCATCTCTGACAGCCGTAAATGCACCCACTTCCACTTTTATCACAGGTGAGGGTGCATTTACGCATGCGCAGGTGTTTTACGTTTGATATAAATGTGACCACTTCCACTTTGGTGTTTGGCAAGGGCGGGGGGGGGACGTGAAATGATGTTGGAGGGCAGCTGTTAGTTTGGGCACAAAATAATAAAAGACAAAAACGTACAATCATAAGAAAGCTTAATACCAAACCCACTAATGCAAAATAATAATAATAAACATTTTAATAATACTGCATCAACAATATGTTCTCCAGCACCATCGGTTGTTTTTATCGTATCCATATGTCCCTCTAAAAATTATCCTTTTTATGACTTCTTAATTCCTTTTCATGCTGTTTATAGCTTCTACTAACAGGGGTACCTGGCTTTGCCTGCGTGGGGGACCCAACATGGGGCATGGAGCGACCTGGGCAAAATACATCCACACATGACACACCCACACAATACACCCACACCCACGCATGACACACTCACAACACACACAGGACACACACAACCCATTCGCACCAATGCCATCCACTGCACACACGATACAACACACACATCACACAATACAACACACACCAATACACACCCCACCCAGACCCAACGTCACAACACACCCATACAGCACACACTGACACAACACACACACAATAACCCCCAGACACAGTACACACTCCACACACACACAACCCACTCCCACCAATCCCTCCCACTGCACACACAACATGACACAATACCCACACCCACACAATACGCAATACTCTGCACATGTTCTGAGTTCAATCAGGACTGGGATAAAGGTTGACTGAGCCTTCTATCCTTCTGAAGTTGGTAAAATGAGTACCCAGCATGTTGGGGCAAAATATTATGTCAACTGTCCAGAGACTGCACAAGCACCATGGAGTATATAAATGTTATTGTTACTGTTATCAAGAGGCGGATTCGTAGGATACCTAAGAGACAGTGTCACCCCAAAAACATCTGTCCATCCCACCAGAGCGGACCGGAGAGGCTCCCTCAAGATACCATCAGCTAGAGAGGCCCGACTCTCTACCACAAGGAGGGCCTTTTCGCTGTCCTACGGAACCTCATACCAACCGAGTTACACCTCCAGACTGAGCTGTTGCCCTTCGGGAAAGAGCTGAAAACATGGGTGCAGGGCTGCCACTGACTCATGCATCCAAAAATAGTGAGATAGTGAGGGTTTTTTTAAAAAAAAGTGAGAAAAAAGTGAGTTTTTGCCCCAAAAGGTAAGTAGATAGGGAGTAAATCCATAACAATTTTCGTTTTTTTGGGCCGTTTATCGGCTTTATCAATCAGCAGAAATGAAGCAAACTAATAAATTTTCCAATAGTATTGTTATCAATGTATAATTTTGGATTGGAGACTCAGAAATAATAAACATGAAATCAATACAATATTTAAGAAACTTTTTTCTTTCTAAATATGCAAAAAATTAAACAAGGCTTATGTCATTATGGACTTCTTGACTAGAAAAAAGAAGCCTAAAACAAATGATACTGACATACTGGCACATAAGAATTAAGAAATGATAGATGTCATCAGTCTTACAATAAAATTGACAAGAAGTCATCAGTCTTGAAGGTAAATCTAACTGTCGGGGCCGTCGCTTCCCATGATTCTTGAAGAGTTTTTCAAGTAAGGAGGAGATGCGTTTCTGGATTTTCTTCAGTGGCTCCGCCTGATTTTTGTGAAGGTCTTCGGCCCAGGATCGCATGCTGCAGGCACCCTTGAGCATAATTTGAGCTATTTTTGCAGTTTTCAGATTGCCCATGCACACAGCAGTTTTAAGCTTTTGGTTGGCTTCATCAATTAGATTATCAGAAGCTTGTCTCTTCTGTTCTTCGGTTTCTTTCGCCTTCCTTAAATCTTCTTGCAATTTTACTAGGTCCTTTTCTTGAATTTGCGCTCTTCCCTCTTCTTTCTTGCACCGAATATTTTTCTTCTCCTTTTTTCATGCTCTTCCTCTGCATCCTTGCACTTGTCCTCTAAATAATCTAAATATTTGCTGTGAGAGCCAGCTGCCACTTTAAGGAGCGTGTGTGTAATGGGGACAGCTTTAGCTCGTCATTCAGGGTGCACTCTTCCATTACGGCTTGGTCTGCCAGAAGTTGGCTTCTCGATTCCAAAAATCCACGTTCCACATCCGAACTTCCATGAGCCGTTGGTAGTCCTGCCACGACTCCCCGCTCGCATAAATACCGCACACGCATGAGACAGCCAGACATGGCGCTGAAAACCCTGTCGAGTATGAGATGCTTAGTGTATATCTTAGTGACATGAGGAGAGCCCTACTAACTCATGGTGTCCATGAGGAATATAAATTTGTGTAGCCTGGTGCTTGCTGGAAGCATCATATTGCCATGGATTTTTAAAGATGGTCTTGTAGATGAAACCTAGAGGGAGGAAAGAGAGGAAAAACACCTCTCCCATGAGGGGGGGATGCACACAGAGAAATATAGCTGGCATATGAACAATGAGTTGAATACCAGGTAATAGATATCGACTATTCTTTCATCCATAATGGAAGCAAAGGAAATCAATTGCCTTTGTCTTAAATCCCTGGCCGAGGCAGCCGGTGGAGGGGGCCATTTTAAAAGTACATCGAGCCTTTCCTTTCCTCAGCAGTGTCCTGCATTTTCTAGGCCTTAGGATATGGCTAAGATGCTGACTGGGAGGCATGTTAGAACAAGGCTGGTTGCAAGACCCGAAAGAGCCTAGGCTGTAGCAGGCCTTAGGAAGAAAAGGCACATTTTCTAGGCCTTAGGAAGAAAAGGCGCAATAGAAATGCCTGGTTGCATGGCCTGAAAGCATTGAGCCATTAATATGCTCCTTGTCTAACAATAAGACAGTTTGCAGTAGCATTGCTATGATGCAATGTGGAGCCATTAATATGCCCCCGTCTAACAATAAGACTGTTTGTAGTACCTATCAAGTAAACAGTAATTAAACGCTTCAAAGAAACAGACATTATAAAATCTAGTAGTCTCCTGAAAGACTGCTTTATTCCTCTTTTAACAAGAGGAATTGTAGATACAAAATTAGAGTTGAAAAACATAGTTTGAAAGAGGCAAAGAACAAGACTTACATTGATCCCTCTCTGGAGGATTGAAGAGACCTGCTGGAGTCACTGAGAATAGAAAATATCGGGCGGGTCCTCCTCTAACAAAATTTCCCTCCTTTTTTCAAAGCTCTGGTATACTCCGAAATGGGAGTTCTGCGTAAGCACAAACCCCAAACGTGTGGATTCACAGACGTCTCGAAGAAGACAAAGCTATTTTGACACGGAATGTGTCGTTTCGTTAAAAAAGTGAGAATAGTGAGTAATTTCACAAAATAGTAAGGGACCATTGAAAATAGTGATTAATAGTGAGAATAGTGAGTCAGTGGCAGCCCTACCTGGATGGCAAAGCAGGTGTGGGGCACCAGTGGCATGGTGACCCCCTCCCTGCTGGCTCATATAGTGTAGGTCTCTCCGCTTTTTAGCTGCTTTTTAAGTCACTTTTTAAACTGCGATTATTTAAATAATTGATGGGGTGGGTGTTTACTAGCATGGGTTCCCGGCATTGCCCGGGTGAGGGACACAACCGGGCCAAAGGAGGGGCCATTCCACCTCACTGCCGCTACCTAGTGTTGCGGCAAGAGTTGGCGGGGTCAACACACACAGAAACATCACACGTGACACAACACACCCACACAGCACACACCATACACCCCCATACACAAAAACCCGTCACAAAACCCATAGCACCACAGCCACACACATCAAACACGAGACAACCCAAGCGCACAACACACAAACCCTCAACATCCACCACACCCACCCGACACACAACACCCCTGAGACACAACACACAGAGAGACAACATATACACCTCCCCCACACGACACACCCACACTACCCCTACACACACAACACACACACACGCACAAAACACATGACACGATATACACACACCCGACACACATCACACAACACACACACACACACCGATTCCCTGTCCTTACCGCCACCGTGCCGTATCCAGCGTCGCCCCAGGCTGGGGCAACCCAGGTGGCAGAGGTCGTGGCACACCACCAGGCCGGCGGGAGCAGTGGACTAGGCATGGGTCGGGTGCAGGAGCTGCGTGGAACGCTCAGGGCAGGGAGGGAAGTGCGGCCCGGCGACCAGGCAGGCAACAGGTATTGACCGTGTGAGGACCCAAGCTCGGCTGAGGAGAGACCAGGGCATGACACCGCCCCCGGCCCCCTACCTCCCTGTTGCCTTATCTTCTATGCATGCTTGTCACCCTCGTGGTGGTCCCGGTGTTGCCGGACAGGCCTGGATGAGGGGAACCCCCAAGGGCGCCTCCTCCTTCATCTCCAACCCAGCAGCTGAGGCCTGGATAGCTTTGCGAAGCCTGTATTTCTGTGAGGGGACATGCTGCCCTGGTGCTTCCTGGGGATCGTAGTTCCTTGGGTGGCTGGCTCCTATTGAGAAGAATGGAGAGCGGGACTACAGCTCCCAGCGGACTCTCCTTAAACTCCACTGTCCAACTGCCTCCTCGGAGGGGCGTGCTGTCCCTGAGCGCAAAGGTTGTTGGGAGCAATAGTCCCACTCTCCATTCTTCTCAATGGGGGCTGGCGACCCAAGGAACTACGATCCCCAGGATGCACCAGGGCCACTCTTCCATTGCTGTTTGGTGTCTGCCTGCCGGCAGAGGGGGGTTACTTTGCGGCCCGTTTTCAGGGTGACAAACCCCGAAATGGGCTGCTGCTCCCCCGCCCCGGCCTGGCCATGCACACTAGCTAAGCAGGTGCAAGGTTTCTGGGGGTGTGGGGTCCACAGTGTGGTGGGTTAGAGGTAACAAACCTTAGGACAGGTTGATTTTAGTTATATAGATAGATTAAATTAAGGGTTTTAAATATTGCAATGTTTTATTTTGTTGTTGTTATGCGGCCATAGTTGCTCATTCAAATTGGATGACAGTACATAAATTTGAAGTAATTATAAATAAACAAATGGAGTGTGCATTCACACATGTGAGTGAATTGTGTTGGTGTTAAGCAAAACTCCTTGAAGATTTTGCCAAAGTAAAACTCAGTACTGCTGAGGCAACATGATAACCCATCATGCTTGAAGCTTTTTCTGACAGAGATAAGAGAGATTCTCCTTAATGCTATTCTTCCCTAATGCTATTTATGTAATAGGTGTTTTACAAACACCCTCCTATCTTATTTTCCTCAAACAACCTCTCTCCAAATAAAGTCTTTCCCTGTTTCTCTGAGGCCTAGGGAGTTTGGAATTGTTTTCTAAGAAAATTTCTTCACAGCCCTTAATTTAATTTTAATTTAATTTAATAGTCATATTTATATATGCCGCCCACTCAGGCAGAACCCGACTCAGGGCGGCATTACAACAAGTTCTAAAAACACATAAAAACACTTTAAAAGACCCACATCCCACCCACTTTGTCTTTTACTTTGCCCTGCAGTTTGTGCAACTTTACAAGAAAAACAAACTCTACAGAGTTTCAAAAACTGGGGCAATTAAAGGAATGTATCAAGCAAAAATGGCCACGATAAAGGACAAAAACAATAGGGACATAACAGATGCAGAAGAGATAAAGAAAAGATGACAAAAATTCACAGAAGAACTCTACAAAAAGGACCTTAATGTCCCTGACAACCACAATGGTGTGATCATTGACCTTGAGCCAGACATCCTGGAGAATGAAGTCAAGTGGGCCCTGTAAGGAATGAATGTACTTAGGGTAAAATGGATGTATGAGCGTTGAGTAAAAATGGATATAAAAATTGCCTTTGTAAAAGTGCAGCACAACGAAAGGAATAACTATTTGAGGCAAAAGGCTTTGAAGCCACTGTTTCTTTAAGTATTCTGCAGTCACACAAAAATAAAGTTTCTTAATCAATAAAGTTTCTTTAATCAATCAATTGTGTTATATCTTTTATCAATTAGAACATAAAACAGATGTCTTCTCACAACTAGAACCTAAAACAGATATCTTCTCTCTACCATAAACTGTCTCTTTTTCGTAACTCAAAGTTTCTCAAAACTGATTATGTGCTCAAGTCCAAAGCACTGTAAAAATGTAGCGGTTATAGTTTTTTCACAATGTTTTTCACAATATCCACAAAAATCTGGACCGTAGGTCTCCAAGCAGTGCGGTAATCCCCTAAATTCATTCACTTCTTGAGCAGATATCAGCTGTTCTGTCGTTTTTAATTACAATAAGCTGTCTCGAAGCCCACCCGGTTTGGAGGCTTTTTACTTTTTAGTTTTTTCAGGAGAATAAATGAATAAATGAAAATTTTTATATGTGGAATTAACGAACTAAGTTTACAATACGTCATTCAATAACATCCACCAACTACATAAAGCTTATATTACATAACATATACTCCAGAGATACCCCGTCTCCAATGGGAAAGAAAGAACTCGCCGCACTTGGGGCTCGCCTGTCCGCGGCCCCCAAAGTGGCTCCCCGCCTCCAACAGACCCCACGGATGCCGGGGCTGGGAGGCCGCACAGAGTTTGACCGGCAGCTGGCCGGAGGAGGCGGGGAAAGAAAGAACTCTCCAGCGAGTTCTTTCTTCCCCGCCTCCTCCAGCCGGCTGCTGGTCTAGCTCCGTGGGGCCTCCCAGCCCCGGCGTCGGCGAAAGCAAGGTGAGGCAGGGCTGGAGGGAGGCGGGGCCAGTGGCCGCAGCTGACTCCCACCCCGGCCTATTATTATTATTATTATTATTATTATTATTATTATTATTATTATTATTATTATTATTATTATTATTATTATTATTATTATTATTATTATTATTATTTGCCCTGCTCTGGCGATGATCCTGAGGACTTGGAGTTGGGCTCCGACGTGGTTGTTGAGCCCACTCCTTGCTAAATCCTGTTTAAGTTGTTGAGCCGAAGGCCCCTCTTAAAGTTCTGTCAGTTTCCTGTGTTTCTTTGACTTTGCCCTGCAGTTTGTGCAATGGTGTTATACAAAGCATCGGTGGTAATAATTTGGACGTTGTAAGAGGCATCATGGCTAGGATTTTGCATGCCTCATACAAAGGCCAAATCCGTATAAAGTCCATACTTGTGGAACCAAGTTTGGACGTTGTATGAGGTATAACTGTATGTTCCAATTCCGAAGAAGGGCAATGCCAAAGAATGTTCAAATAATTGTAAAATTGCACTCATCTCACACACTAGCAAGGTCATGCTCAAGATCTTACTAGCTAGGCTTCAGCAGTAGGTTGTATCAAGAACTTCCAGAAGTACGAGCTGGGTTCTGAAGAGGCAGCGGAACTAGAGATAAAATTGCCAACATTCGCTGGAACATGGGAGAAAAAAGGGAGTACCAGAAAAAGATCTACTTCTGTTTCATTGACAGAAGTAAAGTCTAAGGCTTTGATTGTGCAGATCACAATAAACTGTGGCAAGTCCTTAAAGAGTACCAGATAAACTCAAGTGTCTTCTGAGAAATCTACATGTGAGTCAAGAAGTGACAGTGAAGACAGGATATGGAACAACTGGTTGGTTTAGAATAGAAAAAGGAGTATAACAAGACTGTATATTATCACCCTGCTTCTTGTGGAGTACATCATGCATAACGCAGGGCTGGAAGAAGCACAAGCTGGAATTAAAATTGCTTGGAGAAATATCAACGAGATATGACACTACTTTACTACTGAGATATGACACTACTACCTGACACTACTCTAATCGCAGAAAGTGAAGAAGACCTAAACAGCCTTTTGATAAGGGTTAAAGAGGTGAGTGTGAAAGCTGGCTAAAAACTCAACATAAAACAAACCAAGATCATGACATCCAGCCCCATCACTACCTGGCAAAAAGAAATGGAAGCAGTGAAGCCTTTACTGTCTTGGGATCCAAGATCACTGCAGATGGTGATTGCAGCCATAAAATAAAAAGTGTGTGTGTGTGTTTGGGGTGGGTGGGTGCGTGGGGAGCCTCTTTTCCCAGCTGGCTTTCCCCCTTTCCTTTAGAGTGAAGCTAGGGAATAGTCTTTTCACAGACATAGGTCGCCCTAGCTCGAAAGCCAGTCGTATCCAATTCTAGGATTCAGTGCTCATCTCTGTTTATAGCCAAAGAGCAAGCACTGTGTCTGCAGATGTTTCTGTCATGTGGCAGGCATGCCTAGGAATGTTGTTTGATTTCTTTCCTTCTTCCCTCCCTTGCTCCTTTTCCTCTTCCTTCCTTCTTTCCCTCCATTCCTTCTTCCTTCCCTCCCACCTTTCTTTCTTTCTTCCTTCCTTCCCTTTCTTTTATTTTTTTGTGTTTGTCTTTGGAAGCAGAGGAGACAGATGAGGCAGTGGTGAGGCTGGGTGGTCAGAGGTACCATTGAAAAAAATAGGCCAGCCCCCGGAGCCTTTGAATAATTGTGATCTGGCCCCCGGGTTGAAATGTTTGAGCACCCCTGCTGTAAAGTGATAATTCGCATCCTAAAATAGAAGGGAGAGAGATCTCACTTGCCTTGCCAAATGCTGGAGAGATTTGGACTTCTCTTCAGGTCCCAAGAAATCAAGGAGAGATCACCTCAGGTTCACTCCTTCCCCTGGAGAAAAGGTCAGGGAAAAATCAGTTTGTAGGTTTCTTGGATGGAGGAAAACAAAAACCTTTCCTTACAGTACATTCCTTTCATTCATCCTTACATTACATTCCTGTGGGGTTTCCTCTCCATGTGTCTCTCTTTTGTGAAGATCAGAAAAGGGGAAAAGGAAAAATGCTTAGAAAGAAAAGGAAGGAAAGAAAAAGGAGGGCATCTTTCAGCCTGTGGCCCAAAATCCTCTGCCTTTCATTTTAAAGGAGGGGGGAGGTTTGGTAGAACTAGAGAGCAACACCATTTGCCCCTCCCAGTCTGGTACTGGTAAGCCCTGAGGTGACCTTTCTGAGTTTTGGCAAGAGATTCAAGGGGAGGGGGGGGGGGAATTTCCTGGATTTTGCCTGGAAAAGGAAACAGGGGAGGGGTAGGAATAGGAGCCAAGTAAATTATTATTATTATTATTATTATTATTATTATTATTATTATTATTATTATTATTATTATTATTATTATTATTATTATTATTATTATTATTATTTGCCCTGCTCTGACGATGATCCTAAGGACTTGGAGTTGGGCTCGATGATCCTAAGGACTTGGAGTTGGGCTCCGACGTGGTTGTTGAGCCCGGCTCCTTGCTAAATCCAGTTTAAGTTGTTGAGCCAAAGTCTCCTCTTAAAGTTCTGTCAGTTTCCTGTGTTTCTTTGACTTTGCCCTGCAGTTTGTGCAATGTATCTCTATGGGAACGATGTTATACAAAGCATCGGTGGCAATAATTTGGACGTTGTAAGAGGCATCGCGGCTAGGATTTTGCATGCCTCATACAAAGTCGGAATTCATACAACGTCCTAACTTGTGGAACCAAGTTTGGACGTTGTATGAGGTTTTACTGTACCTCAGTGTTAAAATAAACCTTTTTAAATGTTAAAGCCAAGAAGGGGAGTTGTTTTGTTTTTAGCAATCTAGACGCTGCCAAGCCAAAGCACTTGGTTTATTAGCCAACCCTAGGGACAAGGGAAGGTGTACTTTGTTAAAACAGAGCTGGGACTGAGGTACTGAATATCCCAGGACTTGTCTTGTGTTTAGAAAGATCCAGGCCAGACTTCGTAGGTAAAATCATCCTGGCTGATACGGTCTCAGACTTAAAAAAATTCTGAGGTAAAAAAAGCGTCTGGCGATCGGTTACATGACCTAAAATGTATTACTAACAAGAAAGCTAGTGGAGATGATGGTAGTCCAGTTGAGATAGTTAAAGCCCTCTAAGAAGATGCAATTAAAGATTTGCAGATTTGGAAAATGCAGCATCCGGTTTTAAGGAAACGCTTCTTCCTCCTCCCCTGCAATAGGGTTTCTCTGCACAGAAATATGAAATCATTGTGGGGTGGGGTTTTTTGTCTTGCGCCCCCACTAAGGGATTCTGCCCCCCCAAACCCAAAGTGGGGAAGACGACAGAAGTGGAAGCCCTCAAGGAAGGGAGGCTTTTCTCTCAGCCTCCCCACCCTCATGTCTCCCCACCAACCCCACCATGCCAGATAAGCCTCTTTAGGGGGGGGGAGAAGGGGGGGAAGTCACTGAGTGCCCAAAGAACAACCTCAGGGTGGGAGAGGATTGAAAGAGGCCCCACATGGAATGGGGTGGAGGGGGGGGAGAAAGGGTGAGACCCCTGAAGTGAGGATGTGTGGGTGGGGCCTCAGGCGGCAGAAGGAGCAGCGTCGACCCTCCTCGTCCTCCCCCTCCCTCAGGCCAAATATTCAATGGAAGATGAAGGCCAATGGAGGGGGGGGGGAGAATAGCCAACAGGCCTTCTCCCCCCCCCCCCCCCTTTCCTCACCCTAGAAGATCAAAGGCTTCTCCAGTTCTCTTCCTCCTGCCTGGGAAAGAAGGGAAAGTGCCCGGCCACGGCAGGATGTCAATCAGCAGCGTCGCCCAACGCCTATCCCAGGAGGGGGCGTGGCTTGGGGGCCGCCATTGTTTATGAAGCCCCTCCCCCCGCATCCCGGCAACGGGTTTTCTTGGCGGGAAGGAGGGGGGAAAGTAAGTGCTTCTCCATTCTCCTCACTCAGGCTGTCTGAGGTTTTCTACCCTCCCTCGTCATTCTCTGTGTAATCTTCATGTGCTGGGAGTGATTCCTCCATTCTCTCCCCTTACCACCACATTCCAGAGGCCTCAGACAAAGAACTGTTATACTGGACAGTATGAGCAAAAGCGGTCACATGACGCCCCCACATGGTGGAGAAGGGGAAAACACCCATATTGCTAAGGAAAGTATTCCTGTGGTTACAAGCAATATTGCATACATATTGATTGGTGTGTTGATTAGGCAGGCCCCATCGTAGGAAGTGGGGGAGAGGAAAAGCCCAAAAGGGGAGGAGGGGGAGGGGTGCAAAAGTGGGCAGGGGGGGGCTTCCTTTTCTCTCTCTCCCCCCCCAACCTGCAAACACGCCTCCCCCCTTGCCAGGTCAGCCTCCTTACGGGGAGGGAGGGGGAACCCCAAAGAACAACCCCAGGAGGGGAAAGAGATTTGGAAGATGCCCCCCACATGGAATGGGGGGGAGAGAAAGAGGTTGAGACCCCTTGAGTTAGTTTGGTGGGCCTCAGACAGTAAAAAGAACAGAGACGTCCCTCCCTCACCTTTGGATTCTTCTCCCCCCGCCCTCAATCTTTAATGGGAGGCAGACCAATGGAGGGGGGGCGAGAATAGTTCTCTTCCCCCCTCCCTCCACATTCCCTGACTTCCCCCCATCCGCTCTTTTTCTCACCCTAGAAGAAGATCAAAGGCTGCTTCTCCATCTCCTCCTCCTCCTGCCTGGGAAGGAAGGAAAAGTGCCCGGATGCCCTTCAGTGCCTGCATAAATACCATGGAAGTATTAAAAAACAGGAGATGGCACTAACAGGCTTCATGCTGTAAATTTTTTGAAGCCAGTGGGCGTGGCCTGCCGCCATATTAGGTGGAGCAAAACATTAGCAGACTACCGTTTAAGATTGCTTCTTGTGTTGGAGGGGGGGGGGTGGATTGGTCCCCTCCTGGGTGCCCTGGGTTGGGGGGGTTGGGGGGGACAGACCCCTTTTGTCCCCCCAAACCTCCCAACCCCAGGGGAGCCAGCGGAGAGGGGGGGTCGCAACCCCCCACCCACTGATATTAAAGGGGAAACTCCGATCGGTTTTTTCCTTTTAATATCAGGGAGTGGGGTGGATTCGATCCCCTCTCCCGGGACCCGTGGGTCCGTGAGGGTTGTGGGGACAAAAGGGTTCTGCAGTGGCTCAAGTCGCTAAGACGCTGACTGGGAAGCGGAAGGTCAGCAGTTCGATTCCCGAGTACTCCAGGACGGAAATGAGCTCTCGTCTTCATCCCAGCTCCTGCCAACCTAGCAGTTCGAAAGCAAGAAATTGCAAGTAGATAAATAGGAACCACTTCGGTGGGAAGGTAACAGCGTTCCGTGCGCTCCGATGTCTAGTCATGCCTGCCACATGACCATGAAAATTTCTGCAGAAGCAGACAGCGCTGGCTCTTCGGCTTAGAAACAGAGATGAGCACTGCACCCTAGAGTCGGATACGACCGGCTTTCGAGTAAGGGAAACCTTTACCTCCCAACCATTCTGGACCCAGGGGAGGCAGAAGAGAAGGGGATCGCAACCCCCCAAACACTGATATTAAAGGAGAAACCCCAATCTACTTTCACGACTCCACACAATCAAAGCACACAATCAATCCCTCCACGTCCCTCGTGGAGGCCGCCGCTGCCCTCTGCCCTGGCGTGGGGGCACGAGGAGGGATGCGCGGCCCCCGCCGCCGGGTCTTTGGGGTGAGGGAAGCCTCCTCTGCCTCTCCCCTGGCAGTGGGCGCCGGCCCAGCCTGGCTGGGCAGATGTGCGGACGCCAGCAACCACTTTTTGAAAAATTAATTTTTATTGTTGTTTTTTTTAAAGGAAAAGTAATACACAAGGAAAAGAGACATCAATACATAATAAAGATAACATAAAAATACAAATTACAAGTAAAAAATAAAAGTAAAATCACACTCAAAAATACAGTAATAATAATATTCATTTTACCTTATTTAAACCCTCTTGTTTAGACATAAGAACAGCCTTGCTGGAACAGGCCACAGGAGCCCATCCAGTCCAGCATTCTGTCTCACACAGTGGCTCACCATTTCCTTCAGGGTATTCCCAAGGAGATGCCTTCACCTGCTTAAGATTCCCTGGAAATGGCATTGAGAGATATCCTGCCTATCTCTCCAACCCGGAGGTTGTCCTTAAGTATCCATAATTATAGCCATTGATACTCTTGTCCTCCATGAACTTGTCTAATCCTTTCTTAAAGCTGTCAAGACTGACAGCTGTCACCACTTCTTCTGGCAGGGAGTTCCATAGACCAGTAATCCTCTGGGTGAAAAAGTACTTTCTCTTATTTGTTTGAGAACTAGTACCCAAAAGTTTCATGGAGTGTCCCCTAGTTCTAGTGTTATGCAATAGGGAAAACAGTTTTTCCTTATCTACTTTGTCCACACCGTGCATGATTTTATAAACTTCAATCAGGTCACCTCTTAGACGTCGTCGTTCAAGAGTGAAGAGGCCCAACTGTTGCAGCCTCAGATAGTAAGGAAGGTGTTCCAGTCCCCTAATCATTCTGGTTGCCCTCCTCTGCAATTTTTCCAGCTCCATAATATCCTTCTGGAGGTATGGCGACCAGAACTGTACACAGTATTCCAGATGGGGCCTCACCATAGATTTATAAAGAGGCAAAATGACACTTGCTGACTTATTTTCTATACTCTTCCTAATGATCCCTAGCATTGAGTTTGCTTTTTTCACTGCTGAGGCACACTGGGTTGACACCTTCATTGAGTTGTCCACCAGGACACCAAGGTCCCTTTCCTGGTTTGTCGCAGAGAGTTCAGACCCATCAGTTTATAAATGTAATTGGGGTTCTTTGCCCCAACATGCATCACTCTGCACTTACTAATGTTGAAACTCATTTGCCACTGTTTTGCCCATTCCCCCAGTGTCAAGAGATCCCTCTGGAGCTCCTCACAATCTCTCACAGTTTTCACTACCCTGTATAATTTAGTGTCGTCAGCAAATTTGGCTACCTTGCTTTTTACTCCTACCTCTAGATCATTTATGAAGAGGTTGAAAAGCAGGGGTCCCAGTACTGAACCTTGGGGGACCCCACTCTTTACTTCCCTCCACTTGGAGAAGTGTCCATTTAGTGCTACCCTCTGTTTCCTGTCCCTTAGCCAGTTGCTGATCCAGGACAAGACCTGTCCCTTTATTCCATGACTGATAAGTTTATTCAAGAGCCTTTGGTGTGGGACCTTGTCAAAAGCCTTCTGAAAGTCCAGATAAACAATGTCAACTGGATCCCCCTTATCCACATGCTTGTTGACACTCTCAAAAAATTCCAACAGATTAGTGAGGCATGATTTGCCCTTGCAAAAGCCATGTTGGTTCTTCTTTAGCAGTGCCTTCTCTTCTATGTGCCTATTAATTCTATCTTTTAGGATGGTTTCCATCACTTTACCTGGGACACATGTCAAACTGACAGGTCGGTAATTTCCTGGATCACCCCTGGATCCTTTTTTGAAAATTGGTGTTACATTCGCTACCTTCCAGTCATCGGGCACAAAGCCTGATTTGAGGGAAATATTATATATTTTGGCTAGGAGATCAGCAATTTCATCTTTAAGTTCCATGAGAACTCGTGCATGGATGCCATCTGGTCCTGGTGATTTGTTAGTGTTTAGTTTAACAAGACATGCAAGGACCTCCTCCCTGGTTATTTCTATCTGGCTTAATTCTTCGGTTTCCCTCCCTACGAAGATAGGCTCTGTTTTGGGCATGTGGTCTCTGTCTTCTTCAGTGAATACTGAAGCAAAGAATTCATTGAGTCTCTCCGCAATCTCTGTTTCCTCTTCCATATACTATTTTAATGTGAAAAATACACTACCTTACAAAGAAAAACAAATCTAAACATAGGATAATACCCCAGTGCTATGTACATTGCCTTGGGAGTTTCAGAGCTGCCCAGCATCACATATTATAACCAAAAACTCATGTGACTTGGGGCTGGTCTGCTACCTTTACCTTCAGACAGTGTATAAACCAGAAATGGTTTCCAGATGATTCCAAGTTTGTTTTCATCTGTCATACCTCTTTTTATTTTCAATTCCCATGTTAGCTTATCATTAAGTGCAAGATGCCACATTTCTCTATACCATTCCTCTATATCCACTTTGGAATCATTCTTCCAATTTCTAGCAAGACATTGTCCTGCAGTTGTTAATATTATTGTTAATAGTTCTATATTATGTTCTTCCATATTCATATTATCAAATTCCATCAATAAGGCAGTACCTGACTCCAGTTTAAAGTTACTACCCATTATTTGTGATATCTCATTTTCAATTTTAAGCCAAAAAGCTTTAACCACATCACAACTCCACCACTTTTGTTCATAAGTCCCCACGAAAGTCTTACATCTCCAGCACATTTTCGTTTTAGAACAATCCATCTGATTTAGATGATATTTAGTACAATATCATCTGTCAGGTACCACCTCCACAACATTTTATAATTATGCTCCATAACTCTCACAGACATAATCTCATAATAATTCTTTTTCATTTATACCTCCAACTTTCCTCCGAAATTCTAATATTCAAATCTTTTCCCCATTTTTTTCTTAATGTTTCCTGTGATCCGTTATCACCATTTAACATTTTATACAATTTACTAACAAGGCCCTTAATTCCTACCTCTCCTTTTCTCATTTTAAATACCAACTCTTCAAAATCTGTCCTTTCTCTTATTAAGCTGGTATCCAAAAAAAATTATTATTCCATTTATTCAATAAAATGACTTGAAACCAGTTCAAATTCAATTGTTCATAAATTCTCAATCTTTTTTCTTTGTTTTTACATATCTGAATCCAATCCTTCAGCAGGAATACATTTTTCAGAAATACATCCCTCACCTTCCTATCCAACTTCAATGGAAAATGCCTCACATCTTCCATTTCTATAAGTGGAGACACATCTGGTGCTAACTTCCTTTTCAATTCCTTCCCTAAATTCAATGTTTTTATCTATTTTTAAATTCAATTTTTATTAATATTTTGTCCAAAAAAATTGCTTTGCCAACCTGCTTCACTTCTTTCATCTCCATTTCCTCCCATATCATCTCTTCTTTTATTAATATTTTCACCACATTTTTAAATTGAAACACCTTATAATAGGTATCTATATTTGGTATTCCCAATCCACCCTCTTTCTGTGCTAAATACCACAGCTTTGCCAGTGACCCCTCTGAGGGTGTCCATGACATGCTGGTTCCTGGTCTGTGGAGCCGCTGGGCAGCTGGAGGGAAAGGGAAAGCGCCCTCCCTTGCGCTCTCCCACACCTGTAGTGGACCCAGTTGCCACACCTGTAGTGGCTCCGGGAAACTTTCCACCGTCCCTTGTGGAGGCCGCCGCTTCCCTCTGCCCTGGTGTGGCAACACGAGGAGGGATGCACCCCCCCCGACACCAGGCCTTTGGGGCGAGGGAAGCCTCCTCTGCCACCCCCTGGCAGTGGGCGCCGTCCCCACCTGGTCGGCCAGCTCTTCTGATGCCAGCGACCCAACTGAGGGCTTGCACCCGTGTCCTGCTGGTTCCTGGTCTGTGGAGCCGTTGGGCGGCTGGACGGAAAGTGCCCTCCCTTACGCTCTCCCACTCCCTAGGCATGAAGAGCCAGAAAGCCCACCTACCCACTCCCCCCTACTCTCCACTTCCATTCGCCCCCCTCCTTCTGCCGCCTCAGAAGTTGTTGTTTTTTAAAAAATCCTGTCAGAAGCCCACAAGGGTGCTTTCTGGGTCCAAAGGGTTTTTGCTGGAGGAACTCCCCTCTGGGGATGCCCCAATGAGGCTCCTTTCATGTCCCCAAGATCTCACCCCCCCCCCCCAAGTGGCCCATGTCTATCTCCTTCCCATGTCTTGCTTTCGAACTGCTAGGGTGTCAGGAGTGGAGCCGGTGCCACCTTCCTCAGTACAATTGTCTTTATTTAAAGGCCTCTCACCAAGTTGTTTAAAGGTAAAGGTTTCCCTTGAAAGCCAGTTGTATCCAACTCTACAGTTCAGTACTCATCTGTTTCAAAGTCGAAGAGCCAGCGCTGTCTGCTTCTGCAGACGTTTCCGTGGTCATATGGCAAGCATAACTAGACACCAGAGCACACGGAACACTATTTTACCTTCCCACCAAAGTGCTCCCTATTTATCTATATGCAATTTCTTGCTTTCGAACCTTCACTTTCTCCTTTTTTTACCTGTTCCTACAGTGTTTCAGACTTACTGATGCATTATGTTCTCTCTCTGCCATCTTCCACGTGTTTCCCTCATCTCAGGTTTTTTGTGCACGCCCTCCTTCCTATTTGTTAATATATTCAGCAATATACCAGGTCAGACCAGAAGTATTTATATATCTAGCCTGTTTGAGAGTAAACAAAACAGAACAGCAAAAAAAGACCAAAAATATTGTGGCACCTTAAACTAACTCCTATATTTAAATGTCAGCTTTTGCGGATGAAATCCACTTTAACAGACCTGGTCCACGAAAGCTTACATTTAAATACTGTACAGGAGTTAGTCTTTGGTGCCACAACATTTTTTCATCTTTTTTTTTTTTTTGCTGTTCTCTTTTATTTATTCTCAGATATGCTTACTCAGACTAACATGGCTACCACTTCAGACATTTCAACTAGCCTGTTTTGTAATTGGTTTTGGCTTGAAATATGTACTATCAGTCTCAAGAGCATACAAATCATACAGTATGTTGTTTTTGTGGTTTAATGGGCTGCAACTCTTTGTTATTGCAAGTGGCTAAGATGCTGACTGGGAGGCGGAAGGTCAGCAGTTCGGTTCCTGAGTACTGCAGGATGGAATTAGCTCCTGTCTTTGTCCCAGCTCCTGCCAACCTAACAGTTCAAAAGCAAGAAATTGCAAGTAGATAAATAGGGACCACTTTGGTGGGTAGGCAAACTGCATTCTGTGCATTTTAGTGTCTAGTCATATCTGCCACATGACCACCGAAATGTCTGCAGAAGCAGATAGCGCTGGCTCTTCGACTTTGAAACAGAGATGAGCACTACACCCTAGTCGGATATGACTGGCTTTTGAGCAAAAGAAACCTTTACCTTTATGTGACAGGCATGACATACATAAGAACAGCCTTGCTGGAACAGACCACAGCCCATCCAGTCCAGCATTCTGTCTCACACAGTGGCTCACCATTTCCTTCAGGGTATTCCCAAGGAGATGCCTTCACCTGCTTAGGATTCCCTGGAAATGGCATTGAGAGATATCCTGCCTATCTCTCCAACCCCGAGGTTGTCCTTAAGTATCCATAATTATAGCCATTGATACCCTTGTCCTCCATGAACATGTCTAATGACACATGGCCACATTTTGCCATGCCCACAGATTTGGCCATGCCCTGTAGTAATGTATGGCCGTGTAGTAGTAATGTATGGCCGTGAGAGCTGGATCACAAGGAAGACTGAGCAGACGAATAAACACCTTTGAACTGTGATCCTTGAGAGTTCCCTGGACTGCAAGGAGATCAAATCAACCCATCCTGAAGGAAATCAACCTTGACATCTCATTGGAAGGATAAATACTGAAGCTGAAGCTCAAGTACTTTGGCCACCAAATGAGAAGAAAGACTCAGTTGAGAAGGACTGCAGAGGAGGAGGTGGCTAGATTGCATCATTGATGTAATGGGAATTGATCTGTGTGGGCTGCAGGGAATGACAGGGGAGCCTGGAGTACGATGGTCCATAGGGTCACCAAGGGTTGGACCAGAGATGTAGCCAAGATTCTACACATGGGTGGGTGAAGATTTTTTCAGGACGGGCCATAGCCATTCATATATCAATATATAAATCAATTATTTAGTAAGACAACAAGTGTCTCCTTTTGACTCAAAAAATGACTAAATTATATTTCTACTCAAAGTAGAGAGTTAGGAAATTTTCTTAACATAAACAAGTGGGTGGCTCTCAATAAACTTAAATACAGCATATTACTTATGCTGGGATAAAATAAAATATGCGGGTTTTGCTGCCAATCCCTGCGTAAGTAATATACACTGTACCAGAGTGTGTGTGTGTGTGTGTGTGTGTGTGTGTGTGTGTGTGTGTGTATATATATATATATATATATATATATATATATATATATATATATATATATATATATATATATATATATATATATATATATATATATATATATATATATATATATATATATATATATATATATATATATATATATATATATATATATATATATATATATATATATATATATATATACACACACACACACACACACACACACACACGATGATACATTTATAATAAAAAAAGTGTAATATATGCAACAAGAAAAAACAGGCTATCTATATACATATCAACCAGTAGGTCAAGACCTACTTAGGAGTAAGCCTCAATAAACACACGACTTACTTCCAAATAAAAACACAGATCATCAGGCTGCACAAGCTGTAATCTTACACACCTGTGGTTGAGAATAAGCCCACTCAAACTAGGGCATTGACTTCTCAGTAAATACATATACAGAGGGGTTATATGCAGTGGTGGGCATCAGCAGGTTCACACCAGTTCACCAGAACCAGTAGCAGAAATTTTGGCTGGCCCTGCCCATCCAAGTTTTGAAATAAAGTATTCCTAATTTGGATGCAATGCAAGGCTTTCCCCTGGCTACACTCACCATACCTTGCCCACAGTGTGGTATTATTATTTTTTGAGCCCACCATTGGTTATATGGCTACAAAATACATGCCACTCACACTAATGTGGTCTGCAGATTTTAGCATAACCATGCGAGCATTCCACATTTAGCAGCCTGTTTGGAAGAGATTGAATGTTTTAGACCTGATAGACAGAGTACCTGAAGAATTATGGACGGAGGTTTGGGACATCACATAGGAAGCGGCAATTAGAAACATACCAAAGGAAAAGAAGTGTAAGAAAGCAAAGTGGCTATCCAGTGAGACTATTAAAATAGCTGAGGAAAGAAGGAAACCCAAAAGCAAAGGCGAAAGAGAAAGATTCACTCAAACTGAATCCAGACTTTCAAAGAAAAGCAAGGAGATAACAAGGCCTTCTTAAATAAACAGTGCAAAGGAATAAAGGAAAACAACAGAAGGGGAAAGACTAGCAATCACCGCCCAGCCCACCACTGCGCCTTTTCCCCCTCCCATTAGTGCCGGAAACACTTCCCTTCACATGTTCCTAGCCCAAACAGGGCTGAAAAGGTGCGCTTTTACCTCCACACTTCCTGCGCGCCTTCAGTACTGAGCTAGGCACATGGGAAGGGGAATGTTTCCGGTGCCAGCAGTAGGCCGCCCAGCCCACCAACCCACTCCCTGCCCACCTTACAGCAGTGGCGGGGTGCTGCTCTGTGCTCTTCCTCCTCCTCCTCTTCCCAGCTCCTGGTCGGTCCGGAGTGCAGGGGGAGGGGGAGGAGGTGGGCATGGTGTGGGAGGGAGGTGGTCATGGCCAAGCAGGTCTGCTGTATGGGGTAAATGTGTATACTGTACCTTTAAGCCTGCTGTAATGCCTGTATGCAGCTGATTAAAATCAGCAAGTGACTCAGCAAACTTTACTACATATAAACAACTCCGTTTCCAACCAGACTTCGGAGGAGTAAAAGGAGAACTGCGTAGTGTCTTGCTGTGACACAAGTCTCTTCAGAACTGGCAAAGAAGGGGACATTCTGCCCAACAAATCTGAAAGCAAGCTGGAAGATTCTCTGCCCAGTGGAGCCGTGCAAGAAGGCAGACAGAGACTGAGACTGCCAGAATCTCAAGAACGCTTCCTGTAAGCATAGCTTTGTTTTCTACTGATAAGAACGCCTGAACTATTCTGTAGCCAGCAGCAGCTATCTTGTTGTTTTGTTTGTTGCCAACCTGCACAAACTTTTTCAACAACCAGTAACTATGCCATAGGCGATTGCCAAGATCTGTGACAGACTGTTTTATTGTACATATACCTAATGAGAGACATTAACTGCTTTTAGTTTGAGCGCTTTATAGTTAAGCATTTTTCTTTTGATTCAAACCGTGTGAATCTGTGCCTGTGTGTATAGAAAGGACATCTGCAGATGCAGACAGCCCTGGCTATTTGATGATAAACAGAGATGATAATATGAATGAAACAGGCAAAATGGTGTAAAGTCAAAAAGTGAGGGGGGAAAGTGAGAAAAACATAGATCATTACATTCCCAGATATACATTTCAGACACATTTTACGGGATTTCTCTAATTGCAAACCAAGCATCCTTACAGCTCATGATAACATAGAAACCATTCTTGTTATGGCCTCGTGTAGGCCAGATATGGCTCATCTACCAAGACATCCTAACCTGCTGGTAACACACACTATAACAGCTACTAGAAGCATACTTGAGAGCTTAACACATTCTAACAAAAGAGAATCAATATTCTTAGCATAAAATATAAGTACAGTATAACAATTCCATGACATGATGCTACTTTCCGGGAGGCATTTAAATGACTTATCTCCTATATGGGTCCTATGATGTGAAGCAAAGTTACCACTTTCACTGAAACTTTTTTCACACTCCAGGCATTTAAAAGGATTCTATGTGGGTCCTGTAATGTGAAGCAAGGTTTGATCTTTGACTGAACCTTTTCCCATACTCCAGGCATTTCAATGGCTTTTCTCCTATGTGGGTCCTGCGATGTCTGGCAAGGTTACAACTTTTACTGAAACTTTTTCCACACTCCAGGCATTTAAAAGGCTTCTCTCCTGTGTGAGTCCTGTGATGTGAAGCAAGGTGTTCACTTCGACTGAAGCTTTTCCCACACTCCAGGCATTTAAAAGGCTTCTCTCCTGTGTGAATCCTGTGATGTGAAGCAAGTTTACTACTCACACTGAAACTTTTTCCACACTCCAGGCACTTAAAAGGTTTTTCCCCTGTGTGGGTCCTGTGATGTGAATCAAGGCTACCACTTTGACTGAAACTTTTTCCACACTCCAGGCATTTAAAAGGCTTCTCTCCTGTGTGGGTCCTGTGATGTTTAGCAAGGCTACCACTATCACTGAAGCTTTTTCCACACTCCAGGCATTTAAAAGGCTTCTCCCCTGTGTGGGTCCTGTGATGTGAATCAAGGCTACCACTTTGACTGAAACTTTTTCCACACTCCAGGCATTTAAAAGGCTTCTCTCCTGTGTGGGTCCTGCGATGTTTAGCAAGGCTACCACTCTCACTGAAGCTTTTTCCACACTCCAGGCATTTAAAAGGCTTCTCTCCTGTGTGAATCCTGTGATGTGAAGCAAGGAAACCACTCTCACTGAAGCTTTTTCCACAATCCAGGCATTTAAAAGGCTTCTCTCCTGTGTGAATCCTGTCATGTGAAGCAAGGCTACCACTCTCACTGAAGCTTTTTCCACACTCCAGGCATTTAAAAGGCTTCTCTCCTGTGTGAATCCTGTGATGTGAAGCAAGGTGTTCACTTCGACTGAAGCTTTTCCCACACTCCAGGCATTTAAAAGGCTTCTCTCCTGTGTGGGTCATGCGATGTTTAGAAAGGATGCCACTTCGACTGAAGCTTTTCCCACACTCCAGGCATTTAAAAGGCTTCTCTCCTGTGTGAATCCTGTGATGTGAAGCAAGGTTACTACTCACACTGAAACTTTTTCCACATTCCAGGCATTTAAAAGGCTTCTCTCCTGTGTGGGTGCTGTGATGTTTAGCAAGGCTACCACTAGCACTGAAGCTTTTTCCACACTCAAGGCATTTAAAAGGCTTCTCTCCTGTGTGAGTCCTGTGATGTTTAGCAAGGTGTTCACTTCGACTGAAGGTTTTCCCACACTCCAGGCATTTAAAAGGCTTCTCTCCTGTGTGAATCCTGTGATGTGAAGCAAGGTTACTACTCACACTGAAACTTTTTCCACACTCCAGGCACTTAAAAGGCTTCTCCCCTGTGTGGGTCCTGTGATGTTTAGCAAGGTGTTCACTTCGACTGAAACTTTTTCCACACTCCAGGCATTTAAAAGGCTTCTCTCCTGTGTGGGTCCTGCGATGTTTAGCAAGGCTACCACGCTCACTGAAACTTTTTCCACACTCCAGGCATTTAAAAGGCTTCTCTCCTGTGTGGGTCCTGCGATGTTTAGCAAGGCTACCACGCTCACTGAAGCTTTTTCCACACTCCAGGCATTTAAAAGGCTTCTCTCCTGTGTGAATCCTGTGATGTGAAGCAAGGCTACCACTCTCACTGAAGCTTTTTCCACACTCCAGGCATTTAAAAGGCTTCTCTCCTGTGTGAATCCTGTGATGTGAAGCAAGGTTACTACTCACACTGAAACTTTTTCCACACTCCAGGCACTTAAAAGGCTTCTCCCCTGTGTGGGTCCTGCGATGTTTAGCAAGGCTACCACTCTCACTGAAGCTTTTTCCACACTCCAGGCATTTAAAAGGGTTCTCCCTTGTATTGATCTTATGGTGTGTAGGAAGACTTCCACCTTTACTGAAGCGTTTGCCACATTTCAAGCCTTGGAACTGCTTCTGCCCTGAACTTGTTTTTTCACGAACTGTAATATATCCTCCTAGTTGAAAAGTTGCTTTATATTCCATATCAGCAATTTTGCGGGAAAAAGCAGATAATTACCTAGTTTGAAAAGAAAACTCCTGTAAATTCAAATAAAGTTGAAGTCTAATGAAGAATCAATTCTGGAGAGTACCTAGAGAATCATTTGTAAAAACACTGTCCTCCACTCTTCGGTTGGTCCTGGTAACCTTTGAATTTCCACTGTGATTCCTTTCTTTTGTGTTCCCACTGTGCCTGGGGAAGTAAAAAAGATTATTTGGAAATGTGCAAAGAAGTTATAGAGGACTCAGCAATACAAAACCCCACCCCCTACAATACTTTGGTGGAAAAAAGGTAACTCTGATTCCAAAGAAAAACTTCAATGGTATTTATTTATATTAGAAAGCCAGTGCATTCCTGTGCCAGTGGAAGTGAGAAAGCATGCAAAACTTCATCCTGAATAATTGGATGCACATTAGAAGACAACATTTGAAAATCTTTCATGACAACTGCTCTCAGTACCAAGAAATATCAAGTGCTTTATTGCTGATACCTCCAAACCAAGGTGCCCAAACTTTTCGCTCTGCAGGCCTGACCATGTCCCCAGACAGCTGATCGGGCCTGACCGTGGAAGAGGTGCATTTCTGACAGCCGTAAATGCACCCACTTCCGCTTTTATCACAGGTGAGGGTGCATTTACGCATGCGCAGGTGTGTTTTACGTTTGATATAAATGTGACCACTTCCACTTTGGTGTTTGGCAAGGGCAGTGGGGGGGGGACGTGAAATGATGTTGGAGGGTGGCTGTTAGTTTGGGCACAAAATAATAAAAGACAAAAACGTACAATCATAAGAAAGCTTAATACCAAACCCACTAATGCAAAAAAATTAATAATAAACATTTTAATAATACTGCATCAACAATATGTTCTCCAGCACCATCGGTTGTTTTTATCGTATCCATATGTCCCTCTAAAAATTATCCTTTTTATGACTTCTTAATTCCTTTTCATGCTGTTTATAGCTTCTACTAACAGGGGTACCTGGCTTTGCCTGCGTGGGGGACCCAACATGGGGCATGGAGCGACCTGGGCAAAATACATCCACACATGACACACCCACACAATACACACACACCCACGCATGACACACTCACAACACACACAGGACACACACAACCCATTCGCACCAATGCCATCCACTGCACACACGACACAACACACACATCACACAATACAACACACACCAATACACACCCCACCCAGACCCAACGTCACAACACACCCATACAGCACACACTGACACAACACACACACAATAACCCCCAGACACAGTACACACTCCACACACACAACCCACTCCCACCAATCCCTCCCACTGCACACACAACATGACACAACACCCACACACACACAATACACAATACTCTGCACATGTTCTGAGTTCAATCAGGACTGGGATGAAGGTTGACTGAGCCTTCATTCCTTCTGAAGTTGGTAAAATGAGTACCCAGCATGTTGGGGCAAAATATTATGTCAACTGTCCAGAGACTGCACAAGCACCATGGAGTATATAAATGTTATTGTTACTGTTATCAAGAGGCGGATTCGTAGGATACCTAAGAGACAGTGTCGCCCCAAAAACATCTGTCCATCCCACCAGAGCGGACCGGAGAGGCTCCCTCAAGATACCATCAGCTAGAGAGGCCCGACTCTCTACCACAAGGAGGGCCTTTTCACTGTCCTACGGAACCTCATACCAACCGAGTTACACCTCCAGACTGAGCTGTTGCCCTTCGGGAAAGAGCTGAAAACATGGGTGCAGGCTTGCCACTGACTCATGCATCCAAAAATAGTGAGATAGTGAGGGTTTTTTTTTTAAAAAAGTGAGAAAAAAGTGAGTTTTTGCCCCAAAAGGTAAGTAGATAGTGAGTAAATCCATAGCAATTTTCGTTTTTTTGGGTCGTTTATCGGCTTTATCAGTCAGCAGAAATGAAGCAAACCAATAAATTTTCCAATAGTATTGTTATCAATGTATAATTTTGGATTGGACACTCAGAAATAATAAACATGAAATCAATACAATATTTAAGAAACTTTTTTCTTTCTAAATATGCAAAAAATTAAACAAGGCTTATGTCATTATGGACTTCTTGACTAGAAAAAAGAAGCCTAAAACAAATGATACTGACATACTGGCACATAAGAATTAAGAAATGATAGATGTCATCAGTCTTACAATAAAATTGACAAGAAGTCATCAGTCTTGAAGGTAAATCTAACTGTCGGGGCCGTAGCTTCCCATGATTCTTGAAGAGTTTTTCAAGTAAGGAGGAGATGCGTTTCTGGATCTTCTTCAGTGGCTCCGCCTGATTTTTGTGAAGGTCTTCGGCCCAGGATCGCATGCTGCAGGCACCCTTGAGCATAATTTGAGCTATTTTTGCAGTTTTCAGATCGCCCATGCACACAGCAGTTTTAAGCTTTTGGTTGGCTTCATCAATTAGATTATCAGAAGCTTGTCTCTTCTGTTCTTCGGTTTCTTTCGCCTTCCTTAAATCTTCTTGCAATTTTACTAGGTCCTTTTCTTGAATTTGCGCTCTTCCCTCTTCTTTCTTGCACCGAATATTTTCCTTCTCCTTTTTTCATGCTCTTCCTCTGCATCCTTGCACTTGTCCTCTAAATAATCTAAATATTTGCTGTGAGAGCCAGCTGCCACTTTAAGGAGCGTGTGTGTAATGGGGACAGCTTTAGCTCGTCATTCAGGGTGCACTCTTCCATTACGGCTTGGTCTGCCAGAAGTTGGCTTCTCGATTTCAAAAATCCACGTTCCACATCCGAACTTCCATGAGCCGTTGGTAGTCCTGCCACGACTCCCCGCTCGCATAAATACCGCACACGCATGAGACAGCCAGACATGGCGCTGAAAACCCTGTCGAGTATGAGATGCTTAGTGTATATCTTAGTGACATGAGGAGAGCCCTACTAACTCATGGTGTCCATGAGGTATATAAATTTGTGTAGCCTGGTGCTTGCTGGAAGCATCATATTGCCATGGATTTTTAAAGATGGTCTTGTAGATGAAACCTAGAGGGAGGAAAGAGAGGAAAAACACCTCTCCCATGAGGGGGGGATGCACATAGAGAAATATAGCTGGCATATGAACAATGAGTTGAATACCAGGTAATAGATATCGACTATCCTTTCATCC
Organism: Bradypodion pumilum; assembly: GCA_035047305.1. Classification (NCBI taxonomy): domain Eukaryota; kingdom Metazoa; phylum Chordata; class Lepidosauria; order Squamata; family Chamaeleonidae; genus Bradypodion; species Bradypodion pumilum. Next base: position 471,874,283 of record JAWDJD010000002.1, read on the forward strand.
ATAATGGAAGCAAAGGAAATCAATTGCCTTTGTCTTAAATCCCTGGCCGAGGCAGCCGGTGGAGGGGGCCATTTTAAAAGTACATCGAGCCTTTCCTTTCCTCAGCAGTGTCCTGCATTTTCTAGGCCTTAGGATATGGCTAAGATGCTGACTGGGAGGCATGTTAGAACAAGGCTGGTTGCAAGACCCGAAAGAGCCTAGGCTGTAGCAGGCCTTAGGAAGAAAAGGCACATTTTCTAGGCCTTAGGAAGAAAAGGCGCAATAGAAATGCCTGGTTGCATGGCCTGAAAGCATTGAGGAGCCATTAATATGCTCCTTGTCTAACAATAAGACAGTTTGCAGTAGCATTGCTATGATGCAATGTAGAGCCATTAATATGCCCCCGTCTAACAATAAGACAGTTTGTAGTACCTATCAAGTAAACAGTAATTAAACGCTTCAAAGAAACAGACATTATAAAATCTAGTAGTCTCCTGAAAGACTGCTTTATTCCTCTTTTAACAAGAGGAATTGTAGATCCAAAATTAGAGTTGAAAAACATAGTTTGAAAGAGGCAAAGAACAAGACTTACATTGATCCCTCTCTGGAGGATTGAAGAGACCTGCTGGAGTCACTGAGAATAGAAAATATCGGGCGGGTCCTCCTCTAACAAATTTTCCCTCCTTTTTTCAAAGCTCTGGTATAGTCCGGAATGGGAGTTCTGCGCAAGCACAAACCCCAAACGTGTGGATTCACAGACGTCTCGAAGAAGACAAAACTATTTTGACACGGAATGTGTCGTTTCGTTAAAAAAGTGAGAATAGTGAGTAATTTCACAAAATAGTAAGGGACCATTGAAAATAGTGATTAATAGTGAGAATAGTGAGTTAGTGGCAGCTCTGCCTGGATGGCAAAGCAGATGTGGGACACCAGTGGCATGGTGACCCCCTCCCTGCTGGCTCATATAGTGTAGGCCTCTCCGTTTAGCTGCTTTTTAATTCACTTTTTCAACTGCTATTATTTAAATAATTGATGGGGTAGGGGTAATTTTAGTGTTTACTAGCATGGGTTCCCGGCATTGCCCAGGTGAGGGACCCAACCCGGCCAAAGTAGGGGCCATTCCACCTCACTGGCGCTATCTAGTGTTGCAGCAGGAGTTGGCGGGGGTCAACACAAAACACACACACAACTCGCCCAGAAACATCACACGTGACACAACACACCCACACAGCACCCACCATACACAACACACAATGCACACACACAAACAAAAACCCGACACACAACCCACAGCACCACACACACACATCAAACACGACACAACACAATAGCACAACACACATACCCTCAACACCCACCACACCCACCCGACACACAACACCCCCGAGACACAACACACAGACAACACCTCCCCACATGATACACCCACACATTACCACCTACACACACAATATACAGACACACACAAAACACATGACACGATACACACACCCGACACACATCACACACTCCCAACACACACACTGATTCCCTGTCCATGCTGCCACCATGCCGTATCCAGCGTCACCCTAGGCTGGAGCACCCCAGGCGGCAGAAGCCATGGCACACCCCCAGGCCAGCGGGAGCAGTGGAGTAGGCAGGGGTCGGGTGCAGGAGCTGCGTGGAATGGCTCAGGGCAGGGAGGGAAGTGCGGCCCGGCGACTGGGCAGGCAACAGGCATTGACCGTGTGGGGGCCCCAACCCCGGCCGAGGAGACCCGGGCATGACCCCCCGTCCCCCTATTGCCTTATCTTCTATGTACGCTCATCGCCCTTGTGGTGGTCCAGGTGACACCGGACAGGCCTGGATGAGGGGAACCCCCAAGGGTGCCTCCTCCTTCATCTCCAACCCTGCAGCCAAGGCCTTGATGGCTTTGCGAAGCCTCTGCTCCTGGGAGTTTGTATTTCTGTAAGGGGAAATGCTGCCCCGGTTCATCCTGGGGATAGTAATTCCTTGGGTGGCTGGCTCCCATTGAGAAGAATGGAGAGTGGGACTACACCTCCCAGCGGACTCTCCTTAAACTCCATTCTCCAACTGCCTCCTCAGAGGGGCGTGCTGTCCCTGAGCACAAAGGCTGCTGGGAGCTATAGTCCCGCTCTCCATTCTTCTCAATGGGGGCTGGCCACCAAAGGAACTACCATCCCCAGGATGCACCAGGGCTGATTTTCCATTCCTGTTTGGGGGTTACTTTGCGGCCCGTTATCAGGGTGACAAACCCTGAAATGGGCTGCCGTTCCTCTGCCCCGGTCTGGCCAGGCACACCAGGTAGGCGGGTGCGAGGTTTCTAGGGGTGTGGGGGCCACAGTGTGTGGGTTAGGGGTAACAAACTTTAGGACATGTTGATTTTAGTTATATAGATAGATTAAATTAAGGGTTTTAAAGATTGTAATGTTTTATTTTGTTGTTGTTATGCCGCACAGAGTTGCTCGTTCAAATTGGATGGCAGTATATAAATTTGAAATTATAAATTATAAATAAATAAACAAATGGAGTGTGCATTCACACATGTGAGTGAATTGTGTTGGTGTTAAGCAAAACTCCTTGAAGATTCTGCCAAAGTAAAACTCAGTACTGCTGAGGCAACATGATAACCCATCATGCTCGAAGCTTTTTCTGACAGAGATGAGAGAGATTCTCCTTAATACTATTCTTCCCTAATGCTATTTATGTAATAGGTGTATTACAAACACCCTCCTATCTTATTCTCCTCAAACAACCTCTCTCCAAATAAAGTCTTTCCCTGTTTCTCTGAGGCCTAGGGAGTTTGGAATTGTTTTGCAAGAAAATTTCTTCACAGCCCTTATACTTTAAAAAAAAACTCTACAGAGTTTTAAAAACTGGGGCAATTAAAGGAATGTATCAAGCAATAATGGCCACGATAAAGAACAAAAACAATAGGGACATAACAGATGCAGAAGAAATAAAGAAAAGATGGCAAAAATTCACAGAAGAACTCTACAAAAAGGACCTTAATGTCCCTGACAACCACAATGGTGTGATCATTGACCTTGAGCCAGACATCCTGGAGAATGAAGTCAAGTAGGCTCTATAAGGAATGAATGTACTTAGGGTAAAACGGATGTATGAGGTAAATGGATGTATGAGCGTTGGGTAAAAATGGATATAAAAATTGCCTTTGTAAAAGTGCAGCACAACAAAAGGAATAACCGTTTGAGACAAAGGGCTTGAAAGCCCCTGTTTCTTTAAGTATTCACCAGTCACACAAAAATAAAGTTTCTTGATCAATAGTTTCTTTAATCCATCAATTGTATTTTTTGTGATATTTTTGTGATATTTTTATACTGTAACTTGTAAATTGTACTTTGTAAACCGCATTGAGTCTCCCATTGGGCAGAGAACTGCGGTATATAAATTTAATAAATAATAATAATAATCAATTGTGTTATATCTTTTATCAATTAGAACATAAAACAGATGTCTTCTCTCAACTAGAACGTAAAACAGATATCTTCTCTCTACCATAAACTGTCTCTTTTTTCGTAACTCAAAGTTTCTCAAAACTGATTATGTGTTCAAGTCCAAAGCAATAGGAAAGAAGGGAAACCGTTTGCCTTGGCTGATGAATAATAAGTTTTTAATTCAATAATTCAATTTAACGGTAACAGATCCTAATTCCTTTCGATATAGGAATTTTCAATTCTTCTTCAGGGATCTAAGTCAAAACAAATTGATAATATCTGTCAAAAACGTATATACATATTTACAAAATATATAGTATGTACATTATTTACATAGTCTTGGATGCATCTCTACTGCTGTGACATAATGCAAGTAGCTTAAACAAATATTAGTAGTAAATCAATTACCTGTGTATCCCAGTAAATAGTGTAATTTTGAAGCATTCATAAATTGTAGCGCGTCCCAGACCTCTATCGTGAGTTCATTTAGTGTCGATGGACGTTAAGCTAATGGTGAGCTATGCTTGTATTTAAAGGAATACTGAATCACACAGCTGAGTAGCGAACAGAGATTATAAGAAACATGTGTAATCAATTTCCATGTTGAGGCCCGAAGGGTATAGGGTATTAAAGCGATGTATGAAAAAACAATCTCTTTGTCTTAAAATGATGTCTATATCTTTGCGGGAAAATGAGTCTTGTTTATGGCATTCCAACACCACAAACTTAAAATCATGATCTTTATGATTTTTCTCCAAAAAATGGCTAACAAGAGGGGCAGAAATATTGCCAGTGCGGGTCTTCGATCTATGTTCCCCCACCCTAGTTTTCATTTGGCGGGAAGTGACCCCCACATATCCTAAGCCGCATATACATACGAGAAGGTAGACGCACCCAGAACTTTTACAGTTAGAAAATTGTTTTAAAGTCAAAGTGAACTCACTACTGGAGATAGTAACTGTTTTAGTTTGCCATGCTAAAGAGCAATGGGTGCAGTTACCACATCTGAAATGCCCTGTAATGACCGGGTGTCTTAGTTGAATGCGGGATTCATGATCCGATCTACTCACAATCTGTTTAATGGATCTAGATTTCCTGAGCCCTATCAGGGGGTAGGTGGCACAACCAGGTAAATGGCTAACGATATGCCAGTGCTTCTTAATAATGGATTGAACTTTACTCGCCAACGGTGAGTACTGGAAAGAGCAAAAGATTTTCTCAATCGGTTTAGGCACATTCTGCTGAAATAACTGCTCCCTGGGTACCAATCTCGCCTTGTTCAAATTGTGAGTAATTACTTGGTCAGGATACCCTTTATCCCGTAAAAAAGAGCAGATGGTAGAGGCAGCTGTAACAAAATCACTATCAATGGAAGAATTGCGTTTCGCTCTGAGGAAAAGTCCATATGGGAGGTTATGTTTTAAATGATGTGGATGGAAAGATTTGAAGTTCAAGTACCGTATTTTTCGCCGTATAAGACACACTTTTTCTTCCCCAAAACTGGGGGGGGGGGGAGTTGGTGCATCTTATACGGCAAATACACATTTTACATGCATTAAAACTGCCCCCAACTTTGTGTGGCGCTTGCTCGCAGTCCTCTCCTTATGCAGTGTGTGCTGCGGGCTGGATTTGGGGCACGTACTGCGGGCTGTGGTGACTTCTGTGACCCTCCCTGCACGGCCAGGCTGTGTGTGTTCGGGCTTCCCTCTCCCTCCTATAGCGCGCCATGCCCCCCTCCCGACAGTCTAACCATGTGCTGCACGGGCATCATGCTGAGCTTACTGCCGGTACCTCCATTCATCAGCGCAGGCTGCGTCTCCTCATGTCTCCCCGAGCAGTCTCACTCCTTGCTGGGCAGTGTGGGCACAATTTCGCCGCTTCTCTGCATATCTCCCGGGCACCCGATCAATCCTTGCTGCCCTGAAATGTCCGCATGTCTGCCTCCTCGTTCCGCCTCCTCCAGCCAATGCTTACTGCTGTCCCCACCCCGCTTCTAGTTGATTGGATGCCCGTGATTGATGGGCAGAAGGATTGATCCGCCAAAGCTCCGCCCCCGAATCCCGGGGAGAAGATACCGCCCTCCCTACCTCATTACTGCCAGTCTTGCTCCTCCCCCACTAGTCTATTGGATGCCCATGATTGATGGGCAGAAGAATGGCTCCACAAGCTCCGCCCCCGAATCACAGGGAGAAGACACACCGCCCTCCCTACGTCATAATGTGCCTTCTGGGTAGATCACAGACAACGTGTATGGTGTATGTGAGAAAGTGATCAGGCGGACCAACTACAGGGTAAATGAAATGTAAAATGTGCATACACATGCACACACACACACACCTAGGGTCTAGGAGAGCTTAGAGCATAATGAACATTTAAAGCCAAGCATTGGCTGATTTTACTGATGATTTAAAGTTGCAGTATGGCTGTTCCTGTGCCCCCATATGATTATAAATTTGCCATTGGCCTTCTCCCCATATAGCTGTTCTCATGACACATGTATGTTACCCTTTGTGGTCAGTGTAACAGTCTGTAAACCAAGGCTGCAGTCTATCCCACAACATTCTCTCCAGCAGCATTCACTCAAACCAGATGGCATATGAGGGGGTTATGAGACCACCAGATTAAATATGGGGATTAGAGAGCACCAGATGAAATATGAGGGGGTTACGAGACCACCAGAGGAAATATGGGGGGTTAGAGAGCACCAGATTAAATATGAGGGGGTTACATTTCTTGCAGAAAAATTATAGTACCATCTCCTCAAGATGTCTAAGCAGAAGAGAATGGCATATAAAGTTGCTTTCAAGCTGGAAGTAATTAAATTTGCTAAGGAGCATGGGAATAGAGCAGCGGAGAGACACTTTGGGCCACCTCCAACTGAGAAAATGATAAGAGAGTGGAGGAAACAGGAGGATCAGCTCCAAAAGTTGGATAAAGGCAAGCACACCTTACGTGGACCAACTGCAAAGTGGCCAGAGTTAGAGGTGGAAGTGAAGGAGTGGATCGCACATCACAGGCAAAATGGACTTTCTGTCTCAACAAAAATGATAATCTATGAGGCCAGACGTATTGCTGTGGAGAAAGGCATTCGGGATTTCACCGGATCACCATCGTGGTGCTATAGATTTATGAAGAGATCTGGCCTTTCTATGCGCACCAAAACCAGAATTGCACAAAAAATGCCTAAGGAATACGAATCAAAGATTCTTTCTTTTCACAAGTTTGTTATTGATGCGAGGAAGAAGAATACCGGTAACTTTGAAATTAGCCAGATCGGGAACATGGATGAAGTCCCGCTAACGTTTGATGTGCCATCTAACAGAACCGTAGATAACAAAGGAGCAAAAACCATAACCGTAAAAACCTCAGGGCATGAGAAAACCCACTACACGGTTGTGCTGTCCTGCTGTGCCGATGGTACCAAACTGCCTCCGATGTTGTTTTTTAAAAGGAAAATGTTCCCAAAAGAAACAATCCCACGGGGAGTCGTCGTGCATGTTCATGATAAAGGGTGGATGGACGAAAATGGCATGAGGCTGTGGATTGACAAAGTGTGGTCCAAACGTCCTGGCGGTCTTCTGAAGAAATCTTCCTTGTTGGTGCTTGACCAGTTTAGAGCGCACATTACGGAAAATACTAAAAAGAACTTTAAGGAAGTTAAAACCCAAATAGCTGTGATTCCTGGTGGCCTCACTAGCCAGCTGCAACCTCTGGACGTTTCCATTAACAAGCCATTCAAAGTTCTGATGCATGAGGAGTGGAACACCTGGATGGCAGCTGGGAACCATGATCTGACGCCTACTGGGCAGATGAAGAGGCCCACTATCACACAAGTGTGTGAATGGGTTAAAAGGTCATGGGACTCCGTGAAGGAGGACATTGTTGTAAAATCCTTCAAGAAGTGTGGCATTAGTAATGCCTTGGACGGAACAGAAGACGACGTCTTATTTGACACCAGTGAGGAAGAAAGTGATGACAATGACTGCGAGGATCTGTCCTTCCTCATTTCTGATAGCAGCGAAGAAGAGGAATTCTTGGGGTTCGAATAAAAACATTACAGACTGATTTTTGTTACTTTCACTGTTTACTGACTTTACTGACTGTTAATGAGAGTAACGATTGTTCTTAATATGTTACATGGTTGACATAAAATTGTTCTTAAACTGCTGTTTACTTTATACAGTTGATATAAAATATTTTAGTACAGTATTTGGTTCAGAATCTTTTTTTTTCTAGATTTTCCTCCTTTAAAATTGGGTGCGTCTTACCGTATTTTTCGCCGCATAAGACGCACTTTTTCTTCCCCAAAACTGGGGGGGAAAAGTTGGTGCGTCTCATACGGCAAATATACGGCAGCCGCACTCTCCCCGCCCCCACCATCGGCGGGGAGATAAAGGGAGCCGCGCCGCGCCACGCCGCGCAAAGCCATCCCTCCCCGCCCCCTGCCACCGGGCGGGGAGGTTAAAAGGGCTCCCTGGCCGAGGGAGCCGAAGACGACGACGACGACGCGCCGCGCGAAGCCGTCCCTCCCCGCCCCCTGCCACCGGGCGGGGAGGTTAAAAGGGCTCCCTGGCCGAGGGAGCCGAAGACGCCGCCCCCGCCCCGCGAAGCCGTCCCTCCCCGCCCCCTGCCACCGGGCGGGGAGGTTAAAAGGGCTCCCTGGCCGAGGGAGCCGCCGCCGCCGCCGCGCCGCGCGAAGCCGTTCCTCCCCGCCCCCTGCCACCGGCGGGGAGATAAAGGGAGCCTTCCGTGGCCCTGGAGGCTCCGAAGACGCTGTCGCAGCCGCGCTCTCCCCGCCCCCACCATTGGCGGGGAGATAAAGGGAGCCTTCCGTGGCCCGGGAGGCTCCGAAGACGCTGTCGCAGCCGCGCTCTCCCCGCCCCCACCATTGGCGGGGAGATAAAGGGAGCCTTCCGTGGCCCGGGAGGCTCCGAAGACGCCGCTACTGCGAAGCATCGTGCCCTCCCGGCCCTTTGTTCCTCTTGGAGGTTGACTAGGGCAGGTAGTTTTTGACTTTGAGTATTTTTGTGGTGGCTTTATTGTACCTGGACATGTGGGGTTTCTGAAAAGATGTGTTTTTTTTCTTCCCTTTTAGTACAGTATTTGGTTCAGAATCTTTTTTTTCTAGATTTTCCTCCTTTAAAATTGGGTGCGTCTTATATGCCGGAGCGTCTTATAGGGCGAAAAATACGGTATGTGTTTCTGTCTGTTGTTTTCCTGTAAAGTCGGACTAGGACTTTGCGCGGAGTAGAAACATAAGTTTCTACATCCAAGAATGGAATGGAGGAATTTACGATGTTATGGGTAAATTTTAAATTGTCATTGAGTCCGTTAACCCAGGACACAAACAAAGGTGCTACCGATAAATCATCAACAATAAAATAAAGGTCATCAATGTACCGACTATAAAAAATAATATGGGAAAAATAAGGATTGATGTCAGAATTGAAAATGAAATCTTCTTCAAATGAAATCATATATAAGTTTGCCAAACTTGGCGCTACTGAGCTACCCATGGCCACGCCTTTTATTTGTAAATAAAAAGTTTTACCAAATCTGAAAAAATTGTAATCCAAGACTAAATCTAATAATTCCATCAAAAAGTGCGTGGGTGGGTGGAGCTCCGTGCGTGTGTCTAAGTGTTTGTGTACAAGGGCTTTAATCTCCTCCAGGGGGAGGTTAGTGTACAAAGCCTGGACATCCATGGTAATGAAACCACCCTCCAAGGGGACCTGGATCCCTTCTACTTGAGATATGAATTCAGTAGTGTTTTTAATATAAGAGGGGGTGGCAAGAGCAAACGGGCTGATATGGTAATTCAAAAATTGTGATGTGGGTTCAAGGGCAGAACCTATAGAAGTCACTATAGGTCTCCCTGGCGTGAGGCCATCAGGGGATCTATCCTTATGTATTTTAGGGAGAACATAAGAAGAACAGACTTGCTGGAACAGGCCACAGGAGCCCATCCAGTACAGCATTGTGTCTCACACAGTGGCTCACCATTTCCTTCAGGGTATTCCCAAGGAGATGCCTTCACCTGCTTAGGATTCCCTGGAAATGGCATTGAGAGATATCCTGCCTATCTCTCCAACCCCGAGGTTCTCCTTAAGTATCCATAATTATAGCCATTGATACCCTTGTCCTCCATGAACTTGTCTAATCCTTTCTTAAAGCTGTCAAGACTGACAGCTGTCACCACTTCTTCTGGCAGGGAGTTCCATAGACCAGTAATCCTCTGGGTGAAAAAGTACTTTCTCTAATTTGTTTGAGAACTAGTGCCCAAAAGTTTCATCGAGTGTCCCCTAGTTCTAGTGTTATGCGACGGGGAAAACAGTTTTTCCTTATCTACTTTGTCCACACTGTGCATGATTTTATAAACTTCAATCAGGTCACCTCTTAGATGCCGTTATTCAAGAGTGAAAAGGCCCAACCGTTGCAGCCTCAGATGGTAAGGAAGGTGTTTCAGTCCCCTAATCATTTTGGTTGCCCTCCTCTGCACTTTCTCCAACTCCATAATATCCTTCTGGAGGTATGGCGACCAGAACTGTACACAGTATTCCAGATGGGGCCTCACCATAGATTTATAAAGAGGCAAAATGACACTTGCTGACTTATTTTCTATACCCTTCCTAATGATCCCTAGCATTGAGTTTGCTTTTTTCACTGCTGAGGCACACTGGGTTGACACCTTCATTGAGTTGTCCACCAGGACACCAAGGTCCCTTTCCTGGTTTGTCGCAGAGTTCAGACCCCATCAGTTTATAAATGTAATTGGGTTTTTTTGCCCCAACATGCATCACTCTGCACTTACTAATGTTGAAGCTCATTTGCCACTGCTTTGCCCACTCCCCCAGTGTCAAGAGATCCCTCTGGAGCTCCTCACAATCTCTCACAGTTTTCACTACCCTGTATAATTTCCATTATAGTGTCGTCAGCAAATTTGGCTACCTTGCTTTTTACTCCTACTTCTAGATCATTTATGAAGAGGTTGAAAAGCAGGGGTCCCAGTACTGAACCTTGGGGGACCCCACTCTTTACTTCCCTCCACTTGGAGAAGTGTCCATTTAGTGCTACCCTCTGTTTCCTGTCCCTTAGCCAGTTGCTGATCCAGGACAAGACCTGTCCCTTTATTCCATGACTGGCAAGTTTATTCAAGAGCCTTTGGTGTGGGGCCTTGTCAAAAGCCTTCTGAAAGTCCAGATAAACAATGTAGTTCGGTTTCACTTACCAGTGATAACTTTCGTTCTTCGAGTATATAGTTTGTGAATACACACTCATGGGTTATGTGCCTGCGCAGAACGGAGATCGGAGGCTTGAAAAGCTATTGGTCAAAAGTTTTGGCGGTAAGACCGCCCACCGTACCGCCCACCCTGAGGCGCCCGCGCGCCATTTTACCTCAGTTCCATACTTAAGCCAAGCACAGGATAAACCAATCGATCTCATCCGTGCAGCTCAAGAGGGGAGGCAGGGTGGGTAGTGTGTATTCACAAACTATATACTCGAAGAACGAAAGTTATCACTGGTAAGTGAAACCGAACTTTCTCCTTCGTATAGTTTGTGAATCCCCACTCATGGGAGATTAGCAAGCTCACACTCACTTGGTCGGTGGGCAGTCGGATGAGATGATCCCACGATGAGCTGAAGATCCAGTAGGTGGACCCGTCAGGGGCGTTGAGTCCGGAGTCCTCTTGTGAGGACGACACGGCCAAGCCTGGCGTCCGCAGTGGCTCTGGTGTCCACCCTGTAGTGCTGGACAAATGTGGAAGGTCTGGACCATGTGGCAGCCTTACATATGTCCTCAAGCGGTGTGCCCTCCAGAAAGGCAGTGGATGTGGCAACCGCCCTGGTGGAATGCGCCCTGACATGCGGTGGAGGTGGCAGTGAGGCTGACTCGTAGGCCAGGTAGATGGTAGAGGTGATCCATTTGGAGAACCTTTGAGCAGAGATGGGTTCACCCTTGGACTTTCCCCCATAAGCCACAAAGAGGCGTTGCGACTTCCTGAACTCTCTAGTCCTGCTGGTGTAAAACAATAAAGCTCGTTTCACATCCAGTGTGTGCCAAGTCCTTTCTTGGGCGTTAGTGGGGTTCTGGAAGAAGGTTGGCAAGGAGATAGTTTGTGCCATGTGAAACGGAGACCACCTTGGGCAGGAAGGTGATGTCCGCTTGGAGGACGACGCGGTCGTTGAAGAACTGGAGAAAAGGTGCGTCTGCTCGCAGGGCAACCAGTTCACCAGCTCGTCGTGCAGACGTGATAGCCACCAGGAATGCCGTCTTCCATGTGAGGAGACGAACATCGGCGGTAGCCATGGGCTCGAAGGGGGTCCTGGTGAGCGCGTTGAGAATGGTGGACAGTGACCATTGAGCCGTCGGTGTCCGGGCCGGCGGAAAAGCGTTCCTTAGTCCCTTGAGGAAGCGCTTTACCGTTTGGTCGCGGAAGGCCCCAGAAGCGGGCGAGCCAGCAGGAGAGTGCGCTACTACTGCTGCGAGATGCACTCGGATGGAGGTGATGCTAAGGCCAGACTCCGCCAGCTGGAGGAGGTAGGTTAAAATGTCCTGCAGTCCCACCTGCGGGGGGGGGCCTTTGCCGGGAGGCCAGGAAAGCACAAAAATGCCTGTATTTGGAAGCGTAGGACCTCCTTGTGGAAGGGCGCCGCGCTAGTTCAAGGATCCTGGACAGTCTGGGGTTATCCTCCACGCGGTGAGGTGGAGGCTGGGCAGGTCCGAATGGTGCAGCTGGCCGTGCTCCATTTGGAGGAGCGTCGGTGACTCCGGCAGTGTGCGATACTGCGACGACATGCGCAACAGTAGCGGAAACCAGGGTTGGCGCGGCCATGCTGGCGCCACCAGAATTGCATTGGTTCTGTGTTGGTACATCCTGGTGAGTACTTTCTGGACCAGAGGAAACGGAGGAAAGGCATAGAGATAGTCCTGATCCCACCGTTTCATGAAGGCATCGCCTTCGGAGTTCAGTCCGATGCCTGCTCTGGAGCAGTACCTGCTGAGTTTCCTGTTGGACTCCGATGCAAAGAGGTCGATGCTCGGCGTCCCCCAGGCCTCGCAAAGCGACTGGAACACTCCGTCGTCCAGCTCCCATTCGTGGGTCGTCGAGGTGAGACGGCTCAGGTGGTCTGCCAAAACATTCAGTGTGCCCTGAATGTGCACTCCAATTGGGAAAATGTGCCTCTCCAGGCACCATTCCCACAACTGCACTGCAAGGTACAGGAGGGTGGTGGACCGTGTTCCTCCCTGCTTGTTGAGGTACGCCACCGCCGTGGTATTGTCCGAGGCCACTTGAACCGCCTTGCCGGTGAGCAGAGTCTCGAAGGAACGCAGGGCCTTCCAAATGGCCAGCAGTTCCAAGTAATTTATGTGGTGCACCGTTTCGTGTGGTGTCCAGGTGTCGTTGACCGTGAGAGTCCCGCAAGCAGCGCCCCAGCCGAGGTTGCTTGCGTCGGTCAGTATCTGCAACGAGGGTTGCGGGGGGTAGAAACTCTTCCCCGTGGCCACGTTGAGTGGTGTAGACCACCACAGCAGTTGGTCCCTCAGTTCTGGAGATGGGGTCAACCGTTTGGACTGGCTCTCCCAAAGTGCGTCGAACTCGTGAAGGAGCCACGATTGCAGGGACCTGAATTTCAACTTGGCATGGGGAATCACTGCCGTCGTTGAGGCCATCAGGCCTAGAAGTCTCTGAGCCTTCTTCGCCCGGATGCACGGTTTGGTGCGCAGTTCGCTCACCCCCTGCGCAATATCCTGTAAGCGTTTCTGGGGGGCGTAGGCTCTCGTAGCAAGCGAGTCGAGTACCGCTCCGATGTACTCGACGCGTTGGGAGGGAGTCAACTTCGATTTGGTGAAGTTGATCCTGAGTCCGAGACTCTCCATGAGGTGGACCGTGTATTGTGTGTCCCGAACGGCCGACGATTTGGTGGGGGAGACGATCAACCAGTCGTCGATGTACGGGAAGACCCTGATGCTCCGTTGGCGGAGGAATGCAGCCACCGGAGCCATGCATTTGGTGAAGACCCGCGGTGCCGTGGCCAGACCGAACGGTAGGCATCGGTACTGGTACACGGAATTGTCGATGCGGAAGTGGAGAAACCGTCTGTGTTCCTCGAGGATGGAGACGTGGAAGTAGGCATCCTTGAGGTCTATGACTGTGAACCAGTCCCCTTTGTTGATGAGGGGGAGGACGGTCTGTAGGGTCACCATCCGGAACTTCCTGGTGTGGATGCATTTGTTCAGGCGGCGCAGGTCCAGGATAGGGCGAAGGCCTCCGTCCTTCTTCTGGACCACGAAGTACCTCGAGTAGAAGCCGTTGTCCCAGTCGGACGGTGTTACCCGCTCGATGGCTCCCTTGGAGAGAAGGGTTGATATTTCTTCCTCCAAATGGGGGGACGAGGTGGTGAGACGATGTCTTCCTACCCGAGGCACCCGCACGAACTCGATGGCGTAGCCAGAGGACAAGATCTTTAAGACCCACTGGTCGTCCGTGATGCCCGACCATACCTGGAGGAAGTTCCGGAGGGGAAGGTACGGGATGTGGAGCGAGAGAGACTCGGCCGTCGCAGCTTCAAACGCGGGGCTTGGGCCTCGCGCCCGAACGTTTGTCCTGTCCGTAGGGTCGGTAGCGGGGTTTGTGCTGCCGCCGCTGTTTGTAGGAGCTGGATCTAGGCTGCTCCGTCGGTCCCTGCTGCTGCGGGTTGCCCTGGAACCGCCGTGTGAAGGGCTGGAACCTCGGCCTGGCGGGCGGAGCCGGCGTGGTGAGCCCCAGGAACTTTGCCGTGGAATTGGTCTGGCGCATCTCATTCAGGACCTTATCGGTGTCCTGACCGAAGAGGCCCTGCCCGTCGAAGGGAAACTCCTCGATGAGCTTTTTCATAGCGTCATCGAGGGAAGTGTCCCTGAGCCAAGCATGGCGACGGATGTAGATTGCGGAGGCCATGTCCTTTGCCGCATAGTCGTTGATATGCCGGGCAGTGCGCATCAGCTGCTCGGCGACGAAGTCCCCCTCGGTGGCCAGCGCGTCAATCCGCTTTTGGGCGTCGGCGGGCAGTTTCGCCATCTTAACCTTCACCTGCTCCCAGAGGTGAGATTGATACAGGCCCATGGCGGCCGAGTAGTTGGCGGCACGGAAGAATAGGGAGCCGGTGGCGTAGAACTTACGCCCCACCGCGTCCAGTTTCTTTCCCTCCGGCGTCGATGGGACCGGGAACCCGCTGGTGGCCATCCTATGCTGGAAGGCCTTGACCACCAGGGAATTCGGCAGGGGGTGAGCCTGCAGGAACTCGACGTTCTCGTCCAGGACCCGGTACATGCTGTCGAGCCTGGACGAAACGGAGTGCGCCGCCAAAGGTTTTTTCCATATCGCCCTCGCCGAAGTCATCATGGAGGGGAGCATGGTTATGTGGACCGGCCGCACAGCACGTCTGTCGAGCTTCGCGGTCATCTGATCCTCACCCTCCAACGGCGGTTGATCGACTTTAAGGTTGTGAGCATGGCGGTCAGCGAGCGTTGGTCCTCACCACACGGTGGGTCAACTGAGCCGATAGCCTGCTCCGGCGTGCGCTCGGCATGGACGTCTCCCTCGTCCTCCTCCGACGACGAGCTGGACTCATCGGAGGACGAGGGAGGCAGTCTTTCATCCACGTCGGGACCGCGCCAGTACGGCCTGGGCGGGCCGGCGGGATGGGAGTCCACCGCATCAACGTCCGGACCACACCATGACGGGTTGGGTGGGCCGGCGGAGCGGGCACTCGACCCACGGGAGGTCGGTGGGGCCACGGCAGGGCCGGGATGCCCGGGGCTTGCGGTGGTCGGAACCGGAGCCGCAGAGGCCGCAGGCATGGAGGCCTGGAACTTGGTCGCAAACGACGCCATGACCTGGAACATTTCTCGGACGAGGGCCATCTGAGATACGTCCGAGTCCGCTGACGGTGGAGCCCCGGTAGCCGGCGGGATGGTGGCCCACGAAACGGTGGGCGTCGAAACGGTGGCCGGCGTCGGTGTCGGCGAAACGGTCGTCGGAACGGTGACGACCGCGTCGTCTGTCGGCGTCCTGGGCCTTGGAGAGACGGAGGCCTGCCTCGGCGAGGGGTTTCTTCCCCGAGGAGGAGAGGGGAGCACTTGAAGTGGGCGAGCTGGAGCCCCAGCCCTGCGTCCTTTATCAGGTGACCCGGAAGACGACCGTCCTCCCCAGATGGAGGATCCCGGAGAAGGACATCGGGCAGTCGAGAACGGCGGCGAAGGCCCGGGAGAGGCGGGTGTGCGCGGGGTGGGAGGAAGCGACCGTCTCTTCTCCGACCCACGCTTGCGCTTCTTCTCACCGTTCCTGTCCTTCTTTTTCTTCTTCCTAATCAGAAGCACGGAGGAAGAGGCCGGCGGCGGCTGGGAGGCAGCGGCGGATGTGGAAGCGGACGCGGCGGGAGCCAGAGCGAGCTCCATCAGATGAGCCTTGAGGCAATTGCTTCGGTTCTGCACCGCGAGGCGCGTAAACTTTTTGCAATGCAGGCAAGACTGGCTCTGATGCGACTCTCCCAAGCAAAAGAGGCACAGGCTGTGTCCGTCGGAAGCCGGGAACTTCTTAAGGCAAGCCGTGCACTGTTTAAACGCTGCAGCCATCAACCGCGGAAAAATTCTTCCAGTGGAAGTTTCTGGAGGCAAGTACCCCGAAGGGCGGACCAGCCGCCACCCCCTTGAGGGGGGAGACGGTGATCGATGCGAAAAAATTGGCTACTGAATCCACTCGAAAGAAGAGACAGAGCCGGGGTGGCAATCCTGCCCGAAGGACAAGATCACCGAGAAAAATTGTTGAAATTTGCCAAAAGACTTTCCCTCAGAAGGGCGAAAAAATTGAGGAAGCTCTCAACGATCGTCCTGCTGCTACGGCGGAAAGAAGAGAACTGAGGTAAAATGGCGCGCGGGCGCCTCAGGGTGGGCGGTACGGTGGGCGGTCTTACCGCCAAAACTTTTGACCAATAGCTTTTCAAGCCTCCGATCTCCGTTCTGCGCAGGCGCATAACCCATGAGTGGGGATTCACAAACTATACGAAGGAGAACAACTGGATCCCCCTTATCCAAATGCTTGTTGACACTCTCAAAAAATTCCAACAGATTAGTGAGGCATGATTTGCCCTTGCAAAAGCCATGTTGGCTCTCCTTTAGCAGCACCTTCTCTTCTATGTGCCTATTAATTCTATCTTTTAGGATGGTTTCCATCACTTTACCTGGGACACATGTCAAACTGACCGGTCGGTAATTTCCTGGATCACCCCTGGATCCTTTTTTGAAAATTGGTGTTACATTCGCTACCTTCCAGTCATCAGGCACAAAGCCTGATTTGAGGGAAATATTATATATTTTGGCTAGGAGATCAGCAATTTCATCTTTAAGTTCCCTGAGAACTCGTGGATGGTTGTCATCTGGTCCTGGTGATTTGTCAGCATTTAGTTTAACAAGACATGCAAGGACCTGCTTCCCTGGTTATTTCTATCTGGCTTAATTCTTCAGTTTCTCTCCCTACGAAGATAGGCTCTGTTTTGGGCATGTGGTCTCTGTCTTCTTCAGTGAATAGTGAAGCAAAGAATTCATTGAGTCTCTCTGATATCTGTTTCCTCTTTAATAACCCCTTGCCTTCCATTGTCATCTAATGGTCCAATGGCCTTCCTAGTTGGGTTCTTACTTCTAATGTACTTAAAGAAGTCTTTGTTATTTCTCGGAGTATTTTTAGCAATACACTCCTCAAAGTCTTGCTTTGCTTTCCTGATGTTGCCTTGCATTTGTTCTAACGAGAAAATGTACATCTATATAGTATATAGATATATATATAGATGTACATTTTCTCGTTATTTACTGTAGACTCTGAGGAAGTCTCCGAAATGTCGCCATACCGGAGGGACATCAGTATTTAACGGACTTTGCATCCTCCTTTTCTGGGTTGAGCCGATGTGTCTTCTACCTGATGAGTCACGTTCCGTGCCGTTCAGTAACGTAGAAAAAGACTCTGAAACTACATATTGACTTTGCTTACACGAACGTGTTGTTATGCTTAAACTTTAAATCATTGTCGCTTGAAACTTGCACCTTTTCGGCTCACTCAGTTTCGTCTTGAAGGAGAGGGGAGGGGTACTCCTTTTGATACTGTCCCTTTTTGCATGTTATAGATTCGGTGTTGTATCCCGAAATATAGTGTTGTACATGTATGGGTATACATTATGATGGTTTCTAGACCCCTCAAGCAGTAGTTCAGTGTGACACTATTTTTATATCTTACAACTTTCAGCTTGAATATTAAATTTTGTTCACTTGTGATTGTTCCGGGTGTGTTTGGTATTACTACTTTATCATATTACACCCCGGCCGTCTTTTTTGATCTCGCTACAACGATTACGGCATGACGGACAAGGGATTTGCCTTCTCTGAGGCGGACAGAAATAGAATTCTGAAAAATGCTACTCCACTACAGCATGATAACTACACCCAGGATGAGAACATTAACAAGTTGGAATACCTAGAAAAGAAGCGGATTAGAATTAACTTACACGCTTCATTCCTCCTGGAATATTATAATTCTTCCATAATACCTCGAGGTCTAAGAATGCCCAAAGGACCAACTTTGTTTTCCAACAAAAAAGAGTTCCTTGACAAATGGACGGCGATTTTGGATCGATGTTCATTTGATCTAATTTTACTCATCATAGATCAATGCCACCAAGAATCAGAAACTATTGGGAAGGACATCGACACCGTGAAAGAACAACTCATCGTGATTCCGGATAGCCCGGCCCCGGGGGGGATGGCAGATTTAGAAAACCGGCTAAAAAGTTTCAAAAATGAGTTGTTAGCTTTCAAAAATAAAAAACTAAATAGAGACAGGAGTGGTTACCACAACGAGCAAGTGTACAGATGGCAGTCCACCAAAAAATATATTCAAAAACAGGTGACTTGGAGACGGCCCGTGGAGACGTCAGAATATGAAACCACGGATTCGGATATAGCGGATTCCTCCGCTGATGAAATCACCCGAGATCCATATAATTTCAGGACGAACAGATGTAGGGGAGGTGCCTCCACTTCGACCGGCTCGAGACAACGCAACAGGACGGATTTTTTAGACAAAAGACCGCCAAAGAAGACCAGGAAGAAATGACCAGAAGTCATGCTTCTCCCATGCCCTCCTTGGTCTTCAATTTTTCCAGCAGAGCCCTTACGGTAAGGGAAACGGAGTTACTTAATCTTGGCATGGGGTTTGTCCCCACGCCAAGATATTCCCCCTTCAAAACCAAAATTGACGTGTTTAAGCTTATTAGACTCCTGAAACTTAAAACATTCTTTAAGGACAACACCACACAATCTAAATTGTTCTCTCCAAGATCCACCTTCACTCCTAACATAGACAACCCGTCCATTGACGTCTTTAGAAGGCTCATCCTGAGAGATATAGGCAAGTTAGAAAGTACATCCAAAAAGTCCTACAATCTAAAACGGGAGGATATGACTCTTCTCAACAATCTAGGTCGCGATCCAGAATTAGTAATTAAGTCAGCAGACAAGGGAGGAGGTATTGTTCTTCTTGATAAAACGGACTATCTGAAAGCTGCACGACATCAATTAGCTGATATAAATTATTATATGGAATTAGACCACAACCCGACCACGCATGTATCCAACATAATTCTAGTAGTCCTACAAGGGGGTTTAGCGATGGACTACATCGAGGAGAGCACGTTTCGATTTCTTTTTAACAAATTCCCCAGGACACCCATTTTTTACCTCTTACCTAAAGTGCACAAATATTCCCCAGAGCTGGAAATTTTTCCATGTAGACCCATTATCAGCGCCAATAATTCCTTATTGGAACCCATTGCTAAATTTATTAATCATTATATTTTTCCGTTTTCGATTAACACACCGGCTTATGTAAAAGATACCACACATTTTATACGATCAGTGGAGAACTTTGCAGTCCCCACGGACGCAGTTTTACTCACGATGGATGTCAGCTCGCTGTATACAAATATACCCCTTTCCGAAGCTAGAATACTCATAGCCCACCATTTAGACTCCAGACCTAACGATTTTCCACCCACGGATTTTCTGTTGGATTTATTGGACATTTGCTTTGAGCACAATTTTTTCAGATTTGACAACCGGTATTTTGTACAAATTCAGGGAGTCTCGATGGGCTGTAATTTCGCCCCGTCAGTTGCGAACATTTTCATGTGCAATTTTGATTTGACTTTCATTTGCGACCCCACCGTTAACCCTTACTTTACAGACATCCTATGTTATAGAAGATACATTGATGACCTATTTTTTATTTTTAAGAATCAGGATTCCATTCATGACTTTTGCCATTGGATTAATCTTCTACATCCTCAGTTAAAATTCACTCATAATTTACAACCCACGTCCTTATCCTTTTTGGATCTCACAGTTTTTATTGCTGATGGGAAAATTCAAACTAAATTATTTCATAAATCTACAGATCGGTTCCCTTACCTCCAGTTTAGGTCCTTTCATCCCAAACACCTGAAAGCTAACATTCCATACAGCTTGTTCATTAGAGCAAAACGGAACTCCACCAACCCGCGAGACTTCGTCTCGGCAGCTGATAAAATTTCAGGCATCTTAAGGCATAGGGGTTATCCCAAAAACATTATTAGAGAAGCACGAAGCAAGGCTAGTAGTCGACCCAGATACACCTTGCTGGAGGAGGACAAGAGAGCACCACAGAACAACTCCAGGTTGTTCTGGTCGCTCGATTATACTCCGCTCGCCAATAAAATTAAGAACATTATTCTCAAGCATTGGCACGTCTTGGACAGCACCCCTGGCTGCCTACTGCCTCCCATGATCGGCTTCCGTAAAACCAACGCGATTGCCAATTATGTCTCTCGAGCTGACATCTCGCCCCGGCATGATCTCTCCAGTTCCCCCACAGGACACTTTGCATGCGGGCATTGCAAGTATTGCTCTTACATGTGGCGGACCCAGCATGTACAACTACCTTCAAGCAACTTCGCTCTGGACTTAAAATCATTCTCTAATTGCAGCACGAAGGAATCAATATATATGTTAAAGTGTACCTGTCAGTTGGCTTATATCGGGCAGTCCAGGAGACCAATCAGGGTGCGTTTGGGCGAACATATATCACGAATCAAGAATCGCACCCCAAACGCACCCATGGTCAGCCACTTTACAGAAAATAAACACAGTTATAAAAACTTAAAATTGGTAATTTTGGAAACATACAAACCGACCAAACATGAGAAAATTGATGTGGAACGCTTCCTGCTCCAGAGGGAGGCGTTTTACATTCACCATTTCAATACCTTATCCCCATCTGGGTTAAATAACAATTCATCACTAACTTTCTTCCTTCCACCATCAGTGCTGATTATTGTGACGTTCCGCACTTCCAAAACCAACATGAAAGTAGACAATCAGCTGTAGATGTTTTAGTAGCATAACCTCTCACCCAGACTATTTAAGCCAGGTTTCGACTACCAATTATAACGCGAGAACACAATAAGAATAAACCCATGAGGTTCACGCGCCAGAAAGATTATTCCGATAGGTATGTCTCTGTCTGTTTTCCTGTCCATGTTCTATCTAATTTTTGATGATGTATATATTAGTGATACCTCTAAGCTAGCATTTTTATGTATAGTTTTATTAGGCGATACACATGCCAATTGGTTGTCTTTAACACTTGTAGAGGTGACTGATTATAAATTGCGTATATAGATATATATATAGATGTACATTTTCTCGTTATTTACTGTAGACTCTGAGGAAGTCTCCGAAATGTCGCCATACCGGAGGGACATCAGTATTTAACGGACTTTGCATCCTCCTTTTCTGGGTTGAGCCGATGTGTCTTCTACCTGATGAGTCACGTTCCGTGCCGTTCAGTAACGCAGAAAAAGACTCTGAAACTACATATTGACTTTGCTTACACGAACGTGTTGTTATGCTTAAACTTTAAATCATTGTGGCTTGAAACTTGCACCTTTTCGGCTCACTCAGTTTCGTCTTGAAGGAGAGGGGAGGGGTACTCCTTTTGATACTGTCCCTTTTTGCATGTTATAGATTCAGTGTTGTATCCCGAAATATAGTGTTGTACATGTATGGGTATACATTATGATGGTTTCTAGACCCCTCAAGCAGTAGTTCAGTGTGACACTATTTTTATATCTTACAACTTTCAGCTTGAATATTAAATTTTGTTCACTTGTGATTGTTCCGGGTGTGTTTGGTATTACTACTTTATCATATTACACCCCGGCCGTCTTTTTTGATCTTGCATTTGTTCTGCCAGAATTTATGTTTCTGCCTGCTGTCCTCATTTGGACAAGCCTTCCATCTTCTAAATGAGCTTTTCTTGCTTTTCATCACTTCCCGAACAGCTCCTGTAAGCCACATCGGAGTCCTCTTGGACCTGGCAGTGCCCTTTTTCCTGTTGGGTATGCATTCCAATTGGGCCTCCTTTATTGTTTTTGTAAACAGCCTCCATGCCTCTTGGAGTGTTTGGACTCTCTCAATTTTCCCTTTCAGCTTCTTTTTTACTAGTCTCCTCATCTTTGGGAAATTTCCTTTTTGAAAATTTAAGGTCTCTGTCTTAAGATTTTATCAGTGACTTGCAGTCTATGATGAAGTTAAACATAATTGAGTTGTGGTCACTGTTCCCTATTGGATCAGTCACTAACATCTTGCACCAGATCCTGAGTATTACTCAGGATTCTTGTACCTCTAGTTGGGTCTTCAACCATCTGTCTCAGGGAACAATCATTTAGCATATCTAGGAACTTTATCTCTTTATCATGTGCTGAACAACAGTTCACCCAGTCTATGTGAGGGTAATTGAAGTCCCCCATTATAACCAGGCTTCCCTTCTTGGGTGCCTCCTTTACAACATTCTCCAAATGCCAGTCTCCCTCAAGAGTTTTGGTCGGAGGCCGATAGTATATGCCTACTGTTAGACCATCCTTGTGGCCTGGTACTCTTACCCACAGAGCTTCTAATGGTGACTCCAAATCACCTAGATATTCCAATTCATACGGTTTTATCACTTCTTTTACATACAAGGCTACACCACCTCCCGTTTGCCCCTTCCTATCCTTCCTGTACAGTTTGTAGCCTGGGATAACTGTATCCCATTGGTTATCATCCGTCCACCAGGTTTCAGTGATACCAATAATATCAATATTCTTATCTATTGCTAAGTATTCCAGCTCCCCTATTTTGTTCCGGAGGCTTCTGACATTTGCATACAAGCATTTATATATGCTTTCCTGATACAGTCTTTTGAGTCCAGTTGCATTGTTAGACTGCCTCTTGCATCCTTCTGCTAGAGTTCTGGTGACTAGCTCCTTGCTCTGCTCAGTAATTTTTGCATCCTCCTCACTACTCAAGTACACACTTTCCCGAACCGGATGCTGCCCAGCTCCTGTCGGCTTTCCCCGTTATCAGTTTAAAACATGCTCTGCAGCCTTTTTGATGTTGAGTGCCAGCAATCTGGTCCCATCATGGTTCAAATGCAACCCATCCCTCCTGAACAGATTTGGCTTGTCCCAAAATGTTCTCCAGTTCCTTACAAATCTGAAGCCCTCCTCTCGACACTACCGCCTCATCCACGCATTGAGGCTTCTGAGCTCTGCCTGCCTGGTAGGTCCTGCGCGAGGGACAGGCAGTACTTCTGAAAATGCTACCTTGGAAGTCCGGGACTTCAATCTTCTTCCCAACAACCTGAATTTGGCTTCCAGGACAGACCGCTTGGCCTTCCCAACATCATTGGTACCAACGTGTACCATGACAACTGGCTCATTCCCAGTTCTCTCTAACAATCTATCTAGATTTCTTGTGATGTCTGCAACTTTTGCACCTGGCAGGCAAGTCACCATACGGTTATCATGTGCATCACAAATCCATTTCTCTGTAT
The DNA here is from genome assembly GCA_035047305.1 of Bradypodion pumilum. Lineage (NCBI taxonomy): Eukaryota > Metazoa > Chordata > Lepidosauria > Squamata > Chamaeleonidae > Bradypodion > Bradypodion pumilum. The sequence goes on from JAWDJD010000002.1 coordinate 471,897,657, forward strand.
TTCTAATTATTGAATCACCTAGTACAAGGAGCCTCTCTCCTGCAATCTGTTCATCTATATGCACCTCATCAACCATATTAAGGGAGAGAACCTCAGTTTGTTTCTGTTGTTGGAAGCAGTGAAGCCTTTACCATCTTGGGATCCAAGATCACTGCAGATGGCGACTGCAGCCATAAAATAAAAAGTGTGTGTGTGTGTGTTGGGGGGCGGGTGGGTAAGAGCCTCTTTTCCCAGCTGGCTTTCCCCCTTTTCTTTGGAGTGAAGCTAGGGAATAGTCTTTTCACAGACATAGGTCGCCCTAGCTTGAAAGCCAGTCGTATCCAATTCTAGGATTCAGTGCTCATCTCTGTTTATAGCCAAAGAGCAAGCACTGTGTGCAGACGTTTCTGTCATGTGGCAGGAATGCCTAGAAGGAATGTTGTTTGATTTCCTTCCTTCTTCCCTCCCGTGCTCCTTTTACTCTTTCTTCTTTCCTTCCTTCTTTCCCTCTGTTCCTCCTTTTTTCCCCTCCCTCCTTTCTTCTTCCTTTCCTCCCTTCTTCCCTCCCTCTTTTCTTCATCCTTCCCTTTCTTTCTTCCTTTCTTCTTCCCTCACTCCTTTCTTTCTTTCCTCCTTCCTTCCCTCCTTTCTTCCTTTCCTCCTTCCTTCCTTCCCTCCCACCTTTCTTTCTTTCCTCATTCCTTCTCTTTCTTTTTGTTGTGTTTGTCTTTGGAAGCAAAGGAGGAGGCAGATGAGGCAGTGGTGGGGCTGGGTGGTCGGAGGTACCATTAAAAAAAATAGGCCAGCCTCTGGAGCCTTTGAAAAATTGTGATTTGGCCCCTGGGTTGAAAAGTTTGGGCACCTCTGCTGTAAAGTGATAATTCGCATCCTAAAATAAAAGGGAGAGAGATTTCACTTGCCTTGCCAAACACTGGAGAGATTTGAACTTCTCTTCAAGTCGCAAGAAATCAAGAAGAGATCACCTCAGGTTCACTCCTTCCCCTGGAGAAAAAGGAGAGAAAAAATCAGTTTGTTGGTTTCTTGGATGGAGGAAAACAAAAACCTTTCCTTACAGTACATTCCTTTCATTCATCCTTACATTACATTCCTGTGGGGTTTCCTCTCCATGTGTCTCTCTTTTGTGAAGATCAGAAAAGGGGAAAATGAAAGAATGCTTAGAAAGAAAAGGAAGGAAAGAAAAAGGAGGGCATCTTTCAGCCTCTGGCCCAAAATCCTCTGCCTTTCATTTTAAAGGGGAGGGGGGGAGAGGTTTGGTAGAAGTAGATAGCAACACCATTTGCCCCTCCCAGTCTGGTACTGGTAAGCCCTGAGGTGACCTTTCTGAGTTTTGGCAAGAGATTCAAGGGTGGGGGGGGAGAATTTCCTGGATTTTGCCTGGAAAAGGAAACAGGGGAGGGGTAGGAATAGGAGCCAAGTCACTTTTCCCTTCCTTCCCTTTTCACACCCACCAAGATGTGCACAATTCACCCACAGTGGTTGCATTTGGGTTTTTTTCTCTGCCTGGGGGGTGGGAGGGAGGGAAATCTTAAACCCCTCCCTCAAATTACCCCACCTTTTCCCAAATGGAAGTAGAAAACTCCAATACTATGGCCTGCCTTCAAAAGGCTTTCATCCAAAACATTAAAAGCCAGGGAGGGGGGCCTTTGCAACAGAGACCCCAGAGAGCGGCTCATGGAACCCCCTGACCTCTCACCCCACCCACCCCCATCACGAAAGGCCTGCCTTGCAAAAGCCTTCTTGCCATTGATAAAGTGCAAGTGAGGGAGGGGGAGATTCACCATCCGGATTGCACTGGAGGAGACATACCCCCCCTTCCTTTCCTGCATGTCTCCTAATGAGTGTGTGGGGTGGTGGTGGTGGTGTTGTTTGAGTAAAATCTCCCACCCCATCCCTCTCTTCCCACTCCCAATAACCTCATTCACACAAACACACAAAGAGACAGAAACAAACCCTAAACCAGGACTTCTCAACCTTGTTAAGCAGGAGGTTGGGTCACGCTCCCTCAGACAGCTTCGGGGGCTGGGCGGCCATTTTGCCCTCCCTCCACCACAGGGCACTTCCTGGTGTGGTGGATGGAGGCGGGGGGGGGGGAGGGGGCGCATGAAATGGTGCTGTAGGCCACATCTGGCCCACGGGCCGCAGGTTGGGAACCCCCGCCCTAAACCCACCTCCGCCTTCTGGGTGTCCTCAATGGCGGGGGAAACTCTTGAGGAGACCCTTCCCCCTCCCTCTGCCAAGCCTCTTCCTTGGAGATACTCCAGAGAGAGACAAGGGAGGGAGGGAGGGAGGGAGGTCACGTGTCCGGATTCCAATCTACTGGCATTAAACAAAGGGGGGGGGGAGAGAGTGAAGAGCAGGACAAGCTCTGCCCCCCCCACCCCCACCCCCAGACTGAGCCCCACCATCAGACCTTGTAAGAGGGAAATTGGGGGGGGAGGATGAGACCCCTTAAGTGAGGATGCGTGGGTGGGGCCTCAGACGGCAGAAGGAGCAGTGTCGACCCTTCCTCAGCTTTGGACTCTCCCCCCCCCCCTTTTAGGTTAACTATTCAATGGGAGGATGATGAAGGCCATTGGAGGGGGGGAGGATAATCCAACTCCCTTCTCCCCCCCAAAAAAAAACCCCGACTCCCCCCCCCCCTCTTTTCCTCACCCCAGAAGAAGATCAAAGGCTTCTTTTCTTCTTCTTCTTCTCCTCCTCGAGTCCTGCCTGGCCTGGGAGTGGGAAGGGAAGGATTGGAAGAAGGTAGGGCTAAGCCAAGTGCCCGGATGTCCGAGGCTGAGCGCCTGCGCAAATACAATCCCTCCCAAGAGGGGGCGTGGCGGGGGGAAAGCGTATCCTGGCAACGGATTCTCTTCGGGAATGGGAGGAAGAAAGTGCTTCGCTTCTTTCTCCTCAAGGCTGGTTATCACAGGGAGGGAGAGAGAGAGAGAGAGATATGTCCCCCCCCCTTCCCTCAGAACAGGCAGAAGTTCAACAGGTGGGGAGAGAGCATGCAACTAGTAGTAGTTGTTGTTATTATCCTCCCAATTCCAATGAATGGATAGAGAGAGCTCCAAAGTGTCCTTTCATTAACAGGACTGCTCAGCAACTGCAAACTCAAGCCAAGGCCTTTTCCCACCTTTATATTGAATCAATATAGTTCTGGCCTTCCTCTTTCCCTGCTGCCTTCAACATCTAAAGCGCGGAAAAGCGGCTGGGGTGTGGAAAGGATATCAGAGAGAAACACTCCCAGAGAAAATCAAGATGACAACAAATGTGTTTAATGTTCTTAAAAGTGTGCTTAATAGTCTATACTGACTGTTGGCTAAATTACTGTCTTAGAAGTCTACCAAGTATCAGTGCATGTACAACAGCCACATTGCGGCATACAAATATAAGTACACATTAGAAAATGCTCTCACTCTCCTGAATGGTCCTGTATGGGACATAAGTATTCCCCCACTAATCAGTCTCTATACGTAAGACCAGTACTTGTGAGTTAAGTGAGTCAGTCCGTGGCTCCGATGCAATTCATGTGTAGCAAGTACCAGGTCTTAGAAGGCTTTAGACTTCCTCAAGAGTCTAAAGCATACAGTCTCTCGAAATGTCTGCTTACCGGAGGGACATCGATACTTTTCTGGAACACCGTTCCTCTCCTACTCCTGCGATGGGACATCTTTGAATTTTCTCCAATTGATGACACGCTGTAGCCCACCTTCAGCAGTCCTTGCCTTCTAAGACCTGGTACTTGCTACAGACTGCTTTATTGTACATAAACCTTATGAGAGACATTAACTGCTTTTAGTTTGAGCACTTTATAGTTAAGCATTTTTCTTTTGATTCAAACCGTGTGAATCTGTGCCTCTGTGTATAGAAAGGACATCTGCAGATGCAGACAGCCCTGGCTATTTGATGATAAACAGAGATGATAATATGAATGAAACAGGCCAAATGGTATAAAGTAAAAAAAGTGAGGGGGGAAGTGAGAAAAACATAGATCAATACATTTTCAGATATACATTTCAGACACATTTTACGGGATTTCTCTAATTGCAAACCAAGCATCCTTACAGCTCATGACAACATAGAAATCATTCTTGTTATGGCCTTGTGTAGGCCAGATATGTCTTCCAAGACATCATAACCTGCTGGTAACACACACCATAAGAGCTACTAGAAGCATACTTGAGAGCTTAACACATTCTAACAAAAGAGAATCAATATTCTTAGCATGAATATAAGTACAGTATAACAATTCCATGACATGATGCTAATTTCCGGGAGGCATTTAAATGACTTCTCTCCTATGTGGGTCCTATGATGTGAAGCAAAGTTACCACTTTCACTGAAACTTTTTTCACACTCCAGGCATTTAAAAGGATTCTATGTGGGTCCTGTAATGTGAAGCAAGGTTTGATCTTTGACTGAACCTTTTTCCACACTCCAGGCATTTCAATGGCTTTTCTCCTGTGTGGGTCCTGCGATGTTTGGCAAGGTTACAACTTTCACTGAAACTTTTTCCACACTCCAGGCACTTAAAAGGCTTCTCCCCTGTGTGGGTCCTATGATGTGAAGCAAGGCTACCACTTTCACTGAAACTTTTTCCACACTCCAGGCATTTAAAAGGCTTCTCTCCTGTGTGGGTCATGCGATGTTTAGCAAGGATGCCACTTTGACTGAAACTTTTTCCACACTCCAGACATTTAAAAGGCTTCTCTCCTGTATGGGTCCTGTGATGTATAGCAAGGTTACCACTCACACTGAAACTTTTTCCACACTACAGGCATTTAAAAGGCTTCTCTCCTGTGTGGGTCCTGTGATGTTTAGCAAGGCTACCACTATCACTGAAGCTTTTTCCACACTCCAGGCATTTAAAAGGCTTCTCCCCTGTGTGGGTCCTATGATGTGAAGCAAGGCTACCATTTTCACTGAAACTTTTCCCACACTCCAGGCATTTAAAAGGCTTCTCTCCTGTGTGGGTCATGCGATGTTTAGCAAGGATGCCACTTTGACTGAAACTTTTTCCACACTCCAGACATTTAAATGGTTTCTCTCCTGTGTGAGTCCTGTGATGTGATGCAAGGTTACCATTTTCACTGAAACTTTTTCCACACTCCAGGCATTTAAAAGGCTTCTCTCCTGTATGGGTCCTGTGATGTATAGCAAGGTTACCACTCACACTGAAACTTTTTCCACACTCCAGGCATTTAAAAGGCTTCTCTCCTGTGTGGGTCCTGTGATGTTTAGCAAGGCTACCACTTTGACTGAAGCTTTTTCCACACTCAAGGCATTTAAAAGGCTTCTCTCCTGTGTGAGTCCTGTGATGTGATGCAAGGTTACCATTTTCACTGAAACTTTTTCCACACTCCAGGCATTTAAAAGGCTTCTCTCCTGCATGGGTCCTGTGATGTATAGCAAGGTTACCACTCACACTGAAACTTTTTCCACACTCCAGGCATTTAAAAGGCTTCTCTCCTGTGTGGGTCCTGTGATGTTTAGCAAGGCTACCACTATCACTGAAGCTTTTTCCACACTCAAGGCATTTAAAAGGCTTCTCTCCTGTGTGAGTCCTGTGATGTAAAGCAAGGTGTTCACTTCGACTGTAGCTTTTCCCACACTCCAGGCATTTAAAAGGCTTCTCTCCTGTGTGAATCCTGTGATGTGAAGCAAGGTGTTCACTTCGACTGAAGCTTTTCCCACACTCCAGGCATTTAAAAGGCTTCTCTCCTGTGTGAATCCTGTGATGTGATGCAAGGTTACCATTTTCACTGAAACTTTTTCCACACTCCAGGCACTTAAAAGGCTTCTCCCCTGTGTGGGTCCTGTGATGTGAAGCAAGGCTACCACTCACACTGAAACTTTTTCCACACTCCAGGCATTTAAAAGGCTTCTCTCCTGTGTGGGTCCTGCGATGTTAAGCAAGGCTACCACTCTCACTGAAGCTTTTTCCACACTCCAGGCATTTAAAAGGCTTCTCTCCTGTGTGAGTCTTGTGGTGTGTAGGAAGACTTCCACCTTTACTGAAGCGTTTGCCACATTTCAAGCCTTGGAACTGCTTCTGCCCTATTTCTGCCCCTGCAATAGGGTTTCTCTGCACAGAAATATGAAATCTATGTGGAGTGGGGTTTTTTGTCTTGCGCCCCCACTAAGGGATTCTGCCCCCCCCAAACCCAAAGTGGGGAAGACGACAGAAGTGGAAGCCCTCAAGGAAGGGAGGCTTTTTTCTCAGCCTCCCCACCCTCATGTCTCCCCACCAACCCCACCATGCCAGATAAGCCTCTTTAGGGGTGGGGGGAGAAGGGGGGGAAGTCACTGAGTGCCCAAAGAACAACCTCAGGGTGGGAGAGGATTGAAAGAGGCCCCACATGGAATGGGGTGGAGGGGGAGAGAAAGGGTGAGACCCCTGAAGTGAGGATGTGTGGGTGGGGCCTCAGGCGGCAGAAGGAGCAGCGCCGACCCTCCTCGTCCTCCCCCCCTCAGGCCAAATATACAATGGGAGGAAGATGAAGGCCAATGGAGTGGGGGGGGAGAATAGCCAACAGGCCTTCTCCCCCCCCCCCTTTCCTCACCCTATAAGATCAAAGGCTTCTCCAGTTCTCTTCCTCCTGCCTGGGAAAGAAGGGAAAGTGCCCGGCCACGGCAGGATGTCAATCAGCAGCGTCGTCCAACGCCTATCCCAGGAGGGGGCGTGGCCTGGGGGGCTGCCATTGTTTATGAAGCCCCTCCCCCGTATCCCGGCAACGGGATTTCTTGGCGGGAGTAAGTGCTGCTCCATTCTCCAATCTCCTCACTCAGGCTGTCTGAGGTTTTCTACCCTCCCTCGTCATTCTCTGTGTAATCTTCATGTGCTGGGAGTGATTCCTCCATTCTCTCCCATTCCCACCACATTCCAGAGGCCTCAGACAAAGAACTGTTTTACTGGACAATATGAGCAAAAGCGGTCACATGACGCCCCCACATGGTGGATAAGGGGAAAACACCCATATTGCTAAGGAAAGTATTCCTGTGGTTACAAGCAATATTGCATACATATTGATTGGTGTGTTGATTAGGCAGGCCCCATCGTAGGAAGTGGGGGAGAGGAAAAGCCCAAAAGGGGAGGAGGGGGAGGGGTGCAAAAGTGGGCAGGGGGAGGCAGGGGGGGCTTTCTTTTCTCTCTCTCTCTCCCCAACCTGCAAACACGCCTCCCCCCTTGCCAGGTCAGCCTCCTTACGGGGAGGGAGGGGGAACCCCAAAGAACAACCCCAGGGGAGGGGGAGAGATTGAGGTTGAGACCCCTGGAGTTAGTTTGGTGGGCCTCAGACAGTAAAAAGAACAGAGACGTCCCTCCCTCACCTTTGGATTCTTCTCCCCCCGCCCTCAATCTTTAATGGGAGGAAGACCAATGGAGGGGGGCGAGAATAGTCCAACCCCCCTTCTCTTCCCCCCCTCCCTCCACATTCCCTGACTTCCCCCCCATCCGCTCTTTTTCTCACCCTAGAAGAAGATCAAAGGCTGCTTCACCATCTCCTCTTCCTCCTGCCTGGGAAGGAAGGAAAAGTGCCCGGATGCCCTTCAGTGCCTGCATAAATACCATGGAAGTATTAAAAAACAGGAGATGGCACTACAGGCTTCATACTGTAAGTTTTTTGAAGCCAGTGGGCGTGGCCTGCCGCCATATTAGGTGGACCAAAACATTAGCAGACTACAGTTTACGATTGCTTCTTGTGTTGGGGGGGGGATTGATCCCCTCTCCTGGGTTGGGGGGGTTTGGGGGGACAGACCCCTTTTGTCCCCCCAAACCTCCCAACCCCAGGGGAGCCAGCGGAGAGGCAAACCCCCACCCACTGATATTAAAGGGGAAACTCCGATTGGGTTTTTCCTTTTAATACTAGCAAGGGTTGCCCGGCGTTGCCGGGCTTTTTTGGGGGTTTTGTTTTTAAAAAAATATGAGAAATGGTTTTGGATGATTTTTGTTGTATGTGTGTTTAAATGAGTTATGTTATTTTTTAAAAATATTGTTTTTTTATACATAGGTAGTTTTTTAAACTGTAATAAATAAATTTGGATTTTTAAAAGTGGAAAGGTTGATATATATTTTTTCCCAATAATTGCATTTTTAAAAATAATTTGTCATTTTTTTTGGGTGATAGGTGTACTTTGGATAAGATTTTTTTAAAAATGTGTAAGTGTAATTCGAATTCATTGAGTGTCATTTTTCCTGTGGCCACTTGGTGGTGCTGTTGCGTAATGTTTGTCCTGTCTTGTGTATTCTACCTGTTCTTTTGCCATTTCAATTCTGTTTCTCGGCGTTGCTGGACCTGTGTTGGTAAGTTGTGATCTCCGCTATTTAAGTGAATAGGACGCTGGGATAGGAATTTTGTTGGGAGGGGGGGCTGTTGTTTTCTGTTGTATGTTTTTCCTGTCTTTGTTTGTGTTTATTTTTTAAAGGTTAGATTTCTTTTTTTGAATGGTTTTGATTTGATTTTTGGTGTGTCCTTTTTTTAGGGGGGGGGCTTTTGTTCTCTCGGACCATGCTTGGTGGCCCGTGGGAAGGTAGGCTACTTGCAGCGGGGGTGCCTTTTCTTCCCATTGGCCATGCTTGTTTGCCCGTGGTTAGGAAGGGCACTTGCGGCGGGGGGGGGGTGCCTTTTGATCCCATGGGCCATGCTGGATGGCCCTTGGGAAGGGAGCGTTGTTGCGGGGAGGGTGCCTTTCGTTTCCATGGGCCATGCTTGTTTTTTCCGTTGGGAAGAAGGGCAGTTGCGGGGGAGAGGTGGTGGGTGGATTGTTTTTATTTTTGGCGCGGTGGCAGTCCCTTCGAACGGAAGAGCAGGGGCGGCGGGTTTGTTTCATTTTCTTCCCCCACAGGCCATGCTGGCTCGCCCGTGGGGATGAATGGCGGCGGAGCCGGCTTTCTTTAATTTTTGTTTTCGTGCGCAGGCTGCCTCAGCGTTCTGCGTGCTCATGGCGCGCAGGACGCTGGGGATTGTAGTAATGGGTTGGTGCTTTCTGTGTGTGCTGCGTTTTTTTAAAATGGTTTTGTTTTGATTGGCTGCGGCGCGATTCCGAACGCTACGCCATGCGAGACCCTCTCAGCCTGATTGGCTCTGGCGTGGCGCAAGGAAGGTTGGGAAGTGAAGTTCTTTCCCTTTCTTGCCGTTTGTGGGGCTGAGGCCCCCGTGCTGGATTTTTAAATCCTTCGTTGACCTGCGTAGGCAATTCGGCCGTGCGCACGAAGGGTGGGTGCGGGTCAGTAGGGCGACGCATAGCAACCTATAGCCAGTTCCAACGGTGAACACTTGGATTTATAGGTTAAGATCAGGGACTGGGGTGGATTCGATCCCCTCTCCCGGGTCCCGTGAGGGTTGGGGGTACAAAAGGGGTCTGCAGTGGCTCAAGTCGGTAAGACGCTGACTGGGAAGCGGTTCGATTCCCGAGTACTGCAGGACGGAAATGAGCTCCTGTCTTCATCCCAGCTCCTGCCAACCTAGCAGTTCGAAAGCAAGAAATTGCAAGTAGATAAATAGGAACCACTTCGGTGAGAAGGTAACAGCATTCCCTGCGCTCCGGTGTCTAGTCATGCCTGCCACATGACCACGGAAACGTCTGCAGAAGCAGACAGCGCTGGCTCTTCGGCTTAGAAACAGAGATGAGCACTGCACCCTAGAGTCGGATACGACTGGCTTTCGAGCAAGGGAAACCTTTACCTTTACTTTACCTCCCAACCATTCTGGACCCAGGGGAGCCAGAAGAGAAGGGGATTGCAACCTCCCAAACACTGATATTAAAGGAGATACCCCAATCTACTTTCACGACTCCACACAATCAAAGCACACAATCAATCCCTCCACGTCCCTCGTGGAGGCCGCGGCTGCCCTCTGCCCTGGCGTGGCACGAGGAGGGATGCACGGCCCCCGCCGCCGGGTCTTTGGGGTGAGGGAAGCCTCCTCTGCCTCTCCCCTGGCAGTGGGCACCGGCCCAGCCTGGCTGGGCAGCTGTGCAGACGCCAGGAACCACTTTTTTAAAAATTAATTTTTATTGTTTTTTTAGAAAAGGAAAAGTAATACACAAGGAAAAGAGACATCAATACATAATAAAGATAACATAAAAATACAAATTACAAGTAAAAAATAAAATTAAAATCACATGCTCAAAATACAGTAATAACAGATAGTGTATATTCATTTTACCTTATTTAAACCCTCTTGTTTAGACATATACTATTTTAATGTGAAAAATAGACTACCTTACAAAGAAAAACAAATCTAAACATAAGATAATACCCCAGTGCTATGTACATTGCCTTGGGAGTTGCAGAGCTGCCCAGCATCACATATTATAACCAAAAACTCATGTGACTTGGGGCTGGTCTGCTACCTTTACCTTCAGACAGTGTATAAACCAGAAATGGTTTCCAGATGATTCCAAGTTTGTTTTTATCTGTCATACCTCTTTTTATTTTCAATTCCCATGTTAGCTTATCATTAAGTGCAAGATGCCACATTTCTCTATACCATTCCTCTATATCCACTATGGAATCATTCTTCCAATTTCTAGCAATACATTGTCTTGCAGTTGTTAATATTATTGTTAATAGTTCTATATTATGTTCTTCCATATTCATATTATCAAATTCCATCAATAAGGCAGTACCTGACTCCAGCTTAAAGTTACTACCCATTATTTGTGATATCTCATTTTCAATTTTAAGCCAAAAAGCTTTAACCACATCACAACTCCACCACTTATGTTCATAAGTCCCCATGAGAGTCTTACATCCCCAGCACATTTTCGTTTAGTACAATCCATCTGATTTAACCTAACCGGTGTCAGGTACCACCTCCACAACATTTTATAATTATGCTCCATAACTCTCACAGACATAATCTCATAATTCTTCTTTTTCATTTATACCTCCAACTTTGCTCCGAAATTCTAATATTCAAATCTTTTCCCCATTTTTTTTCTTAATGTTTCCTGTGATCCGTTATCACCATTTAACATTTTATACAATTTACTAACAAGGCCCTTAATTCCTACCTCTCCTTTTCTCATTTTAAATACCAACTCTTCAAAATCTGTCCTTTCTCTTATTAAGCTGGTCTCCAAAAAATATTTATTATTCCATTTATTCAATAAAATGACTTGAAACCAGTTCAAATTCAATTGTTCATAAATTCTCAATCTTTTTTCTTTGTTTTTACATATCTGAATCCAATCCTTCAGCAGGAATACATCATTTTTCAGAAATACCTATCCAACTTCAATGGAAAATTCCTCAAATCTTCCATTTCTGTAATTGGAGACACATCTGGTGCTAACTTCCTTTTCAATTCCTTCCATAAATTCAATGTTTTTATCAATCTATTTTTAAATTCGATTTTTATTAATATTTTGTCCAAAAAAATTGCTTTGCCAACCTGCTTCACTTCTTTCATCTCCATTTACTCCCATATCATCTCTTCTTTTATTAATATTTTCACCACATTTTTAAATTGAAACACCTTATAATAGGTATCTATATTTGGTATTCCCAATCCACCCTCTTTCTGTGCTAAATACCACAGCTTTGCCAGTGACCCCTCTGAGGGTGTCCATGACATGCTGGTTCCTGGTCTGTGGAGCCGCTGGGCAGCTGGAGGGAAAGGGAAAGCGCCCTCCCTTGCGCTCTCCCACACCTGTAGTGGGCCCAGTTGCCACACCTGTAGTGGCTCCGGGAAACTTTCCACCGTCCCTTGTGGAGGCCGCCGCTGCCCTCTGCCCTGGTGTGGCAACACCAGGAGGGATGCACGCCCCCCGACACCAGGCCTTTGGGGCGAGGGAAGCCTCCTCTGCCACCCCCTGGCAGTGGGCGCCGTCCCCACCTGGTCGGGCAGCTCTTCGGACACCAGCGACCCCACTGAGGGCTTGCACCCGTGTCCTGCTGGTTCCTGGTCTGTGGAGCCGTTGGGCGGCTGGAGGGAAAGTGCCCTCCCTTATGCTCTCCCACTCCCTAGGCATGAAGAGCCAGAAAGCCCACCTACCCACTCCCCCCTACTCTCCACTTCCATTCGCCCCCCTCCTTCTGCCGCCTCAGAAGTTGTTGTTTTTTAAAAAATCCTGTCAGAAGCCCACAAGGGTGCTTTCTGGGTCCAAAGGGTTTTTGCTGGAGGAACTCCCCTCTGGGGATGCCCCAATAAGGCTCCTTTCATGTCCCCAAGATCTCACCCCCCCCCCAAGTGGCCCATGTCTATCTCCTTCCCATGTCTTGCTTTCGAACTGCTAGGGTGTCAGGAGTGGAGCCGGTGCCACCTTCCTCAGTACAATTGTCTTTATTTAAAGGCCTCCCACCAAGTTGTTTAAAGGTAAAGGTTTCCCTTGAAAGTCAGTTGTATCCAACTCTACAATTCAGTGCTCATCTGTTTCAAAGTCGAAGAGCCAGCGCTGTCTGCTTCTGCAGACGTTTCCGTGGTCATGTGGCAAGCATAACTAGACACCAGAGCACACGGAACACTATTTTACCTTCCCACCAAAGTGCTCCCTATTTATCTATTTGCAATTTCTTGCTTTCGAACCTTCACTTTCTCCTTTTTTTACCTGTTCCTACAGTGTTTCAGACTTACTGATGCAATATGTTCTCTCTCTGCCATCTTCCACGTGTTTCCCTCATCTCAGGTTTTTTGTGCACCCCCTCCTTCCTATTTGTTAATATATTCAGCCATATTCCAGGTCAGACCAGAAGTATTTATATATATAGCCTGTTTGAGAGTAAGCAAAACAGAACAGCAAAAAAAGACCAAAAATATTGTGGCACCTTAAACTAACTCCTATATTTAAATGTCAGCTTTTGCGGATGAAATCCACTTCAACAGACCTGGTCCACGAAAGCTTACATTTAAATACTGTACAGGAGTTAGTCTTTGGTGCCACAACATTTTTTCATCTTTTTTTTTTGCTGTTCTCTTTTATTTATTCTCAGATATGCTTACTCAGACTAACATGGCTACCACTTCAGACATTTCAACTAGCCTGTTTTGTAATTGGTTTTGGCTTGAAATATGTACTATCAGTCTCAAGAGCATACAAATCATACAGTATGTTGTTTTTGTGGTTTAATGGGCTGCAACTCTTTGTTATTGCAAGTGGCTAAGATGCTGACTGGGAGGCGGAAGGTCAGCAGTTCGGTTCCTGAGTACTGCAGGATGGAATTAGCTCCTGTCTTTGTCCCAGCTCCTGCCAACCTAACACTTCAAAAGCAAGAAATTGCAAGTAGATAAATAGGGACCACTTTGGTGGGTAGGCAAACTGCATTCTGTGCATTTTAGTGTCTAGTCATGTCTGCCACATGACCACCGAAATGTCTGCAGAAGCAGATAGCGCTGGCTGTTCGACTTTGAAACAGAGATGAGCACTACACCCTAGTCGGATATGACTGGCTTTTGAGCAAAAGAAACCTTTACCTTTATGTGACAGGCATGACATACATAAGAACAGCCTTGCTGGAACAGGCCACAGCCCATCCAGTCCAGCATTCTGTCTCACACAGTGTCTCACCATTTCCTTCAGGGTATTCCCAAGGAGATGCCTTCACCTGCTTAGGATTCCCTGGAAATGGCATTGAGAGATATCCTGCCTATCTCTCCAACCCCGAGGTTGTCCTTAAGTATCCATAATTATAGCCATTGATACCCTTGTCCTCCATGAACTTGTCTAATGACACATGGCCACATTTTGCCATGCCCACAGATTTGGCCATGCCCACAGAGAGGCATGGCTAAAATGTGTGTGTGTGGAGGGGGGGGGATAGGATTGCTCAGTCTGGGGCCCAGAAATTTCTGGTGGCAGCCCTGTGCAAAGTTAAAGCAATGGTCTTCCCAGTAGTAATGTATGGCCGTGAGAGCTGGATCACAAGGAAGACTGAGCAGACGAATAAACACCTTTGAACTGTGATCCTTGAGAGTTCCCTGGACTGCAAGGAGATCAAATCAACCCATCCTGAAGGAAATCAACCTTGACTGCTCATTGGAAGGATAAATACTGAAGCTGAAGCTCAAGTACATTGGCCATCAAATGAGAAGAAAGACTCAGTTGAGAAGGACTGCAGAGGAGGAGGTGGCTAGATGGCATCATTGATGTAATGGGAATTGATCTGTGTGGGCTGCAGGGAATGACAGGGGAGCCTGGAGTACGATGGTCCATAGGGTCACCAAGGGTTGGACCAGAGATGTAGCCAAGATTCTACACATGGGTGGGTGAAGATTTTTTCAGGACGGGCCATAGCCATTCATATATCAATATATAAATCAATTATTTAGTAAGACAACAGAAGTCTCCTTTTGACTCAAAAAATGACTAAATTATATTTCTACTCAAAGTGGAGAGTTAGGAAATTTTCTTAACATAAACAAGTGGGTGGCTCTCAATAAACTTAAATACAGCATATTACTTATGCTGGGATAAAATAAAATATGCGGGTTTTGCTGCCAATCCCTGCGTAAGTAATATACACTGTACCACAGTGTATATATATATATACGATGATACATGTATAATAAAAAAAGTGTGATATATGCAACACGAAAAAACAGGCTATCTATATACATATCAACCAGTAGGTCAAGACCTACTTAGGAGTAAGCCTAAATAAACACACGACTTACTTCCAAATAAAAACACAGATCATCAGGCTGCACAAGCTGTAATCTTACACACCTGTGGTTGAGAATAAGCCCACACAAACTAGGGCATTGACTTCTCAGTAAATACATATACAGAGGGGTTATATGCAGTGGTGGGCATCAGCAGGTTCACACCAGTTCACCAGAACCAGTAGCAGAAATTTTGGCTGGCCCTGCCCATCCAAGTTTTGAAATAAAGTATTCCTAATTTGGATGCAATGCAAGGCTTTCCCCTGGCTACACTCACCATACCTTGCCCACAGTGTGGTATTATTATTTTTTGAGCCCACCATTGGTTATATGGCTACAAAATACATGCCACTCACACTAATGTGGTCTGCAGATTTTAGCATAACCATGCGAGCATTCCACATTTAGCAGCCTGTTTGGAAGAGATTGAATGTTTTAGACCTGATAGACAGAGTACCTGAAGAATTATGGACGGAGGTCTGGGACATCACATAGGAAGCGGCAATTAGAAACATACCAAAGGAAAGGAAGTGTAAGAAAGCAAAGTGGCTATCCAGTGAGACTATTAAAATAGCTGAGGAAAGAAGGAAACCCAAAAGCAAAGGCGAAAGAGAAAGATTCACTCAAACTGAATCCAGACTTTCAAAGAAAAGCAAGGAGATAACAAGGCCTTCTTAAATAAACAGTGCAAAGTAATAAAGGAAAACAACAGAAGGGGAAAGACTAGCAATCACCGCCCAGCAAACCACTGCGCCCTTTCCCCCTCCCATTAGTGCCGGAAACACTTCCCTTCACATGTTCCTAGCCCAAACAGGGCTGAAAAGGTGCGCTTTTACCTCCACACTTCCTGCGCGCCTTCAGTACTGAGCTAGGCACATGGGAAGGGGAATGTTTCCGGTGCCAGCAGTAGGCCGCCCAGCCCACCAACCCACTCCCTGCCCACTTTACAGCAGTGGTGGTGTGCTGCTCTGTGCTCTTCCTCCTCCTCCTCTTCCCAGCTTCTGGTCGGTCCGGAGTGCAGGGGGAGGGGGAGGAGGTGGGCATGGTGTGGGAGGGAGGTGGTCATGGCCAAGCAGGTCTGCTGTATGGGGTAAATGTGTATACTGTACCTTTAAGCCTGCTGTAATGCCTGTATACAGCTGATTAAAATCAGCAAGTGACTCAGCAAACTTTACTACATATAAACAACTCCGTTTCCAACCAGACTTCGGAGGAGTAAAAGGAGAACTGCGTAGTGTCTTGCTGTGACACAAGTCTCTTCAGAACTGGCAAAGAAGGGGACATTCTGCCCAACAAATCTGAAAGCAAGCTGGAAGATTCTCTGCCCAGTGGAGCCGTGCAAGAAGGCAGACAGAGACTGAGACTGCCAGAATCTCAAGAACGCTTCCTGTAAGCATAGCTTTGTTTTCTACTGATAAGAACGCCTGAACTATTCTGTAGCCAGCAGCAGCTATCTTGTTGTTTTGTTTGCTGCCAACCTGCACAAACTTTTTCAACAACCAGTAACTATGCCATAGGCGATTGCCAAGGTCTGTGACAGACTGTTTTATTGTACATATACCTAATGAGAGACATTAACTGCTTTTAGTTTGAGCGCTTTTAGTTTGAACACAGAATTTCAAAGAAAAGCAAGGAGAGATAAGGAAAACTACCTAAAAGAACAGTGCAGAGAAATGGAGGAAAACAACAAAAGAGGCAGAACCAGAGCTCTCTTCAAAAAAATCGGCGAAATCAAGGGAACATTTAAAGCAAAAATGACCATGATAAGGGACAAAGACGGAAAGGAGCTAGCTGATGCAGAAGAAATCAAGAAAAGATGGAAAGAGTACACAGAGGAACTTTACAAAAAGGACCTCAACACTCCTGACAATCACAATGATGAAGAAATTGAACTTGAGCCAGACATCCTGGAGAGCGAAGTCATAAAGGCCCTAAAGAGCACTGCAAACAACAAAGCTAGTGGAGATGATGGTATCCCAGTTGAATTCTTCAAAGCGCTAAAAGATGACGGCGTCAAATTACTGCATTCAATATGCCAGCAGATTTGGAAAACAAAACAGTGGCCACAGGATTGGAAAAGATCAGTATACGTCCCAATCCCAAAAAAGGGCAATGCCAAAGAATGTTCAAATTATCGAACAATCGCGCTCATCCCACATGCCAGCAAGGTGATGCTCAAGATAATACAGGATAGACTTCAGCAACATGTGGAGAGAGAATTACCAGAGGTGCAGGCTGGTTTCAGAAGAGGCAGGGGGACTACAGACCACATTGCCAACATACGCTGGATCATGGAGAAAACAAAGGAATACCAGAAACAAGTTTACTTTTGTTTTATTGACTACACTAAGGCATTTGACTGTGTGGACCACAACAAGATGTGGCAAGTAATTAAAGAGATGGGAATTCCAGGACACCTCATATGCCTTCTGAAAAATCTGTACATGAAACGAGAGGCAACAGTTAGGACAGAACACGGAATGACAGAATGGTTTGGAATAGGAAAAGGAGTAAGACAAGGCTGCATTTTGTCACCATGCTTATTCAACCTATACACAGAGCACATAATGCGCAGTGCAGGGATGGAGGAATCACAATATGGGATTAAAATCGCTGGGAGAAACATCAACAATCTGAGATATGCAGACGATACCACCCTAATGGCAGAAAGTGAGGAAGACCTAAAGAATCTCCTGATTGGGCTGAAGTAGGAAAGTGCAAAAGCTGGTTTGAGACTCAATATCAAGAAAACCAAGATAATGGCAACAGGCCCAATCAGTTCCTGGAAAATAGACGGGGAAGAAGTAGAAGCTGTGACAGATTTTACTTTCTTAGGATCAAAGATAACTGCAGATGGGGATTGTAGCCATGAAATAAAAAGGCGACTGATTCTTGGGAGACAAGCGATGAGAAACCTGGGGAACATAGTGAAAAGCAGAGACATCACATTTCAAACAAAAATTAGAATAGTCAAAGCAATGGTTTTCCCAGTAGTAATGTATGGATGTGAGAGCTGGACAATTAGGAAGGCTGAACGTAGAAGAATAGATGCCTTTGAAATGTGGTGTTGGAGGAGGGTTTTGAGAGTCCCCTGGACAGCGAGGAGAACAAACAGGTCAATCTTAGAAGAAATTAACCCTGACTGCTCATTGGAAGGTCAAATAGTAAAGATGAAGCTAAAGTACTTTGGACATCAAATGAGAAGGGAGGATTCACTTGAGAAGGCATTGATGTTGGGAAAGGTGGAGGGCAAAAGAAGGGGGAGGCCAAGGATGAGATGGCTAGATGGCATTGTAGACACAATGGGCACAGAGCTGGGAGGGCTGAGGGGGATGGTGGAGGACAGAGGCGCCTGGAGGAAAATGGTCCATGGGGTCGCAAAGGGTCGGAGTCGACTGTGCGACTGAACAACAACAATAGCTAAGCATTTTTCTTTTGATTCAAACCGTGTGAATCTGTGCCTGTGTGTATAGAAAGGACATCTGCAGATGCAGACAGCCCTGGCTATTTGATGATAAACAGAGATGATAATATGAATGAAACAGGCCAAATGGTGTAAAGTCAAAAAGTGAGGGGGGAAAGTGAGGAAAACATAGATCATTACATTCCCAGATATACATTTCAGACACATTTTACGGGATTTCTCTAATTGCAAACCAAGCATCCTTACAGCTCATGATAACATAGAAACCATTCTTGTTATGGCCTCGTGTAGGCCAGATATGGCTCATCTACCAAGACATCCTAACCTGCTGGTAACACACACTATAACAGCTACTAGAAGCATACTTGAGAGCTTAACACATTCTAACAAAAGAGAATCAATATTCTTAGCATAAAATATAAGTACAGTATAACAATTCCATGACATGATGCTACTTTCCGGGAGGCGTTTAAATGACTTATCTCCTATATGGGTCCTATGATGTGAAGCAAAGTTACCACTTTCACTGAAACGTTTTTCACACTCCAGGCATTTAAAAGGATTCTATGTGGGTCCTGTAATGTGAAGCAAGGTTTGATCTTTTACTGAACCTTTTTCCACACTCCAGGCATTTCAATGGCTTTTCTCCTGTGTGGGTCCTGCGATGTTTGGCAAGGTTACAACTTTCACTGAAACTTTTTCCACACTCCAGGCATTTAAAAGGCTTCTCTCCTGTGTGAATCCTGTGATGTGAAGCAAGGTTACTACTCACACTGAAACTTTTTCCACACTCGAGGCACTTAAAAGGCTTCTCCCCTGTGTGGGTCCTATGATGTGAAGCAAGGCTACCATTTTCACTGAAACTTTTTCCACACTCCAGGCATTTAAAAGGCTTCTCTCCTGTGTGGGTCATGCGATGTTTAGAAAGGATGCCACTTTGACTGAAACTTTTTCCACACTCCAGACATTTAAATGGTTTCTCTCCTGTGTGGGTCCTGTGATGTGATGCAAGGTTACCATTTTCACTGAAACTTTTTCCACACTCCAGGCATTTAAAAGGCTTCTCTCCTGTATGGGTCCTGTGATGTATAGCAAGGTTACCACTCACACTGAAACTTTTTCCACACTCCAGGCATTTAAAAGGCTTCTCTCCTGTGTGGGTCCTGTGATGTTTAGCAAGGCTACCACTATCACTGAAGCTTTTCCCACACTCAAGGCATTTAAAAGGCTTCTCTCCTGTGTGAGTCCTGTGATGTAAAGCAAGGTGTTCACTTCGACTGAAGCTTTTCCCACACTCCAGGCATTTAAAAGGCTTCTCTCCTGTGTGAATCCTGTGATGTGAAGCAAGGTTACTACTCACACTGAAACTTTTTCCACACTCCAGGCACTTAAAAGGCTTCTCCCCTGTGTGGGTCCTGTGATGTGAAGCAAGGCTACCACTTTCACTGAAACTTTTTCCACACTCCAGGCATTTAAAAGGCTTCTCTCCTGTGTGGGTCCTGCGATGTTTAGCAAGGCTACCACTCTCACTGAAGCTTTTTCCACACTCCAGGCATTTAAAAGGCTTCTCTCCTGTGTGGGTCTTGTGGTGTGTAGGAAGACTTCCACCTTTACTGAAGCGTTTGCCACATTTCAAGCCTTGGAACTGCTTCTGCCCTGAATTTGTTTTTTCACGAACTGTAATATATCCTCCTAGTTGAAAAGTTGCTTTATATTCCATATCAGCAATTTTGCGGGAAAAAGCAGATAATTGCCTAGTTTGAAAAGAAAACTCCTGTAAATTCAAATAAAGTTGAAGTCTAATGAAGAATCAATTCTGGAGAGTACCTAGAGAATCATTTGTAAAAACACTGCCCTCCACTCTTCGGTTGGTCCTGGTAACCTTTGAATTTCCACTGTGATTCCTTTCTTTTGTGTTCCCACTGTGCCTGGGGAAGTAAGAAAGATTATTTGGAAATGTGCAAAGAAGTTATAGAAGACTCAGCAATACAAAACCCCATCCCCTACAATACTTTGGTGGAAAAAAGGTAACTCTGATTCCAAAGAAAAACTTCAATGGTATTTATTTATATTAGAAAGCCAGTGCATTCCTGTGCCAGTGGAAGTGAGAAAGCATGCAAAACTTCATCCTGAATAATTGGATGCACATTAGAAGACATTTGAAAATCTTTCATGACAACTGCTCTCAGTACCAAGAAATATCAAGTGCTTTATTGCTGATACCTCCAAACCAAGGTGCCCAAACTTTTCGCTCTGCAGGCCTGACCATGTCCCCAGACAGCTGATCGAGCCTGACCGTGGAAGAGGTGCATCTCTGACAGCCGTAAATGCACCCACTTCCACTTTTATCACAGGTGAGGGTGCATTTACGCATGCGCAGGTGTTTTACGTTTGATATAAATGTGACCACTTCCACTTTGGTGTTTGGCAAGGGCGGGGGGGGGACGTGAAATGATGTTGGAGGGCAGCTGTTAGTTTGGGCACAAAATAATAAAAGACAAAAACGTACAATCATAAGAAAGCTTAATACCAAACCCACTAATGCAAAATAATAATAATAAACATTTTAATAATACTGCATCAACAATATGTTCTCCAGCACCATCGGTTGTTTTTATCGTATCCATATGTCCCTCTAAAAATTATCCTTTTTATGACTTCTTAATTCCTTTTCATGCTGTTTATAGCTTCTACTAACAGGGGTACCTGGCTTTGCCTGCGTGGGGGACCCAACATGGGGCATGGAGCGACCTGGGCAAAATACATCCACACATGACACACCCACACAATACACCCACACCCACGCATGACACACTCACAACACACACAGGACACACACAACCCATTCGCACCAATGCCATCCACTGCACACACGATACAACACACACATCACACAATACAACACACACCAATACACACCCCACCCAGACCCAACATCACAACACACCCATACAGCACACACTGACACAACACACACACAATAACCCCCAGACACAGTACACACTCCACACACACACAACCCACTCCCACCAATCCCTCCCACTGCACACACAACATGACACAACACCCACACCCACACAATACGCAATACTCTGCACATGTTCTGAGTTCAATCAGGACTGGGATGAAGGTTGACTGAGCCTTCTATCCTTCTGAAGTTGGTAAAATGAGTACCCAGCATGTTGGGGCAAAATATTATGTCAACTGTCCAGAGACTGCACAAGCACCATGGAGTATATAAATGTTATTGTTACTGTTATCAAGAGGCGGATTCGTAGGATACCTAAGAGACAGTGTCACCCCAAAAACATCTGTCCATCCCACCAGAGCGGACCGGAGAGGCTCCCTCAAGATACCATCAGCTAGAGAGGCCCGACTCTCTACCACAAGGAGGGCCTTTTCGCTGTCCTACGGAACCTCATACCAACCGAGTTACACCTCCAGACTGAGCTGTTGCCTTTCGGGAAAGAGCTGAAAACATGGGTGCAGGGCTGCCACTGACTCATGCATCCAAAAATAGTGAGATAGTGAGGGTTTTTTTAAAAAAAAGTGAGAAAAAAGTGAGTTTTTGCCCCAAAAGGTAAGTAGATAGGGAGTAAATCCATAACAATTTTCGTTTTTTGGGGCCGTTTATCGGCTTTATCAATCAGCAGAAATGAAGCAAACCAATAAATTTTCCAATAGTATTGTTATCAATGTATAATTTTGGATTGGAGACTCAGAAATAATAAACATGAAATCAATACAATATTTAAGAACCTTTTTTCTTTCTAAATATGCAAAAAATTAAACAAGGCTTATGTCATTATGGACTTCTTGACTAGAAAAAAGAAGCCTAAAACAAATGATACTGACATACTGGCACATAAGAATTAAGAAATGATAGATGTCATCAGTCTTACAATAAAATTGACAAGAAGTCATCAGTCTTGAAGGTAAATCTAACTGTCGGGGCCGTCGCTTCCCATGATTCTTGAAGAGTTTTTCAAGTAAGGAGGAGATGCGTTTCTGGATTTTCTTCAGTGGCTCCGCCTGATTTTTGTGAAGGTCTTCGGCCCAGGATCGCATGCTGCAGGCACCCTTGAGCATAATTTGAGCTATTTTTGCAGTTTTCAGATTGCCCATGCACACAGCAGTTTTAAGCTTTTGGTTGGCTTCATCAATTAGATTATCAGAAGCTTGTCTCTTCTGTTCTTCGGTTTCTTTCGCCTTCCTTAAATCTTCTTGCAATTTTACTAGGTCCTTTTCTTGAATTTGCGCTCTTCCCTCTTCTTTCTTGCACCGAATATTTTTCTTCTCCTTTTTTCATGCTCTTCCTCTGCATCCTTGCACTTGTCCTCTAAATAATCTAAATATTTGCTGTGAGAGCCAGCTGCCACTTTAAGGAGCGTGTGTGTAATGGGGACAGCTTTAGCTCGTCATTCAGGGTGCACTCTTCCATTACGGCTTGGTCTGCCAGAAGTTGGCTTCTCGATTCCAAAAATCCACGTTCCACATCCGAACTTCCATGAGCCGTTGGTAGTCCTGCCACGACTCCCCGCTCGCATAAATACCGCACACGCATGAGACAGCCAGACATGGCGCTGAAAACCCTGTCGAGTATGAGATGCTTAGTGTATATCTTAGTGACATGAGGAGAGCCCTACTAACTCATGGTGTCCATGAGGAATATAAATTTGTGTAGCCTGGTGCTTGCTGGAAGCATCATATTGCCATGGATTTTTAAAGATGGTCTTGTAGATGAAACCTAGAGGGAGGAAAGAGAGGAAAAACACCTCTCCCATGAGGGGGGGATGCACACAGAGAAATATAGCTGGCATATGAACAATGAGTTGAATACCAGGTAATAGATATCGACTATTCTTTCATCCATAATGGAAGCAAAGGAAATCAATTGCCTTTGTCTTAAATCCCTGGCCGAGGCAGCCGGTGGAGGGGGCC
The DNA here is from genome assembly GCA_035047305.1 of Bradypodion pumilum. Taxonomy (NCBI): domain Eukaryota; kingdom Metazoa; phylum Chordata; class Lepidosauria; order Squamata; family Chamaeleonidae; genus Bradypodion; species Bradypodion pumilum. The sequence goes on from JAWDJD010000002.1 coordinate 471,920,613, forward strand.
ATTTTAAAAGTACATCGAGCCTTTCCTTTCCTCAGCAGTGTCCTGCATTTTCTAGGCCTTAGGATATGGCTAAGATGCTGACTGGGAGGCATGTTAGAACAAGGCTGGTTGCAAGACCCGAAAGAGCCTAGGCTGTAGCAGGCCTTAGGAAGAAAAGGCACATTTTCTAGGCCTTAGGAAGAAAAGGCGCAATAGAAATGCCTGGTTGCATGGCCTGAAAGCATTGAGCCATTAATATGCTCCTTGTCTAACAATAAGACAGTTTGCAGTAGCATTGCTATGATGCAATGTGGAGCCATTAATATGCCCCCGTCTAACAATAAGACTGTTTGTAGTACCTATCAAGTAAACAGTAATTAAACGCTTCAAAGAAACAGACATTATAAAATCTAGTAGTCTCCTGAAAGACTGCTTTATTCCTCTTTTAACAAGAGGAATTGTAGATACAAAATTAGAGTTGAAAAACATAGTTTGAAAGAGGCAAAGAACAAGACTTACATTGATCCCTCTCTGGAGGATTGAAGAGACCTGCTGGAGTCACTGAGAATAGAAAATATCGGGCGGGTCCTCCTCTAACAAATTTTCCCTCCTTTTTTCAAAGCTCTGGTATACTCCGAAATGGGAGTTCTGCGTAAGCACAAACCCCAAACGTGTGGATTCACAGACGTCTCGAAGAAGACAAAGCTATTTTGACACGGAATGTGTCGTTTCGTTAAAAAAGTGAGAATAGTGAGTAATTTCACAAAATAGTAAGGGACCATTGAAAATAGTGATTAATAGTGAGAATAGTGAGTCAGTGGCAGCCCTACCTGGATGGCAAAGCAGGTGTGGGGCACCAGTGGCATGGTGACCCCCTCCCTGCTGGCTCATATAGTGTAGGTCTCTCCGCTTTTTAGCTGCTTTTTAAGTCACTTTTTAAACTGCGATTATTTAAATAATTGATGGGGTGGGTGTTTACTAGCATGGGTTCCCGGCATTGCCCGGGTGAGGGACACAACCGGGCCAAAGGAGGGGCCATTCCACCTCACTGCCGCTACCTAGTGTTGCGGCAAGAGTTGGCGGGGTCAACACACACAGAAACATCACACGTGACACAACACACCCACACAGCACACACCATACACCCCCATACACAAAAACCCGTCACAAAACCCATAGCACCACAGCCACACACATCAAACACGAGACAACCCAAGCGCACAACACACAAACCCTCAACATCCACCACACCCACCCGACACACAACACCCCTGAGACACAACACACAGAGAGACAACATATACACCTCCCCCACACGACACACCCACACTACCCCTACACACACAACACACACACACGCACAAAACACATGACACGATATACACACACCCGACACACATCACACAACACACACACACACACCGATTCCCTGTCCTTACCGCCACCGTGCCGTATCCAGCGTCGCCCCAGGCTGGGGCACCCCAGGTGGCAGAGGTCGTGGCACACCACCAGGCCGGCGGGAGCAGTGGACTAGGCATGGGTCGGGTGCAGGAGCTGCGTGGAACGGCTCAGGGCAGGGAGGGAAGTGCGGCCCGGCGACCAGGCAGGCAACAGGTATTGACCGTGTGAGGACCCAAGCTCGGCTGAGGAGAGACCAGGGCATGACACCGCCCCCGGCCCCCTACCTCCCTGTTGCCTTATCTTCTATGCATGCTTGTCACCCTCGTGGTGGCCCCGGTGTTGCCGGACAGGCCTGGATGAGGGGAACCCCCAAGGGCGCCTCCTCCTTCATCTCCAACCCAGCAGCTGAGGCCTGGATAGCTTTGCGAAGCCTGTATTTCTGTGAGGGGACATGCTGCCCTGGTGCTTCCTGGGGATCGTAGTTCCTTGGGTGGCTGGCTCCTATTGAGAAGAATGGAGAGCGGGACTACAGCTCCCAGCGGACTCTCCTTAAACTCCACTGTCCAACTGCCTCCTCGGAGGGGCGTGCTGTCCCTGAGCGCAAAGGTTGTTGGGAGCAATAGTCCCACTCTCCATTCTTCTCAATGGGGGCTGGCGACCCAAGGAACTACGATCCCCAGGATGCACCAGGGCCACTCTTCCATTGCTGTTTGGTGTCTGCCTGCCGGCAGAGGGGGGTTACTTTGCGGCCCGTTTTCAGGGTGACAAACCCCGAAATGGGCTGCTGCTCCCCCGCCCCGGCCTGGCCATGCACACTAGCTAAGCAGGTGCAAGGTTTCTGGGGGTGTGGGGTCCACAGTGTGGTGGGTTAGAGGTAACAAACCTTAGGACAGGTTGATTTTAGTTATATAGATAGATTAAATTAAGGGTTTTAAATATTGCAATGTTTTATTTTGTTGTTGTTATGCGGCCATAGTTGCTCATTCAAATTGGATGACAGTACATAAATTTGAAGTAATTATAAATAAACAAATGGAGTGTGCATTCACACATGTGAGTGAATTGTGTTGGTGTTAAGCAAAACTCCTTGAAGATTTTGCCAAAGTAAAACTCAGTACTGCTGAGGCAACATGATAACCCATCATGCTTGAAGCTTTTTCTGACAGAGATAAGAGAGATTCTCCTTAATGCTATTCTTCCCTAATGCTATTTATGTAATAGGTGTTTTACAAACACCCTCCTATCTTATTTTCCTCAAACAACCTCTCTCCAAATAAAGTCTTTCCCTGTTTCTCTGAGGCCTAGGGAGTTTGGAATTGTTTTCTAAGAAAATTTCTTCACAGCCCTTAATTTAATTTTAATTTAATTTAATAGTCATATTTATATATGCCGCCCACTCAGGCAGAACCCGACTCAGGGCGGCATTACAACAAGTTCTAAAAACACATAAAAACACTTTAAAAGACCCACATCCCACCCACTTTGTCTTTTACTTTGCCCTGCAGTTTGTGCAACTTTACAAGAAAAACAAACTCTACAGAGTTTCAAAAACTGGGGCAATTAAAGGAATGTATCAAGCAAAAATGGCCACGATAAAGGACAAAAACAATAGGGACATAACAGATGCAGAAGAGATAAAGAAAAGATGACAAAAATTCACAGAAGAACTCTACAAAAAGGACCTTAATGTCCCTGACAACCACAATGGTGTGATCATTGACCTTGAGCCAGACATCCTGGAGAATGAAGTCAAGTGGGCCCTGTAAGGAATGAATCTACTTAGGGTAAAATGGATGTATGAGCGTTGAGTAAAAATGGATATAAAAATTGCCTTTGTAAAAGTGCAGCACAACGAAAGGAATAACTATTTGAGGCAAAGGGCTTTGAAGCCACTGTTTCTTTAAGTATTCTGCAGTCACACAAAAATAAAGTTTCTTAATCAATAAAGTTTCTTTAATCAATCAATTGTGTTATATCTTTTATCAATTAGAACATAAAACAGATGTCTTCTCACAACTAGAACCTAAAACAGATATCTTCTCTCTACCATAAACTGTCTCTTTTTCGTAACTCAAAGTTTCTCAAAACTGATTATGTGCTCAAGTCCAAAGCACTGTAAAAATGTAGCGGTTATAGTTTTTTCACAATGTTTTTCACAATATCCACAAAAATCTGGACCGTAGGTCTCCAAGCAGTGCGGTAATCCCCTAAATTCATTCACTTCTTGAGCAGATATCAGCTGTTCTGTCGTTTTTAATTACAATAAGCTGTCTCGAAGCCCACCCGGTTTGGAGGCTTTTTACTTTTTAGTTTTTTCAGGAGAATAAATGAATAAATGAAAATTTTTATATGTGGAATTAACGAACTAAGTTTACAATACGTCATTCAATAACATCCACCAACTACATAAAGCTTATATTACATAACATATACTCCAGAGATACCCCGTCTCCAATGGGAAAGAAAGAACTCGCCGCACTTGGGGCTCGCCTGTCCGCGGCCCCCAAAGTGGCTCCCCGCCTCCAACAGACCCCACGGATGCCGGGGCTGGGAGGCCGCACAGAGTTTGACCGGCAGCTGGCCGGAGGAGGCGGGGAAAGAAAGAACTCTCCAGCGAGTTCTTTCTTCCCCGCCTCCTCCAGCCGGCTGCTGGTCTAGCTCCGTGGGGCCTCCCAGCCCCGGCGTCGGCGAAAGCAAGGTGAGGCAGGGCTGGAGGGAGGCGGGGCCAGTGGCCGCAGCTGACTCCCACCCCAGCCTATTATTATTATTATTATTATTATTATTATTATTATTATTATTATTATTATTATTATTATTATTATTATTATTATTATTATTATTATTATTATTATTAGTTGCCCTGCTCTGACGATGATCCTGAGGGCTTGGAGTTGGGCTCCGACGTGGTTGTTGAGCCCACTCCTTGCTAAATCCTGTTTAAGTTGTTGAGCCGAAGGCCCCTCTTAAAGTTCTGTCAGTTTCCTGTGTTTCTTTCACTTTGCCCTGCAGTTTGTGCAATGGTGTTATACAAAGCATCGGTGGTAATAATTTGGACGTTGTAAGAGGCATCATGGCTAGGATTTTGCATGCCTCATACAAAGGCCAAATCCGTATAAAGTCCATACTTGTGGAACCAAGTTTGGACGTTGTATGAGGTATAACTGTATGTTCCAATTCCGAAGAAGGGCAATGCCAAAGAATGTTCAAATAATTGTAAAATTGCACTCATCTCACACACTAGCAAGGTCATGCTCAAGATCTTACTAGCTAGGCTTCAGCAGTAGGTTGTATCAAGAACTTCCAGAAGTACGAGCTGGGTTCTGAAGAGGCAGCGGAACTAGAGATAAAATTGCCAACATTCGCTGGAACATGGGAGAAAAAAGGGAGTACCAGAAAAAGATCTACTTCTGTTTCATTGACAGAAGTAAAGTCTAAGGCTTTGATTGTGCAGATCACAATAAACTGTGGCAAGTCCTTAAAGAGTACCAGATAAACTCAAGTGTCTTCTGAGAAATCTACATGTGAGTCAAGAAGTGACAGTGAAGACAGGATATGGAACAACTGGTTGGTTTAGAATAGAAAAAGGAGTATAACAAGACTGTATATTATCACCCTGCTTCTTGTGGAGTACATCATGCATAACGCAGGGCTGGAAGAAGCACAAGCTGGAATTAAAATTGCTTGGAGAAATATCAACGAGATATGACACTACTTTACTACTGAGATATGACACTACTACCTGACACTACTCTAATCGCAGAAAGTGAAGAAGACCTAAACAGCCTTTTGATAAGGGTTAAAGAGGTGAGTGTGAAAGCAGGCTAAAAACTCAACATAAAACAAACCAAGATCATGACATCCAGCCCCATCACTACCTGGCAAAAAGAAATGGAAGCAGTGAAGCCTTTACTGTCTTGGGATCCAAGATCACTGCAGATGGTGATTGCAGCCATAAAATAAAAAGTGTGTGTGTGTGTTTGGGGTGGGTGGGTGGGTGGGGAGCCTCTTTTCCCAGCTGGCTTTCCCCCTTTCCTTTAGAGTGAAGCTAGGGAATAGTCTTTTCACAGACATAGGTCGCCCTAGCTCGAAAGCCAGTCGTATCCAATTCTAGGATTCAGTGCTCATCTCTGTTTATAGCCAAAGAGCAAGCACTGTGTCTGCAGATGTTTCTGTCATGTGGCAGGCATGCCTAGGAATGTTGTTTGATTTCCTTCCTTCTTCCCTCCCTTGCTCCTTTTCCTCTTCCTTCCTTCTTTCCCTCCATTTCTTCTTCCTTCCCTCCCACCTTTCTTTCTTTCTTCCTTCCTTCCCTTTCTTTTATTTTTTTGTGTTTGTCTTTGGAAGCAGAGGAGACAGATGAGGCAGTGGTGAGGCTGGGTGGTCAGAGGTACCATTGAAAAAAATAGGCCAGCCCCCGGAGCCTTTGAATAATTGTGATCTGGCCCCCGGGTTGAAATGTTTGAGCACCCCTGCTGTAAAGTGATAATTCGCATCCTAAAATAGAAGGGAGAGAGATCTCACTTGCCTTGCCAAATGCTGGAGAGATTTGGACTTCTCTTCAGGTCCCAAGAAATCAAGGAGAGATCACCTCAGGTTCACTCCTTCCCCTGGAGAAAAGGTCAGGGAAAAATCAGTTTGTAGGTTTCTTGGATGGAGGAAAACAAAAACCTTTCCTTACAGTACGTTCCTTTCATTCATCCTTACATTACATTCCTGTGGGGTTTCCTCTCCATGTGTCTCTCTTTTGTGAAGATCAGAAAAGGGGAAAAGGAAAAATGCTTAGAAAGAAAAGGAAGGAAAGAAAAAGGAGGGCATCTTTCAGCCTGTGGCCCAAAATCCTCTGCCTTTCATTTTAAAGGAGGGGGGAGGTTTGGTAGAACTAGAGAGCAACACCATTTGCCCCTCCCAGTCTGGTACTGGTAAGCCCTGAGGTGACCTTTCTGAGTTTTGGCAAGAGATTCAAGGGGAGGGGGGGGGAATTTCCTGGATTTTGCCTGGAAAAGGAAACAGGGGAGGGGTAGGAATAGGAGCCAAGTAAATTATTATTATTATTATTATTATTATTATTATTATTATTATTATTATTATTATTATTATTATTATTATTATTATTATTATTATTATTATTTGCCCTGCTCTGACGATGATCCTAAGGACTTGGAGTTGGGCTCGATGATCCTAAGGACTTGGAGTTGGGCTCCGACGTGGTTGTTGAGCCCGGCTCCTTGCTAAATCCAGTTTAAGTTGTTGAGCCAAAGTCTCCTCTTAAAGTTCTGTCAGTTTCCTGTGTTTCTTTGACTTTGCCCTGCAGTTTGTGCAATGTATCTCTATGGGAACAATGTTATACAAAGCATGGGTGGCAATAATTTGGACGTTGTAAGAGGCATCGCGGCTAGGATTTTGCATGCCTCATACAAAGTCCAAATCCGTATAAAGTCCTAACTTGTGGAACCAAGTTTGGACGTTGTATGAGGCTTTTACTGTACCTCAGTGTTGTTAAAATAAACCTTTTTAAATGTTAAAGCCAAGAAGGGGAGTTGTTTTGTTTTTAGCAATCTAGACGCTGCCAAGCCAAAGCACTTGGTTTATTAGCCAACCCTAGGGACAAGGGAAGGTGTAATTTGTTAAAACAGAGCTGGGATTGAGGTACTGAATATCCCAGGACTTGTCTTGTGTTTAGAAAGATCCAGGCCAGACTTCGTAGGTAAAATCATCCTGGCTGATACGGTCCCAGACTTAAAAAAATTCTGAGGTAAAAAAAGCATCTGGCGATCGGTTACATGACCTAAAAAGTATTACTAACAAGAAAGCTAGTGGAGATGATGGTAGTCCAGTTGAGATAGTTAAAGCCCTCTAAGAAGATGTAATTAAAGATTTGCAGATTTGGAAAATGCAGCATCCGGTTTTAAGGAAACGCTTCTTCCTCCTCCCCTGCAATAGGGTTTCTCTGCACAGAAATATGAAATCTATGTGGGGTGGGGTTTTTTGTCTTGCGCCCCCACTAAGGGATTCTGCCCCCCCAAACCCAAAGTGGGGAAGACGACAGAAGTGGAAGCCCTCAAGGAAGGGAGGCTTTTTTCTCAGCCTCCTCACCCTCATGTCTCCCCACCAACCCCACCATGCCAGATAAGCCTCTTTAGGGGTGGGGGGAGAAGGGGGGAAGTCACTGAGTGCCCAAAGAACAACCTCAGGGTGGGAGAGGATTGAAAGAGGCCCCACATGGAATGGGGTGGAGGGGGGGGAGAAAGGGTGAGACCCCTGAAGTGAGGATGTGTGGGTGGGGCCTCAGGCGGCAGAAGGAGCAGCGCCGACCCTCCTCGTCCTCCCCCCCCCTCAGGCCAAATATTCAATGGGAGGAAGATGAAGGCCAATGGAGGGGGGGGAGAATAGCCAACAGGCCTTCTCCCCCCCCCCCTTTCCTCACCCTAGAAGATCAAAGGCTTCTCCAGTTCTCTTCCTCCTGCCTGGGAAAGAAGGGAAAGTGCCCGGCCACGGCAGGATGTCAATCACCAGGAGGGGGCGTGGCCTGGGGGCCGCCATTGTTTATGAAGCCCCTCCCCCCGTATCCCGGCAACGGGTTTTCTTGGCGGGAAGGAGGGGGGGGAGTAAGTGCTTCTCCATTCTCCAATCTCCTCACTCAGGCTGTCTGAGGTTTTCTACCCTCCCTCCTCGTTCTCTGCGTAATCTTCATGTGCTGGGAGTGATTCCTCCATTCTCTCCCCTTCCCACCACATTCCAGAGGCCTCAGACAAAGAACTGTTATACTGGACAATATGAGCAAAAGCGGTCACATGACGCCCCCACATGGTGGAGAAGGGGAAAACACCCATATTGCTAAGGAAAGTATTCCTGTGGTTACAAGCAATATTGCATACATATTGATTGGTGTGTTGATTAGGCAGGCCCCATCGTAGGAAGTGGGGGAGAGGAAAAGCCCAAAAGGGGAGGAGGGGGAGGGGTGCAAAAGGGGGGAGGGGGAGGCAGGGGGGGCTTCCTTTTCTCTCTCTCCCCCCCCAACCTGCAAACACGCCTCCCCCCTTGCCAGGTCAGCCTCCTTACGGGGAGGGAGGGGGAACCCCAAAGAACAACCCCAGGGGAGGGGGAGAGATTGAGGTTGAGACCCCTGGAGTTAGTTTGGTGGGCCTCAGACAGTAAAAAGAACAGAGACGTCCCTCCCTCACCTTTGGATTCTTCTCCCCCCGCCCTCAATCTTTAATGGGAGGCAGACCAATGGAGGGGGGGCGAGAATAGTTCTCTTCCCCCCCTCCCTCCACATTCCCTGACTTCCCCCCCATCCGCTCTTTTTCTCACCCTAGAAGAAGATCAAAGGCTGCTTCACCATCTCCTCTTCCTCCTGCCTGGGAAGGAAGGAAAAGTGCCCGGATGCCCTTCAGTGCCTGCATAAATACCATGGAAGTATTAAAAAACAGGAGATGGCACTAACAGGCTTCATGCTGTAAGTTTTTTGAAGCCAGTGGGCGTGGCCTGCCGCCATATTAGGTGGACCAAAACATTAGCAGACTACAGTTTACGATTGCTTCTTGTGTTTGGGGGGGGGGGATTGATCCCCTCTCCTGGGTTGGGGGGGTTTGGGGGGACAGACCCCTTTTGTCCCCCCAAACCTCCCAGCCCCAGGGGAGCCAGCGGAGAGGCAAACCCCCACCCACTGATATTAAAGGGGAAACTCCGATTGGGTTTTTCCTTTTAATACTAGCAAGGGTTGCCCGGCATTGCCGGGCTTTTTTGGGGGTTTTGTTTTTAAAAAAATATGAGAAATGGTTTTGGATGATTTTTGTTGTATGTGTGTTTAAATGAGTTATGTTATTTTTAAAAAATATTGTTTTTTTATACATAGGTAGTTTTTTAAACTGTTATAAATAAATTTGGATTTTTAAAAGTGGAAAGGTTGATATATATTTTTTCCCAATAATTGCATTTTTAAAAATAATTTGTCATTTTTTTGGGGGGGGGGTGATAGGTGTACTTTGTATAAGATTTTTTTAAAAATGTGTAAGTGTAATTCGAATTCATTGAGTGTCATTTTTCCTGTGGCCACTTGGTGGTGCTGTTGCGTAATGTTTGTCCTGTCTTGTGTATTCTACCTGTTCTTTTGTCATTTCAATTCTGTTTCTCGGCGTTGCTGGACCTGTGTTGGTAAGTTGTGATCTCCGCTATTTAAGTGAATAGGACGCTGGGATAGGAATTTTGTTGGGGGGGGGCTGTTGTTTTCTGTTGTATGTTTTTCCTGTCTTTGTTTGTGTTTATTTTTTAAAGGTTAGATTTCTTTTTTTGAATGGTTTTGATTTGATTTTTGGTGTGTCCTTTTTTTAGGGGGGGGGCCTTTTGTTCTCTCGGGCCATGCTGGATGGCCCTTGGGAAGGGAGCGTTGTTGCGGGGAGGGTGCCTTTCGTTTCCATGGGCCATGCTTGTTTTTTCCGTTGGGAAGAAGGGCAGTTGCGGGGGAGAGGTGGTGGGTGGATTGTTTTTATTTTTGGCGCGGTGGCAGTCCCTTCGAACGGAAGAGCAGGGGCGGCGGGTTTGTTTCATTTTCTTCCCCCACAGGCCATGCTGGCTCGCCCGTGGGGATGAATGGCGGCGGAGCCGGCTTTCTTTAATTTTTGTTTTCGCGCGCAGGCTGCCTCAGCGTTCTGCGTGCTCATGGCGCGCAGGACGCTGGGGATTGTAGTAATGGGTTGGTGCTTTCTGTGTGTGCTGCGTTTTTTTTAAATGGTTTTGTTTTGATTGGCTGCGGCGCGATTCCGAACGCTGCGCCATGCGAGAGCCTCTCAGCCTGATTGGCTCTGGCGCGGCGCGGCGCAAGGAAGGTTGGGAAGTGAAGTTCTTTCCCTTTCTTGCCGTTTGTGGGGCTGAGGCCCCCGTGCCGGATTTTTAAATCCTTTGTTGACCTGCGTAGGCAATTCGGCCGTGCGCACGAAGGGTGGGTGCGGGTCAGTAGGGCGACGCATAGCAACCTATAGCCAGTTCCAACAGTGAACACTTGGATTTATAGGTTAAGATCAGGGAGTGGGGTGGATTCGATCCCCTCTCCCGGGTCCCGTGAGGGTTGGGGGTACAAAAGGGGTCTGCAGTGGCTCAAGTCGGTAAGACGCTGACTGGGAAGCGGTTCGATTCCCGAGTACTGCAGGACGGAAATGAGCTCCTGTCTTCATCCCAGCTCCTGCCAACCTAGCAGTTCGAAAGCAAGAAATTGCAAGTAGATAAATAGGAACCACTTCGGTGAGAAGGTAACAGCATTCCCTGCGCTCCGGTGTCTAGTCATGCCTGCCACATGACCACGGAAACGTCTGCAGAAGCAGACAGCGCTGGCTCTTCGGCTTAGAAACAGAGATGAGCACTGCACCCTAGAGTCGGATACGACTGGCTTTCGAGCAAGGGAAACCTTTACCTTTACTTTACCTCCCAACCATTCTGGACCCAGGGGAGCCAGAAGAGAAGGGGATTGCAACCCCCCAAACACTGATATTAAAGGAGATACCCCAATCTACTTTCACGACTCCACACAATCAAAGCACACAATCAATCCCTCCACGTCCCTGGTGGAGGCCGCGGCTGCCCTCTGCCCTGGCGTGGCACGAGGAGGGATGCACGGCCCCCGCCGCCGGGTCTTTGGGGTGAGGGAAGCCTCCTCTGCCTCTCCCCTGGCAGTGGGCACCGGCCCAGCCTGGCTGGGCAGCTGTGCAGACGCCAGGAACCACTTTTTTAAAAATTAATTTTTATTGTTTTTTTAAAAAAGGAAAAGTAATACACAAGGAAAAGAGACATCAATACATAATAAAGATAACATAAAAATACAAATTACAAGTAAAAAATAAAAGTAAAATCACATGCTCAAAAATACAGTAATAACAGATAGTGTATATTCATTTTACCTTATTTAAACCCTCTTGTTTAGACATATACTATTTTAATGTGAAAAATAGACTACCTTACAAAGAAAAACAAATCTAAACATAAGATAATACCCCAGTGCTATGTACATTGCCTTGGGAGTTGCAGAGCTGCCCAGCATCACATATTATAACCAAAAACTCATGTGACTTGGGGCTGGTCTGCTACCTTTACCTTCAGACAGTGTATAAACCAGAAATGGTTTCCAGATGATTCCAAGTTTGTTTTTATCTGTCATACCTCTTTTTATTTTCAATTCCCATGTTAGCTTATCATTAAGTGCAAGATGCCACATTTCTCTATACCATTCCTCTATATCCACTATGGAATCATTCTTCCAATTTCTAGCAATACATTGTCTTGCAGTTGTTAATATTATTGTTAATAGTTCTATATTATGTTCTTCCATATTCATATTATCAAATTCCATCAATAAGGCAGTACCTGACTCCAGCTTAAAGTTACTACCCATTATTTGTGATATCTCATTTTCAATTTTAAGCCAAAAAGCTTTAACCACATCACAACTCCACCACTTATGTTCATAAGTCCCCATGAGAGTCTTACATCCCCAGCACATTTTTGTTTTAGTACAATCCATCTGATTTAACCTAACCGGTGTCAGGTACCACCTCCACAACATTTTATAATTATGCTCCATAACTCTCACAGACATAATCTCATAATTCTTCTTTTTCATTTATACCTCCAACTTTCCTCCGAAATTCTAATATTCAAATCTTTTCCCCATTTTTTTTCTTAATGTTTCCTGTGATCCGTTATCACCATTTAACATTTTATACAATTTACTAACAAGGCCCTTAATTCCTACCTCTCCTTTTCTCATTTTAAATACCAACTCTTCAAAATCTGTCCTTTCTCTTATTAAGCTGGTCTCCAAAAAATATTTATTATTCCATTTATTCAATAAAATGACTTGAAACTAGTTCAAATTCAATTGTTCATAAATTCTCAATCTTTTTTCTTTGTTTTTACATATCTGAATCCAATCCTTCAGCAGGAATACCTATCCAACTTCAATGGAAAATTCCTCAAATCTTCCATTTCTGTAATTGGAGACACATCTGGTGCTAATTTCCTTTTCAATTCCTTCCATAAATTCAATGTTTTTATCAATCTATTTTTAAATTCGATTTTTATTAATATTTTGTCCAAAAAAATTGCTTTGCCAACCTGCTTCACTTCTTTCATCTCCATTTCCTCCCATATCATCTCTTCTTTTATTAATATTTTCACCACATTTTTAAATTGAAACACCTTATAATAGTTATCTATATTTGGTACTCCCAATCCACCCTCTTTCTGTGCTAAATACCACAGCTTTGCCAGTGACCCCTCTGAGGGTGTCCATGACATGCTGGTTCCTGGTCTGTGGAGCCGCTGGGCAGCTGGAGGGAAAGGGAAAGCGCCCTCCCTTGCGCTCTCCCACACCTGTAGTGGCCCCAGTTGCCACACCTGTAGTGGCTCCGGGAAACTTTCCACCGTCCCTTGTGGAGGCCGCCGCTGCCCTCTGCCCTGGTGTGGCAACACGAGGAGGGATGCACGCCCCCCCGACACCAGGCCTTTGGGGCGAGGGAAGCCTCCTCTGCCATCCCCTGGCAGTGGGCGCCGTCCCCACCTGGTCGGGCAGCTCTTCGGACGCCAGCGACCCCTCTGAGGGCTTGCACCCGTGTCCTGCTGGTTCCTGGTCTGTGGAGCCGTTGGACGGCTGGAGGGAAAGTGCCCTCCCTTACGCTCTCCCACTCCCTAGGCATGAAGAGCCAGAAAGCCCACCTACCCACTCCCCCCTACTCTCCACTTCCATTCGCCCCCCCCTCCTACTGCCGCCTCAGAAGTTGTTTTTTTTAAAAAAAAATCCTGTCAGAAGCCCATAAGGGTGCTTTCTGGGTCCAAAGGGTTTTTGCTGGAGGAACTCCCCTCTGGGGATGCCCCAATGAGGCTCCTTTCATGTCCCCAAGATCTCACCCCCCCCCCCAAGTGGCCCATGTCTATCTCCTTCCCATGTCTTGCTTTCGAACTGCTAGGGTGTCAGGAGTGGAGCCGTTGCCACCTTCCTCAGTACAATTGTCTTTATTTAAAGGCCTCCCACCAAGTTGTTTAAAGGTAAAGGTTTCCCTTGAAAGCCAGTTGTATCCAACTCTACAGTTCAGTGCTCATCTGTTTCAAAGTCGAAGAGCCAGCGCTGTCTGCTTCTGCAGACGTTTCCGTGGTCATGTGGCAAGCATAACTAGACACCAGAGCACACGGAACACTATTTTACCTTCCCACCAAAGTGCTCCCTATTTATCTATTTGCAATTTCTTGCTTTCGAACCTTCACTTTCTCCTTTTTTTACCTGTTCCTACAGTGTTTCAGACATACTGATGCATTATGTTCTCTCTCTGCCATCTTCCACGTGTTTCCCTCATCTCAGGTTTTTTGTGCACCCCCTCCTTCCTATTTGTCAATATATTCAGCAATATACCAGGTCAGACCAGAAGTATTTATATATCTAGCCTATTTGAGAGTAAATAAAACAGAACAGCAAAAAAGACAAAAAATATTGTGGCACCTTAAACTAACTCCTATATTTAAATGTCAGCTTTTGCGGATGAAATCCACTTTAACAGACCTGGTCCACGAAAGCTTACATTTAAATACTGTACAGGAGTTAGTCTTTGGTGCCACAACATTTTTTCATCTTTTTTTTTGCTGTTCTCTTTTATTTATTCTCAGATATGCTTACTCAGACTAACATGGCTACCACTTCAGACATTTCAACTAGCCTGTTTTGTAATTGGTTTTGGCTTGAAATATGTACTATCAGTCTCAAGAGCATACAAATCATACAGTATGTTGTTTTTGTGGTTTAATGGGCTGCAACTCTTTGTTATTGCAAGTGGCTAAGATGCTGACTGGGAGGCGGAAGGTCAGCAGTTCGGTTCCTGAGTACTGCAGGATGGAATTAGCTCCTGTCTTTGTCCCAGCTCCTGCCAACCTAACAGTTCAAAAGCAAGAAATTGTAAGTAGATAAATAGGGACCACTTTGGTGGGTAGGCAAACTGCATTCTGTGCATTTTAGTGTCTAGTCATGTCTGCCACATGACCACGGAAATGTCTGCAGAAGCAGATAGCGTGGCTCTTCGACTTTGAAACAGAGATGAGCACTACACCCTAGTCGGATATGACTGGCTTTTGAGCAAAAGAAACCTTTACCTTTATGTGACAGGCATGACATACATAAGAACAGCCTTGCTGGAACAGGCCACAGCCCATCCAGTCCAGCATTCTGTCTCACACAGTGGCTCACCATTTCCTTCAGGGTATTCCCAAGGAGATGCCTTCACCTGCTTAGGATTCCCTGGAAATGGCATTGAGAGATATCCTTCCTATCTCTCCAACCCCGAGGTTGTCCTTAAGTATCCATAATTATAGCCATTGATACCCTTGTCCTCCATGAACTTGTCTAATGACACATGGCCACATTTTGCCATGCCCACAGATTTGGCCATGCCCACAGAGGGGCATGGCTAAAATGTGTGTGTGTGGAGGGGGGGGGATAGGATTGCTCAGTCTGGGGCCCAGAAATTTCTGGTGGCAGCCCTGTGCAAAGTTAAAGCAATGGTCTTCCCTGTAGTAATGTATGGCCGTTAGAGCTGGATCACAAGGAAGACTGAGCAGACGAATAAACACCTTTGAACTGTGATCCTTGAGAGTTCCCTGGACTGCAAGGAGATCAAATCAACCCATCCTGAAGGAAATCAACCTTGACTGCTCATTGGAAGGATAAATACTGAAGCTGAAGCTCAAGTACATTGGCCATCAAATGAGAAGAAAGGCTCAGTTGAGAAGGACTGCAGAGGAGGAGGTGGCTAGATGGCATCATTGATGTAATGGGAATTGATCTGTGTGGGCTGCAGGGAATGACAGGGGAGCCTGGAGTACGATGGTCCATAGGGTCACCAAGGGTTGGACCAGAGATGTAGCCAAGATTCTACACATGGGTGGGTGAAGATTTTTTCAGGACGGGCCATAGCCATTCATATATCAATATATAAATCAATTATTTAGTAAGACAACAGAAGTCTCCTTTTGACTCAAAAAATGACTAAATTATATTTCTACTCAAAGTGGAGAGTTAGGAAATTTTCTTAACATAAACAAGTGGGTGGCTCTCAATAAACTTAAATACAGCATATTACTTATGCTGGGATAAAATAAAATATGCGGGTTTTGCTGCCAATCCCTGCGTAAGTAATATACAGTGTACCACAGTGTATATATATACGATGATACATTTATAATAAAAAAAGTGTGATATATGCAACAAGAAAAAACAGGCTATCTATATACATATCAACCAGTAGGTCAAGACCTACTTAGGAGTAAGCCTCAATAAACACACGACTTACTTCCAAATAAAAACACAGATCATCAGGCTGCACAAGCTGTAATCTTACACACCTGTGGTTGAGAATAAGCCCACTCAAACTAGGGCATTGACTTCTCAGTAAATACATATACAGAGGGGTTATATGCAGTGGTGGGCATCAGCAGGTTCACACCAGTTCACCAGAACCAGTAGCAGAAATTTTGGCTGGCCCTGCCCATCCAAGTTTTGAAATAAAGTATTCCTAATTTGGATGCAATGCAAGGCTTTCCCCTGGCTACACTCACCATACCTTGCCCACAGTGTGGTATTATTATTTTTTGAGCCCACCATTGGTTATATGGCTACAAAATACATGCCACTCACACTAATGTGGTCTGCAGATTTTAGCATAACCATGCGAGCATTCCACATTTAGCAGCCTGTTTGGAAGAGATTGAATGTTTTAGACCTGATAGACAGAGTACCTGAAGAATTATGGACGGAGGTTTGGGACATCACATAGGAAGCGGCAATTAGAAACATACCAAAGGAAAGGAAGTGTAAGAAAGCAAAGTGGCTATCCAGTGAGACTATTAAAATAGCTGAGGAAAGAAGGAAACCCAAAAGCAAAGGCGAAAGAGAAAGATTCACTCAAACTGAATCCAGACTTTCAAAGAAAAGCAAGGAGATAACAAGGCCTTCTTAAATAAACAGTGCAAAGTAATAAAGGAAAACAACAGAAGGGGAAAGACTAGCAATCACCGCCCAGCCCACCACTGCGCCCTTTCCCCCTCCAATTAGTGGCGGAAACACTTCCCTTCACATGTTCCTAGCCCAAACAGGGCTGAAAAGGTGCGCTTTTACCTCCACACTTCCTGCACGCCTTCAGTACTGAGCTAGGCACATGGGAAGGGGAATGTTTCCGGTGCCAGCTGTAGGCCACCCAGCCCACCAACCCACTCCCTGCCCACCTTACAGCAGTGGCAGGGTGCTGCTCTGTGCTCTTCCTCCTCCTCTTCCCAGCTCCTGGTCGGTCCGGAGTGCAGGGGGAGGGGGAGGAGGTGGGCATGGTGTGGGAGGGAGGTGGTCATGGCCAAGCAGGTCTGCTGTATGGGGTAAATGTGTATACTGTACCTTTAAGCCTGCTGTAATGCCTGTATGCAGCTGATTAAAATCAGCAAGTGACTCAGCAAACTTTACTACATATAAACAACTCCATTTCCAACCACACTTCGGAGGAGTAAAAGGAGAACTGCATAGTGTCTTGCTGTGACACAAGTCTCTTCAGAACTGGCAAAGAAGGGGACATTCTGCCCAACAAATCTGAAAGCAAGCTGGAAGACTCTCTGCCCAGTGGAGCCGTGCAAGAAGGCAGACAGAGACTGAGACTGCCAGAATCTCAAGAACGCTTCCTGTAAGCATAGCTTTGTTTTCTACTGATAAGAACGCCTGAACTATTCTGTAGCCAGCAGCAGCTATCTTGTTGTTTTGTTTGTTGCCAACCTGCACAAACTTGTTCAACAACCAGTAACTATGCCATAGGCGATTGCCAAGGTCTGTGACAGACTGTTTTATTGTACATATACCTAATGAGAGACATTAACTGCTTTTAGTTTGAGCGCTTTATAGCTAAGCATTTTTCTTTTGATTCAAACCGTGTGAATCTGTGCCTGTGTGTATAGAAAGGACATCTGCAGATGCAGACAGCCCTGGCTATTTGATGATAAACAGAGATGATAATATGAATGAAACAGGCCAAATGGTGTAAAGTCAAAAAGTGAGGGGGGAAAGTGAGAAAAACATAGATCATTACATTCCCAGATATACATTTCAGACACATTTTACGGGATTTCTCTAATTGCAAACCAAGCATCCTTACAGCTCATGATAACATAGAAACCATTCTTGTTATGGCCTCGTGTAGGCCAGATATGGCTCATCTACCAAGACATCCTAACCTGCTGGTAACACACACTATAACGGCTACTAGAAGCATACTTGAGAGCTTAACACATTCTAACAAAAGAGAATCAATATTCTTAGCATAAAATATAAGTACAGTATAACAATTCCATGACATGATGCTACTTTCCGGGAGGCATTTAAATGACTTATCTCCTATATGGGTCCTATGATGTGAAGCAAAGTTACCACTTTCACTGAAACTTTTTTTCACACTCCAGGCATTTAAAAGGATTCTATGTGGGTCCTGTAATGTGAAGCAAGGTTTGATCTTTGACTGAACCTTTTTCCACACTCCAGGTATTTCAATGGCTTTTCTCCTGTGTGGGTCCTGTGATGTTTGGCAAGGTTACAACTTTCACTGAAACTTTTTCCACACTCCAGGCATTTAAAAGGCTTCTCTCCTGTGTGAATCCTGTGATGTGAAGCAAGGTTACTACTCACACTGAAACTTTTTCCACACTCGAGGCACTTAAAAGGCTTCTCCCCTGTGTGGGTCCTATGATGTGAAGCAAGGCTACCATTTTCACTGAAACTTTTTCCACACTCCAGGCATTAAAAAGGCTTCTCTCCTGTGTGGGTCATGCGATGTTTAGAAAGGATGCCACTTTGACTGAAACTTTTTCCACACTCCAGACATTTAAATGGTTTCTCTCCTGTGTGGGTTCTGTGATGTGATGCAAGGCTACCACTCACACTGAAACTTTTTCCACACTCCAGGCATTTAAAAGGCTTCTCTCCTGTATGGGTCCTGTGATGTATAGCAAGGCTACCACTCATACTGAAGCTTTTTCCACACTCAAGGCATTTAAAAGGCTTCTCTCCTGTGTGGGTCTTGTGATGTAAAGCAAGGTGTTCACTTCGACTGAAGCTTTTCCCACACTCCAGGCATTTAAAAGGCTTCTCACCTGTGTGAATCCTGTGATGTGAAGCAAGGTTACTACTCACACTGAAACTTTTTCCACACTCCAGGCACTTAATAGGCTTCTCCCCTGTGTGGGCCCTGCGATGTCTGGCAAGGTTACCACTTTCACTGAATCTTTTTCCACACTCCAGGCATTTAAAAGGCTTCTCTCCTGTGTGGGTCCTGCGATGTTTAGCAAGGCTACCACTCCCACTGAAGCTTTTTCCACACTCCAGGCAGTTAAAAGGCTTCTCTCCTGTGTGGGTCTTGTGATGTGAACCAAGGTGTTCACTTTGACTGAAGCTTTTCCCACACTCCAGGCATTTATAAGGCTTCTCTCCTGTGTGAATCCTGTGATGTTTAGCAAGGTTACTACTCACACTGAAACTTTTTCCACACTCCAGGCACTTAAAAGGCTTCTCCCCTGTGTGGGTCCTGCGATGTTGAACAAAGTGACCACTCATGCTGAAACTTTTTCCACACTCCAAGCATTTAAAAGGCTTCTCTCCTGTGTGGGTCCTGCGATGTTTAGCAAGGCTACCACTCTCACTGAAGCTTTTTCCACACTCCAGGCATTTAAAAGGGTTCTTCCTTGTATTGATCTTATGGTGTGTAGGAAGACTTCCACCTTTACTGAAGCGTTTGCCACATTTCAAGCCTTGGAACTGCTTCTGCCCTGAATTTGTTTTTTCACGAACTGTAATATATCCTCCTAGTTGAAAAGTTGCTTTATATTCCATATCAGCAATTTTGTGGGAGAAAGCAGATAATTGCCTAGTTTGAAAAGAAAACTCCTGTAAATTCAAATAAAGTTGAAGTCTAATGAAGAATCAATTCTGGAGAGTACCTAGAGAATCATTTGTAAAAACACTGTCCTCCACTCTTCGGTTGGTCCTGGTAACCTTTGAATTTCCACTGTGATTCCTTTCTTTTGTGTTCCCACTGTGCCTGGGGAAATAAGAAAGATTATTTGGAAATGTGCAAAGAAGTTATAGAAGACTCAGCAATACAAAACCCCACCCCCTACAATACTTTGGTGGAAAAAAGGTAACTCTGATTCTAAGGAAAAACTTCAATGGTATTTATTTATATTAGAAAGCCAGTGTATTCCTGTGCCAGTGGAAGTGAGAAAGCATGCAAAACTTCATCCTGAATAATTGGATGCACATTAGAAGACAACATTTGAAAATCTTTCATGACAACTGCTCTCAATACCAAGAAATATCAAGTACTTTATTGCTGATACCTCCAAACCAAGGTGCCCAAACTTTTCGCTCTGCAGGCCTGACCATGTCCCCAGACAGCTGATCGGGCCTGACCGTGGAAGAGGTGCATTTCTGACAGCCGTAAATGCACCCACTTCCGCTTTTATCACAGGTGAGGGTGCATTTACGCATGCACAGGTGTGTTTTACGTTTGATATAATTATGACCACTTCCACTTTGGTGTTTGGCAAGGGCAGTGGGGAGGGGGGGACGTGAAATGATGTTGGAGGGCGGCTGTTAGTTTGGGAACAAAATAATAAAAGACAAAAACGTACAATCATAAGAAAGCTTAATACCAAACCCACTAATGCAAAAAAATAATAATAAACATTTTAGTAATACTGCATCAACAATATGTTCTCCAGCACCATCGGTTGTTTTTATCGTATCCATATGTCCCTCTAAAAATTATCCTTTTTATGACTTCTTAATTCCTTTTCATGCTGTTTATAGCTTCTACTAACAGGGGTACCTGGCTTTGCCTGCGTGGGGGACCCAACATGGGGCATGGAGCGACCTGGGCAAAATACATCCACACATGACACACCCACACAATACACACACACACACGCATGACACACTCACAACACACACAGGACACAAACAACCCATTCGCACCAATGCCATCCACTGCACACACGACACAACACACACATCACACAATACAACACACACCAATACACACAACACACACCAATACACACCCCACCCAGACCCAACGTCACAACACACCCATACAGCACACACTGACACAACATACACACAATAACCCCCAGACACAGTACACACCACACACACACAACCCACTCCCACCAATCCCTCCCACTGCACACACAACATGACACAACACCCACACACACACAATACACAATACTCTGCACATGTTCTGAGTTCAATCAGGACTGGGATGAAGGTTGACTGAGCCTTCTATCCTTCTGAAGTTGGTAAAATGAGTACCCAGCATGTTGGGGCAAAATATTATGTCAACTGTCCAGAGACTGCACAAGCACCATGGAGTATATAAATGTTATTGTTACTGTTATCAAGAGGCAGATTCGTAGGATACCTAAGAGACAGTGTCACCCCAAAAACATCTGTCCAACCCACCAGAGCGGACCGGAGAGGTTCCCTCAAGATACCATCAGCTAGAGAGGCCCGACTCTCTACCACAAGGAGGGCCTTTTCACTGTCCTACGGAACCTCATACCAACCGAGTTACACCTCCAGACTGAGCTGTTCCCCTTCGGGAAAGAGCTGAAAACATGCGTGCAGGGCTGCCACTGACTCATGCATCCAAAAATAGTGAGATAGTGAGGGGTTTTTTTTTAAAAAGTGAGAAAACAGTGAGTTTTTGCCCCAAAAGGTAAGTAGATAGTGAGTAGATCCATAGCAATTTTCGTTTTTTTGGGCCGTTTATCGGCTTTATCAATCAGCAGAAATGAAGCAAACCAATAAATTTTCCAATAGTATTGTTATCAATGTATAATTTTGGATTTGACACTCAGAAATAATAAACATGAAATCAATACAATATTTAAGAAACTTTTTTTCTTTCTAAATTTGCGAAAAATTAAACAAGGCTTATGTCATTATGGACTTCTTGACTAGAAAAAAGAAGCCTAAAACAAATGATACTGACATACTGGCACATAAGAATTAAGAAATGATAGATGTCATCAGTCTTACAATAAAATTGACAAGAAGTCATCAGTCTTGAAGGTAAATCTAACTGTCGGGGCCGTCGCTTCCCATGATTCTTGAAGAGTTTTTCAAGTAAGGAGGAGATGCGTTTCTGGATCTTCTTCAGTGGCTCCGCCTGATTTTTGTGAAGGTCTTCGGCCCAGGATCGCATGCTGCAGGCACCCTTGAGCATAATTTGAGCTATTTTTGCAGTTTTCAGATCGCCCATGCACACAGCAGTTTTAAGCTTTTGGTTGGCTTCATCAATTAGATTATCAGAAGCTTGTCTCTTCTGTTCTTTGGTTTCTTTCGCCTTCCTTAAATCTTCTTGCAATTTTACTAGGTCCTTTTCTTGAATTTGCGCTCTTCCCTCTTCTTTCTTGCACCGAATATTTTCCTTCTCCTTTTTTCATGCTCTTCCTCTGCATCCTTGCACTTGTCCTCTAAATAATCTAAATATTTGCTGTGAGAGCCAGCTGCCACTTTAAGGAGCGTGTGTGTAATGGGGACAGCTTTAGCTCGTCATTCAGGGTGCACTCTTCCATTACGGCTTGGTCTGCCAGAAGTTGGCTTCTCGATTCCAAAAATCCACGTTCCACATCCGAACTTCCATGAGCCGTTGGTAGTCCTGCCACGACTCCCCGCTCGCATAAATACCGCACACGCATGAGACAGCCAGACATGGCGCTGAAAACCCTGTCGAGTATGAGATGCTTAGTGTATATCTTAGTGACATGAGGAGAGCCCTACTAACTCATGTTGTCCATGAGGTATATAAATTTGTGTAGCCTGGTGCTTGCTGGAAGCATTATATTGCCATGGATTTTTAAAGATGGTCTTGTAGATGAAACCTAGAGGGAGGAAAGAGAGGAAAAACACCTCTCCCATGAGGGGGGGATGCACATAGAGAAATATAGCTGGCATATGAACAATGAGTTGAATACCAGGTAATAGATATCGACTATCCTTTCATCCATAATGGAAGCAAAGGAAATCAATTGCCTTTGTCTTAAATCCCTGGCCGAGGCAGCCGGTGGAGGGGGCCATTTTAAAAGTACATCGAGCCTTTCCTTTCCTCAGCAGTATCCTGCATTTTCTAGGCCTTAGGATATGGCTAAGATGCTGACTGGGAGGCATGTTAGAACAAGGCTGGTTGCAAGACCCGAAAGAGCCTAGGCTGTAGCAGGCCTTAGGAAGAAAAGGCACATTTTCTAGGCCTTAGGAAGAAAAGGCGCAATAGAAATGCCTGGTTGCATGGCCTGAAAGCATTGAGGAGCCATTAATATGCTCCTTGTCTAACAATAAGACAGTTTGCAGTAGCATTGCTATGATGCAATGTAGAGCCATTAATATGCCCCCGTCTAACAATAAGACAGTTTGTAGTACCTATCAAGTAAACAGTAATTAAACGCTTCAAAGAAACAGACATTATAAAATCTAGTAGTCTCCTGAAAGACTGCTTTATTCCTCTTTTAACAAGAGGAATTGTAGATACAAAATTAGAGTTGAAAAACATAGTTTGAAAGAGGCAAAGAACAAGACTTACATTGATCCCTCTCTGGAGGATTGAAGAGACCTGCTGGAGCCACTGAGAATAGAAAATATCGAGCGGGTCCTTCTCTAACAAATTTTCCCTCCTTTTTTCAAAGCTCTGGTATAGTCCGAAATGGGAGTTCTGCGCAAGCACAAACCCCAAACGTGTGGATTCACAGACGTCTCGAAGACAAAACTATTTTGACACAGAATGTGTCGTTTCGTTAAAAAAGTGAGAATAGTGAGTAATTTCACAAAATAGTAAGGGACCATTGAAAATAGTGATTAATAGTGAGAATAGTGAGTCAGTGGCAGCCCTGCCTGGATGGCAAAGCAGGTGTGGGGACCAGTGGCATGGTGACCCCCTCCCTGCTGGCTCATATAGTGTAGGCCTCTCCGTTTAGCTGCTTTTTAAGTCACTTTTTCAACTGCTATTATTTAAATAATTGATGGGGTAGGGGTAATTTTAGTGTTTACTAGCATGGGTTCCCGGCATTGCCCAGGTGAGGGACCCAACCCGGCCAAAGTAGGGGCCATTCCACCTCACTGGCGCTACCTAGTGTTGCAGCAGGAGTTGGCGGGGTCAACACAAAACACACACACAACTCGCCCAGAAACATCACACGTGACACAACACACCCACACAGCACCCACCATACACAATACACAATGCACACAAACAAAAACCCGACACACAACCCACAGCACCACAGCCACACACATCAAACACGACACAACACAATAGCACAACACACATACCCTCAACACCCACCACACCCACCCGACACACAACACCCCCGAGACACAACACACAGACAACACCTCCCCACATGATACACCCACACATTACCCCTACACACACAATATACACAGACACACACAAAACACATGACACGATACACACACCCGACACACAACACACACACCGCAGCCACACACATCACACACTCCCAACACACACACTGATTCCCTGTTCATGCTGCCACCATGCCGTATCCAGCGTCACCCTAGGCTGGAGCACCCCAGGCGGCAGAAGCCATGGCACACCCCCAGGCCAGCGGGAGCAGTGGAGTAGGCAGGGGTCGGGTGCAGGAGCTGCGTGGAATGGCTCAGGGCAGGGAGGGAAGTGCGGCCCGGCGACTGGGCAGGCAACAGGCATTGACCGTGTGGGGGCCCCAACCCCGGCCGAGGAGACCCGGGCATGACCCCCCGTCCCCTATTGCCTTATCTTCTATGTACGCTCATTGCCCTTGTGGTGGTCCAGGTGGCACCGGACAGGCCTGGATGAGGGGAACCCCCAAGGGTGCCTCCTCCTTCATCTCCAACCCTGCAGCCGAGGCCTGGATGGCTTTGCGAAGCCTCTGCTCCTGGGAGTTTGTATTTCTGTAAGGGGAAATGCTGCCCCGGTTCATCCTGGGGATAGTAATTCCTTGGGTGGCTGGCTCCCATTGAGAAGAATGGAGAGTGGGACTACAGCTCCCAGCGGACTCTCCTTAAACTCCATTCTCCAACTGCCTCCTCAGAGGGGCGTGCTGTCCCTGAGCACAAAGGCTGCTGGGAGCTATAGTCCCGCTCTCCATTCTTCTCAATGGCGGCTGGCCACCAAAGGAACTACCATCCCCAGGATGCACCAGGGCTGATTTTCCATTCCTGTTTGGGGGTTACTTTGCGGCCCGTTATCAGGGTGACAAACCCCGAAATGGGCTGCCGTTCCCCTGCCCCGGTCTGGCCAGGCACACCAGGTAGGCGGGTGCGAGGTTTCTGGGGGTGTGGGGGCCACAGTGTGTGGGTTAGGGGTAACAAACTTTAGGACATGTTGATTTTAGTTATATAGATAGATTAAATTAAGGGTTTTAAAGATTGTAATGTTTTATTTTGTTGTTGTTATGCCGCACAGAGTTGCTCGTTCAAATTGGATGGCAGTATATAAATTTGAAATTATAAATAAATAAACAAATGGAGTGTGCATTCACACATGTGAGTGAATTGTGTTGGTGTTAAGCAAAACTCCTTGAAGATTTTGCCAAAGTAAAACTCAGTACTGCTGAGGCAACATGATAACCCATCATGCTCGAAGCTTTTTCTGACAGAGATGAGAGAGATTCTCCTTAATACTATTCTTCCCTAATGCTATTTATGTAATAGGTGTATTACAAACACCCTCCTATCTTATTCTCCTCAAACAACCTCTCTCCAAATAAAGTCTTTCCCTGTTTCTCTGAGGCCTAGGGAGTTTGGAATTGTTTTGCAAGAAAATTTCTTCACAGCCCTTATACTTTTTAAGAAAAACAAACTCTACAGAGTTTTAAAAACTGGGGCAATTAAAGGAATGTATCAAGCAATAATAGCCACGATAAAGAACAAAAACAATAGGGACATAACAGATGCAGAAGAAATAAAGAAAAGATGGCAAAAATTCACAGAAGAACTCTACAAAAAGGACCTTAATGTCCCTGACAACCACAATGGTGTGATCATTGACCTTGAGCCAGACATCCTGGAGAATGAAGTCAAGTAGGCTCTATAAGGAATGAATGTACTTAGGTTAAAACGGATGTATGAGGTAAATGGATGTATGAGCGTTGAGTAAAATGGATATAAAAATTGCCTTTGTAAAAGTGCAGCACAACGAAAGGAATAACCGTTTGAGGCAAAGGGCTTTGAAGCCACTGTTTCTTTAAGTATTCACCAGTCACACAAAAATAAAGTTTCTTGATCAATAGTTTCTTTAATCCATCAATTGTATTTTTTGTGATATTTTTGTGATATTTTTATACTGTAACTTGTAAATTGTACTTTGTAAACCGCATTGAGTCTCCCATTGGGCAGAGAACTGCGGTATATAAATTTAATAAATAATAATAATAATAATCAATTGTGTTATATCTTTTATCAATTAGAACATAAAGCAGATGTCTTCTCTCAACTAGAACGTAAAACAGATATCTTCTCTCTACCATAAACTGTCTCTTTTTTCGTAACTCAAAGTTTCTCAAAACTGATTATGTGTTCAAGTCCAAAGCAATAGCAAAGAAGGGAAACCGTTTGCCTTGGCTGATGAATAATAAGTTTTTAATTCAATAATTCAATTTAACGGTAACAGATCCTAATTCCTTTCGATATAGGAATTTTCAATTCTTCTTCAGGGATCTAAGTCAAAACAAATTGATAATATCTCTGTCAAAAACGTATATACATATATACAAAATATATAGTATGTACATTATTTACATAGTCTTGGATGCATCTCTACTGCTGTGACGTAATGCAAGTAGCTTAAACAAATATTAGTAGTAAATCAATTACCTGCGTATCCCAGTAAATAGTGTAATTTTGAAGCATTCATAAATTGTAGCGCGTCCCAGACCTCTATTGTGAGTTCATTTAGTGTCGATGGACGTTAAGCTAATGGTGAGCTATGCTTGTATTTAAAGGAATACTGAATCACACAGCTGAGTAGCGAACAGAGATTATAAGAAACATGTGTAATCAATTTCCATGTTGAGGCCCGAAGGGTATAGGGTATTAAAGCGATGTATGAAAAAACACTCTCTTTGTCTTAAAATGATGTCTATATCTTTGCGGGAAAATGAGTCTTGTTTATGGCATTCCAACACCACAAACTTAAAATCATGATCTTTATGATTTTTCTCCAAAAAATGGCTAACAAGAGGGGCAGAAATATTGCCAGTGCGGATCTTCGATCTATGTTCCCCCACCCTAGTTTTCATTTGGCGGGAAGTGACCCCCACATATCCTAAGCCGCATATACATACGAGAAGGTAGACGCACCCAGAACTTTTACAGTTAGAAAATTGTTTTAAAGTCAAAGTGAACTCACTACTGGAGATAGTAACTGTTTTAGTTTGCCATGCTAAAGAGCAATGGGTGCAGTTACCACATCTGGAATGCCCTGTAATGACCGGGTGACTTAGTTGAATGCGGGATTCAAGATCCGATCTACTCACAATCTGTTTAATGGATCTAGATTTCCTGAGCCCTATCAGGGGGTAGGTGGCACAACCAGGTAAGTGGCTAACGATATGCCAGTGCTTCTTAATAATGGATTGAACTTTACTCGCCAATGGTGAGTACTGGAAAGAGCAAAAGATTTTCTCAATCGGTTTAGGCACATTCTGCTGAAATAACTGCTCCCTGGGTACCAATCTCGCCTTGTTCAAATTGTGAGTAATTACTTGGTCAGGATACCCTTTATCCCATAAAAAAGAGCAGATGGTCGAGGCAGCTGTAACAAAATCACTATCAATGGAAGAATTGCGTTTCGCTCTGAGGAAAAGTCCATATGGGAGGTTATGTTTTAAATGATGTAGATGGAAAGATTCGAAGTTCAAGTATGCGTTTCTGTCTGTTGTTTTCCTGTAAAGTCGGACTAGGACTTTGCGCGGAGTAGAAACATAAGTTTCTACATCCAAGAATGGAATGGAGGAATTTACGATGTTATGGGTAAATTTTAAATTGTCATTGAGTCCGTTAACCCAGGACACAAACAAAGGTGCTACCGATAAATCATCAACAATAAAATAAAGGTCATCAATGTACCGACTACAAAAAATAATATGGGAAAAATAAGGATTGATGTCAGAATTGAAAATGAAATCTTCAAATGAAATCATATATAAGTTTGCCAAACTTGGCGCTAATGAGCTACCCATGGCCACGCCTTTTATTTGTAAATAAAAAGTTTTACCAAATCTGAAAAAATTGTAATCCAAGACTAAATCTAATAATTCCATCAAAAAGTGTGTGGGTGGGTGGAGCTCCGTGCGTATGTCTAAGTGTTTGTGTACAAGGGCTTTAATCTCCTCCAGGGGCACGTTAGTGTACAAAGCCTGGACATCCATGGTAATGAAACCACCCTCAAGGGGACCTGGATCCCTTCTACTTGAGATATGAATTCAGTAGTGTTTTTAATATAAGAGGGGGTGGCAAGAGCAAACGGGCTGATATGGTAATTCAAAAATTGTGATGCGGGTTCGAGGGCAGAACCTATAGAAGTCACTATAGGTCTCCCTGGCGTGAGGCCATCAGGGGATCTATCCTTATGTATTTTAGGGAGAACATAAGAACAGACTTGCTGGAACAGGCCACAGGAGCCCATCCAGTACAGCATTGTGTCTCACACAGTGGCTCACCATTTCCTTCAGGGTATTCCCAAGGAGATGCCTTCACCTGCTTAGGATTCCCTGGAAATGGCATTGAGAGATATCCTGCCTATCTCTCCAACCCCGAGGTTCTCCTTAAGTATCCATAATTATAGCCATTGATACCCTTGTCCTCCATGAACTTGTCTAATCCTTTCTTAAAGCTGTCAAGACTGACAGCTGTCACCACTTCTTCTGGCAGGGAGTTCCATAGACCAGTAATCCTCTGGGTGAAAAAGTACTTTCTCTAATTTGTTTGAGAACTAGTGCCCAAAAGTTTCATCGAGTGTCCCCTAGTTCTAGTGTTATGCGACAGGGAAAACAGTTTTTCCTTATCTACTTTGTCCACACCGTGCATGATTTTATAAACTTCAATCAGGTCACCTCTTAGATGCCGTTATTCAAGAGTGAAAAGGCCCAACCGTTGCAGCCTCAGATGGTAAGGAAGGTGTTTCAGTCCCCTAATCATTTTGGTTGCCCTCCTCTGCACTTTCTCCAACTCCATAATATCCTTCTGGAGGTATGGCGACCAGAACTGTACACAGTATTCCAGATGGGGCCTCACCATAGATTTATAAAGAGGCAAAATGACACTTGCTGACTTATTTTCTATACCCTTCCTAATGATCCCTAGCATTGAGTTTGCTTTTTTCACTGCTGAGGCACACTGGGTTGACACCTTCATTGAGTTGTCCACCAGGACACCAAGGTCCCTTTCCTGGTTTGTCGCAGAGAGTTCAGACCCCATCAGTTTATAAATGTAATTGGGGTTTTTTTTGCCACAACATGCATCACTCTGCACTTACTAATGTTGAAGCTCATTTGCCACTGCTTTGCCCACTCCCCCAGTGTCAAGAGATCCCTCTGGAGCTCCTCACAATCTCTCACAGTTTTGACTACCCTGTATAATTTCCATTATAGTGTCGTCAGCAAATTTGGCTACCTTGCTTTTTACTCCTACTTCTAGATCATTTATGAAGAGGTTGAAAAGCAGGGGTCCCAGTACTGAACCTTGGGGGACCCCACTCTTTACTCCCCTCCACTTGGAGAAGTGTCCATTTAGTGCTACCCTCTGTTTCCTGTCCCTTAGCCAGTTGCTGATCCAGGACAAGACCTGGCCCTTTATTCCATGACTGGCAAGTTTATTCAAGAGCCTTTGGTGTGGGGCCTTGTCAAAAGCCTTCTGAAAGTCCAGATAAACAATGTCAACTGGATCCCCCTTATCCAAATGCTTGTTGACACTCTCAAAAAATTCCAACAGATTAGTGAGGCATGATTTGCCCTTGCAAAAGCCATGTTGGCTCTCCTTTAGCAGCGCCTTCTCTTCTATGTGCCTATTAATTCTATCTTTTAGGATGGTTTCCATCACTTTACCTGGGACACATGTCAAACTGACCGGTCGGTAATTTCCTGGATCACCCCTGGATCCTTTTTTGAAAATTGGTGTTACATTCGCTACCTTGCAGTCATCAGGCACAAAGCCTGATTTGAGGGAAATATTATATATTTTGGCTAGGAGATCAGCAATTTCATCTTTAAGTTCCCTGAGAACTCGTGGATGGTTGTCATCTGGTCCTGGTGATTTGTCAGCATTTAGTTTAACAAGACATGCAAGGACCTGCTCCCTGGTTATTTCTATCTGGCTTAATTCTTCAGTTTCCCTCCCTACGAAGATAGGCTCTGTTTTGGGCATGTGGTCTCTGTCTTCTTCAGTGAATAGTGAAGCAAAGAATTCATTGAGTCTCTCTGCAATCTGTTTCCTCTTTAATAACCCCTTGCCTTCCATTGTCATCTAATGGTCCAATGGCCTTCCTAGTTGGGTTCTTACTTCTAATGTACTTAAAGAAGTCTTTGTTATTTCTCGGAGTATTTTTAGCAATACACTCCTCAAAGACTTGCTTTGCTTTCCTGATTGTTGCCTTGCATTTGTTCTGCCAGAATTTATGTTTCTGCCTGCTGTCCTCATTTGGAGAAGCCTTCCATCTTCTAAATGAGCTTTTCTTGCTTTTGATCACTTCCCGAACAGCTCCTGTAAGCCACATCGGAGTCCTCTTGGACCTGGCAGTGCCCTTTTTCCTGTTGGGTATGCATTCCAATTGGGCCTCTGTTATTGTTTTTGTAAACAGCCTCCATGCCTCTTGGAGTGTTTGGACTCTCTCAATTTTCCCTTTCAGCTTCTTTTTTACTCGTTTCCTCATCTTTGGGAAATTTCCTTTTTGAAAATTTAAGGTCTCTGTCTTAGATTTTATCAGTGACTTGCAGTCTATGATGAAGTTAAACATAATTGAGTTGTGGTCACTGTTCCCTATTGGATCAGTCACTAACATCTTGCACCAGATCCTGAGTATTACTCAGGATTGTTGTACCTCTAGTTGGGTCTTCAACCATCTGTCTCAGGGAACAATCATTTAGCATATCTAGGAACTTTATCTCTTTATCATGTGCTGAACAACAGTTCACCCAGTCTATGTGAGGGTAATTGAAGTCCCCCATTATAACCAGGCTTCCCTTCTTGGGTGCCTCCTTTACAACATTCTCCAACTGCCAGTCTCCCTCAAGAGTTTGGGTCGGAGGCCGATAGTATATGCCTACTGTTAGACCATCCTTGTGGCCTGGTACTCTTACCCACAGAGCTTCTAATGGTGACTCCAAATCACCTAGATATTCCAATTCATACGGTTTTATCACTTCTTTTACATACAAGGCTACACCACCTCCCGTTTGCCCCTTCCTATCCTTCCTGTACAGTTTGTAGCCTGGGATAACTGTATCCCATTGGTTATCATCCATCCACCAGGTTTCAGTGATACCAATAATATCAATATTCTTATCTATTGCTAAGTATTCCAGCTCCCCTATTTTGTTCCGGAGGCTTCTGACATTTGCATACAAGCATTTATATATGCTTTCCTGATACAGTCTTTTGAGTCCAGTTGCATTGTTAGACTGCCTCTTGCATCCTTCTGCTAGAGTTCTGGTGACTAGCTCCTTGCTCTGCTCAGTAATTTTTGCATCCTCCTCACTACTCAAGTACACACTTTCCCGAACCGGATGCTGCCCAGCTCCTGTCGGCTTTCCCCGTTATCAGTTTAAAACATGCTCTGCAGCCTTTTTGATGTTGAGTGCCAGCAATCTGGTCCCATCATGGTTCAAATGCAACCCATCCCTCCTGAACAGATTTGGCTTGTCCCAAAATGTTCTCCAGTTCCTTACAAATCTGAAGCCCTCCTCTCGACACCACCGCCTCATCCACGCATTGAGGCTTCTGAGCTCTGCCTGCCTGGTAGGTCTTGCGCGAGGGACAGGCAGCACTTCTGAAAATGCTACCTTGGAAGTCCGGGACTTCAATCTTCTTCCCAACAACCTGAATTTGGCTTCCAGGACAGACCGCTTGGGCCTTCCCAACATCATTGGTACCAACGTGTACTATGACAACTGGCTCGTTCCCAGTTCTCTCTAACAATCTATCTAGATTTCTTGTGATGTCTGCAACTTTTGCACCCGGCAGGCAAGTCACCATACGGTTATCATGTGCATCACAAATCCATTTCTCTGTATTTCTAATTATTGAATCACCTAGTACAAGGAGCCTCTCTCCTGCAATCTGTTCATCTACATGCACCTCATCAACCATATTAAGGGAGAGAACCTCAGTTTGTTTCTGTTGTTGGAAGCAGTGAAGCCTTTACCGTCTTGGGATCCAAGATCACTGCAGATGGCGACTGCAGCCATAAAATAAAAAGTGTGTGTGTGTTGGGGGGCGGGTGGGTAAGAGCCTCTTTTCCCAGCTGGCTTTCCCCCTTTTCTTTGGAGTGAAGCTAGGGAATAGTCTTTTCACAGACATAGGTCGCCCTAGCTTGAAAGCCAGTCGTATCCAATTCTAGGATTCAGTGCTCATCTCTGTTTATAGCCAAAGAGCAAGCACTGTGTGCAGACATTTCTGTCATGTGGCAGGCATGCCTAGAAGGAATGTTGTTTGATTTCCTTCCTTCTTCCCTCCCGTGCTCCTTTTCCTCTTTCTTCTTTCCTTCCTTCTTTCCCTCTGTTCCTCCTTTATTCCCCTCCCTCCTTTCTTCTTCCTTTCCTCCCTTCTTCCCTCCCTCTTTTCTTCATCCTTCCCTTTCTTTCTTTCTTCCTTTCTTCTTCCCTCCCTCCTTTCTTTCTTTCCTCCTTCCTTCCTTCCCTCCTTTCTTTCTTTCCTCCTTCCTTCCCTCCCACCTTTCTTTCTTTCCTCATTCCTTCCCTTTCTTTTTGTTGTGTTTGTCTTTGGAAGCAAAGGAGGAGGCAGATGAGGCAGTCGTGGGGCTGGGTGGTCGGAGGTACCATTGAAAAAAATAGGCCAGCCTCTGGAGCCTTTGAAAAATTGTAATCTGGCCCCTGGGTTGAAATGTTTGGGCACCCCTGCTGTAAAGTGATAATTCGCATCCTAAAATAAAAGGGAGAGAGATTTCACTTGCCTTGCCAAACACTGGAGAGATTTGAACTTCTCTTCAAGTCGCAAGAAATCAAGACGAGATCACCTCAGTTTCACTCCTTCCCCTGGAGAAAAGGTCAGGGAAAAATCAGTTTGTAGGTTTCTTGGATGGAGGAAAACAAAAACCTTTCCTTACAGTACGTTCCTTTCATTCATCCTTACATTACATTCCTGTGGGGTTTCCTCTCCATGTGTCTCTATTTTGTGAAGATCAGAAAAGGGGAAAAGGAAAGAATGCTTAGAAAGAAAAGGAAGGAAAGAAAAAGGAGAGCATCTTTCAGCCTCTGGCCCAAAATCCTCTGCCTTTCATTTTAAAGGAGGGGGAGGTTTGGTAGAACTAGAGAGCAACACCATTTGCCCTTCCCAGTCTGGTACTGGTAAGCCCTGAGGTGACCTTTCTGAGTTTTGGCAAGAGATTCAAGGGTGGGGGGGGGGATTTCCTGGATTTTGCCTGGAAAAGGAAACAGGGGAGGGGTAGGAATAGGAGCCAAGTCACTTTTCCCTTCCTTCCCTTTTCACACCCACCAAGATGTGCACAATTCACCCACAGTGGTTGCATTTGGGGTTTTTTCTCTGCCTGGGGGGTGGGAGGGAGGGAAATCTTAAACCCCTCCCTCAAATTACCCCACCTTTTCCCAAATGGAAGTAGAAAACTCCAATACTATGGCCTGCCTTCAAAAGGCTTTCATCCAAAACATTAACAGCCAGGGAGGGGGACCTTTGCAACAGAGACCCCAGAGAGCGGCTCATGGAACCCCCTGACCTCTTAAACCCCCCCCCCCCCATCACAAAAGGCCTGCCTTGCAAAAGCCTTCCTGCCATTGATAAAGTGCAAGTGGGGGGGGGGGAGATTCACCATCCGGATTGCACTGGAGGAGACATACCCCCCCCTCCTTTCATGCATGTCTCCTAATGAGGGGGGGGGCTCGTTTGAGTAAAATCTCCCACCCCATCCCTCTCTTCCCACTCCCAATAACAACCTCATTCACACAAACACACAAAGAGACAGAAACAAACCCTAAACCAGGACTTCTCAACTTGTCCGGATTCCAATCTACTGGCATTAAACAAAGGGGGGGGGGGAGAGTGAAGAGCAGGACAAGCTCTGCCCACCCCCCACCCCCACCCCCAGACTGAGCCCCACCAACAGACCTTGTAATAGGGTCTCTCTGCACGGAAATATGAACTGGGAAGGGGGAGGGGGTTCCTGAGCCTCCTCTAAGGGATTCTCCCCCCCCCCCCCGCCCAAAGCAAAGTGGGGCGGAGGAGAGAAGGGGAGGGAGGGAGAGGGAGGCCTTCTTTCTGCCCCTCCCCTCCCACACGTCTCCTCCACCCATGCCAGAGAGGGGGGGAGGGGGAGCCCCTGAAACAGCCTCGGAGAGGGAAATTGGGGGGGGGAGGATGAGACCCCCGAAGTGAGGATGCGTGGGTGGGGCCTCAGACGGCAGATGGAGCAGTGTCGACCCTTCCTCAGCTTTGGACTCTCCCCCCCCCCCCTTTTAGGTTAACTATTCAATGGGAGGATGATGAAGGCCATTGGAGGGGGGGAGGATAATCCAACTCCCTTCTCTCCCCCCCCAAAAAAAAAAACCCCGACTCCCCCCCCCCTCTTTTCCTCACCCCAGAAGAAGATCAAAGGCTTCTTTTCTTCTTCTTCTCCTCCTCGAGTCCTGCCTGGCCTGGGAGTGGGAAGGGAAGGATTGGAAGAAGGTAGGGCTAAGCCAAGTGCCCGGATGTCCGAGGCTGAGCGCCTGCGCAAATACAATCCCTCCCAAGAGGGGGCGTGGCGGGGGGAAAGCGTATCCTGGCAACGGATTCTCTTCGGGAATGGGAGGAAGAAAGTGCTTCGCTTCTTTCTCCTCAAGGCTGGTTATCACAGGGAGGGAGAGAGAGAGAGAGAGATATGTCCCCCCCCTTCCCTCAGGACAGGCAGAAGTTCAACAGGTGGGGAGAGAGCATGCAACTAGTAGTAGTAGTTGTTGTTATTAACCTCCCAATTCCAATGAATGGATAGAGAGAGCTCCAAAGTGTCCTTTCATTAACAGGACTGCTCAGCAACTGCAAACTCAAGCCAAGGCCTTTTCCCACCTTTATATTGAATCAATATAGTTCTGGCCTTCCTCTTTTCCTGCTGCCTTCAACATCTAGCCTTGTTCCCTTTTCCTGCATGTGACAGGCGGTTGGACTTGATGGTCTCATAGTCCTCCTTCCAACACGGTTATTCTAAGATTGTATAGGGGAAATTGATTCTAAGATTGTATAGGAACATGCAGCATCCTATGTTAAGTATGCTCTAACTGCCTTGTGAATTGCCCAGAGAGTGCTCTAAGCACTGGGGGACAGTAGATAAAAGCAAGGCAATCACACTTATACACTGACCCATAGCACTTATGGCTTTACCTGTCAAGTATCCTGTATTGGCCGGGATTTCCCATAATTTAGTGCCGCTTTTCCTCCTTTCCCGCCTGGAGCCGCCGCCATCCCGTAGTTTGACAGCGGGGGAAAAGTAGTTACTGTGCATCCCCTTTCTGCGCAGGTCCCTTCTATGCATGCGTAGAAGGGTTCTACACAAGGGGATGCGTAGAAGGCTTCTACGCATCCGTAGAAGGGACCTGTGCAGAACGGTTCTTCGCAGGTCCCGTATTGTCCGGAGCTGCACTTGACAGGTATGCTTAGGGCAAATCTGGCACGCTTAGTTAAGAATTACAACATGTGGCATTCTATAAACTATAGCGTAGGCATGCCCAAATTATGACCCGCGGGCCTAGTCTGGCCCCCAATGCTAATTTATCTGCGCCCTCCATGCCCTCCCCACTACCAGATGTGTAGTGAACTAGTACCCTATTCTTATGGTTCAACTCTCACAGCCATACATTACTACCAGGAATACCATTGCTTTGACTATGAGGAATTTTGCTTGCAAGGTGATATCTCTACTTTTAAATTTGTTTCCCAGATTTCTCATGACTTGCCTCCCAAGAATTAGTCTCCTTTATATTTCATGGCTGCAATCACCATCTGCAGTGATCTTGGAAGGGAGCACTTGCAATAGTTGCATATACCCCCGGAAGCTGCCCGCCATTCCCTGGGAAGTGGGGCTTTTATTTTTTCCATCTCCTACCAGAACTCCCTTCTCCCCCATAGGTCTCATGGAACCCCCTGATCTCCCCCTCCCCCAGTTAAGAAAGGTCTGCCTTGCCAAGGCCTTCTTGCTATTGATAAACTGCAAGGGAGGGAGGGGGAGGGATTCACCATCCAGATTGCACTGGAAAAGACCCCCTCCTGTCACCCCTCTCTCTAAGAGATGAACAGCTTTTAGGTAAATAAATCAGCCAGAGAGGTTTTGAAATGGAAAAAGAGAATTTTATCTAAGTTGTTCCTTCAAAGTACAACATAATACAATAACACATGATCATGGTATGTCATAATGCATATATGCATGGTCTTGGATCCATGTTTAGATCCAAGAACCACTATCACGTATCTAGCCAGCCTTTTATTACTCTTCACAAAGTTGCGCACATGTGTCTTCAGTCCAGATGGTCCCCCATGGGCGGTAGGCATTTTACCTTTGTAACATGATATTTTGAATGCAAAATATTTTAAAATATTATAATATCATGCTTAGTCTGATTTCTATATTTTTAAATAAAGTTACTTGAAACTTCTAATTTCCCTTGACTCAGGTGGAGCTGGAAAGTTAATGGGCAATAAGCCAGGCACCTGATTTCTTGGAAGCTACCTTTTGGGATGTTAATTTGTCTGTCCCGGCTGCCCAAGAACTATTGTTAAACTTGAAGCTCAGAGTGGCATTAGGTAACTTTCATGAAAACCTGCCTGTGTGCACGATTACTAACCCTGAATGTTATATCTTATCATTTCAAGGAACAGTGCTGATAAATTCTGATAAAAGCATATATATCAATCAATGACCATACCCTGTGCTCTCAAGGAATTGTGTCAAAGAAGGAGTCAACTACCATCATCCAGATGTGGAATTTGTTGCCATGGTTGCTTCTTATCCAGCCTTTTGTTTTACTCAAATCTCTAATTGTAACACTTGCAATAGCTATTTGGTTTCTGCTACATGAAAAATAATTGTAAAATGCTGTTTCTGCCACATGAAGAATATTGTAAAATGACTCTGTATTTTCTGAACTCCCAAAATATTTATTTTTCTTTAAAACTTGAAGCACATCAGGATAGTTGTTTATGCATGGGACAGGATGGAGGATTTCACAAGGAGGTGACACTGCTTTCATCCACAGATCAAAGACCACTATCTCAGGAAATGGGCTGTTTGGGAGGGGGCTATGTAGATTTCTGTATTAAGATTTATGGTTATGCAATTTGGGGGTTTAGCCATTTGCCTCTGATATTTTGGGCATCACTTCATGGAGGAGGTGACATGTCCATCAGTAATTTACCATGTGATCCTATTTGGACCAATTGAAATTGTCTGGATTTTTGACTTGTTTCATCTATAAAGGAAGGGTTTCTTGAGATTCTCGGCCTTCTGCACCCTGGCCTTCTTCTTCTGCACCCTGGCTTTCTTCTTCTGCACCTTCACCTTCTCACTCCCTGATCCAGCGTGGTCAGGATGGCTTTCTCTACCCCCCCCCCCTTCTCTCTCTCTCTCTCTCTACCTCCAGCAAGCTTTTCCTCCCTATCTCTTTTCCTTAGGCAAATCTTAAGCATGTGATTTCTAAGCAATCTTCTCTTCCTTTCCCCTGCTTCTAAATTCCTCTCTGCTTTTCTTTATTCTTTCCTTTTAAGGTTCATTCATTTCTAAGTAGGCCTTTAAGTAACTACGTTATTTCAAAGTAACTTCTTTACCTTTAAGTAATTTCTATCTTTATGTAAGCTTTTCATTTATAGTAACTTCTTCATTTATTTTTATTCCTGATTAATTCCATATGTCTAAGTATTTTTAAGCAATCTTCTGTATTTCTAAAGTAAACTCCATCTAACTGGATTTCTTATTTTTCTTATTTGGTACTTTATTTCCTTATTTGATTCATAAGTAAACATCTTTAAATTTGTATCAAAACACTTTGTCTGTGAGTTTGTTCCTGATTCAACCCTGCCTGTGAATGGTCCCATAAAAGGTTGCCAATTTTCAGGTAACACCTTTATCTTGATGCTAACTTGCATATGCAATCATGTGCATTTATCCTGTCCTCTTTGTTTCTCACGTACATTCTAACTTACATTCTAACATGTTCAGTGGTAAACATGTCTGCTTACTTCAGATAAGACCCTTTTGGCTGTGTTCCTCAGCAAACTAGCTGTAAACAACTTTTAACTAGAAAAGCTTTCATGATACCAAGATGGCTCTGCTTATGCTACAATAGTACATTGTACACATTGTAACACCCCCCCCCCCAACAAAGACCTGAGAAGGGGAAGGGGGGCAAAGGGGGGGTGGCTCAAACCAATAATCAATCAGACAAGGAGAGATTTCAACCCGTGTCTTTATTTGGCCAATCAATCACACTGGGCAATACGCTTCATTATGAAACAGGAAAGTGCAGCCCCGAACCCTTTCATGCAAGGCATTTTATACTCTTCCCCCAGGTTTCTCTCACTCCTCTCTAGATTTTCTACTCTCCAGTCATTCTCTGTGTAATTAATCTTCACGTGCTGGGATTCTTCCATTCTCCCACCTCCCATCACATTCCAGAGGCCTCAAAGAACTGTTATACTCTATGAGCAAAAGCGGTCACATGACCACCACCACCCCCAAGACTTTCCGCAGCCCTCTTTCTTTCTTCAACATCCTGCAGTACCTCCCTTGCCCAGGATTCATTTGGGAAGGCGGTGTGTGTGTAAACTGAGAAACTGCCCCACGCTTGGTCTACTAGCCATGTGGCCAACAGGAGCCCTCCACATGCCGCCCCCACTGCCCGGGCTCAGGGTGATCTTTGCAGGGCCCACGGCAATGTCGGCCAGCTTCCTTGGAACTCTGCTTTTTTTCTTTCCCTCCACCTCTCTTTCCCTTTCTTTTCTGTTTTGGTTTGCTTTGTCCTTTGCGTCTGTCTTTCGAAGCAGAATCCACCCACTCACACCCCGCTTTACTTCCAGTCTCCCCCCTCCCTGGTTCGTTGAAGAAGGGGGGTGTGCATCCTTTTCCAGCCAGCTTTCCTTTTCTCCTTTTCCGCAGAGTGAAGCCAGGAAAAAGTCTTTACAGACATATATTGCTCTTGCTCAGAAGCCAGTCATATCCAACACTCCTGATCTTGGGGTGATGTAATTCGAGATTGAAGAGGCATCTTCATTCTTTTATGTGTTCTGATTTGCAGAATACAGTAAAACCTCGACTTATGAAAAACCTCCGTTCCATGGCCTCATTCGTAACTCGAGGTTTTTCGTAACTTGAGGCACCCCCACAGAAAATGGCAGCAGCGCCATTATGGCACTGAAAATGTGATTTTTACACACCAAAATGGCGGCCGCACCATTTTCAAATTTTCATAACCCGTTTTTTTTTGTAAATCGGAATCCCAGTTTACAAGAAAACCCCGACTTACAAAATGTATTTTCATACACCGGGACCCTGGTTTACGAAAAAACATTACGTAAGTCTTTTTTCCCCGTAAACCAGGACCCTGGTTTACAAAAAAAAAAATCGTAACTCAAGTTTTTTGTAACTCGAGGCATTTGTAAGTCAGGGTTTTACTGCAAGTCTATTTGGCAAGGACTGCTATGTGGTGAAACAGGGGAAATGGCTGTTACAAACTACATTCTCTCCTTCCCTTGTATGTTCTGAGTTGCAGTACTTTAGTGGTGTACTGTTAAGTAGCTGAGCTTGGAGGCCAGCAGGTTGGGTTCAATACCCAAGTGCTGCACGATAGATCTTGGGGGCATGAAAATAGCATTCGGGCATCCACTGAGTGGAGTTAGTCCAGCAAAAATCCTTTCAACCCAGAGAAACTTCTGACACAAAAATTATTTTAGCCAAGAGTAATTTCTGACATGAAACTTATTTATTTATGTTTGGAGCCAGTCATATCTGACTCTAGGATTAAGTGTTCATTTCTGTTTATAGCCAAAGAGCTTTCCTTTCTTCTTTCCTTCCTTCCTGCTTTATTTCTTCATTTCCTTCTTTCCTGCTTTCTTTCCTTCCTCCTTCCTTCATTTCTTTCCTTTCCTTCCTTGCTTTATTTCCTTCATTCATTCTTTCCTCCTTTCCTTCCAGCTCTCTTTATTTCCTTATTTCATCATTTCCTACATTAGATAATGGGTGTATGTTAAAAAATGCAGTGAATGTTAGATAATTTTGATAAGGGATTCTCAGGAGACTGTGGGGGACCCCGAATGACTCCCCAGAGACTTAGGAAGTTATGTGAGGTGGAATGGCCCAGTTTTTAAATTTTTTATTTATTGAATAACATAAAAACATACAAACTTAGCAACAAAATGAACAACAGTAAAAAAACAACAACTGTGACTCAGTCTGATTAATAAATGGTTGCTGTCACTTATGTAAGAAAATTGCACATTCTCTGCAAGTGTGTGCACACACTCATTGATTTTCATTCCAAAAAGATAATTGTTCCGCCGGTGGCTTGTTCCCTTTTCCTTTGGTTGTGGTATGCTCTATAAAGGGTTTCCAAATCTCATAGAATTTATTTTTACTTACACTATCTTTTTTATATTTATCTCCCAGGTGAGCTTGTCACTGGGTGCGATCGTCCAAATTTGTGTGTACCAGTCTTCAATTTTTAGAGGTTGTTCTCCCTTCCATTTTGCAGCTATACATACGCTTGCTGTTATTATTAAGATGGATAGCAGATCTGCTGAGCAAGGATTTAAGTTTATGTTGTTGAATTCATAGATTAGTACACTAGGTGCATCAAATTTGATATTGGTCCTTAGTATTTCCATTACTTCTTTTTCTACTTTTGTCCAAAATTGTTTCACTACTTCGCACTCCAACATGTGGAGATAGGTTCCAATCTCTTTTTTACACCTCCAACATTTATTAGATTTGGTTTGGTCCATCTGATTCAGACGGACCGGCGTTAAATACCATTTCCACATTACTTTATCGTTCTGTTCCTTCAGTCTAATTGATAAATTTCTCATAATTCTTTTCCCATTTTTCTTTCCAATTTGTTTCGGTAATGTTTATATTTAGATTGTTTTCCCAAATCTCTCTGTGTCTCCACGATAGTCTATGGCATTCAATATTTTGTAGTTTGCCAATTAGACCTTTTGTTTCTATTGTTCCTGATCTTATATTAATTACTAATTTCTCAAATTGTCATATTTGTATTAGATTTGCTTCTCTATGAGAGCTATTCCATTTATTAATTGCTGCCACTTGAATCCAGTTCAGATTAATTTGTGCGAAAATATGTGGGGGGGGGGGGTCTGAGTTTTTGCATAACTCTATCCAGTCTTTTAACAAAGTTACCTCATTATGTTCAAGTATCTCCTCAATTTTATTAGTTATTGCTATTGGGAAGCTCTTTAAATCCTTCAATTCAATTATAGGTGAAGTACCGAGAGCAATTTTGCTCTTCACCGAGTGCCATGTATCCAGTAGTGTTCTTAACATTTTGTTGTTCTGATTAATTTTAACTTTATTTTTGTCTAAGAATATTGCTTTCCCAACTTCATTTAGTTCATTCATCTCAATACTTTCCCATATAGTGTCAATCCTCATTAAGATCTTTATAATATTCTTTAATTGATGTGCATTATAATATTTCTTGATATCAGGTAATCCCACCCCCCTTTAAAATCTTTTTTACCATAATGGTTTTGAGATTCTCAGTCTCTTCCCATCATTACAATAGTCATTTATTAAAGTTTGTAATACCTTAAGGTCCTTCTCTTTCATTTGAATTGGTAAAACTTCAAATATAAAATTATTTTTTGGTATAAGCTTCATTTTAATTAGAGCTATTCTTCCAAACCATGATAATCTTAATTTTTTATATCAGGTTAATATTCCTTTTATTTCTGTTACAAGTGCATCAAGATTTAATTTTTTTAGTTCATCGTAATTATTTGAAATTTTTACTCCCAAATATTTTGCATTGTTTTTTATGTTCATATTGAAATTATTCATAATGCTGTTCTGGGTTTCCTTACTTACATTGAAAAGTATTAATTGGTTGCATCTTGAAATTTTTTAAGGTGGATTCATATTTTGTCCAGTGCGTTTTGAGGTTCTTTTAATATAAATAGGGTATCATCGGCATACATAATTTATCTTTTATTCCTTTTAATTCACTATCTCCTCTAAATGTGTTTGCAAACATTTTGATTACTATTGTAAACAGTATTGATGATAAGGGATCACCTTGTTTTGTCCCTGCTCCTAACTTTATTTCTGGAGCAAGAAGGTTATTCACTTTTATCTGTGCATTGCTTTGCTGATATAAGTTATCAATTGTTTTTGTAAATTTGAATCCGAATCCACAGTTCCTGTTTCTTTGATAGTTGGCCATTGGAGTCAAACGCTTTGTATGTGTCTAGAGATAATAGTCCAATACTTTCTTTACTCTGCTCCGCAATGTGCATTCATGCTACTACTCTCCTTGCTAAGTCGGATAGATACCTTGCTTTCATAAATCCTACTTGATCGGTTTTTATGTATTTTCCCATTAATTTGTTCAGACGATTTGCTAGTACTGCTGTGAAAATTTTTAAGTCTTGATTTAATAATGATATCGGTCTATAAGACTCAATTCTCTCTTCATCTTTCCCGGCCTTAGGGATTAAGATTATGATGGATCTACACCATGTATCGGGAATTTTTCTTCCTTCAAGCACATAATTAAATATTCTCTTAATTTTTGGAACTATCATTTTTAAAAACTCTTTGTAAAATTTGACTGCCAGTCTGGCTTCACCAGGTGTCTTTCCTATCTTTAATTTATCTATAGCACTAATTATTTCTTTTTCTGAGATGCGCTCTTCCATTAACGATTTATGCTCTTGACTGACCTTGACTTTAGACACAAGAGGCAGGACTAGAGAGCCTTTTTTAAAAAATTGGGGAAGTCAAGGGAACGTTTAAAGCAAAAATGTCCATGATCAGGGACAAAGATAGCAAGGAGTTAGCGGATGCAGAGGAGATCAAGAAAAGAGGGAAAGAGTACAGAGGAACTCTAAAAAAAGACCATAACACCCCTGAAAATAAAAAATGACGGGGAATTTGAACTTGAACCAGACATCCTAGAGAGTGAAGCAAGAAAGGCCCTAAAAAGCACTGCACACAAAAAAAGCACAACAAAGCCAGTGGAGATGTTGGTATCCCATGAATTTTTCAAAGCCCTAAAAGATGACAGTGTCAAACTATTGCATGCTATATGCCAGCAGATCTGGAAAACGAAACAGTGGCCACAAGATTGGAAAAGATCGGTATACGTTCCAATCCCAAAAAAGGGCAATGCCAAAGAATGTTCAAATTATTAAACAATTGCGCTCATCCCACAAGCTAGCAAGGTGATGCTCAAGATAATACAGGATAGTCTGCAACAGCATGTAGAGAGAGAACTACCAGAGGAGCAGGCTGGTTTCAGAAGAGGAAGAGGGACTAGAGACCACATTGCCAACATACGTTGGATCATGGAGAAAACAAAGGAATATCAGAAACAAGTCTATTTCTGCTTCATTGACTACACCAAGGCCTTTGACTGTGTGGACCACAACAAGATGTGACAAGTGATTAAAGAGATGGGAATACCAGAAGACCTTATATACCTCATGAGAAATCTGTACATGAATCAAGAAGCAACAGTTAGGACAGAGTATGGAATGACAGAGTGGTTTGGAATAGACAAAGGAGTAAGACAAGGCTGCATCTTGTCACCTACCTATTCAACCTATACACAGAGCACATAATGCACAATGCAGGGATAGAGGAATCACAATATAGGATCAAAATTGCTGTGAGAGTGCAAAAGCTGGTTTGAGACTCAATATCAAGAAAACCAAAATAATGGCAACAGACCCTAGCAGTCCTTGGAAAATAGATGGGGAAGAAGTAGAAGCAATGACAGATTTTACTTTCCTAGGAGAAAGTAAAATGGAGAAAGAAACTGCTTAGTTTCTTCTCTTTAATGACGGATATTTTTTTAGGGGGGGGGGGGGAATCGATCCACTCTCCCTGGTCTCCTGGGTCCAGAAGGGTTGGGGGGGACATATCCCTTTTGTCCCCACAAACCTCCCAACCCCAGGTGAGCTAGCGGAGAGGGAGATCGCCACCCCCCACTTACTGATATTAAAGGGGAAACGCCAATCGGATTTTCCCTTTTAGTATCAGGGTGTTGGGTTAGAATCAATCTCCTCTCTCAGTTCCCGTGGGTCCGTGAGGGTTGGGGGGGACAAAAGGGGAAAGTCCCCCCCAACCCTTCTGGACCCAGGAGACCAGGGAGAGTGGATCGATTCCCCCCCCCTCCTTAAAACAACTCTGTTTTTAAAGAGAAGAAACCACTTGGTTTCTCCCTTTTAAAGACGGAAGGGTGTGTTGTTGTTTTTTTTGGGGGGGAATCGATCCACTCTCCCTGTTCTCCTGGGTCCAGAAGGGTTGGGGGGACATACCTTTTGTCCCCCCAAACCTCCCTACCCCAGGGGAGCCAGCGAAGAGGGGGATCGCAACCCCCACCTACTGATGTTAAAGGGGAAACTCCAGTCGGGACCATCAGGTGCCGTTGGTGAGGGTAAAAAGGGCGGTTGGTGTTTGCGTGGCTGTGAGGTGGTGAGTTGTTTTTATTTTAAATTTTTCAGGCGACGGCTTCCTCAGCGTTCTGCGCGCTCATGTCACACAGGACTCTGGGGCTTGTAGTTATGGGTTTGTGATTTGTGGTTGTGCTTTTTTTCCCTGCGGCTCGATTTTGATTGGCCGCAGCGCGTTTCTCAATGTTCTTTGTGGTCGCGCCTCTCAGCCTGATTGGCTGTGGCGCGGCGCAAAGAACATTGGGAAATGAAGTTGTTTCCCTTTTTTTGTGTTTGTGGGGCTATTGCCCCACTGGCGCATTTCTCAAT
Organism: Bradypodion pumilum; assembly: GCA_035047305.1. Lineage (NCBI taxonomy): Eukaryota > Metazoa > Chordata > Lepidosauria > Squamata > Chamaeleonidae > Bradypodion > Bradypodion pumilum. The sequence goes on from JAWDJD010000002.1 coordinate 471,965,257, forward strand.
CTTGCGTTTACCTGCGTACGCAGTTTGGGCGTGTGCACGAATGGTGAGTGCGGGCTAGTAGGGCCTGGCTAAGGAGCCTATACAAAGTTCCAACGGTTAACCCTTGATTTTATAGGTTAAGATTAGCCCTGACTGCTCCTTAGAAGGACAAATAACAGATGAAGCTGAAGTACTTTGGACATCAAATGAGAAGGGAGGATTCACTTGAGAAGGCCTTGATGCTGGGAAAGGTGGAGGGCAAAAGAAGGGGATGGCCAAGGATGAGATGGCTAGATGGCGTCGTGGGCGCAGTAGGCACAGGGCTGCGCAGGATGAGGAGGATGGTAGAGGTGCCTGGAGGGCAATGGTCCATGGGGTCGCAAAGAGTCGGAAGTGACCGTGCAACTGAACAACAAAAAATCTTTTTCTAAATAGATGTCCTGATAAAATTGTCTGCCAATTTCTACTTTTTCATTTATTTTACTGCATCTATTTCCATGTTTGACAATTAATACTCTTATTTCCCTTTTTTCTTTTTTTTTCTTCGGCTGCCTTTGCCAATATTTTAGAGTTCCTGTTACTGTATTCAAAGTAATTTCTTTTTAGGTAAATTAGGTTTCTTTTAACTGTTTCTATGTCTTTCCCTATTAATTCTGTTTTTAACAGTTGCAATTTATCAAATGCACTTTTGTCATTTGTCTTTATGTTCTTCCTGAAGTTGTTTGATCTCCTCTTCCATTTGTTTTTGCTTCTCTTTATATTGTTTTTAATATTCACTAATTTGATGCTTTCGCCCCTGAAAATTGCTTTCATTGTGTCCCACCTGTGTCATTTAGTAGCCAGCATTTCTCACTTTTTAATTATTACCTCTTTATCTTCTTGATTTCTAAATATTTTTGGATCATACCTCCATTTATTGTTATTTTTTCCTTTTTTACCACTACTTTTATATCTATTATCATTTTTGCATGGTCCGATTCCCTAAAAATTCCCACCTCTGCATTTTCTAATGTTTTTACCAATTTATGTGTAACCAAAACATAATCAATTCTTGAGTATGAATTGTGGACATGCGAATAGTAAGAATATATACACTTTCTTTACCATTTACTTCGGACCACACTGTCAGAGGAAGAACCCTATCACTTCTGATGTCTGGTCCAGTGAGGGATGGGGGTAGCTGTTTCCTCCCATCTGAGATGACCACAACTTCAAGGGAGGGGCTGCCTGGGGGACTTTTGAGTGACAACTTTATTGTTAAATTTATGGCTCTACAACTGGGGTCTTCATTGTGTACGTGATCTTTTGCATGGAGGAAGAAAGGGTAATAAAATCTCCATGTCTCTCTCTTGACCAATTGAAGGCTTGCCTGAACTTTTGAGTTGAGGGAGAGGCAGCCTCTCGGGAACAGATGCTTGGGAGGCTGAACTGGAAAGCGGCAAAAATGTGAGCTCTTGGAAGAAGGGGGGTGACGCGCTTTCTCCCCCCTAACAGCCTGTCTTTTTAATTCTTTTCAAATTCTTTACTTTGGAATTCTTTTAAGGAAATGTACTTTGAACTTTGCTATGCTTATAATACAATTATGAAAATGCTTGAAGAGACTTCGAGTGATTTCTTTACTCGACGCTACCTGATTTGCCTAATGGAGAAGGCTGAACAGAGAGAGCCAGATCTGAGCCTGGGGGCTGGATCTGGTACATTTTCGCAATCCCATTGCCAGGAAGCTGGAAAACCTTGGCCTGGATGTAAGCGGATTGTTACACACGCATCATATAATCCTAACTGTTGCATGCACATGTCCAATACATTTTTAGCCCTTATTTTTTATCTCATTACATTTGTTAAGTCCGTATATAATCTGGTCAACTTAAAGTCACCTGCCACTATTATATTGTCCATGAGTTCTTTTGAAATAATTTGATAGACTGTGTGCAAAAATTCTTCCTGTTTCTGATTTGGAACATAACTGTTGACTAATAAAATTTCCTCGTTCTCTATTAATCCCTTTAAGATTATATACCTTCCTTCAGAATCAATAATACTCTTTAGTTTGACAAATCCTAATCTTTTTGATGTTAGTATTGCAACTCCACTTGCTTTAGACGTTCCAAATGTTCTCTCATATTGCTTATCCAGCTTAATGTTTTCAATTTCAATTTTTAATTTATACCCCTCCCTACTCAGCGTTAGCTGACTCAGGGCGGCAATACAACATCAATGCATATACAATAAAACACTACAATAATACAACCAAATACAATCAATAAACAATCCAATGATAAATTGTTGACTTTTTCACTTTTCTGATGAGTCTCTTGAAGAAATATATCCGGCTTATCCTTCCTAATTGCGGCTTCTATTCGTTTTCTTTTTATTAGGGAACCTAAGCTTTTCACATTCCACGTTAATATTTTAACCATAATCCTAGATACCACGGTTTACTCTTTGTCGTGTGAACCTTACCTTCAAGAGAACGTTCACAATTAAGTATGGTGGAAAACATTTTGTACATTTACATTTCAACATTGAGCATACATATACCAAATACCTCACAACTCACATAAGATGAATAACATACAAGTGTGCAAACATTTATAACTTATAATCAATATTCCTACCTTTTCAACAAAACAAAAAAGGAGGGCCCTTGCGTAACAAGGATGGGAGGGGGGAACGCAACAAAACCACAGGATGAGCATTGTGTCTGTCACAGTTATCTCTTAGTAAATACTATTTACTATTAACATGAATAGGGCTTTAACCTACTTCAGAACAGCACTTTTCATAAAATCCCGAAGTTAATAAGATCTCTTTCAAATCATTCCATTCCTTTGACTTGTACTCAATTATATTAGCTTCTGCGAGAACATCAAGAGCAAACAGTCCTTCTTTAATGTTACTTTTCCCCAAATGAGTAAATTTTAGTTGACATGGAAACTTCTAATTTTATTTTATCCCTTTGTCTCTCAATTTTTTTGTAATTGGTTTAATTTGTTTACGCCAAATTTGTTCCTCTATGGGTAGGTTGTGATAAATCTCTATGTCGTTACCTTCTATTTTCAAAGCATTCAAGCCGACTTTTTTATTTGCACTAATAATGTCTTCATGCATGAATTTCTTATCCATTTTTTAATTCGTTCAACCATGTTACAATTCTTATTTTCAGTTGGTCTATCGCAGTTTCTGAAATGTTTCTAATTATTACATTCTGCTTATCGGTTTGATCTTCAATGCATTCTAATCTCTTTTCATAGCTAGGTTTGATCTTCAATGCATTCTAATCTTTTTTCATAGCTTTCTAGTTTTATTTCATTTTGTTTTACCTCTCCTGTTTACTCCTGCTCTGTTTCCTAGCGTTTCAACCTCCTTTGCATTTATGTTCATTGCATCTCTTAGGTCCACCATCTCATTCATAATGTTTTGTGTTTGTCTCTGAGTAGCCTCTACAATGCCTACAATGCCTTCAACCATTGATAGTATCTTTTGCTAAAACCATTCTAAGCTATTTTTAGAAACTCTTGATTGTCACTAATTCTTTGCTTTTCCATTACTTGAAATTGTGTATTCAAAAATCTTTCCAGTCTGTCTAGCCCTTTTTCAATACTGCTTCTTTCCTCATCTTCCCATCCTACTTCCATGTCATCAATCTAGCAAATGAGTTTTAACGAGTCTTATACGTTTCTGTATTAGGCTGGGTATGGTCCCAGTTTTCAGAGACGACTCTGTTGGGCACAATGGCCAGTTACATATGTGAAGTAAAGAAAAGCTGAGTCTTTCCTTCGTCTGTGGTCTTCAGTTCTTACCCTTAAATCAAACCAGTTTACTAGAAGTGAAAGTCTTTCACACTCGAGGCATTTAAAAGGCTTCTTACCTGTGTAGAAACTGTGATATTAAGCAAGGAAACCACTGTCACTGAAACTTTTTCCACTATTCAGGCATTTAAAAGGCTTCTCTCCTGTGTGGATCCTGTGATGTTTAGCAAGGTTACCACTCAAACTGAAACTTTTTCCACACTCAAGGCATTCAAAAGGCTTCTCTCCTGTGTGGGTCCTGTGATGTATAGCAAGGCTACCACTGTTAGAGAAGCTTTTTCCACAATTCAGGCATTTAAAAGGCTTCTCTCCTGTGTGGGTCCTATGATGTGAAGCAAGGTGTTCACTTCGACTGAAGCTTTTTCCACACTCCAGACATTTATAAGGCTTCTGTCCTGTGTGAATCCTGTGATGTGAAGCAAGGTTACTACTCACACTGAAACTTTTTCCACACTCCAGGCACTTAAAAGGCTTCTCCCCTGTGTGGGTCCTGTGATGTGACGCAAGGTTACCACTCAAACTGAAACTTTTTCCACAGTCAAGGCATTCAAAAGGCTTCTCTCCTGTGTGGGTCCTGTGATGTATAGCAAGGCTACCACTGTTACTGAAGCTTTTTCCACAATTCAGGCATTTAAAAGGCTTCTCTCCTGTGTGGGTCCTATGATGTGAAGCAAGGTGTTCACTTCGACTGAAGCTTTTTCCACACTCCAGACATTTAAAAGGCTTCTTTCCTGTGTGGGCCCTATGATGTTTAGCAAGGTATGAACTTTGACTGAAGCTTTTCCCACACTCCAGACATTTAAAAGGCTTCTCGTCTGTGTGGGTCCTGTGATGTATTGCAAGATTACCACACAAACTGAAACTTTTTCCACACTCCATACATTTAAAAGGCTTCTCTCCTGTGTGGGTCCTGTGATGTATAGTAAGGTTACCACTCACTCTGAAGCCTTTTCCACATTCCAGGCATTTAAAAGGCTTCTCTCCAGTGTGGGTCCTGTGATGTTTAGCAAGGTCTGAACTTAGACAAAAGCTTTTTCCACACTCTAGGCATTTAAAAGGCTTCTCCCCTGTGTGGATCCTGCGATGTTTAGCAACGCTACCACTATCACTGAAACATTTTCCGCATTCCATGCATTTAAAAGGCTTCTCTCCTGTGTGGGTCCTGTGATGTGAAGCCAGGTTACAACTTTCACTGAAACTTTTCCCGCACTCCACACATTTAAAAGGCTTCTCTCCTGTGTGGGTTCTATGATGTGAAGCAAGGTGTGAACTTTGACTGAAGCTTTTTCCACACTCCAGGCATTTAAATGGCTTGTCTCCTGTGTGGGTCCTGTGATGTATTGCAAGGTTACCACACAAACTGAAACTTTTTCCACACTCCAGGCATTTAAAAGGCTTATCTCCTGTGTGGGCCCTGTGATGTATAGCAAGGCTACCACTCACACTGAAACTTTTTCCACACTCCAGGCATTTAAAAGGCTTCTCTCCTGTGTGGGTCCTGCGATGTTTAGCAAGGCTACCACTATCACTGAAGCTTTTTCCACACTCCAGGCATTTAAAAGGCTTCTCTCCTGTGTGAGTCCTGTGATGTGAAGCAAGGTGTTCACTTCGACTGAAGCTTTTCCCACACTCCAGGCATTTAAAAGGCTTCTCTCCTGTGTGAATCCTGTGATGTGAAGCAAGGTTACTACTCACACTGAAACTTTTTCCACACTCCAGGCACTTAAAAGGCTTCTCCCCTGTGTGGGTCCTGCGATGTTGAGCAAAGTGACCACTCACACTGAAACTTTTTCCACACTCCAGGCACTTAAAAGGCTTCTCTCCTGTGTGGGTCTTGTGGTGTGTAGGAAGACTTCCACCTTTACTGAAGCGTTTGCCACATTTCAAGCCTTGGAACTGCTTCTCCCCTGAATTTGTTCTTTCACGAAGTGTAATATATCCTCCTAGTTGAAAAGTTGCTTTATATTCCATATCAGCAGTTTTGTGGAAAAAAGCAGATAATTGCCTAGTTTGAGAAGGAAACTCCTGAAAATTCAAATAAAGTTGAAGTCTAATGAAGAATCAATTCTGGAGAGTATCTAGAGAATCATTTGTAAAAACACTGCCCTCTTCTCTTTGGTTGACTCTGGTAACCTTTGAATTTCCACTGTGATTCCTTTCTTTTATGTTCCCACTGTGCCTGGGGAAATAAGAAAGATTATTTGGAAATGTGCAAAAAAGCTACAGAATACTCAGCAACACAAAACATAGCCCCCTACAATACTTTGGTGGAAAAAAGCTAACTCCAATTCCAAGGAGAAACGTCTATGGTATGCAAAACGTCATCCTGAATAATTAGAAGGGAACATAGATGCACAAAAGACATTTGAAAATCTTTCATGACAACCGCTCTCAGTACCAAGAGATATCAAGTGCTTTATTGCTGATACCTCCAAACCAGGGGTGCCCAAACCTTTTGCGCTGCAGGCCTGAACATGTCTCCGGACAGCTGAGCGGGCCTGACCATTCCACCTGGAAGTGGAAGAGGTGCGTTTATGACAGCCGCAAATGCACCCGCTTCCACCTTTATCACAGGTGAGGGTGCATTTACGCATGCGCAGGCGTGTTTCATGTTTGCCATAAATGTGTCCACTTAGAGGTTTGGCAAGGGCAGTAGGTGGGGGGCCAGTGGAATGGTGTTGCAGGGCGTCTGTTAGTTTGGGCACCCCTGCTCCAAACCATTCTTCCCAATTTAACTCATTAGAAACACCCTGTACATCATGAAGGACATGTTTGTTCTTCATGTACTTTTCCAAAGATTAAAGAACTCTTATGAGTCCTCGTGGTACAGTGGTTTATAATTTGTAAAATTGATTTTTAAGAAAAAAATAATACAAGACAAAAACGTACAATCAGAAGAAAGCTTAATACCAAACCCACTAATGCAAAAAAGAAATAAACATTTTAATAATACAGCATCAACAATATGCAGCACCATGGGTCGTTTTTATCATATCCATGTCCCTTTAAAAATTATCCTTTTTATAACTTCTTAATTCATTTCCTCCTCCTGGGGTCAGGTGACAGTGGCTCCACTGCTGGAGCAATGGAGCGGGACAGCCCCAGCTGCAGTGAGAGAAGGAAAGTGGAAGTGGCAAGTGGTATCTCTATTCCAAATGTCTTTCCCCATTCCCTGTCTTACCTTTTCATAATATGGTGATTTGTTATGGAACTGTGTTTTTTACACTTATATCACTTAGTTGTGTACTGTCTTAGCCTTGTGTACCTCAATTTCATTTTTAAAAAATATGTGTTTAAGACAAGACCACCGAAATATCCTCTTTATGTTGTATGCAAATGTACTTGACGCCAAATGGCTGTCTCTTCCCTCTCCTGAGAAAGAAGGTGTTAAAGGGACAGTGCTTTTTTGTGTTCCCCCTTCACTTCCATAGCCCCCCCCCGCCCTGGATCAGTGGGGGGGGGGAGCCTCCTTTCCCAGCTGGCTTTCCCCCTTTTCTGAGGAGTGAAGCTGGAAGAAAGTCTTTTCATAGACATAGGTCATCCTAGCTCGAAAGCCAATCGTATCCAATTCTAGGATTCAGTGTTCATATCTGTTTATAACCGAAGAGCACTGTGACTGGAGATGTTTCTGTCATACGGCAGGCATGCCTACACAGAATGTTGTTTGATTTCCTTCCTTCTTCCCTCCCTTGCTCCTTTTCCTCTTCCTTCTTTCCTTCCTTCTTCTTCCCTCCCTCCCTCCTTCCTTTCTTCTTGCCTTTGCTCCTTCCTTTACTCCCTTCCTTCTTCGCTCCCTCCTTTCTTTCCTCCTTCTTTACCTCCCTTTCTTTACATTTCTGGTTAGTTTTGTTTTTTCTGTTTGTCTTTGGAAGCAAAGGAAGCAGAGGCTGAAGCAGTGGTGGGGCTGGGTGGTCGGAGGTACCAATGAAAAAATATGCCGGCCCCCGGAACCTCTGGAAATTTGTGATCCAACTCCCTGGCTGAAAAGTTTGGGCACAACTGCTGTAGAGTGATGATTCACATCCACAAATAAAAAGGAGAGAAATCTCACTTGTCTTGCCAAATGCTGGAGAGGTATGGACCTCTCTTCAGGTCCCAAGAAATCAAGAAGAGATCACCTCAGTTTCACTCCTTCCCTTGGAGAAAAAGGACAGAAAAGTTCAGTTTGGAGGTTTCTTGAATGGAGGGAAAACAAAAACATTTCCTTACATTACATTCCTTTCACATTTGTATATTCCTGTGGGGTTTCCTCTCCATGTCTCTCTCTTCTGTAGAGATCAGAAAAGGGGAAAAGGAAAGACTGCTTAGAAAGAAAAGGAAGGAAAGAAAAAGGAGGGCATCTTTCAGCCTCTGGCCCAAAATCCTCTGCCTTTCATTTTAGAGGGTGGGGGAGGTTTGGTTTAACTAGAGAGCAACAGCATTTGCCCCTTCCAGTCTGGTACTGGTAAGCCCTGAGGTGACCTTTCTGAGTTGTGGCAAGAGATTCAAGGGGAAGGGGGGGATTTTCTGGATTTTGCCTGGGAAAGGGGAAAAAAGGGGGGGAGGGAAATAGCCAAGTAACTTTTCCCTTCCCTTTTCACACCCACCAAAATGTGTGCAATTTACCTACAGAGATTGCATTTGAGGTTTTTTCTCTGCCTGTGGGGGGAGAAATCTTAAACCCCTCCATCAAAATACCCCACCCTTTCTCCAATACAAAGGCTTGCCTTCAAAAGGCTTTCATTCAAAACATTAAGAGAGAGAGAGTGTGTGTGTGTGTTACCCACTGATCTCTCCACACACCCCTCCCATCAAGAAAGGCGCTGCTGCAAGTGAGGGAGGGGGAGATTCACCATCTGGATTGCACTGGAAAAGACATACTCCCCCCTCCTTTCCTGCATGTCTCCTAATGAGTGTGAGTGAGTGTGCGTGTGCGTGTGTGTGTGTGTGTGTGTGTGTGGGGGGGGGGGGTCATTTGAGTAAAATCTCCAACCCTGGCCATCCCTCTCTTCCCACTCCTAATAACAACCTCATTCACACAAACACACAAAGAGACAGAAACAAACCCTAAACCAGGAGTTCTCACCCTTTTTAAGCCGGAGGTCAGGTCACGCTCCCTCAGACAGCTTCAGGGGCTGGGCGGCCATTTTGCCCTGCCTCCACCACAGGGCACTTCCTGGTGTGGTGGATGGAGGCGGTGGGGGGGGGGGCGCACATGAAATGGTGCCATAGGCCAAATCTGGCCCACAGGCCACAGGTTGAGAACCCCTGCCCTAAACCCACCTCCGCCTTCTGGGTGTCCTCAATGAAGGTCACTTCAAATTCCAAAGCGGGGGAAAGAGTGAGGAGCAGAACAATCTCTGACACACACACACACCCCACACACACAAATAGACTGAGAAAAGTGGGCAAAGGAAATGCCTGCAATAGGGTTTCTCTGCACAGAAATTGTGTGTGTGTGTGTGTGTGTGTGTGTGTGTGTGTCTTACACCTCACGGGAGGGAAACTGAGGCAGGCCTTTTTCTCCCCCTCCCCACCCACACGTCTCACCCCCCCCCCACCCAATGCCAGATAAGCCTCCTTGGGGGTGGAGGGGAGCCACTGAGTGCCCAAAGAACAGCCTCGGGGAGGGAGACGTTTGAAAGAGGCCCCACATGGATTTTTTTTTGGGGGGGGGCTGGGGAAAGAAAAGATGAGACCTCTCCTGAAGTGAGGATGTGTGGGTGGGGGCTCAGGCGGCAGAAGGAGCAGCGTCGACCCTTCCTCGGCTTTGGACTCTCCTCCCACCCCCACCCACCCAGGTTAACTATTCAATGGAAGGAAGATGAAGGCCAATGGAGGGGAGGGGGGGCGTTAACAGCCAACCCTCTTTCTCCCCCCTCCCCACCCGCTCTTTTTCTCACCCTCCTAGAAGATCAAAGGCTTCTCCTCCTCCTTGGTCCTCCTGGTTGGGAAGGAAGTAAAAGTTCCCGGATGTGCCCCTCAGCGCCTGCGCAAAACTATCCCAGAAGGGGCGTGGCCTGGGGGCATCCTTGTTTCTAAAGCCCCTCCTCCCGTATCCTGGCAACGGATTCTGTTGGCGGGAAGGGGGGGGAGAAAGTGCTTCTTCTCAAGGAAGGTCATATCAGGCTCAGAGCAGAGCTTTTGCCTCACAGAGAGCGAGCGAGAGAGAGAATGAATGAATGAATGTCCTTGTCTGACATTCATTCCACTAGCAACCCACTGGCTGCCCTCAACTGGATCTCAGTTGCTCTCTTGGGGGAGGGGGGGGGTATCTAGCCACGTGCAGGGCTAGTTCACCCTAGGGGGATGGTTTACTAATCGGCTCTTTGCTTCCCAGAATTTTTTTAAAACTAAAAATGAGTAAACAAGAAAGAAAAGAAAACAAAAGTCCCCCAAGAAGATGGGGAAAGGGTTCTTTGGCTCACACAGCTTTGTGCCCATTGCATCTACAATACCATCTAGCCATCTTATTTTTGGCCACCCCCTTCTTTTGTCCTCCACCTTTCCCAGCATCAAGGCCTTCTCAAGTGAATCCTCTCTTCTCATTTGATGTCCAAAGTGCTTTAGCGTCATCTTTACCATTTGACCTTTAATGAGCAGTCAGGGTTGATTTCCTCTAGGATCGACCTATTTCTAACACCACATTTCAAAGGCATCTATTCTTCTGCGTTCAGCTTTCCTAATGGTCCAGCTCTCACACCCATACATTACCACCGGGAATACCATTGCTTTGACTATGCAATTATTTGTTTGCAAGGTGATGCCTCTACTTTTAACTATGTTCCCCAGGTTTCTCATAGCTTGTTTCCCAAGCATCAGTCGCCTTTTTATTTCGTGGCTGCAATCCCCATCTGCAGAGATTTTTGATCCTAAGAAAGTAAAATTTGCCAGTCGTCTCTAACTCTAGGGTGCAGTGCTCATCTCCATTTACAGCCAAAGAGCCAGTGCTGTCTGTGTTTGCAGAAATTTTCATGGCCATGTGGCAGGCATGACTAGAGCCCAGCAAGTCACAGATTTGGCCACACCCACAGATGGGTGTGACCAAAATTTCCCTTATTTTCAAATCCAAAACTTGACAGGTATGATCCTGTCTACCTAGCAGTTTGAAAGCAAGAAATTGCAAATAGATAAATAGGGACCAGAAATGGGTGCTCACTCTGTCATGCAACACTCGGGAATTGAACTGCCAACCTGCCAAATTTCAGGTCATGAAAATCACTAAACTGCTGCAGTCCCAGAATTGCCAGATAGCTGGTAACAAGTGTAAATAACGGACAATGCAATGTGTAGCGATGTCTGGCCGCTAGGGCGGCGTTAGGTCCCGGAGGAGACTGATCAAGGACAACACGAGGCAACAGGAGCGAGATCAGATCAGTGGTTTATTGGGAAAATACATACACCTTATATAGATCAGAAGGCAGGTAGAAAAAACCATCACCCGAAAGCCAATCACATCACCTTGTTTACTCAGGTTAATTGGGGAACCTCTCAAAGGGGAAGTTAATTATTTCGGACAAACACGGGATGAGGAAGACCATTGTCTTAGGGCTTAGACAGGGGCAAACATCTGCACTGTTTGCGCCGGGGATTTTCCTTGGCCAGGAGATGAGTGTTTACCTAATCAGTCACTGGAGTTAGCTATCTGCCTACCTTGCAGAATCGTCGGTCAGGTTATGTAATTAGGTGAATCAAACCCTATATTTTATTCACCCCCCTTAATTTAGCTGCCCGCGGAAGCCACCGCCAGGAGCCTTCTCACCCAAGCAGCCTCCGCCGGGCTGTTCCATGCCAAATGGGCATGGGGAAACCATATTTCCCCTTTCTTTTTTATTTAAGAACCTGACCGGCGATCTTGCGCAGGAGCGGCATCAGCTGTTGGTCGGGAATGACGTCACGGGGTTTCCTTCTGCGGTGACACTTCGAGATCAGCGGGGGAATACATTGAGCAAAACAGCAAACCGCAATGCCTAGTATAACTACCACCACCACCACCTTGATCGCCGTCTGAAGCCACCCCCATGGAATCCATGACCACATCCATTTCCACAGGGAGCTCCACCAAGCCCCCCATGCAGAGCCCTCTGTGATGCCTGCGACTATGGTGTGGAGATCTGTGATCTGGCTTTGAATCTTACGAGAGTTGTCCGTAAGATTAAAGCAGCACATACCATGAAAAGACTCGCAGCCCAAATGGTGCAACAATAAGAGGTAGTCGATAGCCGCCCGATTATCGAGAATGGCATGGCGAAGTTCCGCCTGCTCCTGATTGAGGAGTGCTATCGCTGAGGAGGTATGGTTGATGGCCTTTGCTAAACCGCAAGCCAAGCGACCGATCCTCTTTGCGTTGCCGGCGACTAAGCCGGGCACGCCAAAGATGCTGACTGCCAAAGAGAGGTATTCGGCAGGTCTCATTACTCTAAAGCTGCTCTCACAAGAGCTGTCTAACATGGTGGTGCGAGTGCGCCTTATGAGTGAGGGAACATGGGATGCATTAGAAACATTGGGCACGTCAGGGCTAGGGGCAATCATGTCCTTAGTAGGAAGCAACAGTGTTAAACGACTGATACAACATATAGAGTCTGTAATATTGGCAGGAATATAGTTAAACGTGTACTGGTTACAAGTGAAGAACCATCCGGACGGTAGGGTGATGTGTGCATACTTTGAGCCAAGTGACACTGGGTCGTTGCAAGTCCAATTGCCGCTGCCTACATCGAGGCAACGGCGCCGGGCTCGGCCGGGTCCGGAGCAACCGTGTATCCGGCCGTAGGTAGAGTTCGGGCTGACCGCCACTCGAGGAGTGTGGAGAGTGGCTGCATCAGCCGGCAAGGTCATGGTTAGCCGCATCTCCCAACGAGCATATTCCGAGGACGCTGATGGGATGTATGGGCTGAAGAGTCTCCTCACCAGCCAGTCCCCGTCCCGGGCGTGTGCGCCTGGAGAATGGCACACCGGGACAAGGCAGGTGCTGAGGATTGAGGCAGAGCCAACGTCCTGCCTGAGGCAAAAATCGGACTGGTTGACAAGGGTAGCCAACCTTTCCCAAATGTTGTACTGCATCCGGGCAGAGAGGTCTCCGCCTGGCATGAGATCGCTGGCCTCCAGTGAGGCGGCCTGGACGCCTCCCCCCAAAAGCAGGGTGAGGGCCAGGACGACGGTGACCGCCATGGAGTTGGCGTGAATCCGAGCGAAGATCGCAACCGCAAAGCTCTCCGGTGTCAGCTCCTCTCCCTCGCGCTGGATGGCGTCCTGGGCATCATGGCAGAGGGCCTTGACCATCCCCCAGGTGATCTTCGGTGCTGTCGTCTGCGACCGCTGTCTCTCCCGGCGGGTCCCCTCGGTCAGGGCAAGATCCTGCATCTCCGGGATCGGACTCGGGTTGGCCTGGGTCCACGCCATGTGGTTCCAAATGAGGCTTGACGCACCGAGCTGGAATCCAAACGACACCTGTAGGGGACATAACTGCAGCATACCCTCTCCCCCAGGTTATGAGCGGCACCGGGCCCCTCCAGGAAGGGTCTGGTGGCACTCGGTACCGGACCATAGGTCGCGGGAGAGCTTCCGAACGGCGGAAATGCTTCTCCTGCGGCGTACAGTCCGAAAAAACATTGAGGTGATTGTATGTGAACAGTACCTTGTTCAGGCAGAACTGTGCTTCTCCCTGTGATTTGGGGAGGGCTGGTGGCTCCCCCCTTTCTGTTTGTTTTTCAATATAGGACTTTAGCGTCCGATTGACCCGCTCTACAATCGCTTGCCCTTGCGGATTGTAGGGAACTCCAAATGTGTGTTTGATGTCCCAAGTAGCCATGAAGGCGGCCAACTGCCTGGAGCTGTAGGCCGGCGCGTTGTCCGTCTTTACGTGCCGCGGCTTGCCCATCGCCGCAATGCAGGAAAGGAGGTGCTGCTCCACGTGGGAAGCAGCCTCCCCCTTCTGCGCCGTCGCCCAAACGAACTGAGAAAAAGTGTCAATGCAGACATGCATGTATTGCCATCTGCCGAACTGCGGCACATGCGTGACGTCCATCTGCCATACCTGATTAGCCTCTGTCCCTCGTGGGTTGACCCCCCACGAGGGCCCCCCCCGGTGCTCCTGCACAATGCTGACAAGAGCGGACTATGCCCTGGGCTTGAGAAAGCGGCAGACTGAACTGTCTGGCGAGTGCCTTGGCGTTTTGGTGAAAAAAGGCATGACTTTGAATTGGAGTAGTAAAAACTCCCAAAACCGAACGTTGCTGAATTTCCCTTGCCGCCGCGTCCGCTCTGCTATTGCCCGCGGAAATCGGACCCGGTAGGTCTTGGTGACTTCGGATGTGGGCAATATAGAGCGGCTCCGTGCGGTTCCGCAAATGAAATTGAGCAGTGAGAAACAGACTAAGCAAGTTTTTGTCTATCGCGGGAGTGATGTAGGCTCCCGGTAGACTGTGGAGTAAATTCCTAACGTATAGACTGTCAGTAATGATGTTTAAACGTTCCTTGGCGAAGGTGCGCAAGGCAAGGTCCACGGCCGCTAACTCCGCCCGCTGCGCGGACTTCTGTGGAAGAGTTAGCAGCGTGTGCCAAAGCTTCGCCCTCCTGCCAAGTCAGGACACCATATGTGCGTCCCCCATCGGTAAAGACTGTCTTGGCCCCCTGAAGCGGGACCAGCGAAAGCAATTCGAACAAACTGACTGTTCCTGTCTGGAGTGAGACGAGTCTGGGGTCTTTGGGCAAATGGTATGCCAAGCTTCCAGTGAATCCTTCCAAAGCTATCGGAAGAGAGTCACCTAGCTGCATCATCTGATGAATTTGTTCCTTGGTGAACGGGACTATGATCTTAGCTAAATCGTGCCCAGAAATGTCCCTTGCTCTCAGCCTGCCGCGGCAGATCACCGCGGAGACCAGTTCTTGGGGCGGAACAATGTTCCGAGAAGAGGTGTTCGGCAAGTATACCCACTCCACAATTTTCTCTCCCTTTTCTGAGTCTACTCCTAGCGCCCCAGTGAACATGGATCCTGACCGTACGATGTACAAATTCAGGATCGGGGCATATGGCCCCTGGGCGATCCTATCCACCCACCTCTGGCTGAGAACTTGGTTCACCTTCTCGAGCGCCAAGCGCGCGTCTCGAGAGATTTTTATCCGGTCTGCCGGCTGCTTACCTAAGGTTAGCAGCGAGAAGAGCGGTTTTAGAAGATCCGTATCTAAACGAAAATACGGTCTGGCCCAATTGATGTTCCCCAAAACTTGCTGCAACTCTACAAGGGTGACTGAGTCTTGTAAATTTATCTGAGGCAGAACTGGCGCTGCAAAAGAGCGGAGAAGCCGGTGGCCCAAGTATGAGAAGGGCTCGGTTCTCTGCACCTTTTCCGGGGCAATGAGTAAGCCTTTGTCCCCCAGGCTGGCCTGGAGGTCAGAAAACATTTCGCTGCCAAGTTGCGGCAACGCTACCAGAATGTCATCCATGAAGTGACACACAATAGCTTTAGGGTAAAGGCTTGGGAACTTTGCCAGTGCGTCGTGAACATAAATTTGGCACAGGGTGGGCGAATTGAGCATGCCCTGTGGCAAAAATTTCCACGCGTAACGCTGCGTGGGCTCTCCGTGGTTCACGACCGGCACTGTAAAGGCGAACCTTTCCCGGTCCCTGGGGTCTAAGGGGATTGTATAAAAGCAATCCTTGAGATCTACGACTAGGATCTCCCACCCCTCGGGAATCATGTTCGGATTTGGGATGCCGCATTGAAGCGGGCCCATCGGCTGAATGCATTTATTGATCTCTCTGAGATCGTGGAGGAGTCGCCACTTCCCCGACTTCTTCTTAATCACAAAAATTGGCGAATTCCAGGGGCTTGTGGACCGTTCTATGTGTCCTGCGTCTAGCTGTTCCTTAACTAGCTGCTTGAGGGCAACTAATTTCTCTCCCACTACCGGCCATTGTTCTACCCAGACCGGAGTGTCGGTGAGCCATTTAAGTGGCAACGCCATTACCCGAAGGTAAGCGTAGCACCGTACTGCTGCAGAATGTCTTGCCCCCAAAGATTGACGTGCACGTCAAGAATGTGCGGCCGAATTACCGCCGTGCCATCAGCCCTTGGGATTGTGACTTCTACCCACTCTCGGCTTCTAAACGCTTCCTGAACGCCTCCTACCCCCCACACATCGGAGACCGGCTCAATGGCCCACTCTCTTGGCCACTGGCTCCTGCTGATCACTGTCACATCCGCTCCGGTATCGAGTAACCCTGAGAACACCCTTTTGTTCAAAAATACCTCGATAACGGGGCGCTGCTTCCACTCAATGTTGGTCTCCACTGTCGCTAAGACCTGGTATCCTTGCACTGCCTCACTCGCGCTCGAGCGGTCTGCTGAACCGGACTCTGAGCTGTCCCTGAGCCTTCCCTGGCTGCCTGCTGGCGAGTGACAAGGAACCATGATCAGTTGCGCTAACGTGTCTCCCTTGTGGATTGTTTGGGGCAGGTGTGTCCAAAGCTGGACCTGGAGGATGCCTGAAAAATTCGAGTCAATGACTCCTGGAATTATAAAAATTCCGCGCGCTCCAGCTACACTACGGGGCAAAACTAAACCTATAAAGCCTCTGGGCAGGGGTCCCATGTATTGGGTGCCGACTAGATAGACTGTGCCTGGCAGGTCGCATGTAGCGTCCGCCTGGCAAGTCAATTCCAGCCCTGTGCTGCCCTTGGGGCTGGCCTGTGCCCTCGCAGTGCCTGGAATGTGCCTGGAATCTAGTCCAATTCTGGGGAGTTCTGGATCTGGGTGAAGGAAGCCTCTGTTTGGACTGGGGCCAGAGACGTGCCCGGATTCCGGTTTCCCGAACTCGGACAATACCTGGCCCAATGGTAGCCTTTCTTGCACTTTGGGCAGGGGGTGCTCGGAGTCTTGGGACGGCCGGACTTGGGTCCGCCCCCCTTGGATCGGCACTCCCTAGCGAAGTGTCCGACCTTGCCACAGGTGTGACATGCCCCTTTGCTCTTGCCATTAGGTCTTCTTCCCCCCTGCACCGCCGCCGCTAGCAGCCCCATCTTGTAGGAGTCTGTGCCAACGTCGGAGCATGCTCGGATCATGTCCGTTAAGGTTATGTCCGGGCGATTGCCCAGGGACTGCAAGATTTTGCGGCAGTCCAAGTTGGCGTTGTCTTTGGCTAACTTAATCATGAGCTCTTGTTGGGCCTGCTCATTGTCAATCTGCCTGCTGATTGCTTCTTCCAGGCGATTGATGAAGTCCATGTAGGGCTCCTGGGCTCCCTGCTTGATAGCGGTGTAATTTTTGGCCGTTTTGCCAGACGCTGGGACCTTGAAGTATGCCCTATAGGCAGCCTCGGCTGACATCTCTAGGGTGGCGAGAGGCAAGTTGATTTGAGCGTTGATGGACTCAAAGGCACCTGAACCATACAACTGGTCAGGGATTACCGCGCCTCCTAGCCTGGCAGCCCGAGCTTGCGCCTCTAGGCGGAACTCGCTGTCCCAAATCATGTACTGGCTGGGGGTAAGCATCATCCTCATGACGGCTTTCCAATCATGAGGAATCCACATGGTGGTCTCGCACACTTGCTGAAGCGTGCCCCTCGTAAAACGGCTCTGGAGCCCTGTCTCTGAAATTGCTTTCCGCAAAGCCATGAGAAGCTTGTACGGGACTGGGGAGTGTACTATCTGCTGTGCGCCCGTGAGCGCGTCCATCTCCAAGCGGATGGGACAAATCTGTCGAAGTTCAGCTAGCTGTTCAACTGACAATTCCCCCTTCCTAAGTTCTATCTCGGCTGTGCGTTGAAGGGCACTCTTCACGACTAGGGAACCTGGGGCTGTCGGAGAAGCGCCAGCGCCTCTCATTCCTTGCGTTCCCTCGGTGACGTCTGCAGCTGTCACCGCGGGAAGGCTCCCTGCGCTACTCTGCCGATAGCTAATTGACGGATAGAGTGCCGTGGGCGCAGTCGGCTCGACTGGCTTGCCTGATGGCTCAACTAACGGGGGTTCTTTGGCCTCTACCCGGACTGGCTCGATCTGCTCTAAGAGTCTCCTACACTTCCTCCATGTGCGGACTATCCCTCCTGGAGCTTTCGGGGTTTGCTGAATGCAGTCTCCTATCTGGTCCCAGAGCTTCAGGGTTAACGTACCTACTTCTGGGTAAAGTAGGCAGTGTTCCCTGAGGTACGCCAAAAGTCTCGCTAGTTCCCTGCTGTGAAATCGTAACTTAAAAACCCTGGCCAGGATTCTGAACTCCTCTTCCCGAGTTCTTTGGCTAGCGGACGGACTTGGCCTATGAGAACAAGTCCCCATATTACCTGCGATTGGGTCTCCGGAAGATTCCTCCTCGGGACGAGTCGACGCGTCTTTGCAGGCAACAGGTTCGGGCGTCGGGTGTCTGGGGTAGACCTCGGAGCGTGGACCTTCTGCCACGGGCCCTTCTATCGGCCTCTGCGATGTCAGGGGCTCACAGCCTGCCCTGAGCGGAACGCGTTTCCCTCTATGGCAAACCTCTCGAAAGCGGGGAGGAAGCGGTAGGAATGTCTCTCTGGAATGCCTCGCGGCGGGCCGTTCTCTGTCCGGCTGGCTGCCGACCAGAGCGCCGCGCTATCCTCCGGGCTGGCGGGTCGCGGTTCAAGCGTGGAACCGGACCGCGGGGATCGCTACTCACGAGTAGACCTCTCCAGGGTCTCTTACTCACGAGTAAATCACGCCGGGGTCACCAGCTGTAGCGATGTCTGGCCACTAGGGCGGCGTTAGGTCCCGGAGGAGACTGATCAAGGACAACACGAGGCAACAGGAGCGAGATCAGATCAGTGGTTTATTGGGAAAATACATACACCTTATATAGATCAGAAGGCAGGTAGAAAAAACCATCACCCGAAAGCCAATCACATCACCTTGTTTACTCAGGTTAATTGGGGAACCTCTCAAAGGGGAAGTTAATTATTTCGGACAAACACGGGATGAGGAAGACCATTGTCTTAGGGCTTAGACAGGGGCAAACATCTGCACTGTTTGCGCCGGGGATTTTCCTTGGCCAGGAGATGAGTGTTTACCTAATCAGTCACTGGAGTTAGCTATCTGCCTACCTTGCAGAATCGTCGGTCAGGTTATGTAATTAGGTGAATCAAACCCTATATTTTATTCACCCCCCTTAATTTAGCTGCCCGCGGAAGCCACCGCCAGGAGCCTTCTCACCCAAGCAGCCTCCGCCGGGCTGTTCCATGCCAAATGGGCATGGGGAAACCATAGCAATGAATTTGTTTTCATGGCCTAACTATTGGTATAGCTAAGGGCAATCTGGATACTAAGATGTAACAACTTGTAGCAGAAGTACCTTTAAATGTAATGCTACTAGCTTTGAGAAGATAAGAGCTGGAAATCCAACTCCTGACATGAATAATACCCAACAGAAATAGGGGTGAAAGAATTAAGATATTAAGATAATATTAATTCTGTTTTAAAGCAGTAGAAATTATTTTCTCAGTACTCTGTAAAGTTGAAACAGATCAGATTGACCTGTCACGTAGATCTGATGACGAGGCGAAAGTACAAGCTCAGCACAGTTTGTACAACTGACAGGGAAACGTAAATAATATTTGTGTGACATGACATGATGTGACATGAGACATGTTCCTTATATGACATGTTCTAAACAACAAACACTGAATGTTCTAACCTGAACTTAATGAAATGTCAGAAGGTTAATTAATAATTTTGGCTTATCCCATAGTGATGTAATGTGTAGAAATTTCCACATTTTTATGCTATAAAAAGATGGCTCTGAAAATGTATATTCATTCAGGAAATATTTGCTTGGTAAAGCGTTGCTGAATCTGTTTGGCCAAATATTGACAAATATTAATATTAATAAAACTTCTAAATCTGTTTTAGCGTGTGGAATGCGAATGTCTAGTTCAGAATTCCATAACACAACAGGAATTCTTTTTACTCCCGTTCTGAGGAAAAGGCAGCTTTGTCAAGGCCGAGAGGCAGATTTTTCCCCTAGAACTGGAAATATCCAATTTTAATTTTGTAAAAATCTACCTGATAGTGACTTGAGGTCTTTTCTCCATTTTTAAAAGATGAGGGATGTTTCAGGGTAGGGTATGTCGTGGGTCAAAAGCTGCTTCTGGATGATTTTGTTTTTATGTTTTTATTTTTTTGTCTTGTCAAGATAATAACTTCGTGGCAGAAATTATTCTGTGTTGAAAGGATTTTAAGCTGGACAAACTATGTTCAGGGGACAGCCAAATAAGGCCTTTGATGTCGCCCAGAACAAGTAGCATCCAAGTTTTAAAATAAAGTACTGCAGTCCTAATTCGGGTGCAACGCAGGGTTTTTCCCCCTGGTCATGCCCACCATATCATGCCCACAATGTGGTAGTTATTTTTTTTTGGAGAACACCACTGAGATTAACTATCCGGATTGCACTAGAAAAGACATACCCCCTCCTTTCTCCTAATTGGGGGGGGGAGGGCTCATTTGAGTAAATTCTCCAACCCCAGCTCTCTCTTCTCACTCCCAATAACAATCTCATTCACACAAACACACACAGAGACAGAAATAAACCCTAAACCAGGACTTCTCAACCTTTTAAAGCCGGAGGTTGGGTCATGCTCCCTCAGACAGCTTCAGAAGCTGGACGGCCATCTTGCCCTTCCTCCACCACATGGCACTTCCTGGTGTGGTGGAGGCAGTGAGGGGGGGGCACATGAAATGGTGCCATAAGCCACATCTGCCATAAGCCCCTGCCCTAAACCCACCTCCACCTTCTGGGTGTCCTCAGTGGCGGGGAAAACTCTTGAGGAGACCCTTCCCACTCCCTCTGAGAAGCACCTTCTTTGGAGAGACCCCAAAGAGAGAGAATGGATTCTCCTGAGGCGCTTGTTGACCTGTGGAACAGGATGACGACAGCGGGCTTGGATGAAATCGCGCCATGCGGCCTCTCTGAACCTGTGGGGCTAGGTCATCCCTGAGGATTCCGCGTGCCCGGTTGGGCATCGGTGGCCTCTGGCAGAGGTTAAACCAGTGAGCAGACTCCTGGCCTCTGGCCTTTGTCGGCGAGCAAGGGGGGAGATTAATGGTAGGGATTAATCCGGCCGCTTATTGCCTGACCAGCGATTCTGCGAGGAGCTCATCTCGCTGACCCCAGTTACCCATTAGAGTAATGACTCATCTCTTACCCAAGGTTATGCCCGGTGCAAATAAGGGCTATGTTTGCCCCTGCCTAATCCCTGGACAATGGGACTCCTAAGTCCATGTTTGCCCCAGTTAATCAACTTCCCTTTGAGGTGTTCCCCATTAACCCGGGTACGTGGGTGAGGTAATTTTCCTGTCAGATGACGGTTCTGCCACCGTTGCGCTTTTTTCCCTATAAATGATGTTGCCTTTTCTCAATAAAGTACTGATCTGATCTCGCTCCGTTTGCCTCGTGTCGTTACTTGATCAGTCCTCCTCCATGCTCCCCGGCCCTCAGTGGCCCTGATTCCTACATCTGGTGACCCCGAGACGTGATTTACTCGTGAGTAAAGAGACCCTGGAGAGGTCTACTCGCGAGTAACGATCCACGCGGTCCGGTTCTGCGCTTGAACCGCGACCTGTCAGCTTGGAGGACAGCGCGGCGCTCTGGTCGGCAGCCAGCCAGACAGAGAGACGGCCAGCGGCGAGGCATTCCAAAGAGGCATTCCTACAGCTTGCTCCCAGCTTTCGGGGAGGCTCGCGCAAAGGGAAAAACGTGTTCCGCTCAGGGCAGGCTGTGAGCCCCTGACAGCGCAGAGGCCGCCGAGGGCCCGTGGCAGAAGGTCCACGCTCCGAGGTCTACCCCAGACACCCGACGCCCGAACCTGTTGCCTGCAAAGACGCGTCGATCTTCGTCCCGAGGAGGAAACTCCAGAGGACCATCGCAGGTAATATGGGGACTTGTTCTCATAGGCCAAGTCCGTCCGCTAGCCAAAGAACTCGGGAGCAAGAGTTCAGAATCCTGGCCAGGGTATTTCAGTTACGATTTCACAGCAGGGAACTAGCGAGACTTTTGGCGTACCTCAGGGAACACTGCCTACTTTACCCAGAAGTAGGTACGTTAACCCTGCAGCTCTGGGATCAGATAGGAGACTGCATTCAGCAGCCCCCCAAAGCTCCAGGAGGGATAGTTCGTACTTGGAGGAAGTGTAGGAAGCTCTTAGAACAGATCGAGCCAGTCCGGATAGAGGCCAATGAACCCCCGTTAGAAAAGTCATCAGGCAGGCCAGTCGAGCCGACTGCGCCCACGGCACTCTATCCGTCAATTAGCTATCAGCATAGTAACGCAGGGAGCATTCCCGTGGTGACAGCTGCAGACGTCACCGAAGGAATGCAAGGAATGAGAAGCGCAGGCGCTTCTCTGACAGCTCCAAGCTCCCTAGTCGTGAAGAGTGCCCTTCAGCGCACAGCAGAGATAGAACTCAAAAAGGGGGAATTGTCAGCGGAAGAACTAGCTGAGCTTAGACAGATATGCCCAATCCGAATGGAGATGGACGCGCTCACAGGCGCTCAACAAATCGTCCATTCCCCAGTCCCGTACAAGCTTCTCATGGCTTTACGGAAAGCAATCTCAGAGACAGGGCTCCAAAGCCATTTTACCAGGGGCACGCTTCAGCAGGCGTGCGAGACCACCATGTGGATCCCCCATGACTGGAAAGCCGTCATGAGGATGATGCTGACCCCTAGCCAGTACATGATCTGGGACAGCGAGTATCGGCTCGAGGCTCAGGCCAGAGCCGCCAGGATGGGAGGCGCGGTAATTGCTGAACAGCTATATGGTTCAGGTGCCTTTGAGTCAATCAATGCTCAGATCAACCTGCCTCTCGCCACCCTAGAGATGTCGGCCGAGGCAGCCTTTAGGGCTTACTTCAAGGTCCCAGCGTCTGGCAAAGCGGCTAAAAATTACACCTCCATTAAGCAGGGAGCCCAGGAGCCCTACATGGACTTCATCAATCGCTTGGAAGAAGCAATCACCAGGCAGATTGATAATGAGCAAGCCCAGCAAGAGCTCATGATTAAGCTAGCCAAGGACAATGCCAACTTGGACTGCCGTAAGGTTTTGCAGTCGCTAGGCAATCGTCCTGACTTGACCTTAACGGACATGATCCGAGCATGTGCTGACGTTGGCACAGATTCCTATAAAATGGGTCTGCTAGCGGCAGCCGTGCAAGGGGGTAGAAGATCTCAGCCTAATGGAAAGACCAAAGGGGCATGTCACACTTGTGGCAAGGTCGGCCACTTCGCTAGGGAGTGCCGATCCAAGGGAGGCGGACAAAAGTCCGGCCATTCCAAGGCTCCGAATACCCTCTGTCCGAAGTGCAAGAAAGGCTATCATTGGGCCAGGTTTTGTCCGAGTTCGGGAAACCGGAATCCGGGCACGTCTCTGGCCCCAGTCCAAACAGAGGCGTCCTTCACCCAGATCCAGAACTCCCCAGAACTAGACTAGATTCTAGGCACATTCCAGGCACTGCGAGGGCACAGGCCAGCCCCAAGGGTAGTACAGGGCTAGACTTGACTTGCCAGGCGGACGTTACATGCGACCTGCCAGGCACAGTCTATCTGGTCGATTCCCAGTACATGGGACCCCTGCCCAGAGGCTTTCTAGGTTTAGTTTTGCCCCGTAGTGTAGCTGGAGCACGCGGAATTCCAGGAGTCATTGACTCAAATCTTTTAGGCGTTCTCCAAGTTCAGCTTTGGACACACCTGCCCCAAACCATTCACAAGGGAGACACCTTAGCGCAACTGATCATGGTTCCTTGTCACTCGTCAGCAGGCAGCCAGGGAAGGCTCAGTGACAGCGCAAGTGAGGCAGTGCAAGGATACCAGGTCTTAGCGACAGTGGAGACCAACATTGAGTGGAAACAGCGCCCCGTTATCGAGGTATTTTTGAACAAAAGAGTGTTCTCAGGGTTACTCGATACCGGAGCGGATGTGTCAGTGATAAGCAGAAGCCAGTGGCCTAGGGAGTGGGCCATTGAGCCGGTCTCCGATGTGTGGGGGGTAGGTGGAGTTCAGGAAGCGTTTAGGAGCCGAGAGTGGGTGGAAGTCACAATCCCAAAGGCTGAGGGCACAGCGGTAATTCGGCCGCACATTCTTGACGTGCACGTCAACCTTTGGGGGCGAGACATTCTCCAGCAGTACGGTGCCACCCTTACCTTCGGGTAATGGCGTTGCCACTTAAATGGCTCACCGATACTCCGGTCTGGGTAGAACAATGGCCGGTAGTGGGAGAGAAATTAGTTGCTCTCAAGCAGCTAGTGAAAGAACAGCTAGACGCAGGACATATAGAACAGTCCACGAGTCCTTGGAACTCGCCAATTTTTGTGATTAAGAAGAAGTCAGGGAAGTGGCGACTCCTCCACGATCTCAGGGAGATCAATAAATGTATTCAGCCGATGGGTCCGCTTCAATGCGGCATCCCTAATCCTAATATGATTCCCGAGGGGTGGGAGATTCTAGTCGTAGATCTCAAGGATTGCTTTTATACAATCCCCTTAGACCCCAGGGACCGGGAGAGGTTTGCCTTTACGGTGCCGGTCGTGAACCACAGTGAGCCCACGCTCCGTTACGCGTGGAAATTTTTGCCACAGGGCATGCTCAATTCGCCCACCCTGTGCCAAATATATGTTCACGGCGCACTGGCAAAGTTTCGAGGCCTTTACCCGCAAGCTATTGTTTGTCACTTCATGGATGATATTTTAGTAGCGTTGCCGCAGCTTGGCAGCGAAATGTTTTCAGACCTCCAGGCCAGCCTGGGGGACAAAGGTCTACTCATTGCCCCGGAAAAGGTGCAGAAGTCCGAGCCCTTCTCATACTTGGGTCATCGGCTTCTCCGCTCTTTTGCAGCGCCAGTTTTGCCTCAGATAAACCTACAGGACTCAGTCACCCTCGTAGAATTACAGCAGATTTTAGGAAACATTAATTGGGCCAGACCGTATTTCCGATTGGATACGGATCTTCTAAAACCGCTCTTCTCGCTGCTAACTTTAGGTAAGCAGCCGGCAGACCGGATAAAAATCTCTCGAGACGCGCGCTTGGCGCTCGAGAAAGTGAACCAGGTTCTCAGCCAGAGGTGGGTGGATAGGATCGCCCAGGGGCCATATGCCCCGATCCTGAATTTGTACATCGTACGGTCAGGATCCATGTTCACTGGGGCGCTAGGAGTAGACTCAGAGAAGGGAGCGAAAATTGTGGAATGGGTCTACTTGCCTAATACATCTTCACGGAACATCGTCCCGCCTCAAGAACTGGTCTCCGCGGTGGTCTACCGCGGCAGGCTGAGAGCTAGGGACATTTCAGGAAATGATTTGGCCAAAATTGTAGTTCCGTTTACCAAGGAACAAATTCATCAGCTGATGCAGCTGGGTGACTCGCTTCCGATAGCTTTGGAAGGTTTCACCGGCAGTTTAGCATATCATTTGCCCAAAGACCCCAGACTCGTCTCACTGCAAACAGGAACAGTCAGCTTGTTCGAATTGCTCTCGCTGGTCCCGCTTCAGGGGGCCAGAACAGTTTTCTCTGATGGCGGTCGCACCTATGGTGTTCTGACCTGGCAGGAGGGCGAAGCTTGGCACACGCTGTTAACCCTTCCACAGAAGTCCGCTCAGCGGGCGGAGTTGGCAGCCGTGAACCTTGCCTTGCGCACCTTCGCCAAAGAACGGTTAAATATCATTACTGACAGTCTGTATGTAAGGAATTTGCTTCACAGTCTACCGGGAGCTTACATCACTCCCGCGATAGACCGAAATTTGCTTAGTTTGTTTCTCACTGCTCAATTTCATTTGCGAAACCGCACGGAGCCGCTCTATATCGCCCACATTCGAAGTCACCAAGACCTACCGGGTCCGATTTCCGCGGGCAATAGCAGAGCGGACGCGGCCGCAAAGGAAATTCAGCAGCGTTCAGTTTTGGGAGTTTTTACTACTCCAATCCAAAGTCATGCCTTTTTTCACCAGAACGCCAAGGCACTCGCCAGACAGTTCAATCTGCCACTTTCTCAAGCCCAAGGCATAGTTCGCTCTTGCCAGCATTGTGCAGGGGCACCGGGGGGGCCCTCGTGGGGGGTCAACCCACGAGGGACAGAGGCTAATCAGGTGTGGCAGATGGATGTCACGCATGTGCCACAATTTGAGAGGTGGCAATACATGCATGTCTGCATAGACACCTTTTCACAGTTCGTTTGGGCCACGGCGCAGAAGGGGGAAACTGCGACCCATGTGGAGCAGCACCTCCTTTCCTGCATAGCTGCCATGGGCAAACCACGGCACGTGAAAACGGACAACGCGCCATCTTACAGCTCTAGGCAGTTGGCCGCCTTCATGGCAACATGGGACATCAAGCATACTTTTGGAATTCCCTACAATCCGCAAGGGCAAGCGATTGTAGAGCGGGTCAATCGGACGCTAAAGTCCTATATTGACAAACAAACAGAAAGGGGGGAGCCACCAGCCCTCCCCAAGTCACAGGGAGAAGCACAGATGTGTCTCAACAAGGTATTGTTCACTTACAATCACCTTAATGTTTTTTCGGATTGCACGCCGCAGGAGAGGCACTTCCGCCGTTCGGAGGCTCTCCCGCGACCTATGGTCCGGTACCGAGTGCCACCAGACCCTTCTTGGAGGGGCCCGGTGCCGCTCATAACCTGGGGAAGAGGGTATGCTGCAGTTATGTCTCCTACAGGTGTCGTTTGGATTCCAGCCCGGTGCGTCAAGCCTCACTTGGAACCTCATGGCGTGGACCCAGACCGACCCGAGTCCGATCCCGGAGATGGAGGACCTCACTCTGATCGAGGAGACCCACCGGGAGACGCGGCGGCTGCGGACCCCGGCACAGAGGATCACTTGGGGGATGGTCAAGACCCTTTGCCGTGAGGCCCGGGACGCCCTCCAACGCGAGGGGAAGGAGCCGACACCGGAGAACTTCGTTGCAGCTGTCTTTGCCCAGATTCACATCAATTCCGTGATCTACACCATCATCCTGGCCCTCCTCCTGCTTTTGGGGGGAGGCGTTCAGGCCGCTTCACTTCAGGCCAACGGCTTGCCGCCTGGTGAAGACCTCTCAGCACGGATGCGGTACAACTTGTGGGACAGGTTGGCGGGTCTCGTCAACCAGTCCGATTTTTGCCTACAGCAGGACATTGGTTCTGCATCTATCCTCAGCACCTGTCTCATCCCCGTGTGCCACACTCTGGACGCGCGCACCAAGGATGGCGACTGGTTGTTGAAGGCGTTCTTTGGCCCACACACTCCTACCACCTTCTCAGCATATGCACGCTGGGGGGGATTGCGACTTGCGTCAACCTTGCCGGCTGACGCCGCCACTCTTCATACCCCTCGAGTGGCGATCAGCCCGGACGCTGCTTGTACCCGAATGACCGGCTGCACCTCAGGCGGTCAGACTCGGCGCCGCTGCCTCGACCCCGGCAGCGGCAACTGGACTTGTAATAAACCAGAGACACTCATTTCGCTGTACGCTCATGTCACCCTACCCTCAGGGTGGTTTTTCACCTGCAACCAGTACACATGGAACTATATCCCTGCGAACCTGTCGGACTCAATGTGTTGTATCAGTCGTTTGACACTGTTACTTCCTACCAAGGACATGATTGCCCCAAGTGTAAATGACACAAATGTGCCAAATGTTGATATTTCCCCACTCATACGACACACGCGCACAACCCAGTTAGACAGCTCTTGTGACAGCAGCTTTAGGGTAATGAGTCCCGCTGAGTATGTATCTCTAGCAGTCAGCCTTGTCGGCGTGCCAGGCTTGGCCGTCGGCAACGCACGGAGGATTGGCCGCTTGGCTTGCGGTTTGGCCAAAGCCATTAACCATACCTCCACAGCGATAGCGCTCCTCAATCAGGAGCAGGCAGAACTTCGCCATGCTGTTCTTGACAATCGAGCGGCTATCGACTACCTCCTCTTGCTGCACCACCTGGGTTGCGAATCTTTTCATGGAATGTGTTGTTTCAATCTTACTGATAACTCCCGTAAGATCCAAAGCCAGATCACGAACCTCCACACCATAGTTGCAGGCATTACAGAAGGCTCCGCGTGGGGAGCTTGGTGGAGTTCCCTGTGGAATTGGATGTGGTCGTGGATTCCCTGGGGGTGGCTGCAAACGGTGCTTAAGGTAGTGGTGGGGATAGCCATACTAGGCATCACGGTTTGTTGCCTTGCTCAGTGCATTCCCTCGCTGATCTCTAAGTGCCGCCCCAAAGAGAAACTCCGTGACGTCATTCACGCCCAACAGCTGATGCCGCTTCTGCGCGGGATCGCCGGCCAGGCTCTTAAATTAAACAGAAAGGGGAGATGAGGATTCCGCGTGCCCGGTTGGGCATCGATGGCCTCTGGCAGAGGTTAAACCAGTGAGCAGACTCCTGGCCTCTGGCCTTTGTCGGCGAGCAAGGGGGGAGATTAATGGTAGGGATTAATCCGGCCGCTTATTGCCTGACCAGCGATTCTGCGAGGAGCTCATCTCGCTGACCCCAGTTACCCATTAGAGTAATGACTCATCTCTTACCCAAGGTTATGCCCGGTGCAAATAAGGGCTATGTTTGTCCCTGCCTAATCCCTGGACAATGGGACTCCTAAATCCATGTTTGCCCCAGTTAATCAACTTCCCTTTGAGGTGTTCCCCATTAACCCGGGTACGTGGGTGAGGTAATTTTCCTGTCAGATGACGGTTCTGCCACCGTTGCGCTTTTTTCCCTATAAATGATGTTGCCTTTTCTCAATAAAGTACTGATCTGATCTCGCTCCGTTTGCCTCGTGTCGTTACTTGATCAGTCCTCCATGCTCCCCGGCCCTCAGTGGCCCTGATTCCTACACATCCCTGTGGTTCATGCATGAACTGCGGGAGCTCAAATGGGCTAAGAGCTGCCTAGAGCACCACTGGGTGAAAACCCAGAGTGGTTCCAATTGGACACTAGCTAGAGCCGCTATTAGGGCCTACCTAGTGGCGATGGGGGTGGTGAGGAGGCAATACTTCACCACCCTTATTGCCTCCACTGATAATCACCCAGCCACCCTGTTTTGGGTGACCAGGCCCCTCCTTGGCAGGAGGAGGCGGTGCCCGGTTGGCAGGGTTCAGCTGAGGACTTCGCTGACCGTCTGGTGGAGAAAATTGATCGGATTCGCTCGGGGCTTAATCCTGACGTGGGCAGTGAGGGGCGGGGGGGGGGGGCTGGAGCACAGTCTTGTCTTGTTAACTGGGATTGGTTTGATCCAGTTGCCCCTGTTGAAGTGGACAGGTTCCTTGCAGCTGTGCAGGCCACCACATGTCCCACCTGGTTAGTGAAAGCTTCTAAGGTGGTGACAAGAGGCTGGGTCGGGGCAATAATAAATGTGTCCTTGCAGGAGGGGGTGTTTCCTGAATCGCTAAAACATGCTTTGGTGTGCCCCCTCCTGAAGAAACCATCCCTTGACCCAGCTGTCCTAACCAACTATAGGCCTGTCTCTAACCTCCCCTTTTTGGGGAAGGTATTGTAGAAGGCGGTGGCACGTCAGCTGCAGGGGGCTCTGGATGAAGTGGATTATCTGGACCCCTTTCAATCACTGATGGATGATCTCTGGCGGGAGAGGGATGTGGTCATTCGACTGTCCTTGCTCTCCTTGACCTTCGATACCGTCAACCACGGTAACCTTCTGGAATGGCTCAAAGGATTGGGGATCCAAGGCACGTGTTGTCCTGGTTTTCCTCATTTCTGGAGGGCCATACCCAGTCGGTGTGGTTGGAGTGAGAAATCCAGTCCTAGGCCCCTCAAATATGGCATGCCGCAGGGCTCGGTGCTCTCTCCTCTCCTATTTAACATCTACATGAAGCCGCTGGGTGAGATCATCTGTTCCCACGGGGTGTGGTACCATCAGTACACAGATGACACTCAGTTGCACATCTCGGCCTGTGGTGATCCCAGTGATGCAGTCAAAGTCCTGTCAGGATGCCTAGAGGCCGTTGGAGTCTGGATGGGGGACAACGGACTTCAGCTGAACCCAAGCAAGACTGAGTGGCTATGGGTCGGGTGTCCGGGGTTATCCGGTGAGTTACCATCTCTGGTCTTGGATGGGGTATCTTTACCCCAGACAGACCCGGTGCGCAACTTGGGGATCCTCCTGGATTCACGGCTGCTGCTGGAAGAACAGGTGGCGGCCGTGGCCAGGAAGGCTTTTGCTCAATTTAGAGTAATCTGCCAGTTGCACCTACTCCTGGACCGGGACTCCTTACTCAGGGTCACTCATGCTCTGGTCACCTCCAGACTAGATTATTGTAATGCACTCTACACGGGGCTGCCCTTGACGACCATTCGGAGGCTACAGCTGGTTCAGCATGCAGCTGCCCAAGTGGTGATGGGGTGTGGACGTTATGCTCGCGCCTCCCCACTACTCCGGGAGCTACACTGGTTACCAGTTTGCCTCCGGGTGCAATTCAAGGTGCTGCTTTTGACCTTTAAAGCCCTATATGGCAGTGGGCCAGGATACCTGAGAGACCGCATCGTCCCAAGAGTCTCTGCCCGTCCAACCAGAGCAGACCGAAGGGGCTCCCTTGTTGTACCTTCAGCTAGACGGGCTCACCCCTCTGGCATGCAAAGGAGGGCCTTCTCCGTGTCCGCACCAGTCCTCTGGAACCTCCTGCCAATAGAATTCAGGTTACAGAATTGTTACCTTTCAGGAAACGTTTGAAGACCTGGCTGGCAGGGCAAGTGTGGGGCCCTAATAGGAATACAGCCCCAGCCTGCAGGCTCGTCCCCAGCTAGAGCCCAATTGCTGCCCCTCTTCTGTGGCTCTGCATTTCCTCCTATACTCCTTTTAGCTCTTTTATTGGGGTGGTGGTAAGAGGGTGGGTAGCTGGGTGGGTGATTTTGGGTTTTAATCTGTTTTATATGTTTTTAATTTTTATACGCCACCCTGAGTTGGGTTCCCCCGAGTCGGTGGGATAAAAATTGAAGAATTAAATTAAATTAAATTAAATTAAAATGGAGGAGGGTATGGAGGTCACTTCAAATTCCAAGATACTGTTATTAAACCAAGTGGGGAGGGGGGATTGAAGAGCAGGACAAGCTCTGATGACCACAACAGACTGAGATGAGGAAATGCTTCTCCCTCCCTCCCCATAGGGTCTCTCTGCACGGAAATATGAATTGGGGGGAGGGAATCCTGTGCCCCCTGCACAAACCAAAGTGGGGTGGACAACAGAAGGGGAAGGGAGACTTTTTCTCCCCTCCCCCTCCCACATGCCTCCTCCCCCCATGCCAGATAGGCCTCTGCTCTGCCTAAGATGAAGGAGAAAGCCATACTTCTTCTTTGCAGGGGGAGCAAGAGGCTAGGCTAGAGCAAAACTTCCTTCCTCAGCACAATTGACCTGACCACACACTTCACCTGCACCGCCACCACTGGTGGGGGGTGCAAATACAATTTTAAAAATCACTAAAATACTTACCCATATATCCTTGACTATAAGTCGTCCCACATATAAGTCGAGGTACCTAATTTGGACCTCTAAAATGAAGAAAATAGATTGACGTGAGCATAAGTCGGGGGTGGGAAATGCAACAGCTGCTATTGAGTTTCAATAATTAAAATATATGAAAATACAGTAAAATCAATCAATCTATTTTCCTGGGTTTCCAGGTCAAAATTAGATTTTGTTGTTCAGTTGCACAGTCGATTCTGACCCTTTGCGACCCTATGGATCATCGTCCTCCAGGCACCTCTGTCCTCCATTTCATTTTTCATTACAAGTTTAATTTATATGCCGCTTTTTTCAGCCCAGCGGGTGACTCAAAGCGGTTCATACAGGTACCTACAGCATAATATCAAAATATACCATACACAATACAATACACAGAATAGAAAAATGATTCAAAAGCAGTACAATATACATATCGAAACATAAGTAAATAGTACAATACAACAACAATTCATAATGCAATACAATTACAGATAAGAAAAAATTAACAAACAAACTAAAATGCCAAAAAATGTACAATTTCATCTTTCACCATTTACAGGACAGATACAAATTATGCAAATCACCGTTTAAATAATGAAAGCACAAAGTTAATTGCACAATACCTTCAGCTCCATAACGTCCACAAAACCCCTTGGCTCAGAACGTCCTCAACGACAGAGCCGTATGACTCAAATGTCATGACGGGCCAGAGAAGAAACACCGCGGGAAACAGTCTCAGCTGGGCTCCCACCTCCCCGACCGGACGGGCCAGGGAAGGGAACCGAAGATGGAGAGGTGGCTCCCAGGGCTTCGGCGGCGGCGGCTAGTCATAGCCCCGTCACAAGAAATAGTCTCAGCTGGGCTCCCACCTCCCCGGACTGGACGGGCCAGGGGAGGGAGCCCAGCTCTGTGCCCACTGCGTCCACGATGCCATCTAGCCATCTCATCTTTGGTCACCCCCTTCTTCTTTTGCCCTCGACCTTTGCTAGCATCAAGGCCTTCTCAAGTGAATCCTCCTTTCTCATTTGATGTCCAAAGTACTTTAAATTAAATCTTTACTATTTGACCTTCCAACGAGCAGACAGGGTTGTACTTCGGCTTATATTCAGGTCATCTTATATTTGAGTATATACGGTACAATTTTTTTCTGATTTAACTTCATAAGTCAAGGCATTATTTCCAGTAGATTTTCATACATAACTCGAAATTTCCGTACCTCGAGGTACCACTGTACATTGTAAGCCACCCTGTGGTGATTACACCATTTGGCAGGGTATGAATATGAATGAATGAATGAATGAATAAGTAAAAACAGTCTTATAGAGTGCATTAGTCTATATGAGCACACAGACTAATTGACTGCCAATTTAGTAGTGGCCCCAGAAATGAAGGTGATAAATAACTGGCCATGATGGTGTTGAGACCCTTGTTCACGGGTTCTACCAAAAGGAGATT
This sequence comes from Bradypodion pumilum, assembly GCA_035047305.1. Classification (NCBI taxonomy): domain Eukaryota; kingdom Metazoa; phylum Chordata; class Lepidosauria; order Squamata; family Chamaeleonidae; genus Bradypodion; species Bradypodion pumilum. Next base: position 471,997,915 of record JAWDJD010000002.1, read on the forward strand.
GACGCCGCATGGACAAGAACGGGGAGATCATGGAATCAGAGACCCACTGTTGGGAAGTGGTTCCTAACTGGGATGGCACCTACTACACCTGGCTCAGCACTGAGATTGACCCTGAGGATCGGGACCAGTACTTGTGCAACATGGAACATGACAGCCAGCTAGAGGACGCTGGCTTGGATGTGAAGCAGCCTGGAAACGAGGAGGACGAAGCTCAGTTGAATAATTTTTATTTGCGGGGAGGGTGGGTTCATTGTATGCCTAGTTGCATGACCAGTTCTGTGGCCAGCCGTACAACAGAGATTTACTTCACAACTTTGAGATTGAAAAGGAGACATTTAAAACTAATCTGAATAATCTATTGTTACTAGTAGCTGTAGGAAGTGGTATGGTTATGTTTGCTTGTCTGTCATTCTGCTTGAGCAGATCCTTCTCTCTTGTGCCCCCTGCATTTGGTGTATATAAACCATGGCTGTAAGTTTTACTCCTTGTCTGAAGAAGTGGACTTGATCTACGAAAGCTAACAGTAAAAATATAGCAGTTAGTCTTTAAAGTGCTACAGCGTTTTGGTTTTACTATTTGTTTTTCCTTTTGTTTTCTGATATGCCTGAACCACAGACTAACAGCTACTATTTTCTTGACTCCAGGTGTAGAAGAACATATTTTACATTATTTACCATGTATTCATGTATCTTATTATGTAATTATGCAATGCTGCAACTTTCATTTCTTTCTATCTTTACTTAGCTTAGTTGAAGCCATCTTAGAAAGCACACTCCACCATTTTCCCTGTAACAGTGGAAAATCACCTCTTGTACTATACCCAAGACCATGGTCTGGGAACCAGGTCTAGAGGTGGGACTCTCTCACGAGAAGAGATGGAAAAGAGATAACAGGACATCTTTGTCCTTTGATCTACGCAAGGAACTATCATTTTGACAAGTCAATTAAGACCTTTCTCAAGGCGCTGCGAAGGAATCTTGAAAAGGTATAAAAATTGGCACTTTTTCGGGATTTGAGACTTTTAAAATCTAGCACAGCTCTTTGGCTCTGACACATCAAAGAGCAATTGACCCGTATGGGGCAGCTATGACCACCACTAATAGTGCTTTTTAGACAGCTTTACTTCTTTGTTTTCTTAGGAAACAAATGTGTTATTTTTATGTTAGATAGATCAGGTTTTTCTTTTCATATTGCATACATTGGAACTTTTCTGTTTTCACCAATAAACTCTTAAAACGGACTTTCTTGTTAAGAGTTCTCAATTAACTCCCAAAGCCAACAGGAGAAGTTGAGTCTAGGGGAGTTTTTACACAATAAACCTTTTTGGGAAGAAGCTTCATATCTGTTCGTTAGGTCTGCCAGCCAGGGAAAAGGAGGAACACTGCTTTTCGCTGTGAAGCCGGCAGAGTTGCTGAAGAACAAAGGTAATACAAGTTTCCCCCACACATCATTCTCGCACCATCAAGGCCAAAAGCTTCCCTATAGCAGGTAAGGGTGCTGTTCACATGGGGAAAGTGGCTTCCTAGTCCCAGGAGATTTTGCACCCTTCTCCTCCTGCGACAGTAATTTGCCATCGCCATTTCCTAGCGAACCCATGAGCCAGAACTCTTCTGGACCAAGCCTTTCTCGGCCAAAGCTTTGAGAAAACCACCCTTACTGGCCATGCCACTAAACAAGGCTTCTGCCTGTGTGGCGGCTCGTGGATCTCCATAGCGGGGAAAGGCCGACAGGTGGAAGATCATAATAACTATTACAAAAAATTCAACATTCAGTTTCCAAAATGGAGGAAATACTCACATATATGATGGAAGAAAAGGGAACAGAATCCTGGCTTGTGTGTGTCTAATCTGTTGTTTATCAGAAAAATAAAAGGAATACTCTGGTCCCTCTAATCTGTTGTTTTATCAGAAAAATAAGAGGAATACTCTGGTTCCCTCTAGAGGGGCAAACTTACCAACAGCCCTTCAAAAGAGAGTAATGGACTCTATTACAACAGTGGTTCCCTACCTAAGGCCAGTGATGGGCACCAGCTGGTTTACGCTGGATCGCCCATACCGGTAGCAAAACCGGCTGGCCATGCCCACCTCCCTGCTCCACACTGCCCTGCCTCACCCACCTCTTCCTCTCCCCGCAGTCCAGGCATGACCAGGAGCCAAGAAGAAGAGGATGAGGAAGAGCCGCCACCAGAGCCAGAGGCAGGGAGGAGGAGGAGCCATGTTGGACTCTCCCAGGCACCCCTATTGCCGCCGAAGCACCATGCTCTCCTCTTGAGGAGTCATCATGGGAGGAGGGGGAAGCAACCTTTACCTAATAACAGAAGATCCCTGAGTGGTATTCAAATTTGCTGTAAGATTTTGGCCCTGTTTAGTTGCAAGTGGTTAATAAAGGGAAAGGTCTCCCATGCTCAAAAGCCAGTGGTATCCAACTCTAGGGTGCAGTGCTCATCTCCATTGACAGCCAAAGAGCCAGTGCTGTCTGTGTTTGCAGACATTTTCATGGTCATGTGGCAGGTATGACTAGATAGGCCATCCAGTCATTCAGTCACATGGCCACCCCCAGCAAGTCACATGCCCACAGATTTGACCACACCCACATATATGGCCACACCCAGTGTGGTAGTAAATTTTTATGCCCATCACTGCCTAAGGCCCATGGGCCAGATCCATCCCACAGCACCATTTCATGTAGTCCCCACCCCCTCCAAGGGCATTCAAGGAGCAAAATGGATGCCCCCTTGAAGTTGTTGGGACTCACTTGGAAAAGTTGGGAACCCTTGTATTACATTCTCGATAGCATGCTCAGCCAATGAATATGTCTTACAGCATGAAAAAAAGAAAAATATGTCACCCATAAAAAGCAAGCATCACCATTATGTCACAATCCCTTGTGGAACAAGATCATTCTTAGTCCTGAGAACAGAAAGGGCAAGTTTCATCACAATCGGGGCTGATAACTTCAGAAATGTGTCCTTCTAAATCAGGGGTTCCTAACCCAAGGCCCACAGACTGGATCTGCCTCATGGCACTATTTTATTTGGGCCCCGACCAACCCTCCAAGGGCATTTGAGAAACAAAATGGCTGCCCCTTTCAAGCTGTTGGGACAAAATGGTTGCTCCCATCATGCCTCGCCCCGGGGCCCATGTTATTGACTCCGGGGGGCTTGAGGCAGGTGAGAGCCACCGTGGCTGTTCCTGCTCTCCAGGTCCCCACTGGTCCAGAAAGCTGAAAAGAGAGGAGCCGCCGCCGCCATCCCGGACGCTCACTGCCTCGCCCCGGGGCCCATGTCATCGGCTCTGGGGGGCTTGAGTCAGGTGGGAGCCGCCGCCTGCCACTGTCAGTTCTGCAAACTTTTCCCAGGGTCCACGCTCTGTTAAGGATGCTGGACTGTGGGTTTATTGTTGGATTATTGCTGGGTATTTGTTATATTGTATTCTTGTTCTTGTGCTTTTTTATTAACACTGTATGGACTGTATTATATTTTGTATTAATGTATATTTATCTATTGTCATTCATTGTATCACTTTTGGTGTACTGTAAACCGCTTTGAGTCGCCTTCGGGCAGAGAAAATGTGGTATACAAAAAGTGGAATGGAAGTGGAATGGAATGAAGGTTGGGCAAAATGGCCATCTGGCCCTTGAAGCTGACTGAGAGAACGTGAACTGGCCCCTGGCTTGGAAAGTTTGGGAACCCATGTTCTAAATTGAAGGAGCGGTTAAGCTCCCAATTCTTAAGCACCCCAAGTTTGCTCTGATATATTCTAATATTAAACCCCAAGATATTGCTTCATATTAATGCGAATAGTTTCCCACGGGAAAAGGCAGGATCGTCTTCGAGGCCTCCTGGGATGTGGCCACAAGAACCTCCGGCAAGAGATCCTTCTATTTTAACCTATATCCTTAGTTGTAGTGAACATTTGATGACACTAGTATTGCTTATGTCATAACCTTTATTCAGCTGTGTATAAATAAACGCGGTTCCCGCCACTCGGGGCCATCTCAACTTTGACCAGCGTCCGTGTGTCATTTCGCTCCTCCTCGCAGTCTGGATCGCTAGAATCCCTACACTAAATTATGTCCAGAGCTTTGCTTACTTGAAAGAAATATGTTTTCATGATTTCATTATTGGTTTTGGTAAGTTATTTCTTTAGATTTCATAATTAACATGCTTACATGTTTTCTGTAACACAAAGCAGAATTTCCCATAGGACTGCATTAAAAAAAACCATTGTAGAGGTTAGAAAAGAGGCAAAAATCCTGTAATTTTTCTGTTCGAAACTCTTTCCAAAGTGGTGAAAACAAAGCGAAAAATTCCAAAGAGCACATTAGAAAGAGTTTGGAAGAGAAAAAACAAGTTTTTGGGTTTTTTAGTGAGCTTTGGAGCTGATTTTTTCCTAGGACATATTCATCAGATTTCTATCAGCACCATCTAGTGGCCATTCCTAGTAACTGCAAGAAAAGTCCCCGCCTAACAACTGATGATGGGGGTATTTACTACTTCTTAGTTGTGGAACAAGTTTCTGCTGGAGCCAAATAGTAACGACATTGGTCAAAAATGGAGCGGAAATACTCCAAACACCCTCCCACAGCCCTGAGAAGCATCATAACACCCTAAAAAACTTTAACTAATAAACCAAGCCAGAGATAGGATCAGCTTTAAAGCAACCTCAGCCAAGAAAATAAACTTTTTATTGTGGAAGCAGCAGCCTATTGTAGCAAAGGCTTAGCAACACTCTCTTCTCCCCCCCTTGAAAATAATCACTCGTTTGATAAAACAGTTCTTCATTTATTTATTTTTATCTTAACCTATAAAACCAAGGGTTAACCGTTGGAACTTGCTATAGGTTGCTATGCCTTGCCCTACTTGCCTGCACTCACCCTTCATGCACATGGCCGATCTGGGTCCGCAAGTCAACAAAGGATTGAGAAAACAGGCAGTGGGGCAACAGCCCCACAAACGCAAAAAAGGGAAACAACTTCATTTCCCAACATTCCTTGCGCCGCGCTGCGCCAGAGCCAATCAGGCTGAGAGGCTCTCGCACGGCGCGGCACAAGGAACGTTCCGAAACGAGCCACAGCCAATCAAAAGAAAACCGTTTTTAAAAAACGCAGCACAAACACAAAGCACAAACCCATAACTACAAGCCCCAGCGTCCTGTGCGCCATGAGCGCGCAGAACGCTGAGGAAGCCGGCGCGCAAAAAAAAAAACCACCGGGAGAGCAAGTCCGCCAAGCTGCGGGAACCAAAGCCCCCCTCCCCAACGGCGCCTGAAGCTCCTGATCGGAGTTTACCCTTTAATATCACTGGGTGGGTGTGTGCTTCCCCTCTCTACTGGCTCCCCTGGGGTTGGGAGGGTTGGGGGGACAAAAGGAGTCTGTCTCTCCAACCTTCCTGACCCCAGGGGACCTGGCAGAGAGGGGATTCCCCTCCACACACACACACACACCATATTAAAGAGAAGAAACCAAGCGGTTACTTCTCTTTAAAAACGGAGTTTTTTTGGGGGGAATCCCCCTCTCCGATGGCTTCCTTGGGTTTGGGAGGGTTGGGGAGACAAACCCCTTTTGTCCACCTAACCCTCCCAAACCCAAGGAAGCCAGCGGAGAGGGGGATCACAACCCCCCCTCACTGATACTAAAGGGGAAACCACAATTATGATTTCCCTTTTAATATCAGAGGGTGGTCTGGATTCGATCCCCTCTCCTGGGTCCCATGAGTCTGGAAGGTTTGGGGGGACAAAAGGGGTCAATACACAGTTTAAAAACATTTATTGTGAAAAACATGTACTTTCACATTTTTAAAATTATTACCTACGGTACAACAATAAAAAAACATACTAAAAATTATTGGGTTAAATAAAAAAATTTGAAAAAGTATATCATCCTTTGTTCTTTTTTTATCCACAAAACCAAAACACCAAACAAAACTCATCACAGTTTATAACAGGCCGCCAAAAAAAATTTGTATAAATAAAAATTTCAATTATAGACTAACCTCTTATTTACAAACATTCCAACACCATTTAAAACAGCCCAGCAACACCGGGCAACCTCTGCTAGTCTTAACCTATAAAACCAAGTGTTCACCGTTGGAATTGGCTATACGTTGCTGTGCGTTGCCCTACTGACCCGCACCCTCCCTTCGAGAGCACGGCCGAATTGCCTATGCAGGTCAACGAAGGATTTAAAAATCCGGCACGGGGGCCTCAGCCCCACTAACGGCAAGAAACGTAAAGAACATCACTTCCCGAAAGTCCTTGCGCCGCGCCGCGCCAGAGCCAATCAGGCTGAGAGGCTCTCGCACGGAGCAGCGTTCGAACATGCGCCGCAGCCAATCAAAAGAAAAGGAATTTAAAAAAACGCAGCACAAACACAAAGCACCAACACATTACTACAAGCCCCAGCGTCCTGCGCGCAATGTGCGAGCAGAACGATGAGGCAGCCGGCGCGCAAAAACAAAACTAAAAAAAGCCGCCTCCGCAACCATTCAACCCCACGGGCGAGCCAGCATGGCCCGTGGGGAAAAAAAATAAAAAAGAAACCGCCGCCGCTACTCTTCCGTTCGAAGGGCCGGCGCACGAAAAATAAAAGTTAAAAATAATCCCACTGCCGCAGCCATTCTTCCCCATGAACGAGCCAGCATGGCCCGTGGGGGAACCCCCCCCCCAACGCCACCATGGCCCTTCTGATCGAAGGGCCAGCCGGCGGCCCAAAAAGACGAGAAACAAACAAAAAAACCCACCCCCGGCCACCGCTGCCCTTCTCTTCGAAGGGCCAGCCAGAGCACCAAAAATTAAAGCAAACAACCCACCCCCCCACCCCCCGCAACTGCCCTTCTTTCCCACCGGGCAAGCCAGTATGGCCCGCGGGGAAAAAGAATAAACACCCCACTGCCTCTCCCTTCCTTCCCATGGGCCAGCAAGTATGGCCCGTGGGAAAGAAATAACCACCACCCAGCAAATGCCCTTCCTTCCAATGGGCCATGAAGCATGGCCCGTGGGAAAGAAAACCTCCCCGCAAATGCCTATCCTTCCCACGGGCCATCCAGCATGGCCCATGGGGAAAAAAAGCCTCCCCGCAATTGGCCTTCCTTCCCACGGGCCATCCAGCATGGCCTGCGAGAAAAAAAGCCACCCCCCCACACACACACACACACACACTAGAAAAAACACACAAAATCACAAACAAACAGCCAAATATGAACAAGATAAACACACACATACACCCCCAAAAAAGAATCCACCCCCAACCCCCCCCCAAAAAACCCCACATTACTTACAAAAAGACGTCTTCCTTCTATGAGAACCGGAACACAAATGAGAAAGAGGAAACTTACCGGAAGCAACACCAAGAGGACAGAAGGTACCAAATGCAATGAGAAGCTCAAAAGCTCACCACCACCACCCAGTGGCCAAAACAGAAACAACATTCTAAAATATTTAAAAAAAATAATAATTCTAAATTTAATCACATAAATTATACAAACATTCAAAAAAAACCACACTAATCTCAAAAATTACCAAAATAAAACCACTTTTCACTATGAAAAACCAAAACAAAAAAAATTAAAAGAACATTTTAAAAAACAAAATAAAATTTAAAACTAAATATTACATTAAATTAAATTAAATTAAATTTACATTTTTTTTACATAAACATAAAAAACAAGTTCAAAAACAAAATTACTCAAAGCCACAAAATCAAAAAAACTTACACCACCATTTAAAACAGCGCATCACCATTGCTTCGACAAATAAACGAAAGCCTTTAGTATCCAACACAATTTTAAAAAGCCCGGCAACGCCGGGCAAACTATGCTAGTTTAGAATAAAAAGGATAGATAAAGCATAGATTTTCAGAAGGATTTAGAGGTTTATGATCAAAAACAGAATCTCGTCAACACTAATCAAAAATATCAGAGACAAGCCCGCAAGCTCCTTCTCCCAAACATAATCTCTAAGTAATCATTATTACTAGTTTCTGCAACCCTTCAGTAGTCTTACCGTTCCAAGGTGACATCTTGAGATCCTAAAGTGAATGTACTCCAAATCTCTTCTGGCACTAGGTTAAAATCAGACTAGTGCATATAATTATTATTTTATTATTATTTTTCACGCTTATATACCACCCACTCAGGTGCAACCCAACTCAGGGCGGTTAACCTCATTAGCATTAGCCAATCCAATGGTGTCTTAACACAAAACAAATGCATGTTCCCATATCATTCTAACAGTCTTCCCCCAACTAATTGTTTACAGTTACCAAGCATCCTTACACCTCATGATAATATAGAAACCATCTTGTCATGGCCTCATGTAGGCCTGATATGGCTCTTCTTCCAGGACATCCTAACATCTGCTGATAACACACACCATAACAGCTACTAGTGTCAGGATTCCATGCTAGAAGAACACATTTTATCACGTTATTAATCATTATTTTAAGTAGCTTATTATGTTAGGATGCTATATTTTAAATTTCGTTTCATTCTAAGCATGGACACTTAGCCTAAGCGAATCCATTTTGGGAAGAATATTCAACCATCTTCTAGAACAGGTCATGCCTACCTATTGTTCAGTTGTCCAAGGTCAGTCTCTTAGGAAAAGACCTTGATCATGTACTTTCTCAGAGACTTAGATGGAACAAGTTGATAACACACCATCTGGTTTTTTGATCTAAGATCTTGACCTATCACTTTGGCAAGACAATTAGCAAGTGTTATCTGCCTTTTCCCACCTAAAAAGGTATAAAACACAGTGATTTTAATCAAAAGGGGCTCTCTCTACCTAGAAACGCACACCTCCATGCATTTGGTAGCCCCAATCTGAACCGACCAAAACCCATCACATATGGGGAGCATCCTGCACCACATTTAGATTAGCTAGGATAAGGTACGGCTACTTTATAAGAACAGCCTTGCTGGAACAGGCCACAGCCCATCCAGTCCAGCATTCTGTCTCACACAGTGGCTCACCATTTCCTTCAGGGTATTCCCAAGGAGATGCCTTCACCTGCTTAGGATTCCCTGGAAATGGCATTGAGAGATATCCTGCCTACTTATGCTATTTTTCTTTAATTTCCTTAATTTCTGTTCTATCGCATTAAGTGCTTTATTCTGTTACTTGCTTAAAAACAATAAAATGACTTTCGAGTCAAATTAGCCTGTTTTACTCTTTAAACTAATTGAGGGGAGAGTAGGATAGGGGAGAATTTGCAAGACAATAGAGCCTTTGGTGAAAGAGAGATAAAACATTCCCTGCAAAGTGAGGGGGAGTTACCAGCAGCTCAGAAAGACAAGCCGAATTGCTTCGTTCCAGCCAAGAAGCGACAAAGTTATCTGAAGGAGAAGGTAAACGGGGCATCTTCCCTCACACCACACTCACTTTTCCAAGGCCACAGAATACTCCCCAAAGTTTTAGAGATAAGGGTGTCATCCGTTCCTGTGGGAATTGGCATAAATTGTCTCATGGGTCTTTGCAGCCAGAATTAAGACCTGCGACATTTCGGTGCCGAAGGTCAATGGGCAAGCTGTGAAGTTGTTAACAACTGGAACCATACTTGAGAGCATAACACTTTCTAACAAAATAAAATCTATTTTCATAGCATAAAATACAGTATTACGATTCCATGACATGAAGTCACTGAGGAAAAGTGAAGAATATTTGCAATTTAAAGCTCTTTCCATGAGGCATTTAAATGACTTCTTGACTGTACGGGAAGTGCAATAAACTTTGAGGTTTGCCGTTTGAATTACAATCATTCTGCATTGAGGCATTGAAATGGCTTCTCCCCTCACATAATTCCTTCATGAGTAATAGAATGTCTTTCCAGACCTAAGCTCGTCCAAGACTCAATGCATTGAAAAAGCATTTTGTCTATCCGTGTACTGAAATGTATAGCAAAAGTACACATGTTGACAGAAGAATCTTCAACACTTTAAAAGCTTCCACACATTTTAAAGATTCCCCACTGACCTAATTCTTTTAAAGTTTATTAGATGTATAGTCAGTCAAAAGCACATCCAGGTGTTCAAAAGCCTTCCCACCTGTGTATCCTGTGATGTGAAGCAAAGCTTACCAATTGACTGAAACATTTTCCACACTCCAGCCATTTAAAACGTTATTCTCCTATGATGGTCCAATGTTTAGTAAGTCTTCCTCTCACTTAAGCCTTTTCAAAAGCTTTCTCACATGTGTGTATCCTGTGATGTCTATTCAGGTAAGCTGTACAGCTGAAGCTTTTTCCACATTCCAGGCATTCAAAAGGTTTCTCTCCTGTGTGGATCCTGTGATGTTTAGCAAGCCAACCACTGTCACTGAAACTTTTTCCACAATTCAGGCACTTAAAAGGCTTCTCTCCTGTGTGGGTCCTGTGATGTGAAGCAAGGTGTGAATTGTGAATGAAGCACTTTCCACACTCCATGCATTTAAAAGGCTTCTCTCCTGTGTGAATCTTGTGGTGTTTAGCAAGGCTACCACTTTGGCTGAAACTTTTCCCACACTCCTGACATTTAAAAGGCTTCTCTCCTGTGTGGGTCCTGTGATGTGAAGCAAGGTGTGTATTGTGAATGAAGCACTTTCCACACTCCTGACATTTAAAAGGCTTCTCTCCTGTGTGGGTCCTATGATGTGAAGCAAGGTTTGTGCTTTTATTGAAGCTTTTCCCACACTCTAGGCATTTAAAAGGCTTCTCTCCCGTGTGGATTTTATGATGGGAAGCAAGGTGTGCACTTTGACTGAAGCTTTTTCCACACTGCAGACATTTAAAAAGTTTCTCTCCTGTGTGGGTCCTGTGATGTATAGCAAGGTAACTACTCATACTGAAACTTTTACCACACTGCAGACATTCAAAAGGCTTCTGTCCTGTGTGGATCCTGTGATGTTTAGCAAGGCTGCCACTTTGACTGAAGCTTTTCCCACACTCTAGGCATTTAAAAGGCTTCTCTCCTGTGTGGGTGATGTGATGTGAAGCAAGGTGTGCCCTTTGACTGAAGCTTTTTCCACATTCCAGGCATTTAAAAGGCTTCTCTCCTGTGTGAGTCCTGTGATGTTTAGGAAGGTGTGTACTTTGACTGAAGCATTTCCCACACTCCAGGCATTTAAAAGGCTTCTCTCCTGTGTGGATCCTGCGATGTTTAGCAAGGCTACCACTCTCACTGAAACTTTTTCCACACTCCAGGCATTTAAAAGGCTTCTCTGCTGTGTGGATCCTGTGATGTGAAGCAAGGTGTGTACTGTGAATGAAGCTCTTTCCACACTCCAGGCATTTAAAAGGCTTCTCTCCTGTGTGGATCCTGAGATGTTTAGCAAGGCTACCACTCTCACTGAAACATTTCCCACATTCCACACATTTAAAAGGCTTCTCTCCTGTGTGGGTCCTATGATGTGAAGCAAGGTTACCACTGTGACTGAAGCTTTTTCCACACTCCAAACATTTAAAAGGCTTCTCTCCTGTGTGGGTCCTGTGATGTGAAGCAAGGTGTGCACTATGGCTGAAGCTTTTCCCACACTCTAGGCATTTAAAAGGCTTCTCTCCTGTGTGGGTGATGTGATGAGAAGAAAGGTGTGCCCTTTGACTGAAGCTTTTCCCACACTCCACACATTTAAAAGGCTTATCTCTTGTATGGGTCCTGTGATGTAAATCAAATTGTGCTTTTTTACTGAAACTTTTTCCACATTCCAGGCATTTAAAAGGGTTCTGACTTGCAATGATCTTGTCGAGTGTAGGTGGACTTCCACCTTCACTGAAGCCTTTTCCATATTTCAGGCCTTTGAACTGTTTCCCCCCTGAATATGTTCTTTCACAAATAGTATTATATCCTCCTAGTTGAAAAGTTGCATTGTATTCCATATCAGCAGTTGTGTGGAAAAAAGCAGATTAATTGCCTAGTTTGAGAAGGAAACTCCTGAAAATTTAAATAATGTTAAAATATAATGAAGAAGCGATTCTGGAGAGTATCTAGAGATTCATTTGTAAAAATACTGCCCTCAACTCTTCGGTTGGTCCTGATAACCTCTGAATTTCCACTGTTATTCCTTTCTTTTGTGTTCCCACTGTGCCTGGGGAAGTAAGAAAGATTATTTGAAAATGTGCAAAGAAGCTACAGAAGACTCAGTAACACAAAACCCTTTGTTACTTATGCTGTACGATATCTTGGCAGCCACTGCCCCAAAACCCCACGCCCCGCCTACTTGGTGGTCCTGGGTGGGCTGGCCCAGGGGACGGCGTCGGCCGCAACAGTTCTTTTATGGCCACAGAAAGCCGGCACAGGTGCCCCCGTTCTCCCCAGCCATCGGGACTGGGGGAAAGGGCCCACACCTGCCCCGCCAGCCAGGTTTTAAGACCTTTCCTAAAGGGCAGCAACTCCGTCTGCAACCGTAGTTCTACTGGCAGGAGGTTCCAAAGGGCCGGTTCGGACACGGAGAAGGCTCTTTTTCTTGTACCAGTGAGCAGGCCCCTCTGGTTGCCATCCTGTCTTTTGAATGTTGCTGTTTGTAAAGACAGTGGTAACTCGCTTAAAGAACATAATGCGTTCCATGGGATTGCTCTTTAAGCGAGTTTGCTCTTTAAGTGAAACACCATTGTAAATGACCAATTGTGACTTCTGGGAGAGGGGAGATTGTGAACCCTGATTTAGTTGTTAAGCGAGTTTTTGGTTCGTTTTAGTTGTTAAGCAAGGCAATCATTCAGAGAAAATCCTGCTCTTTAAGCAAATTAGTCTATAAGTTAGGCGCTCTTTATGTGAGGTTTTACTGTACCTTAGTGTTGTTAAAATCAACCTTTTTAAAAATCCAAGAAGGGGAGTTGGTTTGTTTTTAAATTCTAGACACTACCAAGATTAGGCCAAAGCACTGTTTATTAGCTAACCCTAGGGACAGGGGAAGGTGTAATTTATTAAAACAGAGATGGGATTGAGGTACTGTCTTGTGTTTAGAAAGATCCAGACTAGACTTTGTAGGTAAAATCATCCTGGCTGGTACAATCCCAGATTTTAAAATTTTCTTAGGAAAAAGGATCTGGCAATCGATTACATGTCCTAGAAAGTATTACTTAAAAGAAAGCTAGTGGAAATGATAGTAGTCTAGTTGAGATAGTTAAAGCCCTAAAAGAAGATGCAATTAAAGTGTTTCCAGATTTGGAAAATGCAGCAGTGGCTGCAGAATTGGGAAAGGAATTGTTCCAATTCCGAAGAAGGGCAATGCCAAAGAATGTTCAAATAATTGTACAATTGCACTCATCTCACATACTAGCAAGGTCATGCTCAAGATCTTACAAGCTAGGCTTCAGCAGTAGGTGGATTGAGAACTTACAGAAGTACGAGCTGGTTTCTGAAGAGACAGGAGAACTAGAGACAAAATTGCCAACATTCGCTGGAACATAGAAAAAACAAGGGAGTACCAGAAAAAGATCTACTTCTGTTTAATTGACAGAAGTAGTGTCTAAGGCTTTGATTGTGTAGATCACAATAAACTGTGGCAAGTCCTTAAATAGATGGGAATACCAGACCAACTCACCTGTCTTCTGAGAAAGAAGTGACAGTTAAGACAGGATACGGAACAACTGGTTGGTTTAGAATAGTAAAAGGAGTATGACAAGACTGTATATTATCACCCTGCTTCTTTAACTTATATGCAGAGTACATCGTGCATAACATAGGGCTGGAAGAAGCACAAGCTGGAATTAAAATTGCTGGGAGAAATATCAACAACCTGAGATAGGAAACTACTATCTGATACTACTCTAATGGCAGAAAGTGAGGAAGACCTAAACCTGGTGGGCTGTACTTAGTCGGTGTGGTTGGAGAGTGAGAAATCCAGCCCGAGGCCCCTCAAATATGGGGTGCCGCAGGGCTCTGTGCTCTGTCCTCTCCTATTTAACATCTACATGAAGCCGCTGGGTGTGATCATCTGTTCCCATGGGGTGCGGTACCATCAGTACGCGGATGACACTCAGTTGTACATCTCGGCCCGTGGTGATCCCAGTGATGCGGTCAAAGTCCTGTCGGGATGCCTAGAGGCCGCTGGGGGACAACGGGCTTCAGCTGAACCATAGCAAAACTGAGTGGCTATGGGTCAGGGGTCCGGGGTTATCCAGTGAGTTACCATCTCTGGTCTTGGAAGTGGCAGCTTTGCCCCAGACAGACCCAGTGCGCAACTTGGGTGTCCTCCTGGACTCGCAGCTGCTGCTGGAAGAACAGGTGGTGGCTGTGGCCAGGAGGGCTTTTGCTCAACTTAGACACACAGACACACACACACCCCAAAAAAGGAAAAAGAGGGGGGGACTGGGTAGGTACCTACCTTGCTCTCGGAGCGTCGCTCCCAGCAGAGGCAGGAGACCCCGGCGCAGCAGCCCCAGCCTCCTGAAGCAGCCCACCTGGCCGGAGGAGGATCAGGCGTCGGTTGCACCTAGGCCTCAACCACCACCGCCGCTTCGCCCGTTGTTCCGGAGACAACGAGGAGTCCCAGAGCAGCCAGGCGCTACTGGCAGGTCAGCCCCTCACTGTCTGGGCGCGCTTTCACTGGCAGTGCTGCTGGAAGGTGGCCAGGGCGGGGAGCTGGTGGCCTCCCCCTCCCAAAAGCACCAGCAATGCTTCCCATGCGCCTCGCCCAGGACCGAAGGCGCACAGGAAGTGCAGAGGTGAAAGTGCGACTTCAGCCCTGGCTGGGCGAGGCACATGGAAAGCATTGCCAGTGCTGCTGGGAGGGGGAGGCCACCAGCCCACCTCCCCGAAATGTCACCAGCAATGCTTCCAATGCGCCTCACCCAGCCAGGGCTGAAGGCACTTTTACCTCCGTACCTTTCGCACACCTTCGGCCCTGGGCAAGCGAATGGGAAGCGTTGCCGGCCCTGCTAGGGGAAACCCGCCAGCCCACCTTCCAGAAGCGCCGACAGCAGCTGCTCTTGTTCCTCTTCTTCCTGGCTCTTGGTGGGCGTAGTGTGGCAGGGAGGTGGTGTGGTTAGCCAGTTTTGCTACCGGTCCATTTGGACCAGGGCAGACCCGCTGCAGAACACCACTGTGTGCGACTGAACAAAAAATGTGTAGAGGACCACATTAATGGCCTTTTAGGCTTCCTAAATAGTTCACTTTTTGAATAAGTACTAGCAGTTTTTGAATAAGTACTAGCAGTTTTTGCCTGGCAAGCCGGGCATTTTTATTGTGTGTGTTGGTGGTTAGGGGTGGCTTTGGTGTGTGCGCACCCACATACACAAACTGGGCAGGTTTGAAATGTACAGCCCAGTAGGTGTGTGTGTCTGTGAGTGTGTGTGTGTGTGTGTGTGAGTGTGAGAGAGAGGCTGCAGTTGAGGAGGCTGCTTCCGGGTGAGTACCTCCGGGAGGCGAAGGCAGGGAACGGAGACTCGTTCGCTGCCTTTGCTTCCCGGGGAAATGGTTCACTTTCCTTGGTGGGAGAGTGCCTTCGCCCCCCCCCCCCGCCCCCCGTGGAAAGCAAAACACTTCCTCGGGAATTAAAGGCTGCAAATGGAGCTCCGTTCGCTGCCTTTACTTCCTGAGGAAGTGTTTCGCTGTCAACGGGGGGCGTGGGGTGAAAGCACTGGTGCCTTCGAGCCCCTCCCACCGAAGAAAATGAACCAATTCCTCGGGAAGTAAAGGCAGCGAACGGAGCTCCGTTTGCTGCCTTTGCTTTCTGGGGAATTGGTTTGCTTTCCTCGGTGGGAGGGGGACGAAGGCAACAGTGCCTTTGCCCCCCATTGAAAGCGAAACACTTCCTCGGAAAGTAAAGGCAGCAAACGGAGCTCCATTTGCTGCCTTTGCTTCCCGGGGAAATTGTTCGCTTTCCTCGGTTGGAGGGTGGCGAAGGCACCAGTGCCTTCACCCCCTGCGGAAAGCGACGGCTTCCCTCCAGGAGGCGAAGGCAGCAAATGGAGCCCTGTTCTCGGCCTTCGTCTCCCTGAGGGAAGCGGCAGGCGTGCAGGGAAAAGATGGTCTCCCTTTCTTCTCCCCGCTAGGAAGTGGTTGGTTAGCCGGCGCGTCGGCGGTTTTTTAAACGCGTGCGTCGGCTTCCCAGCGCTCTGCACTAGCGCCCTTCAGCCTGACTGGCTGAGGGGTGGCGCGGCGTGGAGGACACTGGTCCTTGTAGGGTTTTTAGGTGCGGTTTGTGGGGCGGTTGCCCCACTCTCGACGACCGGATCCTTGCGGCGACCCTCGGATGGTCAAAAGGTAAGTGTGGCCGGCTCTGTTCGGGATGGTTGGGCTGCGTGTGGCCGCTATTGCCGGACACGCACCACGCAAGGCTCTTCTTATGGTAT
Organism: Bradypodion pumilum; assembly: GCA_035047305.1. NCBI lineage: Eukaryota > Metazoa > Chordata > Lepidosauria > Squamata > Chamaeleonidae > Bradypodion > Bradypodion pumilum. The sequence goes on from JAWDJD010000002.1 coordinate 472,014,178, forward strand.
AATTATATGTCATGCTTAGGCGGGCATTTGGAGGGGAAGTTTTGAACCACTGGCTTAGTTGTCCCCTTTTTAAAGTAAATGAGTTGTCCCCTTTTAAAGATCTCCAACCCATTATAGTATTAGTTAGTTAAGTGTGTGTGTGTGGGGGGGGGGGGGCAGACTTGAAAGGATGCTTACCAGATCTCCTCAGGGAAGAGTAGCTGCCAAGAGAGGATGAAAACGTGCCCCTTCCTTGTGTGTTCAGGATTGTAATGCTGTTCGTTTTGCCCTAACCTGGAAGAATAAGCCACCAACACGGTGTCATGGTAGAGTCTACCATGGGCTCACAGGTAAAGGTTTCCCTTGCTCGAAAGCCAGTCATATCCAACTCTAGGGTTCAGTGCTCATCTCTGTTTCAAAGCCGAAGAGCCAACACTGTCTACTTCTGCAGACGTTTCCGTGGTCATGTGGCAGGCATGACTAGACACCGGAGCGCACGGAAAGCTGTTACCTTCCCACAGAAGTAGTCCCTATTTATCTACTTACAATTTCTTGTTTTCCGATAGCTAGGTTGGCAGGAGATGGGAGTTCATTCCGTCCTGCAGTACTAAGGAATCGAATCGCTGACCTTCCGCCTCCTAGTCAGCGTCTTAGCCACTTGAGCCACTGCAGGCTAAACTGCTCACAAGTTACACCAAATGTAATTAAAAGTCAATATGTTAGGCTTTGTTATCGCTCTTTGCTGGACTCTAACACCCTGTTGCTGGGCAGAATACATGAAGGATACAGGGAGGTATCTGATTGGCTCATGTAAAGCAGGTAAGGCAAGAGGGGGATGGCCAGGTATAAAAAGGCAGAGAGAGAGGGTGTTTCAAGAAGAGAGAAAAAATAAAGAGACACTAGCTGTGATAAACTTAAGGGGAGAGAAGCCAGAGAAAGGAAATTGAGAGAAAGTCAGGGAGAGAACTGGCTTAAAGAAAGTCTTCTGAGAGGAACTTTCGGAAAGGAATTTTGAAGGTGATTCAGTTTAGAATTTTGAAGGAGAATTTCTGAGTAGCTTCAGAAATAGAAATTCAGCGATATTCAAAAGAACTTAAAAGAAACTTTCTGAGGTAAATTCTCAGAGTGAAGCTGAGTAAAACATTCTGAGGTAAATCTAAAGCGACTGAGAAGAGAATCAGAAGAATAAAGAATACATTTGCTCTTTCAGAAGATGTAGAATAAGTTAGAAACTTAAGTACAGTGGACCCTCGATTAACGACGCGTTCGAATAACATCATTTCTGCTTAACGACATGTCATCACTCGCCACATGACTATCCGCACAATGATGAAAAACCGTTGTTGTGCGGATTAACGACTTTTTGACGTTGTGCGGATGACAGCTTTTTGCCACTAGATGGCGCAGCTGCCATTGAAAACAGCACAACGTTTCCCCTATAGCATGCTACTTGGGGAACCAAGTAGCGTCCTTATCCGAGGGTCTACTATATTGATTTTTCCTGAATCTTTTTTGAATAGAGATGTATATAGTATTTTCCGGCGTATAAGACGACTTTTTAACCCCGAAAAATCTGTGCCAAAGTTGGGGTCGTCTTATACGCCGGGTACTCCGGAGCAAGGGGCTGCCCGGCGGGGAAAACTATCCACTGTCGCCGCCGCGAGGCCTCCGGAACAAGGGGCCACCCAAATACCACCACCCCCAGCCTTGCGGCGGCGGCGATAAATGGCTTTCCCCGCCGGTCAACTGCTGCTCCTCCCCCTCACCCACCCCGGCTGGGGGTGGTGGTGTGGAAGAGGAGCAGCAGCTGACCGGCGGGGAAAGCCAGCCACCACAAGGCCTCCAGAGCAAGGGGCTGCCTGGATACCACCACCCTCAGCCTCGCGGTGGCTGGCTTTCCCCCCCACCGGTCAGCTATTGCTCCTCCTCCTCACCCCCCCCCCGGCTGGGGTGGTGGTATCCGGGCGGCCCCTTGCTCTGGAGGCCTCGCCGCCGCAGCTGGCTTTCCCCACCAGTCAGCTGATGCTCCTCTTCCTCTGCACCACCACCCCCAGCCGGGGAGTGAGGAGGAGGAGGAGCTGACCGGCGGGAAAAGCCAGCCGCCGCGGCGAAGCTGAGTGTAGTGGTATCCGGGCGGCTCCTTGCTCCTCCTCCTCCGCACCACCACCCCCAGCCTTGCAGCGGTGGATGGCTTTCCCCGCCGGTCAGCTGCTGCTCCTCCTCCGCACCACCACCCCCAGCCGGTAAAGGGAGCCATCCCCGGCCCGGGAAACTCTGAAGACGCCGCCGTTGGAAGAGGTGTAGTCTTATACAGCGAGTATATTGCAAACTCTACATTTTAACTAAAATTGCACTTCTATTGAGAAAACCAGTAGGTGGCAGCAGCAGCAGCTTATGGCCAAGGAAGAAAGAGCAGGGGGAAAGCGTGCGACTGAACAACAAAATTACTGAAGAGCAAGGCAGGCAGCTCTGTAGCAGCCAGCGCTGTCTGCTTTTGCAGACGTTTCTGTGGTTATGTGGCAGGCATGCCTAGACACCGCAAACTCTAGGACCCTTTCTCTCCCTGAGGTCACCCCTGCTCTGCCCTACCCTTCACTCCATCCCACCCCCTACATTGAGTTGGACTCACCTTCAAACCCCACACGGAGGATGCCTTGGAAGAAAGCTCTAAAAAGTCTGGAACAGAAAAAATTGTAGAAAGCTATGAGTATTCCTTCAAACCTACGCCAGTTGAGAAAATATAAATCTCTTGCCGGTATTACTCCACCTAAGATCAGGAGAAGTAGTAGCAGATGCTGAGAGAACTAAGCAAGAAAATGACCCTTGACACCCTCTGATTGGAGCTCAGCCTCAGGTTCACCATGTTCAGATCCAGGAAGAACTTCATGGAAAGAACAAACATTCTTGAAGGTAGACAGGAGCAAAACCAAATAAGAAAATGAAGGAAGGAGTTCACTGAGCAAGGATCATGATTAAACGTGGATATTTTAACTATTGTTGTTTTATTGTTTTTATTGTAATTTTTATTATGTTGTTAGCTGCCCTGAGTGGTGTACCCACCAGGAGGGCGGGATATAAATGCGCAGAAATAAATAAATAAAATATAGCTGAGGATCTCAATCTCCCCCACATCACCTGGAGGACCCTGAATAGGCGTAGGGCTGGAGTCCCTAAATGCAAGACCAACATGCTCATATGGGGACTGCTGGTGGACAACAACACACAGTGTAAATGTGGCGGTACAGAATCCAGCTCATTTACTGGTCTGCTGAATGCTGCTAGAGGCACGTGCCAATGAGGACTTGGCTTTGGGCAACAACAAAGCCAAGAAAGTGGCTTCATTTTGGCAGTCCATGGTTTTATCAGGACACAAAAGACAAATATCTCCCTAGAGAGGGGGGATATACATACTACTGCTGCTACTACTGCTGCTGCTGCTGCTGCTGCTGCAACTGCTGCTGCTGCCAACCTAGCAGTTCAAAAGCAAGAAATTGCAAATAGATAAATAGGTACCACTTCGGTGGGAAAGTAAACAGTGTTCCGCACACTCTGGCGTCTAGTCATGGAAACACCTGCAAATGCAGACAGCACTGACTCTTTGGCAGTAAAGAGAGATTAGCACTGAACCCTAGAGTCGGATAAGACTGGCTTTTGAGCAAGGGCAACCTTTACCTAATACAGTAGACCCTCACAAAATGACGTTGCTTGGTTCTCCAAGTAGCGTCGCTATAGGGGAAACGTCGTTGTGCGGTTTTCAATGGCATCTGCGCCATCTAGCGGCAAAAAACTGTCATTATCCACACAACGACGTTAAAAAGACATTGTTAATCCGCAAGAGTTTTCTTCGTTGTGCGGATAGTCACATGGTGAGTGACGACGCATCGGTAAGCGGAAATGACGCTATTCAAACACGTTGTTAATTGAGGGTCCACTGTAACAGAAGATCTCTAATTTGCTGTGAAGTTTGGGCCTGTTTAGTTTCAAGCGGTTAGTAAAGGTAAAGGTCATCCTTGCTCAAAAGCCAGTCTTATCTGACTCTAGGGTGCAGCAGTGATCATCTCCATTTACAGCCAAAGAGCCAGTGCTGTCTGTGTTTGTAGACGTTTTCATGGTCATGTGGCAGGCATGACTAGATCGACTACCCAGTCACATGGTTATGCCACAGAGTAGGCCACGCCCACAAAGTAGGCCACACCCACAGTGTGATAGTAAATTTTTTTTGAGCCAACCACTGTTCCTCCCCCCACCCCCGGCTGAAGAAGCATGTGTCCTGCACTCTGGGATGATCGAATATTTGAAGAATGTTATCATATCCCTTGGGACTGCGGTGGCTCAAGTGGTTAAGATGCTGAACTTGAAGACTGGATGTTCGATTCCAGAGTACTGCATGATGGAGTGAGCTCCCATCTCTGTCCCAGCTCCTGCCAACTTAGCAGTTTGAAGGCAAGACACTGCAAGTAGAGACCACTTTTCGGTGTGAAGGTAAATAGCGTTCTGTACACTCCGGTGTCTAGTCATGCCTGACACACAGGGCTGCCATCAGGGGGGGGGTACAACCATGACCAGAGCTGGCAGGGCCCCCCGCGGTGGGCAGCCCATTTTAAAAAACTTTTTAAAACTTTTGATTTTATTTTAAATTTCAGTGCACGGCGCCACTGCGCATGCCCCGCCAGAGGGCCCCCTGCCTCGACCTGGATCCGGGGTCAAGGCTTGCTTGCCTTCAGGCTGGCGAGTCCAATCCGGAACACCCCGTCAGTGAGACAGGAAGAAGCCCGACGCTCAACGCCCACCCATTCCCCTGCCGGCAAGGGAGGGCGGAAGTGACTGCTTCTTCTCGCCTGCCTTCAGCTCACGAGGAGGGCCGGGCCCCGGGGCTGAGCACAGCAGCGGGAAGCCGGGGGCGCGCGCCGGCTGCCACCACCACTACCTGGACCAGGCGAGCGCTTCCGTGCATGCGCTGCCGGCCATCGTGGCCTCCGCCTTCCCTGCCGCTGCCATAATGCCAGGCAAAATGCCCGATGACTGCCAGGTAAGCCTGGCGTCATTGGGGTCTGCCTGCCCGCGGGGGGCAGGAAACAGAGCCGGGGTGGGTGGTCGGGCCCCCTCCTGGCAGTTTAGGTGGGCCGCTGCTGTTCTTTGGCCTGCCCCCTCCCCTCCCAGGTGGGTCCATCCATTCATCTGTCTATCTTCACTAATCCACTCTTCCTACCTTCCTCTCTTCCTTCCTTCCTTCCTGAGCCCTGGCAGCGCAAAACTGTGGTCATAAGGACTGCAGTGGCTCAAGTGGCTAAGACACTGACAGGGAAGCAGAAGGTCAGCAGTTCGATTCCTGAGTACTGCAGGACAGAATGAGCTCCCATCTTTGTCCCAGCTCCTGCCAACCTAGCAGTTCGAAAGCAAGAAATTGCAAGTAGATAAATAGGGACTTCGGTGGAAAGGGAAGGGAAACAGCGTTCCGTGCGCTCTGGTGTCTAGTCATGCCTGCCACATGACCACGGAAACGTCTGCAGAAGCAGACAGTGCTGGCTCTTCGGCTTTGAAACAGAGATGAGCACTGCACCCTAGAGTCGGATACGACTGGCTTTAATTATGTTCGTGTTGATATAAAAGTCTGTTTTTTGGGCATAATGTGTGGCACCTTAGACTAACTGCTGTATTATAATGTGAGCTTTTCTGGATCAAGGGCACTGGCTCTTTATCTGTAATCAGAGATGAGAACTGAACTCTAAAGTTGGATGCAACTGCCCATCAATTTCTTTTGGGAAATTGTGTATTCTACCCGCCGCCGCCGCCGCCCCAATGCGAGGAGAGAGAAAAGTGTGTGTGTGTGTAGCCCCAATAGGACTGCTCAGTATGGGGCCCAGAAATTTCTGATGGCGGCCCTGCTGCCACATGACCACAGAAACATCTGCAGACGCAAACTGCACTGGCTCTTTGGCTGCAAACAGAGATGACCACTGAACCCTAGAGTCGAATCCAACTGGCTTTCGACCAAGGGTGACCTGTACTTGTGTTAGTCTTTCAAAGCAGAGTCCCCCCCCTTCACTTCCATAGCCCCCTCCCTGGCTCAGTGGGGGCGGGGGGCTCCTTTTCCAGCTGGCTTTCCCCATTTCTGTGGAGTAAAGCTGGGGGGAAAATCTTTTAACAGACATAGGTCGCCCTTGCTCAAAAGCCAATCATATCCAATTCTAGGATTCAGTGCCCTTCCTTCTTCCCTCCCTCCTTTCTTTCCTCTTTCCTTCCTTCCCTCTCTTTTTTTTCTCTTTTCTGGTTTGTTATGTTTTTTATGTTTGTCTTTGGAAGCACAGGAGGAGGAGGCTGAGGCAGTGGTGGGGCTGGGCAGGCGGAGGTACAATTGAAAAAATAGGCCAGCCCTTGGAGCCCCTGAAAAATTGTGATCCGGCCTCCGGGTTGAAAAGTTTGAGCACCCCTGCTGTAAAGTGATAATTCGCATCCTAAAATAAAAGGGAGAGAGATCTCACTTGCCTTGCCAAACGCTGGAGAGATTTGGACTTCTCTTCAGGTCCCAAGAAATCAAGAAGAGATCACCTCAGTTTCACTCCTTCCCCTGGAGAAAAAGGACAGAAAAGTTCAGTGTGTCGGTTTCTTGGATGGAGGAAAACAAAAACCTTTCCTTACAGTACATTCCTTTCATTCATCCTTACATTACATTCATGTGGGGTTTCTTCTCCATGTGTCTCTCTTTTGTGAAGATCAGAAAAGGGGAAAAGGAAAGAATGCTTAGAAAGAAAAGGAAGGAAAGAAAAAGGAGGGCATCTTTCAGCCTCTGGTCCAAAATCCTCTGCCTTTCATTTTAAAGGGGAGGGGGAGAGGTTGGGTAGAACTAGAGAGCAACACCATTTGCCACTCCCAGTCTGGTACTGGTAAGCCCTGAGGTGACCTTTCTGAGTTTTGGCAAGAGATTCAAGGGGAGGGATTTTACCTGGAAAAAGAAACAGGGGAGGGGTAGGAATAGGAGCCAAGTCACTTTTCCCTTCCTTCCCTTTTCACACCCACCAAGATGTGCACAATTCACCCACAGTGGTTGCATTTGGGTTTTTTTCTCTGCCTGGGGGGTGGGAGGGAGGGAAATCTTAAACCCCTCCCTCAAAATACCCCACCTTTTCCCAAATGGAAGTAGAAAACTCCAATACTATGGCCTGCCTTCAAAAGGCTTTCATCCAAAACATTAAAAGCCAGGGAGGGGGACCTTTGCAACAGAGACCCCAGAGAGCGGCTCATGGAACCCCCTGACCTCTCACCCCACCCACCCCCATCACGAAAGGCCTGCCTTGCAAAAGCCTTCTTGCCATTGATAAAGTGCAAGTGAGGGAGGGGGAGATTCACCATCCGGATTGCACTGGAGGAGACATACCCCCCCTTCCTTTCCTGCATGTCTCCTAATGAGTGTGTGGGGTGGTGGTGGTGGTGTTGTTTGAGTAAAATCTCCCACCCCATCCCTCTCTTCCCACTCCCAATAACAACCTCATTCACACAAACACACAAAGAGACAGAAACAAACCCTAAACCAGGACTTCTCAACCTTGTTAAGCAGGAGGTTGGGTCACGCTCCCTCAGACAGCTTCGGGGGCTGGGCGGCCATTTTGCCCTCCCTCCACCACAGGGCACTTCCTGGTGTGGTGGATGGAGGGGGGGGGGAGGGGGCGCATGAAATGGTGCTGTAGGCCACATCTGGCCCACGGGCCGCAGGTTGGGAACCCCCGCCCTAAACCCACCTCCGCCTTCTGGGTGTCCTCAATGGCGGGGGAAACTCTTGAGGAGACCCTTCCCCCTCCCTCTGCCAAGCCTCTTCCTTGGAGATACTCCAGAGAGAGACAAGGGAGGGAGGGAGGGAGGGAGGTCACGTGTCCGGATTCCAATCTACTGGCATTAAACAAAGGGGGGGGGGAGAGTGAAGAGCAGGACAAGCTCCCTTCTCTCCCCCCCCCCAAAAAAAAACCCGACCCCCCCCCTCTTTTTCTCACCCCAGAAGAAGATCAAAGGCTTCTCCTCCGCCGCCGCCGCTTCCCTGGGAAGGAAGGAAGAAAGGAAGGAACTTGGAAGGGAAATTGCCTGCCTGCCTGCCAGATGTCACTCAGCAGCTAGCAGCACTAGAAGCGCCTGAGCAAAACAATCCCAGGAGGAGCCATTGGTTATGAAGCCCCTCCCCCGTATCCTAGCAACGGATTCTCTTGTGGCGGGAAGAGGGAGAAAGTCCTTTTACAGAATTTTCCTTTCTTAGGATCAAAGATCACTGCAGATGGAGTTTGCAGCCATGAAATAAAAAGGCGACTGATGCTTGGGAGACAAGCCATGAGAAACCTGGGGAACATAGTGAAAAGTAGAGACATTACCTTGCAAACAAAAATTCGCATAGTCAAAGCAATGGTATTCCCTGTGGTAATGTATGGGTGTGAGAGCTGCCTGGACCATTAGAAATGCTGAGCACAGAATAATAGACGCCTTTGAAATGTGGTGTTGGAGGAGAGTTTTGAGAGTCCCCTGGACAGCGAGGAGAACAAACAGGTCAATCTTAGAAGAAATCAACCCTGACTGCTCCTTAGAAAGTCAAATAGTAAAGATGAAGCTAAAGTACTTTGGACATCAAATGAGAAGGGAGGATTCACTTGAGAAGGCCTTGATGCTGGGAAAGGTGGAGGGCAAAAGAAGAAGGGGCAGCCAAAAATGAGATGGCTAGATGGTATTGTAGGCACAATGGGCACAGAGCTGGGTGGGTTGATGAGGATGGTGGAGGACAGAGGCGCATGGAGATCAATGATCCATAGGGTCGCAAAGGGTCGGAATCGACTGTGCGACTGAACAACAACAACAATCCTCAAGGCTGGTCAGAGTTTGTACGTCAGAGAGAGAGAGAGAGATGTTTCTCCCCCTTCCCTCAGGACAGGCAGAAGTTCAACAGGTGGGGAGAGGGAAGACTTTCCACTTCCTGATCTGCCTGGAGTCTTAATTAAGCCTCAGACACCCACCCCACCCCTAACCTGGACTTCCTCCTCTTCCAGCCCTTGAAGGTGAAATGGTGTTAAATGAATTAAGGTTTCAATTAATGTCATCAATTGAACAGAAAATCATTTCTTAGCTTGCTGGTTACAGAATCGATAATGACATGACATGGTCAAACTCTCTCCCTAAGAGGACAGTCAACAGAAGCTAAAGTAAACAGAAGCCGAACACACACAGGCTGAGTAAATATGCAAAAGTTAACTGAATTTCTATCTGTGAGAATAACAAGTAAGATTCTATACAGAGAATGAAATGATGAGGTGACATGATATTTTTCGCTTATATGACATGTCCTAAATGACATTCTTGGGGTAACCTGATATGAATGACAATGTCATTGATTAATGACTAATGTATATGATGTAATTTATGGAAATATTTATGGGGTACCGTTGAGTGGTTGGTATAGGAAGTGTGCCTTCCCCCAAGGTCCCTTCGGTTCTTGCGCACCTTTTAGGGGTGGGTTGTTGTTTTTTTTTTAACTTTTAACTTTTTTATCGTGTGTCTTTTATGTATTTACTGTCCGCTATGTAAAACGCCCTAAGTTGGGTTGTACCTGAGTGGACGGTATATAAGCGTGAAAAATAAATAAATAAATAAATAAATAATAAATAAATATCTTGTGATTTTTTACTATAAAGAGGAGGCGCTGAGGATGTATTTTTGTTTACAGTTTTACACTCATTAGAGTGACTATGAACCTTTGTTGGCCAATAAATCTGAATCTGCTTTTAAGCCAGGAATACTGTCTCGTCTCGTTTTCTATAACAAAGGTGGGCCATGAGGCGGGAGGTGCAGCCCAGCTGCTTCTGCCGCCTGAAGTTCCCATCAGGTTTTCATATCCTGTTGGGCAATATCTCCATGGGAAAAGGAAAGGAAGCTAGGAAGGAACGAAGGAGGGCAGGGGCAAAGCCACAAAGAGGAAGGGACAGGCTGTAGGGAGGAGAGGGAAGGGGCCTGGGGGGGGAGTTGGTCTTCTTTTTCTCACCTGCCCGCCTTGGTACCCTCCTGCAAGGTAGGGCTTCTCAGGGGGAGAAAGGGGGGAAGGCTCCGGATACCCCCAAAAACAGCTCCAGAGAAGAAGAGATTTGAAAGATGGCCCCACATGGAATTTGGGGGGAGAGGGAGAGAAACAGGATGAGACCCCTGAGATGAGGATGATGGGTGGGCTTCAGGTGGTAGAAGGAGTTGGAGAAGATCAGCCTTATAGTGCTGCCCGGACTAGCAGTGGGTAATGCACGCAGGATCGGCCAACTGGCGTTCGCACTAGCCAAAGCCATCAATCACACTTCATCAGCCATTGCCATGCTAAACCGAGAGCAGGCTGAACTGAGACACGTGGTTTTAGACAACCTTGCAGCAATTGACTATTTGCTGCTTTTACACCATTTGGGCTGCGAATCTGTCCGGGACATGTGTTGTTTTAACTTCGCGGACAATTCTCGCAAAGTCCAGAGTCAAATCACCAAACTTGACACTCTAATTAAACACATCAAGGAGAATGCCAACTGGGCATGGTGAGACGAACTATGGTCGTGGGTGCCATGGGGGTGGTTGAAAACAGCGCTCAAAGCAATCGCTGGCGTTGCAGTAGTGGGAATTATGTTCTGCTGCTTTGCCAATGTGTACCTCATGGCGGAGACCCCGAGAGACAGTTACATCCAAACAAATCATGCCCTACATCTATCGTGCCCTCAGCCAGGCTGACTTAAATAATAAAGGAAGGGGAAATGTGGGATGCCCGCGGGAATAATTGGCAATTAAATCTCTCCTCAGGGGTTCGCTTGGTGTCAACAGATCCGGGATTCAACCGGGCTTTGCTGGAAAGGAAATTGGGAAGATAAAGCGGGCTAGTTAGAGATGAATCATAACCTAGTCTAAGGGCAAATAGAGTAGGGCAAACAAGCCAAGGCAGACAGAGGACAAATTAGATACCCGGAGTCAATACACGTAGACTCTGAGATTAGGGCAGGAACAATGGGTTTCGCCAGCCCAAGGCAATTAACTGTGGGCTGTCCATTAACCACAGGTCAACTTCCAAGAGCTGGCATTGTAGCTGACCACTGGGAAATGCCACGTATGTAAGCCTTCTGTGTAGGGGTGGCACGAGTGCCCTAGGCACGTGTCACAACCCCAAGGCAGGGTAATAAATACGTACCTCCAACTCTAGTCGGGGCTGGACTTCTCCGCACAGTTGCCTCCGCGTATCTTCCTTGCGGCCAGCCATTCCAACAAGGATGAGACTCCTGAGGTTTGGATGATGGGTGGGCCTTAGGCAGCAGAAAGAACACAGACGTCCCTCCCTCACCTTTGGATTCTTCTCTCTCCCTCCCCCTTAATCTTCAATGGGAGGAAGATGAAGGCCAATGGAGGGGGAGAGAATAATCCAACCCCTTCTCCCCCCCCAAAAAAAAATCCCCGACCCCCGCCACTCTTTTTCTCACCCACCCCAGAAGATCAAAGGCTTCTCCTCCACCTCCTCCTACCTGGGAAGGAAGGAGGAAAACCTGCACAAATACAATCCCAGGAGGAGGGGCGTGGCCTGGGAGCACCATTATTTATAAAGCCCCTCCCACCGAATCTTGGCAACGTATTTTCTTGGCGGGAAGGCATAGGATTGTTTCCTCCCTCCCTCCTCCCAGCCATGACAGGCAGTAGTTCAACAGGTTGGGAGAGGGGAGGGGAATATATTTGTTCACTCTCTCACCAGGGCTGAAAGGGGCTCAGAAACTGTAGTTGGAAGAGAAGCCAGTGGAGCAAATCCTTCAAAGGGGGTGTTGGGAGTATCAAAAATCACCAATCAAGGGAACCAGATAGCTGGTAGAGGTAAAGGTTGCCCTTGCTCGAAAGCCAGTCATATCTAACTCTAGGGTTCAGTGCTCATCTCTGTTTATAGCCAAAGAGTCAGCACTGCCTGCATCTGCAGACATTCCTATGGACATGTGGCAGGCATGCCTCAACACGGGAGTGCACGGATCGCTGTTTACTTTCCCATCAAAGTGGTCCCTATTTTTTTTTTTTTTTGTTCTTCAGCTGCACAGTCGATTCTGACTCTTTGAAACCCCATGGACCATTGCCCTCCAGGCACCTCTGTCCTCTACCATTCTCCCCATCCCGCCCAGCCCTGTGCCTACTGCGTCCATGACGCCATCTAGCCATCCTTGGCCGTCCCCTTCTTCTTTTGCCCTCCACCTTTCCCAGCATCAAGGCCTTCTCAAGTGAATCCTCCCTTCTCATTTGATGCCCAAAGTACTTCATCTTCATCTTTGTTATTTGTCCTTCTAAGGAGCATTCAGGGCTAATCTCTTCTAATATTGACCTATTTGTTCTCCTCACTGTCCAGTGGACTGTCAAAACTCTCCTCCAGCACCACATCTCAAAGGCATCTAATTCTTCTACACTCAGCCTTTCTAATGGTCCAGTTCTCACAACCGTACATTACCACCAGAAATACCATTGCTTTGACTATGCAGACTTTTGTTTGCATTGAGATGTCTCTACTTTTAACTATGTTCCCCAGGTTTCTCATAGCTTGTCTCCCAAGAATCCTTTTTATTTCCTTTTTATCTCCTTTTTATTTCATGACTGCAATCCCCATCTGCAGTTATCTTTGCTCCTAGGAAAATAAAATCTGTCACTGCTTCTACTTCTTCCCCATCTATTTTCCAGGGACTGATAGGGCTTGTTGCCATTATTTTAGTTTTCTTGATATTGAGTCTCAAACCAGCTTTTGCACTCTCCTCTTTCAACCTAATCAGGAGCTTCTTTAGGTCTTCCTCACTTTCTGCCATTAAGGTGGTAGCATCTGCATATCCTAAATTAAGAACATAAGAACATAAGAACAGCCTTGCTGGAACAGGCCACAGCCCATCCAGTCCAGCATTCTGTCTCACACAGTGGCTCACCATTTCCTTCAGGGTATTCTCAAGCAGATGCCTTCACCTGCTTAGGATTCCCTGGAAATGATATTGAGAGATATCCTGCCTATCTCTCCAACCCGCAGGTTGTCCTTAAGTATCCATAATTATAGCCATTGATACTCTTGTCCTCCATGAACTTGTCTAATCCTTGACAGCTTTAAGAAAGGATTAGACAAGTTCATGGAGGACAAGGGTATCAATGGCTATAATTATGGCTACCTAAGGACAACCTCCAGGTTGGAGAGATAGGCAGGATATCTCTCAATGCCATTTCCAGGGAATCCTAAGCAGGTGAAGGCATCTCCTTGGGAATACCCTGAAGGAAATGGTGAGCCACTGTGTGAGACAGAATGCTGGACTGGATGGGCTGTGGCCTGTTCCAGCAAGGCTGTTCTTATGTTCTTATGTTCTTATGTTCTTTCTTAAAGCTGTCAAGACTGACAGCTGTCACCACTTCTTCTGGCAGGGAGTTCCATAGACCAGTAATCCTCTGGGTGAAAAAGTACTTTCTCTTATTTTTTTGAGAACTAGTACCCAAAAGTTTCATCGAGTGTCCCCTAGTTCTAGTGTTATGCGATAGGGAAAACAGTTTTTCCTTATCTACTTTGTCCACACCGTGCATGATTTTATAAACTTCAATTAGGTCACCTCTTAGACGTCGTCGTTCAAGAGTGAAGAGGCCCAACCGTTGCAGCCTCAGATGGTAAGGAAGGTGTTCCAGTCCCCTAATCATTCTGGTTGCCCTCCTCTGCACTTTTTCCAGCTCCATAATATCCTTCTGGAGGTATGGTGACCAGAACTGTACACAGTATTCCAGATGGGGCTTCACCATAGATTTATAAAGAGGCAAAATGACACTTGCTGACTTATTTTCTATACCCTTCCTAATGATCCCTAACATTGAGTTTGCTTTTTTCACTGCTGAGGCACACTGGGTTGACACCTTCATTGAGCTGTCCACCAGGACACCAAGGTCCCTTTCCTGGTTTGTCGCAGAGAGTTCAGACCCCATCAGTTTATAAATGTAATTGGGGTTCTTTGCCCCAACATGCATCACTCTGCACTTACTAATGTTGAAACTCATTTGCCACTGTTTTGCCCACTCCCCCAGTGTCGAGAGATCCCTCTGGAGCTCCTCACAATCTCTCACAGTTTTCACTACCCTGTATAATTTAGTGTCGTCAGCAAATTTGGCTACCTTGCTATTTACTCCTACCTCTAGATCATTTATGAAGAGGTTGAAAAGCAGGGGTCCCAGTACTGAACCTTGGGGGACCCCACTCTTTACTTCCCTCCACTTGGAGAAGTGTCCATTTAGTGCTACCCTCTGTTTCCTGTCCCTTAGCCAGTTGCTGATCCAGGACAAGACCTATCCCTTTATTCCATGACTGGTAAGTTTATTCAAGAGCCTTTGGTGTGGGACCTTGTCAAAAGCCTTCTGAAAGTCCAGATAAACAGTCCAGATGTTTTGATCCCATATTATGATTCCTCTATCCCTGCATTGTACATTATATGCTGTGTATAGGTTGAACAAACAGGGTGACAAGATGCAGCCTTGTCTTACTCCTTTGCCTATTCCAAACCACTCTATCATTCCATACTGTCCTAACTGTTGCTTCTTGATTCATGTACAGATTTCTCATGAGTCATATAAGATACTAGCATATTTTGCCCAGCGGTGCCGGGCTTTTAAAAATTGTGATGGATAGTAAAGGGTTTCGTTTTTTGTTTTTTTTCTTGTACCAATGGTGCGGGGCTGTTTTAAATGGTGTTGTAAGGTTTTGTGATTATGTGGCTTCGAGCCGCTGCGTCCGCCTGTGGCGGACTTGCGCTCCCAGTGTTTTTCGTTTTTGTTTTTGCGTGCTGGGCTCTTTATATTGGTTTTTGAAGGTTTTTGTTTTATGTTTATGCAAATTTTATTTAAATTTTATTAATTTAATTTAATTTAATTTAATTTAGTTTAAAATTTCATTTTAGTTTTTTAAATCTTTATTTTTACACATTTTTTCTTTTCTGGTTTTTTTTTAGTGAAAAGTGATTTCTTTTTTTTTGTTTTGTTTTTTGTTTTTTGAGATTAGTGTGATTATTTTTGAATGTTTTATAACTTATTTGATTAATTTTGGAATTAATCTTATTAGTTTCAATATTTTTGAATGTTTTTTCTCTTTTGGCCTCTGGGTGGGGGTGGTGAGCTTTTCTTCCTCTCTATAATTGTTCTCTTCTGTCCTCTGGGAGTTGCTTCCGGCAAGTTTTTTTTTTCTCATTTGAGTTCCGGTCCTCATGGATAGAAGACGTCTTTTGGTAAACTCTCTGGGGGTTTTTTTTGGGGGGGTTGGATTTTGGGAGGGTCTGTGTGTTTTTTCTTGTTTGTTTTTGGCTGTTTTTGTGTTTCCTTTTTGGATTTTTGAGTGTTTTTGTTTTGTGTTTTTGTTTTTACTTTTTCAGGGGGGGTGGCTTTCTTTCCCGCGGGCCATGCTGGCTGGCCCGTGGGAAGGAAGGGCATTGGTGGGGGGGGGGCTTTCTTTCCCACGGGCCATGCTGGCTGGCCCGTGGGGAAGAAGGGCAGCGGCGGTGGGGTTTTTTTACTTTTATTTTTCTTGCGCCGGCTTGCCCATCGAAAGGAAGGGCAGCGGCGGCGGAGGGGGGTTCTTTTTTTTCCCCATGGGCCATGCTGGCTGGCCCGTGGGGAAGAAGGGCAGCGGTGGCGGGGGGGTTCCCTTTTTTCCCCGCGGGCCATGCTGGCTGGCCCGTGGGAAAGAAGGGCGGCGGTGGCGGGGGGTTCATTTTTCCCCCGTGGGCCATGCTGGCTGGCCTGTGGGGAAGAAGGGCAGCGGCGGCGGGGGGTTCCTTTTTTTCCCCACGGGCCATGCTGGCTGGACCGTGGGGAAGAAGGGCAGCGGCTGTGGTTTTTTTTTACTTTTATTTTTCTTGTGCCGGCTTGCCCATCGAAAGGAAGGGCAGTGGCAGCGGCTGGGGGTGTTCTTTTTTTCCCCACGGGCCATGCTGGCTGGCCCGTGGGGAAGACGGGCAGCGGAGGCGGGCGTTTTTTTTACTTTTATTTTTTGCACGCAGGCCGCCTCAGCGTTTGGCGCACTAATGGCGCGCAGGACGCTGGGCTTGTAGTTTTGCCTGCGCGTTTGCTTACTGTGGCGGTTTTTTCCTGCAGCTTTTTTATTGGCCGCGGCGCGTTTCCGAACGTTCCTTTTGCCGCGCCGCTCAGCCTGATTGGCTCTGGCCTGGCGCGGCGCAAGGAACATTGGGAATTGAAGTTCCCTTTTTTTGTTTGCGACTGGGGGGCTCCTGCCCCCGGGTCGAAAATTTCAACCCGACAGTTACCTGCAAACCGGGTTCGGGCGAGTGAACGGAGGCCCATTACGGGCTAGTGGGGCCTGGTGCAACATCCTTTGTCACATTCCAACGGTTAATGCACCATTTTATAGGTATAGATTCTGGTATTCCCATCTCCCTAATCACTTGCCACATCTTGTTGTGGTCCACACAGTCAAAGGCCTTGGTGTAGTCAATGAAGAAGAAATAGACTTGTTTCTGATATTCCTTTGTTTTCTCCATGATCCAACATATGTTGGCAATGTGGTCTCTAGTCCACCTTCCTCTTCTGAAACCAGCCTGCACCTCTGGTAGTTCTCTCTCTACATGCTGCTGCTGTCTATCCTGTATTATCTTGAGCATCACCTTGTAGTTGGAAGAGAAGCCAGTGGAGCAAATCCTTCAAAGGGGTGGTCTTCTTCCTGCCTCATAAACCAATATCAAAAATCGCCAATCTATTTGCAATTTCTTGCTTTCGAACGGCTAGGTTGGCAGGAGCTGGGACAGAGATGGAAGCTCACTTCTTCATGCAGTACCCGGGAATCGAAATCCAACCTTCCAGTCACTGAGTTCAGCATCTTAAACACTCGAGCCACCCCAGTCCAGATAGCTTGTAGGTAAAGGTGGGGCTGCAGTGGCTCAAGTGGTTAAGACGCTGAACTCAATGACCGGAAAGTTCGGTTTCACTTACCAGTGATAACTTTCGTTCTTCGAGTATATAGTTTGTGAATACACACTCATGGGTTATGCGCCTGCGCAGAACGGCCGATCGGAGGCTTGAAAAGCTATTGGTCAAAAGTTTTGGCGGTAAGACCGCCCACCGTACCGCCCACCCTGAGGCGCCCGCGCGCCATTTTACCTCAGTTCCATACTTAAGCCAAGCACAGGATAAACCAACTGATCTCATCCGTGCAGCTCAAGAGGGGAGGCAGGGTGGGTAGTGTGTATTCACAAACTATATACTCGAAGAACGAAAGTTATCACTGGTAAGTGAAACCGAACTTTCTCCTTCGTATAGTTTGTGAATCCACACTCATGGGAGATTAGCAAGCTCACACTTACTTGGTCGGTGGGCAGTCGGATGAGATGATCCCACGATGAGCTGAAGATCCTGTAGGTGGACCCGTCAGGGGCGTTGAGTCCGGAGCACTCTGGTGAGGACGACACGGCCAAGCCTGGCGTCCGCAGTGGCTCTGGTGTCCACCCTGTAGTGCTGGACAAATGTGAAAGGTCTGGACCAGGTGGCAGCCTTACATATGTCCTCAAGCGGTGTGCCCTCCAGAAAGGCAGTGGATGTGGCAACCGCCCTGGTGGAATGCGCCCTGACATGCGGTGGAGGTGGCAGTGAGGCTGACTCGTAGGCCAGGTAGATGGTAGAGGTGATCCATTTGGAGAACCTTTGAGCAGAGATGGGTTCACCCTTGGACTTTCCCCCATAAGCCACAAAGAGGCGTTGCGACTTCCTGAACTCTCTAGTCCTGCTGGTGTAAAACAATAAAGCTCGTTTCACATCCAGCGTGTGCCAAGTCCTTTCTTGGGCGTTAGTGGGGTTCTGGAAGAAGGTTGGCAAGGAGATAGTTTGTGCCATGTGAAACTTGGAGACCACCTTGGGTAGGAAGGTGATGTCCGCTTGGAGGACGACGCGGTCGTTGAAGAACTGGAGAAAAGGTGCGTCTGCTCGCAGGGCAACCAGTTCACCAGCTCGTCGTGCAGACGTGATAGCCACCAGGAATGCCGTCTTCCATGTGAGGAGACGAACATCGGCGGTAGCCATGGGCTCGAAGGGGGTCCTGGTGAGCGCGTTAAGAACGGTGGACAGTGACCATTGAGCCGTCGGTGTCCGGGTCGGCGGAAAAGCGTTCCTTAGTCCCTTGAGGAATCGCTTTACCGTTTGGTCGCGGAAAGCCCCGGAAGCGGGCGAGCCAGCAGGAGAGTGCGCTACCACTGCTGCGAGATGCACTCGGATGGAGGTGATGCTGAGGCCAGACTCCGCCAGCTGGAGGAGGTAGGCTAAAATGTCCTGCAGTCCCACCTGCGTGGGGGGCGTTTGCCGGGAGGCCAGGAAAGCACAAAAACGCCTGTATTTGGAAGCGTAGGACTTCCTTGTGGAAGGGCGCCGCGCTAGTTCAAGGATCCTGGCCAGTCTGGGGTTATCCTCCACGCGGTGAGGTGGAGGCTGGGCAGGTCCGAATGGTGCAGCTGGCCGTGCTCCATTTGGAGGAGCGTCGGTGACTCCGGCAGTGTGCGATACTGCGACGACATGCGCAACAGTAGCGGAAACCAGGGTTGGCGCGGCCACGCTGGTGCCACCAGAATTGCATTGGTTCTGTGTTGGTGCATCCTGGTGAGTACCTTCTGGACCAGAGGAAACGGAGGAAAGGCATAGAGATAGTCCTGATCCCACCGTTTCATGAAGGCATCGCCTTCAGAGTTCAGTCCGATGCCTGCTCTGGAGCAGTACCTGCTGAGTTTCCTGTTGGACTCCGATGCAAAGAGGTCGATGCTCGGCGTCCCCCAGACCTCGCACAGCGACTGGAACACTCCGTCGTCCAGCTCCCATTCGTGGGTCGTGGAGGTGAGACGGCTCAGGTGGTCTGCCAAAACATTCAGCGTGCCCTGAATGTGCACTCCAATTGGGAAAATGTGCCTCTCCAGACACCATTCCCATAACTGCACTGCAAGGTACAGGAGGGTGGTGGACCGTGTTCCTCCCTGCTTGTTGAGGTACGCCACCGCCGTGGTATTGTCCGAGGCCACCTGAACCGCCTTGCCGGTGAGCAGAGTCTCGAAGGAACGCAGAGCCTTCCAAATGGCCAGCAGTTCCAAGTAATTTATGTGGTACACCGTTTCGTGTGGTGTCCAGGTGTCGTTGACCGTGAGAGTCCCGCAAGCAGCGCCCCAGCCGAGGTTGCTCGCGTCGGTCAGTATCTGCAACGAGGGTTGCGGGGGGTAGAAACTCTTCCCCGTGGCCACGTTGAGTGGTGTAGACCACCACAGCAGTTGGTCCCTCAGTTCTGGAGATGGGGTCAACCGTTTGGATTGGCTCTCCCGAAGTGCGTCGAACTCGTGAAGGAGCCACGATTGCAGGGACCTGAATTTCAACTTGGCATGGGGGATCACTGCCGTCGTTGAGGCCATCAGGCCTAGAAGTCTCTGAGCCTTCTTCGCCCGGATGCACGGTTTCGTGCGCAGTTCGCTCACCCCGTGCGCAATGTCCCGTAAGCGTTTCTGGGGGGCGTAGGCTCTCGTAGTAAGCGAGTCGAGTACCGCTCCAATGTACTCGACGCGCTGGGAGGGAGTCAACTTCGACTTGGTGAAGTTGATCCTGAGGCCGAGACTCTCCATGAGGTGAACCGTGTATTGTGTGTCCCGAACGGCCGACGGTTTGGTGGGGGAGACGATCAACCAATCGTCGATGTACGGGAAGACCCTGATGCCCCGTTGGCGGAGGAATGCAGCCACCGGAGCCATGCATTTGGTGAAGACTCGCGGTGCCGTGGCCAGACCGAATGGTAGGCATCGGTACTGGTACACGGAATTGTCGATGCGGAAGCGGAGAAACCGTCTGTGTTCCTCGAGGATGGAGACGTGGAAGTAGGCATCCTTGAGGTCTATGACTGTGAACCAGTCCCCTTTGTTGATGAGGGGGAGGACGGTCTGTAGGGTCACCATCCGGAACTTCCTGGTGTGGATGCATTTGTTCAGGCGGCGTAGGTCCAGGATAGGGCGAAGGCCTCCGTCCTTCTTCTGGACCACGAAGTACATCGAGTAGAAGCCGTTGTCCCAGTCGGACGGTGCTACCCGCTCGATGGCTCCCTTGGAGAGAAGGGTTGATATTTCTTCCTCCAAATGGGGGGACGAGGTGGTGAGACGATGTCTTCCTACCCGAGGCACCCGCACGAACTCGATGGCGTAGCCAGAGGACAAGATCTTTAAGACCCACTGGTCGTCCGTGATGCCCGACCATGCCTGGAGGAAGTTCCGGAGGGGGAGGTACGGGATGTGGAGCGAGAGAGACTCGGCCGTCGCAGCTTCAAACGCGGGGCTTGGGCCTCGCGTTCGAACGTTTGTCCTGTCCGTAGGGCCGGTAGCGGGGTTTGTGTTGTCGCCGCTGTTTGTAGGAGCTGGATCTAGGCTGCTCCGTCGGTCCCTGCTGCTGCGGGTTGCCCTGGAACTGCCGTGTGAAGGGCTGGAACCTCGGCCTGGCGGAAGTAGCCAGCGTGGTGAGCCCCAGGAACTTCGCCGTGGAATTGGTCTGGCGCATCTCATTCAGGACCTTATCGGTGTCCTGACCGAAGAGGCCCTGCCCGTCGAAGGGAAACTCCTCGATGAGCTTTTTCATAGCGTCATCGAGGGAGGTGTCCCTGAGCCAAGCATGGCGACGGAGGTAGATTGCGGAGGCCATGTCTTTTGCCGCATAATCGTTGATATGCCGGGCAGTGCGCATCAGCTGCTCGGCGACGAAGTCCCCCTCGGTGGCCAGCGCGTCAATCCTCTTTTGGGCGTCGGCGGGCAGTTTAGCCATCTCAACCTTCACCTGCTCCCAGAGGTGAGATTGGTACAGGCCCATGGCGGCCGAGTAGTTGGCGGCCCGAAAGAATAGGGAGCCGGTGGCGTAAAACTTACGCCCCACCGCGTCCAGTTTCTTTCCCTCCGGCGTCGACGGGACCGGGAATCCGCTGGTGGCCGTCCTATGCTGGAAGGCCTTGACCACCAGGGAATTCGGCAGGGGGTGGGCCTGCAGGAACTCGACGTTCTCGTCCAGGACCCGGTACATGCTGTCGAGCCTGGACGAAACGGAGTGCGCCGCCAAAGGTTTCTTCCATGTCGCCCTCGCCGAGGTCATCATGGAGGGGAGCATGGTTATGTGGACCGGCCGCACAGCACGCCTGTCGAGCTTCGCGGTCATCTGATCCTCACCCTCCAACGGCGGTTGATCGACCTTCAGGTTGAGGGCGGTGCCGAGCCTCGTGAGCATGGCGGTCAGTGAGCGCTGGTCCTCACCACGCGGTGGGTCCACTGAGCCGATAGCCTGTTCCGGCGTGCGCTCGGCGTCGACGTCTCCCTCGTCCTCCTCCGACGACGAGCTGGACTCATCGGAGGACGAGGGAGGCAGTCTTTCGTCCACGTCGGGACCGCGCCAGTACGGCCTGGGCGGGCCGGCGGGACGGGCGTCCACCGCATCAACGTCCGGACCACACCATGACGGGTTGGGTGGGCCGGCGGAGCGGGCACTCGACCCACGGGAGGTCGGTGGGGCCACGGCAGAGCCGGGATGCCCGGGGCTTGCGGTGGTCGGAACCGGAGCCGCAGAGGCCGCAGGTGTGGAGGTCTGGAACCTGGTCGCAAACGACGCCATGACCTGGAACATCTCTCGGACGAGGGCCATCTGAGACGCGTCCGAGTCCGCTGACGGTGGAGCTCCGGTAGCCGGCGGGATGGTGGCCCACGAAACGGTGGGCGCCGAAACGGTGGCCGGCGCCGGTGTCGGCGAAACGGTCGTCGGAACGGTGACGACCGCGTCGTCCGTCGGCGTCCTGGGTCGTGGAGAGACGGAGGCCTGCCTCGGTGAGGAATTTCTTCCCCGAGGAGGAGAGGAGAGCACCTGAAGTGGGCGAGCTGGAGCCCCAGCCCTGCGTCCTTTCTCAGGTGACCCGGAAGACGACCGTCCTCCCCAGATGGAGGATCCCGGAGAAGGACATCGGGCAGTCGAGAACGGCGGCGAAGGCCCGGGAGAGGCGGGTGTGCGCGGGGTGGGAGGAAGCGACCGTCTCTTCTCCGACCCACGCTTGCGCTTCTTCTCACCGTTCTTGTCCTTCTTCTTCTTCTTCCTCATCGGAAGCACGGAGGAAGAGGCCGGCGGTGGTTGAGCGGCAGCGGCGGACGTGGAAGCGGACGCGGCGGGAGCCAGAGCGAGCTCCATCAGATGAGCCTTGAGGCGATTGCTTCGGTTCTGCACCGCGAGGCGCGTAAACTTTTTGCAATGCGGGCAAGACTGGCTCTGATGCGACTCTCCCAAACAAAAAAGGCACAGGCTGTGTCCGTCGGAAGCCGGAAACTTCTTAAGGCAAGCCGTGCACTGTTTAAACGCTGCAGCCATCAACCGCGGAAAAAATTCTTCCAGTGGAAGTTTCTGGAGGCAAGTACCCCGAAGGGCCGACCAGCCGCCACCCCCTTGAGGGGGGAGACGGTGATCGAAGCGAAAAATTGGCTACTGAATCCACTCAAGAGAAGAGACAGAGCCGGGGTGGCGATCCTGCCCGGAGGACAAGATCACCGAGAAAAATTGTTGAAATTTGCCAAAAGACTTTCCCTCAGAAGGGCGAAAAAATTGAGGAAGCTCTCAACGATCGTCCTGCTGCTACGGCGGAAAGAAGAGAACTGAGGTAAAATGGCGCGCGGGCGCCTCAGGGTGGGCGGTACGGTGGGCGGTCTTACCGCCAAAACTTTTGACCAATAGCTTTTCAAGCCTCCGATCGGCCGTTCTGCGCAGGCGCATAACCCATGAGTGTGGATTCACAAACTATACGAAGGAGAAGGTTGGAATTCGATTCCCGAGTACTGCACGACGGAGTGAGCTCCCGTCTCTGTCCCATCTCCTGTCAACCGAGCAGTTTGAAAGCATAAATTGCAAATTGATAAATAGGGACCACTTTAGTGGAAAGGTAAACAGCATTCTGTGCACTCCGGTGCTTTCCAAACTCTAGGTTGATAGGAGTTGGGAAAGAGATGGGTGCTCACTCTGTCATGCAACACTCAGGAATCGAATTGCCAACATTCCGGTCATGAAGTTCAGCATCTTAAAAACTACAGTAATCCCAGTTTTACCAGATAGCTGGTAACATGTGTAAATAATGTACAATGCAATGAATTTGTTTTCATTACCTAAGTATTGGTATAGCAATCTGGATACTAAGATGTAACAACTTGTAGCACAAGTTCCTTTAAATGTATGCTACAAGCTTTGAGAAAATAAGAGCTGAAAATCCAACTCCTGACATGAATAATACCCAACAGGAATTCTTTTTACTCCCAGTTGAAAAGAAAAGGCAGCTTTTATCACGATCATTCTACCTGTCAGCAGGCCTCGCTTTCCGCAGGCCACAGTACAGGCAGAGGTCACGGTTGGCTAGCGGGCCGTAAGGGTTGCCTTCTCTAAGGTAGGGCAGAGAAAGGCTGTCCAGCTAGTCTGGCTCATAGATTCGTAGAGAAATGGCGATCCGGGACTAACTGCACAGGGGAACATACCTGTCAAGTTTTGGATTTGGAAATAAGGGAAATTTCCCGGCAAATATGGGATGCTTGACAGCTATGCTTATCCTGTGCTGCCCTCCAATGGCGGCAATAGGGCATTGCAGTCTAATTAATAAGGGACGACGGCGGGAAAGAGGGTAAAATAAGGGGTTTTCCTGGCCAATAAGGGATACTTGACAGCTATGCAGGGGAAATTAAGCTGCAAAGACCCCTGGGATGGAAACGCCAACTTTCCCATACGAAAATCACCCTTATCTTGCTTCTGGGGAAACTTTTGGCCTTGGCAATGTGAAGGTGCGTGGAGCTACTGTTACCTCTGCAGCAGCGACTCACTGATTCCAGGGATCTGGAGCAAAGTATTTTCTTCTGGATAGCAGGCCCCACAGGGTTGACACAAACTAGACAGTCCTTCTTCCAAGAATAAGGCCTTATCGTTAAAGTCCCCCCTCCCAATTTGCCCCGTTGGCAGCGGGGGCAAAAGGAGTACGCTTGACTATGGAAGTCCGTATTCTCAGTTTATTGCAGAAAATAGAAAAGTCAAGAAAATGCAAAATGTGAAAAATAATTCTAACAAAACTAAAACATTACTTTCCCTATGAAATAACAAGCAGTAAGCTACTGGACATGCTGAAATCAGTGTGTTTTTGCTCTGAAAACGCAACATTTTTTTTTATCAAAAAAAAGGCATGAAAAAGGTCCACAATGCGTCAATGCTCCTTCCTCCAAGAGAAGTGTGGAGCAGGGGGAAGCACCCAGAATTGCAGCACAAATTCACATGCCACTGATGCAGGGAAGACCCACTAGACCAGCCTGCTCAGCTGTCTGAGGGGGCGTGTTCAAACACCTGGTGGGAAAAATTGGGTACCCCTGGTTTAAAAAAATCCATGCTGAAGTGACTCATTTTCCTATCCGTTAAATGATTGTCATTGAGCAACTAGTAAATATAATGGCAAAGGTCTCCCCTGCTCGAAAGGCAATCGCATCTAACTCATCTCTGTTTACAGCCAATAGTCAGCACTGTCTGCATCTGCAGACATTTCCGTGGTCACGTGGCAGGCATGATTATACAGCTGAGTGCATGGAACACTGTTTACCTTTCCAACAAAGTGGTACCCATTTATTGACTTGCAATGTCTTGCTTTTGAACTGCTAGGTTGGCAGGAGCTGGGACAGAGACAGAGGCTCACTCCGCCATACAGCACTCTGGTCTCAAACTGCTGACCTGCTAGTTATCAATTTCATTTGTAATAGATGCAGTGATAGACTAGGCTTTATGCACCACAGCACATGAAATACTGTTACCTTTCCCACTGAAGTGGAACCAATTTATCTACTTGCAATTTCTTGTTTTCCAACTGCTAGGTTGGCAGGTGCTGGGGCAGACAACGGGAGATCACTGACTCCAGCACACAGTATTCAGGTCTTGAACTGCTGACTTGCCAACCTTCCGGTTGTCAAGCTCAGCATCTTAACCACTAAGCCACGACCCTACAGAAGCTTCAAAAGATTGGAGTTCGATTCCAGTTTCTACAGTTTATTTAGAACAAGGGATTTTTAAAAGAAAGTGTGTGAGTGAGTGAGCGAGAGAAAACACAAAATTGGAGGACATGCTCAACTTTCATGAATGAACTAAGGTGTATATTTTAATATAGCTCCTTCTACATGGCAAACCCATTAAGGCAGGGGTCCCCAACCTGTGAGGCTGCAATGGCCTAACGGTTAAAACACTGAACTTGATGACTGAAAGGTCAGCAAGTTAGCAGTTCGAGACCAGAGTGCTGCATGACGGAGTGAGCTCCCGTTTCTGTCCCAGCTGCTGTCAATCCTGACTTAGGGCTGAGGAGGACTTTGTATGCCAAAAGGGCTTAGGACCAGAAAGTGACTCATGGAACTGGATTCGTGGTACTGGGGGGGGGGGCGTTCATGCTGCGACGTGGAAGGCAGATGAAAGGCCACTGCATGATATTCTCAGGACATTCTTCATGGCTGATCTCCGTGAGGATTGCCAATATTCAGATTTGGATACGGCAGACGAAGAAGAAGAGACACTTAGAAAAAAATAGTCTGTTAGATGTCTATTCTGGTCAACTTGTTTTATTTATCAATCAAAAGAAATTTGCACAAGCCAAAATCTTCGGTACCACATACATCGATGAATAAACCTTTTGTAAGAAGAGGCAGGGGGACTAGAGACCACATTGCCAACATACGTTGGATCATGGAGAAAACAAAGGAATACCAGAAACAAGTTTATTTTTGCTTTATTGACTACACTAAGGCATTTGATTGTGTGGATCACAACAAGATGTGGCAAGTGATTAAAGAGATGGAAATACCAGAGCACCTCATATGCCTCCTGAGAAATCTGTACATGAACCAAGAAGCAACAGTTAGGACAGAACACGGAATGACAGAGTGGTTTGGAATAGGAAAAGGAGTAAGACAAGGCTGCATTCTGTCACCCTGCTTATTCAACTTATACACAGAGCACATAATGCGCAATGCAGGGATGGAGGAATCACAATATGGGATCAAAATTGCTGGGAGAAACATCAACAATCTGAGATATGCAGACGACACCACACTAATGGCAGAAAGTGAGGAAGACCTAAAGAATCTCTTGATCGGTGTGAAGGAAGAGAGTGCAAAAGCTGGCTTGAGACTCAATATCAAGAAAACCAAGATAATGGCAACAGGCCCGATCAGTTCCTGGAAAATAGACGGGGAAGAAGTAGAAGCAGTGACAGATTTTACCTTCTTAGGATCTAAGATCACTGCAGATGGAGATTGCAGCCATGAAATAAAGAGGCGGCTGATTCTAGGGAGACAAGCCATGAGAAACCTGGGGAACATAGTGAAAAGCAGAGACATCACCTTGAAAA
Source organism: Bradypodion pumilum (assembly GCA_035047305.1). Taxonomy (NCBI): domain Eukaryota; kingdom Metazoa; phylum Chordata; class Lepidosauria; order Squamata; family Chamaeleonidae; genus Bradypodion; species Bradypodion pumilum. The sequence continues at coordinate 472,040,561 of JAWDJD010000002.1, forward strand.
CAAAAATTAGAATAGTCAAAGCAATGGTATTCCCAGTGGTAATGTACGGATGTGAGAGCTGGACAATTAGGAAAGCTGAACGCAGAAGAATAGATGCCTTTGAAATGTGGTGTTGGAGGAGAGTTTTGAGGGTACCTTGGACAGCGAGGAGAACAAATAGGTCAATCTTAGAAGAAATCAACACTGACTGCTCATTGGAAGGTCAAATAGTAAAGATGAGGCTAAAGTACTTTGGGCATCAAATGAGAAGGGAGGATTCACTTGAGAAGGCCGTGATGTTGGGAAAGGTGGAGGGCAAAAGAAGAAGGGGGAGGCCAAGGATGAGATGGATAGATGGTATTGTAGACACAATGGGCACAGAACTGGGAGGACTGAGGGGGATGGTGGAGGACAGAGGCGCCTGGAGAACGATGGTCCATAGGGTCGCAAAGGGTCGGAATCGACTGTGCGACTGAACAACAAAAAACAACAAAAGATGAAAACTGTGAAGTCCAAGTATAGGTTAAGATGAACACTGATGTGACATTTTAAGGGTGTCTGTCAAAAACAAACAAACACAACTCCTTGACTTAGACATTAATGCTTTGGCTAACAGCAAACAGCCACAAAAGTCACACTGACGAGGTAAACATATAAACTGTTTCTACCTTCTCTCTATTTTATCCTAATTGGATAGTGTGTTTCCCTGTTGTTCTTTCAGCATACCTAATCTAAGTGAAAATTCCCCTTGTTCTCTTGCAGAAGAGATCTTTTGGGGTTTTCCCCCCTTTTAGTTCTTATCTTCTATTTCTTCATACCGATTGTTGTAGTAGTTCTGTCTCTTCCAGTGATAGTCACTGAAAAAGTACATTCAGGATTTTGACTCAATTTGTATCACTTTTTGCTTTATTCCTGTCCTTAACAGGACTCTCCTTCATCTTTAATGTTGCATACTAAAAATTCATCCTCAATACTGCAAGCTGTTCCTGGTCTTGTTATGGCAAGGAGAATAGATCTTCTCCAACTTTCACTTTCAAACATGTTGTCTATTTGATTTCTATATTGGCCATTTGGTGATGTCCACATATACAGTATCTATTCCATTACTTAATGCTTATATTTGTAAGAAACAGGCTGTTAGCCTTACGAAATTCTTAGTCATTTTCATTCATTTCTGACCCCAAGGCCAAAATCCCCAACCCCTATTTGGTTCACCTATTGTGTAAATATGTTAGGTTTTTTTTCTCCTTTTGGATTCTTTCATGTTGACTTAGATTTGCATGTTTACTCTACAGTGTGAGTTTTCTGATGCCTATTAAGACTTGAAGAATGCCAGAACCTCTTTCCACATTCAGAGCAAGAATACGGCTCCTTTCCATTGTGAGTTTTTCTATGTATAGTAAGACTCCCACTCTGAGTGAAGTTCTTTCCACACACTGAACATTTATAGGGCCTTTCTCCTGTATGGGTTCTTTGATGGGAAGTCAGGTATGCACGAATACTGAAGCTCAGTCCACAGGTCAGGCATTTATAAGGTTTCTCACCTGTGTGGATTCGCTGATGCTGTGTAAGATGCGAACTCTGACTAAAGCTCTTCCCACACTCAAAACATTTGTACGGCTTCTCCCCTCTGTGGAACCGTCTATGTAGCAGAAGATGTGAACCCTGAGTAAAGTTCCTGCCACACTCCAAGCATTGATAGGGCTTCTCCCCGGTGTGAGTCCGCCTGTGGTAAGCAAGGCCTGTGCTGTGACTGAAGCTCTTTCCACACTCCACACAGGTGTACGGCTTCTCTCCAGTGTGAATTCTCTTGTGCAAAGCGAGGTGCGCACGGCTACTGAAGCTCTTCTGACATGCTACACATGAATGTGGTTTCTCGCCCGTGTGTGTTTTTCGATGCTCGGCGAGGCTACCACTGTGGGTGAAGGTTTTCCCACATTCCAAGCACAGGTACGGTTTCTCTCCCGTGTGGATTCTCTGGTGTGAAGTAAGGCTTGAGGAATAACTGAAGCTCTTTCCACATTCTAAACATCTGTACGGTTTCTCCCTTGTGTGGGTTCTTCTGTGGAAATCAAGACCTCTGCTGTGAGTGAAAGTCTTTCCACATTCCATGCACTGAAATGGTTTCTCTCTGTGGGGTTTCACGGTGCGATTGCTGTGACTCATTGGCCATAAATCGTGTATAATTGTCTCCTTTACCTCATCTGTTTTTACACAGCAACCTAGAGGCCCCTTTTGGGTCTCTCAAGGCTTTTGCCCCTCCCTGCACTGTTCAGGGATGGCACATAGCTATCACGCAGCTTCTGTCCAATTAGAGCAAGGTGTGCACGAGGAAGACATGCAGATAGTTAACCAATTAAGTAGCCTCCTGTTATCGCAGATAACCAATGAAAACATCTTACATGCTCTCTCTGGAATGTCTTTGTCCTGCTTCTAATAAAGTCCAGCCGGACTGCTTTTTTGGATGCCTATGCCTATGCCTATGCCTATGCCTATGAATAAATTCATGCCTTTGGATGAATTCAAGCCTCCGCGTCTCCTTGATCCCAACACAAACACAACATCTGGTGACCCGCGACGTGATCACTGGATCCCAACTCCCCTGCTCATCGGCTGGAATAGCCCCCTGACGCGTCCCTCAGCTTTCGAGCTCCCAATTGTGAGTATGGGGGGGGAAGTTTCTTCAGGGCCAAGAGCCCATGCAAACGAATTGCAGAGATCCATCAAGGAGAGCGGATGTCCAGACATCACGCTTGATAGTACAGAAGGCTTCACTAAGGGAGTCAAATGCCAATGTCCCTGGCACCCAGAAATTGGACTGCTCAAATGGGATGATGGGCAAAGAGCAGAAACAAAAGAAGGGCAAGACTTTACTCCAAAGAATCTTTTGTTCTCCCAGAAGTTTACTTTACAATTGCCACAGATTTTCCCCCCAGCCAAGGGATGGAGTCTGACTGTCTCTCCATCATATGGGACACAACAGCAGGAGCCCTCCTATGGAGATGGGGGTGGAAATGGAGATGGGACATTAAATTCTGCCTTGCAACAATCAAGTCCTTTTAGCCCTACAAAAGACCTGTTCTCTGCTGCTTTAACTCCAGATGTGTTAGATATGGAAACTGTTGCTGCTGGTCCAGTGAACAGAGAGGCTCTTGCCGAGCCTAAGAAACCACAAATGCCAGCTGATGAGGAACAAATGGTGGGAACCTCATCACAGATTGAAGCTGTTGATGCATGCAGAATAGCAGAAAGCAAGGAGTGTGTTTCAAAGAGCAGCTTGGGGGATCTCAGCCCCCCCGTGAAGCAACCCTCTTCACAAAAGCCGGAGAAGCTGTGCGGTAAACTTGCTTCCTCACGTATGGCCAAAAAATGGGAGGATTGCCCAGAGGAGGAACGCACAAAACCCCAGCCTAAAGAGGGGTTTTCCTGCAAGTACCAGCTAACAGATGCAGTTTGTCATAAAGTTGAGGATCAGCTACTGCAGATGACAGAAAACCAGAGGAGGAGGGGGGTCAATTCTGCCGCGATGGACAACAGACTGCTTCAAAAGTACAAGGAGTTTTTGGCTGATTTTGAGCTATCCACCCCTCAAACAAAGAGATCCGAATGGGCTGTTCCAAGTTTCAGGCGTCCTCATTGCAGAGAAAGCAAATGGAAATTTCCTGTGATTTTCACCTTATCGGCCTGCCTTAGTACAGATGGGGACGGCCGGAGCATGAAGGAATGTGTGTTTGCCTGAAAGGCTGAGAGAGGGGTGGGGGTTGGCTGGTTGTCTTGTGAATTCAGTGAGAAGTAGTTTATGGCTTAGTTTCACCCTGCCATGCCAAGAAGAAGTGTTTGTTTTAAAAAAAAAAAAAACTGAACTGGGGAGAAGATAGTGTTTTAAATTGTAATCTGAGCTTCTATCAATTTGGACATTTTAATTGGACTAAAAAGTTTGTGTGACTCTAAAAAGAATTGGCTTTGTTTGCATTATTAAACCTGAAAACCTTTTTTAAATTGGGTGAATGGTTCAACTGTATGATCATGCTATGTTCTGTTTTATATTCAAATGTCTTTAAATGCTCTGTTGATATTAGTGCTTGTTTTACCTGCTCATGCTTTGTGTGAAATGTTTTAATGATATTTGTGCTGATTTACCATGCTTTGTAGTAAAAAGTTATTAATGCCTCTCTCACTTTTACACCAGTGAGAGAAGAGAAATATGCCTTACTCATGTAATTGGGGAGTGAGAATTGCTTTCTAGAATGCTATAGAGACCTCCTTCATGTAAGAAGAGATTCTCTTGCTTAGGGAAAGACCTGATTTTGCTTACACCAGTGAGAGAAGAAGAGAAATATGCCTTATTCTTGTAAGGAAGAAGAGAGATGTTCATATTTTGTTGATGCTTAAATATCCTGCTTAATCTCTTGCTTGGGGAATGACCTGTATTTTGCTTTTGTTATATATTTTGCTTATGATATATTTTGTGTTATGTTACTGCATTTTTCAAGATTCCTTTAGAAGTACATGAGAAAGTTTTCAGTCCTATTATAGCTGTTAGCAGTGCCACATGTAAATGAGTTTTGATGCTGTTTCTCTATGTTCCTATTATAGCTGTTAGCAATGCCTTAAATGTGTCAAGGTTGTGAACTGTAAGTCAAAGCCTCACTGTTTCCCTCCCGGGGTCGACACCGGGGGAGAAACTGAGGACCTTCTTTTTAACTTTGGAACTATATTCCTGCTTACCTCTCTACAACCACTTGTTGCCTTAAAGCTTGTTTGTGCATTTGTGAATTCTGATAACTGCCTGTTCTATGCATACCTTCGTTGCCAGCCTGCAAGGACGCTTCCGGCTCGCAAATGCAAGGGTTACATTTATTATGCTTATAAGCTTCTTAAAAACAGAAGGGGGAAGATGTGGGGTTTCACGGTGCGATTGCTGTGACTCATTGGCCATAAATCGTGTATAATTGTCTCCTTTACCTCATCTGTTTTTACACAGCAACCTAGAGGCCCCTTTTGGGTCTCTCAAGGCTTTTGCCCCTCCCTGCACTGTTCAGGGATGGCACATAGCTATCACGCAGCTTCTGTCCAATTAGAGCAAGGTGTGCACGAGGAAGACATGCAGATAGTTAACCAATTAAGTAGCCTCCTGTTATCGCAGATAACCAATGAAAACATCTTACATGCTCTCTCTGGAATGTCTTTGTCCTGCTTCTAATAAAGTCCAGCCGGACTGCTTTTTTGGATGCCTATGCCTATGCCTATGCCTATGAATAAATTCATGCCTTTGGATGAATTCAAGCCTCCGCGTCTCCTTGATCCCAACACAAACACAACATCTCTCCAGTGTGGATTCGCTGATGTGAAGTGAGGTAGGAGCCGTTCCTAAAGCTCTTTGCACATACCATGCATTTGTGAGGCTTCTTTCCCGTGTGGGTTCTTTGATGCGCAGAAAGGCCTGAGCTGCTGCTAAAGTTCCTCTCACACTCCCGGCATTGATAGGGCTTCTCCCCTGTGTGGATTCTGTGATGTAAAGTAAGGCTGTAGTTTTGTCTGAAGCTCTTCCCACATTCCATGCACTGATACGCTTTCTCTCTTGTGTGGCTTTGCTGGTGCATAGTGAGGTGGCCACGTTGACCAAAATTCTTCCCACACTCCAAGCATCGATAGGTTTTCTTCCAAGTGTGAACTCTCCGATGTAAGTCAAGGCTTCTGTTGGAGTAAAAACTCTTGCCACACTCTACACATGTGAAGGATGTCCCATCTTCACAAACTCTGTAATGGAAAATTAAGCATAGATTTAGAGTGGAAAGAGCAAACTCATTCTTTCTCTCTCCATTGGGTTTTCTTACCGGATTGGGGTTTGGCAACCATCATCAGCCTGGCTGAGAACTGCTCTCTTCTCCTCACCGTCGGATGGATTTTCCTCCTGTTTTACTGAACTCTCTTGTTTTACTACGATCTCTTCAACCTGCATTGCTCTTGATGATATCCAGGGTTGTTCCTCAGATTTACACTTCGTTTGTTCATCTCCACCTGGAATGAAAAGAGGACATTTTTCATTAGAGCAGGGGTTCCCAACCTACGGCCCATGGCACCAACTCATCTGGCCTACGACCTTGCTCCAGCCACCAATTCTGCCACCACTGCCTCAATCCTTGTCTCCTCCGCTTGGTTTAGCGTGTCACTGATGGTGTTCCATAGCACAGCGGATGTTGTATGGCTTGCAACATCTGCCCTGCTATGGCTTGCTGTTAGGGACATACCAAGTCAAGTGGAGGAGACAAGGATTGAGGTGGCAGAAGTGGCAGCTGGAGTGACGTCGCGGGCCAGATGAGTTGGTGCCATACAGCTCCTCCAGGCTGGTAAGCAGGGAAGCGGTGTGGGTGGAGTGGTGGGTGGCTCGGGGGTGGTCCCACTGCTGCTGCCACCGGCACCTATCCGGCCCACCAACAGTCTGAGAAGGCTGATCTGGCCACCAGCTTAGAAAGGTTGAGGACCCCTTGCATAAGAGTCCCATTGGGAAACAGAGGCAGCTGACAGGAATAAGTGTTCCTGCTGGCCCTATGACTGGGGTTCTACTTTTTAAAGAAGGAAGGGGAGTAGATGTTGTTGGGGAGTACAAATCCCGTCAGCCCCAGCCATCCTTTTCCTTTTCGATGGCCACTTGTTAAATCATCCATTCTAAAGGAGGGGGGAGGGACTGTGATGACTTAATGGTTAAGAGACAGAACTTGACGACTGGAAGGTCAGCAGTTTGAGACCCAGGTGCTGCATGGTGGAGTGAACTCCCGTCTCTGTACTCCTGACAACCTAGCAGTTCAAAAGCATAAAATTGCAAGTAGATAAAGAGGGATCATGTCGGTGGGAAGGTTCCGTGCACTCACTCCAGTGTCTAGTCATGCCTGCCAAATGGCCATGCAAATGTCTGCAGATGCAGACAGCACTGGCTCTTTGGCTATAAATGGAGATGACTCACCGAACCCTAGAGTGGGATATGACTGGCTTTGGAGCAAGTGTGATCTTTACCTTTACCTAAAGGATGAGCTAAATGCCCTCCTGCCCCAGGAGGGTCCAATCCAAAACCTAGAGACAACTACAGAAGGGGGGGAAAAGTATCCTTCTATCTCTGGAGGACCTCAAGTGCTGCAGAATACATCCCTCATAAAGAACCATATTGCTTATTGACACCACAGCCATCCTGCCAGACTCAGTGAGGATCGCTCTAGCTGTTCCTCCTGGACAAACAGATTATAATGTTGGCCAAAGGGGCCATCAACCCATCACATCCCATTTATATCAGGCCCATCCAAGGACAGTAGTCCACATCACTCACTCCTCAGTGTTGGCACAGGTTCAGGTGCTGACCCTGAGTCTGGCTAGAAAGACCATGATGATGAGAAGGGCCTTCTTGGTGGCAGCACCAATGCTGTGGAACGCCATTCCAGCTGAGATGCACCAGGTCCCATCCCTGCAGTCTTTTAAAGAACTAAAAACACTGCTCTTTGAGAAGGCCTTTGGGAATGTGCTGCCTATTTCTAATTGTTAGAAACCAGTTGCATAGCCGGGGGAGGGGGGCAAAAACCCTCCTGAGCCAACAGCCCCCCCAACCCACCCCGCGATGCCAATGTTATATATGTGAGTGCGACACTGTTGCCCCTCCTGAAATTTTTTGCCCCTCCTGACCCCCACCCCCCCAAAAAAATTAGCATCTAAAATTCTGGCTACGGCCCTGTTAGAAACGCTGCCCGGCTCCTTTTCATCCTAAATAGGTTGCGTTTTAAGGGTCCTGGATTGCAATACTTTGAGTGGTGGTGATTTTATTGGGAGTTGTATTGTGTGTAATTTTTAACTCTTGGTCGGTGTAATGATCTTAGAAATTTCAGCAAATGGTGAAGGCAACAGTTTTCGCCTGTCAGATATGAGGAGGAAGAAATCTCTTCCTTCCAGCTTTGCCAGCCCAATTCAAGGCACTCCTCTTCCCCACAGTTGCCAACTTCCATGGATTTCCTTATTTTTTCCTCCACATACCTCTCATTTCAAGAGCTTGAATTTGTACAGAATGTGAATCTCCTCAAATGGCTGGAAATTTAAGCTTCCACCCAGCTTCCCGCACTCAACGTAAATATACTGTAGTTTCCTTCTCTTTTATATAAAAAAAACTATTTTGATAGGTATTAACAATGAATTACTATTTGCAGATAATCAGACATTGATAGCAAGTTCAGCTAAGGAATTACAGCAACACCTTATGTCCATGGATGGATGGCCAGACAGACGGCTGGACAGATAGATAAATAGTTAGTTAAATAGATAGATAGATAAATAGTTAGATAGATAGTTAAAATAAAAATCACATAACAAAAGGAAATCCATAGAAAATAGTGGCTTGGTTTAAAGATTATTATTTTTAGAATGAATTAATTGGTTTTAAATGAATTCCTCCTCAAAGGACTCCAGCCACTGGGGGAGGGGGGGGAGGAGACAGAAATCATAGCTCAGCATCCACCACCATTGTTTTTTTATTTTTTAAAATAATTTTATTTAATTAAAATACAAAAACAAAACATCACAACTACTACAGAAAATGTGCAAAAATCTTAATAAAATAACATATAGTACCATATAACTGAGACAGTGGTGGCTTAGTGGTTAAGACACTGAACTTGATGGCTGGGAGGTCGGCAGGTCAGCAGTTCGAGACCCGAGTGCTGTACGACAGAGTAAGCTCCCGTTTCTGTCCCAGCTCCTGCCAACCTAACAGTTTGAATGCAAGACATTGCAAGTAGATAAATAGGTACCACTTTGGTGGGAAGGTAAACAGCGTTCTGTACACTCCATGCCTGCCACATGTCCATGGAACATACCTGCAAACTTTTGGCTTTGAAAATAAGGAAAATTTTGTGGGCATGCCCAAATAGGTGGGCGTGACCAAATAGGTGGGTGTGGCCAAATTAGCTCCACCCCCTTTTCCCAACTTGAGTCCTTAAAGCATGGAGGTATTACAAACAGATGACATGACGTCACAAACTTGAAGCCGACTAATCTAACAGTCCGCCATGTTAGTTGGCCCGAAACATTGCCTTATGGTGCTTTGATTGTGTGGAGTCGTGAAAGTAGATCAGGGTTTCCCCTTTAATATCAGTGGGTGGGGGTTGCGATCCCCCTCTCCTGGGTCCCGTGGGTCTGGAGGGTTGGGGGGACAAAAGGGGTCTGTCCCCCCAACCCTTCTGGCCCCAGGGGACCCAGCGGACACTGTGATTTACTTGTTGCTGTTTATGGCATTTATTGTGCTGAATTATGGACTATGTAACATGTATGTATATTTGAAGATGTTTCTGTAAGCTGCCCTGAGTCGCCTAGTTGAGTAGGCAGCATACAAATTCAAATATAAATAAAGAAATAAAAATAAACCTCTGGTTTAAGATTTTACTTAATCCCAGTGGCCTGGCCCTGCTAATGATGCTGAACAGATTTCAGTCAATCAGCATGGGAAAGAAAAATCCAAGGCAGATTGCAGAATTTCAGCTTCTCCAAATTTGTCATACAGGCCATGAGATCTGACCAAGCAAAGCTGGCCATCAAACACAGAATATGGACACGGCAGGACAAGCTGACCTAGTCAGAGTTTACATTTTGGCTCCAGGGTCCCGAAAATAAATCATCCCTCCAGCTCAGTATCTGACACAACTTGCAATATGATCGAAGGGCATTCATTCATGTTGCCCTGCTGTCATGCCCTTCTGTGGGAAGGCATCTGGTTTCTGTCTTGCCTGTCTCTGACACATTTTGTAACCAAAAGCCTCTTTGCTTGCATGCGTAGAATAGTGAAAAAGTATTCTCCTTATTTGGGCTCTGACACTTCTGATTGGCTGTGGGCCCTCAGTTTTGTCTCTGTTAAGTTTCGTTTCTGATATACATTGCTTGCTTAAGTTTCGTTTCTGAGACTCTCGGCCTGAATAAAGAGAAGGCATGAGTATGGTTTGTCAGCCAAGGACTGGAGTCGTGTTTTTTCTGTCTCTACCTCAAAAGATCTGAGGATATAAACTGCTGCTAATGAGGCTGACTGATTGAAGAGATCTTTACATGAATCAGATTCCAACACCCTTCATTCGGCAGTTCTGGAGGGAAAGTTCTTAACGATACCTATTTATTTATTTATTTATTTATTTATTTATTTATTTATTTATTTATTTATTTATTTATTTATTTATTTATTCTTTAAACTTCTATGCCGCCCACTCAGGCAAGCCCGACTCTGGATGGCTAACATCAAAAATTAAAAAACAATTAAAAACAATCAGAGGTATATCTTAACCTATAGAACCAAGGGCTAACCATTGGAACTTGCTATAGGTTGCTATGCCTCACCCTACTTGCCTGCACTCACCCTTCGTGCACATGGCCGATCTGGGTCCGCAGGTCAACAAAGGATTGAGAAAGCAGGCAGTGGGGCAACAGCCCCACAACAGCCCCACAAACGCGAAAAAAGGGAAACAACTTAATTTCCCAACATTCCTTGCACCGCGCCGCACCAGAGCCAATCAGGCTGAGAGGCTCTCGCACGGCACGGCGCAAGAAACGTTCGGAAATGTGCTGCAGCCAATCAAAAGAAAACCGTTTTTAAAAAACGCAGCACAAACACAAAGCACAAACCCATAACTACAAGCACGCAGAACGCTGAGGAAGCCGGCGCGCAAAAAAAAAAAACCACCGGGAAAGGAAGTCCGCCAAGCCACAACGGCGCCTGAAGCTCCTGATCGGAGTTTCCCCTTCAATATCACTGGGGGGGGCTTTCCCTCTCTACTGGCTCCCCTGGGGTTGGGAGGGTTGGGGGGGACAAAAGGAGTCTGTCTCCCCAACCTTCCTGACCCCAGGGGACCTGGCAGAGAGGGAATTCCCCTCCACACACACACGCCCCATATTAAAGAGAAGAAACCAAGCGGTTACTTCTCTTTAAAAACGGAGTTTTTTGGGGGGAATCCCCCTCTCCGATGGCTTCCTTGGGTTTGGAATGGTTGGGGAGACAAACCCCTTTTGTTCACCCAACCCTCCCAAAACCAAGGAAGCCAGCGGAGAGAGGGATCACAACTACCATCCCCCACTGATATTAAAGGGGAAACCACAATTGAGATTTCCCTTTTAATATCAGAGGGTGGCCTGCATTCGATCCCCTCTCCTGGGTCCCATGAGTCTGGAAGGTTTGGGGGGACAAAAGGGGTCTGTCCCCCCAAGCCTTCCAGAGCCAGGGGAGACAGCAAAAAACACAAAAATAAACAATAAAAAACATCCAAAAATACACAAAAACAAAAATAACACCAAAAAACAATACAAAGTAAACAAAAACAAACATTTCCAAACACACCCAGCACCCAGCCAAACACCACAAAATCCAACCATCACCCCCCCCCAAAGAAAGAAAAACTGCCAACTCACCACCACACAACCTCACTCCACAACGACTGGAAAAGAAATGAATAAAGAAAGAGACTACTTACTGGAAGAAGCTCCACCCAGAGGCCACGAGAGAAAAAACAGTCAAAATACAAGATAACCCCTACCAGCACCACTTGCTGCCCACAATAGTAGAAAAAATCAAAAAGACACAACAGCCCCACACAAAAGGCCCCAAGAATAAAAACAAGTAAAAACAAATAACACAAAATCACAATTTTACACAAATCAAAAACATGGCAATAAAATAAAATAAAAACTATTCAAAAATCCTGTGCTGAATTTTTACTCAAATAAAAAACAAAAACATCAGTTTAAAAACATTTATTGTGAAAAACATGTATTTTCACATTTTTTAAATTATTACCTACGGTACAACAATTAAAAAAAATACATACTAAAAATTATTGTGTTAAATAATTTTTTTGGAAAAAGTATATCATCCTTTGTTCTTTTTTTCATCCACAAAACCAAAACACCAAACAAAACTCATCACAGTTTATAACAGGCCGCCAAATTTTTTTTGTATAAATAAAATTTTTGAAAATTTCAATTATAGACTAATCTCTTCTTTACAAACATTAACAACAACAAAAACTTTCCAACACCATTTAAAACAGCCCGGCAACGCCGGGCAACCTCTGCTAGTAAAAGTATAAAACAGATTAAAACCAGATTAAAAACTACCCACATTAAAAGGGAAGCTTTATTTTATAAGCCAACAGGCAGGGACCACCTTTCCATCCGGACCCCACACCTGCCCTACCTATGCCAGAGAGATTGTGTCCCACGACACAGGTGAAGCTGAAACCACAGAACATGTTTATGCACCTGCCCTATTTATAAGGATATCAGAGATAAACTCAGATCCCCACCGCTCTGCAAATATTCTGGTGGATCCAACAGCACTTAAACTCCCTGGCTACTGTCAGACAAAAGTCCATTTTAAAACCTCAATACCTCCAGGTTTTGTGCTACAGCAATCAGGATTATAAGAACAATTCTGGCAGGCCCCTCAGTGGCACAAACCGGTGAATGTACATTGCAGTTGCAGCCACCACAGCACTAATTTTAAAAACTGATTTTATTTTAATTCCTTTAACTATAAATGGATGTTATTTTTTTTATTAAAAAGTTTTAACTACATTTTAAGGATTTAAATTTTATATCTTGTTTTATGGTGCTGGTCATAATAATAATTTCGTGTCAAGAGATTACTCTGGGTTGAAAGGATTTTTTGCTGGAGAAACTCCGCTCAGGGGATGCCCAAATGAGGCTCCTTTCATGTCCCCAAGTGCAGCCCTCAGGTATCGAAACCCGACCTTCCAGTCTCCAAGCTCAGCGTCTTAACCACTAAGCCACCAGGGGAGCTGGTCATAAGGTAAAGGTTTCTCTTGCTCAAAAGCTAGTCGTATCCGACTCTAGGGTTCAGTGCTTATCTCTGACACCACACACTCACCCATACTCACACACACACACACACACACAAACATGAGCGCGCACGCGGGCGCGCGCGTGAGATTCCTTCAATGTACCCACTCCCTCCATCACACATACAAAGCAAAACAACTTACGTTTGGGCAATGACAAAGGGCAGTAAGTGGCTTCGCCCCATAGCGTTTAGTGCCCTCTCTGGGCGGTTCACAAGTTACTTTAGCATTTTGCCCCCAAACCACATACCACCTCGGAAGGATGGAAGGCCGAGTCAACCTTGACCCCTGGTCAGGATCGAACTCACCACTTTCGGGTTGCGGCGACACCCAACGTTACCGGATCAGGTGTTGCGGCTGCTGCTGCTGCTCCAAAGCCCAAGAGCGACTAGGTAACGGTTTCCTTTGCTCGAAAGCCAGTCGTATCCGACTTTAGGGTGCAGTGCTCATCTCTGTTTCAAAGCCGGAGGACCAGCGTTGTCTGCTTCTGCAGACGTTTCCGTGGTCATCTGGCAGGCATGACTAAACACCGGAGCGCACGGAACGCTGTTTCCCTTCCCACCAAAGTGGTCCCTATTTAATTCTACTTGCAATGTCTTGCTTTCGAACTGCTAAATTGGCAGGAGCTGGGACAAAGACAGGAGCTCATTCCACAGTACTCGGGAATCGAACTGCTGACCTCCCTCCCGCCTCCCACTCCAGTCAGCGTCTTAGCCACTTGAGCCACTGCAGCCTCCCCAAGAGCGACTGCAGGTTTCCAAAAAGGGGATCATCTCCCACCCGCCCGCCCCCACTCTTTCCAGGACCCCACCAGGTGCGACCAGACAGCCTGCCTTGCAGGGGGAGCGTGCAAATCTGGATTTACAGCCAGGAGAAAGGGTGGGCCGGTCCCCAAACAAAGGAAAGAAACCGGGAGAAGGGGGCTCAAGAAAGCTCAACACACACACACACCCCTACACACTCCATTCTCACCACTTCCACTTTGCATCTCCACTTTGCTGTCCCAAGTCCCCCCCCCCCTCCGCAAAGACCTCCAAGCGGATTAATAAGGACCATCGAGATGGGGCAGGAGGAGGGTTAGAGACGACCACTTCCGGTCCCAGGACCCATTCATCAAGATCTATTAAATCAGTGGGAGGATCTCTCTCTCATTCACAGTATTGGCTAGGGGTTCTCAACCGTTCAAGCCAAGGGCTGGGTCACGCTTCCTCAGACAGCTTTGGGGGCCGGACGATCATTTTGCCCTGCCTGCCACACGTCACTTCCCAGTGCAGCAGAGGTGGTGGTGGGCCACATGAAATGGTGTCACAGGCCGCATCCGGCCCCTGGGCCATAGGTTGAGAACCCCTGATATAGGTTGCCTCACAGAACAAAGGATTGTGTGAGCCAATAGATGCTAAGTTTAAACTCATTAGCAAATGTTCAATGCCAGGTGCTTGTTTTGTATCCTGCTTTTATTTGCAATTGGAAGGGGGATATCTACAACTGTTCCATATAACAGCCAGAGAGCATCTTGCTATTACCAATTGTAAAAAAACCATATTGATTTTTATACTTCTCTCAAAACCCGAGTATTGCACGATGGAGTGAAATCCCGTCTCTGTCCCAGCTCCTGCCCAACCTAGCAGTTCAAAAACAAGAAATTGTAAGTAGATAAATAGGGACCACTTCGGTGGGAAGGTAAACAGCGTTCCTTGCACTTTGGTATCTAGTCATGACTGCCACATGTCCATGCAAACACAGACAGCATTGCCTCTTTGGCTGTAAATAGAGATGAGCACTGCACCCTTAAGTCAGACACGACTGACTTTTGAGCAAGGATGACCTTTACCTCTACTAACCACTTGCAACTAAACAGGGCCAAAACTTCAAAGCAGATTTGAATACCAATCAGGGATATTCTGTTATTAGGTAAATGTAAAAGTTTCCCTTGCTCGGAAGCCAGTCATATCTGACTCTAGGGCTCAGTGCTTTTGATGTTTGCAGATTGATACGCAGTAGGCAGCATTCAGGGGGCCAAATACATCTTTATTGCAAGGTATGCAATCTGAACATGAGGTAATGGCAGAGGCGCAGCTCCTTTTATACAGTGCGGTACATTTGAATCTGGCTACACGGTTCCCCATTGGTTACTGTATTCATGACGTCATGGTGACGCGCCACATTCTTTACCAGGTTTACCTGTGGCGGGGATATTTCCCGCGGTAGACTGTGATTGGTTGATTCATCCCATGTGGTCGCGATTCGCTGCCATCTAGTGGCAGGTGAATCGCGTTTCATCCAGCTGACTTACATTGTATTCATTGAGGTTATTGAGAGGTTACATTCTTTCATTCTTCCTGTTACAATTACTCTTAAAGGCATACACTTCCATACACAACATTCCTCCCCCCCTAGAACGGACGAAGTCCCTTAACCAATGTGGCTTCCCGCAATTACGCTTGGGTTGTACGGCTGCCTGGCCGAGGTCGGGGAAACTAGGGTTTCTGCTCTCCGCGGTTCCTCGCCCTGCAATGGGAAGACGAGGAGACTCGTTAGCGGAATTCCCCAACTCAAACTCCCGCCCGTTTCTCAGGGTGGCGGGTGACTCAAAGGAGGGATGTCTCAGCCCCCGGGGACTGGGGTTGAACTCCAAACTAATTGGACCGCGGGTACCTGAAGCTAAACCAAAACCCCACTTCTCGCTCGGACGGGTTGGGGACCACTCCGCAACACCCCCCCCCCGGATCCTTTAACTCAAAATCAAACTCATCGGCCTCTCCCCTTCCGGGTGTGTGTGGGGGGGCTGGGCTAGAACACGCATTTCTGTGGGAGGAATTGATACTGGGGTCCCCCCCGGAAGACTCTCCGTGTCTCCTTGGAAACTCCCTGACGGTGCTTGCCCTGCATCTCCCCCTTGGAATGAGCGGGTGGGGGAGAACCCTAACATTGATCTGTCGTCTTCTTGGTTGTCCGTAACCCTGCGCCAGAGTTGGTCACCGTGTCGCCGCCATACCAGCCCCGCACTTGTTTCAACCTTATACGACACTGGCAATGTCTGCTCGAGTACAACCCCTGGTACCCAGTTTGGGCCGGTCGCGTAATTTCTACAATACACCGTGTCCCCTGCCGAAAACACCTTTGAATGCTCAGTTTCTATGTTTCTTCCCCTATCCTCCACCCTGGTTGGATCCAACCAGTCGAAAAGTTTGACTGGTCTCCTTCACATCAGGAGCTCCGCCGCCGAGCATCCGGATGCGAGAGGAGTTACCCTATAGCAAAGTAGGAACTGGCACAGTTGCAAGTTGAGGTCCCCGGGGCCCATTCGCCGAAGTGCCTCCTTAGTTGTTCGCACTTGGCACTCAACCTGCACATTTGTAGTGGGGTGAAAAAGGGCTGAGGTGATGTGCCGAATCGCATTCCTCTCAAGGAACGCCTGGAATTCGACAGAGGTGAAGGAACTAGCATTGTCGGTGACCAGCACATCGGGTAACTAAAGAACTAAATAGGTTCCGCAACCGCTTGATGGTTGCGCCTGAGGAGGTGTTAGGCGTTCTGAAAACCTCCAACCACTTTGAAAATGCATCGACCACCAGTAGGAAATATGATTCCCTGAACAGCCCCGCAAAATCGATGTGCAACTGAGACCAAGGTCCGTGGGCCATGTCCCATTCTCTGTGAGGAAGTCGGGACTCCTCGGGTCGGGAACTCTGGCCACCATATGTTCAATGTCTGCATCTATCTGGGGCCACCAGAAGTAGCTTCTGGCCAGCGCTTTTGAGCGCACAATCCCCGGATGGCTTACGTGGAGTAACTTGAGTACCTTTGGGTGCATTTCCTCAGGAATAACTACCCTCTCCCCCCAGAGGAGTCAACCCCTCTCAATGGACAACTCCACCTTCCTCCTGAAAAATGTTTTGAATTCCTCGCCCGGCGGAGTCGTGGGCCACCCCTTTTTAACCCAGGAGCTTAGAGACAGGACCTTATCTTTCACTGTCGCTTTGGCGAGGTCTGGAGGCACAATTGGGGTTGAGTCGAGGGACTCGATAAATAACACCTGATGGTCCTGTTCTACCTCACATTCAGGCTCCCCTAGCGCTGGCAGGGGCGAGCGCGAGAGTGCATCCGTGTGGCTGATTTCTTTCCCTAGGCAGTGTGCCAGTGTAAACTGGTACGCATTGAGAAATATAGCCCACCGGAGCATCCTGGGGGACAAAATTTGGGGTGTGGGTTTGCCCGTGGTGAATATGCCCAGCAACAGCTTGTGATCTGTTATGATCGTGAATGGCCGGCCATATAGGAAATCTTGGAATTTCTTTGTCCCAGCGACTATGACAAGTGCCTCCCTGTCTGTTTGTGCGTAATTGCACTCTGCCTTGGAAAGGGACCTAGAGTAGAAGGCCACTGGGGCTTCCCGCCCGTTTCCGAGCATGTGGCACAGCACGGCACCCACCCCTACTGGTGAAGCATCACACACCAACACTATGGTCTTCCTGGGGTCGAAATGCGTTAGGATCGCCTCTGATGAGAGGAGTTGTTTGAGTTCCTTGAAAGCATTTTCCTGGCTGTCGCCCCACCGCCAAGCCACGTCTTTCTTTAAAAGACGGTGTAACGGTTCCGCTACGGATGCTTTTCTCGGTAGAAATGAATGATAGAAATTCAACAGTCCCAGGAAGGACTGTAATTCCGACTTCGCGGTGGGGCGAGGGGCGTTCCTAACAGCTACAACCTTTGTATCTGAGGGTTTGACTCCTTCTGGGGTTACCCTAAATCCAAGGAAATCTACTTCACTCACCCGGAACACACATTTGTTTCGCCTAAGTCTCAGACCTGCCTTCTCGAACACCGTTAAAACCCTATCCAATCTCTTGGCTAGTTCTGCCTCACTCCCCGCAGTTATCAGTACGTCATCAAAATATGGGAGGACCCCAGGGAGACTCTTAAGTAGGTGTTCCACGAGAGATTGGAATATCCCTGGGGCTGAGTTTACGCCAAACTGAAGGCGAGTTACCTTGAACGCACCCTTGTGCGTAACTATCGTCTGGCCAGCTGCAGTAGCAGGCGTGACTGTGAGCTGCTGGTATGCCTGTGATAAGTCTAATTTTGTAAAACACTTCCCCCCATGTAAAGTGGCGAGCAAATGGCTAACGGCCGGCACCGGGTATGCATTAGGGCGAATGGCCTTGTTAATGGTGCATTTGTAGTCCGCACAGATCCTGACTTCCCTGTTTGCTTTCAACGCTGTAACAATTGGCGTTTCCCATTCTGCAGAGTCCACTGGAACCAAGATCCCCTGACCCACCAGTTTGTCCAATTCCACCTCAATCTTGTCCTTGAGTGCGAACGGCACCCATCAAGGCTTGAGCCGGATGGGTTGAACCTCGGGGTCCAGGTCAAATGAGACTGGGGCCTCCCTATACCTCCTGAGCCCCTTCTCAAAAACTGCTGGGTGTACGTCGCACACATCTTGCACTGGGTCAGCATCTGTGGCATGGATGCCGGACAGTCCGATGCCTAAGGGCGCAAACCACTGGCTCCCCAGGAGGCAGTTCGTTCCTCGTTTAAGAACCACGAGGGGCAGCTTCTCCTTAAAACTCTTGAATCTAACCTGGCAATCCCCCACCTCCAAAACCGGAATTTGGTTTCCCTGCACATCCCGTAAGGTAGTCTTTAAAGCCTTAAGCTTCGGGCGCTCATTTGGGGGAATGCGTAAAAATTCTTTTTGGGGGATGATGGAATACGATGACCCTGAGTCCACCTCCATCCGAACAGGGGGCCCCTGTAACAGTACCTCAACAAAGAAACATTGGTGGGCTGACACACGGCCCACTATTGCCTCGTCCTCGGTGATTTGTCCGATGCCCCCGTTCCGGCGCGGTCGCTCATAAGAACATAAGAACAGCCTTGCTGGAACAGGCCACAGCCCATCCAGTCCAGCATTCTGTCTCACACAGTGGCTCACCATTTCCTTCAGGGTATTCCCAAGGAGATGCCTTCACCTGCTTAGGATTCCCTGGAAATGGCATTGAGAGATATCCTGCCTATCCCTCCAACTCAGAGGTTGTCCTTAAGTATCCATAATTATAGCCATTGATACCCTTGTCCTTCATGAACTTGTCTAATCCTTTCTGAAAGCTGTCAAGACTGACATCTGTCACCACTTCTTCTGGCAGGGAGTTCCATAGACCAGTGATCCTCTGGGTGAAAAAGTACTTTCTCTTATTTGTTTGAGAACTAGTACTCAAAAGTTTCATGGAGTGTCCCCTAGTTCTAGTGTTATGCGATAGGGAAAACAGTTTTTCCTTATCTACTTTGTCCACACTGTGCATGATTTTATAAACTTCAATCAGGTCACCTCTTAGACGCCGTCGTTCAAGAGTGAAAAGGCCCAACTGTTGCAGCCTCAGATGGTAAGGAAGGTGTTCCAGTCCCCTAATCATTTTGGTTGCCCTCCTCTGCACTTTTTCCAACTCCATAATATCCTTCTGGAGGTATGGTGACCAGAACTGTACATAGTATTCCAGATGGGGCCTCACCATAGATTTATAAAGAGGCAAAATGACACTTGCTGACTTATTTTCTATACCCTTCCTTATGATCCCTAACATTGAGTTTGAGTGCTACCCTCTGTTTCCTGTCCCTTAGACAGTTGCTGATCCAGAACAAGACCTGTCCCTTTATTCCATGACTGGCAAGTTTATGCAAGAGCATTTGGTGCGAGACCTTGTCAAAAGCCTTCTGAAAGTCCAGATAAACAATGTCAACTGGATCCCCCTTATCCACATGCTTGTTGACACTCTTAAAAAATTCCAACAGATTAGTGAGGCATGATTTGCCCTTGCAAAAGCCATGTTAGCTCTTCTTTACCAGCTCCTTCTCTTCTATGTGCCTATTAATTCTATCTTTTAGGATGGTTTCCATCACTTTATCTGGGACACATGTCAAACTGACAGGTCGGTAATTTCCTGGATCACCCCTGGATCCTTTTTTGAAAATTGAAAAATAACCCCTTGCCTTCCATTGTCATCTAATGGTCCAATGGCCTTCCTAGTTGGGTTCTTACTTCTAATGTACTTAAAGAAGTCTTGCTTTCCTTTCCTGATTGTTGCCTTGCATTTGTTCTGCCAGAATTTATGTTTCTGCCTGCTGTCCTCATTCGGACAAGCCTTCCATCTTCTAAATGAGCTTTTCTTGCTCTTGATCACTTCCCGAACAGCTCCTGTAAGCCACATCGGAGTCCTCTTGGACCTGGCAGTGCCCTTTTTCCTTTTGGGTATGCATTCCAATTGGGCCTCTGTTATTGTTTTTGTAAACAGCCTCCATGCCTCTTGGAGTGTTTGGACTCTCTCAATTTTCCCTTTCAGCTTCTTTTTTACTAGTTTCCTCATCTTTGGGAAATTTCCTTTTTGAAAATTTAAGGTCTCTGTGTTAAATTTTATCAGTGACTTGCGGTCTATGATCAAGTTAAACATAATTGAATTGTGGTCACTGTTCCCTATTGGATCAGTCACATTAACATCTTGCACAAGTCAAGGATTCTTGTACTCTAGTTGGGTCTTCAACCATCTGTCCCAGGGAACAATCATTTAGCATATCTAGGCACTTTATCTCTTTATCATGTGCTGAACAACAGTTCACCCAGTCTATGTGAGGGTAATTGAAGTCCCCCATTATAACCAGGCTTCCCTTCTTGGATGCCTCCTTTACAACATTCTCCAACTGCCAGTCTCCATCAAGAGTTTGGGTCGGAGGCCAATAGTATATGCCTACTGTTAGACCATCCTTGTGGCCCGGTACTCTTACCCACAGAGCTTCTAATGGTGACTCCAAATCACCTAGATATTCCAATTTGTACGATTTTATCACTTCTTTGACATAGAAGGCTACACCACCTCCCGTTTGCCCCTTCCTGTCCTTCCTGTACAGTTTGTAGCCTGGGATAACTGTATCCCATTGGTTATCATCCGTCCACCAGGTTTCAGTGATACCAATAATATCAATATTCTTATCTATTGCTAAGTATTCCAGCTCCCCTATTTTGTTCCGGAGGCTTCTGGCATTTGTATACAAGCATTTATATATGCTTTGCTGATACAGTCTTTTGAGTCCAGTTGCATTGTTAGACTGCCTCTTGCATCCTTCTGCTAGAGTGCTGGTGACTAGCTCCTTGCTCTGCTCAGTAATTTTTGCATCCTCCTCACTACTCAAGTACACACTTTCCCGAACCGGATGCTGCCCAGCTCCTGTCGGCTTTCCCCCAGTTATCAGTTTAAAAGCTGCTCTGCAGCCTTTTTGATGTTGAGTGCCAGCAATCTGGTCCCATCATGATTCAAGTGCAACCCATCCCTCCTGAACAGATTTGGCTTGTCCCAAAATGTTTTCCAGTTCCTAACAAATCTGAAGCCCTTCTCTCGACACCACCACCTCATCCACACATTGAGGCTTCTGAGCTCTGCCTGCCTGGTAGGTCCTGTGTGAGGGACAGGCAGCACTTCTGAAAATGCTACCTTGGAAGTCTGGGACTTCAATCTTCTTCCTGATCTCCTCCCTTTCGCCATCTACAGACCCTGGTGATGTGGCCCCGGCATCCGCAGTAGTGGCACTCAGCCTTTCGAAACGGGCACTTTCTCCTGTCGTGCGTGCCACCGCACCCGTTGCACCAGCGGTTTTCCTCGGTGTTGTCCCTTTTTCCGGCTTGCCGTCTCCGCACCTTCTGGACGTCCAGCTCCCCATCACTGTCACTGCAGTCCGATGAAAAAGTGGTGGCGGACGCAACGGCTCCCGGTCCCCGCTCCTTGTGTGATGAGCAGCTGTGCACTAGGGTCTCAGATGTCGAGCTTCCGGGGGTTGGGGTCTTGGCCCTACACGCTTGCACCCCGTCTTTGACCGCTTCGGCAGCCTGGGCAGCCCACAACACTTGCTCAAAAGTAATGTCCTCCTCACGGGCCAGGAGTCTCCTCTGAGCCTCCTCGTCTCGCAACCCAAGCAACAGTCGATCCCGCAAGGCCTTGCCTAAGGATGCGCCCCACCGGCATGGGGATGACAGCCACTCTCAGGGTGGCAACAAACTCGGCCACGGACTCTCCGGCCCGCTGGTTGCACTGGTGGAAGGCCAGCCTTGCCGGGAAAACCGACACCTTTGGGCGGAAGTGTGCTCTCAGTGCTGCGAGGATTTCGGTAACGGGTACCCCACGGAGTGGCCTCGGCATCAGGAGGTTCTTTGCCAGCTCCAGGGTCAGCAGTCTGCACTGAGCCAGTAGGCATGCTCGTCGTTGTGCTTCGCTCTCGATGCCCTCGGCATCCATGGCATACATGAACTGCTCTTCGTAGAGGTCCCATGTCTCCGGCTTTGAGGTGTCGAATGGGGCGAGAGTGACCTTGTGGGAAGCCATCATCCCACCTTCGTCGCCAATTTGATGTTTGCAGATTAATACACAGTAGGCAGCATTCAGGGGGCCAAACACAACTTTATTGCAAGGTATGCAATCTGAACATGAGGTAATGGCGGAGGCGCTGCTCCTTTTATACAGTGTGGTACATTTGAATCTGGCTACACGGTTCCCCATTGGTTACTGTATTCATGACGTCATGGTGACGCCCCACCATAGCTGTCAAGTATCCCTTATTGGCCGGGAAAATCCCTTATTTTACCCTCTTTCCTGCCATCATCCCTTATTAATTAGACTGCAATGCCCTATTGCCGCCATTGGAGGGCAGCACAGGGTAAGCATAGCTGTCAAGTATCCCTTATTTGCTGAGAAATTTCCCTTATTTCCAAATCCAAAACTTGACAGGTATGCGCCCCACATTCTTTACCAGGTTTACCTGTGGCGGGAATATTTCCCGCGGTAGACTGTGATTGGTTGATTCATCCCATGTGGTCGCGATTCGCTGCCATCTAGTGGCAGGTGAATCGCGTTTCATCCAGCTGACTTACATTGTATTCAT
This sequence comes from Bradypodion pumilum, assembly GCA_035047305.1. NCBI lineage: Eukaryota > Metazoa > Chordata > Lepidosauria > Squamata > Chamaeleonidae > Bradypodion > Bradypodion pumilum. The sequence goes on from JAWDJD010000002.1 coordinate 472,063,336, forward strand.
TGAGGTTATTGAGAGGTTACATTCTTTCATTCTTCCTGTTACAATTACTCTTAAAGGCATACACTTCCATACACAACAGTGCTCATCTCTGTTTATAGCCAAAGAGCGAGTGCTGTTTTCTGTAGTCATGTGGCAGGCATGACTAGACACTGGAGTGCACAGAACACTTTACCTTCCCACCGAAGTGGTCCCTACTTATCTACTATCAATTTCTTGCTTTTGAACTGCTAGGTTGGCAGGAGCTGGGACTGAGATGGGAGCTCATTCCATCATGCAGCACTTGAGTCTTGATCTGTTCAGTGGCTTAACATACACATGTGTATGCAGACGATACCACCCTAATGGCAGAAAGTGAGGAAGACCTAAAGAACCTCTTGATTGGATTGAAGGAGGAAAGTGCAAAATCTGGCTTGAGACTTAACATTAAGAAAACCAAGATAATGGCAACAGGTCCGATCAGTCCCTGGAAAATAGATGGGGAAGAAGTAGAAGCAGTGACAGATTTTACTTTCCTGGGATCTAAGATCACTACAGATGGCGACTGTAGCCATGAAATAAAAAGATGACTGATTATGGGGAGACAAGCTATGAGAAACCTGGGGAATATAGTGAAAAGCAGAGACATCACCTTGAAAACAAAATTTCGCATAATCAAAGCAATGGTATTCCCAGTGGTAATGTATGGGTGTGAGAGCTGGGCCATTAGGAAGGCTGAGCGCAGAAGAATAGATGCCTTTGAGATTGGTGTTGGAGGAGAGTCCTGAGAGTCCCTTGGACAGCAAAGAGAACAAACAGGTCAATACTGGAGGAAATCAAACCTGACTGTTCATTGGAGGGACAAATAGTGAAGATGGAGCTAAAGTACTTTGGACATCAAATGAGAAGGGAGGACTCACTTGAGAAGGCCTTGATGCTGGGAAAGGTAGAGGGCAAGAGAAGAAGAGGACGTCCAAAGATGAGATGGTTAGATGGTATTGTAGACGCAGTGGACACAGAGCTGGGCAGGCTGAGGAGGATGGTGGAGGACAGAGGTGCCTGGAGGAAAATGGTCCATGGGGTTGCAAAGGGTCGGAATCGACTGTGCGACTGAACAACAACAACAACATACACACAGTGACAGACTTTACATTCTTAGGATCCAAGATCACTGCAGATTGCTGTCATGAAATAAAAAGCCGACTAATTATTGGGAGGCAAGTTATGAGAAATCTGGGGAACATAGTGAAAAGTAGAGTCATCACCTTGCAAACAAAAGGCCCCATAGTCAAAGCAATGGAATTCCCAGTGGTAATGTATGGCTGTGAGAGTTGAACCATAAGAATAGCTGAGCACAGAAGAATAGACTCCTTTGAAATGTGGTTTGGGAGGAGAGTTTTGGGAGTCCCCTGGGCAGTGAGGAGAACAAACAGGTCGATCTTAGAAGAAATCAACCTTGACTGCTTCTTGGAAGGTCAAATTGTGAAGATGAAGAGAAGCGAGGATTCAAAACAGAAGAGAGGATTCGCTTGTGAAAGCCTTGATGCTGTGTTGTGTTTGGAATATTGTGCCGTTAAGTAATGTAACACTCGAATGAGTGGATATAATAATCACCAGCTGTAACACTGTAACCTTCTGTATCAGGACGCGAGCTAGTGACCACTAGGGGCAATAGCGAGCGCCCAGCTCACATGGTTCCAATTCCCCAAATACCTACAGCGCGGGAAGATTCCCGCCACCACCTCACCTGGACAAGAAGGGCGTGACAGGGAATGACGTCACGCAGACAGTAGCCAATGGGCTATTGAGGAGCCACATTCAAATGTATAGCCACAGTATATATTGAGCTGTTCATCCGCCATTACCACATGTTCCCCCGGACCATCATGCAATAAAGATGTGTTAAGCCAACCTTTCGGCTGTTTCTATTGTCTTGGTTCTCATACACTAAATGGGCAACGAGGATGGGATGATGGATCCCCACGGAATCAAGACAACGCAGGCCGGTTTCAACATCAACAAACCGGAAGAATGGGAGCTGTTCGAGATGGACTTCCAAAGCGCACTGATGGTGTCCGACATCTCAGACGAGGGGAAGAAGAGGGCCATTCTCATCAGGATGCTCGGGTTCCCCGCCATGAAGGTATTGGTGGACCTGGTGTCTCCGAAGAAGGTGAACGAAGTGCCGGTCAAGCAGCTCCTGAAAGCGATGCGCGACCATTTCCAGCCCTCGGTTTCAATGTTTTCGGCTCGGGACGCGTTCTGGAAGAGAGTCCAGGAGCCTGGTGAGTCCGTGGCTGCCTTTGCAGCGGCCCTCCGTTTGGCCACCGGCCCATGCAAGTGGGAGAACCTGGTAATCGCCCTCAGGGACCGCATGCTGTGCGGCCTGTGGGATGAGGAGGTTCAGCGAAAGCTGATGAACAAGGAGCCGCCCCCGACGCTGCAAGAGGTCGTGAAGGAGGCGCAGGCGGCGGAAGCCACGAGGGCCGGGGTTAAGGGGTTCAGAGCAAGGCCCCCACAACCCGACAAGGCAGCGGGCTCGGTGCAAGCGGCCAGGCGGGCACCACACTCCTCCACGGAGAGCAGCGAGGACGAGGACATCCGGAAGGTTCGGATGGATGGCCGGCGTTGCGATGGCTGCGGGGCTTCCCATGACCGCATCAAGTGCCCATTCAGGAAGGCCGAGTGCCACAACTGCGGGCGCCGAGGCCACATAGCCAAGGTTTGCAGACGGCGGCGCAGAGACCAGAAAGGCTCAACAGACCGCTCACCGAAAAACCAGGAAGGCGTCCGGCCCTCGAGGAAGCAGGACGGCGTGGGCCGCATCTCCGACGACAGCGGCGACGGCACGACAGTCCACAGTGTGTCCTTAGGACACCCACGTTATTTTGTTGAGGTACTGGTGCAAGGGGTCCCCGTTAAGATGGAGATAGACTCGGGTTCCTCATATTCCATCATTTCCCAGAGGGAGTTTTTGGGAATTTCCCCCAATGTGCGGCCCAAGCTCAAAGCACTGAGGTCTACGCTGAGGGACGTGCAGGGAAATAGCATTCCGGTGTTGGGGGTTGTAAAATTCAAGGACCAATACAAGCAACACGCCACGGAACTTCCCCTGGTTGTTCTCAAAGGGGGGAGTTGTTGCCTCCTCGGGACTCAATGGTTTAAGCCCCTGGGTTTGTTCATTGGGGGGGGGGTGCATGCCGTTGGGACTGACCCAATACAGGAGGTGTGTAACACGCATCCCGAAGCGTTCAAGAAGGGACTCGGAAAATTCAAGGGGCCCCCAGTTGCGTTCGACCTGGACCCGGAGGTCCGCCCAATAAGACTCAAACCGCGGAGAGTGCCTTTTGCACTTAAGGACAAGATAGAGGCGGAACTGGACAAATTGGTGGGCCAGGGGATCCTTGTTCCTGTTGATTCCGCGGAGTGGGAAACTCCGATTGTAACAGCGCTTAAGGCCAACGGGGAGGTTCGAATATGCGCTGATTACAAATGTACCATTAATAAGGCGATACGCCCAAATGCGTATCCGGTGCCGGTGGTTAGCCACCTGTTGGCCAGGTTACATGGGGGAAAGTGTTTTGCAAAGCTTGACCTGGCACAGGCTTACCAGCAGCTCTCGGTAACCCCAGCTGCAGCTGCTGCGCAGACGATAGTCACTCATAAGGGGGCGTTCCAGGTGACGCGCCTACAGTTTGGCGTGAACTCGGCGCCAGGCATCTTCCAATCGCTAGTGGAACGTCTCTTAAAGGGTCTGGAGGGGGTCTTGCCATATTTTGACGACGTATTGATAATGGGGGGGAGTGAGTCAGAATTGGCTGAGAGGCTAGACAAAGTACTGACGGTATTTGAAAAGGCGGGGTTGAGGTTGCAGAAAGACAAATGTGTCTTCTTCGCAAAAGAGGTTGAGTTCCTGGGTTTCTGGGTAACCCCTGCAGGCATTAAACCCTCCGAATCAAAGGTGGCCGCCGTTCAAAATGCTCCTCGCCCCACCTCCAAGCCCGAATTGCAGTCGTTCCTGGGGCCCTTAAACTTCTACAATTTCTTCCTGCCTAGGAAGGTGTCGGTAGCAGAGCCGCTTCATAAGTTACTAAAAAAGGACGAGGCGTGGAAATGGGGCGAGAGCCAGGAGAGGGCATTCAATGAGCTGAAACAACTCTTATCCTCAGACGCCATATTAACCCATTTTGACCCCAAGAAACCAGTGGTTCTGGTATGTGATGCATCTCCAGTGCGGGTGGGGGCAGTCCTGTGCCACGTGTTGGAAAACGGGCGGGAGGCCCCGGTGGCATTCTACTCCAGGTCCCTGTCTAAGGCAGAGCGTAACTACGCACAGACAGACAGGGAGGCATTAGCGATAATTGCTGGGACGAAGAAGTTCCACGACTTCCTCTATGGCCGCCCCTTTACCATCGTGACTGACCACAAGCCCCTGCTAGGCATTTTTACCGCAGACAAGCCCACGCCACAGATTCTGTCCCCTAGGATGCTCAGGTGGGCCATTTTTTTAAACGCGTACCAGAACGTGCTGGTGTATCGCCCTGGAAAGGACATAAGCCACGCGGATGCCCTGTCGAGGTCACCCCTCCCCCACACGGGCAGCAACGTGTGCGAGGTGGAACAAGACCACCAAGTGCTCATGATAGAGGTCCTAGATTCACCCCCCATAGTGCCCGCAGAGATCGCCAAGGCGACGGGCAGGGACAAGACGTTGGCCCTGGTTAGTTCATGGGTGCAGAAAGGGTGGCCAACGTCCTCCCCGGCGGCAGAATTTGCCCCGTTTTTTAGGAAAAAGTTAGAACTGTCCATGGAGAGGGGTTGCCTCCTGTGGGGCCAGCGGGTAGTCGTCCCTGAGTCCCTGAGAGCAAGGGTGCTCAAGCTGTTGCACGTCAGCCACCCTGGAATTGTCCACTCCAAGGCACTGGCCAGGAGCTACTTCTGGTGGCCCCAGTTGGACGCCGATATCGAGCACATGGTGGGCACTTGCGAGAGTTGCCAAAGCTCCCTGCCCGAAGAGGCTCGACTTCCGCACAGGGAATGGGATGCGGCAAAGGGGCCGTGGTCCCGTGTGCACATTGACTTCGCGGGCCCTTTCAGAGGATCGCTTTTTCTCCTCATAGTGGATGCTTATTCCAAGTGGTTAGAGGTTATCCCAGTTGCGAACACCTCCTCAGCCGCAACAATTAAACAATTGCGCAGGGTGTTCAGTTCGTTCGGTATACCCAACACGCTTGTTAGCGATAACGCTAGTTGCTTCACGTCTGCCGAATTCAGGGCATTCACCGACATCAACGCCATCCGGCACATCACCTCCGCGCCCTTCCACCCGGCAACGAATGGCCAGGTAGAACGCCTCGTGTGTACCACCAAAGACGCGCTGAGGCGCATGGGCCCCGGGGATTTAAACCTGCAGTTGTGCCAGTTTTTGCTGGGATATAGGGTGACCCCCTAGCGTCAGGATATTCGCCCGCAGAGCTCCTAATGCGCAGAAAACTGACTACGGTACTGACCAGGCTAGACCCTACGAGGGTGGAAGACACTGGGAGGAACATCGGGTTAGCAGGCACGAAGAGTTTCGAAATAGGTGCCCCGGTCCATTGCAGAAACTACGCTAGCGCAGGGCCAGCCTGGGTTCTGGGCGTAGTCATTGGGCAAACGGGTCCTGTGTCGTATTGCATAGAGACCAGCACAGGTCTACTCTGGAGGCGGCACGCGGACCAACTCCGACGCCGGGTCTCCGGGAGCCAGAGCGCGGACAGCGCGAAACAGGATTCAACGTTAGGGTTCTCCCCCACCCGTTCAGCCCAAGGGGGAGGAGAGGGGGGCCAGTGGTCCCCACCAAGGGGGGAAGGGAATAAGTTTGTCCCCATAGATATCCTGAGGGATACCCCCACAGATACCCCAGAAGATGATTTTGAGTTTGAGTTACAAAACCGGGGGGGGGGTTCGGAGTGGTCCCCCACCCATCCAGGTGAGAAGCGGGGGTTTTCGTTAGCCCCCAGTGCCCCCAGTTTTCCCACAATGGAGTTTACCCCTACCCCAAAAACCGCGGACCCGCGGCAAGTCGCTAACGAGTCTCCCTCTCCCATTGCAGGACAAGAGACCAGGGAACAGAGAAGTGATAGCGCCCCCGGGACAAGCCAGCCAGCCTTGCGCCCAAAACGCGCTTGCAATAAACCATATTGGATGAGAGACTTCGTCTCATCCTAGGGGGGAGGGATGTTGTGTTTGGAATATTGTGCCTTTAAGTAATGTAACACTCGAATGAGTGGATATAATAATCACCAGCTGTAACACTGGAACCTTCTGTATCAGGACGCGAGCTAGTGACCACTAGGGGCAATAACGAGCGCCCAGCTCACATGGTTCCAATTTCCCAAATACCTACAGCGCGGGAAGATTCCCGCCACCACCTCACCTGGACAAGAAGGGCGTAACGGGGAATGACGTCACACAGACAGTAGCCAATGGGCTATCGAGTAGCCACATTCAAATGTATAGCCACAGTATATATTGAGCTGTTCATCCTCCATTACCACATGTTCCCCCGGACCATCATGCAATAAAGATGTGTTAAGCCAACCTTTCGGCTGTTTCTATTGTCTTGGTTCTCATACACTAAATGCTGGGAAAGGTTGAGGGCAAAAGAAGAAGGGAGTGGCAGAAAATGAGATGGCTAGATGGTATTGTTTATGCAATGGGCACAGGGTTGGGCGGGTTGAGAGGGAGGGTGGATAGAGGTGCCTGGCGTGCAATGGTCCATGGGGTCACAAAGGGTCGGAACTGATTGTGCAATTGAACAACAACAACAACGTACACACACACATACATAGAGAGAGAGAGAGCCCCAGGTGAGGGACGGACACACACACACACACAGACCCCCCAGGCGACGGACTTACCCAGCAGCAGTGGGAAGAGGCGTATCCGGGCGATGGTGGTGGCAGTGTGTCCTTGCCAAGCTTCCTTTTCCTTGCCGCCCCCAGGACCACGGCACCAGTGGCAGGAAGAGGAGCATCCAGGTGGTGGTGGCGGAAGTGGCGGAAGTGGCGGAAGTGGCAGCAGCGGCGCTTTCCTGCCGAGCCAGGCCACTTCCTCCTCGCCACCCCTGCGACCCACCGCCACACTAAAAGAAAACATTCCTGCTTTGTACGCCAAGTACAGTACTTTTCACTCTGGATGGAGAACCTGGACTGCAAAGGAAGTTCAGACTTGGGGTGTACACCCTCCAAGTCATTAGGAGCTCATCTGAATAACAGCCAGAGTTCATCTGCCACTACCAGCTGTGGGAAGCTGTATTGATTTGCATGATTATCTGTCATTCTGATTTAATCACTCTGTGACTCTATTTGGTGTATATAAGCTCATGCCTGCTATTTCACTCCTATGTCTGATGAAGTGGACTTGATCCACGAAGGCTCATATTAAGAATATCTTTAAAGTGCTGCAGAGTTTTTGTTTTTGCTTTTGCTCCGGTGTCTTGTCATGCCTGCCACATGACCATAGAGTCGGATACTACTGGCTTTCGAGCAAGGGTGACCTTTACATTTTATGCCTGAAACACAGACTAACACAACTACTACCCTCCACCCACCCACCCCGCAAAAAAAGCCCCAACAATTTATCTGTGAATATGGAGAAATTCAATCCATGGAGCATTTATTATCTGCATGTACAATTCTACATGTTCAAAAGAAGATGATGTAAACCAGAGGTCCCCAAACTTTGAAAGTCAGGGGCCAGTTCATGCTCCCTTAGACTGTTGAGGGGCCAGACTGGTGGTCCCACCACCACCACCACCCTGAACCCACCCCACTCACCCCTGCTGATTCCCTGCTTACCAGCCTGGAGGAGCTGCATGGTGTGGGTGAAGGGGGGGGGGGGTCCAGCCTGTCCTTCTTGTCCATGAGTTGGGGCAGGAAATGTCATGCTCTGCCAATGCCTCAATCCTTGTCCCTTCCACTTGGCTTGACATGTCCCTAATGGCACTCTGTAGCAGGGCAGATGTTGTAAGCCTTACAACATCTGTCTTGCTATGGAGTGCTGTAGGGGACAAGGATTGAGGAGGTGGCGGCAGTGGAAGCAGCAACCGGATCGAGGGCATAGGCCAGATGGTTTGATGCTGTGGTCTGGATCTGGCCTGGGTGCCATAGTTTAGGGACCCCTGATGTAAATGGTCTAGACTAGACAACATTGTTAATTTTAATTTGTTTTATCCTACTTGTATTTCACATACATCCATATTACTAAAAAGTACAGTACAATCAAAAAATTTGTGTGCAGCCCTACAAATCCCTCGTTGTGTATCTAATGCCACCCTCTGTCAGAAGACAGGCATGATAAAGCTTGAAGTGAGATTATGGTTAGCCTCTCACAAACTTTGGTATAAGATTTTATTTAATCCCAGAGGCCTGGCTCCTCTAATTATACTGGACAGCTTTCAGTCAGCATGGAAAAGGAAAATCCAAGGCAGATTGCAGAACCTAAGCTTCTCCGAATATGTCATACAGGACATGAGATATGACCAGGCAAAAGTGGCCATCCAGCAAAGAATATTGGACACAGAGAGGAAAGCTGACCTTTGCCTGGGAAACAAAGGAAATTATGGTTCCTGGGTGTACTTATAAATTTAAATTGAAAGATCTTACCACTTGCCAAACTAAATGTTGTATATATATCATCATGTGCAGTTGTGGGTTAAGCTATGCGGGGTGCACCAGCCGTGAGATTAAAACCAGGGTGGGGGAACATAGATCTAGAATTAGGAAAGGAGACATCACTGCACCCATGGTCAGTCATTTTATGGAGAAGCAACATAGTGATAAAGATTTGAGGTTCGCTGTCCTTGAAACTGTCAAATCCTCTCGATATGAAGCGATATAGAACTTAGATTACGCCGCAGAGAAGCACATTTCATTTATTGTTTCAATACTGTTCATCCACATGGACTCAACATAGATTTGGACTTGTCGTGTTTCCTTTAAGAAATGTCTAGGTTACAATATGTGGTTTTTTATGAGATACAGCTGCTGTGGGTTAGTACTGATTATAAAACAAGGTGTGAATGAGATGGTTCTTTGACATCAAGGAGCACTGCAGAATTTTCATTGAGGCTCAGACGCGAATAAAATTTAATATTCATTAAAATTATAATACCTTGAAGAAACTATATCTACATTGCAAGCAGGTAATTTACTTTAAATGCATTTCCCTGTTGTATATATGATGTATATATATGTAATATTATATATTGGTGTAGATATTGTATGGTTATGATATGTATATGTTTTTATGTGCATAGATTCCTGAGGAAGCTTGGAAAAGCCAATTTATCTGGAAAGGGCTTCGGGTCTACTTGCGCATTAAAGCACGCTTTAGAACATTGACAATTTGCATTACTTTGATATTTCGCTGCAAACGGTTTTCTTGTTCCTGGTATAAACAGAGATGAGCACTGAACCCTTGAGTCAGATATGACTGGCTTTCGAGCAAGTGTGACCTTTACACATGGAAGTTCACAAGGAGTTTCCATTGTGTGCCTGACTATAAATAGCTCATAAACCTTACTTGTGGAATCGCTTGCCGGATGTGACTTTGAGCATAGTATGAATTTTACAACTACTTATGCAGCCTCAAGTTAGACCATAGTTACACAACATGGTTTGGGCTGTAAAATGGCCTTTGTTTATTTTTATATACAGCTATAACAGTAGAAGCTTTTTCAATAATTAAAACAGAATTACAGTGCACCTCAGGGCTCATCCACAGATGGTTGTGGGGGAGATTTGCACTAAACCTATTTCTCACCAAAACATCAAAGAAGAAAAATGACAATATTGAATGCAGCAGTTTGAACCATCTAGGTACATTTTTGCAATAAAACAAGGCAAGGCAGCTTGACTCTTCTACAGTCAATTTATTCTTCTACATTGCTTTCAAAATACAGTACTGTACAGTACTTCAAAGTTGTTGAAACCATATAATAAGCAAGTGATTCAAAATGGCTTAGCAAATTAGATGCAGGAGCACAAATTAGGCATACAAAATGTTTTGGATAAATGTCCAACACATAAAGTTATTTGAAAAATAGCACAGACATGTAACCAGTACAATTGAACTCAAGTTACAGGCAAGTATTTAAAATGTGAATTAAAAGTTGCAGGCAAGGACTAATGAGAAATACTCTCTAACACACTAAAAGATCTTAAAAACAAAAATGTCAAAACAAAAACATTTTGTAGCCTTTAAAAATGTTAAAATGGGCACACAGCAACATTACAATAACATCTCACCCAGCCATACCTGTGTGAAGCTTTAGATCAGGAGTTCTCAACCTTTTAAAGCCGTGGGCCAGGTCACAGCTTTGAGGGCCGGGGGGCCATTTTGCCCTTTCTCCACCACATGGCACTTCCTGGTGTGGGGAGGGCCACATAAAATGGTGCCATGGGCCGCATCTGGACCACAGGTTGAGAATCCCTGCTATAGATATATGGAGGAAAGTCCACACTGCTTCTCCTTTACTCCTTTTCTGTGGTATCATATTCATTTCATTTCCTAACAGATCACAATCTCATATCAAATTATCTCAAATACAGGTGTCTGATTCCCCTCCCCCATATTAATATACTAGCATTTTTTTGCCTGGCCCTGCCGGGCAGGTATAACTTGTGTGTTGGTGGTTGGGGTGGTTTTGGGGGGTACACACACACACACAACCACTCACTGTTTCAGGACCCTTGCGGCAATGCTTTTTGGGTCTTAAGGTAAGTGTGCGCAGCTCGGTACAAGATGGTTGGGCCGGGTGTGGGTGCTAATGCCAGACACTCACCACCCATCCACCTTCTTATAGGTATAGATTAGCATAAGCCTAACAGTAACAGACCTACATGCTGAAGACTTCCAGTCACATAGAACATTATATTTTTGTACCTTATAGTTTGTCACTTTGACCTGTATATTTTGATAGGAGTAATCGCTGAGATATTAAAGGCTTCGCTTACTCACAAAATCAGTTTGGAGCTGAAAAGGAATTTTTGTGTCAAAAGGGCTCAGAACCAGAAAGTGACACATAGAACTGGATCAGTGTTGCGGGTTTCATGCTGTGATGCGGACGGCAGATGAAAGGTCACTGCATTATATTCTCAGGACAGTCTTCATGGTATGGGTTCACAGAAAGAGCCTCACCGAAGATTGTGTTATCTTTGAACCACAATTGGGTCTACACTCGTAATGGCAACCTTGTGTTGCTACTAATCTTTCTCACAGTAGGTCAGGCCAAAGGAACTGCAGAATAGACTCACCAAAAGTGGCCTTCGCTTTAGCAGTTTCAAGTCTGACCTAGACACGGAAGAAGAAGATCAGACACAAACAGAACTGGTTTCTCACTTCAAAAAATATTTTACAAAAACCTCTTTCATCCTTTTGGGAACATTTCTAGTGGTGTTTTCCAGCATCAGCATTTGGCACTGAAATGGCCTCTACTTGGTGTGGATTCTGTGATGTCTACTCAGCCTATTACCAGACCCAAAGCTTTTCCCGCACTCCATGCATTTAAATGGCTTCTCTCCTCCATGAATAAATTGATGGGAATTAAGGCCTTTTCTTGAACTGAAGCTCTTTCCACATTCCAAGCACTGGAAAGGTTTCTCCTGTGTGTGGCTTTGGCAATGGCTGATAAAACCATTTCTATGCCGGAAGCTTTTCCCACACTCCTGACACTCAAAAGGCTTCTCCTCTGTATGAACACGTTGATGATTTCTAAGGGTCTGGGCTGACTTTAAACTTTCCCCACATTCAAGGCACTCATGACGTTTCCCCTCAACGTGGGTTCTGTTGTGTGACTTGAGTGCACTTTTCACCCGGAAGACCTTTCCACACTCTGGACATTTAAACGGTTTCTCTCCTGTGTGGAGGGTTTGATGGACATGAAGTGCCGAATTCTGACGGAAGCTCTTCCCGCACTGCAGACATTTAAAGGGTTTTTCCCCTGTGTGGATACGCTTGTGTTTAATAAGGTCTCCACTCCAAATGAAACTTTTTCCACAGTCCAGACACTGATATGGCTTCTCCCCGGTATGAATCTTTTGATGACTGGTAAAGATAAAATTGCGACTGAAGGTCTTTCCACACTCCAGACATTTGTATGGTTTCTCCCCTGTGTGTGTTCTTTCATGGGAGGTGAGGTGATGTTGCCTTTTGAACTTCTTTCCACACTCTAGGCACTCGTAGGGAGTCTCCCCAGTATGAACTCTTTTATGGAAAGCAAGGTTGCCCATGTTACTGAATGTCTTCTCACACTCTTCGCATTCAAATGGTTTCTCCCCTGTGTGGGTTCTCTGATGTCCTGAAAGGTAGCCTTTCTGACAGAAGGCCTTTCCACACTCCAGGCATTTAAATGGCTTCTCTACTTTGTGTGTACGTTGATGGTTAATAAGTGATCTTTTCAATCTAAAAGTTTTTCTACATTCTTTGCATTCAAATGATTTCTCTCCTGTGTGAATTGTACAATGTGAAGCAAGGTCTCCACTCTGGCGGAAGTCCCTTCCGCACTCTAGACATTTAAATGGCTTCTCCCCTGTGTGGATTCTTTGATGGGAAGTTAAAGCATTTTTCATTCTAAAGGATTTTCCACATTCCAGGCATTTAAATGGTTTCTCCCCTGTATGGATTCGCTGATGAGAAGTCAAGCCTGTGCTCTGGCTGAAACTCTTTCCACATTCAATACATCTGTATGGTTTCTCCCCAGTGTGAACTCTCTGGTGGCAAACAAGGCTTTGGTTTATGCGGAAGGCCTTTCCACACTCAAAACATGTATATGGCTTTTCTCTAGTGTGAATAATTTGGTGTAAGGTGATAGTTTTGCAGTCACTGTATCCTTTTCCAGACTCCAAACATTTAAGTGACTTCACCCCTTGACTGATGCTCTCTCTACATGTCCCTTGTCTGCTTCTTTTGTCCCCTGCATGAGTTCTTTGATGATTAGTGAAAGATATTTTCAATCGAAAGGTCTTTCCGCATTCCAGGCATTCAAATGACTTCTTCCCTGTGTGGGTCCTGAGATGTTTAGCAAGGTTTGCAGACTGGTCGAAGCTCTTTCCACACTTGAGGCACATAAATGGTTCCTCCCCTTTGGGAATCCTCCGATGGTTTTCAAGTGCTGATTTATAGGCAAAGGTTCTCCCACAATCGGGACTCTCATCGCTTTGCTCTCCTTCGGATGATTTTTTATGGACTTGGACTTCCTCCAGACAAGGAGCGCATTCATCAATCTTGTGATCCACCTGTTCTCCTCCCAGCTCTGACATCCTGTCTTGATTCTCAATGTCATCTTCTGTGTCTGAACATTCCTCCCTCTCTTCTAACGTTTGATGACTTCGTTTTTCATTTCTCCCTTCCAACATATTTCCTGTTGAAAAGAAACAAATTTGACGTGAGAAGAAAAAATGATTTTCAAGTCAAGTAATAAGCATACCTGTCAACCTTTGGCTTTGAAAATAAGGGAAATTTTGTGGGCGTGGCCAAATCGGTGGGTGTGGCCAAATCGGTGGACTTGGCCAAATCCCCCCAACCCTTCCAGAGCTAAGGGAACTGGCAGAGAGGGGATCCCCCCACAGGATACCCCGTTATTAAAGAGAAGAAACCAAGTGGTTTCTTCTCTTTAAAAACTGAATGTTGGGGTGGGGGGGATGGAATCGATCCCCTCTCCTGGGTGCCCTGGGTTCAGGGGGTTGTGGGGACAAAAGGGGTCTGTCCCCCAAACCCTTCCAGAGCTAGGGGAGCTGGCAGAGAGGGGATCCCCCCACAGGACACCCCGTTATTAAACAGAAAAAAACAAGCGGTTTCTTCTCTTTAACAACAGAGTTTGGGGGGTGGGATGGATTCGCTCCCTTCTCCTGGGTCTTCTGTGTCTGGAAGAGTTGGGGGACAAAGGGATCTGTCTCCCCAACCCTCCTGAACCTACCACCCTCTCCGCTGGGTCCCCTGGGTTCAGGAGGGTTGGGGAGACAGACCCCTTTTGTCCCCCCCCAACCCTTCTGGCCCCAGGGGAGCCAGTAGAGAGGGGGATCGCAACCCCCCACCCACTGATATTAAAGGGGAAACCCTGATCGGGTTTTCCCTTTAATATCAGGGAGTGGGGTGGATTCAATCCACTCTCCTGGGTCCCGTGGGTCTTCAGGTTCTTGGACAATCAGGGTTGTTTGACATGTTTTTGTAATGTATTTAGCCATTAGACAATAATTTCTTAAAGTTCTGTCAGTTTCCTGTCTGTTTCCTTGACTTTGCCCTGAAGTCTGTGCTGTTACAGTACAATGTATCTCTATGGAAACGACGTTGTACGAGGCATCATGGCAAGGATTTGGACGTTGTATGAGGCATCGTGGCTAGGATTTTGCATGCCTCATACAAAGTCCAAATCCCTATAAAGTCCAAACTTGTGGAACCATACAAACTTGTATGAGGTATCACTGTATATTGAATTGAGATTGATTATAAAAATTAATTCTTTTCCCTCTTTTTTTACGTAAAGGTCCTAATCGAATGATGATTAAATGCAATGAGTTATATGTTAACCAAGATTATATTACTTTTTTTAATTAATGGGTTGTGATTATGTTTAAATTGTTTTTTCTTTTTGATTTTTATCTGTTTTATATTTTTTTTGTATTTTTTTTAAAAAGCCAATAAAAATCATTTTTTAAAAAAAGATAACAGATGGACCTGTAGACTAACAGACTGGATACCAAAGGACCACAAAAGACCACTAGGCAGACTTCGAAAACGATGGGATGAGCTTACAGAAATGCTGTTCGGCCAGAGACTAGATCAGAAGACAAAGGGTAGAATATTTTGGAGTTCAGTTGATTGTACTAACAGCGACAACAAATCAATATATTGGCTATTGGATGAAGAACAAGCTGGAATTAAGATTGCTGGGAGAAATATCAACAACCTGAGATATGCAGATGACAATACCTTAATGACAGAAATTGAAGACCTAAAGAGCATCTTGGTGAGGGTGAAAGAGGAGAGTGCAAAAGTTGGCCTGAAACTCAACATAAAATAAAACTAAAATCACGGCATCTGGTCCCATCACCACCTGGCAAATAGAAGGGGAAGAAATGGAAGTTGGGACAGACTTCACCTTCTTGGGATCCAAGATCACTGCAGATGATGACTGCGGCCATGAAATAAAAAATATGCTTACTTCTTGGGAGGCAGGCTATGGCAAACCAAGGCAGCCTAGTCTGCATACTGTAGTTAAAGCAATGGTCTTCCCAGTAGTCATGTATGGCTGTGAGAGCTGGACCCTAAAGAAGGCTGAGCACAGAAGAAGAGACACCTTTGAACTGTGGTGCTGGAGGAGACTCTTGAGAGTCCCCTGGACTGCAAGGAAATCAAATCAGTCAGTCCTAAAGGAAATCAACCCTGACTGCTCCTTGGAAGGACAAGTACTTTGGCCACTAAATGAGAAGAGAGGACTCACTGGAGAAGGCCCTGATGCTGGGAAAGATCAAAAGGAGAAGAGGCGGCAGAGGATGAGATGGCTAGAAGGCATTGTTGACACAGTGGGTGTGGATCTGTGTGGACTGCGGAGGATGGCAGATGACAGAGGAGCCTGGCGTGGGCTGGTCCATGGGGTCGCAAAGGGTTGGATTCGACTGTAGAACTGAACAACAATAAAATAAGGCACATAGGCTTGTTCTCACAGAGCGTTAGAAATATACAGCTCAGCTTATTTTCTTTGCAGCTGCATCTAATAGAGTATTTTCCTTTGCCTTCTTTCCATAAAGTTGGCTTCACTTCAGACTATTCTCCACAGGCAGTGGACTATTCTCCACATGGCAAGCTTTGGCCAAGTTAAATTTACCACTCTTAAAGGCTGCCAGAAGAGCCTTTGATAACTCGGAACAATTTTTTGGTACGTTACAGCTGAACTTCTTTCAAAACAGAAGCTTGATCAGAATGGCACCAACAACTGTCCTAGGGCAGTGATGGCGAACCTTGGCATTCCAGGTGTTCTTGTACGTCAATTCTTTAGTGTAAGGGACCAAAGACAATGAAACAGCCGAAAGGTTGGCTTAACACAGGTTTATTGCATGATGATCCGGAGGAACATGTGGTAATGGCGGATGAGTGGCTCAATATATACAGCTGGCTATACATTTGAATGTGGCTCGTCGACAGACTATTGGTTGCTGCCTGCGTGACGTCGTAGGAGGTCACGCCCTTCTTGACCAGGTGAAGAGGTGGCGGGGAATCTTCCCGCGCTGCTGAACCAGGTGAATATGATCCATGAGAGCTGGACGCTCGCCACTGCCCTCTGGTGGTCACTAGCTCGTGTCCCCTTATTAGGTTTACATTGATACAGCTGATGGTTATAATGTTGCACACAGAAAGGTTACATTGATAACACATGGCAAAGGTACATTGTTAAAGGCACAGCTTTACAGAACATAACATCCCTCCCCCCTAGGATGAGACGAAGTCTCTCAGCCAAGATGGCTTGTTGCATGTGCGTTTGGGCCGTGACGAGGGCTGCCCCCACCGGGGGCGTTATTGCTTCTTTGTTCCCTGGACCCTTGTCCTGAAATGGGAGAGGGAGACTCGTTAGTGGTTTGCCGCTGTCTGGCGGCCTTAGGGGAAGGGAAAAACTCCATTGTGGGCAGACCGGGGGCCGTCGGGGCTAACGAAAAACCCCTCTTCTCGCTTGGACGGGTGGGGGACCACTCCGAAAAAACCCCCCGGTTCTGAAAATCAAAATCTAACTTGGTGGGGGTACCCGCATTTGTGGGAACCTTCCGCGAGATATGTATGGGGTCTGGTTCCTCCTCCTCGGAAAGATCCCCCAGGGTATCTACGAGGATATCCTCCTCCCCCCTTGGTGGGGGCCCGCGGTCCCCCTTCCCTCCCCCTTGGGCTGAACGGGTGGGGGAGAACCCTAACGCTGACTTATTCTCTGCTTTGTCTGCGTTCTGCTCATCGGAGACCCTGCGTCGGAGCTGGTCCGCGTGCCGCCTCCACAGGAGCCCTGTGCTGGTTTCCACGCGGTACGACACGGGGCCGGTTTGCTCCACAACTACGCCCGGTACCCAGGCTGGGCCCGTGCTGGCGTAATTCCTGCAATGCACGGGGGCGCCTACACTGAAACTCTTCGTGGCCTCTAGCCCGATGTTCCTTCCTTTGTCCTCTACCCTCGTGGGGTCTAGCCTAGTAAGGATGGTGGTCAGTTTCCTGCGCATTAAGAGCTCTGCGGGGGAGTATCCTGACGCCAACGGGGTGACCCTGTACCCTAGCAGAAACTGACACACTTGTAGGTTCAGATCCCCTGGGCCCATGCGCCGCAACGCGTCCTTCGTGGTGCGGACGAGGCGCTCTACTTGGCCATTGGTGGCCGGGTGAAAAGGGGCGGAGGTGATGTGCCGAACGGCGTTGATCTCTATGAATGCCCTAAACTCGGAGGACGTGAAACAACTAGCATTGTCGCTAATTAACGTGTCGGGTATGCCGAACGTGGAAAAGAGCCTCCGCAAATGCCTAATGGTCTGGGCCGAGGAGGTGCTCGTGACTGGGATAACCTCCAACCACTTGGAGAAGGCGTCCACTTCAAGAAGGAACAGGGTGCCTCTGAACGGGCCCACGAAATCAACGTGCACCCGGGACCACGGCCCTTAGCCACGTCCCATTCCCTGTGGGGAAGGCGGGCCTCCTCTGGTCTGGAGCATTGGCAACTTTCACAAGTGCCGACCATGTGCTCAATGTCGGCGTCCAGCTGGGGCCACCAGAAGTAACTCCGGGCCAGCGCCTTGGATCGCACGATGCCGGGGTGGCTGACGTGCAGCAGCTTGAGCACCCGTGGCCGAAGGGAAGTGGGAATCACCACCCGCTGCCCCCACAAGAGGCACCCCCTCTCTAGGGACAGTTCTAACTTTTTTCTGAAAAATGGAGCAAACTCCTCCGCTGGGGAGGACGTGGGCCACCCTTTCTGCACCCAGGAGCTTACTGCCGCTAACGTCTTGTCCTTCTCTGTCGCTTTGGCAATGTCGGCGGGCATTACGGGGGGCGAATCCAGCACCTCTATCATGAGGACCTGATGGTCCCGCTCCCCCTTGCTCACCTGGCTGGGCGTTAGGGGGAGGGGAGACCTAGATAGAGCGTCCGCATGGCTGATCTCTTTCCCGGGCCGGTAGACCAACGCGTGCTGATACGCGTTGAGAAAAATGGCCCACCTGAGCATCCTCGGGGACAGGATCTGTGGGGTGGGCCTATCTGCGGTAAAGATGCCTAGCAGGGGCTTGTGGTCCGTCACAATGGTAAAGGGGCGGCCATACAGAAAATCGTGAAATTTTTTCGTCCCCGCGACTATTGCTAGTGCCTCCCTGTCTGTCTGTGCGTAGTTTCTCTCCGCTTGGGACAGGGACCTGGAGTAAAATGCTATCGGGGCCTCCCTTCCGTTTTCCAACACGTGGCACAGCACCGCCCCCACCCCCACTGGAGATGCATCACAGGTCAGAACTACTGGGCGTTTGGGGTTGAAGTGGGTCAGTATGGCGTCGGACGCCAGGAGGCTTTTTAGCTCGCTAAACGCCCTTTCTTGGTCATCGCCCCACTTCCATGCCTGGTCTTTCTTTAGCAGTTTGTGTAGCGGCTCAGCCACCGCTGCCTTTCGGGGGAGGAAGGAGTGGTAAAAGTTGAGCAGCCCTAGGAACGACTGCAACTCGGGCTTGGAGGTGGGGTGGGGGGCTTTCTTAATGGCTGCCACCTTGGACTTGGATGGTTTTATTCCCTCAGGAGTCACACAAAACCCTAGGAACTCAACCTCGGTTGC
Source organism: Bradypodion pumilum (assembly GCA_035047305.1). Lineage (NCBI taxonomy): Eukaryota > Metazoa > Chordata > Lepidosauria > Squamata > Chamaeleonidae > Bradypodion > Bradypodion pumilum. The sequence goes on from JAWDJD010000002.1 coordinate 472,082,138, forward strand.
GAAGAAGACACATTTGTCCTTTCGCAGCCTCAGCCCCGCCTTTTCGAATATTGTCAGGACCTTCCCCAACCTCTTGGCCAATTCGGCCCGACTCCCCCCGTTATTAACACGTCATCAAAATAAGGCAACACCCCCTCCAGTCCCTTCAGGAGGCATTCCACGAGTGACTGGAAAATTCCTGGCGCCAAATTCACGCCGAATTGGAGGCGTGTCACCTGGAACGCCCCCTTATGGGTGACTATGGTCTGCGCAGCAGCTGCGGCAGGGGACACCGTAAGCTGCTGGTAGGCCTGTGCTAAGTCGAGCTTAGCGAAACACTTCCCCCCGTGTAACCTGGCCAGCAGATGGTTGACTACCGGCACCGGATATGCATTCGGGCGGATCGCCTTGTTGATGGTGCACTTGTAGTCGGCGCATATGCGGACCTCCCCATTGGCTTTTAGTGCGGTTACAATTGGAGTTTCCCACTCCGCAGAATCAACAGGCACAAGGATCCCCTGACCCACCAATTTGTCCAGTTCCACCTCTATCTTGTCCTTGAGTGCGAACGGCACCCTGCGTGGTTTAAGGCGAATTGGGCGGACCTCCGGGTCCAGGTCGAAAGTCACTGGGGGCCCCTTGAATTTCCCCAGTCCTTTTTTGAAAACTTCGGGGTGCGCCTCGCACACCTCCTGAATTGGATCAGTCCCAACGGCGTGCATCCCAACGGCGTGCACCCCCCCCCAATAAACAACCCCAGGGGCTGGAACCATTGAGTCCTGAGGAGGCTGCAATCTCCCCCTTTGAGCACGACTAGGGGAAGGGACGCGGCGTGCTCCTTGAATTTGACCTGAAATTCTCCAACCCCCAACACTGGAATACTGTTCCCTTGCACGTCCCGTAGTGTGGACCTCAATGCTTTGAGCTTGGGTCGCTTGTGGGGGGCAATTCCCAAAAACTCCCTCTGGGAAATGATTGAATATGAGGACCCCGAGTCAATTTCCATCCTAATGGGAACCCCTTGAACTAGTACCTCAACAAAGTAGCGGGGGTGTCCTGTAGACACGCTGAACACTGGGGCGTCGTCCTCGCTGCCGTCGGAGATGCGGCCCACGCCGTCCTGCTTCCGCGTGGCCTAGGCGCCGTCCTTGGGTCTCGTTGGGCGGTCTTGTCCCGCGGAACGGTCTGCGGAGCTCCTCCGGGTTTCGCGCTTCTTCCTGCACACCTTGGCGATGTGCCCGCGGCGGCCGCAGTTGTGGCACTCGGCCTTCCGGAAGGGGCACTTTACGCGGTCGTGGGCCGCTCCACAGCCATCGCATCGCCGGCTCTCCTTCCGGACCCTCCGGACGTCCTCGTCGTCGCTGCTCTCTGTGGACGACCTCGAAGTTCGCCGGGCCGCCTGTACCGGAGCCTCTGCCTTGCTCGACTTCGGCCGCCAGTCCTGGAGTTCTTGGACCCCGGCCTTTGTAGCTTCTGCGGCCTGGGCCGCTCTGATGACCTCCTGCAACGTGGGAGGCGGCTCTTGGTTCATTAATGTGTGCTGGGTCTCAGCGTCGTTCAGGCCGCACAGCACACAGTCTCGGAGGGTGATTTCAGCATTCTCCCATTTGCACGGGCCGGCCGCCAGCCGCAGGGCCGCCACGAATGCGGCGACCGTCTCCCCGGGCGCTTGGACTCGCCTCCAGAACGCACTCCGAGCGGGAAACATCGCCGTGGTGGGCCGGACATGCTCACGCAGCATCTGCATGAGTTCCTTGGCCTTGAATTCGCTCACCCTCCTCGGTGCAATCAGGTCCACCAAGGTCCTCTTGGTTTCTTGTCCGAGCATCCTGGTGAAGATGGCCCTTTTCTTTGCCTCTTCCGTGACTTCGGACTTAATCAGTGCTGCCTGGAAGTCCATCTCGAAGATCTCCCAGTCGCCCGGTTTCCTGATTTCGAAACCGGCGCATGTCTTGGTCCCGTGGGCTGCCATATCCCACCTTCGTCGCCAATTTAGTGTAAGGGACCAAAGACAATGAAACAGCCGAAAGGTTGGCTTAACACAGGTTTATTGCATGATGATCCGGAGGAACATGTGGTAATGGCGGATGAGTGGCTCAATATATACAGCTGGCTATACATTTGAATGTGGCTCGTCGACAGACTATTGGTTGCTGCCTGCGTGACGTCGTAGGAGGTCACGCCCTTCTTGACCAGGTGAAGAGGTGGCGGGGAATCTTCCCGCGCTGCTGAACCAGGTGAATATGATCCATGAGAGCTGGACGCTCGCCACTGCCCTCTGGTGGTCACTAGCTCGCGTCCCCTTATTAGGTTTACATTGATACAGCTGATGGTTATAATGTTGCACACAGAAAGGTTACATTGATAACACATGGCAAAGGTACATTGTTAAAGGCACAGCTTTACAGAACATAACAAATTCCCAGAAGCCCAGGTCTGTACTCCTGCTGATCAGGGCTTCTGGGAATTGAAGTTCAAGAACACCTGGAGTGCTAAGATTTGCCATCATCACTGTTCTAGACCAGGGATTCTCAACATGTGGCCGTGAGCCAGATGTGGCCCATGACACCATTTCATGTGGCCCACCACCACCTCATGGTGGTGCCATGTGGTGGAAGAAGGGCAAAATGGCCGCCTGGCCCCTGTAGCTGTCTGAGGGAGCGTGACCTGACCCTCAGCTTAAAAAGGTTAAGAACTCCTGTTCTAGACTAACATTTACCCAAAATAATGCTCACAATTCACAATTCATATGGAATAAACTGTTTGGAAGGAGGTGCTACCTATAAAAATTGTTTTTGCAGTGATTTCCAAATCTAAACCATTATTCTTCATAATAATTTTCACATTTGCCGAAGAGAATTCCCAACTTGCTTATATTTTTACAATTGTATTTTCCCCACTCCCCCCACGATACATCAGTCCTTAGAGGAGTAACAACACTCTAAAGATCTGCAGATAACCTTCAAAGGGTAGCTTAGCCACCAGAGAATAGAAATCAGGATTCCAGATGACCAGAGAGGAAAATACAAAGTTCATTGTTTTGGCAAAAACCTGATCCAGAAATATAAATTGTGTAACAGCTGACTTCACAGCAGTATCTGTGAACATGGTCTCAGGGTCTTAGTAGACCTTACAACAGTGATGGTGAACCTTGGCACTCCAGGTGTTCTTGAACTTCAATTCCCAGAAGCCCAAGTCAGCACTCCTGCCAATCAGGACTTTTGGGAATTGAAGTTCCAGAAAACCTGGAGTGCCAGGCCTCACCATCACTGCCTTTTAAGCTCAACATGGGTCAACAATGTGATGCAAAAGCAAATAGCAACTGTCATGTTAGCTCACAACAATTAAAGTAATACCATCCTGATCAATTTTATTAATTACTGGTATGTTAAATTTATATACTGTATTGCCCTTCTAGCCAGAAGGCCACATAAAAGAAGTAATATAAATATAATACAGCACCTCTCTATTTACGATTTGGCAAGATCTCATCTGGAATCATGTGTTCGATTCTGAACATCAGTGGGGGCAACCAGCATGATCAGTGGCCTGGAAATCAATTGCCAGGAGGAAAGACTGATAATGCAAACAGCAGCTTTTCCAAGCTGTGCATGATTTAAAACAGGGATTCTCAACCTGCAGCCCATGGGCCGGATGCGGCCTGTGACACCATTTCATGTGCACCACCACACCAGGAAGTGCCATGTGTTGGAGGAAGGGCAAAATGGCCGTCTGGACCCCGAAGCTGTCTGAGGGAGCATGACGCAGCCCCCGGCTTAAAAAGGTTGATGAACAAATGAAAAGTAGAAGACAGATTGACTAAGATCAAAGAAAAAGTGTGTTGTGTATTGAGGCACATTGGCAAAGAAGCACAGGAGTGCTCTTGCAAAGGGAAAACGGTGGTTTCCCGCCATTCTAGCAAGAAGCCCAAAGTGGCGCGAAACCCCTGCAAAAGGGCGTGCTTGTTAAGCTAAACCAAGCCCTATGATTGGTTACACTTTTGGATCCTGTTCCCCATTGGTTAGTCAAATATATTTCCGGTTATGATTGGTTAGTTACGTCCGTCCGACGGGTCACTAGCTTGTATCCAGGAGCTACCGCCGCAGAGACACTATATAAGCCCCACGGCTAGATCAGGGTGGGGCTGGACCGGATCTATACTTCCCACACACCAGCCGGGTAGCTGAGCGTACCTGTCAACCCGCGGCTCCGGAAAAACGGGACCTGCGCACATCGCTTGTGCGCAGGTCGCGTTCCACGCATGCGTGGAAAGGTTTTACCCCTTCCACGCATGCGCGGAAGCGCTACGCCGCTTGCGCAGCCCTTATGCAAGCGACATAGCGCTTCCGCGCATGTGTGGAAGGGGTAAAACCCTACCTCGCATGCGAGGAAAGCGTTTCCCCCGCTGCCAAATTACGGGGTTTTGGCAGCGGGGGCCAGGTTATGACGTCAATCGACGTCAATTTACGGTGTAATCCCGGCCAAATCGGGAAGGTTGACAGGTATGTAGTTGAGTAGCGCTATGTGCCTCCACTGTTGCGTTTCATGGTAGCACGTATAGTGCCCAAGGACGGGCAAGAGTCTGGAGGGACTGAATACGCTGGGATTGTATAGCCATCTCAGGATCCGGGAACACCTTGTAAGCTCATCTCTATTTGACAGTTAATAAAGCCTGTTGCTGTTTGTTACATCGTTGTCTTGGACTAGTGCTTATAAGGGCCAGATCCAACAAAGTGGAAGTTGGCTCTAACACAGAAGACTTAGGCTGCAATTAGATGACACTTTAACTCACATTTTAGACAACTCTGGGAATAGGTTGGATTTCTATAGCTCACATTTTGGAACGCTTTTCTTCTGGTTGGTTGGAAACTATTTCCCAGCAATCATCTAACAACATAGTACAGTGGAAGCTCAGTTAACAAACAGCTCAGTTAACATAAAAATCACATAAAAAAAGGAAATCCATAGAAAATAGTGGCTCGCTTTACGGATTTTTTTACGGAATGGATCAATTGGTTTTCAATTCTTTCCTATGGAGAGCGCATTTTGGTTAATGTGTTTTGGTTTTTAATGCATTCCTATGGGAAATTGCATTCAATGCATTCCTATGGGAAATTTGGTTAAAGTAATTTTCGCTGTAAGAAACGTCCCGGAGAACGCATTAATTACGTTAACCGAGGTTCCACTGCACCCCAGCCTGATTTGTACACAGGGTGGAGATTTCTGATACAGCAATAAGGGCTCCTGTTTTGAAGGCTGAGATGGAGGGGTTCCCTGACAGACTCCTTTCCCCTAATACGATCCTGCCATTCTTTCAAGCAACTCTATTTAGCCCAGGAGTTCTCAACCTTTTTTAGCCTGGGGCCAGGTCACATTCCCTCAAACAACTTTGGGGGGTGGACGGCTGTTTTGCCTTTCCTCCAACACATGACACTTCCTAGTGTGGTGGGGAGGGGCACATGAAATGATGCCATGGGTAGCATCCGGCCCACAGGACTCAGGCTGAGAATCCCTGATTTAGCTTAATCCTGGATGAGATACCTGATGGTGTAGTGGTTAAACTGCTGTCCTGCAACCAAAAGGTTGTGAGTTTGATCCTGACCAGGACTCAAGGTTGACTCAGGCTTCCATCCTTCCAAGGTCAGTAAAATGAGTACACAGCATGCTGAGGGGTGGTGGAGGTGGAAAATGCTAATTAACTTGTGAACCACCCAGAGAGTGCACTAAGCGCTATGGGGTGGTCTAGAAATGTGATTACTTTGCTACAATTGTTGAGTATATTAGAACCACCATGACATGCAATGGGTTATGAATGCTACTTCTATCTCTGAGTCTTCTACTTTCCCGCCTCTAGGGTGACCTTATGGTTTTTATGTATTAAGCTGCTTGTTGTTCTGGTCTCTTATTCTCCTCAGACCACATTCCCTCAAACAACTTTGGGGACTAGATGGCCATTTTGCCTTCCCTCCACCACATGACACTGCCTGGTGTGGTGGTGATGGCCACATGAAATGGTGCCATGGGCAGCATCCAGCCCACAGGTTGCAGGCTAAGAAGCCCTCATTTTTATGTATTAAGCTGCTTGTTGTTCTGGTCGCTTATTTTTCTCAGATCTGCTCTCTTATCTTTACTTTATTATTGTTGCTTATAGTCTGGCTGGACAGCCTGCTATGAGAATGGAGTAGACCATACAGCCAGGGACTCAATGCTGAGTGTTGGGCAGCGGTAAATAACCCGACTCCTTAAAGGGGCCAATGGCTATGGGCGGATGAGCCCTTTTATGTGGAGTGATGGCCCCCCTCAGTGGAAGAAATGCCACTGGAAACCATCAGATTGGGCCCAACAGCAAAATGAATGGAGGAGGAACCAGTTCACTATTGCGATTCCCAATGGGGTCATGGAGGTGGAAGAGGCCATGCCAGATGGACTGGCTGTGAAGGCGAACCTTGTCAACATCTTCAAGGCTGCAGTAGTCCATTGCAGTCCCTGTGTTAAATCCTGTGTGTCTCATTTCATACATGCCACAGGAGATGGCTCCGAGATCATAGTGTGTGGATCACTTCATGGCAAGCTGAGATCCACCTTAAACAAATTCATGTATGTTTTAAGAAAACCGTTTTGATTAAGCACATGGAAACTTACAGTAAAGAAACTCTTTTACAAAGCAAAACACAAGTTTATCTCTGAAACAACTGTAAGTAAAGGAATACATGTTATCTTTCTAAACCAGGGATTCCCAACCTGTGGCCCATGGGCCGGATGCAGCCTGTAGCACCATTTCATGTGGGGCCCCCACCGCCTCCATCACAACCCAAAGTGCCATGTGGTGGAGTAAGGGCAAAATGGCCATCTGGCACCCCGAAGCTATCTGAGAGAACATGACCTGGCCCCTGGCTTAAAAAGGTTAAGAACTGTTCTAAACATTATGTGGAGAGTGTTTAATTGCTGGTCTAATGGAATTATAAGTCTTGAAGGAGTCCCAGTGGTGCAATGGTTAAACTGCTGTACTGCAACCAAAAGGTTGCGAGTTTGATCCTGGCCAGGGCTCAAAGTTGACTCGGCCTTCCATTCTTCTGAGGTCAGTAAAATGAGTACCTGTAGTGACCATCTGACTTTGGGCCCACTTGCCTGTGAGTGACCAGGACTAGATGTCCAATACCTCCTCAAGAAGCCCAAGTGGCGAAATATGATTGTTACTGTTTAATGGCACTGACCGAAACCCCCTGAGGGGAACTAATTATTCTTAGTTAGCATTTAAGTGTATATCAGGGTTGCCAGCCGGTACGGAAATTTCCGTATTGCATGGAAATTTAGCCCTCGGTACGGAAAAAAATACAGAAAATCAGGCGCCGAACTTTCTCCCGGAACGGTAATTTGGCCCTCCGTACGCACGGTGTATGACCGTACGGACACGAACTTTCTCCCGAAAATTTAGAAAAAATTACTGGAAAATATTTTGAAAAGCTATATCCTGTTTATGTATTCATAAGTTAGAAAGGTCATGAGTTACTTGCTTGGGTAAGTATGATACTATCCATAAGGGTGGAGGGTGAATGATTGACCACTGGACCATTTGGGAATGTTTTGGAAGTTAGGTACTCCCTGAATTAGGTACTGCAGTGGCTCAAGTGGCTAAGATGCTGACTGGAAGGTGGCAGGTCAGCAGCTTGATACCCGAATCCTGCATGACCTGGCGCCTGGAATAAAATAAAATCAGCCCTGGTGGAAATCCAGGCTGGTATCCTTAGATGTTCCATGGGGAAATAAACCACAGGCTATCTCCATTTACAATTCACAAAACAGGAAGCCAGGTACTTCAGTGGCTCAAGTGACTAAGATGCAGATTGGAAGGTGGGAGGTTGGCAGTTCGATACCTGAATACTGCAGGATGGAATGAGCTCCCGTCTTTGTCCCAGCTCCTGCCAACCTACAGTAGCAGTTCAAAAGCAAGAAATTGTAAATAGATAAATAAGGACCAATTCAGTGGGAAAGTAAACAACATTCCATGCACCCCGGTGTCTAGTCATGCCTGCCACATGACCACGGAAACGTCTGCAGAAGCAGACAGCACTGGCTCTTCGACTTTGAAACAGAGATGAGCATTGAACGCTAGAGTCGGATACAACTGGCTTTTGAGCAAGGGTGACCTTTACCTTTACTCCCTGAATTGAGTAGTGAATAAAAAGATCTGCGGGAGACGGAGATATCCTAAGTACCTGCCAGCGAACACGAGATCTCGTCTCCATTCTTCTAGAGCAGGAGTTCTCAACCTTTTTAAGACGGGGACCAGGTCATGCTCCCTCAGACAGCTTCAGGGAACAGACAGCCATTTTGCCCTTCCTACACCACATGGTACTTACTGGTGTGGTGGAGGCAGTGGGGGCCCCCCACATGAAATGGTATCATGGGCCGCATGACAGCACCAACTGCACTCCTGCCAATCTAGCCGTTCGAAAGCAAGAAATTGCAAGTAGATAAAAAGAGACCACTTTGGTGGGAAGGTAACAGCATTCTGTGCGCTCCGGTGTCTAGTCATGCCTGCCACATTGTTGTAGAATAAGAGACGAAACAACATTCCAGGAGCCAAGCAGACATCAGGAACTTTATTTGGCCAGGTCCACAGCGGCTTTCGCAAGCCCAAACTCTGAACCCCGAGCGACACAAAACCATGAACATTTATAATAATCATGTACAGAAGGGAGTAATTCTTTTCATACCATATAGGGTTATACATAAATAGCCATTGCCTATTCCATTTACTCTGTTCTGTGAGAACAAGGCAAGCAGTATTTTTAGCATTTCCTGTGTGAATAACATATTTGTACGCACACACAAAAAGGGGGGGAGGGGCGAAGCAAGAAGAAGAAGAGAGACGAAGGGGGGGGGAAGCTGTTACCTTTCCCACCGAAGCGATCCCTATTTATCTAATTGCAACATTACAGAAACAATTAAAAACAGGTCTTTACGTTAAAAGTGGCCACTGAACTAAAACAGTTCAAAAACATTTCAGAGACGAAGGAGGAAGCTTACCAAATCTCCTTAGGGGAACAGTAACGCCAGGAGCAAAAAGTAACGCTGTCCCTCTGCCAGGAGCGGGGGGGGGGGGTTGTTTCAGTTTCACCCCCTCCTCAGTTAGCAGTCCCCCCCCACCCCACCCTCAAATGGTCGGAGGACTACAGTCCCCCCATCATCCTCCTCCGAGATAGGGCGGATGGTTTTTGTCCTTCGCCAGAGCCAGGCTGACTGAGGGCGCCCGGTGGACTGGGCTGGGGGAAAGAGGAGCGGATACGGATACGGATACGGACTCCGTGCCTGCCTGCTTGCCTCCTCCCTTTCCCTGCCACTGTTGCCCCTCCGCTTCCTCTTTTCTGTTTGGGCCAAAGGTTTGTTTTTGGCGACGCCCCTTCTCGGGTGCTGGAGGTGAAGAAACCCTGGCAGAGTTTCCTTCACGCAGGCAGCTTTCATTTTTCCCTCCATTAATGTGAATTAAAATCTAGCAATTTCACATTTTGTGCCCGTGCACCAACAACTAAGGAACTGGCATTTTGTAGCCCAAACCGAGTCTTCTTGATTTAATCCTCATTGTAAACTCTTCCTTCCAACTTGGGAGTTTTTTGTTTTTTTGGAAATGGTAGCATTGGGACCCCATTTTGAGAAATAAGCACCCCAAGTTTTGTCTATTTTTCCTTTCAAACGTTCTTTTACGCTTTCAATAAAGTTACTTCTTTCACCATATTTCATTTCGCCACCCATATTTAGGATTGATTAGGCTTATGTGTACACAAGCACAACTCTGACCTTGCACCCATTCACACACGCTTGAAGGTATATACTGCCAGAGTTGAATTTTATTTCATTGGCAGTTATACCTTGGATGTCAGATAACTTAATAAAAATGTTTTCAAATACTTGGAACTGTTCTATTCTTTTTTTTAAAGTAATTTTAATAGAATTTTTCAGCAAATACAAATACACAATAGTACATAATAAAAATACTACTAATAAAAATAGACTAAAATACTAAATAAACAAGAAAACAATAAACAAAAAAAGGATACAACCTATCCTAATACATTTTTCATCTATCATTATATTTCAAATGCATTAATGTCACCCTTAAAAATAAATTCACTTAAATATGACACAGTAAGTATTGTGGAACTGTTCTAATCAAGCTAGCATATTTCCTTTGCTCTGTATAGATTATGTCCCCCCAAAAAAGACTCTAAAATATTTTAAATTTGATTTTAACATGCTCTGTTTGTATCTCAAATCAGGATCTTTTCTTGCACCTCAGCCTACCTCTTGCAAGCATCCAGGAAGGCTCAATGCCACAGGAAGCCGTCACTTAACATTTTGCCCCAAGAAAAGCCACCTTGATTCCTCTGTTTACCTGTTGTATTGTTTTGTTTACTCTTGCACCCGCCATGCTCATTGTTTTTGCGACCGCTCCTGTATTCAATTGTAGATAGTGCTTCGGTTGACTCAGGATATATTAATTGCTGGGTGGGAATGGAATTTGGCCAAGAGCCTCAAGCAATGCTCCTCCTCAGGGCAGTCTGAAGGATGCCCATCTTCCTCATTGTATGGAATTGACCTGTTTTGTCTCTATATGATTGACCTTTTAATGTAACAAAAGAGTCTGGTGCCGGGTTTTTGTTCACCATTGTAAATCTTTTATTTTGTAAAATTGTTAGCTACTAGTAGAAAGTTCGGTTTCACTTACCAGTGATAACTTTCGTTTTTCTATAGTTTGTGAATATACACTATTGGGTTATGCGCCTGCGCAGAACATCGATCGGAGGCTTTAAAGCTAATTGACTAAAAGTTTTGGTGGTAAGACCGCCCACCATACCACCCACCCTTAGACGCCAGTCCGCCATTTTACCTCAGTTCCATACTTAAGCATAGCACAGGATAAACCAAATGATCTCATCCGTGCAGCTCAAGAGGGGAGGCAGGGTGAGTAGTGTGTATTCACAAACTATATACTCGAAGAACGAAAGTTATCACTGGTAAGTGAAACCCAACTTTCTCCTTCGTATAGTTTGTGAATCCCCACTATTGAGAGATTAGCAAGCTCACACTTGGTCAGTGGGCAGTCGGATGAGATGATCACACAATGAAGATGTCAGTCAGGCAGGATGGATCCTCAAGGATGAGGCGCATGGAGCCCTCTGGCAAAGACGACACGACCAAGTCTGGCGTCCGCAGTGGCTCTGGTGTCCATCCTGTAGTGCTGGACAAAAGCGGAGTACCCTCCAAAAAGGCAGTGGAGGTAGCAACCGCCTTCGTAGAATGTGCCCTGACATGTGGTGGAGGTGGCAATGAGGCAGACTCGTAGGCCAGGTAGATGGTTGACGTAATCCATTTGGAGAACCTCTGGGAGGAAATGGGTTCACCTTTAGACTTTCCCCCATAGGCAACAAACAGACACTGTGATTTCCTGAACTCACGCATCCTGCTGGTGTAAAACAATAAAGCTCGCTTCACATCCAGCATGTGCCAAGTCCTTTCTTGGTCATGTGGCAGGCATGCACAGAACACTGTTTACCTTCCCACCGAAGTGGTCCCTATTTATCTACTTTCAATTTCTTGCTTTCAAACTGCTAGGTTGGCAGGAGCTGGGACTGAGATGGGAGCTCATTCCATCATGCAGCACTCGAGTCTTGATCTGTTGACCTGCAAATCTTCCAGTCATCAAGTTCAGTGGCTTAACATGCACATGTGTACGTATACACAGTGACAGACTTTACATTCTTAAGATCCAAGATCACTGCAGAAGGTGATTGCAGCCATGAAATAAAAAGGCGACTAATTCTTGGGAGGCAAGTTATGAGAAATCTGGGGAACATAGTTAAAAGTAGAGGCAATACCTTGCAAATAAAAGCCCGCATAGTCAAAGCAATGGTATTCCCGGTAGTAATGTATGGCTGTGAGAGCTGGACTATAAGAAAAGCTGAGCAGCTGAGCGCAGAAGAATAGACTCCTTTGAAATGTGGTGTTCGAGGAGAGTTTTGAGGGTACCCTGGACAGCGAGGAAAACAAACAGGTCGGTCTTAGAAGAAGCAACGAAGGAAAACATTCCCAAAGCAAGACAATGTGCTCGTGTTTGTCTCTTTAATACAGTATATTCTACATGTACTAATACACTGTATGGATATAGTGAGCCCGACAGACAGTATAATCACTTGGGACGCGCGTTTCTCTTATAGTCAATCTAAAATTTAGCGGCCAAGTTGACTGCCTGTGTGGCTGAATCGAAGTTGTCTCGTAAGCCTCGTATGTTGAAGATTAGCTGATGAGTGAATCAGCCCTGGCCCGCGCATTGTCGATAATGCTAGTTGGATAGCCTCTTTGGATTAAGGTGGTGGAGATATCTTGAGCAGCTGTCATATAATCATGATGTTTAGAGGAGTTTCTTTTTGCTCTAAGAAGTAGACTGTACGGTATATTTGCTTTTAAATGATGTGGATGATATGACTTGTATTGTAAGTATGCAAACCTGTCGGTTGGCTTGTGATATAGTTTTGTCTGTATCTGATAGTTATCAATATATACCGTTAGGTCTAGGAAGGCTACAGATGTTTGATTCATGGTGCGCGGGCCAGGGCTGATTCACGCAACAGAGGCTCTTTGCTCAGAAGACACACGGATCAAACAGAACCGCCACAAAGGCTCTTTTGGTCATTAGACTATACCCCCTTGGCAAACCATATAAAACGCATCATTCATAGACACTGGCACATATTGGACTCAATACCAGGATGTCAGCAAAAACCGATTGTAGGTTTTAGGAAAACAGAGACTCTCGCCAGCCTTCTTTCCTGAGCGGATATTTCTCCCTCGAATAGGAGGCAATCAACTACCATTCAGGGCCACCATCGATGTGGGCACTGTAAATACTGTGCCCACATGATATGTTCCAAGATTGTCAAAATACCCTCCAGCAATTTCTCTCTAGAACTCACCTCGTTCTCCAATTGCAATTCAAAGGACGTCATCTATATGATAATGTGCCCATGTCAGCTGGGCTATGTGGGACAATCAAGACGCCCTCTTAAAATACGTCTAGGTGAACATCTGTCACGGATTAGAAATCGGACTATCACAGCTCCTCTTGTAAATCATTTCCTTGACAAACATCACAAATTGGGAGACCTCAAGATAATTGTACTGGAAACCATTGTTCCTAATAAAGATTACATTAAGGACATAGAACGGACCCTTCTACAAAGGGAAGCCTTTTACATTCACCGGTTTAATACTCTCATGCCCTATGGTTTAAATACAGAATGGGAACTTTCCTCGTTCCTATAAACACATTGCTAACGTAAAGTAATTACTGATCAGGATCCCAACAAGGGCCCTTTAATAGAAGTTACTAATTTTAATTTGATAACTGAACTTTGGGAAACTTATTTACCACACATGTGAGTAATAATCCGTCCCAACGGAACCTTGATTACAGGCACATGCGCTTAGCCAGTATAGGGTTATATATGCAGTAGCTCCTGACATTAAGTCAACGCGAGCACACAATAAAAGATTATCTAGGAGGTGCAAGATGCGCGTGAACAATTAAATTAAGGTATGTACCTCGCCTGTTGCGAGTAGGATTTGTTTAAATTTAATTTTCATACCTCATTGTACCTTACTCATATGTACTCTGTACGTTTGTAGAGATGACAAATTACGAGTCTTATTATTGTTATCACCAGTATATTTCACATGTAACCTCAGATACAGTCCCCAAATGTTCTCTACATATATATGCATGTGTTTTGTATTTGTAGACGCTTGAGAAATCATTACGAAATGTCCCATTACCGGAAGGACATCGCTTAGACGTCTACCACCACTTGGAAGTATAAGCTACAAGAGAACTGCCCAAACTTACCTTTCCTCTGTCACCGTGGCAAGTTACGGTTTTACCGACTTCTACAACTACCAATAGTCTTCCCAGACGTCCATGGTAGATTTGCCAATAGAGGAATACGGCGTCTCCAGCCACTCTTCAGACCCGGGATCACTTTATACGTGCCCACCACTACTACTAGAGTTCTCATCAGCTAATCTTCAACATACGAGGCTTACGAGACAACTTCGATTCAGCCACACAGGCAGTCAACTTGGCCGCTAAATTTTAGATTGACTATAAGAGAAACGCGCGTCCCAAGTGATTATACTGTCTGTCGGGCTCACTATATCCATACAGTGTATTAGTACATGTAGAATATACTGTATTAAAGAGACAAACACGAGCACATTGTCTTGCTTTGGGAGTGTTTTCCTTCGTCGCTTCTGATACACCCCAGCCGACTCACCTCACCACGGTCTTAGAAGAAACCAACCTTGACTGCTCTTTAGAAGGTCAAATAGTGAAGATGAAGCTAAAGTACTTTGGACATCAAATGAGAAGAGAGGATTCACTTGAGAAAGCCTTGATGCTGGGAAAGGTTGAGGGCAAAAGAAGAAGGGGTGGCAGAAAATGAGATGGCTAGATGATATTATGGATGCAACTGGCACAGAGTTGGGCAGGTTGAGAGGGATGGCGGATAGAGGTGCCTGGAGTGCAATGGTCCATGGGGTCACAAAGGGTTGGAACTGACTGTGCGATTGAACAACAACAATGTACACACACACACAGAGAGAGAAGAGGGACTTACCCAAAGGGGCCATTGCGGTGGGGCGGCAGGAAGAGGAGCATCCGGGCAGTGACGATTGCAAGGGCAAATCATGCCTCACTAATCTGTTGGAATTTTTTGAGAGTGTCAACAAGCATGTGGATAAGGGGGATCCAGTTGACATTGTTTATCTGGACTTTCAGAAGGCTTTTGACAAGGTCCCGCACCAAAGACTTTTGAACAAACTTACCAGTCATGGAATAAAGGGACAGGTCTTGTCCTGGATCAGCAACTGGCTAAGGGACAGGAAACAGAGGGTAGCACTAAATGGACACTTCTCCAAGTGGAGGGAAGTAAAGAGTGGGGTCCACCAAGGTTCAGTACTGGGACCACTGCTTTTCAACCCTTCATAAATGATCTAGAAGTAGGAGTAAATAGCAAGGTAGCCAAATTTGCTGATGACACTAAATTATACAGGGTAGTGAAGACTGTGAGAGATTGTGAGGAGCTCCAGAGGGATCTCTTGACACTGGGGGAGTGGGCAAAACAGTGGCAAATGAGCTTCATCATTAGTAAGTGCAGAGTGATGCACCTTGGAGCAAAAACACCCAATTACATTTATAAACTGATGGGGTCTGAACTCTCTGCGACAAACCATGAAAGGGACCTTGGTGTCCTGGTGGACAGCTCAATGAAGGTGTCAACCCAGTGTGCCTCAGCAGTGAAACTCAATGCTAGGGATCACTAGGAGGGATAGAGATAATAAGTCAGCAAGTGTCATTTTGCCTCTTTATAAATCTACTAGCATATTTTGCCTGGCGGTGCCGGGCTTTTTAAAATTGTGTTGGATAGTAAATGGTTTTTTTTTCTTGAACCAATGGGGCTGTGCTGTTTTAAATGGTGGTGTAAGGTTTTTTGATTTTTTGGCTTTGAGGTGCTGCGTCTGCCTGTGGCGGATTTGTGCTCCCAGTGGGGTTTTTTTTTTTGGCTTTTTTTTGTGTGTGTGCTGGCTTCCTCAGTGCCGGGCTGTTTAAAGTGGTTTTTTAAGGTTTTGCCGGGCAAAATCTGCTACTTTTAAAAAAAGAATGTGTTACTTTGTGAATTTTTGTAAATAGTTTTACTTTGGATAATAATTTTAAAAATGTGTAAATATATGTCTTTTTAAATTGAATGTATTTTACAGTGTTTTTTTATTTTTTATTGAAAATTAATATTTTTATCTGTGAATTATTTTTTATTTTTTTGGATATTTTTGAATGTTTTTGGAATTGCGTACCCTATTTTGGGGGATTTATTGAATATTTGGGAATATTTTGGATGTTTTTTCTCCTTTGGCCACTGGGTGGTGGTGTTGAGCAATTTTTTTGTATTGCTTATTCCGGTGAGTCTCTTCTTCTCTTCATTTCAGTTCCGGTTTTCATCGGGGCAAGATGTCTATTGGTAAGTTCTCTCCGGGTTTTTTTTAGGGGGGGTTGTTTTGGGTTGGGGGGCGTTCTGTTTGTGTTTTGGGTTTTGGGTTGGGATTTGTGTGTATGTTTTTTTTTTAATGTTTTTGGGTTTTGGTTGGGGGTTTCTTTGTGTGTCTTTTTGAGTGTTTTTGGGGTTTAGGGTTTGAGGTGGGGGTTTCTATGTGTGTGTGTTTTTGTATGTTTTTTTTTAATGTTTTGATTTTTGTTTTGGATATTTTCGTGGGCCAGTCTTGATGGCTGGCCCGCGGAAATACCATCGCCGTTTCATGCGGCGTTTGGGGGGGTGTATTGCCGTGGCCCGGGCTGGGTTGCGGTGTGTCTGTTTGTTGGGTGGGTGTTTGCCTCGCCGCTTCATGCGGCTTTTGGGGGAGGGTATTGTTGCGGCCCTGGCTGGGTTGGGGTTTGTGTGTTTTGGGGGTGGGGGTTTGTTTGCTGGCCTTTTTTTGATTTGTTTTTGGTTGCTGCCGCCACGGCGTTTTTTGCAGCGGTTGGGGGGGTGTTTGAATTTTTTTCCAGCATGTTTGTCTCGCTGGGCTCGCCGTGTTTTCGGCGGGGCAGCGTGGGGGAGAGGGTGTCCCTCTCTTCCCCGTTGCTCCGTGCAAGATGGCCGGCGGGTTTGCATTTTATATTGATTTTGGGGTTTGTGTATTTGTGTTTTCTGGGCGCTTCGTCCGCCTGCGGCGGACTTGCGCTCACGGTTTGGGTTTGTTTTTATATTTCGCGCGCCGGCTTCTTCAGCGTTCTGCACGCCCATGGCGCGCAGGACGCTGGGGAATGTAGTTTTGGCTGCATGTGTTTGCTTGCTGCAGCGGTTTTTCTCTTGCGGCTTTTTTTTAATTGGCCGTGGCGCGTTTCCGAACGTTCCTTTTGCCGCGCCGCTCAGCCTGATTGGCTCTGGCTCTGGCGCGGCACGGCGAAAGGAACTTTGGGAATTGAAGTTCCCTTTTTTTGTTTGCGACTGGGGGGCTCCTGCCCTCGGGTCGAAAATTTCAACCCGACAGTTACCTGCGAACCCCGTTCGGGCGAGTGAACGGAGGCTCGGATGGGGCTAGTGGGGCCTGGTGCAACATCCTTTGTCACATTCCAACGGTTAACGCACCATTTTATAGGTATAGATGGTGAGGCCCCTTCTGGAATACTGTGTACAGTTCTGGTTGCCATACGTCCAGAAGGATATTATGGAGTTGGAAAAAGTGCAGAGGGCAACCAAAATGATTAGGGGACTGGAACAGCTTCCTTACCATCTGAGGCTGCAATGGTTGCGCCTCTTCACTCTTGAACGATGGCGTCTAAGAGGTGACCTGAAGTTTATAAATTCATGCACGGTGTAGACAAAGTAGATAAGAAAAAAACTGTTTTCCCTATTGCACAACACTAGAACTAGGGGGCACTCCATGAAACGTTTGGGTGCTAGTTCTCAAACAAATAAGAGAAATTACTTTTTCACCCAGAAGATCACTGGTCTATGGAACTCCCTGCCAGAAGAAGTGGTGACAGCTGTGAGTCTCGACAGCTTTAAGAAAGGATTAGACAAGTTCATGGAGGACAAGGGTATCAATGGCTATAATTATGGATACCTAAGAACAACCTCCGGGTTGGAGAGATAGGCAGGATATCTCTCAATGCCATTTCCAGGGAATCCTAAGCAGGTGAACGCATCTGCATGGGAATACCCTGAAGCAAATGGTGAGCCTCTGTATGAGACAGAATGCTGGAATGGATGGGCTGTGGCCTGGTCCAGCAATGCTGTTCTTATGTTCAATCCATGGAGCATTTGTTATCTGCATGTACAATTCTACATGTACAAAAGATGATGACGTAAATCAGGGGTCCCCAAACTTTTAAAACAAGGGGCCAGTTCATGCTCCCTCAGACTGTTGAGGGGCCAGACTGGTGGTCCCACCACCACCACCATGAACCCACCCCACTCACCCCGCTGATTCCCTGCTTACTGGCCTGGAGGAGCTGCATGGTGTGGGTGAAGGAGGGGTCCAGCCTGTCCTTCTTGTCCATGAGTTCGGGCAGGAAATGTCATGCTCTGCCAATGCCTCAATCCTTGTCCCCTCCACTTGGCTTGACATGTCCCTAATGGCACTCTGTAGCAGGGCAGATGTTGTAAGCCTTACAACATCTGTCTTGCTATGGAGTGCTGTAGGGGACAAGGATTGAGGAGGTGGCGGCAGTGGAAGCAGCAGCCGGATCGAGGGCATAGGCCAGATGGTTTGATGCTGTGGTCTGGATCTGGCCTGGGTGCCATAGTTTAGGGACCCCTGATGTAAATGGTCTAGACTAGACAACATTGTTAATTTTAATTTGTTTTATCCTACTTGTATTTCACATACATCCATGTTACTAAAAAGTACAGTACAATCAAAAAATTTATGGGCAGCCCTACAAATCCCTTGTTGTGTATCTAATGCCACCCTCTGTCTGAAGACAGGCATGATAAAGCTTGAAGTGAGATTATGGTTAGCCTCTCACAAACTTTGGTATAAGATTTTATTTAATCCCAGAGGCCTGGCTCCTCTAATTATACTGGACAGCTTTCAGTCAGCATGGAAAGGGAAAATCCAAGGCAGATTGCAGAACCTAAGCTTCTCCGAAGATGTCATACAGGACATGAGATATGACCAGGCAAAAGTGGCCATCCAGCAAAGAATATTGGACACAGAGAGGAAAGCTCACCTAGTCAGAGTTCATCCCCCCAGCTCAGTATCTGACACAACGTGAGACACCCAGCTATCGAAGGGTATTCACAGGGTTACACAATGATTAACTGGCATAACAGATACCTTTGCTTCCCTGTGACTATTTACAACCAGTAATAAGAGAAAATGTCAACTAACTCATTGGTAGATGTGTAATGCCAGAATGTTTATTTTTCATCCATCCACTAACCATTTACAATGGGGTTCCCAACCTAAGGTCTGTGGGCTGGACGTGGCCTGCGGCATCATTTCATGTGGACCCCCACCCCTCCAAGGGCATTTGAGGGGGAAAATGGCCACCCCATTGTGCAGGCGGGGCAAAATGGCCATCCAGCCCTTGAAGCTGACTGACAGAGCGTGACCTGGCCCCCGGCTTGAAAAGGTTGGGAACCCCAGATTTACAATTTATCAGAAACAAACTTCAGGGCAATAGGTCTGAACCCCAAGTAGAAATCTTTTCTTAATACTGGTTGTTGGGCAGATGTTTTCCAGCCAATTTTAATTCTACTGTACTGTATTTTGTTTTTAAATGTGTTAATTTTGGCTTTGTATGTTATTATATGCTCATTGTGCAGCTGACACGAATAAAGAAAGACTAGTTTTAAATAGTCACACTGAAGTAAACGTATCTGTTATGCCAGCCAATCACTGTGTAAATCTGTACCTGATATGTACAAAGGAAGACCATGAAGCCTGGCTTTAATGTTTGATGAGGAGCATCAAGTCTCTTTGGGTTATTTTTCATTCTTTTCGGATGACTATCATTCTGATTTTATGCATATTTTATGATGCTGTATTGTATGGTTTATATATGGTAAGCTGCCCTGAGTAGTGCTTGCATCAAAAGGGTGTAATATAAATGTAACTAAATAAATTCCCTAGCATCCTGACTCACATAATCACCTCTATTGGTGTGCTAAAACAGATGATACTGGAGGGTGGAAAGAGGTCCCCTCTATGTGCGAGTATTTATCATGATTCCTAATGTTTTAGTTAAGCTGTGAATGGAATGGAAGCTCCAAAAAGGGAAATGAAAGAGAGAGACCCTTCCATATATTCACAGGCTGAAATGATGGCTTAGTGTAACCTATGGTGGCTTAGTGGTTAAGGCACTGAACTTTGGCGACTGGAAAGTTGGCAGTGCGAAACCCGAGCTCTGCACAATGGAGCGAGCTCCAGTCTCTGTCCCAGCTTGCCAACCTAGCTGTTTGAAAGCAAGAAAATGCAAATAGATAAACAGGTGCCACTTCTGTGAAAAAGTAAACAACATTCTGTGCACTCTGGTGTCTAGTCATGCATGCCACATGTCCACAGAAACATCTGCAGATGCAGACAGCGCTGGCTCTTTGGCTATAAACAGAGATGAGCACTGAACCCTTAGATATGACTGGCTTTCGAGCAAGTGTGACCTTTACACATGGAAGTTCACAAGGAGTTTCCATTGTGTGCCTGACTGTATAAATAGCTCATCAACCTTACTTGTGGAATCGCTTACCGGATGTGACTTTGAGCATAGTATGAATTTTACAACTACTTATGCAGCCTTAAGTTAGATATAGTTACACAACATGGTTTGGGCTGTAAAATGGCCTTTGTTTATTTTTATATAAGCTATAACAGTAGAAGCTTTTTCAATAATTAAAACAGAATTACAGTGCACCTCAGGGCACATCCACAGATGGTTGTGGGGGAGATTTGCACTAAACCTGTTTCTCACCCAAACATCAAAGAAGAAAAGTGACAATATTGAATGCAGCAGTTTGAACCATCTAGGTACATTTACAACAGGGGTTCCCAACCTAAGGCCTGTGGCACCATTTCATGTGGCCCCCCACCCCTCCAAGGGAATATGAGGGGGGAAATGGCCACCTCATTGTGCAGATAGGGCAAAATGGCCATCCAGTCCTCAGGACTCATTCACAGATGGTTGTGGGGGAGATTTGCACTAAACCTATTTCTCACCCAAACATCAAAGAAGAAAAATGACAATATTGAATGCAGCAGTTTGAACCATCTAGGTACATTTTTGCAATAAAACAAGGCAAGGCAGCTTGACTCTTCTACAGTCATTTATTCTTCTACATTGCTTTCAAAATACAGTACTGTACAGTACTTCACAGTTGTTGAAACCATATAATAAGCAAGTGATTCAAAATGGCTTAGCAAATTAGATGCAGGAGCACAAATTAGGCATACAAAATGTTTTGGATAAATGTCCAACACATAAAGTTATTTGAAAAATAGCACAGACATGTAACCAGTACAACTGAACTCAAGTTACAGGCAAGTATTTAAAATGTGAATTAAAAGTTGCAGGCAAAGACTAATGAGAAATACTTCTCTAACACACTAAAAGATCTTAAAAACAAAAATGTCAAAACAAAAACATTTCGTGGCCTTTAAAAATGTTAAAATGGGCACATAGCAACATTACAATAACATCTTGCCTAGCCATACCTGTGTGAAGCTTTAGATCAGGAGTTCTCAACCTTTTAAAGCCGTGGGCCAGGTCACAGCTTTGAGGGCCGGGGAGCCATTTTGCCCTTTCTCCACCACATGGCACTTCCTGGTGTGGGGAGGGCCACATAAAATGGTGCCATGGGCCGCATCTGGACCACAGGTTGAGAATCCCTGCTATAGATATATGGAGGAAAGTCCACACTGCTTCTCCTTTATTCCTTTTCTGTGGTATCATATTCATTTCATTTCCTAACAGATCACAATCTCATATCAAATTATCTCAAATACAGGTGTCTGATTCCCCCCTCCCCCATATTAATATACTAGCATTTTTTGCCCGGCCCTGCCGAGCAGGTATAACTTGTGTGTTGGTGGCTGGGGTGGTTTTGGGGGGTACACACACACAACACAACCACACACACACACACACACACACACACACACACACACACAATACAACCACACACACAACACAACCACTCACTGTTTCGGGACCCTTGCGGAAATGCTTTTTGGGTCTTAAGGTAAGTGTGCGCAGCTCGGTACAAGGTGGTTGGGCCGGGTGTGGGTGCTAATGCCAGACACTCACCACCCATCCACCTTCTTATAGGTATAGATTAGCATAGGCCTAACAGTAACAGACCTACATGCTGAAGACTTCCAGTCACATAGAACATTATATTTTTGTACCTTATAGTTTGTCACTTTGACCTGTATATTTTGATAGGAGTAATCGCTGAGATATTAAAGACTTCGCTTACTCACAAAATCAGTTTGGGGCTGAAAAGGAATTTTTGTGTCAAAAGGGCTCAGAACCAGAAAGTGACACAAAGAACTGGATCAGTGTTGCGGGTTTCATGCTGTGATGCGGACGGCAGATGAAAGGTCACTGCATTATATTCTCAGGACAGTCTTCATGGTATGGGTTCGCAGAAAGAGCCTCACTGAAGATTGTGTTATCTTTAAACCACAATTGGGTCTACACTCGTAATGGCAAATCTTGTGTTGCTACTAATCTTTCTCACAGTAGGTCAGGCCAAAGGAACTGCAGAATAGACTCACCAAAAGTGGCCTTCGCTTTAGTAGTTTCAAGTCTGACCTAGACATGGAAGAAGAAGATCAGACACAAACAGAACTGGTTTCTCACTTCAAAAAATATTTTACAAAAACCTCTTTCATCCTTTTGGGAACATTTCTAGCGGTGTTTTCCAGCATCAGCATTTGACACTGAAATGGCCTCTACTTGGTGTGGATTCTGTGATGTCTACTCAGCCTATTGCCAGACCCGAAGCTTTTCCCGCACTCCATGCATTTAAATGGCTTCTCTCCTCCATGAATCAATTGATGGGAATTAAGGCCCTTTCTTGAACTGAAGCTCTTTCCACATTCCAAGCACTTGAAAGGTTTCTCCTGTGTGTGTCTTTGGCAATGGCTGATAAAACCACTTCTATGCCGGAAGCTTTTCCCACACTCCTGACACTCAAAGGGCTTCTCCTCTGTATGAACACGTTGATGATTTCTAAGGGTCTGGGCTGACTTTAAACTTTCCCCACATCCAAGGCACTCATGATGTTTCCCCTTAACGTGGGTTCTGTTGTGTGACTTGAGTGCACTTTTCACCCGGAAGACCTTTCCACACTCTGGACATTTAAACGGTTTCTCTCCTGTGTGGAGGGTTTGATGGACATGAAGTGCCGAATTCTGACTGAAGCTCTTCCCGCACTGCAGACATTTAAAGGGTTTTTCCCCTGTGTGGATACGCTTGTGTTTAATAAGGTCTCCACTCCAAATGAAACTTTTTCCACAGTCCAGACACTGATATGGCTTCTCCCCGGTATGAATCTTTTGATGACTGGTAAAGATAAAATTGCGACTGAAGGTCTTTCCACACTCCAGACATTTGTATGGTTTCTCCCCTGTGTGTGTTCTTTCATGGGAGGTGAGGTGATGTTGCCTTTTGAACTTCTTTCCACACTCTAGGCACTCGTAGGGAGTCTCCCCAGTATGAACTCTTTTATGGAAAGCAAGGTTGCCCATGTTACTGAATGTCTTCTCACACTCTTCGCATTCAAATGGTTTCTCCCCTGTGTGGGTTCTTTGATGTCTTGAAAGGCAGTCTTTCTGACGGAAGGCCTTTCCACACTCCAGGCATTTAAATTGCTTCTCTACTTTGTGTGTACGTTGATGCCTAATAAGTGATCTTTTCAATCTAAAGGTTTTTCCACATTCTTTGCATTCAAATGATTTTTCTCCTGTGTGAATTGTACGATGTGAAGCAAGGTCTCCACTCTGGCGGAAGGCCCATCCACACTCTAGACATTTAAATGGCTTCTCCCCTGTGTGGATTCTTTGATGGGAAGTTAAAGCATTTTTCATTCTAAAGGATTTTCCACATTCCAGGCATTTAAATGGTTTCTCCCCTGTATGGATTCGCTGATGAGAAGTCAAGTTTGTGCTCTGGCTGAAACTCTTTCCACATTCAATACATTTGTATGGTTTCTCCCCAGTGTGAACTCTTTTGTGGCAAACAAAGCTTTGGTTCATGCGGAATACCTTTCCACACTCAAAACATGTATATGGCTTTTCTCCAGTGTGAATAATCTGGTGTAAGGTAAGGGTTTTGCTGTCCCTGTATTCTTTTCCAGGGTTCAAACATTTAAGTGACTTCCCTTCTTGACTGATGTTCTCTATACGTGTCACTTCTGTTTGGCTTATCCTCTGCATGAATTCTTCGATGATTAATGAAAGCTACTTTCAATCGAAAGGTCTTCCCACATTCCAGGCATTCAAATGGCTTCTTCCCTGGCTGGGTCCTGAACATAAATGGTTCCTCCCCTTTGTGAATCCTCCAATGGCTCTCAAGTGCTGATTTATGGGCAAAGGTTCTCCCACAATCGGGACTATCATCGGTTTGCTCTTTCAGATGATTTTTTATGGACTTGGACTTCCTCCAGACGAGGAGCGGATTCATCAATCTTGTGATCCATTTGTTCTCCTCCCAGCTTCAACATCCTGTCTTGATTCTCAACATCCTCTTGTGTCTCATCTGTGGTGGTTTTGTAAGAAAACAAATACATTTTGGAAAGTGATAGAGAAGGAGATAAACGAGATTCTTGGCATAACAATGATTCTAGAACCCAAACTAGCTATATTAGGAGAAATAGGAAAAATGAGATTAAGTGAGGGTAATAAAGAATTAATTTTGACATTGTTGCTGGTTGCTAGACAGCTGATAGCCCAAGAATGGAAGGGTAACGAAAATCTAAATAAGAATAGGTGGTATAAAGAGGTTTGGCAACTAGCACTAAATGAAAAATTAACTAGCCAAATTAGGTTAAAACAGGGTTTTAAAATCAAAATACAATTTTGGGAAATATGGAAACCTTTCATACAGCACGCATTAACAAGTGAAGAAGGAAGTAAGCCTGGCCCTGACATGATTCAATTTTGGAAGATTTAAGTATATTGTGCCAATTGAAATTGCTGCAGAATAGGGTTTTGCACGGATTAAAAGTTGAAAGAATGAAAGAGTGAACAAGATATTGATATATTGTTGTTATTCCTTTCTCTTTTCTTGGTGTTTTTTCCCCTTTATTGTTAGTTTTAAGTATTTATATGTTTATGTTTGTTTGTATTTTATGATTATTAATTAAAAAAATAATAAAAAAAAAACATCCTCTTGTGTCTGAACATTTCCCTGTCTCTTCTAACATTTTATGTCTTCATCTTTCATTTCTTCCTTCCAACATATTTCCTGTTGAAAAGAAACAAATTTGATGTGAGAAGGTGAAATAGATTTTAAAATCAAGTGATAAGGGCTGGATGAAGGACAAGCTGGAAAGTCGGGTTTTACTTACCAGTGATAACTTTCGTTCTTTGAGTATATAGTTTGTGAACACACACTATTGGGTTATGCGCCTGCGCAGAACATCGATGGGAGGCTTTAAAGCTGATTGGTTAAAAGTTTTGGCGGTAAGACTGCCCACCGTACCGCCCACCCTTCGGCGCCAGATCGCCATTTTACCTCAGTTCCATACTTAAGCCTAGCACAGGATAAACCAAATGATCTCATCCGTGCTGCTCAAGAGGGGAGGTGGGGTGGGGGTAGTGTGTATTCACAAACTATATACTCGAAGAACGAAAGTTATCACTGGTAAGTGAAACCCAACTTTCTCCGTATAGTTTGTGAATCCCCACTATTGGGAGATTAGCAAACTCACACTTACTTGGTCGGTGGGCAGTCGGATGAGATGATTCCAGGATGAAGTACGTCCGTCAGGTAGGATGGACCCTCAAGGATGAGCCTGGAGCCCTCTGGCAAGGACGACACGACCAAGTCTGGCGTCCGCAGTGGTTCTGGTGTCCATCCGGTAGTGTTGGACAAATGTAGAAGGCCTGGACCAGGTCACATCCTTACAGATGTCCTCGAGTGGGGTGTCCTCCAAAAAGGCAGTGGAGGTGGCAACCGCTCTTGTAGAATGTGCCCTGACATGTGGTGGCGGTGGCAATGAGGCAGACTCATAGGCCAGGTAGATGGTTGATGTAATCCATTTGGAGAACCTCTGGGAAGAGATGGGTTCACCTTTAGACTTTCCCCCATAAGCAACAAACAGACGCTGTGACTTACGGAACTCACGTGTCCTTCTGGTGTAAAACAATAAAGCTCGTTTCACATCCAGCGTGTGCCAAGTCCTTTCTTGAGTGTTGCTGGGGTTTTGAAAGAAAGTTGGTAGAGATATAGTCTGAGCCATGTGAAATTGAGAGACCACCTTTGGTAAAAAGGTGATGTCGGCGTGGAGCACCACGCGGTCATTGTAAAATTTGAGAAATGGGGCATCCGCCCTTAGAGCAACCAGCTCACAAGCTCGTCTAGCAGACGTGATGGCCACAAGAAACGCAGTCTTACAGGTGAGGAGACGAACGTCTGCAGTAGCCATCGGCTTGAAGGGAGCCCTAGTGAGGGCATTCAAGACCATTGTGCGGTCGGAGTTTTAACTGGAGGGAAAGCGTTTCGCAGACCTTTGAGGAAACGCTTCACCGTTTGGTCGCGGAAGGCACCAGATGCAGGAGATCCAGCTGGAGAGTGGGCTACTACTGCTGTCAGATGGACCCTGATGGAGGTAATGCTGAGACCTGACTCCGCCAAATGGAGGAGGTATGTCATGATGTGTTGCAGACCAATGTTGAGTGGTGGCATCTGTTTAGTATCCAGGAAGGCACGAAACTGCCTGTATTTGGAGGCATAGGACTTTCTCGTAGAGGGGCACCTTGCTAGTTCCAAGATCCTGGACAGTCTGGGATTATCCTCCACATGGTGAGGTGGAGACTGGGCAGGTCCGAATGGTGAAGTTGCCCTTGCTCCATCTGTAGAAGCATCGGAGAGTCTGGCAGTGTGCGAGACTGCGACGACATATGCAACAGAAGTGGATACCAGGGTTGACGTAGCCACGCTGGAGCGATGAGAATAGCATTCGCCCATTGCTGGTACATCCTGGTGAGGACTTTCTGAACCAGAGGAAATGGGGGAAAGGTGTAAAGGTAGTCCTGGTCCCACCGTTTCATGAAGGCGTCGCCTTCGGACTGCAGTCCGATGCCCTCCCTGGAGCAGTATCTGAGGCACTTGCGGTTGGACTCCGACACAAAGAGGTCTATGCTCGGTGTCCCCACGCTCTGCAGAGGGAGTGAAACACATTGTTGTCCAGTTCCCACTCGTGGGTCGTCGAGGTGAGACGACTCAGATGGTCGGCCAGCACATTCAGTTTTCCCTGGATGTGGACTCCAATTGGAAAGATGTGTCTCTCGAGACACCACTCCCAGAGTTGCACCGCAATGTGGTGGACCTTGACCCTCCTTGCTCGTTCAGGTACGCTATTGCGGTGGTATTGTCTGATGCTATTTGAACTGCCTTGCCACATAGCAACGTTTTGAAGGACCGCATGGCCTTCCATATGGCCAGCAACTCCAGGTAGTTGATGTGGTGGACGATCTCATGAGGAGACCAAGTGTTGTTGACCATCAAAGTCCCGCAAGCGGCACCCCAGCCGAGGTTGCTCGCATCGGTCAGAACTTGGAGAGATGACTGTGGAGGGTAGAAGTTTTTTTCCATAGCCACATTGAGATGCGTGGTCCACCACACCAGCTGGTCCACCAGTTCCGGAGAGGGAAGCAGCCGTTTGGACTGACTCTCCGTGAGCGGATCGAATTCGTGGAGAAGCCACAATTGTACGGACCGGAACTTCAATCTGGCGTGAGGAATCACCACCGTGGTTGAAGCCATCAAGCCCAGGAGTCATTGAGCCTTCTTTGCTCTGACGAAGGGTTTGGTCCTGAAATTGCTCACTACCTGTGCAATGTCCAGCAAGCGTTTCTCTGGGGCAAAGGCCCTGACTGCCAAGGAGTCCAGAATCACTCCGATGTACTCCACTCACTGTGAAGGCTCCAACTTTGATTTGGTAAAGTTGATTCTGAGGCCAAGACTCTGCATGAGATGGCCAGTGTACTCCGTATCCCGAATGGCGGACGATCTGGTGGGGGAGTCTATCAGCCAGTCGTCGATGTACGGGAAGACCCTGATCCCTTTCTGACGGAGGAAGGCAGCCACCGGAGCCATGCATTTGGTGAAGACTCTCGGTGCTGTGGCCAGACCAAACGGTAGGCACCTGTACTGGTACACAGAGTCCCCTATCCTGAAGAGAAGGAACCGTCTGTGCTCCTCAAGGATGCTAATGTGTAAGTAAGCATCCTTGAGGTCTAAAACCATGAACCAGTCCCATTTGTTGATGAGGGGGAGGATGGTCTGGAGAGTCACCATCCGGAACTTCCTGGTGTGGATGCCTTTGTTGAGGCGACGTAGCTCCAGAATTGGGCAGAGGCCTCCGTCCTTCTTCTGGACAATGAAGTACCTCGAGTAGAAACCGTTGTCCCAATCGGTCGGTGGCACCAGCTCAATGGCCCCCTTGGAGAGAAGGGTTGCAACTTCTTCTTCCAGATGGAGAGACGAGGTGGTGAAACGGTGTTTTCCTACCCAAGACATCCGGTCAAACTCGATGGCGTAACCAGCGGACAAGATCTTCAAGACCCACTGGTCGTTCGTGACGCCGGACCACACCTGGAGGAAGTTCCGGAGGGGGAGGTACGGGAGTTGGAGTGAGAGAGTCCTGGCCGGAGAAAAGTCAAATGCGCGACTTGGACTTGGCATCCATGTGCTTACCCTGACCATAGGGCTGGTACCATTGCTTGTTGTGCTGCCGCCTTTGCTGGTAGAAACCCGTCCTGGGCTGATCTACAGATCCCCCCTGCTGTTGAGGGTTCCCCTGGCAACGGTGAGTGAAGGGCTGGAACCTTGGTTTCGCTGGCTGTGACGGCACGGTGAGCTCCAAGAATTTGGCCGTTGAGCTTGTTTGGCGCAACTCATTTAGTACTTTATCAGTGTCCTGGCCAAATAACCCCTGACCATCAAATGGGAACTCCTCCATTAACTTTTTCATGGAGTCATCGAGGGTTGTTCCCCTAAGCCAAGCATGTCGACAGAGATGGATAGGTGAAGACATGTCCTTGGCCGCATAATCGTTGATGTGCCGTGCAGTCCTCATCTGCTGCTCGGCCAGAAAGTCACCCTCCTCGCTCAGTGAGTCGAGTTCCTTCTGGAGGTCAGCAGGCAGCTTGGCGGCCAGGGTCTTAGCACGCTCCCAAAGATGGAACTGGTACAGTCCCATAGCAGCCAAATAGTTTGCAGACCTCAGGAAAAAGGAACCGGTGGCATAAAACTTACAGCCCACCGCATCCAGCTTCTTCCCTTCCGGAGTCGAAGGTACTGAAAACCCACTAACGGCTGTCTTGTGTTGGAAGGCCTTTACCACCAAGGAGTTCGGTAGTGGGTGGGCCTGGAGGAACTTAACGTCCTCGTCCAGAACTCAGTACATCCCATCGAGCCTGGACGAAACTGAGTGAGCCAAAACGGGCTTTTTCCATGTTGCCTTCGCAGACATGAACATGGACAGGAGCATGGTTATGTGGACCGGACGAATGGCCTTTTTGTCCAATTTGGCCGTCATCTGGTCCTCCCCTTCCAACGATGGCTGGTCAACTCGTAGATTTAGAGCAGTGCCCAAAACAGAGAGCATCACCGTAAGAGACCTCTGGTCCTCTCCCCTCGGCGGATTGACGGCCCCAATCTCCTGGTCGGGCATCTTCTCCACGTTGCCATCCCCCTCCCCTTCCTCCAAGGATGCACTGGAATCATCGGAGGATGAGGGGGGACTCTTGAAGCCACATCGGGACCACACCAGTACGGCCTGGGTGGGTCGACGGGCTGGGCGCTCATCGGCTCAACGTCTGGACCGTGCCAAAACGGTATGGTCAGACCAGTGGAGCGAATGCTCGACCCTCGGGAGGGTGGCGGAGCAACAGCAGGGCCAGAATCCCTGGGGCTTGCGGTGGTCGGTAACGGAGCCGCAGAGGTCGCAGGAATGGTGGCCTTAAACTGGTCGGCAAAGGACTTTGCCATGGCCTCGAACATCGTCTTGAAGAGGTCCATCTGGCCAGCAGTGACAGTAGCCGATGGCGACGAAATGGTGGGAGGCGAAACGGTGAGAGGAATGATTAGCGACGAAGTGGTAGCCGAAACGGTGGCTGCCGGAGCGTCAATGGTGGGAGTGCGCGGCCTGGGTGACATGGAGACTTGCCGTGCGACGGAACGGCCCCTCTCACCAGCCGGTGATGAAGAAGAATGATGCAAGGGGCAATCTGGAGCTCAGCCCTGCGGCACTTGTTAGGAGAGTCCGCCGACGACTGGCCACCCCAAGCAGAGGATCCCGGAGAGGGACATCTCGCGGTGGAGAAAGGTGGTGAAGGCCCCGGAGAGGCCGGAGGATGAGGAGTCGGTGGCAAAGAAGGCTATCCTTCCAACCTGTGCTTCTTTTTCTTTTCCCCGTTCTTGTCCTTTTTCTTCTTGTGAACAAGAAGCGAGGAAGAAGAAAGTTTGAGAGCCCGTTCGGGCGGAGGAGCACTCATTGAGGCAGAAGTGGAAGGAGCCACGGTGGGAGCGAGAGCAAGCTCCATCAAGTGAGCCTTTAGTCTATTGCTTCAGTTCTGGACCGCCAGATGAGTAAAGTTTTTGTAATGTACGCAAGACTGGCTCTGGTGGGTCTCGCCAAGGCAGAAAAGGCACTGGCTATGTCCGTCCGAAGCCAGAAACTTCTTCAGGCAAGAAGAGCACTGTTTAAAGGCCGCAGCCATGAAAAAAATTCTTCCGAAGGAAGGCAATGGAGAACGTGGAATGTTCGCGAAGGAGAACAACCCCGAAGGGCCGGCCAGCTGCCACCCCCTTGAGGGGGGAAAGGGTGACCTGAGTGAAGGTAACTGAGTCCTCAAAGAAGAAACAGCACCGGGGTGGCAATCCTGCCTGGAGGACAAGATTGCCGGAAAAAATTGAATGTAAAACCGATGTCTTTTCCGAAGAATCGACCTAAAAATTGAGCAAGCTCTCAACGATCGTCCTGGTGCTGAGGCAGAAAGAAGAGAAAGTTCGGTTTCACTTACCAGTGATAACTTTCGTTCTTCGAGTATATAGTTTGTGAATACACACTCATGGGTTATGCGCCTGCGCAGAACGGAGATCGGAGGCTTGAAAAGCTATTGGTCAAAAGTTTTGGCGGTAAGACCGCCCACCGTACCGCCCACCCTGAGGCGCCCGCGCGCCATTTTACCTCAGTTCCATACTTAAGCCAAGCACAGGATAAACCAATCGATCTCATCCGTGCAGCTCAAGAGGGGAGGCAGGGTGGGTAGTGTGTATTCACAAACTATATACTCGAAGAACGAAAGTTATCACTGGTAAGTGAAACCGAACTTTCTCCTTCGTATAGTTTGTGAATCCACACTCATGGGAGATTAGCAAGCTACCACTTACTTGGTCGGTGGGCAGTCGGATGAGATGATCCCACGATGAGTTGAAGATCCAGTAGGTGGACCCGTCAGGGGCGTTGAGTCCGGAGCCCTCTGGTGAGGACGACACGGCCAAGCCTAGCGTCCGCAGTGGCTCTGGTGTCCACCCTGTAGTGCTGGACAAATGTGGAAGGTCTGGACCATGTGGCAGCCTTACATATGTCCTCAAGTGGTGTGCCCTCCAGAAAGGCAGTGGATGTGGCAACCGCCCTGGTGGAATGCGCCCTGACATGCGGTGGAGGTGGCAGTGCGGCTAACTCGTAGGCCAGGTAGATGGTAGAGGTGATCCATTTGGAGAACCTTTGAGCAGAGATGGGTTCACCCTTGGACTTTCCCCCGTAAGCCACAAAGAGGCGCTGCGACTTCCTGAACTCTCTAGTCCTGCTGGTGTAAAACAATAAAGCTCGTTTCACATCCAGTGTGTGCCAAGTCCTTTCTTGGGCGTTAGTGGGGTTCTGGAAGAAGGTTGGCAAGGAGATAGTTTGTGCCATGTGAAACTTGGAAACCACCTTGGGCAGGAAGGTGATGTCCGCTTGGAGGCCGACGCGGTCGTTGAAGAACTGGAGAAAGGGTGCGTCTGCTCGCAGGGCAACCAGTTCACCAGCTCGTCGTGCAGACGTGATAGCTACCAGGAATGCCGCCTTCCATGTGAGGAGACGAACATCGGCGGTAGCCATGGGCTCGAAGGGGGGCCTGGTGAGCGCGTTGAGAACGGTGGACAGTGACCATTGAGCCGTCGGTGTCCGGGTCGGCGGAAAAGCGTTCCTTAGTCCCTTGAGGAAGCGCTTTACCGTTTGGTCGCGGAAGGCCCCAGAAGCGGGCGAGCCAGCAGGAGAGTGCGCTACTACTGCTGCGAGATGCACTCGGATGGAGGTGATGCTAAGGCCAGACTCCGCCAGCTGGAGGAGGTAGGTTAAAATGTCCTGCAGTCCCACCTGCGGGGAGGGCGTTTGCCGGGAGGCCAGGAAAGCACAAAAACGCCTGTATTTGGAAGCGTAGGACTTCCTTGTGGAAGGGCGCCGCACTAGTTCAAGGATCCTGGACAGTCTGGGGTTATCCTCCACGCGGTGAGGTGGAGGCTGGGCAGGTCCGAATGGTGCAGCAGGCCGTGCTCCATTTGGAGGAGCGTCGATGACTCCGGCAGTGTGCGATACTGCGACGACATGCGCAACAGTAGCGGAAACCAGGGTTGGCGTGGCCATGCTGGCGCCACCAGAATTGCATTGGTTCTGTGTTGGTACATCCTGGTGAGTACCTTCTGGACCAGAGGAAACGGAGGAAAGGCATAGAGATAGTCCTGATCCCACCGTTTCATGAAGGCATCGCCTTCGGAGTTCAGTCCGATGCCTGCTCTGGAGCAGTACCTGCTGAGCTTCCTGTTGGACTCCGATGCAAAGAGGTCGATGCTCGGCGTCCCCCAGGCCTCGCAAAGCGACTGGAACACTCCGTCGTCCAGCTCCCATTCGTGGGTCGTCGAAGTGAGACGGCTCAGGTGGTCTGCCAGGACATTCAGTGTGCCCTGAATGTGCACTCCAATTGGGAAAATGTGCCTCTCCAGGCACCATTCCCACAACTGCACTGCCAGGTACAGGAGGGTGGTGGACCGTGTTCCTCCCTGCTTGTTGAGGTATGCCACCGCCGTGGTATTGTCCGAGGCCACTTGAACCGCCCTGCCGGTGAGCAGAGTCTCGAAGGAACGCAGGGCCTTCCAAATGGCCAGCAGCTCCAAGTAATTTATGTGGTGCACCGTTTCATGCGGTGTCCAGGTGTCGTTGACCGTGAGAGTCCCGCAAGCAGCGCCCCAGCCGAGGTTGCTTGCGTCGGTCAGTATCTGCAACGAGGGTTGCGGGGGGTAGAAACTCTTCCCCGTGGCCACGTTGAGTGGTGTAGACCACCACAGCAGTTGGTCCCTCAGTTCTGGAGATGGGGTCAACCGTTTGGACTGGCTCTCCCGAAGTGCGTCGAACTCGTGAAGGAGCCACGATTGCAGGGACCTGAATTTCAACTTGGCATGGGGAATCACTGCCGTCGTTGAGGCCATCAGGCCTAGAAGTCTCTGAGCCTTCTTCGCCCGGATGCACGGTTTGGTGCGCAGCTCGCTCACCCCCTGCGCAATATCCTGTAAGCGTTTCTGGGGGGCGTAGGCTCTCGTAGCAAGCGAGTCGAGTACCGCTCCGATGTACTCGACGCGTTGGGAGGGGATCAACTTCGATTTGGTGAAGTTGATCCTGAGGCCGAGACTCTCCATGAGGTGGACCGTGTATTGTGTGTCCCGAACGGCCGACGATTTGGTGGGGGAGACGATCAACCAGTCGTCGATGTACGGGAAGACCCTGATGCTCCGTTGGCGGAGGAATGCGGCCACCGGAGCCATGCATTTGGTGAAGACCCGCGGTGCCGTGGCCAGACCGAACGGTAGGCATCGGTACTGGTACACGTAATTGTCGATGCGGAAGCGGAGAAACCGTCTGTGTTCCTCGAGGATGGAGACGTGGAAGTAGGCATCCTTGAGGTCTATGACTGTGAACCAGTCCCCTTTGTTGATGAGGGGGAGGACGGTCTGTAGGGTCACCATCCGGAACTTCCTGGTGTGGATGCATTTGTTCAGGTGGCGCAGGTCCAGGATAGGGCGAAGGCCTCCGTCCTTCTTCTGGACCATGAAGTACCTCGAGTAGAAGCCGTTGTCCCAGTCGGACGGTGTTACCCGCTCGATGGCTCCCTTGGAGAGAAGGGTTGATATTTCTTCCTCCAAATGGGGGGACGAGGTGGTGAGACGATGTCTTCCTACCCGAGGCACCCGCACGAACTCGATGGCGTAGCCAGAGGACAAGATCTTTAAGACCCACTGGTCGTCCGTGATGCCCGACCATACCTGGAGGAAGTTCCGGAGGGGGAGGTACGGGATGTGGAGCGAGAGAGACTCGGCCGTCGCAGCTTCAAACGCGGGGCTTGGGCCTCGCGCCCGAACGTTTGTCCTGTCCGTAGGGTCGGTAGCGGGGTTTGTGCTGCCGCCGCTGTTTGTAGGAGCTGGATCTAGGCTGCTCCGTCGGCCCCTGCTGCTGTGGGTTGCCCTGGAACCGCCGTGTGAAGGGCTGGAACCTCGGCCTGGCGGGCGGAGCCGGCGTGGTGAGCCCCAGGAACTTTGCCGTGGAATTGGTCTGGCGCATCTCATTCAGGACCTTGTCGGTGTCCTGACCGAAGAGGCCCTGCCCGTCGAAGGGAAACTCCTCGATGAGCTTCTTCATAGCGTCATCGAGGGAAGTGTCCCTGAGCCAAGCATGGCGACGGAGGTAGATTCCGGAGGCCATGTCCTTCGCCGCATAGTCGTTGATATGCCGGGCAGTGCGCATCAGCTGCTCGGCGACGAAGTCCCCCTCGGTGGCCAGCGCGTCAATGCGCTTTTGGGCGTCGGAGGGCAGTTTCGCTATCTCAACCTTCACCTGCTCCCAGAGGTGAGATTGATACAGGCCCATGGCGGCCGAGTAGTTGGCGGCACGGAAGAATAGGGAGCCGGTGGCGTAGAACTTACGCCCCACCGCGTCCAGTTTCTTTCCCTCCGGCGTCGACGGGACCGGGAACCCGCTGGTGGCCGTCCTGTGCTGGAAGGCCTTGACCACCAGGGAATTCGGCAGGGGGTGAGCCTGCAGGAACTCGACGTTCTCGTCCAGGACCCGGTACATGTTGTCGAGCCTGGACGAAACGGAGTGCGCCGCCAAAGGTTTCCTCCATGTCGCCCTCGCCGAAGTCATCATGGAGGGGAGCATGGTTATGTGGACCGGCCGCACAGCACGTCTGTCGAGCTTCGCGGTCATCTGATCCTCACCCTCCAACGGCGGTTGATCGACCTTAAGGTTGAGTGCGGTGCCCAGCCTTGTGAGCATGGCGGTCAGCGAGCGTTGGTCCTCACCACGCGGTGGGTCCACTGAGGCGATAGCCTGCTCCGGCGTGCGCTCGGCGTCGACGTCTCCCTCGTCCTCCTCCGACGACGAGCTGGACTCATCGGAGGACGAGGGAGGCAGCCTTTCATCCACGTCGGGACCGCGCCAGTACGGCCTGGG
The DNA here is from genome assembly GCA_035047305.1 of Bradypodion pumilum. Classification (NCBI taxonomy): domain Eukaryota; kingdom Metazoa; phylum Chordata; class Lepidosauria; order Squamata; family Chamaeleonidae; genus Bradypodion; species Bradypodion pumilum. Next base: position 472,117,384 of record JAWDJD010000002.1, read on the forward strand.
CGGGCCGGCGGGATGGGAGTCCACCGCATCAACGTCCGGACCACACCATGACGGGTTGGGTGGGCCGGCGGAGCGGGCACTCGACCCACGGGAGGTCGGTGGGGCCACGGCAGGGCCGGGATGCCCGGGGCTTGCGGTGGTCGGAACCGGAGCCGCAGAGGCCGCAGGCATGGAGGCCTGGAACTTGGTCGCAAACGACGCCATGACCTGGAACATTTCTCGGACGAGGGCCATCTGAGATACGTCCGAGTCCGCTGATGGTGGAACCCCGGTAGCCGGCGGGATGGTGGCCCACGAAACGGTGGGCGTCGAAACGGTGGCCGGCGTCGGTGTCGGCGAAACGGTCGTCGGGACGGTGACGACCGCGTCGTCTGTCGGCGTCCTGGGCCTTGGGGAGACGGAGGCCTGCCTCGGCGAGGGGTTTCTTCCCCGAGGAGGAGAGGGGAGCACCTGAAGTGGGCGAGCTGGAGCCCCAGCCCTGCGTCCTTTATCAGGTGACCCGGAAGACGACCGTCCTCCCCAGATGGAGGATCCCGGAGAAGGACATCGGGCAGTCGAGAACGGCGGCGAAGGCCCGGGAGAGGCGGGTGTGCGCGGAGTGGGAGGAAGCGACCGTCTCTTCTCCGACCCACGCTTGCGCTTCTTCTCACCGTTCCTGTCCTTCTTTTTCTTCTTCCTAATCGGAAGCACGGAGGAAGAGGCCGGCGGCGGCTGTGAGGCAGCGGCGGATGTGGAAGCGGACGCGGCGGGAGCCAGAGCGAGCTCCATCAGATGAGCCTTGAGGCGATTGCTTCGGTTCTGCACCGCGAGGCGCGTAAACTTTTTGCAATGCGGGCAAGACTGGCTCTGATGCGACTCTCCCAAGCAAAAAAGGCACAGGCTGTGACCGTCGGAAGCCGGGAACTTCTTAAGGCAAGCCGTGCACTGTTTAAACGCTGCAGCCATCAACCGCGGAAAAATTCTTCCAGTGGAAGTTTCTGGAGGCAAGTACCCCGAAGGGCGGACCAGCCGCCACCCCCTTGAGGGGGGAGACGGTGATCGATGCGAAAAAATTGGCTACTGAATCCACTCGAAAGAAGAGACAGTGCCGGGGTGGCAATCCTGCCCGAAGGACAAGATCACCGAGAAAAATTGTTGGAATTTGCCAAAAGACGTTCCCTCAGAAGGGCGAAAAAATTGAGGAAGCTCCCAACGATCGTCCTGCTGCTACGGCGGAAAGAAGAGAACTGAGGTAAAATGGCGCGCGGGCGCCTCAGGGTGGGCGGTACGGTGGGCGGTCTTACCGCCAAAGCTTTTGACCAATAGCTTTTCAAGCCTCCGATCTCCGTTCTGCGCAGGCGCATAACCCATGAGTGTGGATTCACAAACTATACGAAGGAGAACTGAGGTAAAATGGCAATCTGGCGCCTAAGGGTGGGCGGTACGGTGGGCGGTCTTACCGCCAAAACTTTTAACCAATCAGCTTTAAAGCCTCCGATCGATGTTCTGCGCAGGCGCATAACCCAATAGTGGGGATTCACAAACTATACGAAGGAGAATTAAGATTCCTGGGGGAAAATATCAACTTGAGATATGCAGATGACAATACCCTAATGACAGAAGACTTAAAGAGCCTCTTGATGAGGGTGAAAGAGGAGAGTGCAAAAGCTACCATGAAACTCAATATAAAATAAAACCAAGATCACAAAATCTGGCCCCACCACTCCCTGACATGTAGAAGGGAAGGGAAGGGAAGCAGTGACAGACTTCACATTCTTGGGATCCAAGATCACTGCAGCCATGAAATAAAAAGACACTTACAGTACTTCTTGAGAGGCAAGCTATGAGAAACCTAGGCAACATAAAAAAAATAGAGGCATCATCTTGCCAACAAAAGTCCACATAGTTAAAGCAATGGTCCCAGTAGTAATGGAGAAGACTCTTGAGAATCCTCTTGACTGCAAAGAGATCAGATTAGCCCATCCTAAAGGAAATTGACCATGACTGCTCTTTGAAAGGACAAATACTGAAGCTGAAGCTCAAGTAATTTGGCCACCAAATGAGAAGAGAAAATTCATTAGAGAAGGCCCTGATACTAGGAAAGATCAAAAGCAAAAGGAGATGGGGGCGGCAGAGGATGAGATGGTTAGATGGCATTTATCACTCTTAAAAGCTGCCAGAAGGGACTGCAGTGGCTCAAATGGCTAAGAATGCTGACTGGGAGATGGAAAGTCAGCAGTTCGATTCCCAAGTACAGTAAGCCCCCAGTTAATGACATTTCTTGGTTCCCAACGTTGCATCGTTAACCGGGAAACGTTGTTGTCTGGGATCACTTCCTGCTTACCTTCGCATGGGTCTCCTGTGCCCGATCGGGTTTTCCCCTTTATTATGAGGGGGTGGGGGTTGCGATCCCCTCTCTGCTGGGTCCCCTGGGTCCAGGAGGGTTGGAAAGACAGACCCCTTTTGTCCCCCTAACCCTCCCAAACCCAGGGGACCCAGGAGAGGGGATCAAATCCACACACCGTTGTTAAAGAGAAGAAACCGCTTGGTTTCTTCTCTTTATTATGGGTATCAGGGGGATCCCCTCTCTGCCGGGTTCCCTGGGTCCAGGAAGGTTGGGAAGACATACCCATTTTGTCCCCCCAACCTTCCCAAACCCAGGGGAACTGGAAGAGGGGATTGAATCCACCCACCCCAACACTCCGTTGTTAAAGAGAAGAAACCACTTAGTTTCTTCTCTTTAATATGGGGTGTCCAGGGGGTCCCCCTCTCTGCCGGGTCCCCTGGATCCAGGAGGGTTGGGGAAACAGGCCCCTTTTGTCCCCCCAACCTTCCCAAATCCAGGGGACCCGGCAGAGAGGGGGAATCACAACTCCCACCCCCTGATATGAAAGAGGAAAACCTGATCCGTGGTGACAGAACTTTTTTCACCCATTTTGGCTTCTCTGCCATCACGGGTGCCTCTTTTTGGGCTCCAAGGAGGTGATCCACGTTGTTTCTGACACCCCGCGACACCCCCCCCCCCACCTGGGTGATGCTGCAAGGAAAATCCGCCAGCTGACAATTGAGTTTTCCCCAGCGTTTTTCTTTGCACCATCGCCCGGGGCAGATTGGGGGAGGTCAGAACCAGCCCGGATTGCCTCCCTGGAGCCTAACAGAGGCACTCAGGCTGTGTCTGCCCACCCCCAGAAAAAGGACAATGTGGTTTCCTACCTGTTGACGCTGGAGAGAGAGGGCTTCAAGTATATTTGCATACAACATAAAGAGGATATTTCGATGGTCCTGCCTTAAACACAGAGTTTTAAAAAATGAAATTGAGACACACAAGGCTAAGACAGTAGACATTTAAGTGATTAGAGTGTAAAAAACAGTTCCATGAAAAAATCACCATAATATGAAATGCAGTTGCAGCAGAGGAAAGGGATATAAAATAGAATTATTACAGTAAGGCTGGCCTGTAGGGGCTGGCCTGTTTCCTTATTTCCCTTGAGGGGCAGCAGTGGTGCTAAGGGGAGTGGGAGAGTGCCTAGGGGGTGGTTCTTCCGGGGGGGGGGAATCCCAACACTCCTCCCTGGCTCTGGTGGCACTTCCTCTTCTAGGCTCTTGGATGTGCCTGGATTTTTGGGAGGAGGGGGTATGGCCTGGGGAAAGAGGGGCGTGGCCCAAAATTTCCCTTATTTTCATGTCCAAAACTTGACAAGTATGCTACTCAGGAGTGTTTTTCAAAAACAAGATGGCAGTCGCAACTTTTCTAAGCTGTTTGGCAGGCCAGGGAGGTGCTAGGAAGGCAGAAACAGTGCAGAATAGGTCCTCCCAGCCTCTCCTGGGTAAACAGAGAGCTGGACAGAGGGACCCAAAGATGGCGTTTGAACAGGTAGGAGACCAAACACGATCTCTCGGATAACAACTTAACGTCGTTGTCCAGGAGATGACTTTTCTGGAAAAAAAGAAAACGTGTCATTTATCTGCAAGTAGATAAATAGGGACCACTTCGATGGGAAGGTAACAGCGTTCTGTGCGCTCCGGTGTCTAGTCATGCCTGCCACATGACCATGGAAACATCTGCAGAAGCAGACAGCGCTGGCTCTTCAGCTTTGAAACAGAGATGAGCACTGCACCCTAGAGTCAGATACGGCTGGCTTTTGAGCAAGGGAAACCTTTACCTTTACTTTTACTAAAAGCTGCCAGAAGAGCCTTTGGTCTTGTTTTTTTTTTTTTTTGTTCAGTCGCACAGTCAATTCCGACCCTTTGCGACCCCATGGACCATTGCCCTCCAGGCACCTCTGTCCTCCACCATCCTCTTCAACCCGCCCAGCTCTGTACCCATTGCTGTACCCATTGTGTCTACAATATCATCCAGATGCCACCCCCTTCGTTGAAGTTCCTGCCCTGTTTGCTCGGACTGCCGCAGAGAACCAGACCTGTTCCCCACTTCTTCCAAAGCTTTGAAATTGTCTCTTTTGCTTCTTCTCCATTATTACGCTTCTCGGGCTGCCCAGCAATGGGTGCCCCCCGCCCACTCTCCAATTATCCCGGGTTAGCCTGCTTTGGGACCTTGATCGCCGGGAGGAAAGGCTGGATCTTCGGCACATCCAGCTGCTCTGACCCTTCTCCCACTTTCTCTTCTGTTGTGGGGGGGGGGGAGCAGGGAGAGAAAGAGAGAGATCTTTTCAGCTTTTTGCCTTGACTGGGCATTCCCCTGTATCCTCAGCCTGACAAACCCCGCTTTGTTTTGCCCCTCTTTCTCCCCTAGCTTTTGGGGGTTGTAGGAGGTCAGAATGGGGAGGTCTGTCTCGCTCTCCTCCTTTCCCTCCACAACCCTCCCCTTCTGCCCCTTATCTGTGGCGCTCAAACTTCCCTCTTCCACTCCTCAAATGAAAACCACACAGCTGATAAAAGTTTCAGTGGCCATTTTGCTTTTTGTTTTTTTGGACTTCAATTCCCAGAAAGCCAAAGCTTCCTGTAAAAATGCATGCAGCGGCCATTCCCCCACCACCACCACCTGCTCAGACTGCTGGAAGGCAAAACAGTGGGGAAAACTCTTACCTCCGCTGCGGTTTTTGGCTTGCAGCAGCGCAGGAAGTGCGGTTTTCTGCAAAGTCATCTCCCGCACAACATCGTGACGTCGTTTTGCGCAGAGACTTTGCAGAAAAAAACGCAATGTTGTACAAAAATGACGTTACTCGAACGTGTCGTTGTGCGGGGGTTTACTGTAGTAATTCCAAAACTTCAAATGTTGTTTAATCATATTCTAGAAGGTGGAGCAATACTGACTTCGTGGTATAGGTCAGGAATAGTCTTGATGCCAAAACCTGGGAGGAATTTAGAAAAGGTGGAGGCCTATAGACCTATTTCATTAATAAATCAAGACGCCAAAATATTCACAGCAATTTTGGCAAATAGGTTGAATAGTTTCATGACCAGATACATAGAGATCAAGTGGGTTTTTTTTAAAAGGAAGAGATATGGCAGAGCTAATGAGAAGAATTGTAAATTTGGTAGATATGGCTCGACAAAATAAAGAGAAAAGAGGATTGCTATCTTTAGACATCTTTAAAGCATTTGATTCACTTCAATGGGCTACAATTAATGAGATGTTGGAGACTTATGGCTTTAGGGTTAAGTTTAAACGGATAATTAAACAGTTGTATCAACAAGGAACAGCTAGGGTAAAATGGTCCATGGGGTCGCAAAGGGTTGGAATCGACTGTGCGACTGAACAACAACAACAAATACTGATGAGATTGAATTTAAAGCTGGGACTCGACAAGGTAGTCCTCTATCTTCAGTCCTGTTTATTATGGCCATGGAACTGTTAGCGAGAGTTGTAAGCGAGGATAGGAACATCAAGGCACAAAAATTAATTTGTATGCAGTATCCATTAGTGATACTGAAAAATCCGATGAAATCTATAGGTAGGATAAAAACACATCTCAAAGAGTTTGAGGAAGTAACAGGTTTAAAGATAAATTGGAAAAAGTCTGAAGCAATACAGTAATGCCTCATACAAAGTCCGCTTCATATAACATCGGATTCATACATCGCCTAATTCCTTGAAAAAAGTTGCCTCATACAATGCTTTGTATGAGGCATTGGGGTTTCCCCAGGTTGCATTGTGCCTGGGCAGTATAAAAGGCAGGACATATGCGTGCATTGCTCTTGTGGGTTTTGCATGAGGCGAAGAGTGTTTAGGAGTGGTTTTGAGCACGATTTAGGATTTTTTTGGATTTTTCCGTCAGAATTTTTAGAAGCATTCCTGGGATTTTTGCAGCATTCTTCAGGTTCTTGGACAATCCGGGTTGTTTGACAAGTTTTTGTAATGTATTTAGCCTTTAGACAATGATTTCTTAAAGTTCTGTCAGTTTCCTGTCTGTTTCCTTGACTTTGCCCTGAAGTCTGTACTGTTACAGTACAATGTATCTCTATGGAAACGACATTGTACGAGGCATCGCGGCAAGGATTTGGACGTTGTATGAGGCATCAGGGCTAGGATTTTGCATGCCTTGTACAAAGTCCAAATCCGTATAAAGTCCAAACTTGTGGAACCAAGTTTGGACGTTGTATGAGGTATCACCGTATTTTGTAATATAGCAAAAAAGGAACAGATGAGGATAAAGGATAAATATAATATACAAGTCAAAAATAATTTGAAGTACTTAGGGATAAATATTTCAGAAAATATGGGGGATTTAAAAAGATTGAATTCTCAGAAACAATAATTGGAAATTAAAGACATGATCAAACAATATAAAAAGCTGAATTTGTCTTGGTTTGGCAGGATCACAATGTGGAAAATGAAATTGTTACCAAAATTATTATTTTTTGTTTAATGCCCTGCTAATCCAACAGAAGGAGAAAAAATGGCAGATTTTCTAAGTACTCTAAGTACTGTATGTTAAATAATTATTGTAATGGAGGGAAAAAAAGCAAGAATATCTAAAAATCTTTTGTATGTACCACAGAAGGAAGGGGGATTAGGGCTGCCAAATATTAAGAATTATTATAGGGCTTTTCAGTTTAAAAATGTGGTAAAGATCTTAATAAAAGAAGAGGTGATTTGGGAAGAGCTGGAGCTGAAAGATATACGGAAAAAGGGAAATGCAAATTTTTTTGGACAAAGATATGACAAAAGTTAAGTTAAGGGTGTAAAACAACAAAAGCAATGATGGAGGTTTGGAAAATACTGAAGAAGTTAGCCCCAGATATTTCTCCAATAGCAGAATTGGAAGATATTGTCCTTCCCTATTAGAATAGATAAGAGAATAGAATAAATACTCCTGAAAAACGGTGTGTCCCTGCTGAAGGATTGAATATGGGTGTGTAAAGAGGATGAAAAAAGATTAGAATTATATAATCAAATGAATATGAATTGGTTTCAAAAAATGTCATTGAATAAATGGAGTAGTAAATATATGGATGTGACAAGTTTGAAAAGAAAAATGACAGAGTTTGAAGAATTAATTTATAAAATGAGAAATAGTTTATTAGGAACTAAAGAGCTGGTAAGTAAGATATATAAAATATTGAATCAGGAAGGAAATTCACAATTTGGGAGCAAGATTTGAAGATAAAAATTACGGAAGCAAGATGGAAGAGTAAATGGAGAAAAAGGATTATGAGAACTTTGTCTGTCAGGGTCAAAGAACATATTATAAGATGTTATGGAGGTGGTACTTAACTGCAGTTCGGTTACATCAAATGGACAATACAAAAACGGAAAACTGTTGGAGATGTAATAAATCACGGGGGAATTATGAACATATGTGGTGGAGTTGCGATGTGGTAAAGGATTTCTGGGTAAAGATAGAAAAAGAAATATCGAGCACAAAGGGTTTTGACCTAAGCTGGAGCTGGGTATCGCCTTATTGACAGAGGTGGAAGATATTGATATAGATGTAAATAAAAGAGTTGTTATCTATTTTTTTTTTACAACTGCAAGACAATGTATTGCGAGAAATTGGAAAAATAATTTGATGTTGAATTTGGAATATTGCATTGAATGACAAACGTATGTGGAAGTTGAAGCAGAAAAAGGGTATAATCAGGGAGAACAAATGTTGGGAAATTTGGAAACTATTTGTGGAATATACACTGTATAAAGGTATGGGTGGCAAACCAGCACCAGATCAGCTAAGTTTTTGGAAGAATTAATATAGTGTTAAGACAAACACAATCACCAGGGCTTTGTAAATATCACTGGTGTATTTTTGTCTTGTTACAATGTTTTTGAAATATTGGGAGTAGTTCATTTCAATAGATTATAGATATAATAGAGTAAGTATATACATAAGTATATATACACGTTGGTATATTAGTGTAATGTGAATTGTTAATTAAGAATTGTATGGTATAGAAAATGGAACGATATGAGAAATATGCTTTATATCAAAGAGAAAATTTGTTTGTTATCTTTACTTTTTTATTTTTATATGTAATATTGTTACTTTGTATGTTTATAATTTAAAAGTTAATAAAATTATATATTAAAAAAACCTAGCCACCACTTCTTAGTGTGACTAGAACAGGTAGGTTTCTGTTTTGCTATAATCCCCTTTTCCTCCTCTGGCATTAGGTAGCCATGCTTTTTATGGTAGACTGTTTAATATCTTCTAAGTTATTCATGGTAATAGAGTAGACCATACTGCCAGCGATTCATCGCCAAGTGTCAGGCAGAGTATCCCAGATTGGCTGGGATTTGCCGATTTCCGCCATTTCCCGCCCGGATGGAGCTGCCGCTACCCTGTAATTTGGCAGCGGGCGGGGGGAGAGAAGTTACTGTGCATCCCTTCTACGCAGGTCCTTTCTACACATGCATAGAACCCTTCTACGCATGCATAGAAGGCTTCTGTGCAGAAGGGGATGCGTAGAAGCCTTCTACGCATGCGTAGAAGTGAGCTGCGCAGACCTATGTTCTGCGCAGGTCCCGTAATTTCCGGAGCTGCGCTTGACAGGTATGAACCTGACAACCCTGAGGACTAGTGGCATGGGTGCTGAAGTCTACAGGGAAGGGTGATGGAAGGTCCCCAAGTGGATTAAATCCCACTTGAATCCATCTTGATGGAGGGCAGCAGCTTCATTAATACTGGCCTGGGCAATAGGGACATAGGTTTGTTCTAGTTCTAAGTGGCTAAGACGCTGACTGGGAGGCGGAAGGTCAGCAGTTCGATTCCCGAGTACTGCAGGACAGAATTAGCTCCTGTCTTTGTCCTAGCTCCTGCTAACCTAGCAGTTCAAAAGTAAGAAATTGCAAGTAGATAAACAGGGACCACTTTGGTGGGAAGGTAACAGCATTCCGTGCGCTCCGGTATCTAGTCATGCCTGCCACATGACCACGGAAACGTCTGCAGAAGCAGACAGCGCTGGCTCTTCGGCTTTGAAACAGATGAGCACTGCACCCTAGAGTTGGATACGACTGGCTTTTGAGCAAGGGAAACCTATGTGCTTACTTGGAAACAAATGGCAACTCAGAAGAAAATCTCCTTAACCATTTATTAATGGAGAAGGGAGGAGGAGGGAAAGATCTTCAAAAATAAGGTTTTTGCTTGGAACTCTGAGGAGCCTTTCTAAAAAGTGCAGGCCACAAAAGAAATAAAGTATGCATTAAAATGCTGTATGTGGTTAATGCAAGGATTTGCTTTCTGAAAGTGTTAAGCAGGGGCTTTCTACTTTAGAGACTGGTGAAAATGAAACTTATACAACTAAAGAGCATAAATCTATTTTTCTCTAACAGAATTACACAGTGCATGAAATAGACATGAACAATCTCTTGACACTTGTAGAACATACACATTCCTATTTGTTCCTGTGCCAAAGGCAGAGACTTGTGTTTTCTGGGAGATTTAATATAGCATATATTTATTTCTTATTTTACTAACTAACCTAATGTGATTGTGAATTTATGACCCAGAGCCAAGGGAATATAAACATGTGGCTATTGTTTTAGTTTATTGATAAGACAAAACATGAATATACCAATGGGAGCAACATCTCTTATTTGAAATTTGCTTTGAAGAACTTTGCAAACTCAAACTAAAGCTATTTGTAAATCGGCTCCGCTTTACTGCTGCATACATTTTTTTAACAATAAGCAAATTGAGCTCTTTATGCCCTTTATAAGATGTTTTTCCTCCTTATTTTCCAGTTCTTGAGTCAAAGCTCACTTTGCTCCTAGCCTCAAAGCAGTTCTGCTGAGAGACTGAGAAAGTAAGACTTACCTATTTGGAGGAGAGAAGGTGGCTGAAGATTTTTCTAAAATGAAGACTGCAGAAGTTTGATCCACCACAACTGATCCTGTTCCGAGAAATTAAGATCAGCCCTGGCTGGTGGAAATCAAGGCTAGTATGGTAGATGTTCAGTAGAATCTGTAAAGAAATAAACAGCAGACTATATCCATTGCACTTACAATTCAAATAACAGGAAGCCAAGCCAAATATTTGCAAATGGCCATTTTTGAAGTTTAAGGAACTTCCTTTGGGTGGGGGGGTTGGGGTTGGGGGTCCAAGTCCAATACACGCCCAGCACTCTCCCAGAACTGGTTAACAAATTTACTTTATCTGCTAGGTATGCCAATGTGAGCCAATTGTAGCCAATGTCAGCCCTTGAAAAGAGATTAAATTTTAATAAAGGAAACGAGAGAAGGGGAAAGCAGAGCTGCAACTAGGATTTTAGCAAACCAGACAAACAGCCCCAACTGCACCCACATAAACTCTTAAATTCGTGGTGTGAAAATAATACTACCGGTATTGAGCTTACACAGCAGGTGATACCACCACACTTTGTGTTTGTTTTACACACAACCCAGCTACTGAGCTAGCTAGCTGCTGCAAAGCCCCCAGCCCAGGCTACAAGGCTTGGAAGAGCGCATGCATGCGCAGTCCCAAGGGTAAAGGTTTCCCTTGCTCAAAAGCCACTCTAGGATTCAGTGCTCATCTCCGTTTCAAAGCCAAAGAGCCAGTGCTGTCTGTGTCTGCAGACGTTTCCGTGGTCATGTGGAGGCATGACTAGACAAAGGAGCGCACGGAACGCTGTTTACCTTCCCACTGAAGTGGTCCCTATTTAACTACTTGCAATTTTTTGCTTTCGAACTGCTAGGTTGGCAGGAGCTGGAACAAAGACAGGAGCTCATTCCGTCATGCAGTAGTCAGGAATCGAACTGCTGACCTGCTGCCTCCCAGTCAGCGTCTTAGCCACTTGAGTCTGTGCACTCCGATGTCTAGTCGTGCCTACCACAGGAACATCTGTAGACGTAGACGGCGATGCTCTTTGGTTATAAACGGAGATGAGCACCAAAACCCTAGAGTCAGACGTGACTGGCTTTCGAGCAAGGGCGACCATTACTGTTGTGTTCTCAATACTATGCCTTTAAACACGTAACAATCATCAGCTAACCCAATGTAATCAGGACGCGAGCTAATGACCACCAGGTGGCAATAGCGAGCGCCCAGCTCACACGGTTCCAATTCCCCAAAGAACTACAGCGCAGGAAGTTTCCCGCCACTACCTCACCTGGACAAGAAGGGCGTGACCAGAAATGACGTCACGCCGACAGTAGCCAATGGGCTACCGTGGAGCCACATTCAAATGTATATATTGAGCTGTTCGTCCACCATTACCACATGTTTTCCCCGGACCACCATGCAATAAAGATGTGTTAAGCCAATACTTTGGCTGTTCCTGTGTCTTGGTTCTCATACACTAAATTGGCGACGAAGGTGGGATCATGGACCTCCACGAGATCAAGACACACGCGGGCCACGCCGGCTTCGACATCAACAAGCCGGAAGATTGGGAGCTCTTCGAAATGGACTTCCAAGATGCGCTGGTGGTGTCTGACATTACGGACGAGGGAAAGAAGAGGGCCATCCTCACCCGGATGCTCGGGAATGCCGCCAAAAGAGTATTGGTGGACCTGGTATCACCGAAGAAGGTGAGCGAGCTGCCGGTCAAACAGCTCCTGAAGGCGATGCGCGACCATTTCCAGCCCTCGGTTTCGATGTTCTCGGCTCGAGGCGCGTTCTGGAAGAGAGTTCAAGCGCCTGGTGAGTCCATCGCCGCCTTTGCAGCGGCCCTGCGGTTGGCCGCCGGCCCATGCAAGTGGGAAAACCTGGAAATCGCCCTCAGGGACCGCATGCTGTGTGGCCTGTGGGACGAGGAGGTTCAGCGAAAGCTGATGAACCAGGAGCCACCCCCAACGCTGCGCGAGGTTGTGAAGGCGGCGCAGGCCGCGGAAGCCACGAGGGCCGGAGTCAAGGGGTTCAGAGAAAGGCCCCCACAGTCCGACAAGGCAGCGGGGTCGGTGCATGCGGCCAGACGGACGCCAAAATCTTCCACGGAGAGCAGCAACGACGAGGATGTCCGGAGGGTTCGGAAGGAAGGCCGACGCTGCGACGGATGTGGAGCGGCCCACGACCGCATCAAGTGCCCGTTCCGGAAGGCCGAGTGCCACAACTGCGGATGCCGGGGGCACATCGCCAAGGTCTGCAGACCGCGGCGCAGGGACCAGAAAAGCTCGTCAGACCGCTCGCCGAGGACCAAGGAGGGCGCCCGGCCCGCGAGGAAGCAGGACGGCGTGGGCCGCATCTCCGACGATAGCAGCGACGACGCCCCAGTGTACAGCGTGTCCTTGAGACACCCCCGTTACTTTGTTGAGGTACTGGTGCAAGGGGCCCCTGTTAGGATGGAGATAGACTCGGGTTCCTCCTACTCAATCATGTCCCAGAGGGAGTTCTTGGGAATTTCCCCCCACGTGCACCCTAAGCTCAAAGCGTTGAGGTCCACGCTGCGGGACGTACAGGGTAATAGCATTCCGGTGTTGGGGGTTGGAAAATTCAAGGTCCAGTACAAGCAGCACGCCGCAGAACTGCCCCTGGTTGTTCTCAAGGGGGGAAGTTGCAGCCTCCTCGGGACTCAATGGTTTAAGCCCCTGGGTTTGTTCATTGGGGGGGTGCATGCCGTTGGGACTGACCCAATACAGGAGGTGTGCGACGCGCACCCCGAAGTATTCAAGAAAGGACTCGGAAAATTCAAGGGACCCCCAGTAGCGTTCGACCTGGACCCGGAGGTCCGCCCAATAAGACTCAAGCTGCGCAGAGTGCCTTTCGCACTAAAGGACAAAATAGAGGCGGAACTGGACAAATTGGTGGGCCAGGGGATTCTTGTTCCTGTTGATTCCGCGGAGTGGGAGACTCCGATTGTAACTGCGCTAAAGGCCAACGGGGAGGTTCGCATATGTGCTGATTATAAGTGCACCATTAATAAGGCGATCCGCCCAAATGCGTATCCGGTGCCGGTAGTCAGCCACCTGTTGGCCAGATTACATGGGGGAAAGTGTTTCGCAAAACTTGACCTGGCGCAGGCCTACCAGCAACTCTCAGTAACCCCAGCTGCAGCTGCTGCGCAAACAATAGTCACTCATAAGGGGGCGTTCCAGGTGACGCGCCTACAGTTTGGCGTGAACTCGGCGCCGGGCATTTTCCAGTCGCTCGTGGAACGCCTCTTAAAAGGACTGGATGGGGTCTTGCCATACTTTGATGACGTGTTGATAATGGGGGGGAGTGAGGAGGAGTTGGCTGAAAGGCTAGGCAAAGTACTGGCGGTGTTTGAAAAGGCGGGGTTGAGGTTGCGGAAAGACAAATGCGTCTTCTTCGCAAAGGAGGTTGAGTTCTTGGGTTTCCGGGTAACCCCTGCGGGAATCAAACCCTCCAAATCAAAGGTAGCCGGAATTCAAGGTGCCCCTCGCCCCACCTCCAAGCCCGAATTGCAGTCGTTCCTAGGGCTCTTAAATTTCTACCACTCCTTCCTGCCTCGGAAGGCATCGGTAGCAGAGCCGCTGCATAAGCTGCTCAAGAAGGACGAGACGTGGAAGTGGGGCGAGAGCCAAGAGAGGGCATTCGTTGAACTGAAACAACTCCTAGCGTCTGATGCCATTCTCACCCATTTTGACCCCAAGAAGCCGGTGGTTCTGATATGTAATGCATCCCCAGTGGGGGTGGGGGCGGTGCTGTGCCACGTGCTGGAAAACGGGAGAGAGGCCCCGGTAGCATTCTACTCCAGATCCCTGTCCCAGGCTGAGCGAAACTACGCCCAAACAGACAGGGAGGCGCTAGCAATAATAGCGGGGACTAAGAAGTTCCACGATTTCCTCTACGGCCACCCCTTCACCATAGTTACCGACCACAAGCCCCTGCTAGGCATTTTCACTGCGGACAAGCCCACACCTCAGATCCTGTCCCCTAGGATGTTACGGTGGGCCATCTTCTTAAACGCGTATCAGCACGCGTTGGTGTACCGCCCAGGGAAAGAAATAAGCCACGCGGACGCCCTGTCGAGGTCTCCCCTTCCCCACACTAGCAGCACCGTGGGCGAGGAAGAAAAAGACCGCCAAGTGCTCCTGATAGAGGTCTTAGATTCGCCCCTATTGTACCCGCAGACATCACCAAGGCGACCGGAAAGGACAAAACGCTAGCTCTAGTCAGCTCCTGGGTGCAAAAAGGGTGGCCAGCGTCCTCCCCGGCGGCAGAGTTCGCCCCGTTTTTCAGGAAGAGGCTAGAGTTGTCCATAGAGAGAGGGTGCCTTCTGTGGGGCCAGCGGGTGGTGGTCCCCGAATCCCTGAGGCCTAGGGTACTCAAACTACTGCACGTCAGCCACCCTGGAATTGTCCGCTCCAAGGCTCTGGCCAGGAGCTATTTCTGGTGGCCCCAGTTAGACGCCAACATCGAGCACATGGTAGGCACTTGCGAGAGCTGCCAATGCTCCCGACCCGAAGAGGCGCGTCTGCCGCACAGGGAATGGGACGCGGCGAAGGGGCCGTGGTCCCGGGTGCACATTGATTTTGCGGGCCCATTTAGAGGGACACTTTTTCTCCTCGTAGTAGATGCTTACTCCAAGTGGTTGGAGGTCATTCCAGTTACGAGCACCTCCTCGGCAACGACAGTGAAGCATTTGCGTAGGGTTTTTAGCACGTTCGGTATACCCGACACCCTAATTAGCGATAACGCTAGTTGTTTCACGTCCGCAGAGTTCAGGGCATTCACTGAGATCAACGCCATTCGGCACATCACCTCCGCCCCTTTCCACCCGGCAACAAACGGCCAGGTCGAGCGCCTCGTGCGCACCACCAAAGACGCGCTGAGGCGCATGGGTCCCGGGGATCTCAACCTACAAGTGTGCCAGTTCCTGCTGGGCTACAGGGTGACCACCCTAGCTTCTGGGTACTCGCCCGCAGAGCTCTTAATGCATAGGAAGCTGACTACGATTCTGACCAGGCTAGACCCCACAAGGGTGGAGGACACAGGGAGGAACATCGGGTTAGCAGACATGAAAAGTTTCGAAGTCGGTGCCCCAGTACATTGCAGGAACTACGCTAGCGCGGGGCCAGCCTGGGTCCCGGGCGTCGTCATTGGGCAGACGGGTCCCGTGTCGTATTGCGTAGAGACCAGCACGGGTCTACTCTGGAGACAACACGCAGACCAACTCCGGAGCAGGGTTCCGGGACACCAGAGCGCGGACGGCGCGGAAAAGGATTCAGCGTTAGGGTTCTCCCCCACCAGTTCAGCCCAAGGGGGAGGAGAGGGGGGCCAGTGGTCCCCACCTAGGGGGGAGGGGAAGGAATCTGTCCTCGTAGATATCCTGCGGGATCCCCCAAATGAGGTCCCAAGAGATAATTTTGATTTTCAGTTACAAAACCGGGGGGGGGGTTCGGAGTGGTCCCCCACCCATCCAAGCGAGAAGCGGGGCTTTTCGTTAGCCCCCAGTGCCCCCGGTTTTTCCACAATGGAGTTTGTCCCTTCCCCAAAAGCCGCAGAACCGCGGCAAGTCACTAACGAGTCTCCCTCTCCCGTTGCAGGACAAGAGCCCAGGGGACAGAGAAGCAGTAACACTCCCGGGACAAGCCAGCCAGCATCACGCCCAAAACGCGTTTGCAATAAGCCATCTTGGATGAGAGACTTCGTCTCATCCTAGGGGGGAGGGATGTTGTGTTCTCAATACTATGCCTTTAAACACGTAACAATCATCAGCTAACCCAATGTAATCAGGACGCGAGCTAATGACCACCAGGTGGCAATAGCGAGCGCCCAGCTCACACGGTTCCAATTCCCCAAAGAACTACAGCGCGGGAAGTTTCCCGCCACTACCTCACCTGGACAAGAAGGGCGTGACCAGAAATGACGTCACGCCGACAGTAGCCAATGGGCTACCGTGGAGCCACATTCAAATGTATAGCCACTGTATATATTGAGCTGTTCGTCCACCATTACCACATGTTTTCCCCGGACCACCATGCAATAAAGATGTGTTAAGCCAATACTTCGGCTGTTACCTTCTTTGATAGGCTTGTCTAAATAGAAGAGAAAAAAACACACCCACCACAGACACACCTTTTTCTCTCAACCTTTTCTCCTTTTCCCACTCCATCTAGATGTTGGGAAGCTCCCTCTCTTTCAGCCCACCCTGGCCAAGCGCAGTTTCCCATAGGAATGCATTGAAAAGAGGCTTCGGTGCCCACCCTGAAAAAATATTCACCCACCCACATCTAGAATCCTGACTATGGCCCTGAAATCAACCACACTTCTATACCACTCTATGGTGCCTATTACAACACTCTCTGGGTGATTCACAAGTTAATTATAATTTGCCCCCAAACATGCTGGATACTCATTTGACCGACCTTGGAAGGATGGCTGAGTCAACCTTGATCCCGGTCAGGATCCAACTCACAATCTTTTGGTTGCAAGGACAGTAGTTTAACCACTGAGCCACAAGGGTTGAGGGTGGGCTTGAAGACGGACAAGCTGATGCCCTCAGTTCCTGGCGGAAAGCAAAACAATTGTACCGGTGCTAGACACAGGAGTGCATGGAATGCTGTTTACCTTCCCAATGAAGTGGTACTTATCTGCAGTACTTTCAATTTAATTTCTTTCTTTCTAACTGCTAAGTGGGTAAAAAACCCTCTTAATCCAGCTAGAGGGAAAGAAGCCCATTAGGCAGGACCTCCTTCCATCTCCCCCTCTTATCCTCCCTGCCCCCTCTCCATAAGTAAAAGTCACCCTTGCTCAAAAGCCAGTTGTATCCAACTCTAGGATTCAGCACTCATCTCTGAGCATGCTAGATACCAGACTTTGTCTTGGTCTGCAGATATTTCCGTGGACATGTGGCAGGCATGACTAGACACTGGCTGGACAGAGATTGGAGCTCATTCTGTTGTGCAGTATAGTACAGTACCTGGGTCTCAAGCTGCTGATCTGCCACCTTCCAATTAGCATCTTAACCACTTGAGCCATTGAAAATGGTGCAGCTGAACCAGATCCACACAATTTTATTTATTACTGTTTACATTTTGAATTACACGCAGGATGGCCTGTAAGCCCCACCCAGCCACATGTTCTTATGTTATATTAAATTATGCATGTGCTGTATTATAATTCCCTCCCCCCCCCCCCCGAAAGATGGCCGATTTAAGCCCATTTACACTTGAAGAATGGAACTGCAGTGGCTCAAGTGATTAAGACGCTGAACTCACTGACTGGAAGGTCAGAGTTCATTTCCCAGGTACTGCATGACAGAATGAGCTCCAGTCTGTCCCAGCTCCTGCCAACCTATTAGTTCAAAAGCAAGAAATAGCAAGTAGATAAATAGGGTAATTCCAGCCTGCCAGCCTATAAAAGCTACAAATAGATAGATGGATGGTAACTCAGACACAAGCCAGAGGTATTCACAGGAATTATGCCAAAGGACCAGAATGTGTGATGTGCTTGATGAATTATATGCAACAAAAAGAAGATGGGCAGGCCATATCACCTGCCTAAAAGATAACAGTCGGACCTGTAGGCTAACAGACTGGATATAAAGGCAAACTGCATGGTGGATTGAACGCCTGTTGTCTGTCCCAGTTCCTGCCAAACTACCAGTTTGGAAACAAGATAAATAGAGAACACTTCAGTGAGAAGTTAAACAGCATTCCGTGTACTCCGGTGTCTAGTCATGCCTGCCGCAAGTTCATTGAAAACATCAAAACAGAGATGAGCACCAAACCCTAGAGTCAGATATGACTGGCTTTCCAGCAAAGGTGACCTTTACCCTATTGCCCATGGTCAGTTCAGCTATGGGAAAATTGCAATGGTGCCCCCTCCCTTTCACTTGATGCCCCCCCAAGCTTATTTTGATTGATGGTTAATCCACACCTTGCCTGGCAGCCCGTCTTTCCCCCAACCTTTGGGTGTCCATAGCGCCGCCCTTCTCCAGGTAGATGCGGAACTGCACCTGCGCATCGGCAGGAACCTTAAAAAATGGACACAAAGGGGAGAGCCGGGTTGGTGCCAGGGAAGAGGAGCCACAGCCTGGGGGGATCCGGCCTGACCCTTTGATGTGGGGCCACACCACACCTTACAAGAGCCACGACTGGACGCAACCATCCTTGAAGTTGGGGCAACTTTCTCCTACACCCAGAAGTGGAAGGGAGTGGGCGTGGCGGCTGCATCCGAGAGGGTGTGGCCTCTTCTCCAGGCCTATAGAAATCTAGCTTATCGCTCCACCTCCTGATCCGAGGCCCCACCCTTGGTTTCTCGGGCAGCGCATTTAGGCAGGACGAGTGTATTCTTCCAGCTAATAACAGTCCTATAAGGCCAGGGGCTGCAGTGGCTCAGTGGTTAAGAAGCTCGCCTTGTGAGCAAGACGGCAGTTCAAGACCCCGGCACTGCATGACGATTTGAGCACCCATCTCTCTCTCTCTCTCTCTCTCTCTCTCTCTCTGGGGGACATGAGAGGCTCCCCATTTGGATGTCCCCTCAGCAGTTTCTTCAGCAAAAAATCCATTCAACCCATAATAATTACTGACACAAAATTATTATTATTAGAATGAGCCACGGCTGTTGGCAGCACGTGCAAGTTTGACAAAACTTTGGTGTGGAATCACACTGACCCCAGAGGTCAGAAGAGCCCTGAGGCTTAGGGACTCAACAGTACAGCCTCTCCACTGGAAAACGGACCGACAATCGCCTCCCCAAATTTTCCAAACGAAACAGATCATGTGCAAATTTCAAAACAAACTTCTAGGCATACTTCTGCCTTACCAAAAAGTAAAGTTCAGGCCACCGCAAGGGCTTCCCTGCCTGGTAGTATAAATTATTCAATACCATATATCCATGGTGGTGAACCTTGGCACTCTAGGTTTTCTTGGACTTCAATTCGTACGCGCAGTAAACCCATTCGTGTGACTTCACATAGACTTGGGCTTCTGAGAACTGAAGTCCAAGAACACCTGGAGTGCCAAGGTTCACCATGACTGCCATATATTATTATATTGCTTATTATTATCTCTGGTATATCTTTATAATCTGAAATTCAGGCTATTCTTTTTCAAACCTAACACAGGACTCAGCTCTGTGAAAATAAATGATGTACCTGCTAATGACTGAGACATGACCAAGGGGCCCATTTGTGTGGCTGAGCATAGAAGCAGCAACTGTGAAGAACAAGGATATTGATTTGCTCATTGCTTGTAAACCAACCCAAGAATCCAATGCCAATAGGCCATGAAACAAATCTCCCAACAATGGAGTTAAATTTAACCAGCCCAGGGACTATTCCGAGACTGTTCTACAAACCAAGGTAACCGCTTCCTTCAACTGAGGTACCGAAATATGAAAGTTAACGCTCAAGTGTGACTGGAAAAATGGGCCGAAAGGATGGCGTGAAATGTATGCAAACTGGGCTAAACTAAGGCATGAGGAGGTAAATGCTTGGAACGTCCGAACATCTGCAGCAACTCAACAAGGCCCTTGAAACAGATTGGTTGGAAGTCATAAAGCCGGGCACAAGTCGGTCCAGCATTCTGCCAGAGCAAACACGAGCTCTGCTTTGGCACCATGGAGGAACTGCCGAGGGGAAAAAGTCTGCTAACAATTCCTCCTTTCCCTCAAGGCTGGGACCGGTTGAGGGAAAAGTCCGGTGGCGGCAGTGGCGTTCTTATGGCCGGCCAGCTGCACCGCGCAGGTTTTCCTCCTTCCCTCGAGGCCAGGGCTGGCTAAGGGAAAAGTCCGGTGATGGTGTGGCGTCATTCTTATGGCCGGCTGGCCACACCGCGCAGGTGTTCCTCCTTCCCTTGATGCCCGGGCCAGCCAAGGGAAAAGTCCAGGAGTATCATTCACAGCCTCTGCTTTTAGGTGGGGGGTGTCTGCTTGACAGTCAGGAGACTGGTCGGAAGACACACTCACTTCAAGGACCTCCTGGATGACTTTACAGACACAGTGGAAGTTGTAGTCGATCACGTCTGCAAGGAACAGAAGCAAGAAAAATGATGAACAGGAAAAGGAGGCAGCTAGAATGACTTCCCAGTAAGAATGGATTTCAACATGATCTTCAGCTGGAAGCAGGACTGCGATAGGTTAGTGGTAAAGATGCTGAACTTGACAACTGGAAGGTCGGCAGGTCAGTAGTTTGAGACCCAAGTGCTGCACAATGGAGTGAGCTCCTGTCTCTGTCCCGTTCTCCTGCTAAGCCTAGCAGTTTGAAAGCAAGAACATTGCAAGTAGATAAATAGGGACCACTTTGTTGGGAAAGGTGACGGTGTTCCATGAACTCCAGTGACTAGTCATGCCTGCCACATGTCCATGAAAACATCTGCTGACACAGACAGCGCTGGTTCTTTGGCTGTAAAAGGAGATGAGCACCGAACCCTAGAGTCGGATATGACTGGCTTTCAAGCAAGGGCGCTCTTGAAAACTCTGTATTATAACAATAACTTCGTGTCAGAAATTTTTCTGGGTTGAAAGGATTTTTGCGGGAGAAACTCCGCTCAGGGGACGCCCGAATGAGGCTCCTTTCATGTCCCCAGGAGCTGGGACAGAGACGGGCGCTCAATCCGTCATGCCGTACCTGGGTCTCGAACTGCTGACTTGCTTTCCTTCCAGCTAACAAGGCGAGCTTCTTAACCACCGAAGCGCCAAAATTTTGTGTCAGAGATTACTCTGGGTTGAAAGGATTTTTGCTGGAGAAACTCCACTCAGGGGACGCCCGAATGAGGAGGCTGAAAGCAGATGGTGAGGCCTACTGCTTATTGGACTTACCTTTGTGTTCCGAGTTTTTCTCCTTCACAATAAAGGCCAACGCCAGGAACTTTGTCACTGCTCTCAAGTACAAGACGGACCGGTTGTTGAGCCTGATAACAGCCGTCGACTCCTCATCGTAAGCACTTCCGCTGCCATCTTCCTTTAGCCTGAGGTAGAGTTTGAAAGTAAAAAACCTTTTTTCACCTGACCACGTCCCTCCCCAGACAGCTGCGCAGGCCTGACCATGCTCCCCCCAAAGCAGCCGCATTTATGGCTGTTGTAAATGGGCCCACTTCTGCGTTTATGCCAGCCACGGGTGCGTTTACACATGCGTGGGTGCATTTTATGGTTGATGTAAACATGCCCGCTTCCACTTCCGGGTGTGGCAGTGGTGGCAGCGGGCCGGGCATAATGGCACCATGGGCCAGGTGTGGCCCGCAGGCCATAGGTTGGGAATCCCTGGCTTAGACCAATGTTTCCCAACCTCTGGTGCTTGGGACTTCACTACCCAGGAGTCTAAGTCAATTCCCCAAAGCACTGGTCAGCCAATGGACTGACTTATTTACAGTAGAACCTCATACGACAAAAATAATTGGTTCCACAAGGTACTTTGTTATATGATTCTTTTCATTGTATGATGCATGCATGCATCATACAATGAAAATCTCTATGGGGAAAAAAATCGTACAACAAAAATCCCTATGCGAAAAATCGAACAAGATCTGTATGGGAAAAATCACACAAAGAAATTTTTCATTGCACGATTTTCCCCATAGAGATTTTCTTTGTACGATGCACCCATTTGTTCCAAAATTCTCTTCGTTGTACGATTTTTTTGTTGTATGATGCATTCGTTATACAAGGTTCCACTGTATTTATTTATTTATTTATTTATACTTATTTAACTGTGGCCTCGCCAAGGCGGCTCCGGTTGGTTTACAATGCAGAAAACACTCCGGCACACAATACGCATAGATAAAACATCATTAAAATCTAAAATTTTAAAACACACTCTGAGTTGCCAAATGCTGAGTGGGCTGCATACAAATCGATTCAATCAATCAATCAAAATCTAAAATCCAGATGGCAGAATTGACCAATAATATGAGCCAGCAAGGGGGATGAGGTCCAGTGGCAGCACCCAACACTCTGGTAATTGAAGTCCCAAAAACCAAAGGTTGGGAAACATGGGCTTGGAGCAAGAGCAGAGAAGGGAAAGAGAGGAAATTTTCAGTGATCCAATAAAGGTATCGCCTTCGTCCTTCATTTTTTAATTTTTTAAAAATTGTAATTTGAATATGGAGCACATGGCCAGGGTGGATAAAAATCAATGATTTTTTTTAAATGGATTTTTTAAATTTAACTTGGATTTTTTTGATTTAAATGCTTTTTGAGGGAAAATCTCTCTAAAGATCAGGTTCTAGTTAAGATACATTATAGTCCAAAGGTTATTCATCATGAAATTAGTTTTTAATTATGTGGCATAAGGCTGTATTAATCCATTCACAATGTCATGCTCTCCCAGAAGTTTCTGGTTATTTGGGACAATTTATTTATCTAGAAGATATTATCAAATGAAATGCTTGGTTTTGCTGTTTTCAAAACTGTGCATTTGGATCTGCAACGATAACATGCCTCCTTCATAGCAAAAAAATGTTATAAAATAAACATCAGAACTGAGAAAAAGACCTTAATCCCATTGTTCCTCTGCAAATCTACATACACAGAATCAACCCCCTTACCTCTTAAGTGCTACGTTTCAAGAAGTTGAATGAATAGAAGGTTGTTCGGAATGGAATAGCACAAGGAGCAAAGTTTGAGCAGGGAGGGGCAAGCAGTAAAATAAAAGTGAAACCTTTTGAGGACGGAACTCTGCATCTTGAGATCTTTATTTGTATAGCAGCCTGAAGTTTATCACATGGACCTGGCTGATGTAGTCAATAACTGTCAGTCTAAGTTTTTTAAAATATTTTTACCACATCAGTTAACAAACATAGATGTTTAAGTAAATATAAGCATACATAATGCTATATAATGTTATTGTTTTGGTTAAATAAAACTATTTAAATGTTAAGGTAGTATGAATGATTAACCTATTAAACTGGAGATAGTTCACCTTGCAGTAATTTCATAATTATCTATCTATGTATTTCTAATGGTATATAACCACCATATCTGTAATTTTCTGATATAACTGTAAAACTACTGTAATCTGAAAAGTTATTACATGTATTCTAAAAATGAAACCTTTATCTGGTTGTAAATATTAAGATTAAAACAACTCCAGCAAAAATGAGTCTTTATGTAGAAAATCATGATTTAAATCGAGCCTTACAGACTAGTGATTTAAATCATGATTTAAATCAAAGTGGTTTAAATCAAATCCACCCTGCACACGGCTAATCTGCTTTGTTTGTCTATGTTCAAATCAGTGACACACATGCGCTGTCACAATAATACTGGTAAAAGTAGTAACAAATACCGTATCTACCAGTGCATAAGGCGCATCGGAGTTTAAGACACACTTGGTTATTACCAAAATAGCCCACCATAGGTCACTATATACAGTACAAGACGCTCTTCATTTTCCAGTGTATTTTAAGGGGGGGAAGTGGGTCTTATGCACCAGCAAATACAGTACTTAATTCTTCCTCTGGAGCATGGTTGCCTTCCCATCACAACCCAGCAAAGTGTTGGCCATCCTGTTGTGGACAGAGTCTGTGTTACCAGAAGGCCCTGCTATGGTAATAGAGTAGTACCATACTACCAGTGACTCAACGCTTAGTGTCAGGCGGTGGTTAACTAACCTGACAACCTTTGTGTCTTGCAGGTTGGCCAACAGTAACCAGAGCTAATCAAATTTGCAACGTGCTCCGAGACAGAAACCATGTTTGTGAAAGGTGAGAGCCAGTACCAGAAACAGTGCGCAAATCAAAATGTCCCCTTCAAGGACTTGTCAGGATGACCCAAAAGCCACAGGATGGGGGTGACCCCCCACTGTGCTTTCTCTGCCCCCCAAGGCTACTCTGGCCTCAATACCAACCTGAGCATCAATGACGTAGATGAGGATCCCGGCTCCTCCGAAGATGGCCTCGAGGTCAAAGGCAGGGTCCAGAAAGTCCAGCTGTCCAGGGAAGTCCCAGATCTGGAAGCCCACGAAGGAGACAATGGAGGTGTCCTCTTTCACGACCCTGGCCGTGCTCTCCAACTCCTGGGTCTCCTCAGGAGCCATTTTATGAAACACCACCTGGAAAGGCGGAGGAAAAGCATGAAAGGAGGATCAGGCCAACATTGATCCTGGATCCACCCTTCCCCGTCAAGTATCCCCACCCAACCAGGTGTTCTAGGAGGTGGCTTCTTTTCCTTTCAGACATTAAGGGAAGACAGATTGGGGGAATCTACTCCAAAGTAAGCCCTGCGGCAGCCAGGAAGACTTATTTGTCTGCCCTGGTGGTCCAGTGGTTAAAATGTTGTACTGCAGCCAAAACATTGTGAGTTCAATCCTGATGGGATTCAAGGTTTACTCAGTCTTCCATCCTTCTGAGGTTTGTAAAATGAGAACCAATCATGTTGGGGGCAAAATAACAATAAAAAATTCATGTCAGAAATTATTCTGGGTGGAGAGGATTTTTGGGGAAGAAACTCCACACAGGAAATGCCCAAATGTCTTTTCATGTCCCCAAGAGCTGGGACAGATACGGGGCTCTCAATCTTTCATGCAGTGCCTTCTTAACCACTGAGCCACTGAGAATAAAATGATAATTAATTTGTGAACTGCCCAGAGTGTACTAAGCACTATGGGGTGCTGTATAAGTGCAATTCCTATTGCTGAGCACTATGGGGTGGTATACAAGTGTAATGGCAATTGCCAAGTGTTATGGGGTGGCACATAAGTGTACAGTACTTACTATTGCTATGCACTACGGGGCAGTATGCAAGTGTAATTGCTATTTATAAAAGCTATGTATTTAAGTGCAATTGCTATGCACTACGGGGCAGTATATAAGTGCAATGTCTGTAACTATGAGCTATAGGGGTGGTATAAAATGCAATTGCTTAGCACTATGGAGTGGCATTTAGGTGCAATTGCAATGTGCTACGGGCCAGTAGGGTTAAGGTCTCCCTTGCTAGAAAGCCAGTCATGTCCAACTCTAGGGTTGGTGCTCAGGCAAAGAGCCAGCACGGTCGGTGTCTGCAGACATTCCCATGGTCACATGGCAGGACCGACTAGACGCCGGAACACAGAGAACGCTGTTACCTTCCTTGCCGAAATGGTACCTGCTCATCTACTTGCAATTTCTTGCTTTCAAACTGCTAAGTGGGCAGGAGTTGGGGCAGACCAAGGGAGCCCTGGAGTCTCAAACTGGTGACCTTCCTGTGGTCAAGCTCAGAGTCTTGACCACCACGGCCACTAAAAGTGTAACTGCTACTTGCTACGCGCTGTGGGGCGGGAAAACAAGTGTAATTGCGACTACTTGCAAGAAGTCCCAAACCCGGGGAGGAGAGGCAAGATCTGGCGGGGCTGGGGTGGGTGAACCGGTGGAGGGGCCTCAAGGGAGGGGGAAGTGTGCGTGTGTTTTAGGGAGGGGGGGCCGAGGGTATTGGTAGTTCCTCGCTAAGTGTGAGGCTGGGGAAGCGAAGGATCTGGGCTGCTGGAGGTCCCCCGCCCCCCCCGCCCCCCGTGCAAAGCCTCCAGGAGGAGAGGAAGCGGGGGTTGGGGTGGTGGTTTGGGGCTTTGATCCGCCGCACCGTCCGGATGGAGGACTTCCCGCTGCGCCGCAAGCCCATCATCAGCACCC
This sequence comes from Bradypodion pumilum, assembly GCA_035047305.1. Classification (NCBI taxonomy): domain Eukaryota; kingdom Metazoa; phylum Chordata; class Lepidosauria; order Squamata; family Chamaeleonidae; genus Bradypodion; species Bradypodion pumilum. Next base: position 472,143,206 of record JAWDJD010000002.1, read on the forward strand.
GGGGCTGCCCCGGCGGGACGGCTCCGGCTCCATCGCTCCCAGCCGGGGCTGGCCCAGCATCGCCGCCGCCTCCAGCCTCCTCGGGGCAGGGAAGGGGAGCATCGCCGCCGCCGCTTCCCGCCGGGCTCTGCCGCCGCTGCCTCCCCGTCCCCTTCCCCGCCAACAACCCACGAGGAAGCAGCAGCCATCAACCACCACCACCTCCGCGCGCGCCAAGCTGTGTGTAGCGCTTCGTTCTATCCCCGCCCACAACACGAGCGGCGATTTCATTGGTCCAGCCGGCCAGGAGGGGGCGGGGCGGCGCAGCACATGGACTCCGGCAGGGCGCCGAGAAAACATCACAACATTCGACGGCGGGGACTCAGAGAAGGCTCATTGGCTGCCCCGGGCCCAGGCCCCGCCTTCAGAACGTCTGGTGTCCCGCCGCTCAAAGGCCAGCGGGGGGGGGGGGGAAGGGGCGGGTCTGTTCCCTCTTCGCTCCGCCCACCCAGGGCAAGGCAATTGTATTTGGCACCCCGTTACACGCCTCACGTTCCCTCGCATTTGTAACTTCACTCAAAGCTGCGAAGTAAATAGGTCTTCTCTTTTAATTCTGCCAAGGAGCCTTTCAATAGCCTTACTAATATTAGTAGAGGTAAAGGTTTCCCTTGCTCGAAAGCCAGTCGTATCCGACTCTAGGGTTCAGTGCTCATCTCTGTTTCAAAGCCGAAGAGCCAGCGCTGTCTGCTTCTGCAGACGTTTCCGTGGTGAAAAAAAGAAGGTTGTGGCTAACTCTCATTACTGTGGTCTTGCCGTACCTGATGTGCATAAACTGAGGCCATGAAGCCTGGCTCTTCTCTCTGATGAAGTGGACTTGATCCACAAAAAGCTCACGTTTAAATACAGGCATATGCGGGGCGGGTGAATAAAACCAAAACACGGCGGTTCTTCAGACAAAGGAGTTGGAAGGAGTCCTTTGTCTGAAAAAGCGGACTTGATCCACGAAAGCTCACAGTAGAAATATAGCAGTTAGTCTTTCAATAGCCCCAGTGTTTTTATTTTATTTTTCTGTTACGCCTGAACCACAGACTAAAACCGCTATTATTGTATTCCAAAAAGTTAAATACAGGCATTAGTCTTTAAGGTGCCACAACAGGTCTGTTGTTGTTGTTTTTGCTGTTTTGTTTACTTTGATTCTTGCCAGATGTGAACCTGCTAAAATGAAGGCACCTTTTGGTGAGCTCATTCTGCAGTTCCTCTCGTCTGTCCTAGTGTGAGAAAGATTAGCCGGCAACACAAGGTGGCCGTTACCAGGGTACGCCCGGCTGTGGTTCAAAAACATCACACTCTTTGAGGAGGCCCTTTCTCTGATATCCTATATTTTAATGTTAGTTTTCATGGATCAGTTACTAATACTACTTATTTGTATTGAAATCAATGTGTTTTAGGAATTCTGAGCCTTTTAAAAATGCTGATGACGTCTTAAATAGCATTCTCCATTTTATTTCAGCTTTTGTACTCAATTATTTTCGCATCTATTGTTCCCACATGGCCTTCTCAATTCCAATGCACAGGCACTCAGGATTCAAGTCACAGAATGGTTTCCATTTAATGCAAGTTTTTTTCAACTGGTTAAGACGCTGAACTTGCTGACTGGAAGGTCGGAGTTTGATTCCCCGGTACTGCATGATGGAGTCTCTGTCCCAGCTCCTGCCAACCTAGCATTTCGAAAGCAAGAAAATGCAAGTAGATAAACAGGGACCACTTTGGTAGGAAGGTAAACAGCGTTCTGTGGTCATGCCTGCCACATGACCATGGAAACATCTACAAACACCGTTGGCTCTTTCGCTATAAACAAAGATGAGCACTGAACCCTAGAGTCGGATACAACTGGCTTTCAAGCAAGGGCGACCTTTACCTCAACTTTTTATTCCCCCCCCTCTGCTCCTAATTTTTATCTCAAATAAAAGTGGTTTTAAATGGAAGTCCAAGGTTTGATCTGGACATGAAAGACGATCTCAACCTCCTTGCTATGTTGGGCCAACACTAATTCCTGAACTTACAATTTACAATAATAAATTAAAAGAAATAGCTTTGAAAGACACCATTTCAAAAAAGTTTATAAGCTTCCTCAAAGTGAAATTGTAAAGTTTATGCTGCTATTTTATATAATGATTTTAAAATATTTATATAAAACAAGATGAAATTGAAAAGGAAATTGAACAGTTACAAGAGGAACACATCAGGACAAAGAGCACAAAAGTATATAATAGTACTGTATGTGGAAATTGAAAACAGAATTGGTGGGAAAAGATATCGAAAAGGTGAAAAGAAATTTGATATACTTAAAGAGGGATTATTTTGAATATAGTAATAAAATTCAAGGTTACTAGCAAGAGAGGCTAAAGAAAAGAGAGCCAAAAGAGAGATCGGGTTTTTGTTATCTAAAAGAGGGATAAGGAGTAATAAAACAAAAGATAAAATTGAAATAGTTAAAGAATTTTATCAAGAGTTATATTCAGAGAAGGAAGTCAAACTTGGAATAATTAAGGGATTTTTTTGGGAAAATATATTGGACAAAAGTTGAGTCAGGAGCATAAGGATATAATGGAAGACAGAATAACCGAAAAAGAAATAAAAGATGTAGTTACAAAACTAAAGACAGATAAATCACCAGGAGAAGATGGGCTCTCTTCAGAGTTTTACAAGGATTTAAAAAATATTGCTATCCCGAGATTTGTCCTAAATGGTGGACAAATTCCAATTTCTTGGTACAGGTCAATAATAGTATTAATCCCCAAACCTGCGAAGGACCCGGAAAAATTTTAATCCTACAGGCCTATATCCTTAATAAATCAAGATGCAAATATTTTTACTACTGTATTAGTTTAGTGTATGAGAGTCAAGACACAGGACACAGCCAAGGGCTGGGTTAACTCAGGTTTATTGCATAGTGGACAGAGGGAACATGAGGTAATGGCGGACGAACAGCTCTATATATATGGTAGTAACGTATTTGAATGTGGCTCCACGATAGCCCATTGGCTACTGCCCGCGTGACGTCATGGCGGGTCACGCCCTTCTTGTCCAGGTGTAAGTAGCGGCGGGAAACTTCCCGCGCTGTGGCCTTTGATGGGTTTGAACCAATAGAGCTTGGACGCTCGCTGCTGCCAGCTGGTGGTCATTAGCTCGCGTCCTATTACAGGGTTTATAGTGATACAGTTGAAGGTTACATTGTTACCCGTAGGCAAGGTTACATTGGTTCAGATACATTGTTATCACATGTGGAAGGTTACACTGTTAGAACACAACACTCCTCCCCCCTAGGATGAGACGAAGTCTCTCAGCCAAGATGGCTTATTTCGAACACGCTGGGGTCTCGGCGCGGGCTGCCCTGCCCCGGCTTCGCTCCCTCCTCCTTGCTCCCTGGCTTCCTGCCCTGTAATCGGAGAGGACGACTTGTTAGTGGTTTGCCGCGGCTCCGCGGCTTTGTTGGGAGGTGTGTGCTTTGTTTGGGAAGGACCGGGGGCACTGGGGGCTAACGAAAAACCCCTCTTCTCGCTTGGATGGGTGGGGGAACACTCCAAAAAACCCCCCCGGCTAGCAAAATCAAAATCGTAATTGAATTCGGGGGAAGCGGCAGCGGCGGCCGCAAACTCCTTTTCCCCCTCCCCGGGCTCGGATAGAGCTGGCGTGTCAAAAGGATATGAGTCGGGACCACTGCTTTCCCCCCTGGCTTTGGACTGGTGTCCTTCTCTGTCTCCCCCTTGGGCTAAACGGGTGGGGGAGAACCCTATCGCTGAATCTCTGTCTCCCCCTTGGGCTAAGCGGGTGGGGGAGAACCCTATCGCTGAATCCGGTTGCTGAGCCCCACTGATCGGTCCCTCACTCACTCGGTGCCTCAGTTGATCAGCGTGCCTCCTCCAGAGGAGACCGGTGTTAGTTTCCACCCGATACGACACTGGTCCCGTCTGTTCTACTATCGTCCCTGGTACCCAGACCGGGCCTGCGTTGGCATAGTTCCTGCAGTGTACAGGATCGCCTACGCCGAAACCTTTCGAGACCGCTAAACCTATGTTCTTCCCTTTGTCCTCGACCCTCGTTGGGTCTAACCTGGACAAGATCGTGGTCAGTTTCCTCCGCATCAGCAGCTCAGCCGGCGAGTATCCGGACGCTAAGGGGGTCACTCTGTACGCCAACAGAAACTGACAGACTTGGTGATTTAGATCTCCCGAGCCCATGCGCCGCAGCGCATCTTTTGTTGTGCGCACCAACCGCTCCACTTGGCCATTCGTGGCCGGGTGAAACGGCGCGGATGTGACGTGCCGAATTGCATTTGCCTCCATGAATGCCGCGAACTCAGCGGACGTGAAACAGCTAGCGTTATCGCTGACCAGAGTGTCGGGTAAACCGAACGTGGAAAAGACCCTCCTTAGCTGGCCAATGGTAGTGGCGGAGGATGTGCTCTTTACCGGAATGACCTCCAGCCACTTCGAGTACGCATCCACTACCAGGAGAAAAATGGTTCCTCGGAACGGGCCAGCAAAATCTACGTGCACCCTGGACCACAGTCCCCTTGCTGCGTCCCATTCCCTATGCGGGAGACGGGCTACCTCCGGTCGGGAGCACTGACATGCCTCACAAGTGCCAATCATATGCTCTATGTCGGCGTCCAGCTGGGGCCACCAGAAGTAACTCCGGGCCAGCGCCTTGGAACGGACGATCCCCGGGTGGCTAACGTGCAGCAGCTTTAGCACCTTCGGTCGCAGGGACGTAGGAACCACCACCCGTTGGCCCCACAAGAGGCACCCCCTCTCTAAGGACAATTCTATTCGTTTTCGAAAAAATGGGTCGAATTCCGTGCTTGGGGATGACGCCGGCCACCCCTTCTGTACCCACGAGCATACTTTCTCCAGTGTTCTATCCTTTCCCGTCACCCTGGCAATGTCGGCCGGTACTATTGGGGGTGAATCTAAGACCTCTATTAGCAATACCTGGCGGTCTCTTCCTACCCCTGCCTTCTGGTCGTCCGACAAGGGCAACGGAGACCGTGAGAGCGCGTCTGCATGGCTGATCTCCTTCCCGGGCCGGTATTCCAACTCATGTTGGTATGCGTTAAGAAAAATAGCCCACCGCAGCATCCTCGGGGACAGGATCTGTGGCGTAGGCTTATTTGCAGTGAAGATTCCTAACAGGGGCTTGTGATCAGTCACGATCTTGAACGGGCGACCATACAGAAAATCGTGAAATTTTTTGGTTCCCGCTACTATCGCTAATGCCTCCCTGTCGGTCTGTGCGTAATTCCGCTCCGCTTGGGACAGGGACCTTGAATAAAACGCTATCGGGGCCTCCCTTCCGTCGTTCAACACGTGGCAAAGCACCGCCCCCACCCCCACCGGGGATGCGTCGCAGACTAAAACTACTGGCCGTTTGGGATCGAAATGAGTCAGGATTGCCTCGGATGTTAGGAGTTGCTTTAACTCTGTGAACGCTCTCTCTTGCTCGTCACCCCACAGCCATTTTTCCTCTTTTTTAAGTAACCGATGGAGCGGCTCGGCAACAGACGCCTTCCGTGGAAGGAAGGTATGGTAGAAATTGAGAAGCCCCAGAAATGACTGTAGTTCGGTTTTGGATGTGGGGCGAGGAGCTTTCTTGATGGCGGCTACCTTAGATTTGGACGGCCTAATTCCCTCGGGCCTGACACGGAACCCTAAAAACTCAACCTCTGTTTCGAAAAATACACATTTGTCTTTTCTCAGTCGCAGCCCCGCTTTCTCGAACACAGTCAGAACTTTATCCAATCTATGTGCCAGCTCGGCCTTACTCCCCCCTGTTATCAACACGTCATCAAAATATGGCAACACCCCCTCCAGCCCCTTCAGGAGGCGTTCCACGAGCGACTGAAAAAGGCCAGGTGCCGAGTTCACGCCGAACTGTAAACGCGACACCTGGAACGCCCCCTTATGTGTAACTATTGTTTGTGCCGCCGCTGTGGCGGGGGTTACAGGGAGTTGCTGGTAGGCCTGTGCTAAATCGAGCTTAGCGAAACACTTTCCCCCATTCAGCCTGGCCAGAAGGTGGCTGACCACTGGCACCGGGTATGCATTAGGGCGGATCGCCTTGTTAATTGTACACTTATAATCAGCGCAAATGCGCACCTCCCCGTTAGCCTTCAGTGCTGTTACAATTGGAGTCTCCCACTCCGCGGAATCCACAGGAACAAGAATCCCCTGACCCACCAGTTTGTCCAGTTCCGCCTCTATTTTGTCCTTTAGTGCGAACGGCACCCTGCGCGGTTTGAGTCTTATCGGGCGGACCTCCGGGTCTAGGTCGAAGGCTACAGGGGGTCCATTGAACTTTCCCAGTCCACTTTTAAAAACGGCGGGGTGCGCGTCGCACACCGCTTGTATTGGATCCACGCCTACGGCATGTACCCCCCCTATGAACAAACCTAAAGGCTGAAACCACTGCGTCCCGAGGAGGCTACAACTCCCCCCTTTGAGCACCACTAGGGGAAGTTCCGCAGAATGTCTCTTAAAACGAACCCGGAATGTCCCGACCCCCAACACTGGAATGTTGTTCCCCTGTACGTCCCGTAGTGTGGCCCTCAACGCTTTAAGTTTGGGCCGCACGTGGGGGTCGATTTTCAAGAACTCTCTCTGGGGAATTATAGAATAGGAGGACCCCGAGTCAATTTCCATCCTAATAGGGGTCCCTTGTACTAGTACCTCAACGAAGTAATGGGGCTGTCCCGCAGACACGCTGAACACAGGAGCGTCGCCCTCGCTGTCGTCCGAGATGCGGCCCACGCCGTCTTGCTTCCTCGTGGTCCGGGCGCCATCTTTGGACCTCGCTGGACGGTCCGGTCTGGCCGAATGGTCTTGTGACTGTCTCCGGCCCTCTTTCCCTTTCCTGCACGCCTTGGCGATGTGCCCCCGACGGCCGCAGTTGTAGCACTCGGTCTTTCTGAATGGGCACCTCACGCGCTCATGGGCCGCTCCGCAACCATCGCAGCGGCGCCCTCCCCTTCGGACCTTCTGGACCTCCTCGCCGTCGCTGCTTTCCGAAGACGACTTCGAGGTCCGTCGGGTTGCGTGCACCGACTGTCCGGACTTTCCGTGCAACGAGTTTTCCGCTTTGCCGGCCCTCGGACGCCACTCACGCCACTTGTGCATCTCATCCACTCCAGCATTCGTGGATTCCGCGGCTTCCGCGGCCTCTACAACCTCTGTCAGTGTGGGTGGTGGCTCCTTGTTCATCAGGCTGCGCTGCACTTCCTTGTCCTTCAGGCCACACAGAACTCCGTCCCTGAGGGCCATCTCTGAGAAGTGGTCCCATCTGCAGGGGGCGGCGGCTACTCTCATAGCAGTTACGAAGGCTTCTACCGACTCGTCCGGCGCTTGGACTCGCCTCCAAAACGCGCTCCGAGCGGGAAACATTGCCCTCGAGGGTCGGAAACGCTCACGCAGCAGTTTCATGATGTCATCGGCTTTGAAATCAGTCATCTTCTTCGGTGCAATAATGCCCACCAGCGTTCGCTTGGTCTCCATCCCAAGCATGCGGGTGAGGATGGCCCTCTTCCTTTCCTCGTCGTCTTCTTTGACTTTGAGTTCCACCAGTGCCGCCTGGAAGTCCATCTCAAAAAGCTCCCAGTCTTGCGGTTTGGTAATGTTGAACCCGCTCTGTGCCCTGGCTCCTTGGGGATCCATCATCCCACCTTCGTCGCCAGTTTAGTGTATAAGAGTCAAGACACAGGACACAGCCAAGGGCTGGGTTAACTCAGGTTTATTGCATAGTGGACAGAGGGAACATGAGGTAATGGCGGACGAACAGCTCTATATATATGGTAGTAACGTATTTGAATGTGGCTCCACGATAGCCCATTGGCTACTGCCCGCGTGACGTCATGGCGGGTCACGCCCTTCTTGTCCAGGTGTAAGTAGCGGCGGGAAACTTCCCGCGCTGTGGCCTTTGATGGGTTTGAACCAATAGAGCTTGGACGCTCGCTGCTGCCAGCTGGTGGTCATTAGCTCGCGTCCTATTACAGGGTTTATAGTGATACAGTTGAAGGTTACATTGTTACCCGTAGGCAAGGTTACATTGGTTCAGATACATTGTTATCACATGTGGAAGGTTACACTGTTAGAACACAACAATTAGCAAATAGGCTAAACAGCTTTATAGGCATGGATCAAGTTGGGTTTTTAAAAGGGAGACATATGGCTGATTTAACGAGGAGAGTCTTGGATATATTGGATATTACTGTCAGAAAGAAAGAGAAGGTAGGATTGCTATCATTGGATATTTTTAAGGCGTTTGATTCGCTTCAATGGGTAACGATTAATGAAATAGTATCATCTTATGGATTCGGAGTAAAGTTTTTAAAAAAACCTATAGAACAACTATATCAGCAGGGGTGGCAAATGTTAAAGTGAATAATGCTTACACAGAAGATATAAGGCTTGAAGCAGGTACCAGACAGGGTTGCCCGTTATCCCCAATATTGTTTATAATGTCGATGGAATTATTGGCAACCGCTATTAGAAATGATAACATTGAGGGAATGCTAGGTAATAAAATAAGTCTGTATGCTGACGATACATTGGTGATTATGAAGCATCCAATGAAGGCATTAGAGAGGATCCAAGAGCATCTAAAAGATTTTGAAAAAATGACTGGTTTAAGAATAAATTGGGAAAAATCTGAAATGATAATGTGTACTATAGATAAAGAGGACCAGCAAAGGATATTGGATACAGATAAAGAGGACCAGCAAAGGATATTGGATACATTTAAAATTCAGACTAAGGATAGTTTAAGATACCTGGAGGTAAACATCACAAACAAATGGAAGAGCATTAAAAAATTAAACTATGATAAACAGGAGAAATCTAGCAAAGATCAAATCCACCAATACAAGAAACTGAAACTGTCATGGTTTGGCAGGGTAGCTATATGCAAAACGATATTGTTGCCAAAAATGAATTTTCTGTTCGATGCCCTGCCAATCCAATTAAAGGATAAAGAGATTAAGAACTTCCAGAGTTTGTTAAATAACTTTTGTAATGGTGGAACTAAACCTAGAATTCCAAAAAGTTTGTGGTATTTACCCCAAAGGGAAGGTGGACTCGGAATGCCAAACCTTAAAAACTATTACAGAGCATTTCAGATTAAAAATATTGTTAAGATCTTGATGAAGGAGAAGGTGATCTGGGAGGATATAGAGATGGAGGAGTTAGTTCACTTAGGTAAGGCAGCTTTTCTGGACAAGGACGTTGGGAAAATAAAGATTAAAAATAAAATGCTAAAGTCATTGTGGGAAGTTTGAAAAAAAGTGGAAAAAATATTAGCCCCAGACATATCTCCAATTATGGAATTAGATGAGTTGGGCTTTCCGATTAAAATTGACAAGAGAATGAGAGCGGTGTTGATTAGTAATGATATGTTTCTGTTGAGGGATTGGCTACGAGTTTGTAAGGACGAAACTAAAAAAGCTGAAATTTATGCAGAAATGAAGTTGAATTGGTTTCAAATCGTAAGGTTAAACAAATGGAATGACAAATTTTTGATGGACTCCAGTTTGGAAAGAAATAGGACGATATTTGAAGAGTTGTTATGGAAAATTAGAAAGGGAGACTTGGGGTTAAAGGGTATGGCGAGTAAGATGTATAAGATATTGAATGCTGAAAGTGAGCCCCAAGAAATATTGAGGAAAAATTGGGAACAAGACTTAAATGTAAAAATTCTGGAAACAAACTGGAAATCTACCCTTTATGGAAGAGAAGGATTATGAAGACAATGCCTGTCAGAGTCAAGGAACATAATTATAAAGTGCTGTGGAGGTGGTTCCTGACCCCAGTAAGACTGAATCAAACTGATAAAACCAAGAATAATTTATGTTGGAGATGTAAAAAAACGGTAGGAACATATTTACATATGTGGTGGTATTGTAACGCGATTAAGGAGTTTTGGTAAAAACTGGAATAGAAATTTGGGGAGTAACGGGTGTGAAAATTAAGTTGGGACCAGGTACCATCATGTTGATTAGTTTTGAGGATATTAATTTAGATAAAGATAAAAAAGAGTTAGTATCGATTATGTTGATGACTGGTAGACAATATATAGCAAGGAAGTGGAAAAACAATGGGAATATCAGATTGGAGGAATGGTTTAAGGAAATGTGGCAATTGGCTCTGAATGACAAGTTGACTTGGGAACTGAATGAAAAGGTGTAATTAAGGAGAATAGATTTTGGGAGATTTGGAAACCGTTTGTAGATTATGCATTGAGAAAAGGAGATGGTTGCAGCCCAGTACCAGACCGAATGAGTTTCTGCATTTATTGAAGAAGGGTGAGACGCGCCGCATCCCCTAGGGCATTGTATATATCACAGGGTGTAATTATTCTTGATTTTTTTGTATTGTTGATAAAAGGGAATAATTTTAGCAGTTTAGATATAATGCTATAAATTTAGATTATTTTGCATGAAAAAGGCGAGGTCAAATATTTAGTTACTAATTTTAGAGTCAAGTTTAATTAGTAAAAATATTGCAATATTTTAAGCCTTTTTTAATGTATTGTGTAACTTTATAAGAGTACTTTTTCCCCTTTCTAGTGTTCTATTTTTACTTATTTTTTGTAATTGTATGCATTTTTGTGTCATTTTGTATTTCTGTATTATGTATCATTTTATTTTGTATTTTTGCAAAAAACCAAAAAAATTATAAAATAAAAAATTAAAATATTTATATTCTCTAGTTTTACATTTTTAGTCTTAACTCTGTGGATTTTAAAATGTATTTTTCTAAGTTACCTTGCATCCTCTCAAGACAGGTGAGGTCGAGAGTAAGCAAATTAGGGAGAATATTTACATGCTGTTACATTCTTTTAAAAAATCTCCAGCAGGAAATTCCTCCACAAATCAGAATTATTATTCCATCTATCTTAGAACATGTACAAACAATAACAAAACTTCAGACAGAAACCACACCAACAGTAGTTGTCTATCATGTCACAGACTGAACCTGGAACCTTCTGCATGGAAAGGGTACAGTGGCGAACCTATGGCACGCGTATCAGACTTGGCACTCGGAGCCCTCTCTGTGGGCACCCATGCAATCAGCCCAGCACAGTTTGCCCCGCCCCTCTGCCCAGCAGCCCAATGGGAGCGTTTCCTCCCTCCCCCAGCACAGAGTTCACCCCAACCCTCTGCCCTTCCTCCCCTGTTGCTGTGTTGGCACTTTGCGATAAATAAGTGGGTTTTGGGATTCAGTGTGGGCACTCGGTCTCTAAAAGGTTCGCCATCACTGTTCTATTACTACATCAAAGCCACAAAAAGCCCATACACCAAAATATTCTGACTAAACCCATTTATTTTCAAGGCGATCTACAAAGACACCCAAGCACCACAGAATAAGGATTTAATTTCAGATGTAAAAAGATACTACTTAAGTAAAGATTGCGAACCGGGCAACCATCATGCAACTTTTCAAGTGTGAAGCCAACTAACATAGAACTTACATGGCTTTTAACACATTCCAGCCTTCCAGGTCCAAAAGAACACCAAGAGGTTTATTATTGCAAATTTCAGCTACAACGATACACGGAGTAATTTCTTAATCCAAACACAACGAGGATGGCTTTAATCTCCCTGCTTCTCTTCTTGAGGAGCCTCATACTGAGCAATCTGTAAAATGAAATATCTGTTTTAGATCCTAGGCTCACGGCACCATTTCATGTGGCCCTGATTCCTCCAAGGGCATTTGAGAAACAAAATGGACACCCCTCTGAAGCTACTGGGACAAAATGGCCACCCCTATTGTGCAGGCAGGGCAAAATGGCCGTCCAGCCCTTGAAGGTGACTGAGAGAGCATGACTCAGACACTGGCATGAAAAAGGTGGAAATGCCTGGCCTAAGTTGATGTATGCAGTGTGGATGGGTGAGTTTTTTACATGCTTACAGTGCCTCTGTCGTTATTTTCTTACTGTTTTATTTTCATTTTAATTTAATTTACCCACTTGCATGCCGCCCAATCAGGAAACCCAACTCAGGGCAGCTCACACAATAGTTATACAATAGTTATACAATATACACAATAATACAATATACAAAATAATTATGCAATATTCAGCCTACAAGAGCAACACATAATAATATAGTGATGGTTAGATATCTCAATCGTTTCTTCCTCTGTTCTTTCTCCTATTAATCAGGGAAATTATTGACAGCCTAGTCTTTTACTTCATCAGTGAAATTTCATTATAAAACTTCCAGGAGTGCAGTTTAGTGTGTGCCACGGAGAAGGATTTTAGTCCTGCCATCTGTTTCTTACAGACAAATGAAGCAAGAATAGATGAAGAACCAGAGGGCCATTCCTGGAACCTGTTTAGTCAACAAAATACTCTTCTTCTACTCATCACATAGTCACTTCCGCACAATAAGTGGATTTAATGGCACCTGTACTGAGCATCTGAACACTCCTGAGCATGGATGCAGAGCCATGTGAAAATCTCTCCGACAAAGGGCAATCTGGGACAGCGATAATGCCTTCATTTTTGAGGAAACTTCTTGGATGGAGAGCTGGTTCTAATCTAATTTTGTTTCTTGTTTCCCTGATTAAGTATACCATTCGCTGGTTGCAAAGGGGAAGCTTTCAACCTTTCAGTTTTTATGACTCTGCACAACAAAACCAAGCTTCTATCATGTGGATACCTCTGGCTTTTGTCTAGAGTTGCCATCTGTTTGTAACTTTTATAGGCTGGCGTAATTCCAGTCTGCCAGCCTATAAAAGCTACAAATAGATAGATGGATGGTAAATTAGATAAAAGCCAGAGGTATTCACAGGAATTATGCCAAAGGACCAGAATGCGTGATGTGGTGGACAAATTATATGTGGCAAAAAGAAGACAGGTAGGCCACATCACCTGCCTAAAAGATAACAGACGGGCCTGCAGACTAACAGACTGGATATAAAGGACACACAAGGGGCTGCAATGGCTCAGTGCTTAAGAAGCTCGCCTTGTTAGGTGGAAGGCCGCCAAGTCGTCCGTTCAAGAACCGGGTGCTGCATGACGGATCGAGCTTCCGCCAACCTAACAGTTCGAAAGTCAGAAATTACAAGTAGATAAATAGAGACCACTTGGGTGGGAAAAGATCTTGGGGATATGAAAGGAGCCTCAATTGGGCGTCCCCTGAGCAGAGCTTCTCCAGCAAAAGTAATTTCCAACAGTGGTGGGCATCAGCAGGTTTGACCCAGTTCGCCAGAACCGGTAGCAGAAATTCTGGCTGGCCCCGCCCACCCAAGTTTTGAAATAAAGTAGTCCTGATTCAGGCGCAACTCAGGGCTTTCCACCTGGCCATGCCCACCATAACACACCCACCGTGTGGTAGTAAACTTTTTTTGGAGCCCACCACTAGGCAGACCCCAAAAACGATGGGAAGACAAAGGATAGAATATTTTGGAGTTCAGTTGATTTGTGCTAAAAGCGAAGAAAAATCAATAATGGATACTGGATATATAGGCTGACTTTCTCCCAATTGGGGACACAAGATGGCTTAAAATCCCTCAGAAGCCAATTAAAACTATTGTATTAGACTATATTACATGATTAAAGACACAATTAAAAACTTTTAAAAATAGATACTAACTCTTATCTAAACACCAGCAACCATGGACTCAGCTAAGACTGTTTAATACCAAAATACCAATACTCAGCTATGACTGTTACCAAAGCAAGAGCAACCAGAACTGTTCCTTACTTCTTCTTTTACCCCTTCGGGTGTCACGGACCTCACAACTTCAACACCCCCCACCCTCACCCCCCATGTGTCCAGTTGAAGGGGAAGCATGGTGGAAGTTTCCCAAAAGTTTACCTTTGCCTTCAACTCTTCATTCTCTTCCAGTGCAGCTCGGTACTTCTTTTGCAGCTCCGCCGCTTCTAAGTGAAGGGCCTCCACCTCCTCCACTACTCCCGGGTCGGCGGCTTCCAGCTGATGCTTCAGCACACTTTCAGCCAGTAGTAAAGAAGTTTTGCCTTGTCCTGGCTTTTGATGGGGTGGAGGGAAGCAGGGCTTTGTGGGCATCAAGGTGGCACCGTCACAAACACTGCCACCACAGCCTTGAAGGCTTGGGACTGAGGAGGGTCATGGAATGGCACATGGACACCACATTGTAGCCGAGAGATTCTCAAGCTGCAGCCCGTGGACCGGATGTGGCCCACAGCACCATTTCATGTGGCCCCTGTCTCCACCACACCAGGACGTGCCATGTGGTGGAGGAAGGGCAGAGGTGGGAATTCCTCAAGAAGGGAGGGGGCAGAGCCACTTTGCCTCCCTTTCTCCCATGTGATGGGTTTAGACCAGGGTTCCTCAACCTTGGCTCTCCAGGTGTTCTTGGACTTCAATTCCCAGAAGCCCTGATCAGATGGTGTGATGACTTTTGGCTTATGGGAATTGAAGTCCAAGAACACCTGGAGAGTCAAGTTTGAGCAATCTTGGTTTAGGCTTTTGCAATTTCTTTCATCTCTGCTCACAGTTGTTCTGCTTCTCTCCGTCCTGTTGCACCTTCCTCCTCCTCCTCCTATTTCCAACAGAAAACTTTATTTCTGGTTTTCTTTTTTTACTGCCCGTAGGAAAAGGTGTGCTGTGGCTTTGAAGCACAGGTTCCCAAACTTTGCAAGCGGGGGGCCGGGTCATGCTCAAGGGCCGGGCAGCTATTTTGCTCTGCTTGCACAATGAGGATGGCCATTTTGTCCCAACAGCTTTAAAGGGGGTGGCCATTTTGTTCCTCAAATGCCCTTGGAGGGGGGCACATAAAATGTGCCATGAGCCAGATTTGTGTGGATTCACAGAGACTTGGGTCTCTGGGAATTCAACTCCAAGTCACCTTGAGTGCCAAGGTTCACCACCACTGTTAGAAGCGCTTCCATTTTGATTCAATTCTCCCATTTCTGTCCCCTTCCTCCTCCACCCATTGAAACATGGAGGTGCCACTTCTGGCACTCCTCACAATTCTCAGTCTCTCTCTCTCTCTCACACACACACACACACACACACACACACACACACGCACACAATGTTCTTATGAGTAGGGCGCTGCACAAAGGATACTCCAGGGCACCGTCGGGCTCCTCCATCAAGGGCACCAGTACTGCGGAGAGAAATGATGTTCAGGAAGGAGGCTTTGGTGGTGGTGGTGGTGGTGGTGGTGGTAGGCGGAGAAAGACCACACCAGCCCATCGTCCCCCTCACCAGCCAGCCCCTGCAGCCAGCATGAGTACCCACCATGCAAAATGCTAATTTACTTGTGAAGGGCCCAGAGAGGGCACTAATAGGCACTATGGGGGAGGTAAAGAAGTGCATTAAGACCCTTAGAGGCCCTAAGCATTTAAAAGATTTTGGTGCCTGCATACAGGGGGTCCTGTAAGTCAGTCTAAATTTGACACTTATTGTATCCAGGGTGTCACCAGTATTCTTGCACATACGTTGTCACATTATGTTCTTCAAGTGTAAAGGTAAAGGATGCCCTTGCTCGAAAGCCAGTTGCATGTTAGGTTAGCAGGACCATATGGCCCATGGTCAATTCAGCTATGGGAAATTGCTTGAAGCACCCCCCCCCCCAAAAGGTAAAGGTCACCCTTCTTTGAAAGCCAGTCTTATCCGACTCTAGGATTCAGTGCTCATCTCTGTTTCATAGCCAAAGAGCCAGTGCTGTCTAGTTCTGCAGACATCTCCGTGGTCATGTGGCAGGCATGACTGGAAACTGGAGCGCATGCAACGCTGTTTACCTTCCCCACCGAAGTGGTCCCCTATTCATCTACTTGCAATTTCTTAGTATCGAACTGCTAGGATGGCAGGAGCTGGGACAAAAACGGGAGCTCATTCCGTCCTGCAGTACTCGGGAAGCGAACCCACCCCCTGCCCTACAGCCCGTCCTCCCCCCAACCTTTGGTGAGGGTGTCCATGGCGCCGCCCTTCTCCAGGTAGATGCGGAACCGCGCCTGCGCATCGGCGGGAACCTGAAAAAGGGACACGATAACATTAAGGAAAGGGGGGGGGGCGAGCCAGGGGTTGGTGCCAGAGAAGAGGAGCCACAGCCAAGGGGGGATCCGGCCCGGCATGCTCCGGGACCGCACCTTACAAGAGCCACGCGTGGGCGCATCAGCAGCATCAGCAGCATCAGCCATCCTCCAGGCTGGGGCGGCGGCGACTGAATGAGTGCCTGCCAATGTATGTGCCTACACTGCTACACGCCCTGCCTAGCAATGCGCCAACCTTCTTCTCTGAGTTCTCTCTCGACTGAGTCGCGCGCCGGACCAAAGGGAGTGGGCGTGGCGGCCGCATCCGAGAGGGCGTGGCCTCTCCTCCAGACCTATGGTAGCCTAGCCCACGCGCCCGAGACCCCGCCCCACGGTTTCCGTGGCGACGCGTGCGGCCCCGCTGACTGAGAAGTGAGAACAGTCCTCTCAAGTGGTTAAGAAGCTCCCCTTGCTAGCTAGAACGCTGGCAAGCCAGCAGCAGTTCGAGACCCGGGCACCTTTAAAGGGCTAACTTCTGCATTATCAAATTTTAAAATGCTACAACTACATAACTGAATTGGGGAAAAATATATTAAGTACTATATATACTACAAGAAGGGGACTGCAGTGGCTCAAGTGCCTGAGACGCTGACTGGGAGGCGGAAGGTCAGCAGTTCGATTCCCGAGTACTGCAGGAGGGAAATAAGCTCCCGTCTTCATCCCAGCTCCTGCCAACACAGCAGTTCGAAAGCAAGAAATTGCAAGTAGATAAATAGGGACCACTTCGGCGGGAAAGGTAACAGCGTTCCGTGTGCTCCGGTGTCTAGTCATGCCTGCCACATGACCATGGAAACATCTGCAGAAGCAGACAGCGCTGGCTCTTCGGCTTAGAAACAGAGATGAGCACTGCACCCTAGAGTCGGATACGACTGGCTTTCGAGCAAGGGAAACCTTTACCTTACCTTATACTACAAAAAGGGGACTGCAGTGGCTCAAGTGCCTGAGACGCAGACTGGGAGGCGGAAGGTCAGCAGTTCGATTCCCGAGTACTGCAGGATGGAATGAGCTCCCGTCTTTGTCCCAGCTCCTGCCAACCTAGCAGTTCAAAAGCAAGAAATTGCAAGTAGATAAAGAGGGACCACTTCGGTGGGAAGGTAACAGCGTTCCGTGCGCTCCGGTGTCTAGTCATGCTTGCCACATGGCCATGAAAACGTCTGCAGAAGCAGACAACGCTGGCTCTTCGGCTTTGAAACAGAGATGAGCACTGAACCCTAGAGTCGGATACGACTGGCTTTCGAGCAAGAGAAACCTTTACCTTATACTACAAGAAAAACTAAAATTTATATAGCCATTTTATAATCAATGATATATTTGTCTAGAATAGTGGAGCAAAGAGTGAAAAATACACAGAGTTATCTATGTATTATCAAACTATGTTTCTTTTCTTGATATCATTATGGAATATAACATTTCAAACTGTATTGTAAGCCACCTTGGGTCCTCCAGTGTCTGCCCCGACCCTGTGGAACCTCCTCCCAGCATACCTGTCAAGTTTTGGATTTGGAAATAAGGTAAATTTCCTGGCAAATAAGGGATACTTGACAGCTATGCTTATCATGTGCTGCCCTCCAATGGCCGCAATAGGGCATTGCAGTCTAATTAATAAGGGATGACGGTGGGAAAGAGGGTAAAATAAGGGGTTTTCCCGGCCAATAAGGGATACTTGACAGCTATGCCTCCCAGTAGACCTTCGGCTGCAGACAGAATTGCTGCCCTTTAGGAAAGGTGTGAGTTGCCGGTGGGAATAATTGGCAATTAAACCTCTCCTCAGGGGTTCTCTCGGTGGCAACAGACCCGGGAATCACCGGGGCTCTGCTGGAGAGGAAATTGGGAAGATTAAGCAGGCTAGTTAGAGATGAATCATAACCTAAGCTAAGGGCAAATAGAGTAGGGCAAACAAGCCAAGGCAGACAGAGGACAAGTTAGATGCCCGGAGTCAATACACATAGACTCCAATATTAGGTCAGGAACAATGGGTTTCGCCAGCCCAGGGCAATTAACTGCGGGCTGTCCATTAACCACAGGGCAACTTCCAAGAGCTGGCACTGTAGGTAGACCACCAGAAGACGCCACGTATGCAAACCTTCTGTATAGGGGTGGCACGAGTGCCCTAGGCACGTGTCACAACCCCAAGGCAGGGTAATAAATACGTACCCCCAACTCTGGTCGGGGCTGGACTTCACCGCACGGTTGCCTCCGCGTGTCTTCCTTGTGGCCAGCCATTCCAACATTTTTTGTTTTATTTATTTATTTATATTCAAATTTATATGCCGCCCAATCAGGTAAACCCGACTCTGGGCGGCAACATCTGGTGACCCCAACGTGATTCTGAAGCAAGGAAGCCGTGATCCTAATCGGAAGCCGACATGATTCTGAGGCAAGGAAGACCCGACGTGATCCTGAAGCAAGGAAGCCAACGCGATCATAAGCCCGGCAGACCCCATGCATCGGAACAGACGTGTTCCAAAGCCAGGGGAAAGCCGCGATCCTGAGCAGCAGAGGCAGAGCAGAAGCCCGTGGCAGAGAGCCATAGCTGCGATCCCGACCAACTGACCAGACCTGAGGGACATCATCCTGTGCACCATCCGCCCCAACTTACTGCCTCCAAGGCGTGCTGACTCATCCCGCGGAAGCGAATCCAGGGACCCCCCCTCAGGTAGTATGGGGGCATGCATGGGGAGCATAATTCATCCGTCAGGCAGCGGGCTTATGTGAGGGAGCTCAAAGACCTGGCCAGGCAGCATCAGATAGGGTTGAGGAAGAAGAGCCTGATGGACTTAGTGGTGTATTTGGGAGAACACTGTTTGTTTTACCCAGAAGCAGGCACAATGGATCCGGAAGTATGGGATAGAGTAGGGAAATATCTCAGGGAAGAACCCTGAGCACCTGCTAAAATCCTTGGGGCTTGGAGCAAATGCAGGCAGATAATTGCAGCCGTAAATGCAGTCCGGGTAGAGACCGAGAAACCCCCAGCTGATGTAGAACCATCAACCCCAGCGCGTCTCTATCCAACCATCCAGTTCAGACATCGGGGCTTGGAGGACTCCCCTTCCGTGGCAGCTGCAGAAGCCACGGGGGTGGGCAAGAACCTAGGAAGCGCAGGCGCTTCCCAGGTCACTAAGAGTCCTTTCCAATTAATGGTTGAGGAGGAATTGTGCAAGGGGGAATTGCCGGCCGCAGAACTGGCCGAGCTCCAGATGCTGTGCCCAGTCCGCCTAGAGACGGACGCAATCACGGGCGATCAGCTGGCGATATACACGCCCATTCCATACAAGCTGCTTGTGGAGATCCGCAAAGCAATCACAGACACAGGGCTCCAAAACAGATTCACAAGGGGCATGCTGCAACAGCTGTGGTAAATCTACCACACTCATCCCTCATGACTGGAAAGTCACGATGAGGATGATGCTGTACCCCAGCCAGTACCTATTGTGGGACAGCGAGTACAGGTTAGAAGCACAAGCTAGGGCTGTCAGGATGGGAGGAGCAGTAATTCCCGAGCAACTATATGGCTCAGGACAGTTTGATACCATCCAAATGCAGTCCGTCCTGCCAGCAGCCACACTCCAGCTGGCTTCAGAGGTCGCCTTCAAGGCATACCTCAAGGTACCCGCCACTGGCAAGGGCGCTAAGAACTACCCGACCATAAAACAGGGAGCGCAGGAATCCTACATGGATTTCATTAACCTGCTAGAGGAAGCAATCAGCAGACAGATAGACAACCAGGAGGCCCAAGAGGAGCTTATAATGAAGCTGGCAAAGGACAATGCCAACCTCGACTGCCGCAAAATACTGTAGGCAGTGGGCCACAGAACCGATTTAACGCTCAGACATGATTAGGACATGTGCGGCCGTTGGGACAGACTCCTATAAAATGGGGCTGTTAGCGGCAGCCGTGCAAGGGGGGAACAAACCCAAGAGAGCTTGCTACCAGTGCGGCAAGATGGGACATTTTGCCAGAGAGTGCAGGACAAAGCAGCACAGCAACGGGGGTGGCTGCCCTCCCGGGGGCTGCCCAGCCAAACCATCCACCCAGTGCCCAAGGTGCCATAATGGCTTCCATTGGGCCAGCCAGTGCACGGCTTCGGGAAAACGGGCCACGGGCGTGACTCTGGCCCTGGTCCAAATAGAGACAACAGCTGCTCTGGAGGCTCCGGAGCGGACATCCCAATAGTCACCCCAAGCATCTCCGAGGCACAGGCAGAAACTAAGAGCAGCACAGGGTTAGACCTAGAATGCCAGGAGGACGTTATTTGCAACCTGCCAGGCACAGTCAACTTAGTTAACACCCAGTACAAAGGTCCCCTGCCCCAAGGAATAGTAGGGTTAGTCTTGCCTCGTAGCAGTTACAGGGAAGAAAGGGATCTTCGTGATCCTGGGAGGCATAGACTCCGATTACACAGGTATCATCAAAGTCCAGTTGTGGACACACCTACCCCAGACAATCAGCAAAGGTGACTCAGTAGCGCAATTGATCATGGTTTTGTATCATTTGCCAGGTGGGGGCAAGGAGGTAATCAGAGGAGATTCAGGATTTGGGTCGACAGACCGCCAGAAAGAGGAAGGGGCAGTAGAAGGATACCAGATCATAGCGAGAGTGGAACAGACCATAGAGTGGAAACAGCGACCTGTCTTTAATGTATTTTTGAACAGAAGGCCTTTTGAGGGTCTGCTGGACACAGGAGCTGATGTGACCATAATTAGCAAGCAATTATGGCCCAGTGAGTGGGCAATCGAGGCAGTTTCAGACGTGTGGGGGGTAGGAGGAATCCAGGAAGCCTATAGAAGCCGAGATTGGGTAGAAGTCACTATCCCGGGGGCAGATGGTACAGCGGTAATATGCCCGCACATCTTAGACGTGCCCATCAACCTCTGGGGGAGGGACATTCTACAGCAGTATCGCGCCACCCTAACTTTCGGGTAATGGCCTTACCCCTCAAATGGTTAACCGATGAGCCGGTATGGGTGGAACAATGGCCGATAGTTGGGGAGAAATTAGAGGCTTTAAAGCAACTCATTAAAGAGCAGGTAGACTCAGGACACATAGAACCATCCACCAGTCCCTGGAATTCACCGAGTTTTGTCATTAAAAAGAAGTCCGGAAAGTGGGGACTTCTTGACAATTTGAGGGAAATCAACAAATGCATTCAGCCCATGGGACCGCTTCAATGCGGTACACCCAATCCAAATATGATGCCCGAAGGGTGGGAGATTTTGATCGTAGACTTAAAGGACTGCTTTTACACAATCCCTTTAGACCCTAAGGACAAGGAAAGGTTCGCGTTTACAGTGCCAGTCACTAACCATAAGGAACCTACCTAAAGGTTCGCGTGGAAGTATTTGCCACAGGGAATGCTCAACTCACCTACCCTGTGCCAGATCTACGCCCACGAGGCCTTGGCAGGGTTCTGGAACCTGCACCCCAAAGACCTAGTTTGCCATTTCATGGATGACATATTAATCGCACCGCCAAAATTAGACAATGACATATTTCAAGACCTCCAGAGCACACTGGGGGAGAAAGGAATAGTCATAGCTCCTGAGAAAGTGCAGAGAACCGAACCCTATTCATACTTAGGGCACCGGTTGCTTTGATCTTTCGCAGCTCCAGTGCTGCCCAAGATCAACATTAAGGACACAGTCACGCTCATAGAGCTACAGCAAATTTTAGGGAACATTAATTGGGCGAGGCCATGTTTTAAAATAGACCGTGAGTTAATTCACACTGAATTCACAAGACAACCAGGTAACCCTCCAAACAAGCACAATTTTTCAGCTACTCACTCAGTCCTTAGGACAAGACAATAACAAAACAACCAGGAACAGATTACCCTCCTTTTCCTTCCACTTGGCAATCGCACAAGACCTCCAAACTGCATGGGGTTTCTAAAGGTCTCCAGGCATATCTCCAGAAATTTCAGCATCCCCTTCTCTTCCTCTAGTCTCAGAGGCTGCCTCCCCCCCCCCCACTCTGTGCATCTTACAGGAACCACATCTGCCTAGAAGCACCCCTGGGTGGGCCATGGCTGATCCTTGCTAAATCGCTTAACTTTCTGGTCCGATTTCCTGATTCATATTCAGTCCACGTTTCATCCACTGTGCTTGTCCTGGCTCACCCACGACCGAAATCTGTGCAGCTTAGAGTACAGTACTTACAAACGACCAGATGGTACATTTTCTTCCTGTAGTCTTGGCAATCTTCCTCGGGCTTCCAAGAGTCTTCAATTCCTGCTCACACCAAGACAGCGTAGATAGCTTAATAGAAGTAGCAGTCCTCTCCCTTCCCGGGATTGACTCGCCCACTTTGGCTATTCACCCAGCCAGATCTGCTGCACAAACCATCTCGGCTTCCAGTGCAGAGACCACCACCAGCTCTCAGACCATCTCTAGCATGAGGATTGATTCTTATCTTGTAGGCCATCTTTCCTCCTCCTCTCTCCAGACACAGGACAAAAAAAACTTAGGAGCAGGAAAAAAATCACTTTCTCACCAGTGGGCCAGAAATGCAGGCCAGAACACTCTTCTTCCATGAACGATGGAATTACTTCCTTTCCATCTTCAGACACAGGAACAACAGCAATGACAAAAAATAATTCTTCTCACCCAGCAGGCCAGAAATGCGGTCCGGAACGTGGGCCGGAACATCCCACCGCTGCCACCATGTGACAATCCGCTTACACCCAGGCCAAGCTTTTCCAGCTTCCTGACAATGGGATTGCAATAGTGTGCCAGATCTGGCTCTCTGGGCCAGATCTGGCCCTCTCTGTTCAGGCTTCTGCATCAGGCAAATCAGGTAGCGTCGAGCAAAGAACTCACTCCAAGTCTCTTCAGGCATTTTCAAAATTGTATTACAAGCACAGCAAAGTCTCAAAATACATTCCAGTAAAAGATCAAAAGCACATAGTTACATCAATCTGTTGGGGGGGGGAGAGAAGGCTGGTCGCCTCCCTTCTTTCCAAGAGACTACATTTTGGCTGTTTGCCAGCCAGCTTTCCAAGAGCGACTCACTGAATGTGGGAAGGTGTTTTTGTCCCGGACAAGACTCCTCCCATCAGGATCCTCCCTTTGACCCTCCTGCTTAGTGTTACCCCCAATGACCTTCCAGCAAAAAGACATGTCAATCACACACCAGGTTCCACCCCTTCTTCCCCAAGTCTGCCATGTGGCCATGGCTACCAGGTGTCGCCATCTTGCAGGGGCATCTCCCCCCCCCTCCAGGAGGCGGGAAACATGGAATGATGACCTTCATTCCATGACACTCTCCACTGAAATTTTGGAAAGAGAATCAAAAAGCAAAGCAAACTCATGTATACACTCCTCCAGTGCTTAAGTCAGAGGTCCCCAACCTAAGGCCTGTGGGCCAGATCAGGCCCACAGCATCATTTAATATGCCCCCCACCCCTCCAAGGGCATTTGAGAAACAAAATGGCCACCCCTTTGCAGCTGTTGGGACAAAATGGCCACACCCATCGTGCAGGCAGGGCAAAATGGCCATCTGGCCATCGAAGCTGACTAAGAGAGCATGACCTGGCCCCCGGCTTGAAAAGGTTGGGAACCATTGGCTTAAGTGCACTCTGGGTGATTCACACGTTAATTAGTTTTTCCTTCCCCAACATGCTGGGTCCTCAATTTACCAACCTTGGAAGGATAGGGGCTGAGTCAACCTGGGTCTCCATCAAGATCGAACTCACAACCTTTTGGTTGGAGTACAGCAGTTTAACCACTGCACCACCAAGGCTCCTGAAGAAGGCATTTGCAAAGTTAGGAAAAGTTCCGAATGCAGCTTTCTTCCTTTGACTCCCTGGAACTTGATGGAATGGAGGAGTTGGAGGCATTGCACAGAGGGCTTGAAAGACGAACAGCAGCAGGAGTGAGGCTGGATCCAACACGGAGTTCACCCCACCCCTCTGCCCAGCAGCCCAATGGGAGCGCTTCCTCTCTTCCCCCAGCACAGAGTTCACACCGCCCCTCTGCCCAGCAGCCCAATGGGAGCGCTTCCTCTCTTCCCCCAGCACAGAATTCACCCCGCCCCTCTGCCCAGCAGCCCAATGGGAGCGCTTCCTCTCTTCCCCCAGTGAGGATTCCCCGTGCCCGGTTGGGCACCAGTGGCCTCTGGCAGAGGTTAAACCAGTGAGCAAACTCCTGGCCTCTGGCCCTTGTCAGGGCGTAAGGGGGGTGAATTAATGATAGGGGTTAATTCGGCCGCTTGTAGCCTGACCGACGATTCTGCCGAGCAAGCATCTCGCAGACCTCAGTTACCCATTAGAATAATCACTCATCCCCTGGCCAAGGTAATCCCCAGTGTAAATATCGGCCATATTTACCCTTGCCTAAGCCCTAAACAATGGTCTTCCTTGCCCCGTGTTTGTCCAAGTTAATCAACTTCCCTTTGAGAGGTTCCCCATTAACCCGGGTATGTGAGTTAGGTAATTTTCCTGTCCGATGACGGTTTCGCCACCGTTGCGCTTTTGCCCCTATAAATGATGTTGCCTTTTTCCAATAAAGGACTGATCTGATCTCGCTCCATTTGCCTCGTGTCGTCACTTAATCAGTCTCCTCCGGGACCTTAAGGCCACCCCAGTGGCCCCGATTCCTACATCTGGTGACCCCGACGTGATTTACTCGTGAGTAAGCGACCCAGAAGAGGTCTACTCGTGAGTAGCGAACCACGCGGTCCGGTTCTACGCTTGAACCGCGACCCGTCAGCCCGGAGGACAGCGCGGCGCTCTGACCGGCAGCCAGCCTGTCAGAAGGACGGCCAGCGGCGAGGCATTCCAAGAGAGGCATTCCTGTACTTTGCTCCCGGCTTTCGGGGAGACTTGCGCCAAAGGGAAAAACGCGTTCCGCTCAGGGCAGCTGTGAGCCCCTGACAGCGCAGAGGCCGCCGAGGGCCCGTGGCAGGAGGCCACGCTCCGAGCTCCACCCAGACGATCGTCGCCAAAACCAGTTACCTTGCCCCCAGACGCGTCAACCCGTCCCGAGGAGGAAACTTCAGAGGACAACTCGCAGGTAATATGGGGACATGTTCTCAGGGACAGAGTCCGTCCGCTAGCCAAAAAACTCGTGAGGAAGAGTTTAGAATCCTGGCCAGGGTATTTAAGTTACGCTTTCACAGCAGGGAACTAGCGAGACTTTTGGCGTACCTTAGGGAACACTGCCTGCTTTACCCAGAAGTAGGTACGTTAACCCTACAGCTCTGGGATCGGATAGGAGACTGCATTCAGCAACCCCCGAAGGCCCCAGGAGGGATAGTTAGCACATGGAGGAAGTGTAGGAAACTCTTAGCTGAGATCGAACCAGTCCGGATAGAAGCGGAAGAACCCCTGTTAGAGAAGTCATCAGTCCAGCCAGTCGAGCCGACTGCGCCCACCGCACTCTATCCGACATTCAAGTACCAGCAGAGTAGCGCAGGGAGGCTTCCCGCGGTGACAGCTGCAGATGTTACCGAGGGAATGCAGGGCATGAAAAGCGCAGGCGCTCCTCTGACAGCTTCGGGTTCCTGAGTTACCAAGAGTCCCCTTCAGCGCACAATTGAAGAGGAGATTAGGAAGGGGGAATTGCCAGCAGAAGAGCTAGCTGAGCTCAGACAGATATGTCCAATCCGCATGGAAATGGACGCGCTCACGGGCGCACAGCAGATTGTTCATTCCCCAGTCCCGTATAAGCTGCTCATGGCTATGCGGAAGGCAATTGCAGAAACAGGGCTCCAAAGTCGTTTTACTAGGGGCACGCTTCAGCAAGTGTGCGAAACCACCATGTGGATTCCCCATGAATGGAAAGCCGTCATGAGGATGATGCTGACCCCTAGCCAGTACATGATCTGGGACAGCGAGTTCCGCCTAGAGGCGCAAACTCGGGCTGCCAGGATGGGAGGCGCGGTGCTTCCTGAGCAGCTGTATGGCTCGGGTAATTTCGAGTCAATCAATGCTCAGATCAACCTGCCTCTCGCCACTCTCGAGATGTCAGCCGAGGCAGCCTTTAGGGCCTACTTTAAGATCCCAGCCACTGGCAAAGCGGCTAAGAATTACACCTCCATCAAGCAGGGAGCCCAGGAGCCCTACATGGACTTCATCAATCGCCTGGAAGAAGCCATTAGCAGGCAGATTGATAATGAGCAAGCCCAGGAAGAGCTCATGATTAAGTTAGCCAAGGACAATGCCAACTTGGACTGCCGTAGAATCTTGCAGTCCCTAGGCAATCGTCCTGACTTGACCCTCTCGGACATGATTAGAGCTTGCGCCGACGTTGGCACAGAATCCTATAAGATGGATCTGCTAGCGGCAGCGATGCAAGGAGGGAAAAGACCTAATGGTAAGAGCAAAGGGGCATGCCACAATTGTGGCAAGATCGGTCACTTCGCTAGGGAGTGCCGTTCCAAGGGAGGCGGACAAAAATCCGGCCGTCCCAAGGCTCCGAACACCCTCTGTCCGAAGTGCAAGAAAGGCTATCATTGGGCCAGGTATTGCCAGAATTCGGGAAACCGGAACACGGGCATGTCTCTGGCCCCAGTCCAAACAGAGGCGTCCTTCACCCAGAACTCACCAGAGCTAGAGTAGAGTCCAACCCCATCCCAGACATTGCGAGAGCGCAGGCCAGCCCCAAGGGCAGCACGGGACTAGAATTGACTTGCCAGGCGGACGTTACATGCGACCTGCCAGGCACAGTCTATCTGGTCGATTCCCAGTACATGGGACCCCTGCCCAGAGGCTTTATAGGTTTAGTTTTGCCCCGTAGTGTAGCTGGTGCACGCGGAATTTTTATAATTCCAGGAGTCATTGACTCAAATTTTTCAGGCGTTCTCCAAGTTCAGCTTTGGACACACCTGCCCCAAACCATCCCTAAAGGAGACACCTTAGCGCAACTGATCATGGTTCCTTGTCGCTCGCCAGCAGAGAGCCAGGGAGGGCTCAGTGACAGCTTCGAGTCCCGGTCAGAGGACCGCTCGAGCGCCAGTGAGGCAGCGCAAGGATACCAGGTCTTAGCGACAGTGGAGACCAACATTGAGTGGAAACAGCGCCCGGTTATTGAGGTATTTCTGAATAATCGATCATTCTCAGGCCTGTTAGATACCGGAGCAGATGTCAGCGTGATAAGCAGAAGCCAGTGGCCAAGGGAGTGGGCCATTGAGCCGGTCTCCGATGTGTGGGGGGTAGGCGGTGTTCAGGAAGCGTTTAGGAGCCAAGAGTGGGTAGAAGTCACAATCCCAAGGGCTGAGGGCACGGCGGTAATTCGACCGCACATTCTTGACGTGCACATCAACCTTTGGGGGCGAGACATTCTGCAGCAGTACGGTGCTACGCTTACCTTCGGGTAATGGCGTTGCCACTTAAATGGCTCACCGATACTCCGGTCTGGGTAGAACAATGGCCGGTAGTGGGGGAGAAATTGGTTGCTCTCAAGCAGCTAGTTAAGGAACAGCTAGACGCAGGACATATAGAACAGTCCACCAGTCCTTGGAATTCGCCAATTTTTGTTATTAAGAAGAAGTCGGGGAAGTGGCGACTCCTCCACGATCTCAGAGAGATCAATAAATGCATACAGCCAATGGGTCCGCTTCAATGCGCCATCCCGAATCCGAACATGATTCCCGAGGGGTGGGAGATCCTAGTCGTAGATCTCAAGGATTGCTTTTATACAATCCCCTTAGACCCCAGGGACCGGGAGAGGTTTGCCTTTACGGTGCCGGTCGTGAACCACAGTGAGCCTACGCAGCGTTACGCGTGGAAATTTTTGCCACAGGGCATGCTCAATTCGCCCACTTTGTGCCAAATTTACGTTCACGACGCACTGGCAAAGTTCCGAAACCTCTACCCACAAGCCTTAGTTTGTCACTTTATGGATGATATTTTGGTAGCGTTGCCAAAACTTGGCAGCGAAGTGTTTTCAGACCTCCAGGCCAGCCTGGGGGACAAAGGGTTACTCATTGCCCCGGAGAAAGTGCAGAGAACCGAGCCCTTCTCATACTTGGGCCATCGGCTTCTCCGCTCTTTCGCCGCACCAGTTTTGCCTCAGATCAATTTACAGGACTCAGTCACCTTGGTAGAATTACAGCAGGTTTTAGGGAACATTAATTGGGCCAGACCGTATTTTCGATTGGATACGGATCTTCTGAAACCGCTCTTCTCGCTGCTAACGCTAGGTAAGCAGCCGGCAGACCGGATAAAAATTTCTCGAGACGTGCGCTTGGCGCTCGGGAAAGTTAACCAAGCTCTCAGCCAAAGATGGGTAGATAGGATCGCCCAGGGGCCGTATGCCCCAATCCTGAATCTGTACATCGTGCGATCGGGATCCATGTTCACTGGGGCGCTAGGAGTAGACTCAGAGAAGGGAGCGAAAATTGTGGAGTGGGTGTACTTGCCTAACACCTCATCTCGGAACATTGTTCCGCCCCAAGAACTGGTCTCCGCGGTGATCTACCGCGGCAGGCTGAGAGCTAGGGACATTTCTGGGCACGATTTAGCCAAAATCGTAGTCCCGTTCACCAAGGAACAAATTCAGCAGTTGATGCAGCTAGGTGACTCGCTTCCGATAGCTTTGGAAGGGTTCACTGGAAGCTTGGCTTACCACTTGCCTAAAGACCCCAGACTCGTCTCGCTTCAAACAGGAACAGTCAGCTTGTTCGAATTGCTCTCGCTGGTCCCACTTCAGGGGGCCAGAACAGTTTTTTCTGACGGTGGACGCACCTATGGTGTCCTGACCTGGCAGGAGGGCGAAGCTTGGCACACGCTGTTAACTCTTCCACAGAAGTCCGTGCAGCGGGCGGAGTTGGCAGCCGTGAACCTTGCTTTGCGCACCTTCGCCAAGGAACGTTTAAATATCATAACCGACAGTCTGTATGTTAGGAATCTGCTTCACAGTCTACCGGGAGCATACATCACTCCCGCGATAGACAAAAACTTGCTTAGTCTGTTTCTCACGGCTCAATTTCATTTGCGAAACCGCACGGAGCCGCTCTATATTGCCCACATCCGAAGTCACCAAGACCTACCGGGTCCGATTTCCGCGGGCAATAGCAGAGCGGACGCGGCGGCAAAGGAAATTCAGCAACGTTCAGTTTTGGGAGTTTTCACTACTCCAATTCAAAGTCATGCCTTTTTTCACCAAAACGCCAAGGCACTCGCCAGACAGTTCAATTTGCCACTTTCTCAAGCCCAGGGTATAGTACGCTCTTGCCAGCATAGCGCTGGGGCGCCGGGGGGGCCCTCATGGGGGGGTTAACCCACGGGGGACAGAGGCCAATCAGGTGTGGCAAATGGACGTCACGCATGTGCCGCAGTTTGGCAGATGGCAGTACATGCACGTCTGCATAGACACTTTTTCCCAGTTCGTTTGGGCGACGGCGCAGAAGGGGGAGACTGCCTCCCACGTGGAGCAGCATCTCCTGTCCTGCATTGCGGCGCTGGGCAAGCCGCGGCACGTGAAAACGGATAACGCCCCGTCCTACTGCTCTAGGCAGTTGGCCGCCTTCATGGCCACCTGGGACATCAAGCATACATTTGGCATTCCCTACAATCCGCAAGGGCAGGCGATTGTAGAACGGGTCAATCGGACGCTAAAGTCCTATATTGACAAACAAACAGAAAGGGGGGAGCCACCAGCCCTCCCCAATTCACAGGGACAAGCACAGTTTTGTCTGAATAAGGTATTGTTCACATACAATCACCTCAATTTTTTTTCGGACTGTACGCCGCAGGAGAAGCACTTCCGCCGTTCGGAAGCTCTCCCGCGACCTATGGTCCGGTACCGAGTGCCACCGGACCCATCTTGGAGGGGCCCGGTGCCGCTCATAACCTGGGGGAGAGGGTATGCTGCAATTATGTCTCCTACAGGTGTCGTTTGGATTCCGGCTCGGTGCGTCAAGCCTCATTTGGAACCTCATGGCGTGGACCCAGACCGACCCGAGTCCAATCCCGGAGATGGAGGACCTCACTCTGACCGAGGAGACCCACCAGGAGAAGTGGCGGCTGCGGACCCAAGCGCAGAGGATCACCTGGGGGATGGTTAAGACCCTTTGCAGAGAGGCCCAGGACGCCCTCCAACGCGAGGAGAAGGAGCCGACACCGGAGCACTTCGTTGCAGCAGTCTTTGCCCAGATTAATGCCAACTCCGTGGTCTTCACCATCATCCTGGCCCTCGCCCTGCTTTTGGGGGGAGGCGCTCAGGCCGCTTCACTTCAGGCCAACGGCCTGCCGCCCCGTGAAGACCTTTCAGCACGGATGCACTACAACTTGTGGGCAAGGTTGGCGGGTCTCGTCAACCAGTCCGATTTTTGCCTGAAGCAGGACATTGGTTCTGCCTCAATCCTCAGCACCTGTCTCATCCCCGTGTGCCACACTCTCGACGCACGCGCCAGGGATCGTGACTGGCTGTTAAAGAAGATTTTCGGACCGCACCTCCCTCCGAGTTTTGCAGCCTACGCTCGCTGGGGGGGGGATTGCGGCTCACCATGACTTTGCCGGCTGATGCAGCCACTCTTCACACCCCGCGAGTGGCGGCCAGCCCAAACTCTACTTGTGCGCGAATAATCGGCTGCGCCACAGGCGGCCGGACCCAGCGCAGCTGCCTCGATACCGGCAGCAGCAATTGGACTTGTGCAAACCCAGAGACAATTGGTTCGTTACCTGCCCATGTCACCCTACCCTCAGGGTGGTTCTTCACATGTAATCAGTATACTTTCAACTATATTCCTGCAAATGTATCAGATTCCACATGTTGCCTTAGCCGGTTGACACTGTTGCTCCCCACTAAGGATATGGTTACCCCAAGCACAAATGCTTCAAATGTTCCACATGTTTCAAATGTTCCTGCACCCATCAGGCACACTCGCGCCACCCAGTTAGACAGCTCATGTGACAGCAGCTTTAGAGTTCTAAGCCCAGCCGAATACGTCTCACTATCAGTCAGTATAGTTGGCGTGCCAGGCTTAGCCGTCGGCAACGCACGGAGAATTGGTCGCTTGGCTTGCGGCTTGGCAAAAGCCATCAACCATACCTCCACAGCGATAGCGCTCCTCAATCAGGAGCAGGCGGAACTTCGCCATGCCATTCTCGACAATCGAGCGGCTATCGACTACCTCTTATTGTTGCACCACTTGGGTTGCGAATCCCTTCACGGTATGTGCTGTTTCAACCTTACTGACAACTCCGGAAAATCCAAAGTCAGCTCACTGATCTCCACACCATAGTCCAGGGCATCACTGAGGGTTCCGCATGGGGGGCTTGGTGGAGTTCATTGTGGAGCTGGATGTGGTCATGGATCCCCTGGGGGTGGCTCCAGACGGTACTCAAGGTGGTAGTGGGGGTGACTATACTAGGCATAGCGTTATGCTGCTTTGTGCAATGTATTCCCTCACTGATCTCGAAGTGCCGCCCCGAGAAGGAACCCCGTGACGTCATTCCCGATCAACAGCTGATGCCGCTTCTGCGCAGAGTCGCCAGTCAGGCTCTTAATATAAAAAAGTAAGGGGAGATGAGGATTCCCCGTGCCCGGTTGGGCACCAGTGGCCTCTGGCAGAGGTTAAACCAGTGAGCAAACTCCTGGCCTCTGGCCCTTGTCAGGCGTAAGCATCTCGCAGACCTCAGTTACCCATTAGAATAATCACTCATCCCCTGGCCAAGGTAATCCCCGGTGTAAATATCGGCCATATTTACCCTTGCCTAAGCCCTAAACAATGGTCTTCCTTGCCCCGTGTTTGTCCAAGTTAATCAACTTCCCTTTGAGAGGTTCCCCATTAACCCGGGTATGTGAGTTAGGTAATTTTCCTGTCCGATGACGGTTTCGCCACCGTTGCGCTTTTGCCCCTATAAATGATGTTGCCTTTTTCCAATAAAGGACTGATCTGATCTCGCTCCATTTGCCTCGTGTCGTCACTTGATCAGTCTCCTCCGGGACCTTAAGGCCACCCCAGTGGCCCCGATTCCTACACCCCAGCACAGAGTTCACCCCACCCCTCTGCCCAGCAGCCCAATGGGAGCACTTCCTCCTCCTCCAGCAGAGTTCACCCTGCCCCACTACGGCACGGACAGCAGCCTGCTGAGTTTGGGCACTCGGTCTCTAAAAGGTTCCCCATCCCTACTGCCAGTGACTCAACGCTGAGTGTTAGGTGGTGGTTAACTAAAGCTGACAGCCCTGAGGAGTAGCAGCCTTGGGTGCTGAGGCCCATAGGGAAGGGTGATTGTCCCCAAGTGGATTAAATTTCACTTGAACCCATCATGATGGAGGGCAGCAGCTCCATCCATCGTGGCCTGGGGCCGAGGAGGACTTTGTGTGCCAAAAGGGCTCCGGACCATAGAGTGACTGGTGGGACTGGATCAGTGGTACTAAGAGTGTCATATTGTGATGCGGAAGGCAGATGGAAGGCCACTGCATTATATTCTCAAGACAGCCTTCATGGCTGATCGCTAGGAGGATTGTCAATATTCAGAATTGGATACAGAACACAAGTAAATAATAAAACAGAGATTAATTGCTTTTCTATAAAGAATACTTATAACGTATGGAAAGGGGTTAAGAGGAAATTGGCACCAGACATTTCCCCAATTTTAGAAATTTTAGATTTCCAGAGTTGCCCATTATTATCCTCACAAAAAATAAGACCTATTCTATTGCAAGAAAAAGTGTTGTTAATAACAGAATGGATTAAAAATTGCAATACATATCAGAAAAGGAAGGAGGTATATAATAAATTAAAATTAAATTGGCTACAAGAATTGGGGATGGAGAAATGGGACAAATCGATAAGGGGGATTATAGGAGTACCTAGGGCAAAGACGCCATTTGAAGAATTGGTCTTGGAAATAAGGAAAGGGAAGATAAGATTTCAGGGGTTAGTAGGTAAACTGTACCAAATGCTTATCCCAGGGGAAGGATCACACTATACACTTAAACGAATTTGGGAGGAAGATTTAAATATTAAAATTGAAGAAGAAGAGTGGAGGAAAAAGTGGGGAAACAGAATAACAAAAACTATGTCAATCAAGGAAAAGGAGCATGTTTGCAAGGTACTTTGGAGGTGGTACCTTACCCCAATCAGACTCAAGCAAATTGATATTAATAAATCTGAATTGTGTTGGAGATGCAATGAACAAAAGGGGACATATTTGCATCTGTGGTGGTTTTGTAAGAAAACAAATACATTTTGGAAAGTGATAGAGAAGGAGATAAACGAGATTCTTGGCATAACAATGATTCTAGAACCCAAACTAGCTATATTAGGAGAAATAGGAAAAATGAGATTAAGTGAGGGTAATAAAGAATTAATTTTGACATTGTTGCTGGTTGCTAGACAGCTGATAGCCCAAGAATGGAAGGGTAACGAAAATCTAAATAAGAATAGGTGGTATAAAGAGGTTTGGCAACTAGCACTAAATGAAAAATTAACTAGCCAAATTAGGTTAAAACAGGGTTTTAAAATCAAAATACAATTTTGGGAAATATGGAAACCTTTCATACAGCACGCATTAACAAGTGAAGAAGGAAGTAAGCCTGGCCCTGACATGATTCAATTTTGGAAGATTTAAGTATATTGTGCCAATTGAAATTGCTGCAGAATAGGGTTTTGAAAGAGTGAACAAGATATTGATATATTGTTGTTATTCCTTTCTCTTTTCTTGGTGTTTTTTCCCCTTTATTGTTAGTTTTAAGTATTTATATGTTTATGTTTGTTTGTATTTTATGATTATTAATTAAAAAAAAAAAAGAATTGGATACAGAAGAAGAATCCCACCCACTTAGAGAAGAAAGAAGAAACGGATTGAAAGAAACATTTTTTAATTAACACAGTCCAATGATGAGAGTGGATTTAAAAGCAAAGCGCCCTTGACCAACATGACCAGAGATAATCCTGGTCACAACTGCTGGCAACACGCGCAAGTTTGATAAAACTTTGGTGTGGAATTACGCTGACCCCAGAGGAGAAGGGGCAGAAGAGGCCTGAGGCTTAGGGACTCAGCGGTGCAACTTCTCCACTGGAAAACGGACCGACAAACACCTCCCCAAACTTTCCACATGGAATAGATCACGGTGCAAATTTCAAAACAAACTTCTAGGCATACTTCTGCCTTATAAAAAATAAATAAAATTCAAGCCAATACAAGGGCTTCTCTGCCTGGAAGTATAAATTATTCACTACCATATATCCATGATGGTGAACCTTGGCACTCTAGTCATTCTTAGACTTAAATTCCCAGAAGCTCAAGT
The DNA here is from genome assembly GCA_035047305.1 of Bradypodion pumilum. Classification (NCBI taxonomy): domain Eukaryota; kingdom Metazoa; phylum Chordata; class Lepidosauria; order Squamata; family Chamaeleonidae; genus Bradypodion; species Bradypodion pumilum. The sequence continues at coordinate 472,177,460 of JAWDJD010000002.1, forward strand.
CTGTGTGAATCCACACAAATGGGTTTACACGCAGTAAACCCATATGTCTGGATTCACACAGACTTGGGCTTCTGAGAATTGAAGTCCAAGAACACCTGGAGTGTCAAGGTTCACCATGACTGCCATATATTATCATATAGCTTATTATATAGCTCTGGTATATCTTTATAATCTGAAATTCAGACTATTCTTTTTCAAACCTAACACAGGACTCAGCTCTGTGAAAATAAACGTTGCACCCACTAACGACCAAGACATGACACACACACACCCATTTGTGTGGCTGAGCATAGAAGCAACTGTAAAGAACAAGGATATTGATTTGCTCATTGCTTGTCAACCAACCCAAAAATCCAATGCCAATACGCCATGAACCAAATCTCCCAACAACGGAGTTAAATTTAACCACCCCGGAGACTATTCCGAGACCATTCTACAAACCAAGGAAACTGCTTCCTTCAACTGAGTTACTGAAATGAGAAAGTTAACGCTCAAGTGTGACTGGAAAAATGGGCCGAAACGATGACATGAGATGTTTGCAAACTGGGCTAACTAAGGCATGAGACGGTAAATGCTTGGAATGTCCGAACATCTGCAGCAACTCAACAACGCCCTTGAAACAGATTGGTTGGAAGTCATAAAGCCGGGCACGAGTCGGTCCAGAGTTCTGCCAGAGCAAACCTGAGCTCTGTTTTGGCACCAAGGAAAAAAGTTTGGTAACAATTTCTCCTTTCCCTCAAGGCCAGGACCGGCTGAGGGAAAAGTCCGGTGGCTGCGGTGGCGTTCTTATGGCCGGCCAGCCACACTGCACAGGTGTTCCTCCTTATCTCGAGGCCAGGGCCGTCCGAGGGAAAAGTCCGGTGATGGCGTAGTCGTTCTTATGGCCGGCCAGCCACACCACGCAGGTGTTCCTCCTTCCCTCCATGCCTGGGCCGGCCGAGTGAAAGGTCCGGTGATGGTGGTGGTGGTGGTGGTGGTGGTGGCGGTGGTCTTATGGCCAGCCGGCCGCACTGCACAGGTGTTCCTCCTTCCCTCGAGGCCAGGGCCGGCTGAGGGAAAAGTCCAGGAGTATCATTCTCAGCCTCTGCTTTTAGGTGGGGGGCGTCTGCTTGATGCTCAGGGGACCGGTCGGAAGGCATGCTCACTTCGAAGATCTCCTGGATGGCCTTGCGGATGCATTGGAAGTTGTAGTCGATCACGCCTGCGAAGAACAGAAGCAAGAAAAATTGATGAACAGGAAAAGGAGGCAGCCAGAATGACTTCCCAGTAAGAATGGATTTCAACACGAACTTCAGCTGGAAGCAGGACTGAGGTAGCTTAGTGGTAAAGATGATGAACTTCACGAATGGAAGGTCGGCAGGTCAGCAGTTCAAGACCCAAGTGCTGCACAACGGAGTGAGCTAATGTCTCTGTCCAGGTCTTCTGCTAAACCTAGCAGTTTGAAAGCAAGAACATTGCAAGTAGATAAATAGGGACCACTTTGTTGGGAAAGGTAATGGTGTTCCATGTACTCCAGTGTCTAGTCAGGTCTGCCATGTGGCCATGGAAACATCTGCTGACACAGCCAGCACTGGTTCTTTGGCTGTAAAAGGAGATGAGCACCGAACCCTAGAGTCGGATATGACTGGCTTTCGAGCAAGGGCAACCTTGAAAACTCTGTATTATAACAACAACAACAACAACAACAACAACAACAACTTCATGTCAGAAATTATTTTGGGTTGAAAGGATTTTTGTGGTAGAAACTCCGCTCAGGGGACGCCCGAATGAGGCTCCTTTCATGTCCCCAAGAGCTGGGACAGAGACGGGTGCTCAATCCGTCATGCCGTACCTGGGTCTTGAACTGCTGACTTGCTTTCCTTCCAGCTATCAAGGCGAGCTTCTTCACCACCGAGCCACCGCAGCTCCAAAATTTTGTGTCAGAGATTACTCTGGGTTGAAAGGATTTTTGCTGGAGAAACTCCACTCAGGGGACGCCCGAATGAGGAGGCTGAAAGCAGATGGTGAGGCCTACTGCTTATTGGACTTACCTTTGTGTTCCGAGTTTTTCTCCTTCACAATAAAGGCCAACGCCAGGAACTTTGTCACTGTTCTCAAGTACAAGACAGACCGGTTGTTGAGCCTGATAACAGCCATCGACTCCTCATCGTAAGCACTTCCGCTGCCATCTTCCTTTAGCCTGAGGTAGAGTTTGAAAGTAAAAAAGATCACTCTCTCCCCGCCTCTGTGAAAACAACTGCAAGCAGGAATGCTTCGGGGGTGGCCAACCTTTTTTCACCATGGGCCTGACCACGTCCATTCCCAGACAGCTGTGCAGGCCTGAACATGCTACCCCCAAAGCAGGCGCATTTATGGCTGTTGTAAATGCGCCCACTTCTGCGTTTATGCCAGCCACGGGTGCGTTTACACCTACGTGGGTGCATTTTATGGTTGATGTAAATGCGCCCGCTTGCACTTCAGAGTGTGGCAGTGGTGGCAGCAGGCCGGGCAGAATGGCACCATGGGCCGGGTGTGGCCTGTAGACCATAGGCTTGGAATCCCTGGCTTAGACCAGTGTTTTCCAACCTCTGGTGCTTGGGACTTCACTTCCCAGGAGTCTAAGTCAATTCCCCAAAGCACTGGTCAGCCAATGGACTGACTGATTTACAGTAGAACCTCATATAACAAAAATAATTGGTTCCACAAGGTACTTCATTATACAATTCTTTTCGTTGTATGATGCATGCATCGTACAACAAAAATATCTATGGGAAAAATTGTACAATGAAAATCCCTATGGGGAAAAATCATACAACAAAATCCTCTATGGGAAAAATCGTACACAACAAAATTCTCTATGGGAAAAATCATACAAAGAAAATCCCTATGGGAAAAATCGTACAAAGAAAATCCCTATGGGAAAAATCATACAGTAAAACTCCTACTTACGAAAAAAATCTGTTCTATAGGCTTTTTCTTAAGTCGAATTTTTATTTAACTTGAAGCAAACCCATAGGAAAAATTATTTTTTATGTAACTCGAAGCAAACCCATAGGAAAAATGATTTTTAATGTAAATTGAAGCATAGGAAAATCCATAGAAAAAAGACTCTTTATGTAACTCGAAGCAAACCCATAGGAAATTGTGTAAATCAGGACATGGTTTTAGCACAAAATCATTTTGTAAGTCAAATTGTATGTAACTTGGGGCATTTGTAAGCCGGGGTTTTAATGTACAAAGAAAATCTCTATGGGAAAAATTGTACAAAGAAAATCTCTATGGGAAAAATTGTACAAAGAAAATCCCTATGGGGAAAATGGTACAAAGAAAATCTCTATGGGAAAAATTGTACAAAGAAAATCTCTATGGGAAAAACCGTACAGAAGACCCTGTACTTGGTTCCCCAAGTAGTGTTGCTAAGTGTTTTTTTGTTGTTATGCGGGTTTCTATGAAGTTTCCCGCATAACAACGTTTTTAGCGTTGTTGTCCGGATAATGACGGTTATTTTAGCGTCGTTGTCTGGACGACGCTAAAAACGTTGTTATGCGGGGAAACACGTGGTGCATAACGATGCGTTGTTAAGCGAATTTGATGCTATCCGAACGCGTTGTTATGTGAGGGTTGACTGTACAACAAAATATGGGGGAAACCATACAACAAAATCTCTATGGGGAAATCGTACAACAAAATCCCTATGGGAAAAATCATACAAAGAAAATCCCTATGGGAAAAATAGTACAAAGAAAAATTTCATTGTACAATGTTTCCCATAGAGATTTTCATTGTATGACTAGCAGGGGTGCCCGGCCTACCCCCCCCCCCCGGGTTGAGTTGGAGCATGGCCTCCATCCACGCACCCTTTCCCACACACACATCCATTTTCTCTCTCCCTCTGTCTCTCTCTCACACACACTCTCTTTATTCCTCCTCGGTGTGCGCACACACACAGTCACACACACAGAGCAGTGGCGTACTATGACTCTGCTCTCTCTCCCACACACTCGCACACTCTCAGATACTCTGTCTCTCCCCTTGTGTGTGTGCCTCTCTCTCACTCACTCACACACACACACACCATCCCTAGCCTGCATCTCCAGACAATGGACTGCTTCTAGAAGCACCGTCCGTTGCCTGGAGATGCAGGCCACGCTGGCGGGAGATGTGGGGTAGCACCGGACTGGGCTTTACTGAGCCCCCTGTGTGCTGGCTAGTCCCCCCGTGCGCCACTGCACCTCCCGTCGCTTGCTTCACCTGTGGGGCATCCTGCTCTGTGCAGCCCAGGCTCCATGCAGCACAGCCCGGGGCTTCCACACGACTGCCAGCAGCATGGCCTGCATCTCCAGGCAACAGCCAGTGCTTCCGGAGGCGCTGCCAATGCCTGGAGTCGCAGGCCACGCTGCAAGGAGAGGTGTGGAAGCCCCAGGCTGTGCTGCATGGAGCCTGGCTAGCCGGGGGCCCCCGCGCCCCTGAAAAACCGCCCCACCCCACCCAACAGCCACCTTACCTGTGGGGCATCCTCCTCCGTGGAGCCCAGTCCAGCACTTCCGCCTCACCTCAGGCCTGTGAGGTAGGCGGGGGCGCCGTTTCCAGGGCTCGGGGTGCAGGCGTCACGCTGTGTATTGGTAACATACTGCATGACACCTCAATTTTAGTTATGTAAAAAGATGCACCGGTTTGTTCCAAAATTCTGTTGTATGACTTTTTCATTATATGATGAATTCGTTATACAAGGTTCCACTGTATTTATTTATTTATACTTATTTAACCGCCCCCTTGCCGAGGTGACTGAGCAGTTTACAATGCAGAAAACACGATACGCATAGATAAAACATCATAAAACTCTAAAATCCAGATGGCAGAATTGACCAATAATATGAGCCAACCAGGTGGGGTGTGTGTCCAGTAGCAGCACCCCACACTCTGGGAATTGAAGTCCAAAAAACCAAAGGTTGGAAAACACAGGCTTGGAGCAAGAGCAGAGAAGGGAAAGAGAGGAAAGAAACAGCTACAGCAGGAAGGAAAATGTACAAGAAAACAAGCAGAACTGATTTAAAAAAACAAGGCTATGTCTTAAAACGGGTTTTCTAACCTTTTCAAGCCGGGGACAGGTCACACTCTCTCAGTCAGCTTCGAGGGCCAGACATCCATTTTGCCCTGCCTGTACAATGGTGTAGCCATTTTGTCCCAACAGCTTCAAAGGGGGTGGTCATTTTGTTTCTCAAATGCAGGGCTCAAGGGGGCCACATGAAATGGTGTCGTGGGCTGAATCTGGCCCATGGCCTAGGTTGTGAACCCTTGCCGTAGCGGGATGTCTGGCCAGACAGATGCATAAGATGCAAACCTCACTGCAACCATAGGCACCAGGTCTGTGACAGAGGAGCTCATTTCACCAACCTTGGAAGGCTGAAAGGTTGAGACAACCTTGATCCCTGGTCAGGATCAAACTCACAACATTCTGGCTGCAGTACAGCAGTCCAACCACTGCGCCACCAGGGCACTCTTGTAGAAAGCCAAGCTTGCACCACAGCCGTGGAGGGCATTTGTTGACACAACAAAACTCCTCTGCAGACCCTACAAGTGACAAGACAAGCCGACCCCCAAAAGTTCCTCAACCCCTCTTAAACAGACGCAAGGTGTCCGGACTTGAGGCTCACCTGTATACGGAGGAGAGGTTGATGAGCATGTCGAGCATGTCACAACACAGCCCGTAGGACTGCATGTCGGCAGGTGAGCTGTCAGTGGCCACGTAGATCTTGCTAGCAACATCCATAAGGAACGCCTTCTTGATCCTCGAACTCTTTACAGAATGAAAACACAGGCAACAGGATTGTAAAGTGGGATCTGCCATGGTAATGGCCTCCAGCCAAGCTGAAGAAAAAACCACTTTACCCCATTGCCGGCAAGACGAGCATACACGGCAGGGACTTCCCCCTCTCCCAAAGGTGGGTGGGGGTCCATATCCAGCTGGGAAACCTGTCCCCACAGGGTGACTTCAATTCCCAGAACCCTAAGTCAGTCCACTGGCTAATAATAATTTTGTGTCAGAAATTATTCTGGGTTGAAAGGATTTTTCCTGGAAAACCTCCGCTCGGGGGATGCCAGACTGCCCCCAAGATCTTTTCCCACCGAAGTGGTCCCTATTGATCTACTTGCAATTTCTTGCTTTCAAACTGCTAGGTGGGCAGGAGCTGGGACAGAGATGGGCGCTCAATCCGTCATGCAGAACCTGGGTCCCGAACTGGTGACTTGCCGGCCTTCCAGCTAACAAGGCAAGCTTCTTAACTACTGAGCCACCGCAGCTCCACTCCATTAGCTGATCAGTGTTTTGGGAATTGAAGTCCAAAAACCAAAGGTTGGGAAACACTGGCCTAGGGTCACCTGTCTGCCAGTCGCATGACTCGATTTTGTCAGCAAAGTGGGGCAGCTGCCAAAGTTGGGAGACGTTGGCCAGAATCTCAGGGTGTTCTTTCGCTGGATCTTGCTGCTTCTGCTAAAGATCTGGGCACTCTAAAAACCTGCTCCCTGCAAGGTAGCCTAGAGCAGGGGTTTGAGGCCACAGCAGGCTGTAGCGGGAGAGGAAGAAAGTCTCAAGTTCAGTGGCCCTGGGTGCCAAGAAAGGATCCTGGCCCACAGACCTATGGCAATTTAGGGTATGAATCTCAGTTTCTTTAAATGAGCAGAAGCTCAGTGTGTCTGTGAACCACTGCAAAAGCCTCCTTATATGATACTGATGGTGAACATTTTAGAGACCGAGTGCCCAAACAAAGGGGCAAGGTGAACTCTGTGCTGGGGGGAGGGAAGAAGTGCTCCCATTGGGCTGCTGGGTAGAGGAATGGGGCGAACTTTGTGCTGGGGGATGGAAATGCTCTCATTGGGCTGCCTGGCCAGTGGCGTCGGAAGTGGGGGGCAGGGAGGGCTGAAGCCCCCCCCCAATTTCCCCGGGCCCTTTCGGAAGGCGTGCAATGAGTAGCTCCAAATCTGACCTCAATTCAATTTACACAAACTTTTTAAAAGGGCCAGGAGTGCAGCCGAGATTTTTTTCCCTCCCCTTTTTGCCTTTGCATTTCTCTGCCTCCTTTTCACCGTATGCATGTGTGTGTGTGAGAGAGAGAAAGAGCGCGCATGTGAGTGTACACAAATGATGGTGAGAGAGTGTGCAGCTCTGTGACACTCCGCTCAACTACATGGGTAGGGGGGGCGAGAGGAGCTCGGCCTGTTATGTCAGAAAAGGGTTGGGATTGGGGATCACTGCGCCAGAAGCTTTGACTTAGCAATAACAATTTACATGTATCGTGTTTAGCGCACTCTCTGGCCGATTCACAAGGTAATTAGCATTTTTTGTCCCCAACATGCTGAGTACTCATTTTGCCCACCTCGGAAGGATAGGCTGAGCCAACCTTGATACATTCAGGATCGAACTCACAACATTTTAGCTGCAGTACAGCAGTTAAACCACTGCACCACCAGTGCTCTTTTCGTTTGGCTTCCGTGTGAACGGAAAAGGGACCGTTTGCATTTCCTCCAAAAGGGAAGAGGGGAGGGGAGAGAGCATGCGTACTTGAAGCAGGCAGCCCTTCCTTGCACTGAGAAGCCCGCAAATGGTATTGTTTTGTGGAAGTCCCATAAAGTTGAAACGAAATGATCTTGGCTGCCAACCCATCCATGTTATTCACTAAACTGTACAATGGGTGGCAGTGGATTAGGTTCTTTATCTGGCATAGATGTTCTTGTAAACCAAAGGTGCCCAAACTACGGGCTGTGAGCCGGATACGGCCCTCAACACCAATTCATCCAGCATGCACCACCCTCGTCGCTCCTGGCAGCGGAAGTAAAACAGAGGGGACTGGGGCAAGGCATGTATTTAGTCCCATCTCGCCTCCTGCTGGATGTACAGCCCCAAAGAGGGGAAAGCGACGTGTACCACATTAGTGTGCTGGTATTGGCCCACCCCAAGGAAGCGGAAGTAAAACCATTCAACAAGCCAATAGCAAACACATTTGTTCCATATCTAACAACATAAAGGACACATGGAGAAAATGGAACTCAGGAGCACACATCAATTTTCCTGCTGAAGTAGGAATTAAATTGGGAGGGGGGGAGGTGAACTCTCATTGGTCATTTATTTTAATGTAAACACAGGAGACGCCTAGAGCGCCGTTGGGTGAACACCCGGAGTGAGTGCGACCAAACACGAGTTAGAGCCTCTATTAGAGCCTACCTTGTGGCGATGAGGGTGGTGAAGCGCTCATACTTCACCACTCTCATCGCCTCTGCTGACAATCGTCCAGCGGCCCAGTTCCGGGTTACCAGGTCCCTTCTAGGTTGGGAGGGACCTGGGCCTGGGTGGCAGGGTTCTGCTGACGATTTTGCTGACCATCTTGCAGAGAAAGTTGCTCGCATCCGCTCAGGGATTAATCCTGATGTGAAAAAGGATCGCCTGGAGAGGGCTGGAGCAGTGTCTAGCCATGTTATCTGGGATAGGCTTGATCTGGTTGCCCCTGATGAAGTGGACAAGCTTCTTGGAGCTGTTCGTGATACCACCTGCTTATTAGAGTACTACCCTGCCTGACTGCTTAGAGCAGCCAAGGCTACTACGGGCAGCTGGGTTGGCGCGGTGGTGAATGCCTCTCTGCAGGAGGGGGTTTCCAGCGGCTTTCAAACATGCGCTGGTGCGCCCCCTCCTGAAAAAGCCATCGCTCGACCCAACGGTTATTTCTAACTTTAGACCGATTTCCAACCTTCCCTTCGTGGGGAAGGTGTTGGAAAAAGCAGTGGCGCAGCAGCTCCAGGGGGTTCTGCATGATACGGATTATCTGGACCCGTTTCAGTCAGGTTTCAGGCCCAGTTACTGTACCGAGACTGCATGGGTCGCACTCTTGATCTCTGGCGGGAGCGGGACAGGGGCAACCCCTCTGTTCTCACTCTTCTCGACCTCTCAGTGGCTTTCGATACTGTCGACCACGGTATCCTTCTGGGCCGGCTCTAAGGATTGGTGACCCAGGGCACTGTATTGTCCTGGGTCTCCTCATTTCTGAGGGACCAGTCCCAGTCGGTGTCTTTAGAAGGCGAGCTGTCCAGTCCTAGGCCACTCTTATGTGGGGTGCCGCAGGGCTTGGTACTCTCGCCTCTACTGTTTAACATCTACATGAACCGCTGGGTGAGATGATTCGTTCCCATGGGGTGGGGTATCATCAGTATGCAGATGATACCCAATTATACATCTTGGCCCCTGGGGACCCGAGTGATGCAGTCAAAGTCCTGACCAGATGTCTGGAGGCTTTTCGGGTCTGGATGGGGAACAATGGACTTCAGCTGAATGGGCTTCAGCAAGACTGAGTGGCTGTGGGTTCGGGGTCCCGTGTTTACCCGGGAGCTACCAGCTTTGGTTCTGGATGGGGCATTGTTGCCCCAGACAGATCCAGTGCGCAACTTGGGGGTCCTCCTGGACTCACGGCTACTGCTCGAAGAGCAGGTGGCAGCCGTGGCCAGGAGGGCCTTTGGAAAGCTTTGTGTAATTTACCAGTTGTAATTTACTCCTTGCTCACGGTTACTCACACTCTGGTCACCTCCAGATTGGATTATTGTAATACGCTCTACACGGGGCTGCCCTTGACGACCATTCGGAGGCTTCAGCTGGTCCAGAATGCAGCTGCTCAGGTGGTGATGGGGTGCGAGCATTATGCCCGTGCCTCGCCACTGCTCCGGGAGTTGCACTGGCTCCCAGTATGCCTCCGAGTGCAATTCAAGGTGCTGATTTTGACCTTTAAAGCCCTTCATGGCATTGGTCTGGGGTACCTAAGAGACCGCATCTCCCCAAGGTATTCAGCCTGTCCTACTAGGGCAGACAGGAGGGGCTCAGTGGAGGTCCCATCTGTAAAAGAAGCCCATCTCACTGGGGCCAGGAGGAGAGCCTTCTCCGTGTCTGCTCCAGCCCTGTGGAACCTCTTACCACCAGAACTCCGTCTCCAGTCATATCCCCTATCCTTCAAAAAAAAATGTTAAAGACCTGGCTATGTCAGCAGGTATGGAGTGTGCTTGATTCCACCGCGCAAGCCCGCTGGCTCGTACAGCCTGTCTGAGGGATCCTGTGTATTTTATTTTGTTTGCTGCTATTTTACTATGGAAGAAGGGAGGGTGAGGGTAATCTTTTTAAATGTTTAACTGTTTAGGTTTTTGGGTTTTTTATATATATTTTTAGCGGGGGTTGATTGTTTTTAGCTAATGCTGTTTTTAATTGTTTTATTGTTTTGTATTGTACTGCATGTTGTTATCCGCCTTGAGTGGTGCCCCCACCAGGAGGGTGGGATATAAATCCATAAAATAAATAAATAAATGTACAAAACAAATACATAAACTCAAATTTAGCCCTCCTAGACTTACCATAAATGAGCTGTGGTTAATGATGCTATTAGACATGATCTGCTCCAACTTGCTTTTCCCCTTCTGACGCAATTCTCTCACCTTCATATGCTCTTTTAGCGAAATTCTAGTCTCTACCCCCTGCCCAATCCGCAAAAAATTGTGGGCCCTTTTCTTAGGAGCCGGGCCCTTATCAAGGTTGCCCCCCCCCAGCAAAAATAGTTCCTACGCCTCTGTGCCTGGCACATGGGTGGGACAAAATCTGTGCTGGGGAAGGGAGGAAATGCTCCAATTGGGCTGTTGGGTAGAGGGTCAGGGCAAACTCTGTGTTGGAGTACCAATTACTTATTGGTTCTTGCCCAGAGATCCTGTACTAGATCCGAAGCAATTATCTCCACCTTTGGGAGCAATCTACCCCCTGACCTTACAGACTGTAAAGTTTTAACAAACAGAAGAGGCGCTCACCAGTGTAAAAAGGTTCAACAAGTTTTCTAATGTTGGCAACTGTGGGATGAGCTTCTGAACCACTTTACTGAAGGCTTCAAAGATGGAATAATCGTAGATGCTGGTCAGGTAAAAACTGCAAAGCAGAATCCTACAATTAGCAGCGTAAGGGTTCAAACGGTTTGTCAGCAAACTGTTTTTTGAGCGGCCACCATCAATACAGTAGCAGCCACTAGCTGTATTCTCTGCATTAATGACCCACTTGGGTTTAGTCTTCCTACTCAGGTCAACCTTACAGGTTTCTGATGAAACATCTGCCATAAGAAACTGGGTGGTTCCTACCGACAAGACTCTTGGTTATCTGTGTTACTGTAAACAATCGTGCCAACCCATTCAAAGCCTTTGAGAACTTTTTAACCAAGGATTAAGGTTTGAGTTTACTTCTTTCCCTCCCATCCGATCCCCTGGGTCTAAGGCAGGGGTTCCCAACCTTTTCAAGCCAGGGTCCGGGTCACGCTTGCCCAGTCAGGTTTGAGGGCCAGATGGCCATTTTGCCCTGCCTGCATGTTGGGGTGGCCATTTTGTTTCTCAAATGACCTTGGAGGGGTGGGGGGCACATGAAATGGTGCCATGGGCCGGATCCGGCCCACAGGCCTTAGGTTGGGAACCCCTAGTCTAAGGGGAAAAGATGGTTATTAACTGCACATGCTGTCAAAGAGCCTTTTTGGAAAAACCATGAAATGGAAAATATTTAAATAGCTATTACTTATTGTTTTTTAAAGCCTAGAGCAGGGATTCTCAACCTGCAGCCCAAGGGCTGGCTAGGGCCCATGGCACCATTTCATGTGGCCCCCCACTGCCTCCACCGCACCAGGAAGTGCCATGTGGTGGAGGAAGGGCAAAGCTGTCTGAGGGAGCTTGACCCGGCACCCGGCTTAAAAAGGTTGAGAACTCCTGGCCTAGAGTGTGTGGGGAATCTCAGATTAAACCAGACATCAGAGAGACACAAGAACCACTGCCAGATCATTGCTAGATAATGAGAGGATGATTAAAAGGGATTGGAAAGGCAGCAGTTCATCATCACATCATGGATCAGTTTCAAATTCATGTGCTTATAAAAATCAGAATGTCACCCCCATTGGGGTGGCACTAATTCAGGGGTGGCCAAACAAACTGCGGGCCAAATCCATCCCCCAATGCCAAATCCTCCAGCCCATAACTGCTGATCCCGAAAGCGGAATTAAGATAGATAGATAGATAGATAGATAGATAGATAGATAGATAGATAGATAGATAAATCTTTATTGTCATTGTCCTGCACAGAACGAGATTGGGGACAACGAGATTGGGGACATGCCTGGCAAAACACTGACGTAAATGCACCCGCGGCTGTCGTAAATGCATACACATGTGCATTTTACTTCCGCTTCCAGTGTGTTGAACCATGTGACCAGCCTGTGGCCTAAAAAATTTGGCCAACCCTGCTCTAATTTAACACATTCTAATTCACTAAGTAAGTTATTGATTACTGTTTCACCCGCGTATATTTAAACTCTTGACAATTAAAGAGACTTCTCTGTGGCTGTTAGATGAGAGTTCCCGTATCAATGAGCTTCAGAAAGGACCAACTTTTCCAAAGGCCGGCCTCCTCTTCCAGCCTAGTAAATAAGAGCCAGAAGGGGAGGAAAAACCCTATCCAAAGGAACTACACTTACCTAAGGCGGAGTTTTTCTAGCCCTGCACTCTCAAGATTGTCAACTGCTTGCTCGCGAATGTATACCTGAGTTTCTATCTTATGAGCGTCTGACAAGCCATCGACTTTATGAATAAAAACCTCAAAGTTCATGTCCGGATTGATTTCGTAAGCTTTGGAAATGGTCAGGTGGAGCATGGTCAAAGCTTCCAGATAGTCGTCCTATAAACCAGATTACGAAGCGATGTTTAGTCTGAAATCAACTTTACCAGCTGCAACTTATTGTGAGCATCTAAAGGAAAAGATCAATGCAATTTTTGTGGCTGCTTGAAAAATCATGATGGAAAGCTCAGCATAAGGGATCCAGTTCAGACCTTAAGATCAACCACGCCAAAATCAACATGTTCAAATCAGTGACCACCACCCCCCGGCATCACCTTTATTTATTTCTCACATTTCTACTGCTGCCCCCTTGCCAAGGCGACTCCGGGCGGCTCACAACAAACAAAAACTCACAAAAATATCAAAGTAATATTAAAATTGAATTATTTAAAATTAAGAAAAAAAATTTGAAAAAATATTTTTAAATGCCCTCCCAATATCGCATACTAACCCGAGCAATAGTTAAACAAGCTAACCCAGGGTGGTTGTTTCCCCAACCGCCCCCCACACCGGCTGCGCCAGTCAGGTCTTAAGACTCTTGCGAAAGGATAAAAGCTCTGCCTGGAGGCGAAGTTCGGTTGGCAAGATGTTCCACAGGGCCGGAGCAGACACAGAGAAGACCCTCCTTCTCGTGCTAGAAAGGCGAGCCTTTCCTAGCAGTGGAACTATTAGGGAGCTCCTCCGGTGTGCTCTAGTGAGACGGGCAAGTGTCCTTGGAGTGATGTGGTCTCATAAGTAGACTGGTTAAGTTCAAATCACACACACACACACACACAAAATGCAGTAGGACGGCGATACCTTTATTAGATCACTGAAAATTAAAATGATGCAAGCTTTCGAAATCCAAGATTTCTTCTTCAGGCATGGATGACATGATGTCTCCTTGCCAGGTACAATTCTAAGATTCAAAGAAGAAATCTTGGATTTCGAAATCTTGCATCATTTTAATTTTCAGTGATCCAATAAAGGTATTGCCTTCATCCTTGATTTTTTTTTGTAATTGAATGTGGAGCACACAGCTAATCTGTTTTGCTAGTCTATGTTCAAATCAGTGACACACATGTCCTGTCACGTTAACACTGGTAACAGTAGTAACAAATACCATATCTACCGGTGCATAAGACGCATCGGAGTATAAGACACACTCGATTATTATCAAAATAGCCCACCATAGGCCACTATATACAGTACAAGACACTCTACATTTTCCAGTATATTTTAAGGGGGGAAAGAGGGTCTTATGCACCAGCAAATACAGTACAGTACTTAATTCTTTCTCAGGAGCATGGTTGGCTTCCCATCACAACCCAGCAAAGTGTTGGCCATCCTGTTGTGGACAGAGTCTGTGTTACCAGAAGGCCCTGCTATGGTAATAGAGTAGTACCAACGCTGAGTATCAGGCAGCGGTTAACTAACCTGACAAACTTTGTGTCTTGCAGGTTGGCCAACAGTAACCAGAGCTAATCAAATTTGCAACATGCTCAGAGACAGAAACCACGTTTGTGAAAGGTGAGAGCCAGTACCAGAAACAGTGCGCAAATCAAAATGTCCCCTTCAAGGAAGACTTGTCAGAATGACCAAAAAAGCCACAGGATTGCAGTAATAGATGATGAAAGAACAATTGAAAACGCTGCTTTGGCCATTGGCACAAGTGCTCATCATCTACTACTGCAGGATGGGGGTGACCCCCACTGTGCCCCCCCCCAAAAGGCCACTCTGGCCTCAATACCCGCCTGAGCATCAATGACGTAGATGAGGGTCCCGGGTCCTCCAAAGATGGCCTCGAGGTCAAAGGCAGGGTCCAAAAAGTCCAACTGTCCAGGGAAGTCCCAGATCTGGAAGCCCATGCAGGAGATGATGGAGGTGTCCTCTTTCACGATCCTGGCCGTACTCTTCAACTCCTGGGTCTCCTCAGGAGCCATTTTATGAAACATCACCTGGAAAAGCATGAAAGGAGGATCAGGCCAACATTGATCCTGGATCCACCCTTCCTCGCCAAGTATCCCCACCCAACCAGGTGTTCTAGGAGGTGGCTTCTTTTCCTTTCAGACATTAAGGGAAGACAGATTGGGGGAATCTACTCCGAAGTAAGCCCGAAGTAAGCCCTGCCGCAGCCAGGTGAACTAATTTGTCTGCCCTGGTGGTGCAGTGGTTAAAATGCTGTACTGCAGCCAAAACATTGTGAGTTCAATCCTGATGGGATTCAAGGTTTACTCAGCCTTCCATCCTTCTAAGGTTCATAAAATGAGGGCCTAGCATGTTGGGGGCAAAATAACAATAAAAAATTCATGTCAGAAATTATTCTGGGTGAAGAGCATTTTTGGGGAAGAAACTCCACTCAAGAAATGCCCAAATGAGGTTCCTTTCATGTCCCCAAGAGCTGGGACAGAGACGTGGCTCTCAATATTTCATGCAGTGCCTTCTTAACTACTGAGCCACCGCAGCCCCTGGGAATAAAATTCTAATTTGTGAACTGCCCAGAGTGTACTAAGCACTATGGGGTGCTGTATAAGTGCAATTGCTATTGCTGAGCACTATGGGGTGGTATACAAGTGTAATGGCAATTGCCAAGTGTTATGGGGTGGCACATAAGTGTACAGTACTTACTATTGCTATGCACTACGGGGCAGTATGCAAGTGTAATTGCTATTTATAAAAGCTATGAGGTAGTATTTAAGTGCAATTGCTATGTACTACGGGGCAGTATATAAGTGCAATGTCTGTAGCTACGAGCTATAGGGGTGGTATAAAATGCAATTGCTTAGCACTATGGAGTGGCATTTAGGTGCAATTGCAATGTGCTACGGGCCAGTAGGGTTAAGGTCTCCCTTGCTAGAAAGCCAGTCATGTCCAACTCTAGGGTTGGTGCTCAGGCAAAGCGCCAGCACGGTCGGTGTCTGCAGACATTCCCGTGGTCACATGGCAGGACCGACTAGACGCCGGAACACAGAGAACGCTGTTACCTTCCTTGCCGAAATGGTACCTGCTCATCTACTTGCAATTTCTTGCTTTCAAACTGCTAAGTGGGCAGGAGTTGGGGCAGACCAAGGGAGCCCTGGAGTCTCAAACTGCTGACCTTCCTGTGGTCAAGCTCAGAGTCTTGACCACCACGACCACTAAAAGTGTAACTGCTACTTGCTACGCGCTGTTGGTCGGGAAAACAAGTGTAATTGCGACTACTTGCAAGAAGTCCCAAACCCGGGGAGGAGAGGCAAGATCTGGCGGGGGTGGGGTGGGTGAACCGGAGGAGGGGCCTCAAGGGAGGGGGAAGTGTGCGTGTGTTTTGGGGAGGGGGGGCCGAGGGTATTGGTAGTTCCTCGCTAAGTGTGAGGCTGGGGAAGCGAAGGATCTGGGCTGCTGGAGGTCCCCCGCCCCCCGTGCAAAGCCTCCAGGAGGAGAGGAAGCGGGGGTTGGGGGGGGGGGTTGGGGCTTTGATCCGCCGCACCGTCCGGATGGAGGACTTCCCGCTGCGCCGCAAGCCCATCATCAGCACCCGGGGCTGCCCCGGCGGGACGGCTCCGGCTCCATCGCTCCCAGCCGGGGCTGGCCCAGCATCGCCGCCGCCGCCTCCCTCCGCCTTGTCCTCGGGCTCTGCCGCCGCCGCCGCCTCCCCTTCCCCGCCCACAGCCCACGAGGCAGCCGCAGCCATCGCCCGCCACCACCAGACCCCCCGCGCGCGCCCTGCTCTGCGTGTAGCGCTTCGTTCTATCCCCGCCCACAACACGAGCGGCGATTTCATTGGGCCAGCCGGCCAGGAGGGGGCGGGGCGGCGCAGCACATGGACTCCGGCAGGGCGCCGAGAAAACATCACAACATTCGACGGCGGGAACTCAGAGAAGGCTCATTGGCTGCCCCGGGCCCAGGCCCCGCCTTCAGAACGTCTGGTGTCCCGCCGCTCAAAGGTCGGTTCCCTCTTCGCTCCGCCCACCCAGGGCAAGGGAATTGTATTTGCCACCCCGTTACACGCCTTACGTTCCCTCGCATTTGTAACTTCACCCGAAGCTGCGAAGTAAATAGGTCTTCTCTTTTAATTCTGCCAAGGAGCCTTTCAATAGCCTTACTAATATTAGTACAGGTAAAGGTTTCCCTTGCCCTAAAGCCAGTCGTATCCGACTCTAGGGTTCAGTGCTCATCTCTGTTTCAAAGCCGAAATGCTTCTGCAGACGTTTCCGTGGTCAATAAAAGAAGGTTGTAGCCCCCGAAAGACTCTCATTATTGTGCTCTTGCCGTACCTGATGTGCATAAACTGAGGCCATGAAGCCTGGCTCTTATCTCTGATGAAGTGGACTTGATCCACAAAAAGCTCACGTTTAAATATAGGCATATGCAGGGCAGGTGAATAAACACTGCAAGATGTTAAAGACTAACTGCTCTATTTTTACTGTGAGCTTTCGTGGATCAAGTCCGCTTCTTCAGACAATGGAGTGCTGCAGTCTTTTTATTTTATTTTTGTGTTATTCATGAACCACAGACTAAAAAGGCTATTATTCCAGAAAGTAAAATACAGGCATTAGTCTTGAAGGTGCCACAACAGTTCTGTTGGTTTTTTTGCTGTTTTGTTTACTCCGATTCTTGCCAGATGTGAACCTGCTAAAATGAAGGCACCTTTTGGTGAGCTCATTCTGCAGTTCCGCTCATCTGTCCTAGTGTGAGAAAGATTAGCCGGCAACACAAGGTGGCCGTTACCAGGGTACGCCCGGCTGTGGTTCAAAAATATCACACTCTTCGAGGAGGCCCTTTCTCTGATATCCTATATTTTAATGTTAGTTTTCATGGATCATTTACTAATACTACTTATTTGTATTGAAATCAATGTGTTTTAGGAATTCTGAGCCTTTTAAAAATGCGGGTGACGTCCTAAATAGCATTCCCCATTTTATTTCAGCTTTTGTACTCAATTATTTTCACATCTATTTTCCCCACATGGCTCTCTCAATTTCAATGCACAGGCACTATTTCAGGATTCAAGTCACACAATGGTTCCCTTTCAATGCAAGTTTTTTCCAACTGGTTAAGATGCTGAACTTGCTGACTGGAAGGTCGAAGTTCATTTCCCAGGTACTGCATGACGGAGTGAGCTCCCGTCTGTCCCAGCTCCTGCCAACCTAGCATTTTGAAAGCAAGAAATTGCAAGTAGATAAATAGGGACTTCGGTGGGAAGGTAAACAGCGTTCCATGGTCATGCCTGCCACATGACCATGGAAACGTCTACAAACACCGTTGGCTCTTTTGCTATAAACAGAGATGAGCACTGAACCCTAGAGTCGGATACAACTGGCTTTCAAGCAAGGGCGACCTTTACCTTTATCTCAACTTTTTATTCCCCCTCCCCCACCCTCCCCAATTTTTATCTCAAATAAAAGTGGTTTTAAATAGAAGTCCAAGGTTTGATCTGGACATGAAAGACGATCTCAACCTCCTTGCTATGTTGGGCCAATGGTTTGTTCTGCTCCTGGAAAAAACACAAATTCCTGAACTTACAATTTACAATAATAAATGTAAAGAATTAGCTTGGAAAGTCACCATTTCAAAAAGGTTTATAAGCTTCCTCAAAGTGGAATTGTAAAGTTTACGCTGCTATTTTATATAATGATTTTAAAATATTTATATTCTCTAGTTTTAAATTTTTACAGTCTTAACTCTATGGATTTTAAAATGTATTTTTCTAAGTTACCTTGCTTCCTTTCAAGACAGGTGAGGTTGAGAGTAAGCAAATTAGGGAGAATATTTGCATGCTGTTACATTCTAATACTAATATCCAGCAGGAAATTCCTCCAGAAATCACAACTATTATTTAATCTATCTTAGAGCATGTACAAATAATAACAAAATTTCAGACAGAAACCACCCAACAGAATGCAAGAGCAACCAGAACTGTTAAGGGTTCGATCCCACAAGACCCCTGCGACTACTGCAGGAGGGGGGAAACTCCAAGCAACATATTCACCAATCTTCCTTACTTCTTCTTTTACCCCTTCGGGTGTCACGGACCTCACAACTTCAACACCCCCCACCCTCACCCCCCATGTGTCCAGTTGAAGGGGAAGCATAGTGGAAGTTTCCCAAAAGTTTACCTTTGCCTTCAACTCTTCATTCTCTTCCAGTGCAGCTTGGTACTTCTTTTGCAACTCTGCCGCTTCTAAGTGAAGGGCCTCCACCTCCTCCACTACTCCCGGGTCGGCGGCTTCCAGCTGATGCTTCAGCACACTTTCAGCCAGTAGTAAAGAAGTTTTGCCTTGTCCTGGCATTTGATGGGGTGGAGGGAAGCAGGGCTCTGCAGTTGTCAAGGCGGCACCGTCACAAACACCCCCGCCACAGCCTTGAAGGCTTGGGACTGAGGAAGGTCATGGAATGGGACATGGACCCCACATTCTAGCCAAGAGATTCTCAACCTGCAGCCTGTGGGCCGGATGTGGTCCTCAGCACCACAATTTCATGTGTCCCCCCCTCTCCACCACACCATGACGTGCCATGTGGTGGAGGAAGGGCAGAGCCACTTTGCCTCCCTTTCTCCCATGTGATGGGTTTAGACCAGGGTTCCTCAACCTTGGCTCTCCATGTGTTCTTGGACTTCAATTTCCAGAAGCCCTGACCTGCAGGTGTGATGACTTTAAGCTTCTGGGAATTGAAGTTCAAGAACAGCTGGAGGGCCAAGACTGCCCATCACTGGTTTAGGCTTTTGTAATTTCTTCCATCTCTGCTCACAGTTGTTCTGCTTCTCTCCGCCCTGTTGCACCTTCCTCTGCCCTCCTCCTATTTTCAACAGAGAGCTTTATTTCTGGGTGTTTTTTTTACTGCCTGTAGGAAAAAGTCTGCTTTGGCTTTAAAGCACGGGTTCGCAAACTTTTCAGGGGTGGAGGGGGCAGGTCATGCTCTCTCAGTTAGCTTCAAGGGCCGGACAGCCATTTTGCCCTGCTTGCACAATGAGGATGGCCATTTTGTCCCAACAGCTTTAAAGGGGGTGGTCATTTTGTTCCTCAAATGCCCTTGGAGGGGCGGGGGAACATAAAATGTGACATGAGCCAGATTTGTGTGGTGTAGTGATGATAATTAGTGTGTACCCAAGATCACCCTAAAATCATATATTATACTAGCAGAGGTTACCCGGCGTTGCCGGGCTGTTTTAAATGGGTTTAATTTTTAAATACTAATTAATAAATGACTGTAAAAATCGAATAAATGTTCCTGAAAATAACACTAAATATGATAAATATTGAGAAACAAAACGGTCCAGTTGTTTGTAGCTCCTGAAGTGTGTGTTTGACGTGTGCGTTGTAGTGTACTGAAATAAATAGTAAATCAATGTAAAATTAAAATAAATGAAAGTAAACGAAATTAAATAAACCTTAAAAGTAATGAAATAGATATGATAACTAAATAATATTTAAATTGGCAAAGAAAAAGATCGGGTTCTGTTTTTCAAAGTTAGTCGCTCAAAGATAGGTAGTTTTTAGCTCCGTACTAATCTGCAGCCGCAAAAGTAGTAACTCTTTGGGGTTTGTAATACAGCTCCTTTTAAAGGATGGCTTGTAGCGTTTTTCAAAATTCGTGATGCGTTTTGGCTAAAGTACGTGATTGGCTGGATTGCAGCAATTGCATAGGATGGTGTGATGTGTCGTATATAGCTCCGTAAATGGTAACATTGACAAAGTCCGTAACTCTTTGGGGTTTCCAATTCAGCTCCTGCGTTGCAAAGGGCGCGATTGGCTGGATTTGTGAAAGTGTGTAGGATGGTGTTTTTTCCTCTTTAACTCCCAAAATGGTAAAGGCGGTCAGATAGATTGAATGCATACTGTTGGTGGTTAGAACTGTGGGATATGTAGTATTCGCGTTCGTGCGTAAAAATGTTGTGTAAATGTTGTATTTCATTGGCTGCAGCGCGAATGGAAACGTTCTGTTTGTTCTTGCATCTGTTTCTAATTGGCTGGAGCTCGCAAAAGCGCATAGGATTTCAGGTGTTGAAGTTCATTCAGTTTATTCGCATTTGTGGGGCTCTTGCCCCCTGGCTCAATTCTAAATCCTGTGTTTACCTGTGTACCCAGTTCAGACGTGTGCATGAATGAAGAGTGCGGGTTAGTGGGGCCTGGCTAAGGAGCCTATACGAAGTTCCAACGGTTAATCCTTGATTTTATAGGTTAAGATTATTTAATATAAAAGATCCAAGCCAGCTGGGGCAGAGAGATTTTCTCTGAGGAGTTTTAATGGTACGCACCTTAGCTCAAAACAATTCACCAGGTGGGGAAATCACAGCGGGCCAGAATCCTTAACTAATTAAACAAGGTAAATAGACCTCTATTGACCAGAGCATGACTTTTGACTTGGGTCACCCTAATCTCCATTGTTTCGCTTCTGTAATTAATATATGACTAGTTCTGTTTCTTTGCTTTCCGGGAAACCCTGGTAAAGTAATCCCTTTAGTACACAGCAGCCAAACAAATTACTTCTGTTACTTATTAAGCACGTCAGCAGCGAAACTCTTCTGTTATTCAGTCGTTAGCTGTTTTAGTTATCCTATGCTATTTTTTGCTTATAAAATGCTGTAGAAACACTACACTTTCATTTTGATTCAATTCTCCCATTTCTGTCCCCTTCCTCCTCCTCCCATTGAAACATGGTGGCACCATTCCTGGCACTCCTTCTCACAATTCTCAGTCTCCCACACACACAAACACACTGAGTAGGGTGCCGCCGCCGCACAAAGGATACTCCAGGGCACCGTCGGGCTCCTCCACCGTCAGGCACCAGTGCTGCAGAGAGAAATCAGGCTCAGGAAGGAGGCTGTGGTGGTGGTGCTGGTGGGAAACAGAGAAAGACCACGCCAGCCCATCGTCCCACTCATCAGCCAGCCCCTGCAGTCAACATGTGTACCAATCATGCAAAATGCTAATTAACTTGTGAAGCACCCAGAGAGGGCACTAATAGGCACTATGGGGGAGGTAAAGAAGTGCATTAAGATCCTTAGAGGCCCTAAACATTTAAAAGATTTTGGTGCCTGCATAAGGGGGTCCTGTAAGTCAGTCTAAATTTGACACTTATTGTATCCAGGGTGTCACCAGTATTCTTGCACATACGTTGTCACATTATGTTCTTCAAGTGTAAAGGTAAAGGAGGCTCATGTTTGAAAGCCAGTTGTATGTTAGGCTGGCAGAACCATATGGCCCATGGTCAACTCAGCTATGGGAAATTGCTATGGTACCCCTCTCCCTTTCCCTTGATGCCCCCCCTAAAGGTAAAGGTCACCCTTCCTTGAACGCCAGTTGTATCCGACTCTAGGGTTTAGTGCTCATCTGTTTCATAGCTGAAGAGCCAGCGCTGTCTAGTTCTGCAGACATTCCTGTGGTCATGTGGCAGGCATTAGAAACTGGAGTGCACGGAAAGCTGTTTACCTTTCCCACCGAAGTGGTCCCTATTAATCTACTTGCAATTTCTTACTTTCAAACTGCTAGGTTGGCAGGAGCTGGGACAAAAATGGGAGCTCATTCTATCCTGTAGTACTCGGGTATCGATCTGCTGACCTTCTGCCTCCCAGTCAGCATCTTAGCCACTTGAACCACTGCAGTGATCCCGCCCCCCCTAAGGACGTGCTTATTTTGATTAATGGTTAATCCACCCCCTGCCTTAGTACAGCCTGTCCTCCCCCAACCTTTGTTGAGGGTGTCCATGGCGCCGCCCTTCTCCAGGTAGATGCAGAACTGCACCTGCACATCAGCGGAAACCTGAAAAAAGGACACAATAAGGAAAGGAGGAGAGAGCCAGGTTGGTGCCAGAGAAGAGGAGCCACAGCCAGGGGAGATCCAGCCCAGCCTGGCCCTTAATGCTTCAGGACCGCACCTTACCAGAGCGATGAGTGGATGTAGCCACCCTCCAGGCTGGGGCGGCGACCTTATCTCGCACCCGGGATAAGGAGTGGGAGTGGACACGGCGGCTGCATCCGAGAGGGTGTGGCCTCTCCTCCAGACCTGTAGAAGCCTTGCTTGTTCTTCCACCGCCCGCTCATCTGAGGCCCCACCCCTCAGTTTCCATGGCAATGCGTGGAGGCGGCAGACCAAGTGCATTCCACCCTAGCCACTGAGCAACAGTCTTCTGTTCTGTGGCTTTTTGCTGGGACCAGTCAGGTATAGTTGCCATTGCCACGGAAAACCGTGAATTTCACATTTTGTAACTGTCCCGCACGGTTCCATACAAAACACTGAAAATTCACGGTTTTCACACCACTTGATTTGGAAGAAGAAAACACGGATTTTTCTTGCACTTTTATTGGAACGACCAGCAGCTGGCAGCAACTTGGTGAACAAGGAGTGTGTTGGGGGGGGGGGGGACACAGCTTTTTCTATCTTATGGCGTCTTGTCTGTGTAGCAGCAGTTCGACCGAATACTGCAGGACGGAATGAGCTCCCGTCTTTGTCCCAGCTCCTGCAAACCTAGCAGATCGAAAGCAAGAAATGGCAAGTAGATAAATAGGGGCCAGGTTCGGTGGGAAGGTAAACAGCGTTCCATGCACTCTGATGTCTAGTCATGCCTGCGGCTGGGGTTTTATTTCCTCCTCCCCGTCTCCCCCCACTGCCCCTTTGCATCCGATGCTCCTACTGCTGGGAGTGGGGGGGGGGGAGGATGGGGGAGGGGGAGGATGGTGGTGCAGAATGCGCCCTCCTCCCCCACTCTGTGCGTGAGCTCTCAAGTTTGGACACCGAGCCAAAGGACCTGGTTTTATTGCTCTCCCCCGCCCCCCAAAAAAGCAATCTTCACTTGGGCCACTTGCAGAATGTTGGGACATCAAGAGGGCCTCTGAGCATGTGTGTACGGCCTCACCTGGCAATTAGCAATTACATTTCTCGAATGCTCCGGTGTCTAGTCATGCCTGCCACATTACCACAGAAGCAAACAGCACTGGCTCTTCAGCTTTGAAACAGAGATGAGCACTGAACCTTAGAGTCAGATATGACTGGCTTTTTCTGTCATGTTTTTGTGAGAGGGAATTATGGTAACCCTAGTCAGGTAGCAATTCAACAGGTTCAGGCACCGCCCCCAGCTTGGAGCGGCTAGGTGAGGGGCATTTTTAAACATTTTTTTATTTTTCAATAACATATAAAATGTAACATATAACCCTCCACCCACCAACACGCAACACTCAAAAATCTCACACACCCCCCGCCAGGTTAAATAATACCTGGCCACTCCCATATAGGGAATGAGGGGAGGAGGAGAGCCTATCCCTTCTATTCTAAATTCCTTCTTTCACTATTCCCCATCTCCTTCTCTTATTTTTCCTCTATTTTAATTATTTTGGTCCCTATTCTATTCATATTCCTGAATTGTTAACACTTTCTTGCCTGCGCCTATTTATATTTATATATTATTTTTACTTTTTGGCTTTTGGCTTTATCTTTGCACCAAACAATTCTGCATACTTTTCTTCTCTTATTTCCCCTCCACTTCCATAACCCAAAGGTTTGTTTCTCCCTTGAATGGTCTTTCCCCTTTGCTTGATACTCCTCTTTCCCCTTTGATCCTTCTGAATCTTCTCCATACAGTTTTTTATACCAGTTTTTCCCAGGTTGGGTCTACCATTTCTATAATTTTTAGTAATTTAAGTTGTCTCATTGCTCCCTTTGGGTCCTCTGCTCTAACCACCTTCCCATCATGAAATATCTTTAGGAATATAGGGAAACCTCATTGATACCTTATATTACAATTAAACAAAAATTTCAGTTATCGGCTTCATCTGTCTTCTCCACTGAATAGTCTCATTACTTAAATCATGATATACTTGTACTTTTACTTCTCCTATCTTTAATGCAGAGTCACCATGCTTCCTTAAATAGTCCATTACTTGATCTTTTTTATAACCTGATACAAAAGTAATTATCATATCTCTGGGGTGTTGACCTCTCTTGAAACCGACCTTAAAAATTGCTTCGATCTCTTCTTCTTTAATTGGGCCAGAGTCCAAAGCAAAAGTTTGTAACCATTTAACCACTTCAATTTTTAAATTGTCTTTATCCATGTGTGTGTGTGTGGGGGGGGGGGGGACTTAATCCTGATGTTTTTCTTTTTCAATTGATCCTGCAGTTTCACCAATTGCTTAAATCTTTTGTCCATAGTATTTTCATGCCTTACTGCAATCTCCACCAAGTCCTTAACCTTTGACTCCAAAGTATTGGTTCTCATGTTTAATCCAGAAATTGATTTTTCCAGAGATTGCACTTCCTCTCTGACCACCTCTTTAACAAACTGTTTAATTTCTTTTTTATCTTCATTAGATTTTGTAGTTATAAAGTCTTTTAATTCCAACAGAGACAGATCTCCACTCGTTTTTTCCTTAGAGGGTAGTCTTGCATCCATATTTTCAGATTCTTCTTTGTTTATTGGGCTGTCATCTACACTGACAAGACATCTATATGCTTTATCAGATACAGTCCCTTTTTTCCCAGACTCTCCTCTTCATTTATTTTGATCCACCACCACTGCAGTAACCCTTGTAAAAAAAAGTCTCTTACTGTTGTCTCTCTTCCAGTACATGATATTATTTGCTCAGCAACTTGCAGCTATCAATAGTCCACAAATATTTTTCCACCAGCTACTAAGAGACTGCAGTTTTATTTTAATTTACAACCACAAAGCTTTATCTTATCACAAAAAGCACCTGGCTTCATGCCAGCTGTCAGCTCAGCCCAATATGGCGGTTCCTCCCTCTGAAATTAGGAGAGCATCAAAAAGAAACAGCTTTAGTGGATAAACTGTAAACTTTTCCAAACCAATCTTGTATGAAGTCTTTTCCTCCAAAATTGTATCAGAGGCAAAGAGGTGAAAAAGAAAGTCCTCACAGCAACAAAAGGGAGATGGCAGGTCTATTGCTTTAAAAGCCTTGCAGCCAAAGGCCTCCTCTGCTTCTTAGTACTTTTCTCTCCGGTATTTTTCAACAGAAGATTTATCAGCAAATAGTTTTTCAACAGGACCTTCAACACCTCCCACGGTACCTTAT
The DNA here is from genome assembly GCA_035047305.1 of Bradypodion pumilum. Classification (NCBI taxonomy): domain Eukaryota; kingdom Metazoa; phylum Chordata; class Lepidosauria; order Squamata; family Chamaeleonidae; genus Bradypodion; species Bradypodion pumilum. The sequence continues at coordinate 472,203,079 of JAWDJD010000002.1, forward strand.
CATCCAAAGGACTGCAGTAGCTATCTTTTGGCAAGTTCCATGGTACTTTTAACCCAAATCGGACCTTTTATCTTTGTCTGGAGAAGGAGACGACAGAAATCACTCCAACCAGCTACCTTAGGCTCCTACCTCCTTGTAAGGGGCATTTTTAACCTGTTGAACTTCTTCCTGCCACTTTAAGAGTCAAGGGAACCCATCCAGGTGGTGCTTTTCCCGGGTCGTTGTGGCATTTTTCCGCTCACTTGCTCCCCAACTCATGGGAAGATGGTGCGTGGTGGGTCAACCTGAGATTGATTTGTTGGTTTTTTTTGCAGGGATTTGAACTCACTTGCCTGGCCCCTGGTGGGTCAACATCTAAGACCACCCACCCACCCCACCATTTTTCAAGAGGAGGACTTTGCCCCACTTCCAGAGTACCGCAGAATCGGTCCTAATCCTTTCTTGATTGTCATCAGAAGTGTGTGGCACTGAAGGGGGGTGGGGAATGTTGAGTCCCAGTTTTAAACTAGGTAAAACTTATTTTCATCCTGCTTTTGCTCAAGGGAGCTTAGAGCAGGGGTGCCCAAACAACGGCCCACAGGTGGCATAGTGGGACGGATGAATTGGCATTAGGGACCGGATCAGGCCTGTGGGCCGTAGTTTGGGCACCCCTGGTTTAAGCAGACAAAATGGCATCCATGACTCCGCCCAATCCGGCATTGACTCCGCCCATTCCTGCCTATACGGTATAAGTACAGTAATTTGACTCATTGGTACGATAATCTGGGGTCCCCAGGTTGGCAACATATGCTGTGCTTTTGAACTGCAATCATGTAGCCTACTTAGCCAGAAGGGAGTCCTTTGGCTATCCCTTGAATAACCAGCTTTCTTGGTCTCTAACCAATAGAATAAAACTCCACCTATACCTGTTAGGAGGGGAAGGAGTCAGACACTCTAATTGGAAATCTCTTATCAGTAGATTAAGCTGATTGGTTTTTCTTATCTAGTGGGAGGATAATAATGATTGGAGACTCTTATCTTATATAGGAGTGGCCTTCTTTCTTAGGTTCCAAACCTCTATGGAGGTCGGAGGAGCAAGTTTCCTATTTAATGAGCTCCCTGGAGCTCCCAAATCGGGCTCCTAGCTCAAGACTACCTAGTTTCGTTGGGACTTTACCCCTAATCTCTGAGAAGAGATAAAACATCTAACAGAGCAAGTTCTGCCTAAGGGAGCCAAAACTAACTTTGTTCCTATTCTGTCTTTGTTTCTTTTTCAGATGCTATACTTAATAAATTTCCAAAAAGAAATAATTGAGTAGACATTGAATTAATCAGGTGTACCCAGGTGTTCCACAGCTCTCTTCTTAACACGCTACTACATTTAAAATTTGCATGCTCTCGGAAGGAAGGTGTCGAATCCGCTGAGCAGGCTGAGGTCTGGATTGTAGGAGGTGACTGGAAGGCTGCAGTCGGGAGTGTGCATGGTATATTAAAAAGAAATACTGGAGCAGCCTCTGATCGCTAGAAACCTCCCTTTCCTACATCCTAGCCTAGCTGTCAGCACAATAGGGGCGACTTTCATCAGATAGCAGCCAGTAAGTATATGTGCTGCTTGACCGGCCAGGAGACTTGCAGAGCAGTATATGAATGTGTTCCTTATGTCTTTATAAAAAGGGCAGCTGTTCCGTGGTTTCAATTTCTCCAATGTCACAGGGGCATTTTTTTCTGTGATGTTGGTGTCCTTACAAATTCCATGCATTTTTATGGTTTCTTCCCTGTCTGAATTCCTCAACGTTTACAAATGCCTTTTCCACATTCTGACAATTTCTTCCCTGGATGTGAACATAGGGCACTGATGTCACTAAATCTTTCCACATTTCATGCATTCAAATGGTTTCTCTCCATGTGAATTCTTTGATATTAATTTAGCATACTGTTCTGACTAAAGGTCTTTCCACATTCTATGCATTCATATGTTGTCTCCATTGTGTGACTTCATTAATGTGAACTGAGACTACTACTCTAAAAAAAAAATCTATTCTCCATTTTCATCGCTTCTCCCCTGTATTTTTTTTGATGTTGAGTTATTTTATGTGACCTAAGGGTGCTGCTGTGACTGAAGCACTTTCCACATTCCATACATTTATAAGGTTTTTCCTGTGTGAGTTCTTTCATGTGACCTAAGGTGGATGCTTTGACTGAAGCTCTTTCCACATTCCATGCATTTATGCGGTTTCTCCCCTGTGTGAGTTTTTTCATGTGACCTAAGGTTGCTGCTTTGACTGAAGCTCTTTCCACATTCCATGCATTTATGCGGTTTCTCCCCCGTGTGAGTTGTCTGGTGAGAACTGAGTTTACTGCCTTCACTGAAGCTCTTTCCACATTCCATGCATTTATATGGTTTCTCTCCAGTGTGTTTTCTTTCATGTGAAGTAAGTTGACAGCGCTTACTGAAGCTTTTTGCACATTCCATGCATTCATATAGTTTCTGTCCATTGTGAGTTCTTTTATGTGTGCTGAGATGATAAGCAAGGCCATCTCTGCTACGAAACTTCTTTCCACATTCCATACATTCATGAGGTTTTTCCTCTGTGTGTGTTTTCTGATGGGTAGTGAGATGACTGCTCTGATTAAAGTTCTTTCCACAATACGTGCATTGATAAGGTTTTTCTCCTGTGTGAGTTCTTTGATGTACATGAAGGTAACCTTTGTCACTGAAACTCCTTCCACAATCAAAGCATTCATAGGGCTTCTCCCCAGTGTGTGTTCTTTGATGTAAAATAAGGTGAGAGTTTCTTTTGAAGTTCTTCCCACATTCCATGCATTCATAGGGTTTCTCCCCAGTGTGATTTTTTTTATGTTTATTTAAGACGTCCCTCCCACTGAAGCTCATCCCACATTCCAGGCATTTATAGGGTTTATCTCCTATGTGAATTCTCTGGTGACATCTGAGGTGACTGCTTTGACTGAAGCACTTTCCACATTCAAAGCATTTATAGGGTTTCTCCCCAGTGTGAGTTCTCTCATGTGGCCTAAGACTACTGCGGTTCCTGAAGCTCTTCCCACATTCAAGGCATTCATATGGTTTCTCCCCTGTGTGAGTTCTTAAATGTGAGTTCAGGTGACCTCTTTGATTAAAGCTCTTTCCACATTCCTGGCATTTATATAGAGTTACCCTTCTCTTAGATTTTTCTCCTTTCATATGATTATTCTTCATAGTGGTGCTCTTTTAATGTTCAATGTAATGATTTGCTTTTTCCTCAGGATGGCTTATGTGATGCCTATTGATGTGAGGTGCACTTTAATCCTTGTTTGCTTTTTCTTGGTGAATTTTCAAAACAGTAAGCTCATAAAATTTGCATTCAGAGCAGCTGAAGCCTCCCCCCCCGTCCTGTGGTTGTATAGCTTCATTTCTCAACTTTTTTCTTTTTTAGGGAATGCAATTCATTTTTTCTTCATTTTCCTCCAGAAAATGAATAGTTTTCTGGCTCTCCTACTTTTTACCTGATTAAGAGAAATGAGAATTAGATGTAGATGACAAAAAAGGACAACTCACACTGTGGTCGGGATTTTTTAAAAAAATAATAATATGAAAATGAGTTAGTCCACAGTCACTTTTAAAAATGCCTGAGCAGAGACTGTAGTAACAATATTTCCTGAAACAAGGCAAAATTTGTAAGCATTTGAAAATGTATACAGTATAGGAAAATTGAAAGAGACACAATATGTAGATGCAGCTTGGATTGGTGGTGTTCAGAAGCATATAAATGCAACTGAAATGAAGGAGTTGCCAAGCACCATTGAGAGCAAAAAACAAATCAGAAAAGTTAAAAATTAGACCAGTCTAGGTCAAGATGAGCTTCATATGCTTCTGTTCAAAAATTTAACTGCCTTACAAACTACATTAGGAAAACAATAAAATATTGGATTGCAGATATTTGCTGTGGATGATGGGAAGACAAATGGTCAAAGCTTCATCATTATGACAGCAATTTTTTTTTAAATGGAACTGACAGTATTTGCAGGCTTTGTAAAAAAATTGAATCAAACAATGGACCAAATTATTAATGGATGCAATAAGATTACACAGATTGTTTGTAAAGGACACAATAACTGAGTAACAGAAATTTTACATTGCAATCAGGGGAAGAAGTACAGTATGGAACACTGTAGCTTCTAAAATTAAAATATTGTTGTTGTTGTTCAGTCGCACAGTCGACTCCGACCCTTTGCGACCCCATGGACCATTTTCCTCCAGGCTGTCCTCCACCATCCCCTTCAGCCCTCCCAGCTCTGTGCCCATTGTGTCTACAATGCCATCTAGCCATCTCATCCTTGGCCTCCCCCTTCTTCTTTTGCCCTCCACCTTTCCCAACATCAATGCCTTCTCAAGTGAATCCTCCCTTCTCATTTGATGTCCAAAGTACTTTAGCTTCATCTTTACTATTTGACCTTCCAATGAGCAGTCAGGGTTAATTTCTTCTAAGATTGACCTATTTGTTCTCCTCGCTGTCCAGGGGACTCTCAAAACCCTCCTCCAACACCACATTTCAAAGGCATCTATTCTTCTACATTCAGCCTTCCTAATTGTCCAGCTCTCACATCCATACATTACTACTGGGAAAACCATTGCTTTGACTATTCTAATTTTTGTTTGCAATGTGATGTCTCTGCTTTTCACTATGTTCCCCAGGTTTCTCATCGCTTGTCTCCCAAGAATCAGTCGCCTTTTTATTTCATGGCTACAATCCCCATCTGCAGTGATCTTTGATCCTAAGAAAGTAAAATCTGTCACTGCTTCTACTTCTTCCCCGTCTATTTTCCAGGAACTGATTGGGCCTGTTGCCATTATCTTGGTTTTCTTAATATTGAGTCTCAGGCCAGCTTTTGCACTCTCCTCCTTCAGCCCAATCAAGAGATTCTTTAGGTCTTCCTCACTTTCTGCCATTAGGGTGGTATCGTCTGCATATCTCAGATTGTTGATGTTTCTCCCAGCGATTTTAATCCCATATTGTGATTCCTCCATCCCTGCACTGCGCATTATGTGCTCTGTGTATAGGTTGAATAAGCATGGTGACAAAATGCAGCCTTGTCTTACTCCTTTTCCTATTCCAAACCACTCTGTTATTCCATGTTCTGTCCTAACTGTTGCTTCTTGGTTCATGTACAGATTTCTCAGGAGGCATATGAGGTGCTCTGGAATTTCCATCTCTTTAATTACTTGCCACATCTTGTTGTGGTCCACACAGTCAAATGCCTTAGTGTAGTCAATAAAACAAAAGTAAACTTGTTTCTGGTATTCCTTTGTTTTCTCCATGATCCAGCGTATGTTGGCAATGTGGTCTCTAGTCCCCCTGCCTCTTCTGAAACCAGCCTGCACCTCTGGTAATTCTCTCTCCACATGTTGCTGAAGTCTATCCTGTATTATCTTGAGCATCACCTTGCTGGCATGTGGGATGAGCGCGATTGTTCGATAATTTGAACATTCTTTGGCATTGCCCTTTTTTGGGATTGGGACGTATACTGATCTTTTCCAATCCTGTGGCCACTGTTTTGTTTTCCAAATCTGCTGGCATATTGAATGCAGTAATTTGACGCCATCATCTTTTAGCGCTTTGAAGAATTCAACTGGGATACCATCATCTCCACTAGCTTTGTTGTTTGCAGTGCTCTTTAGGGCCTTTATGACTTCGCTCTCCAGGATGTCTGGCTCAAGTTCAATTTCTTCATCATTGTGATTGTCAGGAGTGTTGAGGTCCTTTTTGTAAAGTTCCTCTGTGTACTCTTTCCATCTTTTCTTAATTTCTTCTGCATCAGCTAGCTCCTTTCCGTCTTTGTCCCTTATCATGGTCATTTTTGCTTTAAATGTTCCCTTGATTTCGCCGATTTTTTTGAAGAGATCTCTGGTTCTGCCTATTTTGTTGTTTTCCTCCATTTCTCTACACTGTTCTTTTAGGTAGTTTTCCTTATCTCTCCTTGCTTTTCTTTGAAATTCTGTGTTCAAATGATTGTAGTTTTTCCTTTCTCCTTTGACTTTGGCGTTCCTTCTTTCCTCTGCTATTTTAAGAGCCTCATCAGACAACCACTTTGCTTTCTTACTCTTCTTTTCTTTTGGTATGATTTTCTTTGCTGCTTCCTGCATGATGTCCCTCATCTCCGTCCATAATTCTTCTGGTACTCTGTCTACCGAGTCTAGGCCATTAAATCTGTTCATCACCTCTACCGCGTATTCTTTAGGGATGCTGTCTAGGGCTGCGCGTCCTGCCCCGGTGGGGGCGAAGAGAGGGCCATTCCATCGGCCTCTCACCTGGCCGGCGTCCTCGGGCCCCGCCTTCCCCTCGCCCTTGGACTTAAAAGGCGAGGGGCGCCCGGGTGAACCTGCCGCCGCTGCGCGTCCTGCCCCGGTGGGGGCGAAGAGAGGGCCATTCCATCGGCCTCTCACCTGGCCGGCGTCCTCGGGCCCCGCCTTCCCCTCGCCCTTGGACTTAAAAGGCGAGGGGCGCCCGGGTGAACCTGCCGCCGCTGCGCGTCCTGCCCCGGTGGGGGCGAAGAGAGGGCCATTCCATCGGCCTCTCACCTGGCCGGCGTCCTCGGGCCCCGCCTTCCCCTCGCCCTTGGACTTAAAAGGCGAGGGGCGCCCGGGTGAACCTGCCGCCGCTGCGCGTCCTGCCCCGGTGGGGGCGAAGAGAGGGCCATTCCATCGGCCTCTCACCTGGCCGGCGTCCTCGGGCCCCGCCTTCCCCTCGCCCTTGGACTTAAAAGGCGAGGGTCGCCCGGGTGAACCTGTCGCCGCTGCGCGTCCTGCCCCGGTGGGGGCGAAGAGAGGGCCATTCCATCGGCCTCTCCACCTGGCCCCGCCCTCCTCTCCCGTCCCTTGCGCGGGGAGATAAAGGGCCGTGGGCCGCCGGGCCAGGCCCAGGACTGCCGCCGCCCCAGGACCATCGCCGTCTTTGGCTCCTTGCTGTGGCTGCCTTGGCTCATGTTGAGACTGAGACGTGGACCTCCTTCCCCAAGCTGTTGGGGGAGTGGTAGCTCCTACGACTGTTCTCCAGTGGACATGGGGGTCTTGCTATGTTGGGTTTGCTGTAGTATAATTATATTTATTGCATTTTTATGACCTAATTATGTAGTGTAGTTTTTGTATTATGATATTATGCTTATCTGGATTGTTTTCCATTTTGAACTTGTTGTTTCTCCGTATTATCTTTTTATTGTTACTTTGTTGGATTATGTTGTTAGCCGCCTCGAGTTGGTCTCGGCTGAGGAAGGCGGGATATAAATTAAACTGATTGATTGATATCTTTCTGGTCTCCGTGTTTTCCCTATTTTCTTTAGTCTAAGCCTGAATTTTGCAATCAGTAGGTTGTGATCTGAGCCGCAGTCTGCTCCAGGTCTTGTTTTTGCTGACTGTATGGAGGTTCTCCATCTTTGGCTGCAGAGTATGTAGTCAATCTGGTTTCGGTGTTGGCCATCTGGTGATGTCCATGTGTAAAGTCGCCTCTTGTGTTGCTGGAAGAGAGTGTTTGCTATGACCAGTGCGTTCTCTTGGCAGAACTCTATTAATCTTTGCCCTGCTTCATTCTGTGTTCCAAGACCAAATTTGCCTGTTATTCCCTCCACTTTCTGATTTCCTACTTTGGCATTCCAGTCTCCTAATATAATTTGGACATCATTTCTTGGTGTCTGTTCTATGAGGTGTTGTAAGTCCTCATAGAACTGGTCCATTGTGGCTTCATCTGCACCAGTGGTTGGTGCGTATATTTGGATCACAGTGACATTGAAAGGTTTGCCTTGAAGTCTGACTGACATCATTCTGTCATTTTTAAGGTTGTATCCCATTACTGCTTTTCTCACTCTTTTATTGACAATTATGGCTACTCCATTTCTTCTAAGGCTTTCTTGCCCACAGTAGTAGATATGATGGTTTCCAGAGCTGAATTCGCCCATCCCTGTCCATTTTAGCTCACTGATGCCCAAGATGTCAATGCTTATTCTTTCCATCTCATTTTTTACCACTTCCAGTTTACCTTGGTTCATTGATCTCACATTCCATGTCCCTATGCAGTATTGCTCCTTGCAACATTGCATTTCCCCTCCCCCCTTCCTGTCCCTCCCCTTTCTCCCCTCTGTGGTGTTAAGCATCCTGTATCACCTAGCCTGCCCCTTTGTTTTGCCTTTTGTTTTGGTCCATAGAGTTCTCTTGGCAAGCTTTGTGGCGTGGTTTGCCGGTGTCTACGCCATTTTTCCCTCCTCATACATTTTATCAGTTTTTAAAAGTTTAAAACATTTTAGACAACATATTATCATGCATATTATCACACTTTATATACAGTCTCTATGTCAATTTCTGTATTTAGTTAGTATAAAGTCTCTATGTCAGTTTCTATGTTAAGTCTTCTACATCTGCATATCAGGTACTTATCCTTTGCCTGGGGCTCTGAGTCTCTCCCCTTGCTTTTCCTTCTCTGCCCTCTTCCCGTCTTTCAGTTGGTCTGCAACTCCCAGGCAGGAACGCCGGAGCGCGTCATGTTCTTTAAAATATGACGCGCTCCGTCATATGTTCTTTAAAATTAAAATATTACAAAGCAATATGTTGTGAGTAAAAAGAAGGAAGATTTGAATAAGATTTTGGGATATAAAAAAGAACTGGAAAACTAAGAAATAGATGTAAAATTTCTAAAAAGGGAATATTTTGAATATAGTAATAATTGGGGGGAGTAAAGAATGACATAGAGGTGCGGGTGAGTGGCAGCAGCGGTTCCTGGGCGCTAGCCGCCGCTCGGGAGGAGGGCCGTGGATTAATAAATGAACAGGGAAATAGGTGTAATCAAATGAAGGACAAAATTAAAATAGTAAAGAAGTTCTACAAGGAACTGTTGCGATGGCTCTCAGGTGTGGGAGTGGCTGGCCGCAAGGAAGACACGCGAGACAATCGTGCGGTGAAGTCCAGCCCCGATCTTGGTCGGGTGGTACGTATTTATTACCCTGCCTTGGGGTGATGCGCGCGTAGGATGAGTGTGACCCCCTAATACAGAAGGCTTGCATACGTGGCATTTTCCGATGGTCAAGACAACACCTGTTCTTGGACATTGCCCTGTGGTTAATAGACAACCCACAACTAATTAAGGTCTGGGTCTGGCGAAACCCATTGTTCCTGCCCTATCTCAGAGTCTATGTGTATTGACTCCGGGTACCTAGCTTGTTCTGCTGTCTGGCGCGGCTTATTTGCCCAACTTACTCTGTAGCCAGCAGCGGAGGATTGTGTATTTCCTTTAGAGTCATCATCTTTGGTTTTTGCCCTGTTTTTATCATAGCCATCAGCCAAGACTTTATGATTTGCCCCCAAACTAACTAGCTAGCCCGCACCCCAATTGCCTTTCCTGCCAAGCTCGGTTGATCCCCGGATCTGTGGAAGGCCGAGCGAACCCCTGGGGAAAGGTTTAGCCAATTATTCCCACGGGCAACCCACAAGAAATTATATAAATCTAAATCTAAAAAGACTCAAGGTATATGGATGATTATATTTGTAAAAATAACAAAATATACAAGAAGAGCATAAATTATGAACGGAACAAGAAATTACAGGTGAGGAAATAGAAAGAGCAACAAAAAAATTAAAGATGGGGAAGACACCTGGAGAAGATGAGATAGGACCTGAAGTGTATAAAAATGTCAAATTCTCTTAATCTGCTCGCATAATTCGCCGATACATCACGTAGTCCTAGATGCTTGGGAAGTGTTCAACTAGGGATTTATGATACAAAATCCAGCATTGTTATTTTGTTTTCCGTGGCTTGTATATAATTATAATCAGAAGAAGAAGATCTTGAAAGGTGGAGCCAAGTGGCCCCAGGCCATGCCAAACCCGCCCGGAGCCCCTCACGGGGTTTTCAGCTCCAAGAAGAATAAAACTCCAACTCCAACAAAGCAACAGGACACGGGCTGATGAACTCTTTGCATGCTGGGAGTTGTGGTTTTACAGCATGATGGAGCAAGATCCCATTGTCTGTCCCAGGCCAGCTCCTACCAACGTACCAGTTTGAAAACAAGAAACTGCAAGTAGCTAAACAATAGTTATAATTATAGCAAAAGCAATTACACCTATATACCACCCCATAGCACTTAGTGCTTTCTCTAGGTAGTTCACAAGTTACCATAATTAGCATTTTGCCCCCAACATGCTGGGTCCTCATTTGACCGACCTGGGAAGGATGTTTACTCTCAGATATGCTTGCAGACTTCAAACATTTAATTGTTGTTGTTCAGTCGCACGGTCGATTCCGACTGGATTTAAAACACTAAATTGCTTTTAAAAAAAATACCTACCAGTCACATGGCCACGCACGTCCAGTCACATGGACACCTGGCCACGCCCACAGAGTAGGCCCTCGTAGGACGGGTAGAATACCTTGGGGTGACACGGGCCCTTAAGTATCCAGGTCCACTGCCATGTAGGGCTTTAAAGGTCAAAACCAGCCCCTTGAGTTGCACCCAGAGGAACACTGGCAGCCAGTGCAGCTCCTGAAGCAGTGGTGAGGCATGAACATATCGCCACTGCCCCATCACCACCCGGGCAGCCGCATTCTGGATCAGTTGAAGCCTCCGAAGGTCATCAAGGGCAGCCCCACGTAGAGCGCATTGCAGTAATCCAATCTGGAGGTGACCAGAGCGTGAGTGACCATGAGCAAGGAGTCCCGGTCCAGGAGCGGGCGTAATTGGTAAATAACACAAAGTTGTGCAAAAGCCCTAATGGTATTCCAGCTGAATTATATGCCAGTAGATTTGGAAAACACAACAATGGACACAGGATTGGAAAAGATCAGTATACGTTCCAATCCCAAAAAAGGGCAATGCCAGAAGTGCAGGCTGGTTTCTGAAGAGGTAGGGGAACTAGAGACCAAATTGTTGGATTATGGAGAAAACAAAGGAATACCAGAAGCAAGTCTATTTTGTTTCATTGATTTCACCAAGGCCTTTGACTATGTGGACAACAATAAAATGTGGCAAGCAACAGTAATTAAAGAGATGGGAATACCACAACACCTTATACGTCTCATGAGAAACCTGTACAAAGAAGCAACAGGCAGGACAAGATATGGAATGACGGAGTGGTTTGAAATAGGAAAAGAAGTAAGACATGGCTGCAATTTGTCACCCTATTTAACTTATAGTCAACCCTCACATAACGTATTCGAATAGCATCATTTTCGCTTAACAACGCGTCGTTATGCACCATGTGTTCCCCCTGCATAACAACGTTTTTAGTGTCGTTGTCCGGACGACGATGCTAAAATAACAGTCATTATGTTTTTTATGCGGGAAACTCCATAGAAACCTGCATAACAACAAAAATTGCTTAGCAATGCTACTTGGGGAACCAAGTAACGTCGTTATACGAAGGTCAACTGTATGCAGAGCACATAATGCGCAATGCAGGGATGGACGAATCAAAAGTTGGAATTAAAATTGCTGGGAGAAACATCAACAATTTGAGATAAGCAGATGATACTACCCTAATGGCAGAAAGTGAGGAAGACCTAAAGACGCTCCTGCTTAGGTTGAAAGAAGAGAGCACAAAAGCTGGCTTGAGACTCAACATCAAGAAAACCAAGATAATGGCAACAGGCCCTATCAGTCCCTGGAAAATAAATGGGGAAGAAGTAGAAGCAGTGACAAATTTTACCTTTTTAGGAACAAAGATCACTGCAGAAGATGATTGCATCCATGAAATAAAAAGGCGACTAATTCTTGGGAGGCAAGCTATGAGAAACCTGGGGATCATAGTTAAAAACAGAGACATCATGTTGCAAACAAAAGTTCGCATGGTCAAAGCAATGGTATTCCCGGTGGTAATGGATGGTTGTGAGAGCTGGACCATAAGGAAAGCTGAGTGTAGAAGAATAGATGTCATGGGTGTCAGAAGTGGGGGGCAGGGAGGACCGAATGCCCCCCCCCATTTGCCATGGGCCCTTTTGGAAGGCGACAGTACTAGTTCGGGCTAGGTGTGTTAAAAAAATGATCTTGTTTTAAATCGTGGCGTGCCAGAAGGAGAAACTGAAGGGTGGGATTACGCATGACTGTGCAGCTAGGAAACCGCACAGGCGCAAAATACAGTATAAATACAGGTACAAATACAGTATAAAACTTAATTTAAACCATTTGTGTGTGTGTGTGTGTGAGAGAGAGAGAGAGAGAGAGATTGAGAGAGAATAAAAGCCTAACACTAGTCTGGTGAGTGCCCCTACTCAAATGCCTCCCTGAACAGATGCACTTTAAGTTGTTTTCTGAATATCAGCAAAGAAGTAATCTGGCGCAATTCTGCTGGAAGGGATTTCCATAGGGATGGCGTTGCCAACAAAAAGGCTCTTCTCCTGGTTGTCACCTTCCTTGCCAATTTCGGTGTTGGCACCAGGAGCTAGCCTGTCTGGGAACATTGAGTGATGTGGGCAGATGTTCTAAGAGGGAGATGCTTCACCAGGTATGATGGTCAAAAGCCAGTCGTATCCGACTCTAGGGTCCAGTGCTGATCTCCATTTCTAGACAAAGAGTCTAGAAAGACATTACTTTGAAGCTGTCGCTGGAGGAAATTATGAATGAATTTGTGAGTAGGGCCACTGAACGAAGGAAAGTTTTTGGAATTGCTTTGAATGATTTGTAATCTTAATCTAATAATGTAAACAATATAGTTCCTATGAAAATTTAGAAGGAATAAGTAGTCTTCATTAATAAAAATTAAATTTCACTTGTTTCCAGTTTGCTTTTTCCCTTCAGCCGCACTTCTCACACATTCATATGCTCTTTTAGCGAAATTCTAGTCTCTACCTCCCCACCCCAATCCACAAAAAAATGTGGGCCCTTTTCTTCGGAGCCAAACCCTTTTAAATGTTGGCCCACCCCCCAGCAAAAATAGTTCCTATGCCCCTGAGAGACACCTTTGAAATGCAGTGATGGAGGAGAATTTTGAGAGTAATGTGGACAGCAAAGAGAACAAATAGGTTGATCTTAAAAGAAATCAACCCCAACTGCTCCTTGGAAGGTCAAATATTGAAGATGAAGTTAAAGTACTTTGGACATCAAATGAGAAGAGAGGATTCACTTTAGAAAGCCTTGATGCTGGGAAAGGTTGAGGGCAAAAGAAGAAGGGGGCGGCAGAGAATGAGATGGCTAGATGGTATTGTTGATGCAATGGGCACAAAGCTGGGTGGGCTGAGGAGGATGGTGGAGAATAGGAGTGCTTGGCGTGTGGTGGTCCATGGAGTTGCAAAGGGTCAGAATCGACTGTGCGACTGAACAACCACCACCAAGGTCAGTAGCTAACTCTAGGACAGTGATGGCACATCTTTTAGAGACTGAGTGCCCAAACTGCAAAGTGCCAGTATAGCAACAGGGGAGGGAGGAAGCACTCCCTTTGGGCTTGCTGGGCAGAGGGGCGGGTGAACTCTCTGCTGGGGTAACTGCATGGGTGCCCACAGATAGGGCTCCGTGTGCCACCTCTGGCATGTGTGCCAAAGTTTCGCCACCACTACTCTAGGAAAAAGGAAGGTCGGGATTGAGAAGGTGAATCTCCCAGGGCTTGTCTTGGGTTAGGAAAAAATCCAGGCCAGACTTTGCCGTTCAAGCATCCTGGGGGATGGGTTTGGACAACAATACCATGCTATCAAACTCTGACTAACTTTGAAAACCACTTGTCTAAAAAAAAAGGCAACATGAAACTTATTAATGGTACCATTATCTCTCACAAAATGGCCACATTAATGAAATCATTTTTCTTTAAGCTGTCACTTTTGGGAAATGTTACCCGCTGCATTAACAAGCAAATTAAAAACTACATTATTGCTTCCAAAAATACCTACTGCTGTTAACTGAGCACTTAGGGGGAAAAGAGGCAATTGATGGTTTGAAGACTTTTTACTGGCGGGTGGGTGAGGAGGCAGGATAAGGCCAGAGCCGTGGAAGGAGGGGAGGCTGGTTCCATGGATGGTTCCCTTCAGGACTCCTCTTGTGGAGGAAGCTAAAATGAATGACGAGGTGGAAACCCCAAATAATAATAACCATCTGCCAGAGATTCCCAGTTCTCAGTGGCAAATGGAAGAACAAATTTATTTCGACATTTTATGTTCTGAGCTCTGAGTGAAGCAGAAAAGCCTTGTCGACGGACACTCAGTCATGCTGCCTCTTCCAACAAGAGCATCACAGCCGTGCTGCCTGAAATAGCCTCCTTCTATGCCCGAGAAGGCAAAGAGATCCTTACCTGGAAAGACCTCGTTCCACTTGTAGCATCTTAAACTCTTTGCAGACATCTCAAGCCTGGATCCAGAAAATCCCATTCACCACTGAGGAAATATATGGTCCCAGGAACATGGCAATTGGAAGGACAAATCACAATTAAAATCTTCTCAATATCCAGCAGCACTCCCAGTTCACGAGTAAGCAAACTGGCCAACTTTTAAGAGGGTGCTTTCTTAGTGTTTTTTTATTTAAAAAAACGATTTTAATGTACTCACCATCTCTGACCCAGTCCAGCCCTCTCCCCACTGGCTGGGTTGAAAAGAACCTACACGGCCTGGAGGCTGTCTCTGATCCAGCCCCCCACCTCCCACGTACACCGGCTAGCTTGAAAAGAGCCTCCATGGCCCTGCCAATGCCCGGAGAGGGATAAGAGCCGCCGTGGCCATGGGGTGGCAGAGGATGCCAAGCTCTGGGCTCCAACCTCCGGGCCCCATCAGCGTCCGGAGAACCATACAAGCCACCGTGGCCACGGGGTGGCAGAGGACGGCAAGTTCTGGGCTCCAACCTCTGGGCCCCGCCAACACCTGGAGAGGAATAAGAGCCACCATGGCCACGGGGTGGCAGAGGATGCCAAGCTCTGGGCTCCAACCTTCGGGCCCCATCAACGTCCGGAGAACCATACAAGCCGCCATGACCATGGGGCGGCAGAGGACTGCAAGTTCTGGGCTCCAACCTCTGGGCCCCGCCAACACCTGGAGAGGAATAAGAGCCACCGTGGCCACGGGGTGGCAGAGGATGCCAAGCTCTGGGCTCCAACCTTCGGGCCCCATCAACGTCCGGAGAACCATACAAGCCGCCATGACCATGGGGCGGCAGAGGACGCTGAGTTCTGGGCTCCGACCTCCGGGCCCCACCAATGGTTGGTTGTGGGGCTGGGGTGTGACTCGTCCCTGGACTGCTATTTTTGCTGTTAGGCTGTGATTAATGATAATGAGATTGACTTATTGTTATTATATTGTATTTCAATCTATTTCAAGAAATCTCCTGAGGCAAAAAATAAAAATCTTAATAATAGACTACATGCTGCTAGAGCAGGAGTGGCCAACCTACGGCCCATGGGGCCAATTAATCCGGCCCACACTGAGGCCCCCGTTGCTGCAAACGCACTGGGAAGCAGCGAAAACATAGCAAAAAAAGCTGCCCATGCTCAGGCCGCCACCAGAAGCGGCGGGAGGAAGCCCGCTCAGCTGTCTGAGGCGGCGTGGAGTGGCCTGCAGCACAAAAATGGTAGCCATCCCTACTTTATGCTAATGATGCTTAGGTAAATATCCTATGTTCAAATAGGTCTTAAAAGATCGCTGAAACAATTCAGGGTCTACTGCAAGGAAAATCTTTTGAAAATAAATTACACTAAAAATTACACAACTGGTCTGGTCACTTGTTTTACCTGTGGCATTGTGGCAATGGCAATCATGGTGATGCTTCACAATCTACGAGGTAAAGAGAGCCTTACCCGGAGGAGAAGTCTCGCCCTCCGAAACCTCCAGGAGGAAGAAGTCAGACCAGAGTCAGAAGATCTCACGCTACACGGCCAGCTCTTCAATGGAAACTGCCTGCAGGGAAAAAAAATAATCAAGTTATAATCTTGCAAAACTGTCCCGCAGACAGAGACTCACTCTGAATCCACACGTACTCCCAGTTTTGAGAAGAGACTTGCCAATTTTATGACTTCTTACTCCTGTTCTTTAAAAATATTTTTGCAACCTTTATGACTTCCTATAGTAAAGGTTTCCCTTGCTCGAAAGCCAATCGTATCCGACTCTAGGGTGCAGTGCTCATCTCTGTTTCTAAGCCGAAGAGCCAGCACTGTCTGCTTCTGCAGACGTTTCCCTGGTCATGTGGCAGGCATGACTAGACACCGGAGCGCACGGAACGCTGTTTCCTTCCCACCGAAGTGGTCCCTATTTATCTACTTGCAATTTCTTGCTTTCAAACTGCTAGGTTGGCAGGAGCTGGGACGAAGGCGGGAGCTCATTTCCGTCCTGCAGAACTCGGGAATCGAACTGCTGACCTTCCGCTTCCCAGTCAGCGTCTTAGCCACTTGAGCCACTGCAGTCCCTATAGAAGATGTCATAATGTAATACTGCTACTTCTCTGTTCTGCAAATCTAATCTTTACATGATTGAAGAAGGCTTCTGTCGTGTCCGGCCCTTGCAAAGAACAGTCCAGCAAACGATGAACAGAACAACGAACAACAGTTTATTGTAAAGTCTTTCTGGTTACTCTTATAAGGATATCCGGACATCAGATGGCTACACAAGTCCCATGCAATCGGTCTCTCTGAATCCTACCATAGAGGCAATGAATGTACTAAGCTATACCTTGCGTGTGGGTGAGCATATAGAGAGGACCCAAGGCTAGCTTGGCGTGGTCTAACCTGCAGCGGTAATGAGAAGCATAGATCCGGTCCAACCCCACCCTTGTTTACCCAGGGGGCTTATATAGGTGGGGCTTATATAGGGTCTTCCCGGTGGTGACTCTTTCATACAATGTAGTAACCCGCCGGGCAACCTTAACTAACCAATCATAACATGATATACCAGTTTAAACCAATCAGAAACAGGATCCAAAGTTGCACCCAATCATTGAACTCTAATTAACATAAAGAGCCCAGAAGGGAAGAATACACGCCAAATCTAGCTGCGCGCTAACCTGATGGCGGGAAATCACCATTTTTGTCTTTGCAAGGCGTCGCTGGAGCAACTTGCAATATACTCGAATACACAACAGCTTCCTTTGTGGACGAAAGATCGCATCACTGTTTAACTGGGAAGAAGGGAAAAGGGGAGGACATTTCCAAGAGGGAAGAGTTTGTCCCAGTTTCAGGGAGGGGAAAGAAGACCCCCCCCCGTCCATCTCCCCCTCTTATCCTCCCTGCCCTCCCCCCTCCATAGGTAAAGGTCACCCTTGCTCAAAAGCCAGTCGTATCCAACCCTAGGGTTCAGTGCTCATCTCTGAGCATGCCTAGACGCCTGAGCGTTGCCTTGGTCTGCAGACGTTTCTGTGGTCATGTGGCAGGCATGACTAGACACCAGAGTGCAGGAATGCTGCTTACCTTCCTACCAAAGTGGTACCTATTTATCTCCTTGAAATTTCTTGCTTTTGAACTACTAAATACTCTTAATCCGGCTGCTGGGCAGTGAGGTTTGGATCCTAATATTCCAGCCTCCTCCCTTCTGTTTCCAGGAGCGAAGAAGGCAAAAAGAGGGTATTTTATTATTTTTCCCTCCCTCCGGCTTCATGGAACAGTGTGTTGCCCGCATTAATTGGATATCAAACCTCTCCCGAGAGGGGTCCACAGACCCGCATGCCTGTCCCCAAATTAGTTGGGGCCATGCTCAGCTGGAGAGGAAATTGGGAGATAAGCAGGCAGGTTAGGCATAAACCATGGCTCAGGCTGGGGGCAAATAGAGTTAGGCAAGCAGACAGGGGCAAACAAGGGACAAAGCTAGGTGCCCGGGGTGGAGTCAATCCACATGAGCTCTGAGATTAGGGCAGGAACAATGGGTTTCGCCAGCCCAAGGCAATTAAGTGTGGGTTGTCCATTAACCTCGGGGGTAGTTTCCAGAGCCACTGTTGACACCACCGGAAAATGCCACGTACGCAAGCCTTCTGTACAGGGGATGGTGCGATTATCTTAGATATGCATCTTCACCCCTAAACAGGGAATAAATACTTGCTCCCGACTCTGGTAGGAGCTGGACTTCGCCTCTCGCCTCTCATCATCATCATCATCAATTTTAATTTGGACCCTGCCCTACTCAGCACAAAGGCTGACTCAGGGCGGCATCACAACATAGCACAAAATTACAAAATACAGTTCAATAATACAGAATACAATTATACAAAATTCATAAACAATATTTAAAAAAACAGGAACGCCTTTCTTTCCTCCATTCACCCCTTCTCTCCCCCCCCCCCCATATTTCCCTTCTCTTCCATCCATCCCTCCATCCCTCCTGTCCACAGGGAGCTCCTTTAGCCTTGGGGGCGCAGTGCTGAAACTGCTGCCCTGCAACCCAAAGGTTGTGAGTTCGATCCTGACCAGGGCTCAAGGTAGACTCATCCTTCCGAGGTCAATGGGTACCCAGCATGTTGGCGGGTGGGGAGGGGGATGCTAATTAACTTATGAACCACGCAGAGGGTGCACTAATAAGTGCTAGGGATATATGTGTGATTACTTTTTACGTAGTCTCGCCCCCCCCAAAAAAAGCCTGGCCCCTCCTTCCCTAGGGCAATCGGAGGATCTAAAGGGAGCATCTCCCACCCCCCACAGTCATCCCCACTCACCCGATTCCTCGTAGCACAGAGAGCAGACATGGGGTGGGGGGGGATTTGGGGTGCCCGAGGGCCCCTCGCTCAGCAGCACACACTGATTTTGGGAGGGGGCTTTTGGAAACCCACCCCCCAAATTCTTCCGCCCCTCTTCCTTTCTGCTAAGGTCGGTCGGAGCCGGACCGGTGCAAGCATGGAGGTGCTTGGGTGCAAGGCTCAGCCCAGGAAAGAGCACATGCGCAGCCCCGAGGACGTGGTCCGGTGCGGTGGGGAAAAGGAAGGGAGAAGTTGGGGAGGGGGGGGGGATAACTCTGTGGGTGGAGCCAAATATGTGGGCGGTGCATAATCTGGGCATGTGACTTGCTGGGATGGCCGTGTGATCTAGTCATGCCTACCTGCGCCACAGGTCCATGAAAACCTCTGCCTGCAAGCACAGACACTGGCTCTTTGACTGTAAATGGAGATGAGCACTGCACTCTAGAGTCGGATACGACTGGCTTTTGAGCAAGGGAGACCTTTACCTTTACTAACCACAGCAAATCTGAATACCAAACAGGGATCTTCTGTTATTAGGTAAAGGTTTGCCCTTGCTCGAAAGCCTGTGGTATCCAACTTTAGAGTTCAGTGCTCATCTCTGACTACAGCCAAAGAGCCAGTGGAATTGACCCACAAAAGCTCACATTAAAACACAGCAGTTAGTACGTTGTCTTTTTGTTTTGTTTACTCTCTGATATGCTTGCACAGAATAAAACTTTTTAAAGGGTAGTGTTGCAACAGGGTAGGATGTGTTACAAGCATACCAGAGTAAATGAAACAAAACAACAACAACTCTTAGTCTGCTCCAGACATAGAGCGAGAGAGAGCAAAGTAAGCAAAAAGACTTACCGGTACCTACAAAGGGCAAGCGGCCACATCAGGCGGCGCAGATCAGTCTTCTTCCTCCTTGCCCTGGGAGGGGGGGAGGGCAGGACAAGGATTTTCTGTATTTTGTTGGACTGATTTCAATTACTATTACAAGAATTATAATTTCAATATACAATTTATACATAAAGATAAAATATTGCACTTTTTGCAGTGTCTTAGTGTTTTTGCTCCACAACGGTTTTTTCTTGCTTCCCGGACAGAAACCCACCACCACCGCTTCTGCTTCCTTTGTCTGCTCGCCGGACTCCGAAGCTCCTCTGCCGCTCACCTCCTCTAATGCTCCGGCCACAGTTCTGGCCGACGTTGCCCCGTCTCTGATGGGGGGCTGTTGAGGGCCGCTGGGGCAAGGCCGCCGCTGAGACCGCCGAGGGCCTCAGCCACAAGGCCTCCTCCTCCGCCTCTCCGCCACCACCACTCCGCTCTGCTGCCGAGCCCTATCTGTGGGCACCCATGCAGTCACCCCAGCAGAGAGTTCACCCACTCCTCTGCCCAGCAAGCCCAATGGGAGCGTTTCCTCCCTCCCCTGTGGCTATGTTTGTACTTTGCGATAAATAAGTAGGTTTTGGGTTGCAGTTTGGCCACTCAGTCTCTAAAAGATGTGCCATCACTGTCCTAGAGTTAGCTACTGACCTTGGTGGTGGTTGTTCAGTCGCACAGTCAATTCCGACCCTTTGCAACTCCATGGGCCACCACACGCCAAGCACTCCTATTCTCCACCATCTTCCTCAGCGCACCCAGCTTTGTGCCCATTGCATCAACAATACCATCTAGCCATCTCATTCTCTGCCACCCCTTCTTCTTTTGCCCTCGACCTTTCCCAGCATCAAGGCTTTCTAAAGTGAATCCTCTCTTCTAATTTGATGCCCAAAGTAGTTTAACTTCATCTTCAACATTTGACCTTCCAAGAAGCAGTTGGGGTTGATTTCTTTTAAGATCGACCTATTTGTTCTCTTTGCTGTCCACGGTACTCTCTAAATTCTCCTCCATCACTGCATTTCAAAGGCGTCTATTCTTCTACACTCAGCTTTCCTTATGGTCCAGCCATACCTGTCAAGTTTTGGATTTGGAAATAAGGGATATTTCCTGGCAAATAAGGAATACTTGACAGCTATGCTTATCCTGTGCTGCCCTCCAATGGCGGCAATAGGGTATTGCAGTCTAATTAATAAGGGATGACAGCGGGAAAGAGGGTAAAATAAGGGGTTTTCCTGGCCAATAAGGGATACTTGACAGCTATGGGTCCAGCTCTCACAACCATCCATTACCACCGGGAATACCATTGCAGACTTTTGTTTGCAATGTGATGTCTCTATTTTTAATTATGTTCCCCAGGTTTCTCATAGCTTGCCTCCCAAGAGTAAACTCATTTCTCACCAGACAACTCACACGGGAAAGAAACCGCATAAATGCAGTGCTGGGCATCAGCCGGTCCACCCCGGTCCGAGTGGACTGGTAGTAAACCTGGCTGGCCATGCCCCCTCCCCACCCCACCCCACCCACCTGTTCCTGGGAGAGCGGGCGACCCGACGGCATCGGCTTTGGCTCTTCCTTCTCCTCCAGAGTGGCTGCTGCTGCCTCCTTAATAGGTTGCGGGTGCCGCTCGGGTGGTAGTGGAGGTGGCGGCGTGTGCCCGCCTGGCCCTGGGGGAAGGGGAGGGGGAGCTGATGTCATGCATGGCGCCACCCAGAGGAACTCACCTGCCCGCCCCCGCCGCCACTCCTTGCCTCCTAGCAGCAGCAGCACAATTTTCACGATGCCTGGACCTAGTCCTGCAGGAAGAGAACTTCCTGCAGGATGTCTGTCTGACTCTGGGCATTGCGAGAGTTGCTCTGCTTGTGCCATGCTGCCTGGACACCTCTTGCACTCCTGACTATAACTCCTTCTGTACTAGGGTTGACATTTATAGATTAGTGAGACAATTAAAATTAAAAGCCTTCTATAGAAATATGGATACTTTGAACTCTGTACCTTTTAGACCTAGATCTACTTTTGTTCCTTATACTGATAACCCTAACATTGAGGAGTTTCAGCAACTAGTCTTAAGGGATGTGTCACGATTGTAAGATCAACATACCAGACCATACAAAAATATTAAACCGCATGATTGGAAACTTCTCAGCAATTTGGCACATGATCCATCTATCTTTACCTATAAATCTGAGCGTTAACTGTTGGAATGTGACAAAGGATCCTGCACCCGGCCCTACTAACCCGTACCAAGCATTCGTGCACTTGCCCGAACCGGGTTCGCAGGTAACTGTCGGGTTGAGAAATGCGCCAATGGGGCAGGAGACCCACGAACGCAAACAAATAAAAAGGACTTCACTACCCAACGTTCCTTGCCAATCAGGCTGAAAGGCGCGAGCAAAAAGAACGTTGGTAAACACGCCGCAGCCAATCAAAATTGAGCCGCAGAAAAAAAACCGCCGCACAAATGGAAAACACAAACACAAAACTACAAGCCCCAGTGTCCTGCGGGCCATGAGCACGCAGAATGCTGAGAAAGCCGGCGCGCGAAAAATAAAAAATAAAAACACAACAGGAATGCAAGTCCGCCGCAGGGGGACGCAGTGCCTCACAGCCACACAAACACCCGCACAGGAATGCAAGTCCACCACAGGTGTACGTAATGCCTCACAGCCATGCAAACACCCGCATGGGAACGCAAGTCCGCCGCAGGCGGACGCAGCGCCTCACAGCCACACAAACACCCGCCGGCCTTCTTTCACGGAGCAATGGGGAGGAGAGGGACTCCCTCTCCTCCACGCTACCCCACCAAAGACAAGGCGAGACCACCACTGGCCTCAAGGAAAGTTGAGCCGGGGTGGAAAAAAAACACAAAAACAGGGGGGGAGGTTTCAAGGAGGGGAAAGGAATTGATGCTTTTGCTCCCCCCTTGAAAGCGAAACAATTCCTCCGCAAAGCAAAGGCAGTGAACGGCGCTCCGGCCGTTGCCTTTACTTTACGAGTAAGTGTTTCGTTTTCAAGGGAGGGCAAAGGCATCAGTACCTTCCCCCCCTTGAAAGCGAAACAATTCCTCCGCAAAGCAAAGGCAGCAAACGGCGCTCCGGCCGCGGCCTTCACCTACCGGAGGTACTCACCCGGTGGCAGCCTCCTCTCTCTCCCTCACACACTCAGACACACACACACACCTAACTACCTAACAAAAATAAAATCATAATTAAAAACAACCATTACTTAAAACAAAAAACACATAAAACCACTTAAACAAACAAGAAAAAGTAAACAAAAACACAAAAAACCAAACCAATTAAACTTAAAAAGTAAAACAATACAACAACAACCAAACAGAAAAACCTCCCAGACAACAACCACAAAAGCAAAATAAACCAAACCCCCAAAATAAAGGAAACCAGCCAACTCACCAGCATGTCCTGCCTCCATGACAACCAGAACACAAATGAAGACAGAAAGAGACGACCTACCGGAAGAAGTACCACCCCGAGGCCAGGAGAGAAAAAACAGTTAAAGTAAACGAGATCCACTAGCAGCCCCACCTGCAGGCCACAATAGTAAAAACAATTCAAAAAGACACAACAGCCCCAAACAAAAGGCCACAAGAGTAAAAACAAGTCAAAAACATAACACAAAATCACAATTTTACACAAAAGGCCACAAGAGTAAAAACAAGTCAAAAACATAACACAAAATCACAATTTTACACAAATCACAAACATGTCAATAAAATAAAATAAAAACATTTCTAAAATCCTGTGTTGAGTTTTAACTCAAATAAAAACCCAAAACATCTAAACACAGTTTAAAAACATTGAATGTAAAAAACATGTACTTTTAAATTTTTTAAATTATTACCTATGGTACAACTATTTAAAAAAAAACCACAAACTAAAACATTATTCAGTTAAATAAAACAGTTTGAAAAAATTATATCATACTTTGTTCTTTTTTTAATCCACAAAAAAACCCAAAAAAAGCTGATCACAGTTTATAACAGCCCAGCCATTTTTTTTTTGTATAAATAAACATTTTTAAAATGACAATTACAGACTAAGCAATTTTTTACAAACATTAACAAAAAATAACCTTCCAACACAATTTAAAACAGCCCGGCACTGCCGGGTAAACTATGCTAGTTATAATTAAATCTGCTGATAAGAGGGGAGGGATCGTGATCTTGAATAAATGTGACTATATATCTGAAGCTAATAGGCAGCTTTCTGACGAAACCTTTTACAGGAAACTTAAAATTGATCCAACCAACCATTTAATGTCTACCATTCGAACAATGTTGCATGAAGGTCTTTCACTTGGTTACTTTTTTAGCAAAACTTTTGATTTCTTGCTTAATTCATTTCCTAGGACTCCTATATTTCACCTTTTGCCTAAAGTGCATAAAGCCACTCCCTCCACTACCCTGGTCCCGGTACGTCTTATTATTTCTGCTACTAATGCTCCTTTGGAACCCGTTTCAAAATTTCTAGATTCTTTTCTTTTCTTTTTTTTTTAAATTTTTTATTAAATCTTTAATAAACATACATTCTTTTCTTAATCCTATTGCACAAGACACTCCCTCTTTTGTTCGCGATTCTTCTGATTTTATTAATCAAATTGAAGGTTTCCAGGTTCCTGATCATTGTTGTCTTGTCACTAACATCCCTTTAGAAGAGGTTCGTTCCATCATTGAAGAATCCCTAATCTCTAGAAACATCACCTCACCTCCTGTGCATTATTTACTTGACCTTATCGATTTGATCTTTGAAAATATTTTTTCCGCTTCATGAATCAATTCTACCTACAAGTTAAAGGCGTGGCCATGGGTAGTTAGGCTGCGCTGGCAGTGGCTAATATCTACATGAATCACTTTGGAAAAAATACCATTTACAACATGCATTCCAATCCGTTCTTTCACCACGTTTTATTATACCGCAGATATATTGACGATTTGTTTTTCCTTATAGATTCTGCCGACGTTGTCCCACATTTTGTTCATTTGCTCAACCAACAGGACTCCAATTTACAGTTCACTTACCATAGTGACCCGTAGTCTATTCCTTTTTTCGACCTCACTGTTTATATTAGTCAGAACAAATTACAAATGAAGCTTTTTCCAAACCTACCGATCATAACTCATATCTGAATTTTTCATCGTTTCATCCACACCACTTGAAAGCTAATATTCCTTTTAGCCTTCTTACAAGGATTAAAAGGAATTCATCTACATCTTTAGATTTTAAGCAATCAGCTGATAGGGTATATAATCAATTATCACAGAGAGGATATCCGAACAAGGTAATTGACGACTCACTGCAAAGAATTAAATTGGTTCCTAGATCATCTTTACTTACGTGTAAAATCAAATTGGCTGATCGTTCTAAATTATACTGGTCTTTACAATATACTCCCTTGGCAAACAAGATTAAAAAGATTGTACTACAACATTGGGATTTAGTTTCTGATATCCCTGGTTGCCAGACCTTGCCATATATTGGCTTTAGAAATACCCGTTCTTTGGGCCAAATACTTACTAAGACTGACGTTACTGATTCTTCCTGCTCTCAGCACAGGATGGTTTCGGGACATTACCGATGCCTTAGCTGTTCTATATGTAGATTTACCATCGAGACTCAATCAATTTCTTCTAGGGACAACTCTTTTACACACACTCACAGAGGCTTCATAAATTGCAATTCAAAAGAATATCGTATATCTACTCAAATGTCTGTGTGATTTGTTTTACATTGGTATTTCTACATGCCCTTTGAGAACACGTGTGAATGAGCACCGTTAATGAATTAAAACACAAACCCTGTCTGCTCCATTAGTTTTCCATTTTTTACGCCACAATCACACTGAGGACCAGATTCGTGTTCTTGCCCTTGAGACTATTAACCAGCTTCGCTATGAAAAAGTGAACATTGAAAGGCGCCTCCGACAGCATGAGGCTTTCTTTGTTCATATGTTTAAAAGTTTGGAACTTCAAGGGTTAAATTCAGAACTCGAACTTTCCTGTTACTTGTAGTGTTGCTGTTTGGTCCTTTGAAGGTCTCCTTTAAATAGTTTTGCTCTGACTTTGTCCTACTCTTTACAGATGTAACTAATCTACTACATGGTTTCTCCATCTCTTTATATATCATGCTCATTCTTACCTATCTTTTAACATTTTGAGCACTAATAGAACACACATTTAGAGGCTCCTTAACACAAATTACAGGTATTGTAGTTTCATTACGCTTTCTATTTTACTGTTTATCTCATTGTTCACCTTATTGTCTGTATGATGTTGCATATAATGCTTCTACATGTAGGATTGCTATATAATTACAATTATAATTATATTTGTCTTTTTATTGCATCTAGAACATACCTGTCAACCGTGGCTCCGGCGAATCCGGGACCTGCACAGACCCGGTCTGCGCAGGTCACGTTGTACGCATGCGCGTGGAGGGCTACGCCACTTGCATAGCCTTCTACGCAGGTGGCGTAGCCTTCTGTGCTTGCGTGGAAGGGAGCTACGGAAGTGTAGAGCCCTTCCACGCATGCGTGCCATGCGACCTGCGCAGATGGCCTGCACAGTGCCTCCTTTCCCCCGCTGCAAAATTACGGGGGTTTGGCAGCGTGGGTCGGGAAATGATGCAAATTGGTGCCGAATTACGGGGTAATCCCGGCCAAATCGGGATGGTTGACAGGTATGATCTAGAACCTTTATCCTGAGAAAGGTATATGTGAAAGGCTGGTTATACAGGAACAGTCTCGATTTATTGTGGATTTATCTTAGTATTTTTGCCCTTATTTTGCTTTACTACTGAAATTATTAAGGAATTTTGTACTTGAAGGATTCTACTTTATTTACTACATGAAATTTTGAAGAAATTTTGAAGATATGACCTTTGAATATTGACTCTTTAGGTTTGCAGTATTGTAGGAAGTTAATACTCTACTCAAATACACACACACACACACACACACACACACACACACACACACACACACACACACACACACACACACACACACACACACACACACACACACACACACACACACACACGTTTTTTGAAGATACAAAACTCATACTTGTGGAACATTTCATTCGAGTGGTTCTTGTCTTTTTCTTGGTATTCATACCGCTCAGCCATTTGTTGGACTCGCTGTTTGGATTTAAACGTGAGCTTTTTGTGGATCAAGTCCACTTCATCAGAGATAAGAGCCAGGCTTCATGGCCTCAGTTTATGCACATCAGGTACGGCAA
Source organism: Bradypodion pumilum (assembly GCA_035047305.1). Classification (NCBI taxonomy): domain Eukaryota; kingdom Metazoa; phylum Chordata; class Lepidosauria; order Squamata; family Chamaeleonidae; genus Bradypodion; species Bradypodion pumilum. The sequence goes on from JAWDJD010000002.1 coordinate 472,229,777, forward strand.
GAGCACAATAATCAGAGTTAGCCACAACCTTCTTTTTTTGACCACGGAAGCAGACAGCGCTGGCTCTTCGGCTTTGAAACAGAGATGAGCACTGAACCCTAGAGTCGGATACGACTGGCTTTAGGGCAAGGGAAACCTTTACCTCTACTAATATTAGTAAGGCTATTGAAAGGCTCCTTGGCAGAATTAAAAGAGAAGACCTATTTACTTCGCAGCTTCGAGTGAAGTTACAAATGCGAGGGAACGTAAGGCGTGTAACGGGGTGGCAAATACAATTCCCTTGCCCTGGGTGGGCGGAGCGAAGAGGGAACGGACCTTTGAGCGGCGGGACACCAGACGTTCTGAAGGCGGGGCCTGGGCCCGGGGCAGCCAATGAGCCTTCTCTGAGTCCCCGCCGTCGAATGTTGTGATGTTTTCTCGGCGCCCTGCCGGAGTCCATGTGCTGCGCCGCCCCGCCCCCTCCTGGCCGGCTGGCCCAATGAAATCGCCGCTCGTGTTGTGGGCGGGGATAGAACGAAGCGCTACACGCAGAGCAGGGCGCGCGCGGGGGGTCTGGCGGCGCCAGAGGTGGTGGCGGGCGATGGCTGCGGCTGCCTCGTGGGCTGTGGGCGGGGAAGGGGAGGCGGCGGCGGCGGCAGAGCCCGAGGACAAGGCGGAGGGAGGCGGCGGCGGCGGCGATGCTAGGCCAGCCCCGGCTGGGAGCGATGGAGCCGGAGCCGTCCCGCCGGGGCAGCCCCGGGTGCTGATGATGGGCTTGCGGCGCAGCGGGAAGTCCTCCATCCGGACGGTGCGGCGGATCAAAGCCCCAACCCCCCCCCAACCCCCGCTTCCTCTCCTCCTGGAGGCTTTGCACGGGGGGCGGGGGACCTCCAGCAGCCCAGATCCTTCGCTTCCCCAGCCTCACACTTAGCGAGGAACTACTAATACCCTCGCCGCCCCCTCCCCAAAACACACGCACACTTCCCCCTCCCTTGAGGCCCCTCCACCGGTTCGCCCACCCCACCCCCGCCAGATCTTGCCTCTCCTCCCCGGGTTTGGGACTTCTTGCAAGTAGTCGCAATTACACTTGTTTTCCCACCCCACAGCGCGTAGCAAGTAGCAGTTACACTTTTAGTGGCCGTAGTGGTCAAGACTCTGAGCTTGACCACAGGAAGGTCACCAGTTTGAGACTCCAGTGCTCCCTTGGTCTGCCCCAACTCCTGCCCACCGAGCAGTTTGAAAGCAAGAAATTGCAAGTAGATGAGCAGGTACCATTTCGGCGGGGAAGGTAACAGCGTTCTCTGTGATCCAGCGTCTAGTCGGTCCTGCCAGGTGACCACAGGAATGTCTGCAGACACCGACCGTGCTGGCTCTTTGCCTGAGCACCAACCCTAGAGTTGGACGTGACTGACTTTCTAGCAAGGGAGACCTTAACCCTACTGGCCCGTAGCACATTGCAATTGCACTTAAATGACACTCCATAGTGCTTAGCAATTGCATTTTTATACCACCCCTATAGCTCGTAGCTACAGACATTGCACTTATATACTGCCTCGTAGTGCATAGCAATTGCACTTAAATACTACCTCATAGCTTTTATAAATAGCAATTACACTTGCATACTGCCTCGTAGTGCATAGCAATAGTAAGTACTGTACACTTATGTGCCACCCCATAACACTTGGCAATTGCCATTACACTTGTATACCACCCCATAGTGCTCAACAATAGCAATTGCACCTCTACAGCACTCCATAGTGCTTAGTACACTCTGGGCAGTTCACAAAATAATTAGCATTTTATTCCCAGGGGCTGCGGTGGCTTAGTGGTTAAGAAGCTCACCTTGATAGCTGGAAGGCTGGCAAGTTGACAGTTTGAGACTCGGGTACTGCATGAAAGATTGAGAGCCCCGTATCTGTCTCAGCTCTTGGGGACATGAAAGGAGCCTCATTTGGGCATTTCCTGAGTGGAGTTTCTTCTCCAAAAAATCCTCTCCACTCAGAATAATTACTGGAACAATTTTTTTATTGTTATTTAGCCCCCAACATGCTAGGTCCTCGTTTTATGAACATCAGAAGGATGGAAGACTTTGAGTCAACCTTGAATCCCATCAGGATTGAACTCACAATGTTTTGGCTGCAGTACAGCATTTTAACCACTGCGCCACCAGGGCAGACAAATTAGTCCTTCTGGCTGCCGCAGGGCTTACTTCGGAGTAGATTCCCCCAATCTGTCTTCCCTTAATGTCTGAAAGGAAAAGAAGCCACCTCCTAGAACACCTGGTTGGGTGGGGATACTTGGCGAGGAAGGGTGGATCCAGGATCAATGTTGGCCTGATCCTCCTTTCATGCTTTTCCTCCGCCTTTCCAGGTGGTGTTTCATAAAATGGCTCCTGAGGAGACCCAGGAGTTGGAGAGCACGGCCAGGGTCGTGAAAGAGGACACCTCCATTGTCTCCTTCGTGGGCTTCCAGATCTGGGACTTCCCTGGGCAGCTGGACTTTCTGGACCCTGCCTTTGACCTCGAGGCCATCTTCGGAGGAGCCGGGACCCTCATCTACGTCATTGATGCTCAGGCGGGTATTGAGGCTAGAGTAGCCTTGGGGGGCAGAGAAGGCACAGTGGGGGTCACCCCCATCCTGTGGCTTTTGGGTCATCCTGACAAGTCATCCTTGAAGGGGACATTTTGATTTGCGCACTGTTTCTGGTACTGGCTCTCTCCTTTCACAAACACGGTTTCTGTCTCGGTGCACGTTGTAAATTTGATTAGCTCTGGTTACTGTTGGCCAACCTGCAAGACACAAAGGTTGTCAGGTTAGTTAACCGCCGCCTGACACTCAGCGTTGAGTCACTGGCAGTATGGTACTACTCTTACCATAGCAGGACATCCTGGCCAGACTTCAGATGCTGACTTGGCCTTCTGGTAACACACTGTGTCCATAACAGGATGGCCAACAGTTTGCTGGGTTGTGATGGGAAGCCAACCATGCTCCTGAGGAATTAAGTACTGTATTTTCTGGCACATAAGACCCACTTCCCCCCCTTAAAATACACTGGAAAATGGAAAGTGTCTTGTACTGTATGTAGTGGCCTATGGTGGGCTATTTTGGTAATAACTGAGTGTGTCTTATACTCCGATGTGTCTTACGCACTGGTAGATACAGTATTTGTTACTACTGTTACCAGTATTATTGTGACAAAGCATGTGTGCCACTGATTTGAACATAGACAAACAGCAGATTAGCCGTGTGTGCTCCATATTCAAATTACAAAAAAATTGAAAACAAATTTAAAAAATAAAGGTTGAAGGCGATACCTTTATTGGATCACTGAAAATTAAAATGATGCAAGCTTTCGAAATCCAAAATTTCTTCTTCAAATCTTAGAATCGTGCCTGGAAAGGAGACATCATGCCATGCCTGAAGAAGAAATCTTGGATTTCGAAACCTTGCATCATTTTAATTTTTAGTGATCTAATAAAGGTATCGCCGTCCTACTGCTTTTTGTGCGTGATTTTAACTGTAATCAGTATAATTAAGAGACCGCGTCACCCAAGGACACCTGCCCGTCTCACTAGAGCACACCGGAGGAGCTCCCTGATAGTTCCACTGCTAGGAAAGGCTCGCCTTTCTTGCACGAGAAGGAGGGTCTTCTCTGTGTCTGCTCCGGCCCTGTGGAACATCTTGCCAACCGAACTTCGCCTCCAGGCAGAGCTTTTATCCTTTCGCAAGAGTCTTAAGACCTGGCTGGCGCAGCGGATGTGGGGGGCGACTGGGGAAACAACCACCCTGGGTTGGCTTGTTTAACTATTGCTCGGGCTGCCAGTTTAATATGTGGTATTGGGAGGGCTATTTTTTTTTAAAAAATAATTTTTTAAAAAATTATTAATTTAGAATAATTCAATTTTAATGCTATTTTGATATTTTTGTGAGTTTTTGTTTGTTGTGAGCCGCCCAGAGTCGCCTCGGCGAGGGGGCGGTGGTAGAAATGCGGGAGATAAATAAATAATGGTGATGCGGGGGGGGGTGTCACTGATTTGAACATGTTGATTTTGGCGTGGTTGATCTTAAGGTCTGAACTGGATCCCTTATGCTGAGTTTTCCATCATGATTTTTCAAGCAGCCACAAAAATTGCATTGGTCTTTTCCTTTAGATGCTCACAATAAGTTGCAGCCAGTAAAGTTGATTTCAGACTAAACATCCCTTTGAAATCTGGTTTATAGGACGACTATCTGGAAGCTTTGACCATGCTCCACCTGGCTGTTTCCAAAGCTCATGAAATCAATCCGGACATGAACTTTGAGGTTTTTATTCATAAAGTCGATGGCTTGTCAGACGCTCGTAAAATAGAAACTCAGGTATACATTCGCGAGCAAGCGGTTGACAATCTTGAGAGTGCAGGGCTAGAAAAACTCCGCCTTAGGTAAGTGTAGTTCCTTTGGATAGGGTTTTCCCTCCCCTTCTGGCTCTTATTTACTAGACTGGAAGAGGAGGCCGGCCTTTGGAAAAGTTGGTCCTTTCTGAAGCTCATTGATACGGGAACTCTCATCTAACAGCCACAGAGAAGTCTCTTTAATTGTCAAGAGTTTAAATATACGCGGGTGAAACAGTAATCAATAACTTAGTAAGTGCATTAGAATGTGTTAAATTAAGCAGGGTTGGCCAAATGTTTCAGACCACAGGCCGGTCACATGGTTCAACCCACTGGAAGTGGAAGTAAAACGCACATGTGCAAAACGCTGCCGTAAATGCACCCATGTCTGTTGTAAACACATTTACGACAGCCGCAGGTGTTTTGCCCAGGCATGTTTTACTTCCGCTTCCGGGATCGGCAAGGGTGTCATGGTCTGGAGGATTTGACATTGGGGGACGGATTCGGCCCACAGTTTGTTTGGCCACCCCTGAATTAGTGCCACCCCAATGGGGGTGCCATTCAGATTTTTATAATCACATGAATTTGAAACTGATCCATGACGTGATGATGAACTGCTGCCTTTCCAATCTCTTTTAATCATCCCTTCATTATCTAGCAATGATCTGGCAGTGGTTCTTGTGTCTCTCTATGTCTGGTTTAATCTGAGATTCCCCACACACTCTAGGCCAGGAGTTCTCAACCTTTTTAAGCTGGGTGCCGGGTCAAGCTCCCTCAGACAGCTTTGCCTTTCCTCCGCCACATGGCACTTCCTGGTGTGGTGGAGGCAATGGGAGCCCACATGAAATGGTGCCACTGGCCGCATCCAGCCTGTGGGGTGTAGGTTGAGAATCCCTGCTCTAGGCTTTAAAAAAGCAATAAGTAGCAGCTGTTTAAATATTTTCCATTTCATGTTTTTTCCAAAAAGGCTCTTTGAAAACATGTGCAGTTAATAACCATCTTTTTCCCTTAGGTTGGGTTATAACCATCTTTTTCCCTTAGGTTAGGTTCCCATCCTAAGGCCTATGGCGCAGGGTGGATAAAAATCAATGATTTTTTTAAAAAAAATTTAAAATCGGATTTTTTTTATTTAAATGCTTTTTGAGGAAAAATCTCAATAAAGATCATGTTCTAGTTAAGATACATTATAGTCCAAAGGTTATTCATCATGAAATTAGTTTTTAATTATGTGGCATAAGGCTGTATTAATCCATTCACAATGTCATGCTCTCCCAGAGGCTTCTGATTTTTGGGGCAATTTTTCTATCTAGAAGATATCAAATGAAATGCTTGGTTTTGCTGTGTTCAAAACTGTGCATTTTGATCTGCAACGATAACATGCCTCCTTCATAGGAAAAAAATGTTATAAAATAAACATCAGAACTGAGAAAAAGACCTTAATCCCATTGTTCCTCTGCAAATCTATGTACACAGAATCAACCCTCTTACCTCTTAAGTGCTACGTTTCAAGAAGTTGAATGAACAGAAGGTTGTTTGGAATGGAATAGCACAAGGAGCAAAGTTTGAGGAGGGAGGGGCAAGCAGTAAAATAAAAGTAAAACCTTTTGAGGACGGAACTCTGCATCTTGAGATCTTTATTTGTATAGCAGCCTGAAGTTTATCATATGGACCTGGCTGATGTAGTCAATAACTGTCAGTCTAAGTTTTTTAAAATATATTTACCACATCAGTTAACAAACATAGATGTTTAAGCAAATATAAGCATACATAATGCTATATAATGCTATTGTTTTGGTTAAATAAAACTATTTAAATGTTAAGGTAATATGAATGATTAACCTATTAAACTGGATATAGTTCACCTTGCAGTAATTTCATAATTATGTATTTCTAATGGTATATAACCACCATATCTGTAATATTCTGATATAACTGTAAAACTACTGTAATCTGAAAAGTTATTACCTGTATTCTAAAAATGAAACCTTTATCTGGTTGTAAATATTAAGATTAAAACAACTCCAGCAAAAATGAGTCTTTATGTAGAAAATCATGATTTAAATCGAGCCTTACTGACTAGTGATTTAAATCGTGATTTAAATCAAAGTGATTTAAATCAAATCCACCCTGCCTGTGGGCCAGATTCAGCCCATGGCACCATTTCATGTGCCCCCACCCCTCCAAGTGCATTTGAGAAACAAAATGGCCACCCCCTATGAAGCTGTTGGGACTAAATGGCCACCACATCATGCAGGCAGGGCAAAATGGCCGTCCGGCCCTCAAATCTGACTGAGCCAGCGTGACCCGGCCCTCGGCTTGAAAAGGTTGGGAACCCCTGCCTTAGACCCAGGGGCTCGGATGGGAGGGAAAGAAGTAAACTTGAACCCTAATCCTTGGTTCAAAAGTTCTCAAAGGCTATGAATGGGTTGACTTGATTGTTTACAGTAACACAGATAACCAAGAGTTCTTGTTGGTAGGAACCACCCAGTTTCTTATCGCCAATGTTTCATCAGAAACCTGTAAGGTTGACCTGAGTGGGAAGAATAAACCCAAGTGGGTCATTAATGCGGAGAGTACAGCTAGTGGCTGCTATTGTATTGATGGTGGCCGCTCAAAAAAGTTTGCTGACAAACCGTTTGAACCCTTACGCTGCTAATTGTAGGATTCTGCTTTGCAGTTTTTACCTGACCAGCATCTACGATTATTCCATCTTTGAAGCCTTCAGTAAAGTGGTTCAGAAGCTCATTCCACAGTTGCCAACATTAGAAAACTTGTTGAACCTTTTTACACTGGTGAGCGCCTCTTCTGTTTGTTAAAACTTTACAGTCTGTAAGGTAGATTGCTCCCAACGGTGGAGATAATCGCTTCGGATCTAATACAGGATCTCTTGGCAAGAACTAATAAGTAACTGGTACCCCAACACAGAGTTTGCCCTGACCCTCTACCCAACAGCCAAATGGGAGCATTTCTTCCCTCCCCCAGCACAGAGTTCACCCCACCCATGTGCCCAGAAGCCAAATGGAAGCAGTCCCTTCCTCCCTCCAGCATGAAGTTCACGCCGCCCCTCTACCCAGCAGCCCGATGGGAACACTCTCTTCCCCAACACAGAATTCGCCCTGCCCATGTGCCAGATTCGGAATCAATATCATATAAGGAGGCTTTTGCAGCGGGTCACAGACACGCTGAGCTTCTTCTCATTCAAAGAAACAGATTTATAAATTGCTATAATAATAAATTGCTATAATAATAAATTGCTATAATAATAAATTGCTATAATAATAATAATAATAATAATAATAATAATAATAATAATAATAATAATAATAATAATAATAATAATAATAATAAATTGCTATAATAATAATAAATTGCTATAATAATAATAATAATAATAATAAATTGCTATAATAATAATAAATTGCTATAATAATAATAATAATAATAATAATAATAATAATAATAATAATTTTTACTTTATATACTGCCTTCTTCACCCTAGGGTGACCCAAAGCGGTTTACACATGACAAAATATGCAAGGTATAGATTCAAGCAATAATACAATACAATAAGACAATCAAATACAAAACATCATATAACAAGCAATACTGATCACATCATGTTGATATATTAAACAAGAATAAAAATACAATACAATAAAACGACTCCGGTGGGGCCCGGAGGGGAGGCGACAGAGGCGCACCTGCCTCCCATCCCTGGACCGATGAAACAGGCTACGGGGAGAAGTGGCGAGTTCTCAGGGCGGCTGCCACGTTTTTTCTATAGGTCTGTGGGCCAGAATCCTTTCTTGGCACCCAGGGCCACTGAACTTGAGACTTTCTTCCCCTCCCGCTACAGCCTGCTGTGACCTCAAACCCCTGCTCTAGGCTACCCTGTAGGGAGCAGGTTTTTAGGGTGCCCAAATTTGAGCAGAAGCAGCAAGATCCAGGGAAAGAACACCCTGAGATTCTGGCCAACGTCTCCCAACTCTGGCAGCTGCCCCACTTTGCTGACAAAATCGAGTCATGAGACTCGCGGACAGGTGACCCTAGGCCAGCGTTTCCCAACCTTTGGTTTTTGGACTTCAATTCCCAGAAGCCTGACACAAAATTATTATTAGCCAGTGGACTGACTTAGGCTTCTGGGAATTGAAGTCACCCTGTGGGACAGGTTACTCTGCTGGATAACGGACCCCCACCCACCTTTGGGAGGGGGAAGCCCCTGTCATGCATGCTCGTCTTGCCGGCAGTGGAGTAAAGTGAATTTTTCTTCTGTGTGACAGATCCCGCTTTACAATCCTGTTGCTTGTGTTTTCATTCTGTAGAGTTCGGGGATCGAGAAGGCGTTCCTCATGGACGTTGCTAGCAAGATCTACGTGGCCACCGACAGCTCTCCTGTCGACATGCAGTCCTACGGCCTGTGTTGTGACATGCTCGACATGCTCACCGGCCTCTCCTGCGTATACGGGTGAGCCTCAAGCCCGGGCACCTTGCGTCTGTTTAAGAGGGGTTGAGGAACATTTTGGGGGTACTTTGAGGTCGGCTTGTCTTGTCTACTTGTAGGGTCTGCAGAGGAGTTTTGTTGTGTCAACAAATACCCTCTACGGCTGTGGTGCAAGCCCTGCTTTCTACAAAAGCGCCCTGGTGGCGCAGTGTTTGAACTGCTGTACTGCAGCCAGAATGTTATGAGTTCGATCCTGACCAGGGATCAAGGTTGTCCCAACCTTCCAGCCTTCCGAGGTTGGTGAAATGAGCTCCTCAGTCACAGACCTGGTGCCTTTCTTGGTTGCAGTGAGGTTTGCATCCCATGCATCTGTCTGGCCAGACATCCCGCTATGGCAAGGGTTCACAACTTAAGGGCCGTCGGATTCAGCCCACGACACCATTTCATGTTCCCCCCCAGCCCTCCAAGGGCATTTGAGAAACAAAATGGCCACCCCCTTTGAAGCTGTTGGGACAAAATGGCTACCCCATTGTGCAGGCAGGGCAAAGTGGCCGTCTGGCCCTCAAAGCTGACTGAGAGAGTGTGACCTGGCCCCCGGCTCGAAAAGGTTGGGAAACCCCTGTGTTAAGACATGGCCTTGTTTTTATCAGTTCTGCTTGTTTTCTTGTACCTTTTCCTTCCTGCTGTAGCTGTTTCTTTCCTCTGTTTTTCTTCTCTGCTCTTGCTCCATGCCTGTGTTTCCCAACCTTTGTTTTTTTGGACTTCAATTCCCAGAGTGTGGGGTGCTGCTACTGGACCTCATCTTCCTCCCCACCCCCCGGTTGGCTCCATATTATTGGTCAATTCTGCTATCTGGATTTTAGATTTTAGAGTTTTACTAGCAGAGGTTGCCCGACGTTGCCGGGCTGTTTTAAATGGTGTTGGAAAGTTTTTGTTGTTGTTGTTGTTAATGTTTGTAAAGAAGAGGTTAGTCTATAATTGAAATTTTTAAAATTTTTATTTATACAAATTTTTTTTGATGACCTGTTATAAACTATGATGAGTTTTGTTTGGTGTTTTGGTTTTGTGGATGAAAAAAAGAAAAAAGGATGATATACGTTTTCCAAAAAAATTATTTAACCAAATATTTTTTAGTATGTATTTTTTTAAATTGTTGTACCGTAGGTAATAATTTAAAAAATGTGAAAGTACATGTTTTTCACACTAAATGTTCTTAAACTGTGTATTGATGTTTTTGTTTTTTATTTGAGTAAAAATTCAGCACAGGATTTTTGAATAGTTTTTATTTTATTGACATCTGTTTTTGATTTGTGTAAACTTGTGATTTTGTGTTATTTGTTTTTACTCTTGTGGCCTTTTGTGTGGGGCTATTGTGTCTTTTTGAATTTTTTTTATTATTGTGGGCAGCAAGTGCTGCTGGTAGGGGTTATCTTGTATTTTGACTGTTTTTTCTCTCGTGGCCTCTGGGTGGAGCTTCTTCCAGTAAGTAGTCTCTTTCTTTATTCATTTCTTTTCCAGTCGTTGTGGTGTGAGGTCGTGTGGTGGTGAGTCGGCTGTTTTTCTTTATTTGGGGTGGTGGTGGTGGTTGGATTTTGTGGTGTTTGGCTGGGTGTTTGGAAATGTTTGTTGTTGGTTACTTTGTATTGTTTGTTGGTGTTATTTTTGTTTGTTTTTGTGTATTTTTGAATGTTTTTGATTGTGTTTTTTTGTGTTTTTTGGTGTCCTACGGGGGGATTCCCTCTCTGCCGTCTCCCCTGGCTCTGGAAGGCTTGGGGGGACAGGCTCCTTTTGTCCCCCCAAACCTTCCAGATCATGGGACCCAGGAGAGGGGATCGAATCCTGGCCACCCTCTAATATTAAAAGGGAAATCTCAATTGTGGTTTCCCCTTTAATATCAGTGGGGGTGGGTGGGTGGGGGGTTGTGATCCCCCTCTCCGCTGGCTTCCTTGGGTTTGGGAGGGTTGGGTTGAGAAAAGGGGCCTGTCTCCCCAACCCTTCCGGACCCAGGAGAGCCATCGGAGAGGGGGATTCCCCCTCCAACTCCGTTTTTAAAGAGAAGTAACCGCTTGGTTTCTTCTCTTTAATATGGGGCGTGTGTGTGGGGGGGGGGGAGGGGAATCCCCTCTCTGCCGGGTCCCCTGGGGTCAGGAGGGTTGGGGAGACAGGCTCCTTTGGTCCCCCCAACCCTCTCAACCCCAGGGGAGCCAGTAGAGAGGGGGAGCACAACCCCCCCACCCACCCAGTGATATTAAAGGGGAAACTCCGATTAGGAGCTTCAGGCGCCAATGGGGAGGGAGGCTTTGGTTCCCGCGGCTTGTCGGATTTGCTCTCCCGGTGTTTTTTTTGTTTTGTTTTAATTTTTGGGCGCCAGCTTCCTCAGCGTTCTGCGCGCTCATGGCGCGCAGGACGCTGGAGCTTGTAGTTATGGGTTTGTGCTTTGTGCTTGTGCTGCATTTTTTAAAAAACGGTTTTATTTTGATTGGCTGCAGCGCGTTTCCGAACGTTCCTTGCGCCGTGCCGTGCGAGAGCCTCTCAGCCTGATTGGCTCTGGCGCGGCACGGCACAAGGAATGTTGGGAAATGAAGTTGTTTCCCTTTTTTCGCGTTTGTGGGGCTGTTGCCCCACTGTCTGTTTTCTCAATCCTTTGTTGACCTGCGGACCCAGATCGGCCGCGTGCACGAAGGGTGAGTGCAGGCAAGTAGGGCGAGGCATAGCAACCTATAGCAAGTTCCAACGGTTAACCCTTGGTTTTATAGGTTAAGATCTATGCGTATTGTATGCCGGAGTGTTTTTTGCATTGTAAACCACCTGGAGTCACCTCGGCGAGGGGGTGGTTAAGTATGTATGTATGTATGTATGTATGTATGTATGTATGTATGTATGTATGTATGTATAAGGACAATGACAATAAAGATTTATCTATCTATCTAAATACATACATACATGCATACATACATACAGTACATACATACATACAGTTGAACCTTGTATAACCAATGCATCATACAATGAAAAAATCGTATAATGAAGAGAATTTTGGAACAAATGGGTGCATCGTACAACGGAAATCTCTATAAGAAAAACCATACAATGAAATTTTTCTTTGTATAATTTTTCCCATAGTGATTTCGTTGTACGGTTTTTCCCGTATAACGAAGTAACTTGTGGAACCAATCTGGCTGGCATGGCACGTGTGGGGCACCGATGGAAGGTTGACCGCAGCCTGCTGGCTTATACAATTAAGATTTATCTCTCTTTTAATGGATGGGGAGAGTGGGTAAATTATTTAGAACTTTTAATTGGGTTTTTAAGGGCTTTTAATTAGTTTGATGTTGCTTTTAATTGTTAGCTTCCCAGAGTCGTTGCCAAGTTGGGCAGCAATAGAAATTTGATAGATAGATAAATGAATAAATATTTTTTGTTATATGGGGTTCTACTGTAAATAAGTCAGATAAATAAGCCTACTGCCACCACTGCCACACCCGGAAGTGGAAGTGGGCACGTTTACATCAGCAATAAAATGCACCCACGCATGTGTAAACGCACCTGTGGCTGGCATAAATGCAGAAGTGGGCTCATTTACAACAGCCGTAAATGCGCCTACTTCCGGGGTGGAGGGGCATGGTCAGGCCTGCGCAGCTGTCTGGGGAGGGACGTGGTCAGGCCCATGGTGAAAAAAGGTTGGCCACCCCAGAAGCATTCCTGCTTGCAGCTGTTTTCACAGAGGCGGGGAGAGAGTGATTGTTTTTTACTTTCAAACTCTACCTCAGGCTAAAGGAAGATGGCAGCGGAAGTGCTTACGATGAGGAGTCGATGGCTGTTATCAGGCTCAACAACCGGTCCGTCTTGTACTTGAGAGCAGTGACAAAGTTCCTGGCACTGGCCTGTATTGTGAAGGAGAAAAACTTTGAACGCAAAGGTGAGCCCAATAAGTAGCAGGCCTCACCATGTGCTTTCAGATTGTTAGCTGGAAGGCTGGCAAGTCGGCAGTTCGACACCTGGGTACTGCATTTCATATTGAGGGCCTGTCCCTGTCCCAGCTCTTGGAGACATAAAGGGAGCTTCATTCGGGCATCTCCTGTGCGGAGTTTCTCTCCAGCAATAATCCTTTCAACCCAGTGTAATCTCTGACACAAAATTTTGGGGCTGCGGTGGCTCAGTGGTTAAGAAGCTCTCCTTTTTAGCTGGTAGGCCAGCAAGTCAGCAGTTCGAGACCAGGGTATGGCATGACAGATTGAGCCAGTGGTGGGCATAAAAAATAATTCCTACCACACTGTGGGCGTGGCCATGTGACCGGGTGGGTGTGGCCTGTTGGCCATGTGGCTGCTCTTCGCTATAGCGCTATGAAAATAGAAGCCTCTTCTATTTCCATCACTCCGTAGCGAACCTCTGAAGCCATTTCCCCCTTGTCCAAGGCTTTTCTTGGGCTCCGTTTCACCCCAAAGTGCCTCCCCGGCCACTCCGGAGTGGCTGGGGATGTGCTTTGGGGTGAAACGGAGCCCAGGAAAAGCCTTTGTTGAAGGGAGAAATGGAGCCAGCCCCCTCCGAAGCCTCTTCTAGGAGGAGGAGGGGCGGGGCGGGGCCAGCCATTATTACTACTACCGGTGCGCACGTACTGGTGCGAACCTGCAGATGCCCACCACTGGATTGAGTGCCCATCTCTGTCCCAGCTCTTGGGGATATGAAAGGAGCCTCATTCGGGCATCCCCTGAGTGGAGTATCTCCCACAAAAATCCTTTCAACCCAGAATAATTTCTGACATGAAGTTGTTGTTATTGTTATAATACTGAGTTTTCAAGGGCGCCTTGCTCGAAAGCCAGTCATATCTGACTAGGGTTCGGTGCTCATCTCCTTTTGTGGCAGGCATGACTAGACACTGGAGTACATGGAACACCGTTACCTTTCGCAACAAAGTGGTCCCTATTTATCTACTTGTAGTGTTCTTGCTTTCAAACTGCTAGGCTTAGCAGGAGACCGGGACAAAGACAGGAGCTCACTCTGTCGCGCAGCACTTGGGTCTCGAACTGCTGACCTGCTGACCTTCCAGTTGTCAAGTTCAGCATCTTTACCACTAAGCTACCGCCATCCTGCTTCCAGCTGACGTTCGTGTTGAAATCCATTCTTACTGGGAAGTCATTCTGGCTGCCTCCTTTTCCTGTTCGTCAATTTTTCTTGCTTCTGTTCCTCGCAGGCGTGATCGACTACAACTTCCAATGCATCCGCAAGGCCATCCAGGAGGTCTTCGAAGTGAGCGTGCCTTCCGACCGGTCCCCTGAGCATCAAGCAGTCGCCCCCCTCTTAAAAGCAGAGGCTGAGAGTGATACCCCTGGAACTGCCCGCTAGCTGGAGAGAAAAGGACATAACGCAGCTATCCAGGTGTTTGCCTGTCAAATGCCTGGGTGTACCAAAAAATGGCAGCATGGAGAGCCTGCCAAACAGGCTGGAGAGACTTTGCTAGGTGGAGCTTTGGTGGCACAGCTCAAATAGAGATGGGGAACATCGTGAGGGTGGGGAAGAAGAATGTGGGGCCTCCATCTTTGTTTGGGTGAGCCTGTGCCCTTGGCCTTCCTCCATGGTGCCAAAACAGAGCTCGGGTTTCCTCTGGCAGAATGCTGGACCGACTCGTGCCCGGCTTTATGACTTCCAACCGATCTGTTTCAAGGGCGTTGTTGAGTTGCTGCAGATGTTCGGACGTTCCAAGCATTTACCGCCTCGTGCCTTAGTTTAGCCCAGTTTGCAAACATTTCATGCCATCCTTTCGGCCCATTTTTCCAGTCACACTTGAGCGTTAACTTTCGCATTTCAGTACCTCAGTTGAAGGAAGCGGTTTCCTTGGTTGGTAGAACGGTCTCGGAATAGTCCCCGGGCTGTTATTTAACGCTGTTGTTGGGAGATTGGGCTCACAGCGTATTGGCATTGGATTCTTGGGTTGGTTTACAATCAACGAGCAAATCAATATCCTTGTTCTTTACAGTTGTTTCTATGCTCAGCCACACAAACGGGCCTCTCCGTCATGTCTCGGTCGTTAGCGGGTGCAACGTTTATTTTCACAGAGCTGAGTCCTGTGTTAGGTTTGAAAAAGAATAGTCTGAATTTCAGATTATAAAGATATACCAGAGCTATATAATAAGATATATGATAATATATGGCAGTCATGGTGAACCTTGGCACTCCAGGTGTTCTTGGAATTCAATTCTCAGAAGCCCAAGTCTGCGTGAAGCCACACAAAGGGGTTTACTGTGCGTATGCACAGTAAACCCATTAGTTTGGATTCACACAGACTTGAGCTTCTGGGAATTGAAGTCTAAGAATGACTAGAGTGCCAAGGTTCACCATCATGGATATATGATAGCGAATAATTTATGCTACCAGGCAGAGAAGCCCTTGTATTGGCCTGAATTTTATTTATTTTTTGTAAGGCAGAAGTATGCCTAGAAGTTTGTTTTGAAATTTGCACCATGATCTATTCCATGTGGAAAGTTTGGGGAGGTGTTTGTCGGTCCGTTTTCCAGTGGAGAGGTTGCACCGCTGAGTCCCTAAGCCTCAGGGCTCTTCTGCCCCTTCTCCTCTGGCGTCAACGTGATTCCACACCAAAGTTTTATCAAACTTGCGCGTGTTGCCAGCAGTTGTGACCAGGATTCTCTCTGGTCATGTTGGTCAAGGGCGCTTTGCTTTTAAATCCACTCTCATCATTGGACTGTGTTAATTAAAAAATGTTTCTTTCAATCCGTTTCTTCTTTCTTCTCTAAGTGGGTGGGATTCTTCTTCTGTATCCAATTCTGAATATTGACAATCCTCCTAGCGATCAGCTATGAAGGCTGTCTTGAGAATATAATGCACTGGCCTTCCATCTGCCTTCCGCATCACAATATGACACCCGTAGTACCACTGATCCAGTCCCACCAGTCACTCTTATGGTCCGGAGCCCTTTTGGCACACAAAGTCCTCCTCGACCCCAGGCCACGATGGATGGAGCTGCTGCCCTCCATCATGATGGGTTCCAGTGAAATTTAATCCACTTGGGGACCATCACCCTTCCCTATGGGCCTCGGCACCCAAGGCTGCTAGTCCTCAGGGCTGTCAGCTTAGTTAACCACCGCCTAACACTCAGCGTTGAGTCACTGGCAGTAGAGATGGGAAACTCTTTAGAGAGCGAGTGCCCAAATTCAGCAGGCTGCTGTCCGTGCCGCAGTGGGGCAGGGTGAACTCTGCTGGGGGAAGAGAGGAAGCTCTCCCATTGGGCTGCTGGGCAGAGGGGTGGGGTGAACTCTGTGCTGGGGGAAGAGAGGAAGCGTTCCCATTGGGCTGCTGGGCAGAGGGGCGGGGTGAACTCTGTGCTGGGGGAAGAGAGGAAGCACTCCCATTGGGCTGCTGGGCAGAGGGGTGGGGTGAACTCTGTGCTGGGGGAAGAGAGGAAGCTCTCCCATTGGGCTGCTGGGCAGAGGGGCAGGGTGAACTCTGTGCTGGGGGAAGAGAGGAAGCTCTCCCATTGGGCTGCTGGGCAGAGGGGCGGGGTGAACTCTGTGCTGGGGGAAGAGAGGAAGTGTTCCCATTGGGCTGCTGGGCAGAGGGGCGGGGTGAACTCTGTGCTCGGGCAACGGCATGACCCTTTCTCTCCCCTCTGTGTCCCGTGTTGGATCCAGCCTCACTCCTGCTGCTGCTGTTCGTCTGTCAAGCCCTCTGTACAATGCCTCCAACTCCTCCATTCCATCAAGTTCCAGGGAGTCAAAGGAAGAAAGCTGCATTTGGAACTTTTTCTAACTTTACAAACACCTTAATTTAATTTAATTTAATAGATTTATATACCGCCCTATCCAATGGCCCCTTCTTCAGGAGCCCTGGTGTTGCAGTGGTTAAATGCTGTACTGCAACCTGTAGGAATCGGGGCCGCTGAGGGCCGGAGGTCCCGGAGGAGACTGATCAAGAAACGATACGAGGCAATATGGAGCGTGATCAGATCAGTCGTTTATTGGGGAAAAGGCATCATCATATATAGGAGAAAAAGCGCAACGGTGGCAAAAACCGTCATCTGACAGAAATCACATCACCTGTTTACTCGGGTTAATTGGGAATCTCTCGGAGGGAAGTTAATTAACTTGGCCAAACACAGACCGGGGAAAACACCATTGTTTGGGGATTAGGCTGGGGTAAACATGGCCTCTGTTTACACCCGGGATAAAGTTGAGCTTGGAGATGAGTGATTACCTTAATGGGTAACGGGGTTAGATATTCGCTCTCTCAGCAGAACCGCTGGTCAGGTCAAGGAATTGGGTGAATCAAACCCTATCATTAATCCACCCCCCTTAATTTCTCTGCCCGCAGAAACCACGAGCCAGGAGTTTTCTCTACCGTAGTGGCCTCTGCCAGGGCCGTTCCATGCCCACCGGGCATGGGGAAACCACATCTCCCCTTTTCGTTTCATTTAAGGACCTGACCGGCGACTTTGCGTAGGAGAGGCATCAGCTGCTGAGCGGGAATGACGCTTCGGGGTTCCTTCTTGGGGTGGCACTTCAATATCAGTGAGGGGATACATTGCGCCAAGCAGCAGACTGCTATGCCTAGCAGGACCACCCCCACGACCACCTTAAGTACCGTCTGAAGCCACCCCCATGGAATCCACGACCACATCCAGCTCCACAATGAGCTCCACCAGGCTCCCCATGCAGAGCCCTCTCTGATGCCCTGGACTATGGTGTGGAGGTTGGTGAGCTGATTCTGCACTCTGCGGGAATTATCAGTAAGGTTGAAGCAACACATACCATGGAAAGATTCGCAACCCAAATGATGTAGCATCAAGAGGTAGTCTATAGCCGCTCTATTGTCAAGTATGGCGTGGCGAAGCTCCGCCTGCTCCTGGTTGAGCAGCGCGATCGCCGAGGAGGTGTGGTTGATGGCTTTAGCTAATCCGCAAGCCAATCGACTAATCCTCCGAGCGTTGCCGACGGCTAAGGCCGGCACGCCAACTATGCTGACTGCCAGCGAGACATATTCGGCTGGACTCAAAACTCTAAAGCTGCTACCACATGAGCTGTCTAACTGGGTGGTACGAGTGTGCCTTATGGGTGCTGAAACGTTTGAGACAATTGTGCTTGGGGTGATCATATCCTTAGTAGGGAGTAACAGTGTCAAACGACTAATGCAACATGTGGAATCTGATACATTTGCGGGAATGTAGTTAAAGGTATACTGATTACATGTAAAGAACCAACCCGAAGGCAGGGTAACATGAGCATACATTGAACCAAGTGTCTCTGGTTTATCACAAGTCCAGTTGCTGCTGCCAGTATCGAGGCAGCGGCGCTGAGTTCGGCCGACTGCAGCGCAGCCGACCATTCGAGCACAAGTAGAGTTCGGGCTGGCCGCCACTCGCGGAGTGTGAAAAGTGGCTGCGTCAGCCGGCAAAGTCATGGTGAGCCGCAATCCCCCCCAGCGAGCGTAGGCTGCAAAACTCGCAGGGAGATGCGGTCCGAAAATCCTCTTTAGCAGCCAGTCGCCATCCCTGGCGTGCGCATCTAGAGTGTGGCACACTGGGATGAGACAGGTGCTCAGAATTGAGGCAGAACCCGCATCCTGCTTCAGGCAAAAGTCGGACTGGTTGACGAGACCCGCCAACCTCTCCCACAAGTTATAATGCATCCGGGCGGAAAGGTCTCCGTCTGGTATCAAGCCGCTGGCCCCAAGTGGGGCGGCCTGAATGCCTCCCCCCGCAAGTAGGGAGAGGGTCAGGATGATGAGGGCTGCCACGGAGTTGGCATTGATCTGGGCAAAGACTGCAGCTACGAAGTTCTCCGGTGTCAGCTCCTTCTCCTGGCGTTGGAGGGCGTCCTGGGCCTCATTGCAAAGCGCCTTGACCATCCCCCAGGTGACCTTCGGCGCTGCCATCTGTGGCCGCCTCTTCCGACGGGTCCTCTCAGTCAGGGTGAGGTCCTCCATCTCCGGGATCGGACTCGGGTCGGTCTGGGTCCACGCCATGTGGTTCCAAGTGAGGCTTGACACACCGAGCTGGAATCCAAACGACACCTGTAGGAGACATAACTGCAGCATACCCTCTCCCCCAGGTTATGAGCGGCACCGGGCCCCTCCATGAAGGGTCCGGTGGCACCCGGTATTGGACCATCGGTCGCGGGAGAGCTTCCGAACGGCGGAAGTGCTTCTCCTGCGGCGTGCAATCCGAAAAAACATTAAGGTGATTGTAAGTGAACAATACCTTATTCAGACAATGCTGTGCCTGAGCCTGTGACTTGGGGAGGGCTGGTGGCTCCCCCCTTTCTGTTTGTTTGTCAATATAGGACTTGAGCGTCCGATTGACCCGTTCCACAATCGCTTGCCCCTGCGGATTGTAAGGAACGCCAAATGTATGCTTAATATCCCAGGTGGCCATGAAGGCCGCCAGCTGCCTGGAGCTGTAGGACGGGGCGTCATTATCGGTTTTCACGTGCCGCGGCTTGCCCATCACCGCGATGCAGGAAAGGAGGTGCTGCTCCACGTGGGAAGCAGTCTCCCCTTTCTGCGCCGTTGCCCAAACGAATTGTGAAAAAGTATCTAAGCAAACGTGCATGTACTGCCATCTGCCAAACTGCGGAACATGCGTGACGTCCATTTGCCACACCTGATTAGCCTCTGTCCCTCGTGGGTTGACCCCCCACGAGGGCCCCCCCGGTGCCCCTGCGCAATGCTGGCAAGAGCGAACTATGCCTTGGGCTTGAGAAAGTGGCAAATTGAACTGTCTGGCAAGCGCTTTGGCATTCTGGTGAAAGAATGCATGACTCTGGATTGGCGTAGTGAAAACACCTAACACTGAACGTTGCTGAATTTCCTTTGCCGCCGCATCCGCTCTGCTATTGCCCGCGGAAATCGGACCCGGTAGGTCTTGGTGACTTCGGATGTGGGCAATATAGAGCGGCTCCGTGCGGTTTCGCAAATGAAATTGAGCAGTGAGAAACAAACTAAGCAAATTCTTGTCTATCGCGGGAGTGATGTATGCTCCCGGTAGACTGTGAAGCAAGTTCCTGACATACTGACTATCGGTAATGATGTTTAGGCGCTCTTTGGCGAAGGTGCGCAAGGCGAGGTTCACCGCTGCCAACTCTGCCCGCTGTGCGGACTTCTGTGGAAGAGTTAACAGCGTGCGCCAAGCCTGGCCCTCCTGCCAAGTTAAGACGCCATATGTGCGACCACCATCAGAAAAAACTGTCCTGGCTCCCTGAAGCGGAACCAGCGAGAGCAATTCGAACAAGCCGACTGTCTACGTCTGAAGTGAGACAAGTCTGGGGTCCTTTGGCAAGTGGTATGCCAAGCTCCCAGTGAATCCTTCCAAAGCTATTGGAAGCGAGTCACCGAGCTGCATCAATTGCTGGATCTGTTCCTACAATTTTGGCTAAGTCGTGCCCTGAAATGTCCCTAGCTCTCAGCCTCCCGCGGTAGACCACCGCGGAAACCAACTCTTGGGGAGGAACGACGTTCCGGGAAGAGGTGTTCGGTAAATACACCCATTCCACGATACTTGCTCCCTTCTCGGAGTCTACTCCTAGAGCTCCGGTGAACATGGATCCTGCTCGTACGATGTACAAATTCAGGATCGGGGCATATGGCCCTGGGGCGATCCTGTCTACCCACCTCTGGCTGAGAACCTGATTGACTTTCTCGAGAGCCAAGCGCGCTTCTCGAGAAATTTGTATCCGGTCTGCTGGCTGCTTACCTAATGTTAGCAGCGAGAAGAGCGGTTTCAAAAGATCCGTATCCAATCTAAAATACGGTCTGGCCCAATTAATGTTCCCTAAAACCTGCTGCAATTCCACTAAGGTGACTGAGTCCTGTAGATTGATTTGGGGCAAAACTGGTGCTGCGAAAGAGCGGAGAAGCCGATGACCCAAGTATGAGAAGGGCTCGGTTCTCTGCACTTTCTCCGGGGCAATGAGTAAACCTTTCCCCCCCAGACTGGCCTGGAGATCAGAAAACATTTCGCTGCCGAGTTGCGGCACCGCGACCAAGATGTCGTCCATGAAGTGACAAACTAAAGCTTTTGGGTAAAGGTTTCGAAACTTTGCCAGTGCGTTGTGAACATAAATTTGGCACAGGGTGGGCGAATTGAGCATGCCCTGTGGCAAAAATTTCCACGCGTAACGCTGCGTAGGCTCACTGTGGTTCACAACCGGCACCGTAAAGGCAAACCTTTCCCGGTCCCTGGGGTCCAAGGGAATCGTGTAAAAACAATCCTTGAGATCTACAACTAGGATCTCCCATCCCTCGGGAATCATATTAGGATTTGGGATGCCGCACTGAAGCGGACCCATTGGCTGTATGCATTTATTGATCTCTCTGAGATCGTGGAGGAGTCGCCACTTCCCCGACTTTTTTTTTATGACAAAAATTGGCGAATTCCAAGGACTAGTGGACTGCTCTATGTGTCCTGCGTCTAGCTGTTCTTTAACCGGTTGCTTCAGGGCGATTAATTTCTCTCCCACCCGGCCATTGTTCTACCCAGACCGGCGTATCGGTGAGCCATTTAAGTGGCAACACCATTACCCAAAGGTAAGCGTAGCACCGTACTGCTGTAAAATGTCTCGCCCCCAAAGGTTGATGTGCACGTCAAGAATGTGCGGCCGAATTACCGCCGTGCTGTCAGCCTTTGGAATCGTGACTGTCACCCACTCCCTGCTTCTAAACGCTTCCTGAATGCCGCCTACCCCCCACACATCGGAGACCGGCTCAATGGCCCACTCCCTTGGCCACTGGCTTCTGCTTATCACGCTCACATCTGCTCCGGTATCTAACAGGCCTGAGAATGATCTATTATTCAGAAATACCTCAATAACCGGGCGCTGTTTCCACTCAATGTTGGTCTCCACTGTCGCTAAGACCTGGTATCCTTGTACTGCCTCACTGGCGCTCGAGCGGTCCTCTGACCGGGACTCTGAGCTGTCCCTGAGCCTTCCCTGGCTTTCTGTTGGCGAGTGACAAGGAACCATGATCAGTTGCGCTAAGGTGTCTCCTTTGTGAATTGTTTGGGGCAGGTGCGTCCACAACTGAACTTGGAGAACGCCTGAAAAATTGGAGTCAACGACTCCTGGAATTACGAGAATTCCGCGTGCTCCTGCTACACTGCGGGGCAAAACTAAACCTATAAAGCCCTTGGGCAGTGGACCCATGTACTGGGAGTCCACCAGATAGACCGTGCCTGGCAGGTCGCATGTGACGTCTGCCTGACAAGTCAAGTCTAACCCTGTACTACCCTTGGGGCTGGCCTGAGCCCTCGCAGTGCCTGGAATGTGACCTGAATCTAGTCTAGCTCTGGCGAGCCCTGAATCTGGGAAGTCTCTGTTTGAACCGGGGCCAGAGACGTGCCCGCGTGCTGGTTTCCCGAACTCGGACAATTCCTGGCCCAATGGTAGCCTTTCTTGCATTTCGGACACAGGGTGTTTGGGGCCTTGGAACGACCGGAATTTTGTCCGCCTCCCTTGGATCGGCACTCCCTAGCGAAGTGACCGACCTTGCCACAATTGTGACATGCTCCTTGGGTCTTTCCTTTAGGTCTTCTACCCCCTTGCACCGCTGCCGCTAGCAATCCCATCTTGTAGGATTCTGTGCCAACGTCGGCGCAAGCTCTAATCATGTCCGTGAGTGTCAAGTCGGGACGATTGCCCAGTGACTGCAGGATTTTGTGGCAGTCTAGATTGGCATTGTCCTTGGCTAACTTGATCATGAGCTCTTGCTGGGCTTCCTCATTATCGATCTGCCTGCTAATCGCCTCCTCCAAGCGATTGATGAAGTCCATGTAGGGCTCCTGGGCTCCCTGCTTGACCGCGGTATAATTTTTAGCCGCCTTGCCGGTCGCAGGGACCTTGAAAAAAGCCCTAAAGGCAGCCTCTGTCGACATCTGAAGAGTGGCGAGTGGCAAGTTGATCTGCGCATCGATGGATTCGAAGGCACCTGAACCATACAACTGGTCAGGAATTACTGCGCCTCCCATCCTGGCAGCCCTAGTTTGAGCTTCAAGGCGAAACTCGCTGTCCCAAATCATGTACTGGCTAGGGTTGAGCATCATCCGCATGACGGCCTTCCAGTCGTGCGGGATGAACATGGTGTTCTCGCACACTTGCTGAAGCGTGCCCCTAGTAAATCGGCTTTGGAGCCCTGTCTCCTGAATGGCCTTCCGTATAGCCATGAGCAGCTTATACGGGACTGGTGAGTGAACTACCTTCTGGGCCTCTGTGAGGGCATCCATTTCTAAGCGAATTGGACAAATCTGACTAAGCTCAGCTAGGTCTTCCGCTGGCAATTCCCCCTTCCTGATCTCTTCTTCTACTGTGGGCTGAAGGGCACTCTTGGTAACCTGGGAACCTGGAATTGTCAGAGAAGCGCCTGCGCTCCCCAGACCTGGCATTCTGTCGGTGACGTCTGCAGCTGTCACCGAGGGAAAGTTCCCTACGCTATTCTGCCTAAATTGCAATGACGGATAGAGCGCCGTAGGCGCCGTTGGCTCGGCTGGCGTGACTGGCAGCTGTGGGGGTTCTTTGGCCTCTACCCGGACTGGTTCTATCTCCGCTAAGAGTTTCCTACATTTGTCCCATGTGCGAATTACGCCTCCTGGAGCTTTCGGGGGTTGCTGAATGCAGTCTCCTATCTGATCCCAGAGCTCAAGGGTTAACGTACCTACTTCTGGGTAAAGCAGGCAGTGTTCCCTTAGGTATGCCAAAAGTCTCGGTAGCTCTCGGCTGTGAAACTTTAACTGATATATCCTGGCCAGGAATCTGAACTCTTCCTCACGAGTTCTTTGGCTAGCGGACGGACGCTGTCGCTGAGGACAGGTCCCCATATTACCTGCGATGGGTCCTCCGAAGTTTTCCTCCTCGGGACGGGTCGACGGGTCTTGGGCAAGTAATAGGTTCTGGCGACGATTCTCTGGGTAGAGCTTGGAGCGTGGTCCCCTACCACGGGCCCTCGGTGGCCTCTGCGCTGTCAGGGATTCACAGCTGTCCCTGCGGAACGTGTTTTTCCGTAACCTGCAAGCCGCCGCGAAAGCCGGGAGCAAACTGTAGGAAGCCTCTCGGTAAAGCCTCGCCGCGTAGGCCTTTCTCCCGACCGGCTGGTTTACCGGCCGGGCTGCCGCGCTGTCCTCCGGGACGAACGGACGCGGTTCAAGCGCAGAACCGGACCGTGCTGCTCGTTTACTCTGAGGTAGACCGCTCGGGGGTCGCTTACTCACGAGTAAATCACTTCGGAGTCACCAGGTGTAGGAATCGGGGCCGCTGAGGGCCGGAGGTCCCGGAGGAGACTGATCAAGAAACGATACGAGGCAATATGGAGCGTGATCAGATCAGTCGTTTATTGGGGAAAAGGCATCATCATATATAGGAGAAAAAGCGCAACGGTGGCAAAAACCGTCATCTGACAGAAATCACATCACCTGTTTACTCGGGTTAATTGGGAATCTCTCGGAGGGAAGTTAATTAACTTGGCCAAACACAGACCGGGGAAAACACCATTGTTTGGGGATTAGGCTGGGGTAAACATGGCCTCTGTTTACACCCGGGATAAAGTTGAGCTTGGAGATGAGTGATTACCTTAATGGGTAACGGGGTTAGATATTCGCTCTCTCAGCAGAACCGCTGGTCAGGTCAAGGAATTGGGTGAATCAAACCCTATCATTAATCCACCCCCCTTAATTTCTCTGCCCGCAGAAACCACGAGCCAGGAGTTTTCTCTACCGTAGTGGCCTCTGCCAGGGCCGTTCCATGCCCACCGGGCATGGGGAAACCACAGCAACCAAAAGGTTGTGAGTTCGATCTTGATGGAGATGGAGATCCAGGTTGACTCAATCCTGCCCCCTATCCTTCCAAGGTTGGTAAATTGAGGACCCAGCATGTTGGGGGAGGAAACACTAATTAACATGTGAATCACCCAGAAAGTGCGCTTAAGCCAAGGGTTACCTAACTTTTCAAGCCGGGGGCCAGGTCACACTCTCTCAGTCAGCTTTGAGGGCCAGACGGCCATTTTGCTCTGCCTGCACAATGGGGGTGGCCATTTTGTCCCAACAGCTTCAAAGGGGTGTGGCCATTTGGTTTCTCAAATGCCCTTGGAGCGGTGGGGGGCACATGAAATGGTGCTGTGCGCACTATTTGGCCCACGCGCCTTAGGTTGGGGACCTCTTGCAAAAGCACTATGGGGGAGTGTATACGTGAGTTTGCTTTGCTTTTTGATTCTCTTTCCAAAATTTCAGTGGGAGAGTCTAAGATTTGTTTTTGTTTTTTTTTGTTTTTGTTTTTTTAAACCAAGATAGGGAAAATGGCAACAGCTGAAGAATTTATTTATTTATTTAATATATTTATACCCCGCCCTCCTGGTGAGAACACCACTCAGGGTGGCGAACCACAGATAAAAATCTTAACCTATAAATCCAAGGGTTAACTGTTGGAACTGGCTATAGGTTGCTATGCCTCGCCCTACTTGCCTGCACTCACCATTCGTGCACACGGCCGATCTGGGTACGCAGGTCAACGAAGGATTGAGAAAACCGGCAGTGGGGCAACAGCCCCACAAACGCGAAGAAAGGGAAACAACTTCACTTCCCAACATTCCTTGCGCCGCACCACGCCAGAGCCAATCAGGCTGAGAGGCTCTCGCACGGCGCAGCGTTCAGAAACGCGCCGCAGCCAATCAAAAGAAAAGCATTTTAAAAAAACGCAGCACAAACACAAAGCACCAACCCATAACTACAAGCACCAGCGTCCTGCGCGCCATGAGCACGCAGAACGCTGAGGAAGCCGGCACCCAAGAAATAAAGCAAAAACAAAAACACCGGGAGAGCAAGTCCGCCAAGCCGCGGGGAACAAAGCCCCCCTCCCCAACGCCACCTGAAGCTCCTAATCGGAGTTTCCCCTTTAATATCATTGGGTGGGTGGGGGGTGTTGTGCTCCCCCTCTCTACTGGCTCCCCTGGGGTTGACAGGGTGGGGGGACAAAAGGAGTCTGTCTCCCCCACCCTCCTGACCTCAGGGGACCCGGCAGAGAGGGCATTTCCTCCCCCCTCCCCCACACGCCCCATGTTAAAGAGAAGAAACCAAGTGGTTACTTCTCTTTAAAAACGGAGTTGGGGGGGAAATCCCCCTCTCTACTGGCTCCCCTGGGGTTCAGAGGGTGGGGGGGGGACCAAAGGAGTCTGTCTCAGAGGGAATCCCCCCCAGGACACCAAAAAACACAAAAACAAACAATCAAAAACATTCAAAAATACACAAAACAAACAAAAATAACACCAAAAAGGTAAACAACAACAAACATTTGCAAACACACCCAGCCCCCAGCCAAACACCACAAAATCCAACCACCACCACCACCCCAAATAAAGAAAAACAGCTAACTCACCACCACACGACCTCACACCACAACGACTGGAAAAGAAATGAATAAAGAAAGAGACTACTTACTGGAAGAAGCTCCACCCAGATAACCCCTACCAGCAGCACTTGCTGCCCACAATAACAAAAAAAATTCAAAAAGACACAATAGCCCCACACAAAAGGCCCCAAGAGTTTTTGGAAAAAGTATATCATCCTTTATTCTTTTTTTCATCCACAAAACCAAAACACCAAACAAAACTCATCACAGTTTAAAACAGGCCATCAAAAAAAATATATAAATAATTTTTAAAAAAATTTCAAATATAGATTAACCTCTTCTTTACAAACATTAACAACAACAACAACAACAAAAACTTTCAAACATCATTTAAAACAGCCCGGCAACGCCGGGCAACCTTTGCTAGTACATTATAAAACGACATAGACATTTGCAATTAAAACCCCTAAACATCCTCCAGTTAAAAACAAGATAAAAAACGAGTAAAACTGACATTTCCTTTACAAAAATTACCTTTATCCTCCCTCCACACGTTTAAAACCAAAACAGAAAAGAAAAAAGGAAAAAGGAAAAAAATCACCATAATTTTTAAACAAGCCAGTGGGGCTGGGAGGTGGAGCCAGTAGGGCGCAACACCCGCTGACAAAGCCAAGTCTTCAGGTTTTTTCTAAAGGGGAGATGTTCCGTCTGAAGGCGCATCTCCAGAGGTAAGAGGTTCCAGATGGCTAGGGCAGACACGGAGAAGGCTCTCTTCCTGGTCCCAGATTAGTTGTGCTTCTTTCGTTGAGGGGACGAAAGGGTACTGAGCCCCTCCTGTCTGCCCTGGTAGGACGGGCTGACAGTCTTGGGGTGACGCAGTGTCTTAGGTATCCTGGTCCACCACCATGAAGGGCTTTAAAGGTCAGAACCAGCACCTTGAATTGCACCCGGAGACAAACTGGCAGCCAATGAAGCTCCCGAAGCAGTGGCGAGGCACAGGCATAACGCCCGCGCCCCGTCACCACCCAGGCAGCTACATTCTGAACCAGTTGCAGCCTCCGGATGGTCATCAAGGGCAGCCCCATGTAGATCGTGTTACAATAATCCAATCTGGAGGTGACCAAGGCATAAGCGTCAGACCTTTTGACAAGGTCCCACACCAAAGGCTCTTGAATAAACTTACCAGTCATGGAATAAAGGGACAGGTCTTGTCCTGGATCAGCAACTGGCTAAGGGACAGGAAACAGAGGGTAGCACTAAATGGACACTTCTCCAAGTGGAGGGAAGTAAAGAGTGGGTTCCCCCAAGGTTCTGTACTGGGACCCCTGCTTTTCAACCTCTTCATAAATGATCTAGAGGTAGGAGTAAGAAGCAAGGTAGCCAAATTTGCTGACGACACTAATTATACAGGGTAGTGAAAACTGTGAGAGATTGTGAGGAGCTCCAGAGGGATCTCTTGACACTGGGGGAGTGGGCAAAACAGTGGCAAATGAGCTTCAACATTAGTAAGTGCAGAGTGATGCATGTTGGGGCAAAGAACCCCAATTACATTTATAAACTGATGGGGTCTGAACTCTCTGCGACAAACCAGGAAAGGGACCTTGGTGTCCTGGTGGACAACTCAATGAAGGTGTCAACCCAGTGTGCCTCAGCACACAATGCTAGGGATCATTAGGAAGGGTATAGAAAATAAGTCAGCACGTGTCATCTTTATAAATCTATGGTGAGGCCCCATCTGGAATACTGTGTACAGTTCTGGTTGCCATACCGCCAGAAGGATATTATGGAGTTGGAGAAAGTGCAGAGGAGGGCAACCAGAATGATTAGGGGACTAGAACACCTTCCTTACCATCTGAGGCTGCAACGGTTGGGCCTTTTCACTCTTGAACGTGGTGAAGTGGTGACAGCTGTCAGTCTTGACAGCTTTAAGAAAGGATTAGACAAGTTCATGGAGGACAAGAGTATCAATGGCTATAATTATGGATACTTAAGGACAACCTCCGGGTTGGAGAGATAGGCAGGATATCTCTCAATATCATTTCCAGGGAATCCTAAGCAGGTGAAGGCATCTGCTTGGGAATACCCTGAAGGAAATGGTGAGTCACTGTGTGAGACAGAATGCTGGACTGGATGGGCTGTGGCCTGTTCCAGCAAGGCTGTTCTTATGTTCTTATGTTCTTATGGTCCTGGGGGATTTCAATCTGTCTTCGTTGGGGCCGGCCTCTGAGGGCGCTCGGGACTTCATGGCAGCCATGGGCCTGAATTCAGGGTCCCACTAGGGACAGCGGTCACACTCCTGACTTGGTTTTCTTGTCGGAGCGGTGGCTGAGTGATCTGAAGCTACAGCATATAGAGATTACACCAGTGCCATGGTCAGATCACTCTTTGTTTTCCCTGGACTTTTGTGGAGCGACTCCACCGCAGGGAGCCAGGACCGATTAAACTGGCCCGGCCCCGGCGACTGATGGACTCCGAGAGATTTCAGATGCTGCTGGGGCCGTTTCCTCCGGACCGGCTTCTCGATTCACCCGAGACCTTAGTCTCCCTTTGGGAAAGGGAATCGACACAGGTCTTGGATGTAATTGCGCCACCGTGGCCTCTCCTCCCGCACAGACCACATGGTGCTCCTTAGTATACGGATGAGCTTAGGGAGCTGAAGCGGGTTAGGAGACGCCTGGAGTGCCGTTGGGTGAAGACTCAGAGTGAGTGCGACCAAACACAAGTTAGAACCGCTATTAGAGCCTACCTCGTGGCGATGAGGGCGGTGAAGCGCTCATACTTCACCACTCTCATCGCCTCTGCTGACAATCGTCCAGCGGCCCTGTTCTGGGTTACCAGGTCCCTCCTGGGTAACGGGGGACTCGAGCCTGGGTGGCAAGGCTCAGCGGACGAGTTTGCAGACCATCTTGCAGAGAAAATTGCTCGCATTCGCTCAGGGTTCAATCCTGACGTGGAACTGGATCGCCTGGAGAGGGCTGGGGCAGAGTCTAGCCATGTTATCTGGGATCAGTTTGATCCTGTTGGCCCTGATGATGTGGACAGGCTCCTTGGAGCTGTGCGTGATACCACTTGCTTATTTGACTGCTGTCCTGCCTGCCTAGTTAAAACTGCCAAGGCTACCACGGGTCGGTGTGATGGTGAATTCCTCCTTGCAGGAGGGGGTGTTCCCAGTGGTTTTCAAACATGCGCTGGTATGCCCCCTACTAAAAAAAAGCCCTTGCTCAACCCTACAGTTATTTCAAATTTTAGACCAATCTCCAACCTTCCCTTCTTGGGGAAGGTGTTGGAAAGAGCAGTGGCACGGCAGCTCCAGGGGCTTCTGGATGATATGCTCTGGTCACCTCCAGATTGATTATTGTAATGCGCTCTACATGATGCGTTATGCTCGTGCCTCGCCACTGCTCCGGGAGTTGCACTGGCTCCCAGCATGCCTCCGAGTGCAATTCAAGGTGCTGGTTTTGACCTTTAAAGCCCTTCATGGTATTGGTCTGGGGTACCTAAGAGACCGCATCTCTCCAAGGTATTCAGGGTGATGCAGTCAAAGTCCTAACTAGGTGCCTGGAGGCTGTGCGGGTCTGGATGGGGGACAACAGGCTTCAGCTGAATCCTGTCAAGACTGAGTGGCTATGGGTTAGGGGCCCCGTATTATCCCAGGAGCTGTCATCTTTGGCTCTAGATGGGGCATTGTTGCCTCAAACAAATCCGGTACGCAACTTGGGGGTCCTCCTGGACTCGTGGCTACTGCTCAAGAAGCAGGTGGCAGCCGTGGCCAGGAGGGCCTTTGCACAACTTCTTGTTATTCACCAACTGCGTCCGCTCCTGGACTGGGATTCTCTGCTCATGGTCACTCATAACATAAGAACAGCCTTGCTGGACACACAGGAAACAGGAGCCCATCCAGTCCAGCATTGTGTCTTACACAGTGGCTCACCATTTGCTTCAGGGTATTATTCCCAACCAGATGTCTTCACCTGCTTAGGATTCCCTGGAAATGGCATTGAGAGATATTATCCTGCCTATCTCTCCAACCCGGAGGTTGTCCTTAGGTAGCCATAATTCTGGTTGCCCTCCTCTGCACTTTTTCCAGCTCCATAATATCCTTCTGGAGGTATGGCGACCAGAACTGTACACAGTATTCCAGATGGGCCCTCACCATAGATTTATAAAGAGGCAAAATGACACTTGCTGACTTATTTTCTATACCCTTCCTAATGATCCCTAGCATTGAGTTTGCTTTTTTCACTGCAGAAGCACACTGGGTTGACACCTTCATTGAGTTGTCCACCAGGACACCAAGGTCCCTTTCCTGGTTTGTCGCAGAGAGTTCAGACCCCATCAGTTTATAAATGTAATTGGGGTTCTTTGCCCCAACATGCATCACTCTGCACTTACTAATGTTGAAACTCATTTGCCACTGTTTTGCCCACTCCCCTAGTGTCAAGAGATCCCTCTGGAGCTCCTCACAATCTCTCACAGATTTCACTACCCTGTATAATTTAGTGTCGTCAGCAAATTTGGCTACCTTGCTTTTTACTCCTACCTCTAGATCATTTATGAAGAGGTTGAAAAGCAGGGGTCCCAGTACTGAACCTTGGGGGACCCCACTCTTTACTTCCCTCCACTTGGAGAAGTGTCCATTTAGTGCTACCCTCTGTTTCCTGTCCCTTAGCCAGTTGCTGATCCAGGACAAGACCTGTCCCTTTATTCCATGACTGGTAAGTTTATTCAAGAGCCTTTGGTGTGGGACCTTGTCAAAAGCCTTCTGAAAGTCCAGATAAACAATGTCAACTGGATCCCCCTTATCCACATGCTTGTTGACCATAATCCCCGCCAGCGCCGCAACCATCTCGAGGACGTCGAGCAGGGGATCTGCAACCCTGCAAGGGGGCAAGTACAGGAGTAGGATTCCCCACTGACCCTTAGGGCCCACCTGAAGCAGCAGCAGCTCACAACCCTGCACCTGTGGTGCGTTGACCCCGATAACCCCAAGTGACCTTCGGGCTATAATAGCGACGCCACCGCCCTTCCCCTTACCCCTAGGCTGGTGCCACACTCCGAACCCAGCTGGACACATTTATGACAGGGGGACCCCATCCTCAGGTGTTAGCCAGGTCTCGGTGATGCATGCCAGGTCGGCCCGCTCTCCCAGGATCGTGTCACATAGGAGGGGAGCCTTATTGCAGACCAACCTAGCATTCACCAGCAGCAGCCTGAGCGAGAGGTCACTCCAAACCTCCTGCCCAGGAACCAGAGGTCGAACCAGGGGGCTGGAACATGGAACAGATACTAAGCATCTGTCCCTCGTTCCCCGAGTGCGGCCCGCCCCTCGGTTCCTGCCATATTGCCCCATGCCCGTCACTACTGAGATGTAAGCCCCAGGAACCTCTGATATGCCTCCAGAACAAGGAATTCTCCCCTCCGCCTGGCTTGGTCCCTGCAGCTGGGGAAAGTCATTCCCTCCTGCACCCGAAATGGGAGTAGTAGAGGAGATGGGTGCGGGGCCGGGATTTGAACCTTCCGGCCCGCACAGCTGTAGGAAGTCTCTCCCTCCTCCACCACGCCTTCGGAGCTGCCTTGGCGTAGGTGGATGAGGCAGTGATGAGGACAGGGGCAATGATGAAGAAGCCAGAGCCACCTGCGCCGTCAGCCGAAGCGTCCTCCCTCCCGGCCCTGAAGCCGAGAGGTGTGCGGGGGAGAAGTACTTAACCCATGGCCCAGTTGTGGCAAACAACGCAACACCTGCTTCTCTCAACCACAAGTTGAGTCGTCCCTTGAGTGAGTTAACACCAGGCCACCAAACCCACAAAGAGGGGGAAAATATACCAAATGGGCGGGATGGAAATGTAATAAATAATAATTTCGTGTCAGAAATTATTCTGGGCTGAAAGAATTTTTGCTGGAGATACTCCTCAGGAGGTGCCTGTTATGAGGCTCCTTTCATGTCCCCAAGATCTTTTCCCCCACTGTAGTGGTCCCTATTGATCTACTTTCAATTCCTTGCTTTCAAACTGCTAGGTTGGCAGGAGCTGGGACAGAGGACAGGCGCTCAGTCCATGATGCAGTACCCAGGTCTTGAACTGCCAACTTGCCGGCCTTCCAGCTCATAAGGAGAGCTTCTTAACCACTTAAACACCCACTCTTCCTCCTCTTCTTACAGAATCAAAGAAGCAGACTCGAATCAAAAGATCCACCCAGCCACATAAAACTAGTTCGGTTTTATCGGTTAACAAACATTCTTTGGAGAGTATGAAAATTTCATGTTTTGTAACTCAGTCTCTGTTTCAGATAGGTGCGCCAGAGCCTCGATGGTGAAAGGACGGTAGGTGGGTGGAAGAAACGGCCACCCTCTCTTCAAGCAGCAGGCTGGGAAGCAGAAAATCTCCGAGAGACCCATCATGACTTCTGGGTGAAGGAGAGGTTCTTGGGGTGACGGACCCACCGCAGTCTGTCCTTCCTAGGGCTTTTCTGCCTCTCCCCTCATTCACCTAGTCCAGGGGTGCCCAAACTTTTCAGTCTTCCTCCCACCGGGAGTAAAACCCACCTTGCAATCTGTTTTGCAACAGGATTAGGTAGATTTTAGGCCATTTTCTCTGTTTAAACCAGGGGTGCCCAAACTATGGCCCGCAGGCCATATCCAGCCCCAGATGCCAATTGATACGGCCCATGCTGCCCTTGTCACTCCCAGAAGTGAAAGTAAAACACACCCGTGCACTTTTCACTTCCACTTCTGGAATTGACAAAAAATGGTGGCACGGGCTGAATGAATTGGCATCAGGGGCCAGATCTGGCCTGCAGGCCATAGTTTGGGTACCCCTGACTTAGTCAAACAGCGTCACAGTAGGGTGAGATACAGTGGAACCTTGGTTAACAAAAAACTGCATAACAAAAGGAAATCCATAGAAAATAGTGGCTCGGTTTACAATTTTCCTCCCCCGGAACAGATTAATTGCTTTTCAATGCATTCCTATGGGAAACTACATTTTGGTGAATATATTTTGGGTTTCACTGCATTCCTATGGGAAATTGCATTCAGTGCACTCCTATGGGAAATTCAGTGAAAGCAATTTTTGCTGTAAGAAATGTTCCAGGTCATCCTTGCTCAAAAAACAGTTGTATCTGACTCTAGGGTTCAGTGCTCTTCTGTTTATAGCCGAAGAGCCAGCGCTATCTGTGTTTTGCAGACATTTCCATGGACGTGGCAGACATGCCTAGACACCGAAGTGCACGGAACGCAATTTACCTTCCCACTGGTGGTACCAATTTCTTGCTTTCAAACTGCTAGGGCTCCTGAAGGAGGAGCCATTGGATAGGGCTGTGGGCCGGTCACACAGTTCAGCAGGCCGGTCATGTGGACATGTTCCATGGACATGTGGCAGACATGCCTAGACACCGAAGTGCATGGAACGCCGTTTACCCTCCCACTGAAGTGGTACCTATTTTATCAACTTGCAATTTCTTGCTTTCAACCTGCTAGGCTGGCAGGAGTTGGGACACAGACGGGCATTCATTCTGTCATGCAGTACTCGGGTTTTGAACTGCTGAGCTTCCACCTCCCAGTCTGCATCTTAACCACCTGAGCCACTGCAGTCCAAGAGAACGCATTAATTGCGTTGACCGAGGTTGCACTGTAAATTCATAAGGGGGGGTGAGGATAAATGCCTCTCCTGGTAGCGCAGTGGTTAAAACTGCTGTGAGTTCGATCCTGACAGCTCAAAGTGGACTCAGCCTCTTCCATGCTTCTGAGGTCAGTAAAAATGAGGACCCAGCATGTTGGAGCAAAATGCTAATTCACTTGTAAATCGCCCAGCAAGTGCACTAAGTGTTTATAGGGCAGGACAGGAGGGTGTTTGCTATTGCTTTGCTGTGGGGGTCCCAGAAGAGCTTCTATACTTAGAGCAGCACAACCCCATGGAAGGAACCCCAGTAAGGAAGGGGGGCACCTGTGGGTCAGCGTTTGTGGCCCCCCAAGAGAAAACAGGATGGAACCAGGAGCGATGGTCACCCAGCTGGGTCTCACCTGCTGGCGTCACCACATAAGAAAGACACAGCCAGAAGCATCCCTGTTTTGGGTATAACCCTGGTGGCACAGTGGTTAAACCAGTGATGGCAAACCTTGGCACTCCAGGTGTTCTTGGACTTCAATTCCAAGAAGCCCTGCTCGTCAGGAGTGTTGACTTGGGCTTCTGGGAATTCAAGTCCAAGACCACCTGGAGTGCCAAGGTTTAAACGGTGCTGCAAGTGGTTGTGAGTTCGATCCCGACTAGGGCTCAAGGTTGACTCAAAAGCCTTCTGTTCTTCCGAGGTGGTTCAAAATGCTCATTCACTTGTGAACCGCCCAGAGAGTGCAGGGCTAAGGATTTATATGGGGCAGGGTATAGAAGTGTGACTGCTTTGCTTTATAGTGGCAAGGCCCCACCCTTCAACCCTGCGGCTGGCAAGCCTCCCCAAACAAAGCCTCCTCGCAGATCACTGCATCTCAATATATATATATATATATATATATATATATATATATATATATATATATATATATATATACATATATTGTCTGCTACCTGGTCTAATCCATGTGCCCTATACGAAACCAATTGTGCTGAATCCAACTCTGAAATCCAATTCTGCCTAGGACGTCAAGATCTTAAGTTAATGGCGTGTATAGATGCAATTGTTTGGTTTATCAACACAGCTGCGCCTACTCATATTTAGCTCAAAACACACTCACTATGGCCTAGCTCAGGGTCTTAATTAAGATGCGTAGTAGCCCCGCTCGCACTTCTGAACCTTCCGGGTTTCCTGGTTTCTTCCGAGAGCACCTTATACTAGGAATTCTCAATCTGTGGCTAGTAGGCCGGATGTGGCCAACAGCACCATTTCCTGTGCCCCACCCACCACTTCCACCACAACAGGAAATGCCATGTGGTGGAGGAAGGGCAAAATGGCCATACGGCCCCCAAAGCTGCCTGAGGGAGCATGACCCGGCCCCCAGCTTTAAAAGGTTGAGAACTCCTGCCCTAGCTGTACTATTCAATAAGATGGTTTCACACTAGAGACAAGCCCTTGGTCCATCTCGCCTTTTAAACCTATTTCTGATGTCAACTCACTGACTTGCTGCTGCTGGAACATGCATGCCACCAGGGGACATGATTCAGCTGAGTTGGCAGCTGCAACTATTATAATGTCCCCATGTAAAAATACACTACCCAATTACCGGCTATTTGAACAGGTAAAGGTTTCCCTTGCTCGAAAGCCAGTCGTATCTGACTCTAGGGCTCAGTGCTCATCTCTGTTTATAGCTAAAGAGCCAGTGTTGTCTGCATTTGCAGATGTTTCTGTGGACATGTGGCAGGCATGCCTAGACACCGAAGTGAACAGAACAGCTACAGCACGCCTTAAAATCTGTACGTGATAGACAAATTCTGAGTTCTGATCTGGATTCAAGTTATCATGTAAATCACATGTTTTATTCCAGGTAACAAAATCGTTGTTGTGCAGTGTTATTTCTGCCCCATCTATGCTGGGTCTCAAAGATGCCCCTCAGTTGCCCTGAAGGAAGCCAGCAAGGAGAGCCGAAGACTAAGGGAGACCTGTGCCTCCCCACAGTCTCCCTTTCCTCCCCCGCTTGGCCTTCCTTGTGTCTCTGACTGTGTCTCCCCCTCCCTTTCCAATGCTAAAGGGGGTGAGTCACCAAAAAAGTGCCAATCCCCGCATGAGCCTGTGGGTTGGGGAAGGGGAGATGTTGACAGTCCTGGCGTTGGACTGCCTTGCGTCCCAGTCCTTTGCTTCCTCTCCAGGAGAGACACAGGGACCAAGGAAGCAGGACATGGTGAAGGGAAGGCTGTCCCTCTTCTGCAGGCACATGCTTGCGCCCTCTACCCGGGCCCTCCTCTGTCCTGCCCACGGCCAGCCCGGGGTTACTTGTAGGTCCAGCAGGCGGTGGCCCACCCTTGCCCCTTGCAGAGCTCCTTGTGCTTGAGGAAGCAGCTCTGGACGCGGAACTTGCGGCCGCAGTCCTCGCAGGCATAGAGGTTCCCGTCGTGGGTCTTCATGTGCTCCGTCAGGTGGTGCTTGAGCTTGAACTTCTTGTTGCAGACGGAGCAGCCAAAGGGGCGGAGGCTGAAGGTCAGCATGATGTGCCGGTCCCGCTTGGGCTTGACAGCAAAGCGCTTGCCGCATAGGCAGCCGAACTTCTTGCCGTCGGGCGCAGACATCAGCTTGACGGGCGCATGCACTGCCTGGCCGTGGACGGCGTGGGCCAGGATCTCGTTGCCGTGCAGGTCGACAGGCTTCCAGGAGCTCTCGGGGAAGGCCACAGAGTCCGCGGAGAGGGCCTGGTGCTGGGCCTTCCCCGAAGAAAAGCCGCTGGAGGAAGAGGAGGCGGCGGAGGCCCCACTGGGGAAAATGTAGCTGACCTCGCCCGTCTCCTGGATCTCAGCCTGGCACAGTCCCGGGGGCATTTCGCTCAGGCCCAGGGGCCGCCCCAGAGACTTTAGGAAGCTGGACTCGGCCAGGCACGAGGCCGGGCTGCTGCCCAGTCCAGAGGCCGTGGCCTCCCCGGAGTCGAAGCGCTCCTGCTTGATGTAGAAGATCTTGGGGGTCCCCTCGTGCGGGGAGGTGAAGCCGGAGCCCCGCTCTCCCGAGGCCTCGTGGCTTTCCTCCTCCTCCTCCCCCTCATCCAGGATGACCTTCACGGGCCGGTCTGTGGAGCCGCTGCAGACCTGGCCCTGCCTCTCTTCCTCCTCCTCCTCCTCTTCTTCCTCGTCATCTTCATCGTGAGGGACCCGGATTTTCACCACCTCCCCATCAGGGCAGCCGTGCTGAGAGCGGTGGCTGGCCCTCTCCGGTGCACCCGCCGCTGCACCCACCGCTCCCTCCCCGTCGTCCCTTAGGCTGAAGTAGTTGCTGCTGCTGGGCGACTGGCTGCCGCTGGCCCGGCCAGACCACGGCCGGCAGGGGCCCCCCTCCAGCTCCTTCAGGATGCCCGAGCACTGGTCCACCACTTGCCACATCTGCAGGCCACTGGCCACCAGCAGGTGGCTGGGCAGGGCCTCCAGCTGCAGCTTGAGCCGGCCGGAGTAGATGAGCTGCAGCAGGTTCTCGAAGGCCTGGGGCTCGATGACGCTGGGCAGGACAATGCAGTTGG
Organism: Bradypodion pumilum; assembly: GCA_035047305.1. Lineage (NCBI taxonomy): Eukaryota > Metazoa > Chordata > Lepidosauria > Squamata > Chamaeleonidae > Bradypodion > Bradypodion pumilum. The sequence goes on from JAWDJD010000002.1 coordinate 472,267,040, forward strand.
TGTCGTTGAGGAGTAGCTTGTCATGGAAGTAGGGGGAGGAGGCGGCCAGGACACTCTTGTGGGCCTGGAAGACGTGGCCCTGGACATGGATGGAGATGTCGCAGAACTTGCCTTCCAGGCGGTGCTTGTTGAGCGACTCCAGCAGGACGGAGGCGTAGTGGGGGAACTGGATCTGGACGCTGCGGGACTCAGGCTCCATGGCACCGGCTGGTCCGGGCTCGGCCGTCCAGTGGCACAGAAGGGCAGCTGCAGGGAGACAAAAGATGAAGAGAAAAGAGTCGATCCTAGAGGCCACTGAACCTGACAGGGAAAGTGTAACGGAATGAAGTATACCCTGTGCTTTATTCTGATTCGATATGGCGATTGATTTCAGATCAGGGGGAGAGAAAATGGTATGTAAACAATATGAGCCTCATGGTGTAGAAGAAATGAAACTTACTGTGTGATTGACATGTCTTGCTGTAAGATCATTGGTTGTAACCTCTAAGGAAGAGGTGTACTCTATGGGAGGAGATATAACCCAGAGACTCATGCGCGCGCACACACACAGGCCGACACACAGACCCTCTCTGGAATGCTGTGCATTTAAACTGCAAAAATGTAGACGCTTGGGGAAAAGGAGGGCCAATGGGGCTATCCCTGGCACATGCTGCTTGTTTTGTTTCTGCTTTGAAATGCTTTCTAAGTTTTTGCTGGACTGTATCCTGAACCTTGCTATGCTTTCAATATATTTCTAAAAATACCTGAAGAGACTTGGAGTGATTACTTGGCACACGTTACCTGAAGCTACACTAGTTTCACGTGCACCCTTTGCTCACTACCTAGATTTCGGTCAGGGGTGACTGGGCACACTGATAGGAAAAGCTCAAACTGCTGGGTCTGATCTGGGCCAGGGAAGCAGGATCAGGCACAATCCCATCACCAGGAGGCCGGAGGACTACTGAGTCCTACCTGGGAGTAAGCGGATTCCAGGAGGAATTCCAGCTCAGCTGAAAAACAGCCTCGGGCTACGAACACTTTGGATGGCCCCAACAGCGCAGAGACAAGCAGGAAATATTTTCATTTTCTCTCTCACTCTTTCCCTCTCCTTCACACACAACCAAAGCCAAGGTCCCAACCATGGGAAGCTTGGTGGCCACTTCCACTGCATGTATTTCTCCTGGTCCGGCTTTTTCTGTGTGATACGCCAGTTGCGCCCGCTCCTGGATAGGGACTCCTTGCTTACGGTCACACATGCTCTAGTCACCTCCAGACTTGACTATTGCAATGTGTTCTACATGGGGCTGCCCTTGATGACCATTCGGAGGGTGCAGCTGGTCCAGAATGCGGCGGCCCGAGTAGTGATGGGGTGCGGGCATTATGCCCATGCCTCGGCGCTGCTCCAGGAGCTGCACTGGTTACCAGTTTGCCTCCGAGTGCAATTCAAGGTGCTGGTTATGACCTTTAAAGCCCTACATGGTAGTGGGCCAGGATACCTAAGACCGCATCGCCCTAAGAACGTCTGTCCATCCAACCATAGCGGACCGGAGGGGCTCCCTAGTTGTTCCATCATCTAGGGGAGCTCACCTCTCTGGAACAAGAAAAAGGACCTTTTCCGTGTTCGCTCCGGCCATTTGAAACCTTCTGCCAGTAGAGCTACGGCTGCAGACAGAGCTGCTGCCATTCAGGAAAGGACTTAAGACCTTTTCCCATAAGAGGCACCTTCTCTCTCCTGCATGGGGTGGGTGAGATTTTAATGGGGGTGGGGATTTTAACTGTTTTTATTATGTGGGGTTTTAAATTATGTAAGCCGCCCTGAGTCGGGCTTGCCTGAGTGGGCGGTGAACAAGCCGAAAAATTAAATTAAATCAAATCCAGTAGCCCAGGTGATGCAGTGGCTAAACTGCTGTAAGTTAAGGTAAGATAAGGCCACCCTTGCTTGAAAACCAGTCATATCCAACTCTAGGGTTCAGTGCTCATTTCTGTTTACAGCCAAAGAGCCAGCACTGTCTGCATCTGCAGATGGAAATCAAACTCCCTCCTTCCAGTTGTAGATTTCAGCATCTTAATCGTTTGAGCCTCTGCAGTCCCTGCTGTAATGCAGCCAAAATATTGTGAGTTGGCTCAGCCATATAAACGTGATTGCTATTGCTAAGGGACTGCAGTGGCTTAGTGGTTAAGTCAGTAAACTTGACGACTGGGAGGTCGGCAGGCCAGCAGTTTGAGACTCGAGTGCTGCATGACAGAATGAGCTCCTGCCATCTGTCCTAGTCTCCTGTCAGCCTAGCAGTATGAAAGCAAGAAATTGCAAGTAGATAAACAGGTACCACTCCGGTGAGAAATTACACAGTGCTCGGTGCACGCCAGTGTGTTAGTCATGCCTGCCAAACGTTCACAGAAAATGTCTGCAGATACAGACAGTGCTGGCTCTATGGCTATAAACAGAGATGAGCACTGAACTGTAAAGTCAGATACAACTGGCCTTCGAGCAAGGGAGACCTTTTATATAAATATAAACGGGTGGAATGGGCAGATGGGCACATACAGGGCTATCTAGCGATTTGAACACAGTTTTTTTAACCACCCATCATCACTGGGAGTATTACTGCATTCCTTCCCTCATCATCTGATTGACTGGTTTTTGAGCATGGGCAACCTTTACTTAATTGCTAATCCCAAGAAATCTGTCACACACACACCCAACTCTTTGCATGAAGATCTCCTAAGGAAGGAGTACATGGTAGTCTACATGCACTGGGGTGTGTGTGTGTCGGGGAGACAGAAAGGGAGAATCTCAGACAAACCTGAGCCATCCACAAGGTTCCTCTGTGTGTGTTTGGGGGTCAGGAGGGGGCAAACATCCTACAGGTAAAGGTTGCCCTTGATCAGAAGCCAGTTGCATCCAACTCTAGGGTTCGGTGCTCATCTCCATTTATACCCAAAGAGCCAGCGCTGTCTGCATCTGCAGACATTTCCATGCACATGTGGCAGGCATGCCTTGACACCTAAGTGCACAGAATGCTGTTTACCTTCCCACCGAAGTTGTCCCTGTTTATCGACTTGCAATTTCTTCCTTTAGTACTGCTAGGTTGTCAGGAGCTGGGACAGAAACTGGAGCTTACTCAGTCGCGCAGTACTTGGGGAATCGAACTCCGACGTTCCAGTCGTCAAGTTCAGCATCTTAACCACTTGAGCCACCGCAGTCCATTCAATGTCCTCTAGGATTGCAAAATGCACCCCACCACTGTCCAATTGAGACTCCAGCCAGTTGTTGAATGTGGGGAGGAAGAAAAGCAATAAAATTGAGCCCACTATGGGAGAGGCGAGAAGGGCGGGGGGGGGGGCGGAGAGACCCCCTCCTTGCCCAGCTATTCCACTCACAGGACTGGGGAGGGGGGCTGTCTTGAAGCAATCACACTTATAAAGCAATCACCTCCAGATTGGACTACTGCAACGGGTGGTGATGGGATGCGGGCACTATGCCTGTGCCTCCCCGCTGCTTCAGGAGCTGCACTGGCTGCCAGTATGCTTCCGGGTGCAATTCGAGGTGCTGGTTTTGACCTTTAAAGCCCTTCATGGCAGTGGGCCAGAATATCAAAGTGACCGCATCGTCCCAAGGGGTTCGACCCGCCCTATGAGGGGGGGGGGGACCGGAGGGGCTCTCTGATGGTCTCATCAGCCAGGGACGCATATCTCACCGAGACCAGGAGGAGAGCCTTCTCGGTGTCGGCCCCGGCCCTCTGGAACCTCCTGCCACCAGAACTGCGCCTCCAGGCAGAGCTGTACCCCTTCAGGCGGGCTCTAAAAACCTGGCTCTGCCAGCAGGCATGGGGTGCGTCTGGCAGCACATCCCAGCCCTCCTGGCTCATTTAGCCCTGTTGGGGCTTTAATTTAGATGTTGTGGTTTTATGGATCTTAATTGTTTTAGTGGGTTTCTAACATACGAGATGTTTTGATCGATGTGAGCCGCCTTGGGTCACCGAGGCGAGAAAGGCGGCCTATAAAATCGAGCAAATAAATAAATAAATCTCGCCTTGTTAGCTGGAAGGCTGGCAAGTTGGCAGTTCGAGACCCGAGTATTGCATGACGGAGTGAGGGCTCGTCTCTGTCCCAGCTCCTGCCAACCTAGCAGTTCGAAAGCAAGAAATTGCAAGTAGATCAATAGAGACCAGTTCGGTGTGGGGGTGGGTGGAGATCTTGGGGACATGAAAGGAGCCTCATTTGGGCGTCCCGAGTGGAGTTTCTCCAGGAAAAAATCCTTTCACTCTCCAACACGAATTTATTTACAGTAGATTTATATACTGCCCCAATCAATATTAATAGTTAATTAGCATTTCACACACACACACACAAATACACATGCTGGCTCCTTATTTGTCCGACCTCGGAAGGCTGGAAGAGGCTGAGTCAACCTTGAGCCCTGATCAGGATCGAACTCACAACTTTTGGGCAGCTTTAACCACTGCGCCACCAAGGTTTGTGGAGGGCTTTCCCGACACCTCACACACACTACCTCCATGCATTCAGTCAAGGCTGAGCCTCTCCTTGGCATGGAGGTGGTGGGGTGCCACACTTTGCACTCTGCACATGCTCCGGGGCACCCTGGCATACTGGTGTGCCACCCATGCAGACGCCGTGGCTTCAGGTCTTTGGGGCGTGTGTGGGGTCTCTCCGCTTCCTTACCTGGCGCCAGCAGCGGAGACGCTCCTCCAGTCCTCCGGCGGCGTCGCTGCTCCGGGTTCTCTCCCCTCCTCCCCCCCCCCTCGATTTAACAACCCACCGGAAATGCCCGGTACACACCCCTCCTTCACCGCCTCCCGCCCCTTCCCAACGCCTTGTCCAATGAGGAGGCCACTTTTTGCTATCATCCCGCCCTCTACCCGGATTATAGCCAATGGGAGAGCGATCCCTAGGGCGGCCTGGAAGCCTCCTCCCTCTCCGGGCTGGAAGGCGAGTCATTCACCTGGCCACGCCCCCTCCACGGATGACACAGCCCGAGTGCCCCCGCCCACCACCACCACCTCTGGGAATGCAGTAACCCGGATGCAACGGAGACCTCTGGTTCGCCATCCTCTCTCTCTCTCGAACTGGATTGGTCCTGCGTGCCGACGAATGAGAGGCATCCGAGAGAAGGCTGTGCACTTCCATTGGGCGTAGCACTTGCTGGGGGCGGGTCTTTTTTGTTGATTGGTTGGACGAGGCGTTTTAAAAGCGGCGGCCGGCAGCAGGCGACGGTTCGCCTCGTCTGGACTCTGGAGGAGGTGGTTGTTGCTGTCTGTTTGTGGCATTTTAGCCTCCTGAGTGGTTGAAATCTCTTTTTGTTGTGTCCGTGAAATAAAGGCTGCTGTTGTCTGTTTATTTGGAATACAATATTTGGAATATTTTCACTCTGTATTTTTCTTTTTTTGCATTTTAAAAAATTATTATTAAAACACGACAACATTCAAGCAAACACACAAAACATTGTTACATACAATAACAAATATAATTTCGCATCAACAAAACTATCTTTTTTTCTTCTTATCAGAAAACAAAAATAAAATAAAAACACTGCCGGACTTTAAAGACTAACTGCTATATTTTTACCATGAGCTTTCGTGGATCAAGTCCACTTCTTCAGACTTTTTTGTTAAAACAAAAGGATCAAAGGCAGTATTTGGTGGTTCACTGTATTTGCCTGCCAAGCGGCATACTGCCAGTGACTAACCTGACAACCCCTAAGGACCATACCTGTCAAGTGTCCTGGATTGGCCGGGATTTCCCATATTTCTTCGCCGATTTTCTCCATTTCCCGCCTGGAGCTGCCGCTATCCCGTAATTTGGCAGTGGGGGGAAAGGAGTTACTGCGCATCCCTTCTGCGCAGATCCTTTCTACGCATGCGTAGAACCCTTCTACGCATGCGTAGAAGGCTTCTGTGCAGAAGGGGATGTGTAAAAGCCTACGCATGCGTAGAAGTGACCTGTGCAGAAACGTTCTGCGTAGGTCACTTCTACGCATGCGTAAAAGCCTACGCATGCGTAAAAGCCTTCTACGCATGTGTAGAAGCGACCTGCGCAGAACGTTTCTGCACAGGTCACTTCTACACATGCGTAGAAGGCTTTTACGAATGTGTAGGACGGACCTGCGCAGAAACGTTCTGCGCAGGTCCCGTAATCTCTGGAGCTGCGCTTGACAGGTATGCTAACGACTAGTGGCTTTGGTGAAGTCCATAGGGAAGGGTGATGGTCCCCAAGTGGCTTAAATCTCACTTGAATCCATCTTGATGAAGGGCAGCAGCTTCATCCATCCTGGCCCAGGGCAGAGGAGGACTTTGTGTGCCAAAAAGGGCTCAGGACCAGAAAGTGACTCATGGAACTGGATCCGTGGTACTATGGGGGTCATGCTGCGATGCGGAAGGCAGATGAAAGACCACAGCATTATATTCTCAGGACAGTCTTCATGGTACAGATATACAGAAAGTGCCTTCTTGAAGATTGTGTTATTTTTGAACCACAATCGGGCGTACCCTAGTAACGGTAACCTTGTATTGCCAGGTAATCTTTCTCACACTAGGTCAGGCCAAAAGAACTGCAGATTGGACTCACTAAAAGGTGGCTTCATTTTGGCAGTTTCACATCTGGACTAGACACGGAAGAAGAGTACAGTATTAGTTTAAGCCAGGGGTTCCCAAACTTTTTGTGCTGTGGGCCTGATCACGCCCCCTGGACAACTGAGCGGGCAGGTCACGTGGTTCCTTCCACCATAAACGCTACCATAAGACGCGTTCATGGCTGTCGTAAATGCATTTATGACAGTCGCGGATGCATTTTAGGGCAGTGTTTACAGCAGGTGTGGGCATGTTTACGCATGCGTGGGCATGTTTTATGGCTGTCATAAATTAGTGCGCTTCTGGTAGCGGTGATGGCGGTACTTGCACCAATGTAGGGAGAGAGAGAAAGGCTTTATGGTTACGTATGCATACAGGCTCTTCTTACAGTAAGAGGCCCAAAGAAATAAACAGACAAATATCTTTTATAGACCAGACCCATGACAGACACTACATTCACAATATTGCAGACCAGGCCTTATCTTGTCTTTTGCATATCAACTTGGTTCTTTTACCTGTGGAACCTCCTGCCAACTGAACTTCGTTTCCAGGCAGAGTGTTTACCCTTTTGGAGGATATCTCTCAATGCCATTTCCAGGGGATCCTAAGCAGGTGAAGGCATCTCCTTGGGAATAATACCCTGAAGGAAATGGTGAGCCACTGTGTGAGACAGAATGCTGGACTGGATGGGCTGTGGCATGTTCCAGCAAGGGCTGTCCTTATGTTCTTAGGGGTCTGAAGACCTGCTCGCGCAGGTGTGGGGGCCAGCTGGGGAGACAGCCACTTTGGGCTGGCTTATCTGAGTGCTCTGTTTTTGGAAGTCCGGGATATGGCACTGGTGGGATTTTTTGAAAGAACTTTAAAAACTTTAACTTCAAATCGACTGTGCGACTGAACAACAAGTGTTTTTGTGTTTTTATTGTTTTTACTTGTAAGCAGCCCGGAGTCACCTTGCAAGGGAGCGGTGCTAGAAATATGTTTAAATAAATACATAAGAATAAAAGTATCACTTGCTCCTGCATTTTTATTGTTCTAGGATCACACAGCTCTCTTTATTTGCTTTTGAAAAGTAGTGCTAACCATTGACTTTATGGCATCTGCTAGCAAACCAGGGAGGCAGTTAATGAGCCTGCCTCCCCAAAAAGTCAGGGAAACTTGTAAAACGAGTGTGTCATAAAATATGAGGACCTTGGAATTCATGGCACTCGTAAATGTCCCTTGATATGACAAGTTAATGCATCTGGATTCTGTTTGTTTTTAAAAGGTCCTTTCAGCATTACACAACTCACAGGATAAAGAGCAGTTTTTGTTCATCCTGCCCGAAAGGTGGAAAGGTCCTCCTGAAGCTTAGTTGCTTTATCCTTTTGCTCTGGACTGTTTGTTCTTTTTCTTCTGGGTCGGGACCTGGGGACACTCCCCTGCAATTAACCCATCCCTGAACTGCAGTGGCTCAAGTGTTTAAGACTCTAAACTCAACAACTGGAAGGTCGGAGTTCGATTCCTGAGTACTGCACAACAGAAGTCCAAGAACACCTGGAGTGCCAAGGTTCATCACCATGGGAGTAGAGCTTAATCCAGTTGCATCCCAACCAACGCCAAGGTTCGCCATCACTGAAATAGAGGGATTACGGTGGCTGTTGTGTTCTCAATTCTATGCCTTTAAACAACCACAAACTGTATCAATGTAATCTGTTGTAATCAGGACGCGAGCTAATGACCACCTGGTGGCAATAGCGAGCGCCCAGCTCACAAGGTCCCAATCTCCAAAGAACTGCAGCGCGGGAAGATTCCCGCCACTACCTCACCTGGACAAGAAGGGCGTGACCTGAAGTGACGTCACGCCGGCAGTAGCCAATGGGCTATCGTGGAGCCACATTCAAATGTATAGCCACCGTATATATTGAGCTGTTCGTCCGCCATTACCACATGTTCCCCCTGATCACCATGCAATAAAGATGTGTTAAGCCAATCCTTCGGCTGTTCCTGTGTCTTGGTTCTCATACACTAAATTGGCGACGAAGGTGGGATTATGGATCCCCACGAGATCAAGACACACGCTAATCATGCCGGTTTCGACATCAACAAACCGGAAGATTGGGAGCTCTTCGAAATGGACTTCCAAGATGCGCTGGTGGTGTCCGACATTACGGACGAGGGAAAGAAGAGGGCCATCCTCACCCGGATGCTCGGGAATGCCGCCAAAAGAGTACTGGTGGACCTGGTATCACCGAAGAAGGTGAGCGAGCTGCCGGTCAAACAACTCCTGAAGGCGATGAGCGACCATTTCCAGCCCTTGGTTTCGATGTTCTCGGCTCGAGATGCGTTCTGGAAGAGAGTCCAAGCGCCTGGTGAGTCCATCGCCGCCTTTGCAGCGGCCCTGCGGTTGGCCGCCGGCCCATGCAAGTGGGAAAACCTGGAAATCTCCCTCAGGGACCGCATGCTGTGCGGCCTGTGGGACGAGGAGGTTCAGCGAAAGCTGATGAACCAAGAGCCACCCCCGACGCTGCGCGAGGTTGTGAAGGCGGCGCAGGCCGCGGAAGCCACGAGGGCCGGAGTCAAGGGGTTCAGAGAGAGGCCCCCACAGTCCGACAAGACTGCGGGGTCGGTGCATGCGGCCAAACGGACACCGAAATCTTCCACGGAGAGCAGCGACGACGAGGACGTCCGGAGGGTTCGGAAAGAAGGCCGACGTTGTGACGGATGTGGAGCGGCCCACGACCGAATCAAGTGCCCGTTCCGGAAGGCCAAGTGCCACAACTGCGGACGCCGGGGGCACATCGCCAAGGTCTGCAGACGGCGGCGCAGGGACCAGAAAAGCTCGTCAGACCGCTCGCCGAGGACCAAGGAGGGCGCCCGGCCCGCGAGGAAGCAGGATGGCGTGGGCCGCATCTCCGACAACAGCCCCAGTGTACAGCGTGTCCTTGGGACACCCCCGTTACTTTGTTGAGGTACTGGTGCAAGGGGCCCCTGTTAGGATGGAGATAGACTCGGGTTCCTCCTACTCAATCATGTCCCAGCGGGAGTTCTTGGGAATTTCCCCCCACGTGCGCCCTAAGCTCAAAGCGTTGAGGTCCACGCTGCGGGACGTACAGGGTAATAGCATTCCGGTGTTGGGGGTTGGAAAATTCAAGGTCCAGTACAAACAGCACACCGCAGAACTGCCCCTGGTTGTTCTCAAGGGGGGGAGTTGCAGCCTCCTCGGGACTCAATGGTTTAAGCCCCTGGGTTTGTTCATTGGGGGGGTGCATGCCGTTGGGACTGACCCAATTCAGGAGGTGTGTGACGCGCACCCCAAAGTATTCAAGAAAGGACTCAGAAAACTCAAGGGACCCCCAGTAGCTTTCGACCTGGACCCGGAGGTCCGCCCAATAAGACTCAAGCCGCGCAGAGTGCCTTTCGCACTAAAGGACAAGATAGAGGCAGAACTGGACAAATTGGTGGGCCAGGGGATTCTTGTTCCTGTTGATTCCGCGGAGTGGGAAACTCCGATTGTGACTGCGCTAAAGGCCAACGGGGAGGTTCGCATATGCGCTGATTATAAGTGCACCATTAATAAGGCGATCCGCCCAAATGCGTATCCGGTGCCGGTAGTCAGCCACTTGTTGGCCAGGTTACATGGGGGAAAGTGTTTCGCAAAACTTGACCTGGCGCAGGCCTATCAGCAACTATCCGTAACCCCAGCTGCGGCTGCCGCGCAAACAATAGTCACTCATAAGGGGGCATTCCAGGTGACGCGCCTTCAGTTTGGCGTGAACTCGGCGCCGGGCATTTTCCAGTCGCTCGTGGAACGCCTCTTAAAGGGGCTAGAGGGGGTCTTGCCATACTTTGATGACGTATTGATCACAGGGGGGAGTGAGGAGGAGTTGGCTGAAAGGCTAGACAAAGTACTGACGGTGTTTGAAAAGGCGGGGTTGAGGTTGCGAAAAGACAAATGCGTCTTCTTCGCAAAAGAGGTTGAGTTCTTGGGTTTCCGGGTAACCCCTGCGGGAATCAAACCCTCCAAATCAAAGGTAGCCGCAATTCAAGGTGCTCCTCGCCCCACATCCAAGCCCGAATTGCAGTTGTTCCTTGGGCTCTTAAATTTCTACCACTCCTTCCTGCCTCGGAAGGCATCGGTAGCAGAGCCGCTGCATAAGCTGCTCAAGAAGGACGAGGCGTGGAAGTGGGGCGAGAGCCAAGAGAGGGCATTCGTTGAACTGAAACAACTCCTAGCGTCTGATGCCATTCTCACCCATTTTGACCCCAAGAAGCCGGCGGTTCTGATATGTGATGCATCCCCAGTGGGGGTGGGGGCGGTGCTGTGCCACGTGCTGGAAAACGGGAGAGAGGCCCCGGTAGCATTCTACTCCAGATCCCTGTCCCAGGCTGAGCGAAACTACGCCCAAACAGACAGGGAGGCGCTAGCAATAATAGCGGGGACTAAGAAGTTCCACGATTTCCTCTACGGCCGCCCCTTCACCATAGTTACCGACCACAAGCCCCTGCTAGGCATTTTCACTGCGGACAAGCCCACACCTCAGATCCTGTCCCCTAGGATGTTACGGTGGGCCATCTTCTTAAACGCGTATCAGCACGCGTTGGTGTACCACCCAGGGAAAGAAATAAGCCACGCGGACGCCCTGTCGAGGTCTCCCCTTCCCCACACTAGCAGCGCCGTGGGCGAGGAAGAAAAAGACCGCCAAGTGCTCCTGATAGAGGTCTTAGATTCGCCCACTATTGTACCCGCAGACATCGCCAAGGCGACCGGAAAGGACAAAACGCTAGCTCTAGTCAGCTCCTGGGTGCAAAAAGGGTGGCCAGCGTCTTCCCCGGCGGCAGAGTTCGCCCCGTTTTTCAGGAAGAGGCTAGAGTTGTCCATAGAGAGAGGGTGCCTTCTGTGGGGCCAGCGGGTGGTGGTCCCCAAATCCCTGAGGCCCAGGGTACTCAAACTGCTGCACGTCAGCCACCCTGGAATTGTCCGCTCCAAGGCTCTGGCCAGGAGCTATTTCTGGTGGCCCCAGTTAGACGCCAACATCGAGCACATGGTAGGCACTTGCGAGAGCTGCCAATGCTCCCGACCCGAAGAGACGCGTCTGCCGCACAGGGAATGGGACGCGGCGAAGGGGCCGTGGTCCCGGGTGCACATTGATTTTGCGGGCCCATTTAGAGGAACACTTTTTCTCCTCGTAGTAGATGCTTACTCCAAGTGGTTGGAGGTCATTCCAGTTATGAGCACCTCCTCGGCAACGACAGTGAAGCATTTGCGTAGGGTTTTTAGCACGTTCGGTATACCCGACACCCTAATTAGCGATAACGCTAGTTGTTTCACGTCCGCAGAGTTCAGGGCATTCACTGAGATCAACGCCATTCGGTATATCACCTCCGCCCCTTTCCACCCGGCAACGAACAGCCAGGTCGAGCGCCTCGTGCGCACCACCAAAGACACGCTGAGGCGCATGGGTCCCGGGGATCTCAACCTACAAGTGTGCCAGTTCCTGCTGGGCTACAGGGTGACCCCCCTAGCTTCTGGGTACTCGCCCGCGGAGTTCTTAATGCGTAGGAAGCTGACTACGATTCTGACCAGGCTAGACCCCACAAGGGTGGAGGACACAGGGAGGAACATCGGGTTAGCAGTCACAAAAAGTTTCGAAGTCGGTGCCCCGGTGCATTGCAGAAATTACGCCAGCGCGGGGCCAGCCTGGGTCCCGGGCGTCGTCGTTGGACGGACGGGTCCCGTGTCGTATTGCGTAGAGACCGTCACGGGTCTGCTCTGGAGACGACACGCAGACCAACTCCGTAGCAGGGTTCAGGAGCACCAGAGCGCGGACGGCACGGAACAGGATTCAGCGTTAGGGTTCTCCCCCGCCCGTTCAGCCCAAGGGGGAGGAGAGGGGGGCCAGTGGTCCCCACCAAGGGGGGAGGGGAAGGAATCTGTCCTCATAGATATCCTGAGGAATCCTTCTAATGACACCCCAGGCATAGATATCCTGAGGAATCCTTCTAATGACACCCCAGGTGACAATTCTGATTTTCATTTACAAAACCGGGGGGGGGGGGTTCCGGAGTGGTCCCCCACCCATCCAAGCGAGAAGCGGGGTTTTTCGTTAGTCCCTAGTGCCCCCGGTTTTTCCGTCCCTTCCCAAAAAGCCGCAGAGCCGCGGCAAATCACTAACGAGTCTCCCTCTCCCGTTGCAGGACAAGGAACCAGGGGACAGAGAAGCAGTAGCACTCCCGGGACAAGCCAGCCAGCATCACGCCCAAAGCGCGTTTGCAATAAGCCATCTTGGATGAGAGGCTTTGTCTCATCCTAGGGGGGAGGGATGTTGTGTTCTCAATTCTATGCCTTTAAACAACCACCAACTGTATCAATGTAATCCGTTGTAATCAGGACGCGAGCTAATGACCACCTGGTGGCAATAGCGAGCGCCCAGCTCACAAGGTCCCAATCCCCAAAGAACTGCAGCGCGGGAAGATTCCCGCCACTACCTCACCTGGACAAGAAGGGCGTGACCTGAAGTGACGTCACGCCGGCAGTAGCCAATGGGCTATCGTGGAGCCACATTCAAATGTATAGCCACCGTATATATTGAGCTGTTCGTCCGCCATTACCACATGTTCCCCCTGACCACCATGCAATAAAGATGTGTTAAGCCAATCATTCGGCTGTTCCTGTGTCTTGGTTCTCATACACTAAAGTGGCTCAAGTGGTTAAGACACTGAACTTGACGACTGGAAGGACAGAGTTCGATTCCTGAGTACTGCACGACGGAGTGAGCTCCCGACTCTGTCCCAGCTCCTGCCAACCTAGCAGTTGGAAAGCAAGAAATTGCAAGTAGATAAATAGGGACCTCCTCAGTGGGAAGGTAAGCAGCCTGCCTGCCACATGTCCACGAAAATGTCTTTGGCTATAAACAGAGATGAGCACTGGACCCTAGAGTTGCTTTCGAGTAAGGACGACCTTTACCTTTACTAGCTGGGAGTGTCATCTCTCTCGAAATGTTTGGGTATACGCACACCCCATCCACCTCACCGTCGTCCTGCCAGTGTCCAGCTTTGCTGTGCCAACGCATATACCTCAATCACAGCCCCTCTTGAATTGTTGTGGCGTTCTTCTTACGGGAGGGGGGAGCTTTGGTTTGGAAACTTCAGCTGGGCAAAAACAGTTTAGGCAGACGATTGATTAGGCTGAACGGAAGGAAACATAAAGCATCTCCTTTAACCACTTTATGGGCAGCTGGGCTTTGTCTTGGAACAGTCCCAAGTTCTAATTATGGCCTTTGAAGCTGTCAGAAACATCGTATTCTTCCACAAAAGAGCTTTAAAGTTGGAAGCAGAGGTCCTTCTCTGAGCTTACTTTAGTTTGCAGGTTTGTTTTACATGAGTCAAGGGGGGCCTTCTCAGCAATCATTATCAAGTTTTTGGTGGAGCTAAGATGTGCTCCTTCTCCTAATCTCAAGTGAAAACCTTTTTAAAAATTCAGGCAGCCCTTCTGCAGTAAAGAGCGTCAATTTGATGGTGAGCCATGGCTAGCCCAGGCTGGCCAGGTTATCCTGCTATTGTAACAGAGTAGATGCAGCACTGCGGTGGCTCAGTGGTTAAGATGCTGAGGTTGGAGGCTGGAAGCTTGGGTTTTGATACCTGAGTGCTGCACAACGGATCTTGGCGACATTTATTTATTATTATTTATTTATTCGCATTTCTATAGCCGCCCCAATCACAAAGGACTCTGGGCGGCTTATAATATGAACCCCCCTAATAAATAAACCCCATTAAAACAGTAACTCCCCCTAAAAACCCCATTAAAACCCACCCGCACATGTTAAAGAAGGGAGGATGGCTCTTATTCTCAAACAAATAAGAGAAAGTACTTTTTCCACCCAGAGGATCACTGGTCTATGGAACTCCCTGCCAGAAGAAGTGGTGACAGCTGTCAGTCTTGACAGCTTTAAGAAAGGATTAGACAAGTTCATGGAGGACAAGGGTATCAATGGCTATAATTATGGATACTTAAGGACAACCTCCGGGTTGGAGAGATAGGCAGGATATCTCTCAATGCCATTTCCAGGGAATCCTAAGCAGGTGAAGGCATCTCCTTGGGAATACCCTGAAGGAAATGGTGAGCCACTGTGTGAGACAGAATGCTGGACTGGATCATGGGCTCCTGTGGCCTCTTCCAGCAAGGCTGTTCTTATGTTCTTATTTAACCAGCCAACAGGCAGGGGTTATTTCTCCACCAACCCCCCACACCTGCCCCGCCAGGCAGGTTTTCAGTTCTTTCCTGAAGGGCAGCAGTTCCGTCTGTTGCCTCAGTTCCACTGGCAGGAGGTTCCAAAGGGCCGGGGCGGACACAGGGAAGGCCCCCCTTCTTGATGTCACGATTAGAGAGCCCCTCCGCTCCACCTTGGTTGGTCGGGCAGACAATCTTGGGACGATGCGGTCTCTTAGGTATCCTGGCCCACTACCATATAGGGCTTTAAAGGTAATGACCAGCACCTTGAATTGCACCCAGAGGCAAACTGGTAACCAGTGCAGCTCCCGAAGCAGTGGCGAGGCCCGAGCATAACACCCACACCCCAACACCACCCGAGCACCCGCATTCTGGACCAACTGCAGCCTCTGAATGGTCGTCAAGGGGAGCCCCATGTAGAGCGCATTACAATAATCTAGTCTAGAGGTGACCAGAGCATGAGTGATCGTGAGTCCAAGGAGTCCCGGTTAAGAGCGGACGCAACTGACGGATCACCCAAAGTTGGGCGAAGGCCCTCCTGGCCACGGCTGCCACCTGATCTTCAAGCAGCAGTCGAGAGTCCAGGAGGACACCCAAGTTCCGTACTGGGTCTGACTGGGGCAAGAGCGCCCCGTTCAAATCCAAAGATGGTAACTCCCGAGATAACACCGTGCCCCTGATCCAAAGCCACTCGGTCTTGTCAGGGTTCAGTTGTAATCCATTGTCCCTCATCCAGGCCCCCACAGCCTTCAGACACTCGGACAGGACTTTGACAGCATCACTGGGATCACCACGAGACGAGATGTACACTTGGCTGTCATCCGTGTACTGATGGTACCGTGCCCCGTGGGAACGGATGATCTCACCCAGCGGTTTCATGTAGATATTAAATAGGAGAGGAGACAGTACCGAGCACTGAGGCACCCCATATTGGAGTGGCCTAGGGCTGGACGTCTCACTCTCCAACCACACCAACTGGATACGGCCAGTCAGAAATGAGGAAAACCAGAACCACACAGTGCCCTGGATCCCCAATCTTCAGAGCCATTCCAGAAGGATACCGTGGTCGACGGTATCGAATGCTGCTGAGAGGTCAAGGGGAGCGAGAATGGTCAGGTGACCTCCATCTCACTCCCGCCAGAGATCATCCAACAGTGCGACCAATGCTGTCTCAGTACCATGACCGTGTCTGCACCCTGATTGATAGGGGTCCATATAATCCGCTTCATCCAGGACCCCTTGTAACTGACGCGCCACCGCTTCTCCAATACCTTCCCTAAAAAGGGAAGGTTGGAGACCAGTCTGTAATTAGCTGGAATTGCTGGGTTGAGAGAGGGCTTTTTTTAGGAGGGGGTGCACCAAGGCATGTTTTAGTGATGCAGGGAACACCCCCTCCTGTAACGATGAATTAATTATTGCCCCGACCCAGCTACCTGTCACTGCCTTTGAAGCTTTCACCAGCCCGGCAAGACAGGGATCCAGAGGGCAGGTAGTGGCGCGAACAGCCACAAGGAGCCTGTCCACATCATCAGGGACAACTGGATCAAACCATTCCCAAATAACATGACAAGTCTGTGTACTGGTCCCCTCTTGACTCTCCCCAACCACACTAAGGTTCAGTCCCAAGCGAATCCGAGCAATTTTATCTGTCAGGTAGTCAGCGACGTCATCAGCTGAGCCCTGCCAACCGGGCGCCGGCCCCCCTCTACCAAGGAGAGACCTAGTCACTTGGAACAGGGCGGCTGGACGACTATCCGTGGATGTAATAAGGGTGGTGAAGTATTGCCGCTTCACCACCTCTATCACCACCAGGTAGGCCTTAATAGCAGCTCTAGCCAGTGTCCAGTCGGTCTCACTCTGGGTCTTCCCCCAGCGGCGCTCTCGGCGTCTCTTGGCCCGTTTGAGCTCCTGCAGCTCTTCCGTGGACCACGGGGAGGACCTAGCCCTATGGGCTCGGAGAGGCCGTAGTAGCGCGATTTTGTCTAGGGTGGCTGTAGTTTTCATATTCTATAGCTCAACCAATGCCTCAGACAAATCGTGAGACTGATCCAGTGGAAAATCCCCCAGTTCCCTCTGGAATCCAACTGGATCCATTAGTCGCCGGGGGTGGACCATTTTAATAGGTTCCGCCTCCCTACAGTGTAACATTGCCCCCAGGAAGTCAAGAGTCACCAGGTAGTGATCTGACCATGGCACAGGTAAAATGACTAAATCCTGTAAACTCAGGTCACTCTGCCACCGCTCCGACAAGAAGATTAGGTCAGGTGTGTGGCCACTGCTCCTGGTAGGGCCCCAAATTACTTGAGTCAGGCCCACGGCTGCCATGGAAGCCATGAACTCCCTTGCCACCTCAGAGTCCATCCCCAACGAAGGCAAATTAAAGTCCCCGAGGACCTTTAGTGTAAGGGACCAAAGACAATGAAACAGCCGAAGGGTTGGCTTAACACAGGTTTATTGCATGATGATCCGGAGGAACATGTGGTAATGGCGGATGGGTAGCTCAATATATACAGCTGGCTATACATTTGAATGTGGCTCGTCGACAGACTATTGGTTGCTGCCTGCGTGACGTCGTAGAAGGTCACACCCTTCTTGTCCAGGTGAAGAGGTGGCGGGAATCTTCCCGCGCTGCTGATCCAGGTGAATCTGAGCCATGAGAGCTGGACGCTCGCTATTGCCATCTAGTGGTCACTAGCTCGTGTCCCCTTATCAGGTTTACATTGATACAGCTGGAGGTTATAATGTTGCACACAGAAAGGTTACATTGTTACCACATGGCTAGGTACATTGTTAAAGGCACAGCTTTACAGAACACAACATCCCTCCCCCCTAGGATGAGACGAAGTCTCTCAGCCAAGATGGCTTATTACACGTGCATTTGGGCCGTGATGAGGGCTGACCCCCCCCGGGGCGCTACTGCTTCTTTGTTCCCCGGTTCCTTGTCCTGTAATGGGAGAGGGAGGCTCGTTAGTGGCTTGCCGCGGTTTGGCGGCCTTCGGGGAAGGGAAAAACTCCATTGTGGGCAGACCGGGGGCGATCGGGGCTAACGAAAAACCCCTCTTCTCGCTTGGACTGGTGGGGGACCACTCCGAAAAACTCCCCCGGTCCTGAAAATCAAATTCTAACTCAGTTGGGGTATCCGCATTTGTGGGGGAATTCCGCGAGATATGTATGGGGTCGGGTTCCTCCTCCTCAGAAAAATCCCCCAGGATATCTACGAGAACATCCCCCCTTTCCCCCTCCCCCCTTGGTGGGGGCCCGCAACCCCCTTTTCCTCCCCCTTGGGCTGAACGGGTGGGGGAGAACCCTAACGCTGATTTTTTCTCCGTTTGGTCGGCGCCCTGCTCAACGGGGACCCTGCGTCGGAGCTGGTCCGCGTGCCGCCTCCACAGTAGCCCTGTGCTGGTTTCCACGCGGTACGACACGGGGCCGGTTTGCTCCACAACTACGCCCGGTACCCAGGCTGGGCCCGTGCTGGCGTAATTCCTGCAATGCACGGGGGCGCCTACACTGAAACTCTTCGTGGCCTCTAGCCCAATGTTCCTTCCCTTGTCCTCTACCCTCGTGGGGTCTAGCCTAGTAAGGATGGTGGTCAGTTTCCTACGCATTAAGAGCTCTGCGGGGGAGTATCCTGACGCCAACGGGGTCACCCTGTACCCTAGCAGAAACTGACACACTTGTAGGTTCAGATCCCCGGGGCCCATGCGCCGCAGCGCGTCCTTCGTGGTGCGGACGAGGCGCTCTACTTGACCATTGGTGGCTGGGTGAAACGGGGCGGAGGTGATATGCCGAACGGCGTTAATCTCCATGAATGCCCTAAACTCGGAGGACGTGAAACAACTAGCGTTGTCGCTAATTAATGTGTCGGGTATGCCGAACGTGGAAAAGAGCCTCCGCAAATGCTTAATGGTCTGGGCCGAGGAGGTGCTCGTGACTGGGATAACCTCCAACCACTTGGAGAAAGCGTCCACGACAAGAAGAAACAGGGTGCCTCTGAACGGGCCCGCGAAATCAATGTGCACCCGGGACCACGGCCCCTTAGCCGTGTCCCATTCCCTGTGGGGAGGGCGGGCCTCCTCTGGTCTGGAGCATTGGCAACTTTCACAAGTGTTGACCATGTGCTCGATGTCGGCGTCCAACTGGGGCCACCAGAAGTAACTCCGGGCCAGCGCCTTGGATCGCACGATGCCGGGGTGGCTGACGTGCAGCAGTTTGAGCACCCGCGGCCGAAGGGAAGTGGGAATCACCACCCGCTGCCCCCACAAGAGGCACCCCCTCTCTAGGGACAGCTCTAACTTTTTCCTGAAAAATGGGACGAACTCCTCCGCTGGGGAGGACGCCGGCCACCCTTTCTGCACCCAGGAGCTAACTGCCGCTAACGTCTTGTCCTTCTCTGTCGCTTTGGCAATGTCGGCGGGCATTACGGGGGGTGAATCCAGCACCTCTATCATAAGAACCTGATGGTCTCGCTCCCCCTTGCTCACCTGGCTGGGCGTCAGGGGGAGGGGAGACCTTGATAGGGCGTCCGCATGGCTGATCTCTTTCCCGGGCCGGTAGACCAACGCGTGCTGGTACGCGTTGAGAAAGATAGCCCACCTGAGCATCCTCGGGGACAGGATCTGTGGCGTGGGCTTATCTGCGGTAAAAATGCCTAGCAGGGGCTTGTGGTCCGTTACAATGGTGAAGGGGCGGCCATACAGAAAATCGTGAATTTTTTTCGTCCCCGCAACTATTGCTAGTGCCTCCCTGTCTGTCTGTGCGTAATTTCTCTCCGTTTGGGACAGGGACCTGGAGTAAAATGCTATCGGGGCCTCCCTTCCGTCTTCCAGCACGTGGCACAGCACCGCCCCCACCCCCACCGGGGATGCATCACAGGTCAGGACTACCGGGCGTTTGGGGTTGAAATGGGTCAGTATGGCATCAGACGCTAGGAGACCTTTTAGTTCACTAAATGCCCTTTCTTGGTCATCGCCCCACTTCCATGCCTGGTCTTTCTTTAGCAGTTTGTGTAGCGGTTCAGCCACTGCTGCCTTCCGGGGGAGGAAGGAGTGGTAAAAGTTGAGCAGCCCTAGGAACGACTGCAGCTCGGGCTTGGAGGTGGGGCGGGGGGCTTTCTTAATGGCGGCCACCTTGGACTTGGATGGTTTTATCCCCTCAGCAGTCACACAAAACCCTAGGAACTCAACCTCGGTCGCGAAGAAGACGCATTTGTCCTTTCGCAGCCTCAACCCCGCTTTTTCGAATATTGTCAGGACCTTCCCCAACCTCTTGGCCAATTCGACCCGACTCCCCCCCGTTATTAACACGTCATCAAAATAAGGCAACACCCCCTCTAGCCCCTTCAGGAGGCGTTCCACGAGTGACTGGAAAATTCCAGGCGCCGAATTTACGCCGAACTGAAGGCGCGTCACCTGGAACGCCCCCTTATGGGTCACTATGGTCTGCGCAGCAGCTGCGGCAGGGGACACCGTAAGCTGCTGGTAGGCCTGTGCTAAGTCGAGCTTAGCGAAACACTTTCCCCCGTGTAACCTGGCCAGCAGATGGCTGACTACCGGCACCGGATACGCATTCGGGCGGATCGCCTTGTTGATGGTGCACTTGTAATCGGCGCATATGCGGACCTCCCCATTGGCCTTTAGTGCGGTTACAATTGGAGTTTCCCACTCCGCAGAATCAACAGGCACAAGGATTCCCTGGCCCACCAATTTGTCCAGTTCCGCCTCTATCTTGTCCTTGAGTGCGAACGGCACCCGGCGTGGTTTGAGTCGAATTGGGCGGACCTCCGGGTCTAGGTCGAATGTCACTGGGGGCCCCTTGAATTTCCCCAGTCCTTTTTTGAAAACTTCGGGGTGCGCCTCGCACACCTCCTGAATCGGGTCAGTCCCAACGGCGTGCATCCCAACGGCGTGCACCCCCCCAATAAACAAACCCAGGGGCTGGAACCATTGAGTCCCGAGGAGGCTGCAATCTCCCCCTTTAAGCACGACTAGAGGGAGAGACGCGGCGTGCTTCTTGAATTTAACCTGAAATTCCCCAACCCCCAACACTGGAATGCGGTTCCCTTGCACGTCCCGTAGTGTGGACCTCAATGCTTTGAGCTTGGGTCACCTGTGGGGGGCAATTCTCAAAAACTCCCTCTGGGAAATGATTGAATATGAGGACCCCGAGTCAATTTCCATTCTAATGGGAACCCCTTGAACTAGTACCTCAACAAAGTAGCGGGGGTGTCCTACGGACACGCTGAATACTGGGGCATCGTCCTCGCTGCCGTCGGAGATGCGGCCCACGCCGTCCTGCTTCCGCGTGGCCTGAGCGCCGTCCTTGGGTCTCGTTGAGCGGTCTTGTCCGGCGGAGCGGTCTGCCGAGCTTCTCCGGGTCTCGCGCCTCTTCCTGCACACCTTGGTGATGTGCCCGCGGCGGCCGCAGTTGTGACACTTGGCCTTCCGAAACGGGCATTTTACGCGGTCGTGGGCCGCTCCACAGCCGTCGCACCGCCGGCTCTCTTTCCGGACCCTCCGGACGTCCTCGTCGTCGCTGCTCTCTGCGGACGACCTCGAAGCTCGCCGGGCTGCATGCACCGGAGTCTCTGCCTTGCTCGACCTCGGCCGCCAGTCCTGGAGTTCTTGTACCCCAGCCTTTGTAGCTTCCGCGGCCTGTGCCGCTCTGATGACCTCCTGCAACGTGGGAGGCGGCTCTTGGTTCATTAATGTGCGCTGGGTTTCGGCGTCGTTCAGGCCGCACAGCACACAGTCCCGGAGGGTGATTTCGACATTCTCCCACTTGCACGGGCCGGCCGCCAGCCGCAGGGCCGCCACGAATGCGGCGACCGTCCCCCCGGGCGCTTGGACTCGCCTCCAGAACGCACTCCGAGCGGGAAACATCGCCGTGGCGGGCCGGACGTGCTCACGCAGCATCTGCATGAGTTCCTTGGCCTTGAATTCGCTCACCCTCCTCGGTGCGATCAGGTCCACCAAGGTCCTTTTGGTTTCTTGTCCGAGCATCCTAGTGAAGATGGCCCTTTTCTTTGCCTCTTCCGTGACTTCGGACTCAATCAGTGCTGCCTGGAAGTCCATTTCGAAGATCTCCCAGTCGCCCGGTTTCCTGATTTCGAAACCGGCGCATGTCTTGGTCCCGTGGGCTGCCATTATCCCACCTTCGTCGCCAATTTAGTGTAAGGGACCAAAGACAATGAAACAGCTGAAGGGTTGGCTTAACACAGGTTTATTGCATGATGATCCGGAGGAACATGTGGTAATGGCGGATGGGTAGCTCAATATATACAGCTGGCTATACATTTGAATGTGGCTCGTCGACAGACTATTGGTTGCTGCCTGCGTGACGTCGTAGAAGGTCACACCCTTCTTGTCCAGGTGAAGAGGTGGCGGGAATCTTCCCGCGCTGCTGATCCAGGTGAATCTGAGCCATGAGAGCTGGACGCTCGCTATTGCCATCTAGTGGTCACTAGCTCGCGTCCCCTTATCAGGTTTACATTGATACAGCTGGAGGTTATAATGTTGCACACAGAAAGGTTACATTGTTACCACATGGCTAGGTACATTGTTAAAGGCACAGCTTTACAGAACACAACAGGACCATAAGCCTCGGGAACTCCAATGCCAACATTGAGGCAGCCTTGAAGAGCTCAGGCAGGGAATCCTTACCCTGCAAGGGGGCAGGTACAGGAGTAAAATCCCCAACTGACCCTTAGGCCCAACCGCAGGAGCAGTTGTGGAGCAGTGGTCCACTTGTGGACACTTGTGGAGCGGTGGTCCTAGCGACTCCCAGTGACTCCCTGGCTACAATAGTGACACCACCGCCCCTCCCAACCCTAGGCTGGTGTCAAATACCAAACCCGGCTGGACAAAGATTTGAGAGAGGAACACCATCCTCTGGTGCCAGCCAGGTTTCGGTGATGCATGCCAGGTTGGCCTGCTCCTCTAGTATAGAATCTGCAATCAGAGGTGCTTTATTGCAAACCAACCTGGCATTCATCAGCAGCAGCCTAAATGTGGAACCCTGGATCAGCTGCGCAGGGCCCAGAGGTGCAAACGAGGGGCTGGCACGTGGGACGGATACTAACCATCGGTCTCACGTTCCCCGAGTGCAGCCCGCCCCTCGGTGCCCAACATATCGTCCCATGCCCGTAACAACCCTAATTTGGGCCTCTGGAACCTCCCTAGACGGACTGCTGCCCCTCCATCCTAGCTGGCGAAACCAACACCCTCCCTTACTTCCCCATCCACAATTTAACCGCCACCGCATCTTTCCTCAGCTGAGGCTGCTCCTGGGGCCAACCCCTCCCCTGGCCCAGGGACGGGCGGCTGCGAGAGGACCGCCGCCGCAGTGTTCCCTCAGCTGGGCTGCCTGGAGGGAATGAGGACCAGCTGAGCGGCGCGGTGGCCAGACTTAAGAACTTCGAACGTGCTGCTACCGCCGCTACCAAATGCCGCTACCGGACGCCCTTCATTCCCCCGGCCTTGTGGGAATGAAAAAACAGTTGTGCTGCCGCACCCCCTGGCCCTTTCCATCGACCAGGAGGAGCTGCTTTAGAGGCCTCTACTAATTTAAATTGATAATTGAAACTGCTGAGAGTCACCTCTGTTCAAACAGAGGAAGCAGTTTGAAGCTTCCAGAAGCAGGGGGGCAGGGCCACACCAGGCCCTTCCCTGAACTGTGACTCATAGGGGCGGAGCCACACTAGCCTTTAAAAGCTCTGAGCTCTTTCAGAGTCAGCCATTTTGACTCTGCATGTGCTCTTAAGCAGAGCTGCTGCTGAGGAGAGCCAAACAAAGGAAGTGAGCACTGGTAAGTTTTGCAGTTGGAGTAGAGCTGCTTTAGAGGCCCGCGCGCCTAACGGCGCGCGAGATTACAAACTAGGAACATAAGAAGAATATAGTCTTACTAGGTAGAAAGGTAGTAAACGTGTACATTTTTGAGGCCCAGAATACTGCACTTGTTAAAATGGATTCTGAGGGAACAGCTGTAGTTACCTGCAATTCTTGTGCCATGTTTGTGTTCTTGCCAAAGCACATGGAGAACTACACTTGCAGCAAGTGCAAGCTGGTTGCACTACTAGAAGAGAAGGTCCAGCAGCTAGAGGCCCGCATATCTAACCACCAACAAATTAAGGAGCTTGAGCTGTTCTTAGACAGAGCGGAGCAGACTATGCTGGACAAAGAAGAGACAGGGCACAGTTCTGAGGGAGAAGGCCCTTCACTAACTCAGGAGGGAGATGGTTGGAGGAATGTGACTCAAAGGAGGAGAAGAGTAGGGGATCACTCTGAGAGTCTGAAATTACAGAATAAATTTGAGGCTCTTTCCCTTATCACACCTGACGAGGAACACACAGAGGAACAGCTGGTTCCACCTGATGATCTCTCCTTCATCACACTTGATGAGATCCAGGAAGATGAACATCAGGAACAAACTGAGGTTCTCTCCCTTAATATGGTTGATGAGGTGCATGTAGATGAACAGATTGCAGGAGAGAGGCTCCTTGTACTAGGCGATTCAATAATTAGAAATACAGAGAAATGGATTTGTGATGCACATGATAACCGTATGGTGACTTGCCTGCCAGGTGCAAAAGTTGCAGACATCACAAGAAATCTAGATAGATTGTTAGAGAGAACTGGGAACGAGCCAGTTGTCATGGTACACGTTGGTACTAATGATGTTGGGAAGGCCAAGCGGTCTGTCCTGGAAGCCAAATGCAGGTTGTTAGGAAGAAGATTGAAGTCCCGGACTTCCAAGGTAGCATTTTCAGAAGTGCTGCCTGTCCCTCGCGCAGGACCTACCAGGCAGGCAGAGCTCAGAAGCCTCAATGCGTGGATGAGGCGGTGGTGTCGAGAGGAGGGCTTCAGATTTGTCAGGAACTGGAGAACATTTTGGGACAAGCCAAATCTGTTCAGGAGGGATGGGTTGCATTTAAACCATGATGGGACCAGATTGCTGGCACTCAACATCAAAAAGGCTGCAGAGCAGCTTTTAAACTGATAACTGGGGGAAAGCCGACAGGAGCTGGGCAGCATCCGGTTCGGGAAAGTGTGTACTTGAGTAGTGAGGAGGATGCAAAAATTACTGAGCAGAGCAAGGAGCTAGTCACTAGCATTCTAGCAGAAGGATGCAAGAGGCAGTCTAACAATGCAACTGGACACAAAAGACTGTGTCAGAAATGCATATATAAATGCTTGTATACAAATGCCAGAAGCCTCCGTAACAAAATAGGGGAGCTGGAATACTTAGCAATAGATAAGAATATTGATATTATTGGTACCACTGAAACCTGGTGGACGGATGATAACCAATGGGATACAGTTATCCCAGGCTACAAACTGTACAGGAAGGATAGGAAGGGGCAAACAGGAGGTGGTGTAGCCTTGTATGTCAAAGAAGTGATAAAATCTTATGAATTGGAATATCTAGGTGATTTAGAGTCACCATTAGAAGCTCTGTGGGTAAGAGTACCAGGCCACAAGGATGGTCTAACAGTAGGCATATACTATCGGCCTCCGACCCAAACTCTTGAGGGAGACTGGCAGTTGGAGAATGTTGTAAAGGAGGCATCCAGGAAGGGAAGCCTGGTTATAATGGGGGACTTCAATTACCCTCACATAGACTGGGTGAACTGTTGTTCAGCACATGATAAAGAGATAAAGTTCCTAGATATGCTCAATGATTGTTCCCTGGGACAGATGGTTGAAGACCCAACTAGAGGTACAAGAATCCTTGACTTGATCCTGAGTAATACTCAGGATCTGGTGCAAGATGTTAATGTGACTGATCCAATAGGGAACAGTGACCACAACTCAATTATGTTTAACTTGAACATAGACCGCAAGTCACTGATAAAATCTAACACAGAGACCTTAAATTTTCAAAAAGGAAATTTCCCAAAGTTGAGGAAACTAGTAAAAAAGAAGCTGAAAGGGAAAATTGAGAGAGTCCAAACACTCCAAGAGGCATGGAGGCTGTTTACAAAAACAATAACAGAGGCCCAATTGGAATGCATACCCAAAAGGAAAAAGGGCACTGCCAGGTCCAAGAGGACTCCAATGTGGCTTATAGGAGCTGTTCGGGAAGTGATCAAGAGCAAGAAAAGCTCATTTAGAAGATGGAAGGCTTGTCCAAATGAGGACAGCAGGCAGAAACATAAATTCTGGCAGAACAAATGCAAGGCAACAATCAGGAAAGCAAAGCAAGACTTTGAGGAGCGTATAGCTAAAAATACTCAGAGGAATAACAAAGACTTCTTTAAGTACATTAGAAGTAAGAACCCAACTAGGAAGGCCATTGGACCATTAGATGACAATGGAAGGCAAGGGGTTATTAAAGAGGGAACAGAGATTGCAGAGAGACTCAATGAATTCTTTGCTTCAGTATTCACTGAAGAAGATAGAGACCACATGCCCAAAACAGAACCTATCTTCGTAGGGAGGGAAACCGAAGAATTAAGCAAGATAGAAATAACCAGGGAGGAGGTCCTTGCATGTCTTGTTAAACTAAACACTAACAAATCACCAGGACCAGATGGCATCCATCCACGAGTTCTCAGGGAACTTAAAGATGAAATTGCTGATCTCCTAGCCAAAATATATAATATTTCCCTCAAATCAGGGTTTGTGCCTGATGACTGGAAGGTAGCGAATGTAACACCAATTTTCAAAAAAGGATCCAGGGGTGATCCAGGAAATTACCGGCCTGTCAGTTTGATATGTGTCCCAGGTAAAGTGATGGAAACCATCCTAAAAGATAGAATTAATAGGTACATAGAAGAGGAGGCGCTGCTAAAGGAGAGCCAACATGGCTTTTGCAAGGGCAAATCATGCCTCACTAATCTGTTGGAATTTTTTGAGAGTGTCAACAAGCATGTGGATAAGGGGGATCCAGTTGACATTGTTTATCTGGACTTTCAGAAGGCTTTTGACAAGGTCCCACACCAAAGGCTCTTGAATAAACTTACCAGTCATGGAATAAAGGGACAGGTCTTGTCCTGGATCAGCAACTGGCTAAGGGACAGGAAACAGAGGGTAGCACTAAATGGACACTTCTCCAAGTGGAGGGAAGTAAAGAGTGGGGTCCCCCAAGGTTCAGTACTGGGACCCCTGCTTTTCAACCTCTTCATAAATGATCTAGAGGTAGGAGTAAAAAGCAAGGTAGCCAAATTTGCTGACGATACTAAATTATACAGGGTAGTGAAAACTGTGAGAGATTGTGAAGAGCTCCAGAGGGATCTCTTGACACTGGGGGAGTGGGCAAAACAGTGGCAAATGAGCTTCAACATCAGTAAGTGCAGAGTGATGCATGTTGGGGCAAAAAACCCCAATTACATTTATAAACTGATGGGGTCTGAACTCTCTGCGACAAACCAGGAAAGGGACCTTGGTGTCCTGGTGGACAGCTCAATGAAGGTGTCAACCCAGTGTGCCTCAGCAGTGAAAAAAGCAAACTCAATGTTAGGGATCATTAGGAAGGGTATAGAAAATAAGTCAGCAAGTGTCATTTTGCCTCTTTATAAATCTATGGTGAGGCCCCATCTGGAATACTGTGTACAGTTCTGGTCGCCATACCTCCAGAAGGATATTATGGAGTTGGAGAAAGTACAGAGGAGGGCAACCAGAATGATTAGGGGACTGGAACACCTTCCTTACCATCTGAGGCTGCAACGGTTGGGCCTTTTCACTCTTGAACGACGGCGTCTAAGAGGTGACCTGATTGAAGTTTATAAAATCATGCACGGTGTGGACAAAGTGGATAAGGAAAAACTGTTTTCCCTATCGCACAACACTAGAACTAGGGGACACTCCATGAAACTTTTGGGTACTAGTTCTCAAACAAATAAGAGAAAGTACTTTTTCACCCAGAGGATTACTGGTCTATGGAACTCCCTGCCAGAAGAAGTGGTGACAGCTGTCAGTCTTGACAGCTTCAAGAAAGGATTAGACAAGTTCATGGAGGACAAGGCTATCAATGGCTATAATTATGGCTACCTAAGGACAACCTCCGGGTTGGAGAGATAGGCAGGATATCTCTCAATGCCATTTCCAGGGAATCCTAAGCAGGTGAAGGCATCTCCTTGGGAATACCCTGAAGGAAATGGTGAGCCACTGTGTGAGACAGAATGCTGGACTGGATGGGCTGTGGCCTGTTCCAGCAAGGCTGTTCTTATGTTCTTATGTTCTTATGACAAGTGCGGTGATTTCTTTGACTGTCCGGATTCTCACATACAGTATAAGTGTTGTGTTCCTGCAAATGATGTTTTGTGACTTTGCTTTTGTAATACTTTGTTTATTGTGATATTGATGCTTTTTGATACTGATACTGTGATTCATGATGTTGTGTGATGACGATTTGCTGATATGTTTTTTTTATGATGCTATGCAACTTATTAGTTTTGTATTTTGTTATTGTTGATTATATCATGTTATTATTGTGATTGTATAATATGTTGTAATGCCGCCCAGAGTCGGCCGTGTGCTGAGAGGGGTGGGGTATAAAGTTGAAATTGAAAAATTGAAATTACCCCCACAGAAGCCTTCAAGTTCCCCAGGGCTTCCCCACAACCCCAGCTACTATGCCTTTGCATTACGGCAAAGTCTATCCCTCCCCCGTGCCAAAGGGGAGGAAGACGCCCAGGTCGGGCACCCGCCATAGTTCTTTTGAAGCCTGCCGCCAACACAGGTGTTCTCGTCGGCATTGGCTGCGGAGGCAGCGCTGCACAGTCCATCCCCCCCCCCCCGCAACCCGGGAGGAAGATGTCGAGGTCGGGCGCCTTCAATGAATGGAGCCTTCAATTCCCAGAAGCCTACTTTGGCTGATCAGTGTTTTGGGGAATTGACTTAGGCTTCTGGGAATTGAAGTCCAAAACCCAAAGTTTGGGAAACACTGAAGATTGTCAGGCAACGATTAAGTAACATGAGGACTAATGGCCTTGGGTGGCAAAGTCCACAGGTGAGGGTCCCCAAGTGGATTAAATCCCACGGATCCATCTTGACGGAGGGCAGCAGCTTCATCAATACTGGCCTGGTGCTTAGGAGGACTTTGTGTGCCAAAAGGGCTCAGGATCAGAAAGTGACTTGTGGAACTGGACCAGTGGTACGGGTGCCACTGTGTGATGCGGAAGGCAAATGGAAGGCCACTGCATTATATTCTCAGGACAATCACTATGGTGATCGCCAATATACAGAATCAGATATGGCACAGAAAGAAGTGGGGACTAGCTCACAGGGATACAAGATGGAAGACCTGGATTCAACTACCAGCTCATAACACAGTAATGCATTGGCGAGGTAGAAATGATAAATCGCTTCTCAGACATTTCCACATATCTTGAAATCGTAGAATTGTTTAATGGCATGTTAAAAAATGAGCTTTCTCCACCTGACAAGGGTTTGAATTGGAGCATTACTTTCCTTTGAACTTAAAATTGCAAGTTGTATTGTGACCGAGGCATTTCCAATTTCTGTCTTTCAATGGATTGTCTTGTATTTCAGCATTTGCAATTAACTAAGTTTGAGTGATCCTATTTTGGGATGACATTATAAGCCACAGTCTGTCCTTCTCCTGTGTGAAGAAGAGACTCAAACTTCATCCAGATTCTCGCTCCACTGCTTTTTTGGCAGCAAGGGTGGGGTTGTTGTCTTTGAAACTCTTTTGTTGCAATAATAATAATAATAATAATAATAATAATAATAATAATAATAATAATAATAATAATAATAATAATAATAATAATAATAATAATAATAATTATTATTATTATTATTATTATTATTATTATTATTATTATTATTATTTCATGTCAGAAATTATTCTGGCTTGAAAACAGTGGTGGTCTTCAGCAGGTTCGCACCAGTTCGCCAGAACTAGTAGCAGAAATTCTGGCTGGCCCTGCCCATCCAAATTCGGGTGCATGCAATGCACGGCTTTCCACCTGGCCACGCCCACCATACCATGCCCACAGAGTAGGTAGTTAAAAAAAATGAATCCCACCATTGGCTGAAAGGACTTTTGCTGGAGAAGCTTCACTCATGAACGCCCAAATGAGTCTCCTTTCATGTCCCCAAGATCTTTTCCCACCAAAGTGGTCCCCATTTATCTACTTGCAATTTCTTGCTAGGTTGGCAGGAGCTGGGACAGAGATGGGCACTCAATCTGTCTTGCAGTATCTGAGCCTCGAACTG
This sequence comes from Bradypodion pumilum, assembly GCA_035047305.1. NCBI lineage: Eukaryota > Metazoa > Chordata > Lepidosauria > Squamata > Chamaeleonidae > Bradypodion > Bradypodion pumilum. The sequence goes on from JAWDJD010000002.1 coordinate 472,296,994, forward strand.
CTGACTTGCCGGCCTTCTAGCTAACAAGGTGAGCTTCTTAACTACTGAGCCACCGCAGTCCTTTACAAACACTAATATAAACAAACACAACAATAGGAAATTACAGTTTCTGGCTGTTCTACTTTGGCCTTCGGTGCATGCAAAGAAATGTTGAGGGGGCAGAGCAGGGTTTCTCAACCTGTGGCCTGTGGGCCAGAGGTGGCCCACGACACTATTTCATGTGGCCTCCCACCGCCCGGAAGTGACATGTGGTGGAGGAAGGGCAAAATGACAACTGCTAAAAAGGTGTGAGAGGAGACGGTCACCTCAGGCTTAAACTGTGAGTTCAAAAGCTATTTACTTCCCTTGCCCAGAGAAAGGCTGCAATAAACACTGCTCTGTGAAAGGAAGAAGCCAAATGGACATTTTTCTATAAATACAGCTCATGGTATTCAAGGCATCAAATTGAATGGGTCATTATGGTATATAATGGAAAAAATTAGTTAATGAGTTGCCTTAGTCTCACTCAGGAGGAGGAGACTTCGTCCACAAGCCAAGCATACCTCTTAGGAGTAATGCTGGCTGAACCTGCTCTTTGTCTTGCTGTACTTTGATGCTGTATTGGGAAGAGATATTTCTGTGCATATCACAGATTTAACCTATCTCTGACAAGGTGTGAGTGTAGATAGGTTAACTAGTTTTATTGTTTTCTGGTGTGTTCTGCTTGAATGTCCATAGTTATGTCTAAATAGTTTAGGCCATAATTTTGTGGGGGAAATCCTTTTAATGTGTGGGATTTCTAGCTTTTTGCATTCTTAACTGTTTTCTTTCCTTCATTGTTTAAAAAACACATTGGACTTTGCCTTTTCCCTGCCTGGGGGGGAAGCGTCCCACAAGTCTACTCCTTCCTTGTGACTCAGCATCTGTGGCTCCCGGGTGCCAAGCTATTTATGGACAGATGACTAAGAGAACCAGCCACACACACTCTCTCCTCCAGAGGAAAAAACTCCTGGCTCTGCGCTTGTGACTTCCACTTTCCTCCCAGGGGGGCCCTTGTGTGCCATCCAGGCATGAAGGCCAAACCCGCCTTTCTTCTTTGCATTGCAGTCTTAATGGCCTCTTCCTGTCAGATCCTTTCCCTCTCTCCCTTTCCTATTCATCCCTATGGGCTATTAGGGGTTTGTTTTTATAATTCTCTGCAGCTGTTTTTACAACTGTGTTTTAGCTGCTTTGCTATTAAATGCTGCACAAGGGAGGGATCTCCACAATGAAGGGGAGGTTTCTAAAAGAAAATGACCTAAATAGCAGTGATGACAAACCTTGGCACTCCAGGTGTTCTTGAACTTCAATTCCCATAAGTCCTGATCAGCAGGAGTGCTTCTGGGAATTGAAGTACAAGAACACCTGGAGTGCTAAGGTTCGCCACCACAGGAGTAGAGCTTTATTCAGTTGCATCCTACCCAACCATAGCTGTCAAATATCCCGTATTGGCCGGGAAAACCCCTTATTTTACCTTCTTCCCTGCTGTCACCCCATATTTAGACTGCAATGCCTTATTGCTGCCATTGGAGGGCAGCAAAGGATAAGCATAACTGTCAAGTATCCCGCATTTGCTGGGAAATTTCCCCTATTTCCAAACCTAAAACTTGACAGGTATGCACCCAACGCCAAGGTTCGCCATCACTGAAATAGGGGGATTACGGTGTCTCAAGTGGTTAAGATGCTGAACTCAAAGACTGGAAGGTTGGAGTTCAGTACCCGGGTACTACACAATGGAGTGAGCTTCCCGTCGTCTGTCCCAGCTCCTGCCAACCTTGCAGTTCAAAAGCAAGAAATTGCAAGTAGATAAATAGGGAACACTTCGGTGGGAAGGCAAACAGTGTTCCGCGTTGAGGCATGCCTGCCACACGTTCACGGAAATGTCTGCAAATGCAGAGCTGACTCTTTGGCTGTAAACAGAGATGAGCACTGAACCCTAGAGTTGGATACGATTGGCTTTCGAGCAAGGGCAACCTTTACCTTTAGGAATTAGAATGGAGTAGACACTGCAGGAACTTTTGGAAGACTTTTTTGTGGAGTTGGAGGCTAGCTTTTCTCCAAGACAGGGCCTTTTTTCACCCACCCAAGATTTGCACCCATCGGCTGACCCCTTTCTCTTCTACCCCTCCCCAGTTCCCCCTGCTGGTGTTTCTCTTTGTGCTGCCACCCCAGCCCCATTTTTCCACCCTCAAATGGGGTCACTTGCCCATCCTGGCAAGCTGAATCGGTCTCTTTCTCCCCAGTCCCAAGGATGCTCTTCACAACTTTGGTGTTGAAATAGTGCCATACAGGACCAAACGCAAGACAGGTGTTGGGCAGGCTGCTAAGAGATTTCTCTTGAGTATATTAAAGCCAACCCCGTCATGCAATGGGTTAATATAAATTATGTCTACAATCAACCAATAAGACTTTTCTAGTTTCCTGCCTCTAGCGTCACCTGGCACAGTTAGGCTGTTGGTTGTTCAGGTTTTTAATTATAATTTCGTGTCAGAAATTATTCTGGGTTGAAAGGATTTTTGCAGAAGAAACTCCACTCAGGTGACGCCCGAATGAGGCTCCTTTCATGTCCCCAAGAGCTGGGACAGAGACAGGCGCTCAATCCATCATGCAGTACCTGGGTCTTGAACTGATTTGCCAGCCTTTCAGCTAACAAGGCAAGCTTCTTAACCACTGAGCCACCACAACCCTGGATTTTTCATTCATTGCGTGTGTTGCTGCCGTTACTATTCTGCTGTTTTTGCTCTCTATTTTTGTTCACAAATCTTTCTAAAAGCAACTGTAAGTAAATACTGTATTTTCTTATATTTCTAAACAAGCATGAAGAGTGGGGAGCATAATGCTTGGAGAACTAGCAAACACTAAATAAAACTATTTGTAAAATTTCCCAGCCTACTGCTGTGTATAAAAAAACTTAACAATTTCCACCAAATGCCACCCAAGGGACTGTGAACTCAGCCACATCACCACCTCCGTAGCACGGTGGAAGGCCCTGGGGGAGGCTCAGGTGGAGGGGATACCGTCCCTCCTCAGCAGCAGCTTCTTCTTCTTCTTCTTTGCTTCCTCTTTTACCCCATTGGGTGTCAAGGGAGATGCAAGGTTCTCGTTTTGGCACTTACCTGTATTTGGTGTTCTTGCAATATTTCCTTGATGTTCTCTCTCCACCTTCCTCTGGGTCTGCCTCCTGCTCATTGCCCTTCTCCTCTTTCCACATATGCCTTGTACGGTGTGGATTTCCAAACCATTCTCTCCAAATGGACAAGCTACTTAATTTGTTGTCTCCGGACATAGTTTAAGATTGGTTTTCCAATCATTTTCCTTATGAGGAGTTCTCAACCTTTTAATTCCAGGGGCCGGGTCATGCTTCCTCAGACAGCTTCAGGGGCCAGATGGCCATTTTGCCCTTCCTCCACCACATGGCACTTCCTGGTGTGGAGGTGAGGGGGGTGCATGTGAAATGGCGCAAGGGCTACATTTGGCCTGTGGGCCGCAAGTTGAGAATCCATGTGCTAGGGATTTGGGTACTCCTTTTGCTACGCAGAACACATGGGGGAATGAAGAACAGCAGCAGCAGTGTGGGGAAGTTTGGCTGGGTATCACCAACCCTCCCTTAACACACAGGGGCTGTGGTGGCTCAGTGGTTAGCTTGCCTTGTTAGCTGAAAAACCGGCAAATCGGCAGTTTGAGACCTGGGTACTGCATGATGGATTGAGCACCCGTCTCTGTCCCAGCTCCTGCCAATCTAGCAGAGCAAAAGCAAGAAATTTCAAGTAGATCAAAAGGGACCACTTCTGTGGGAAAAGGTCTTGGGGGACATGACAGGAGCCTCATTCGAGCGTTACCTGTGTGGAGTAAAAATCCTCTCAACCCAGAATAATTTTTGATATGAAATTATTATAACAGAGATCTAGCTTTTTCTGTAGTAAAAGATAGCTCTAGGTGTATTTAAAGCTGGACAGAAGTATATTTACTCACAGTTAATAATTTCATGTCAGAAATTATTCTGGGTTGAAAGGATTTTTGTGGAAGAAACTTCACTCAAGGAATGCCCAAATGAGGCTCCTTTCATGTCCTCAAGAGCTGGGAGACGGGCGCTCAATCTGCCATGCAGTACCCGGGTCTCGAACTGCCAACTTCCCAGCCTTCCAGCTAACAAAGCGGGCTTGTTGTCAGCTTATGATCAGAAGGCAGGAAAAGAGAAAGAGAAAATGGAGTTCCTTTCTTAGAGGAGGAATCCCAGATAAACGGGAATAAGGATCTGAGCCCAAATGTTCCATTGAATCCCTTTAGGCCAGGAGTTCCCAACCTAAGGTGCCATATGAAGTGGGGGCCCGACATGAAATTAAGTGATGTGGCCTGCAGCACCATTTAATGTGCCCCCCTCCCACCACACCATGAACTGCCATGTGGTGGAAGAAGTGCAAAATGGCCGTCTAGCCCCTGAAAAGATGTCTGAAGGAGCGTGACCAGGCCCCTGGTTTTAAAAGGTTGAAACCCACCCACCTCCCCACGATTTATAGTGACAGGATGCATCAAACCTACACATTGAGAAAATATACCCTCTTGTTGGTATTGCTCCACCTAAGATCAGGAGAGAAGTGGCAGCGGACACTGAGAGAACTAAGCAAGAGAAGGACCCTCGACACCCTCTGAACGGATATGAGCCTCAAGTCCGCTGGCTCAGATACAGGAAGAGCTTTATGGCAAGAACAAACATTCTTGAGGGTACACAAAAGCCAAAAGCAGGGATAAAAGGGCCGCTGGACGGAGCCCTGGCTGAAAATGCTGCCCTGGCCGTGTGGGCGTCTGCTACTGCCAGCCCGGCTTTGTGGGCGGCCAAGGATGTTTCTGCCCCTCCTCCTGGACTTTACCCACCTAGCCGGGTGATACGTCAGCGCCAGCGCCTATCCGAACCTCCGAACTTTCATTATCTTTGTTATCTGTATCTTTGTTATCCTAATTTTGTAAGCCGCCCTGAGTTGCCACTGGTGAGTGGGCGGCTGTATAAATTTGAAATATAAATACATAAGTAAACCAAATTAGAAGGAAGGAGCTCAATGGACAAGGAACATAATCAAATGGGGATATGGCTGAGGAACTCAACCTCCCCTATGTCACCTAGAAGGCCCTAAATAGGCTGAGGGTCGGAGTCCCTAAGTGCAAGACCTACAGCAGGGGTTTTCAACCTTTTCAAGCCAGCGGCAGGGTCACGGTCTCTGAGTCAGCTTTGAGGGCCGAACGGCCATTTTGCCCCGCCTGCACAATGGGGCTGGCCATTTTGTCCCAACCGCTTCAAAAGAGCAGACTTTTTGTTTCTTGAATTTCCTTGGAGGGGTGGGGGTGGGGGCACATGAAATGGTGCCATGGGCCAGATTCAGCCCCTGGGCCTTAGGTTGGGAACCCCTGACCTATAGGCTCGAGTGGTGCTGCTGTCAGACAACAACCGGGCCCACGTGCCACGGGTTTGGAATCCCCGTCTCTCCTCGCCCCGGGTTGGGTCCCCCACCCGGTCAACGCTGGGTACCCCTGCTAGTTGTCACTACCAGAGACATAAAAGAAACCAGCCTCCAGCAAGAGTGCCCATTTTTTATGCCACCCTCTGGCTGGGCTCATGGGGACACTTCGTTTGGACCAAACCCTGAACCACGCCCGGCTTGCCACTGTCCGGCCCATCAAGTCCCCTCTGGTGCCCTTGACAACCGGCATGGGAATAAAAGATCAATTGCTTTTTATTAAACATTTTCTTCTGTTTTTCACCACACACTCCAGAAAAAAAATGAGAAAAAATAAATTTGACATAAAATAAACTCCAGAGCTTGAGAGAGGGAAGGGAAAGGGGTGGGTCTTAGGAATGAGCAGAAGGGTGTGGGGGTGTGGAGGCAAGAGATGCCAATGGGGTGAATTAAAAGCAGAGCCCCATTCACCCTCATGGCTCTCTTCCAAAAGGGGTGGGTGGGTTGGACGTATGTACAGAGGAGGAAAGGAGGGTTAGAGAGAGAGAGAGCTCTTCTTATGTACAGTACAAATCCCGCGGTAATTACACCAAGGGGTGGGAGTGGGGGCAGTCCGTGGGGAGCAGGCCGCTGTGGGGCGGGCGGGGCAGAGGGGAGGTCAGCAGACGGGAGGGAACAGGATTTCACATATGTACAAACTTTTATATAATAATAATTAATAATAATAATTAATAATCAATAATTAATCATCATCATAGTAATTCATCATAATAATACGTATAAATATCTACGGCGCCGCCTGAGCCACCGTCCCTTGTTGGGGGGAGGAAGGATGGAGTTAGGGATGGGAGAGATGAAGGGGAAAGAATTTGGGGTGGAGGAGAAGAGGGAGGGAGTCCTTGCAAAAGAAACGAAGGTGGGAGAAAGCAAGCACGAAAAAACTGGGGAGCAGACTGGGGAGTGGGGTGGGAATTGGGAATAGCTGTCAAGTATCCCGTATTGGGCGGGAAAACCCCTTATTTTACCTTCTTCCCTGTCATCATCCCATATTAATTAGACTGCAATGCCCTATTGCAGCAAAGGATAAGCATAGCTGTCAAGTATCCTGTATTTGCTGGGGAATTTCCCTTATTTCCAAATCTAAAACTTGACAGGTATGTATGGGGGTAATAAAAACAAGAAAGGGGGGGGGAGGTTTCAGAGAGATGCGCCGGGAAGTTAGCCAAGAAAGAAGAGCCACCCTGACTTTCTCCTGAAATGACAGCGGTCAGGGGGACCCCCACCCCACCCCAAGCGTGACGGACGGACGGACGAGCGAGCACCAGCCCCCCTTTCCCCTCTGCTTCTCTCTGGCAGGTGGGGATGGGGACCCACCCCACCCCCAAAAATCCCCCCCGCCCCCACCCCTGAGCACCCTGCAGCTGAGCAGTTCCGAAAGAAATAAATGGCTTTTTTTTGAGAAAGAGAGAGAGAGAAAAAAGAGAAATTGGACTAGCGACTCCATACACACACCCACACACCACCCCCACTGGTTGCCCACTCCCCACAAGCAAGGGTCCAAACCTGGAAAGCGGGGGGGGGGGAATGAAAGAGCATCATCATCATCACACACAACTGCCCTCCCACCAGGCCCGGCTCCCCCCTCTAGGTAAAAGACTCGCAGCCAGGGCTCCCAAAAGAGGGGGGAGGAAAGGCGGCGGGGGGGGGGTCACTTTACGTAGCAGGTGAAGCCCTTTGTCAGATGAAGGAGGGGGGGGCTATGTGGTGGTGGGCAGGACAGAAGAGGGGCTAGGGATGGAGTTTGCCCCCCTTAGACAGTCGGAGGTGGGGCAAGGAGGGACAGAGGGTGGGCTTGTGCAGAGCACCCCCCCATTCCCAGCCTCTCACCCCCCCCAGAAGAGGCACATGGGGGGGAAGCAGGTGGTTTCCAGAAGCCAAGGCGATGGGAGGGGGGCAAGAGCTCCCAATCACCCCCCAAAATTAAAAAGGCAGCTGGCTGAGGCTTAAGCGCCTCCTCACACGGGAATCGGGACCAGCCTACCCCGGAGGCCAAGCAGCAAAGACGGAAGGGGGGGGAGGGGTGTTGTTGTGGGGGAGCGAGGAGGAAAGAGACCCCCCACCCACTCATATGGCACCCCTTATCCCTCAAGCTGCCTTTTTATGAAGCGACTTGTCCATGTCGAGGACAAGGGAGGCGAAACGGTCTGTGTGTAAGGGGGGGGGAGAGAAATGCCACTCCTGAGAAATACCTGGGTGTGTGTGGGTGTGCAGTTGGTGGGTTTGGGGGGGGCGAGGAAGTAGGACACCCCCACCCCATCGCCTCCCAATCTCCTGCTTTGGTGGGCCGAGAGAATGAATGAATGAATGAATGAGGCATGGTTGGGGAGGTGTATTTTTTTTTGGGTGGGTGGGAGTGATTTGGAGATTTAAGATTGTCGTCTGTGTGTCCTGCTATAAAACACCCTGAAAACGCTTCTGGACCCATCCTCGGACCCCCAGCCCAGGTGTGTGTGTGTGTGCATGGAATCTGGGCACCAACCAAGCCCCCCCCATCCCGCCCCGGTCCCCCCACGCCCCACCCCGTGCCCACCACTGTTTCTCCCCCCCCACCACCACCGGTTCGTGGGGAGGGAGGATCTGTCCAGGCGTGGTGGTGTGGTGGGTATTGGGGGGAGTGGATGGGGGGGCATTCGCTAGTGCTCAGACGCGGTGTTGCGAAACTCTCCATTTTCCGTGATCTGGAGTCGCGGGGGCAGAAGCGGTGGCCCGGGTCGGATCCCGTTCCAGGGGGCGACGCTCAGACGCGGGTTTGCAGCACCCACGGCGGAAAGCTGCCTCTCCTGCAGGAAGGGAGGTGGGGGGGGGGACACAAGGGAGAAAAGAGGGGCGCTTATTTATTAACGTTAGGGGGCACCAACGCAGATGGGGGCAGGAAGGGACTTCCCTCGTCCGACCCAGAAGGAACCACCCCCACCACCACACACACCTGGGGGTAGGTAGGGGGAGCCCCAATATCCCCCTCCCCCAGATCTGGGCCTCTCATGACTTAAGGTCCCCGGAGTAGTAGGATTGGGGTACACCTGTCCCCTACATAGGAGGATTTTGATATCAAACCTCCCCACTGGGTTCCCAGCCTTTTTTTCGGGGGGGGGGGTGTTAATCCCCAGGACCCCTTCCTCCTGGGTCCCCAGCCTTTCCCTCCCCCTCCCCCCCCCAAAGCAACAGGACCCTGTCCCCCTTCATGGCACTAACCTCTGAGTGCCAGCATCCTCCACCTTGCATCCAGACCCTCCCCAGATTGGAGGGGAGAGTCTCCTGTACCCCTCCCACACCATTGCCCAAGACCCACCCCCACCAAGCACCCCCCACCACCACCACCCTGGCCATGCGTGTGTTCTTGCCCTCTCTTTAGTGCAGAGGTTCCCAACCTTTTCAAGCTCTCTCGTTAGCTTTGAGGGCCAGATGGCCATTTTGCCCTGCCTGCATGATGGGGGCAGCCATTTTGTCCCAACAGCTACAAAGGGGTGGCGGCCATTTTGTTTCTTGAATGCCCTTGGAGGAGGGGGGGGCACATGAAATGTCCCACAGGCCTTAGGTTGGGAACCCCTGCTTTAGTTTATACTTGCCCTCTCTTTCTCTGCAAAGTCGGAAAGGAAAGTGGAGTCGGTGGTGTGGTCGGTGTGGGGTGAAATGCGGTGCGGACAGACACAACACCAAACAAGGAAAGCAGCAAGGGCGGTGTGGCAGTGCGGGAGGGAGGGAGGGAGGGGGTGTCCTGGGAAGGCTTTGTGGGGAGGGGGCTGGGAATGCCTGCCTCTTTGGACTCCTTTATTTGTCACTCCCAACAACCCCTTGTTGCTCCTCTCTGGAGTGAAGGACCCACAGAGCTGGGAGAAGAGCTCCTGCCCCACAACCTGTGTCACAGAAACTCAGCCCCCCACCCCAATCAGACCTGTGCTGGGGAAAGAAGTTACTTTGGGAGCTTTGGCAGCTTCTCTCGAAGTGCTTTGGACTTTCTCCCATGGAGCCTGGCGAGGGGAAGCGAAGGGTGAATCTGCCAAGGTGCCGTTTCCCTTTAAAATATGGGCTTCGAGCAGAGGCGTGTGGCCGCCCGTCCCCATAAATTCTTTCCCCAGCACAGTGCTGCACCCAATCCCCCAGAAAGTGGGGCACACTCCAACTCCACCTAAGGCAGACGGAGGTGTCAACAGGTGGCACTGGGGGCACCTGGTGGAACACAGACACATATATAGGCAAACACACCTGAGGCTTAGCTTTGAGCCCTGTAGGACAGCGGGGTGGGGGCACGTCAAGGCAGATGCGATCCCAGCCGCCTGGGCCAACAAGTACCCACCTAAGGCGAGTCGGGGGTGAAGTTGGGTCGAGGGTGAAGTTGAAGGCTTAGAAGGGAGTATAAACGATGGAGGCGGTAGGGTGGGAAGGGCTGAAGAGTTGCTCTTGGTGGTGAGGGGGTGGTGAGAGTGGTGGGTGGGTAAGGGGTGGGTGGGGGCATGTGCAGGACCCACCTGGTCTGCTACCGAACGGCGAGGGCGCCCCCGGTCCCTCCATGTGACAAAGGAAGAGTCATACAGAGTTACCTGGTGAACCGCTAGGACGAAACGGAGAAAAAAAAAGAACACAAAGGGTCAAGGCCCCAGTGGGGTGGGGGTGGGGGGCTTGGGGTGCAGCCCATCCATGGGCAGGGCAGGAGGAGAGACAAGGGGAGGGGAGAGGATGATTGTGGGGGTGGAAGAAAGCAGCTCCATTCCCCCATCCTACTAACTAGAGCAGTGGTGGCGAACCTATGGCATGTGTGCCAGAGGGGGCACTCGGTGCCCTCTCTGTGGGCACATGCACTGTCGCCCCAGCACAGAGTTCACCCTGCCCCCTAGGCTCTGCCCAGGATCCCGTTTGGGCGAACTTCCTCCCTCCCCCTAGCACAGTTTGCCCCACCCCTTCTGCCCAGCAGCCCAATGGGAGCGCTTCCTCCCTCCCCCTAGCACAGAGTTCGCCCCGCCCCTCTGTTTGGGCACTCGGTCTCTAAAAGGTTCACCATCACTGAACTAGAGTATCCACCTGTCTCCATACCACGTCCAGGAAGTAAATGTTGAGCTAGGGCCCAGGGGTGAGGGACCTGCGGCCTGGAAGGGAGGAACCTGGGCTTCTGGGAACTGAAGTCCAAGAACACCTGGAAGCTCAAGGTTGAGAAATTCTAGCCTTGTGTTCCAGGTGTTCTGGAACTTCAATTCCCAGAAGCCCAAGCTTCCTTCAAAGCTGCAGGTTCCCCACCCTAGCCCGAGATGGGGCGGGGGGCTAACATTGCCCAGATATTTTTCTACCTGAAAAGGTGCTCTGTGACACACACACACACACACACACACACACACCCTCTGCGCTGGGTCCTCACGCTGGGTCCTTACCAACCTCCGAAGGTTGGAAGAGGCTGAGTCCATCTGGAGTTCTCAACCTTTCAAAGCTGGGGGCTGGGACACACTACCTCAGGCAGCTTTGGGGGGCCGGACGGCCATTTTGCTCTTCCTCCACCACATGGCACTTCCGGGTGTAGTGGAGGCAGTGGGTGGCCACATGAAATGATGTCAGGGGCCACACCCAGCCCACAGGCCTACTCTATGGGCCCAGTCCTGGAGAGTAATAATAATAATTTCATGTCTGGGTTGGAAGGATTTTTGCTGGAGAAACTCCGCTCAGGGGGATGCCCAAATAAAGCTCCTTTCCTGTCCCCAAGATCTTTTTCCCCCCACTGAAGTGGTTCCTATTTATCTACTTGCAATTTCTTGCTTTTGAACTGCTAGGCTGGCAGGAGCTGAAACAGAGATGGGCACTCAATCTGTCATGCAGTACCTGGGTCTCGAACTGCTGGCTTGCCGGCCTTCCAGCTAACAAGGCAAGCTTCTTAACCACTGAGACACACCACCTTTGCTGCTGGAGTCCATGGGGCCCTAGTCTATGGCTTAAGAGTGGGGTCTTTGGGGGCCCCACTCCGCTGGCCTACAGCCCTTCCCCAGAGCCCTTGACCCCATACACTGGGACCTACTCCCTCCTCGGGGGACATGTGGGACTCCTAGTCTCCTTGTGTGGATGCCCCATGGGCAAAGACCCACTCCCTGCCTGCCTCTAAGGACCCTCTTGCTCCCCACCCCAGGGCCCAGCCCCATACACAGAGGGCAGCCAGAAGCGCGCGCACAAACACACAGAGGCAGGGCGAGGCAGGTGTGAGCTCAGGCAAGACGAAATGGACGGACAGCGGGAGGCCAGGCGAGTGGGATGGGTCATGAGGACACGGGCTAAAACAATGACATTGTAATTTCCACCTGAGCGTCGAGAAGCCGCTTCCGCGTTTCGGAGGCGTCGAGGGCGGCCGAGTGATCCCTGCGCAGCTCCTCCTCCACCATCATCAACCTGCAGGGACAGGCTTCACTGGAGTCAATCCGGGCCCCCCCCACCCAACCGGCCAGCGGGCCGGCCGGCGGCGGGAGGCCGGGTCCGCCAGCTGCTGCGGGGAGGGGGCTCCGTAGGACGGCGGGGGACCCCCCTACTCCACCCAAGACCCCCGCCGGTGAGAGGAGCCCCTCTCCCCACCTGTGCTGGCGGCCCTCCTCCTCCCCCGTCTTAGTCACGCCCTGCCTCCCTGTGCCCCACACATGGGTCAGGTAAGAGGGAGCCACAGCCCGAGGCTGAACCAACATCTCAGAGGGACCCCTATGTGATCTGCTTTGGTGGTTTGGGACCCCCTGTCTCCCCTACACACACCTGGGTCAGATAAGGAGCCACACCTAGGGCAGGTAAAAGAGTCATGGCCCCTGAGCTGAACCAGCCTGTCTCAGAGGGATTCCTGGTTTGAGTGGTTTGAGCCTCCCTGTCTCCCCCCCCCCCCACACACACACACACCTGGGGCAGGTAAGAGGGTTCCACACACCCTAGCACCTGCCCCCCACAACAATGCGCATGGTTGGACCAGCCTGTCTCAGAGGAGTACAAGTGTGCGCTGGGTACCTTGAGAGGGTACAGGACAGGGAGTGATGATGGTGTCTATCTTTTAGGAATGTCTATCCGCACAACAAGGATGCCATTTTATGTTATAAGTAGGGGTGCACTGAAACATGTCCCAGTGTCCCGCCAGGCCAGCACAGGCCTGGGGGCCTCCCCGTCTGCTCCATTGTGGTGGTCTGGGCACCCCAGCAATCAGTTTCCCCCATTTCTCTCCACATACCTGGGGACAGGTAAGACGGACCCACATACTTTGGCAGCTGCCCCCCCCCAACAACACAGACCAGCCTGATTCAGAGGGACCCACGTCTGCTCTGCTTTGGTGGTCTTCTGGGACGGTATCGCTTGGTGTCCCCCCTGGCTCACCAACTCCACTTCCCGCATCCCCGGGGGTCCTGCCCTGCAGCTCACCTGCCGATGATGCTCTTGATCTGGGTGTCCTTCTCGGCCTGCTGTTGCCGGAGGCGCTTCTCGCTCTGCTCCAGCCGCTGCTGGTATTGCTGGAGGATTTTGCTGGTTTGCTCCTCCTGGGTCAGCAGCCGCCGCTCGTACTCCTCCAGCTTCCGGTTGGACATGTGGAGGCGCTCCTTCAGCGAGTGGATCTCCTCCTCATATTCCTTCACCTGCCGGGGGGTGGGGGGCAGACGGAAGGAGAACCCCATAGAGACATAGGAAGAGAAAGGCAGGAGGAAGAGGTTCAGAGGTCTTCTTGGAGCCCCCCACCCCTAGCCAAAGGAGGAGATTAGCATCCCTGTAGCCAGGCTCAGCGCCAAGCATACCTGTCAACCTTCCCGGATTGGCCGGGATTTCCCCGATTTTTGGCGCCGATTTGTGCCATTTCCCGCCCGCAGCTGCCAAAACCCCAGAATTGGCAGCGGGGGGAAAGATGTACTGTGCATCCCTTCTGCGCAAGTCGCCTTCTACGCAAGCGTAAAAGCCTTCTACGCATGCGTAGAACTCGACTTGCGCAGAACCGTTGTCCGCGGATTGTCCGGAGCCGCAGTTGACAGGTATGACGCCAAGGGAACATCCCCAACAGGGTACCCCGACTCCCTATAACAAGGGTTTTCAAGCCAGGGCCCGGGTCACACTCTCTCGGTCAGCTTTGAGGGCTGGACAACCATTTTGCCCTGCTTGGACGATGGAGGGTGGCCATTTTGTCCCAACAGCTTCTTCAAAGGGGTGGCCATTTTGTTTCTCAAATGCCCTTGGAGGGGTGGAGGAGCACATGAAATGGTGCCGGGGGATGGATCTGGCCCACAGGCCTTAGGTTGGGAACCCTTGCCCTAAAATAATAATTTTGTGTCAGAAATTATTCTGGGTTGAAAGGATTTTTGCGAGAGAAACTCTGCTCACAGGACGCCCAAATGAGGCTCCTTTCATGTCCACTAAGAGCTGGGTCAGCGACAAGTGCTCAATCCGTCATGCAGTACCTGGGTCTTAAACTGCCAACTTGCCAGCCTTCCAGCTAACAAGGACAGGCCATCTTTCCCAGAAGAATCTCTCGTTGTCAGTGCTGCAATTACACTTCTATACTGCACCATAGGAACTGCGGTGGCTCAAGTGGTTAAGATGCTGAACTGGAAGGTTGGAGTTCGATACCCAAGTACTGCACAATGGAGTGAGCTCCCATCATCTGTCCCAGCCCCTGCCAACCTAGCAGTTCGAAAGCAAGAAATTGCAAGTAGATAAATAAGTAGATAAAAAGGGACTACAGTGGCTCAATTGGCTAAGACGCTGACTGGGAGGCGGAAGGTCAGCAGTTCGATTCTCGAGTACTGCAGGATGGAATGAGCTCCTGCCAACCTAGCAGTTCGAAAGCAAGAAGTTGCAAGTGGATAAATAGGGACCACTTTGGTGGGAAGGTAACAGCGTTCCGTGCGCTCCGGTGTCTAGTCATGCCTGCCACATGACCACGGAAATGTCTGCAGAAGCAGACAACGCTGGCTCTTTGGCTTTGAAACAGAGATGAGCACTGCACCCTAGAGTCAGATACGACTGGCTTTCGAGCAAGCAAAACCTTTACCTTTTCAAATAAGTACCACTTCGGTGGGAAGGTAAACCATGTTCCGTGCACTCCGGTGTCTAGTCATGCCTGCCGCATGTCCATGGAAACATCTGCAAACACAGGCAGCGCTGGCTCTTTGGCTTTAAATAGAGATGAGCACTGAACCCTAGAGTTGGATACGATACGACTGGCTTTTGAGCCTTTACTGCCCCATAGCTCTTAGTGCATTCTCTGGGTGGTTCACAAGGGAATTAGCATTCCCGCCCCACACACACACACATGCTGCGTACTCATTTTACTGATCTCGGAAGGATGGAAGGCTTTGAGCCAACCTTGAAAACTCTGTCAGGATCAAACTCACAACACTTAGACAAGTTCATGGAGGACAAGAGTATCAATGGCTATAATTATGGATACTTAAGGACAACCTTAAGTAAACCTCAAGTTTACTTTTGTTTTATTGACTACACCAAGGCTTTTGACTGTGTGGACCACAACAAGATGTGGCAAGTAATTAAAGAGATGGGAATACCAGAGCACCTCATATGCCTCCTGAGAAATCTGTACAGGAACCAAGAAGCAACAGTTAGGACAGAACATGGAATGACAGAGTGGTTTGGAATAGGAAAAGGAGTAAGACAAGGCTGCATTTTGTCACCATGCTTATTCAACCTATACACAGAGCACATAATGCGCAGTGCAGGGATGGAGGAATCACAATATGGGATTAAAATTGCTGGGAGAAACATCAACAATCTGAGATATGCAAACGATACCACCCTAATGGCAGAAAGTGAGGAAGACCTAAAGAACCTCTTGATTGGGCTGAAGGAGGAGAGTGCAAAAGCTGGCTTGAGACTCAATATCAAGAAAACCAAAATAATGGCAACAGGCCCTATCAGTCCATGGAAAATAGATGGGGAAGAAGTAGAAGCAGTGACAGATTTTACTTTCCTGGGATCAAAGATCACGGCAGATGGGGATTGCAGCCATGAAATAAAAAGGCGACTGATTCTTGGGAGACAAGCCATGAGAAACCTGGGGAACATAGTGAAAAGCAGAGACATCACATTGAAAACAAAAATTAGAATAGTCAAAGCAATGGTTTTCCCAGTAGTAATGTACGGATGCGAGAGCTGGACAATAAGGAAAGCTGAACGCAGAAGAATAGATGCCTTTGAAATGTGGTGTTGGAGGAGAGTTTTGAGCGTATCCTGGACAGCGAGGAGAATAGGTCAATCTTAGAAGAAATCAACCCTGACTGCTCATTGGAAGGTCTAATAGTAAAGACGAAGCTAAAGTACTTTGGACATCAAATGAGAAGGGAGGATTCGCTTGAGAAGGCATTGATGTTGGGAAAGGTGGAGGGCAAGAGAAGAAGGGGGAGGCCAAAGATGAGATGGCTAGATGGTATTGTAGACACAATGGGTACAGAACTGGGAGTGTTGAGGGGGATGGTGGAGGACAGAGGAGCCTGGAGAACAATGGTCTATAGGGTCGCAAAGGGTCGGAATCGACTGTGCGACTGAACAACAAAGGACAACCTCCGGGTTGGAGAGGTTGGCAGGATATCTCTCAATATCATTTCCAGGGAATCCTAAGCAGGTGAAGGCATCTCCTTGGGAATACCCTGAAGGAAATGGTGAGCCACTGTGTGAGACACAATGCTGGACTGGATGGGCTTCTGTGACCTGTTCCAGCAAGGCCGTTCTTATGTTCTTAACACTTGGACTGCAGTACAGCACCACCAGGGCTCACTTAGTAAAGTTCACCCTGGCTTGAAAGCCGATTGCACCTGACTCAAAGAGCCAGCGCTGTCTGCGTCTGCAGATGTTTCCGTGGTCATGTTGCAGGCATGACTAGACATGACTAGACACTGGAGCACTATTACCTTTCCCACCCAACAGAACCTGTTTATCTACTTGCAATCTACTTGTAATACAGGGATTCTCAACCTACGGGCCATAGGCCTGCCCCGGCCTATGGCACCATTTCATGTGGGCCACGTCACCGCCATCACTGGACCCGGACATGTCTATGACAGCTGGGACAGACGATGTGAGCTCACTCTGCCATGCAGCACCCTGGTCTTAAACTGTTGACCTTCCGGTCGTCAAGTTCAGCGTCTTAACCACTAAGCCACCAGTGTCCCCAGAGCTCATTTAGATGGATGAATAAGCTTCAAAAGACCTCAAAAGTAGGAGGGTGCCACATGTCCACTTCCAATGGTCAGCAGCCAAGCCACCCCCACCTTACCCTGTCCAGCCGGCTCTCATCCATGGACTTGGAGTACTCCTTGAGCTTGTACTCTTCTCGCTCAATGTGAGAGCTCTCGATGTCGGCCGAGAGATGGGGCATGTTGGAGACCCACGCGACCGTCCGCTCAGAGGCTGGCATGGAAGGGTTAAGCGTTGAAGGCGTGTGGGATTGCTGCCGGATGAGAAGGAAAGAAAAGAAAAGAGAAGGACGGAAGGAAAGAAAGAAGGAAGGAAGGAAGAAAAAAGAAGGAAGGAAAGAAAAAGGAAAGGAGAAAAGGAAGGAAAGAAGAAAAAAGAAAGGGGAGAAAGAAGGAAGGGAGAAAAAGAAACGAAAGAAAGAAAAAGGAAGGAAAGGAGAAAAGAAGGAAGGAAAGAAAAAGGAAGGACGAAAAAGAAAGAAGGAAGGAAAAGTAAAATAGAAAAGGAAGGAAAGATAGAAAGAGAAATAGATAAAGTGAAAGAAAGAAAGAAAAAGAGAGGTGAGTGAGGCCACCAAGAGTTTGAATTTTAATGGTAGGGAGCATTACTCTAATATTTCCAGCCATTCAACTTGCCTTCTCTGCGGCAGTCAAAACTACAACGCTCTTGCAAGCCTGGCTAGCAGGATTCCTGCCCGCGTTCCTGGCTATGGGGCTTCTGGCCAAAAAATTATTATTATTATTATTATTATTATTATTATTATTATTATTATTATTATTATTATTATTATTATTATTATTATTATTATTATTATTATTATTATTATTATTATTATTATTATTATTATTATTATTATTAATAATAATAATAATAATAATAATAATAATAATAATAATAATAATAATAATAATAATAATAATAATAATAATAATAATAATAATAATAATAATAATAATAATAATAATAATAATAATAATAGGTTTTTCTCAGACTGCCTGCCAGCACCATCTCAATCTGAAAATATGTTGCAGGAGGGAGACCCACCCCATGCGGCCTGCAAACAACAAAGTGGGCCGCCTAAGGGAGGGCCATTCTCCACACATCCCACTGGCCCTTGACTCAGGAAGGGGGGAAGGACCTTGCGTGTTTCTATTTCTATTCATCTGGACCCACATTCCTCCTCTCCCCACATCGCCGTGCCTTTGCCACCTTCTGACATGACTCCTCTGCTCTCTCCAGTCTCCGGGTGGGTCAACGGCCAGGGCTGGTTCCCGAAGGACGCCCTGCCCATGACCATGACCGGGAAAATGTATTTCTCATGCGTTTGCCCAAATCTCTTTGGCTTACTCCCTCATTCAGAGGCAAAGCCAGGCATGCAGGTGGGTGAGGGGGGCCACTTTGGAGAGACGACACCCAGCCGAGGTTCGCCGTGCTCTGGGAACACTTAAGACTATGACAAAATGTTATTACACATTCAGGCCAATGTTTGGTGGTGACAGTTCATTCTTACATCACCTAGAAATATATTTTCAAGAGCCCTGCAGATGTCATTTATGATACCGAATGTTTCGTGTGCCTGCACGCACCCCTCTCTGTGCCGCCGACTCAGTATGGCACGGGCAACAGAAATCCCGGGGAAATGGGTTAAAAATATCTCAGAAAGAAACACATTGACCCCGATTCCTGAACACATCGACTGTGGACTGAAGTGATGAACATGTTTCTTGCAATGACTGTTTATGCATCAAACGCCAGGCACAGAATGTTCTCCCGACAGTAATCCCGAGATAGGCCCCTTTGGAATAAATGAGAATTTATGCTCAAAGAAGATTGTGTGTTACAGTCTTTGAACTGCAGAGAGCTGGGAAGGGACCCCATGAATCATCAGGTCAGACCCTGTCAAGGAGGCAGCAATGGGGAATTGAACTCCCAACCTCTGGCTTCACAATCAGAAACCTAAACCGCTGAGCTATCCACAATCTCTTCCACATTTAGATACTGTATAAAAAAAAACTTCTGATGGCTTGAAAATCCTTTGTGTGTTTTTTTGCAAATCCTTTGTGTGTTTTGTTAAAAAAATGTATTTAATGGGTTTAATTTCTGCAATGACCGTATTTGCTGGCATATAAAATGCACTTTCTCCCCGCTTAAAATCCACTGGGAAAATGGAGTGCGTCTTGTACTGTACATAGTAGCCTTTAGTGGGTTATTTTGGTAATAACGGGATGCGTCTTACTCTCAGATTCTTCTTATATGAGGGCAAATACAGTACAAGATGCACTCCATTTTCCTGTGTATTTTAAGGGGGGGGAGTGGCTCCTATATTCCAGCAAATATGGTAATTGCAGAAACTAAACCCATTAAATACAGTATATAAAATCAATCACTGAATTTGGGCTTTAAACAAAAAACACACACATACAAACTGTACTAGCTGACATGCGATAGATTGCAGAGGCATACAGTGGTACCTCAGTTAACATAATTAATGCGTTCTCCGGGACGTTTCTTACAGCAAAAATTACTTTAAACAAATTTCCCATAGGAATGCATTGAATGCAGTTTCCCATAGGAATGCATTGAAAACCAATTATATCTGTTCTGGAGGGGGGAAAATCCATAAACCAAGCCACTATTTTCTACAGATTTCCTTTAGTTATGCGATTTTTATGTTAACCAAGCCGTTTGTTAACCGAGGTTCCACTGTATACTGTATGTACCTGCGAAAACTCTCCAGAAATGGCGGTTCTCATCATTCCCGTGGCCAGCAATGGGTGGTTGAAAAAAGCTGAATTATTCAAAACCAGCGGTAATTTGGTAGGTGTGTTAAGACACTTTGTTACTTGAATGATCTTTCAGGGTGTACAATGAAAACTAAATCTCACTCTGGCCATCTATCTATCTATCTATCTATCCATCCATCTATCTATCCATCCATCTATCTATCTATCCATCCATCTATCCATCCATCCATCTATCTATCCATCCATCCATCTATCTATCCATCTATCTATCCACCTATCTATCTATCCATCCATCCATCCATCCATCTATCTATCCATCGATCTATCTATCTATCTATCCATCCATTCATCCATCTATCTATCTATCCATCTATCTATCTATCTATCTATCCATCCATCCATCTATCTATCCATCTATCTATCTATCCATCCATCTATCCATCTATCCATCCATCGATCTATCCATCTATCCATCCATCCATCCATCTATCTATCCATCCATCCATCTATCCATCCATCCATCTATCCATCACTCTATCTATCCATCCATCCATCTATCCATCACTCTATCTATCCATCCATCCATCTATCTATCCATCCATCTATCTATCCATCCATCTATCCATCACTCTATCTATCCATCCATCTATCTATCTATCCATCCATTCATCCATCTATCTATCTATCCATCTATCTATATATCCATCCATCTATCTATCTATCCATCCATCTATCTATCCATCTATCTATCTACCATCCATCCATCTATCTATCTATCCATCTATCATCTATCTATCCATCCATCCATTCATCTATCTATCTATCTATCTATCTATCTATCCATCTATCTATATATCATCCATCTATCTATCTATCCATCCATCTATCCATCGATCTATCTATCCATCCATCGATCTATCCATCTATCCATCCATCCATCCATCCATCCATCTATCTATTTATCCATCCATCCATCTATCTATCTATCCATCCATCTATCCATCACTCCATCTATCTATCCATCTATCCATCCATCTATCTATCTATCCATCCATCCATCTATCTATCCATCTATCTATCCATCCATCCATCTATCTATCCATCCATCCATCTATCTATCTATCTATCCATCCATCTATCTATCCATCCATCCATCTATCTATCCATCTATCCATCCATCTCTCTCTATCTCTCTATCTATCCATCCATCTCTCTCTCTCTCTCTCTATCCATCCATCTCTCTCTCTCTCTCTCTCGATCCATCTATCTATCCCGCCTGAAATAGAAAAGAGTAACTCTAGGCTGGGATACACAGAAAGAGCCTCCTCAAAAACTGTGGTATTTTTGAACCCCAATTGGGTATAATACCCTGGCAATAGCTACCGCATGTCGCCGGCTAATCTTTCTCACACCAGGTCGGGCGACAGGAACTGCCCAATGAACCCACCCAAAAAGGTGCCTTCATTTTGGCAGTTTCATGTCTGGCCTAGACACCGAAGGAGAAGTAACACTACTAGGCTTTTAAGTGGGCGCCCATTCTTAACAGTGTTTGCTCACAAAGGACGTTTCAAAGCAAGCTGTTGGCCTATAAATCCACCGATAACTCGGCTCCAAGCTGATGGTTTTGCTCGAAGCCGTAGGATTTTCCTGGGTGGGGAGATTTGCCAAAGAGGGAGTTTTAGCTTCAGCCTTCTAACCTTTCTCACCTGCCTCCTTTGGTGCTTTGGACGGGCAAACTGCCCCCTTGCCCACCCCACCCCACTCTGTCTTCTCTAAGGTCCACAGCACACACACACCCTCCGCTCAGATATGTCCCAGCAGCTGAGCTCACAAAGGGCACAAGATGGGTTGGAGGCAGAAAATAGACATGCTCCATGCCTATTTCCAAAGGTCATGTTCGTGGCTTTTGCCTCGGGGCTGTGGGCTTAGTGCTGTTGTCCGGATCTGGCTCCGGGGAAGAGAGATGGGAGTGAAATTTCAGCTTCTACTTCCTTGTCCTCGCCGTCTGGAAGGATCTGTGGGCGAGCCGAGAGAGTTGGGCCAGTGACACTCAACGTGGGGAAGAACACGGAGACTCTGGGAGCCGACGGAAAAGAACGAAATATGGCTTCCAGGAGACTGTTGGCTTTGCAGGGGGAAAAATTTTTTTGAGCCATCCCTGACTCCAACTCCACTGAGAACTGTATCCTGTAAGAGGAAGTTGATGTGCCCCAAAGAGAGAAAGAAAGTTGTGGATTTGGCTGAGCATGTATTGTTTCCCTCCTAAAAAATGCAGCCGAGGCCTTAAATGCCATCTTTAGGCACTGCCCCCAAAGGACCCCTTTCTCTGAAGTTGATGCAGAGTGACGCATGGATGCTCTGACAGATGTTGAGGGCCGTGACCTGCAAGACTCCTTCATCCCGTGCTGGACAGCTGATTTCCTCCAACCCTGGTCCCCAGCTAGTCCGTGGCATTTGTTTTTATTGCTGCAGCAGCAATGTTGAGTGGCAGAAAAAGGAAGGAAGGAAGGAAGGAAGGAACGAAGGGCAGGCCCCCGGGACATTGGTTCATCCTTTCAGTGAAGTTTAGCTTGTGTTTCTAGGATCATCTCTGGTTACAGGGGGGGGAGAGGAAATAATAACAAAAGGAAGGAAATAATAACAAATAGAAGAAAAGAAGGAAATAATAATAATAATAACAAGCAGAAGGAAAGAAGGAAAGAAGAATAAATAGAAGGAAGGAAAGAAGAAAATAATAACAAACAGAAAGAAGGAAACAATAACAAGAAGAAGGAAGGAAGGAAGGAAGGGAATAATAAAAAGAAACAGGAGGAAGGGAGGAAATAACAATGAAAGGAAGGAAAAAATAACAAAAAGAAGGAAGGAATTAATAATAACAAATAGAAGGAAGGAAAGAAGGAAATAATAACAAACAGAAAGAAGGAAACAATAACAAGAAGAAGGAAGGAAGGAAGGGAATAATAAAAAGAAACAGGAGGAAGGAAATAATAACAAAAAGAAGGAAGGAATTAATAATAACAAATAGAAGGAAGGAAAGAAGGAAATAATAACAAACAGAAGCAAATAATAATAAGAAAAAGAAGGCAGGAGGAAGGAAATAATAACAAATGGAAGGAAGAAAAAAGGAAATAATAACAAATGGAAAGAAATAATAAGAAAAAGGATGAAGGAAATAATAACAAATGGAAGAAAGAAGGAAATAATAAAAGAAACAGGAGGAAGGGAGGAAGGAAGGAAATAATAACGAAAGGAAGGAAATAATAGCAAAAAGAAGAAAATATTAATAACAAATAGAAGGAGGGAAAGAATAAATGGAAGGAAAGAATAATAAGAAAGAGAAGGATGAGGAAAGGAAATAACAAACGGAAAGAAAGAATAAACAGAAGGAAGGAGGAGGAAGGAAGGAAATAATAATAATAAGAAACAGAAGTAAGGAAGGAGGCCATTAGTCATTGACGGTGGAACAGGGAAGGGCACCACAGGTCTCCAAATGAAAACATAAGTAATAATATCACTGAGTTGGGATAAGGGGGCTTTGAGGCCATCAGGTCCAACCTCCTGCTCAATGCAAGGAATCCAAGTCAAAGCAGATCTATCAGATTCTCTCTTGAGTGCCTCCCAAGAACGTGGGATCCGTTGCCATACTACTCTAACAGCAAACAGGTTTTTCATGATATTCAAGGAAAAAACGTGAAAACTTCATGCCACTTCCAGGCCCGGCATCAGGTTCTCGATCCACCTGCCCAAGGCCACTGGAGCAAAACCGATCCGTGGAAGGTGCCAATTGGTTGCAGGTGCTCAGACAGAGAAAAGTTTTTATCACAGTAGAAAAAAGGAAAGACGGCAGTAAAGAAGGGATGGAAGACGGAAATCCTGGGGCCGTCGTAAGCCGGAGGTGGCTGGGTGCAGACGGAAGGCAGACGCCAGGGGGCCCGCGGAAGGCTTTTATAGGAACTGGATTTGTCCCTGTGACAAGCGGCGCTGGCTCAGGGATCCGGTGGGGTGCCAGAGGCACTGGCTTAGCAGCCTTCCGTCGGGCGGAGACCTCGCCAGAGAGCCCGATGCGACGAGGTGTTTGCTCCTCATCCCCGGTCTGGGCGGGTCCTGCGTCTCTCGGGCCCTCGGCTCCAGTGGCTCCAAGACAAGCCTGCCCGCGACTAAAGCTCTTCTGCCGAGGTGGCCCTCCTGCAAATGAAAGTGTGGGATGGGTGTGTGTGTGTGCGCGTGTGTGTGTACCTGCCAGCAGTTGTGACTCCTATTGGTTACTGTCATTTAACTGACTGTAGCCTGAACATCCCTGGCTTGGCATAAAAGGTAGAATCAATATCCCGGGGGCAAAGAGAGGAACCTACCCGCTTGGGCAGGTCTTTGCCAACCAGATAGCCTTGGGTGCGAGGGGCTCCAGGGAGGATCTCTATGGATCGGATGGAGTAACTCCACAGACTGGAGCTTCTTCTCTCCCAGACCAAAACCTCATCCTAGCCACTGTACCCTTCTGGGCAGAGAAGGGTCACCCCTTTTCCTCCTCAACCTCTTCCCCCCTCCTTCCCTTCCACCTTCTTAGCTGACTACAGGCCTGCCTTTTGTAAGAGCAACCTCAAGGCCTTTCACTTACCCCATCCATGCGCTTCCCACCTGGGGAAACTCCAGTCAGCTCTATTCTTACTCAGGTGAACTCAGCCCCCCACAACCTGGTGGCAACCGAGGTGGTGGAGGGGGAGGCTGAGTCTGTGACCTCAGCATTGTGCAGGATCGGTCCCTGCTAGGATGTCAGTGCATCTATCTTCTGAGATCACATCAGAGAGTGGGGTACACAGAAAGAGCCTCCTCGAAGATTGAGGTATTTTTGAACCACAATCGGGCGTACCCTGGTAACGACAACCTTGTGTTGCCAGCTAATCTTTCTCACACTAGGTCAGGTGTGAAAGGAACTGCAGAATGAACTCACCCAAAAGGTGCCTTCGTTATGGCAGTTTCACGTTTGGCCTAGCCATGGGAAAAGGTATCAGAGAGTAAACAAAACAAAAAGACAAAAAAAGATGTTGTAGCACCTTAGAGACTAACTGCTGTATTTTAAGTGTGAGCTTTCATGGATCAAGTCCACCTTCGTCAGACCTAAGAGTGAGACTTTATAACAGGGATCCTCAACAGGATCCGGCCTGTGGCACCAAATCATCCATCCTGCACCCTCGCTCCAGCCACTGCTCCTGCCACCACGTTGTGCCCTAACAGCGCTCTCCGCTTGGCTTGGCATGACCCTTATGGGGCTTCGTAGCAGGGCAGACGTTGTAAGGCTTGCAACATCTGCCCTACTACAGAGCACCGTTAGGGACACGCCAAGCCAAGTGGAGGAGGCAAGGATTGAGTTGGGTTCACCTGATTGGGCAGCATACAAATTTCAACTATAAATAAATAAATAAATTGAGGAGACAAGGATTGAGGAAGCGGTAGTGAACGTGGCGGCGGTGTGTATGTGTTTCTTTCACCCATGCAAAGCAGCTCCTCCAGGTGTGGATGTGCTTGGGATGGCCGCTGCTACCTTAGGTGGCAGCATGGGAACTGCCAGTCTGGCCCCTCAACAGTGTGAGGGAGTGTAACCCGGCCCCCGGCTTAAAAAGGTTGAGGACCCCTGCATTATAACATCAATTCAGCTACGGAGGCACACAAGGGTTGGCTAGCATCCTTTGGGGATGTCGCCTTGTTGTTTGGATTGGTCCAAGAAGAAAACTTTATTTAGCCGAATGGAGATGCACCAGCCGCGCGAAGCAACTTGCACAGGTACAAGCAGACATCTTCACCAAATGCCAACAACAAGACTGAAGAGGATGCTAGCCAGCCCTTCTGTGCCTCTGCACCTGATGTGCATAAATTGATGTCGTGAAGTCTCGCCCTTTAGGTCTGATGAAGGGGACTTGATCCACCAAAGCTCACATAAAAAATACAGCAGTTAGTCTTTAAGGTGCCACAACATTTTTAGTCTTGTTTTGCTTTGTTTATTCTCTAATATGCTTGCACTAACACAGCGACCACTTCGAAAATGTTTTCTAAGACCATGTAGCTCAAGATTGGGGGGGATGTAGTACCCCCTCCCAATATATACACACACAGAGGGCATTTCAGTGACATTCCCCCTGCCCTGCCCCGCCTAACCTCTGTCGGGGGCTCAGGTTTTGCAAAACGAAATGCTATAGACCCGTTATGGCGAACCTTGGCACTTCTGATGTTCTTGGACTTCAATTCCCAGAAGCCCAACCCCCTGTGAATCCACACGAAGGGGTTTACTGTGATTCATCTGGCCCGCGCTACCCTCATCGCTCCCGGAAGCGCAAGTAAAATGTGGGCCGGATGAATCGCAGTAAACCTCATTCGTGTGCATTCACATGGGCTTGGGCTTCTGGGAATTGAAGTCCAAGAACATCTGGAGTGCCAAGGTTCACCATCATGGCTATAGACTGTGCCAGAGTCTTCTGGAGCCAGAGACAGCATGCAGGAACACTTTTACCCTCTAGTACTCTGAGCATTTTTGGGCCAGAAATCTCAATAGTAGCCCCAAGCCAGCACATAATGGCAGGCACGGTCCTTTCCCCAACAGCATGCACCCTTGAGTAAGACTTCCCCATCCTCTGCCCCCTAACTCGCCCCCCCCCCCACTAAGCATCCCAGCCCCACCTGCTCCCACACACCTGCTTGGTGATGGATGGCTTGAGGGCGGAGGGGGCCTCCTTGGTGACGGACTGCTGGCGCCCACGGGGCGGGCCATAGGGGGCCTCCGGCTGCAGGAGGTTCCCGCTAGAGGGCCGGGGCTTCTGGGCAGACGAGACCGTCAGCTGCTGCGACTTGCCCCGTTGGAGCGGAGGAGGCGGGGCTTGCTGCTGCTGTTGCTGAGGCGGCGGCGGGGGCTGCTGCTGTGGGGGGCCGGCCGAGGGGCGCTGGGACCCAATGGTGATCTGGGGTGGGGAGAGCATGTTCTGCAGGTTCTCCTGCAGGGAGAGCTGGCGCTTGGTGAACTCCGAGCCCTGCCGGGTGAACTCGTCGCTGTAGCTGTGGCTGTGGATGATGTGCTTGCTGGTGGAGAGGTCCTCACTCTTGCTGTAACCGTGGAAGGGGGCGAAGGGCTCTGGGTTGCCCTCGGCTGGCCTGTGCGGGTGGGCGTAGAGGGGACCACCACCACCACCACCGCCGCCGCCTCCGTGGTGGTGGTGGGCCGGCCCGTCTGAGGCCATGTGGAAGAGGGGGTTCTGGAAGGAGAGGGGGATCCTGAGCTGCTGGGCTGAGGAGGTACCAAGCCCACCGTCGGAGGTGACGCCCATCTGGCTAAGCCGGAGGCCGGCGGCGATGCTGGAGCCGCTGCCCTGGGAGAGGCGGCTTGGCCGGAGGGCCATACCGGCCGTGATGGAGGCCTGGCTGCTATTGAGCAGGTCGCCCACGTTGTGGAGGTTGGAGATGCTGTTCATGCGGCTGTCCTGCAGGTCCAGCATGGAGACGCTCTTGTTGACGCTCAGCACCTTCTGGTCCGGCTCCGTGATGTCCGAGCTGCTGGTGCAATAGGCCGGGGAGGAGCGGGCCAGTGGGGGGCGCGCCACAAAGAACATGTCCTTTGAGCCCTTCTCCTTGGTGGGCGAAGGCAGGCGGGTCATGTCCATCGAGCTGCGGGAAAATCGGGTTCTGTGTGTGAGCCATGGGCCAAATACATACATGGAGGGAGGGAGGAGCCCTCCTATCAGGAGCAAAGCAGCCCCCCCCCAAAAAAAAAATCCACAAGGGGAGCAGTAGGGACCTTGGACCCAACCAGATGACCCAAAAAGAGACCCAACTGCATTTACCCACTCTCATTCCTCAAGCCCTGGTCAACAGAAGCCACAAATGGCCACCTTGGCTACCAGAGACCACAAATGGCCACCTCGGCTACCAGGGACCGCAGATGGCCACATTGACAACCAGGCACTACAAATGGCCACCTTGGTGACCAGGCACCACAACTAGCCACCTCAGTTACCCGGTACCACAAGTGTCCACTTCGGCTAGCAGGGACCATAAATGGTCACCTCAGCTACCAGGGACCGCAAATGGCCACCTTGGCAATCACGGCCCACAAATCCCTCCCTGGGTCTTGAGCCGCTCTGAAGGAAATCAGCAGCCAGTTCATACCCCACCTACCCCTACCCCCAGGTTTTGTGTGTTCAAGTGAGGCTGGCAGAAAGAAGATGAAAACTCACCTGTTGATGCCACGCATCATGTAGGGCTGCATGTCCACTGAGCTGTTGGGAAGAGAGCGCAAATCAACCCAGAGTCCGAAGAGAGAGGCAGTTCACCCACCACAATCCCAAACGCAGACCCTATATAACCCCATATACTCCCCCACCCACCCACCCACAAGAACCTCCTGTGGCCCTTGCAGCTCAGGAACTGCTCCCCGCATCCTGCTGGGAATCTCCGGGGGCTCCTTTCATCATTAATAGGTTTAATAGGGATTAATAGGGGAAAGCCTGAAACCCTATACCAGGGGTTCCCAACCTAAGGGCAATGGGTTGGATTTGGCCCACGGTGCCATTTCCTGTACCCCCCCTCGCCCCTCCAAGCGCATTTGAGAAACAAAATGGCTGCCCCTTTGAAGCTGTTGGGATAAAATGGCCACCCCCATCATGCAGGCAGGGCAAAACGGCTCTCTGGCCCTCAAGGCTGACTGAGAGTGTGTGACCCGGCACCCGGCTTGAAAAGATGGGGAACCCCTGCCCTATACAGTAGTATTTGTATAGAGAGCCCTCTCTCCCTCCTCCCCATAGCCTGCCCTCCCCTCTGTGCCAATGGCTCCACCCATTGCCCCCCTCCCCGGTCGGCTCACCTGTTGAGGTCACGCATCATGTAGGAGGATTGCATGTCAGTCGACGGCCCACGTAAAATGACCGGCTTGTGCGGGAGCCGCTCACCCTGGTGGCTGGGTTGCCGCTGGATGTGAGGGTTCCTGAGAGCTAGGCTGATGTCGTTGAGGAGCCGGGGAAGGGGCCCCAGCTTGATCAGGGCTTCCTAGGGGGACGGGAGGCAAGGAAAGCCATGCGCCATGGTCCACCCCACCCCGAGAGAGAGAGAGAGAGAGAGACAGAGTGGGGGAGAGAAGGCGCTCCTCCTCTTCCCCTGGACACCTGGCCTCTCTCCAATGGCCACCCGTCCATGGTCTGAAGCCACGTGCATCTCCAGTGCCGCCCAGATTACATGGATCGCCCCCTTCCTCCTCTTCTTAAACCCCTCCCCACTGTGGTACCTTGCTAAGCTGTGGCAAGACCTCCCAGAGCAAAGCGTGCAACGTGGAAAGCTCGCGGCCCAGGTCGATGTAGCCCTCGAAGCTGCTGCTATTGGTCAGGGTGTCGAGGTTGGAAATCTCGTAGAGGAACTGCTGCATGCTGGCCCACTCCATCTCCAGGAACTCGTTCATGAAGGCCATGTACTCCTCCTTGCTGCCAAACCTGCCGGGGTGTGTGTGCGGGTCAGATGAATTTCAGCATTGCATTTGTTTTGCTAAAAACGGCGGTGTCCCTGCCTTCCCAACTCAAAAGGACCCAAGGCAACTTAAAAACAAACAAACAGGTAAACGTAAAGGTCACCCTTGCTCTAAAGCCAGTCATATCTGACTCTAGGGTTCAGTGCTCATCTCTGTTTATAGCCAAAGAGTCAGTGCTGTCTGCGTCTGCAGATGTTTCCGCGGACATGTGGCAGGACCGGGGTGCACTGAATGCTTTGCCAAAAGGGCTCAGGACCAGAAAGTGCCTCACAGAACTGGATCAGTGGTGTGGTTGTGTGTCACGCTGCAATGTGGAAGGCGAATGGAAGGCCGCTGCATTAATCGCCATGAGAATAGCTAATACTGTATTTGGAGTCGGATACGGCACTCAGTGCCGCATTCAGGGGGTGGGGGACAAGTAGGAGTCCCGTCCCGGGCCCGGAGATGACAGGGGTCCGTCGGCGCCGGGAAACAAACAATGTGTGCATGTGCAAACAGACCATGCATGCGCAGAAAACCATGGGGGTGTGGTGCTGCCAGGAAACCACCGATGTACACATGCGCAAACAGACCACGCATGTGCAGAAACCATAGGGGCGTGGCCAAAATGGGGCGGGGGCGTACCGGGCGTTTCTGTTGTCGGCCCTGACGGCACTTAAAGAATAAGAAAGGTAGGCAGTAGCAACAGCCTAAAAGGTAGTTGCGACACAAGGTAATGAGTTGCTTCTGATAGCACGTGTAAATCTCCTCTTGACATTGTAAAGAGTAGCATAAGAGAAAGCAAAAAGTAAAGTGGTCTCTGGATCTATTAGATTGGCTGGCCAGTAGCATGGAAATGTCATTCCATGAGCATACCAGTATTGAAAGCAGAGGGTAAATAATTGGGTAAAGGTTTTTAATGGGTTAGAATGCCAAGTTATTAGGTTTTACTGTTTAGACATTGGTATGCGCTTAAAGGGCTCAACTTTAGGTCATAGCACCATGTTCTCTGTTTAACCCATAGAGGGCAGAGGCAGGGATGACGTTGTCTTATCGATGGGGAGATAGTGAAGAAGATCCTGTTACTACTTAGGTATAGAGAGCTCACTGGTGGTACAGTGGAACCCCGACATGCGAACGGTCCTACTTACGAAAGATTTGTACATGCGAGCAGAAACCCTAGCTAAAAAAATTCAACATGCAAATTTTTAATAGGAAAAATTCAACATACAAAATAATATGCGGTGACATTTAGTGGCCTCTTCTGGGACTGCAGCGGCTCAAGAAGTGGCTAAGACGCTGACTGAGAAGCGGAAGGTCAGCAGTTCGATTCCCGAGTACTGCAGGACGGAGTGAGCTCCTGTCTTTTGTCCCAGCTCCTGCCAGCCTAGCAGTTCGAAAGCAGGAAATTGCAAGTAGATAAATAGGGACCACTTTGGTGGGAAGGTAACAGCGCTCTGTGCGCTCCAGTGTCTAGTCATGCCTGCCACATGACCACGGAATACGTCTGCAGAAGCAGACATCACTGGCTCTTCGGCTTTGAAACAGAGATGAGCACTGAATCTTGGAGTCGGATGTGAGTGGCTTTCAAGCAAGGGAAACCTTTACCTTTTACACCTCCCAGAATTGTACAGTTGGTATAGTACAATACATGTTCATAATTAATTAATCCAGGGGTTCCCAAACTTTTAGTGCCACGGTCTAGTCACGTGGTTGAGTGGGCCGGTCATGTGGTTCCTGCTGCCGTAAAACACATCTGCAGCTGTCATAAACGTGTTTACGACAACCACGGATGCATTTACAGCAGCATTTACGGCAGCCGCAGGTGCGTTTACGCACGCACGGGCTTGTTTTCTGGCTGCCGTAAATGCGCCTGCTTCCACTTCCGGTAACGGTGAGGAAGGCATGGGCCACATGAAATGGTGCCACAGGCCGGATCCAGCCCACAGGCCATATTTTGGATGGGATTTTTAGCTTTCTTGGCTTCGAAATGCCTTAATTCTCCAATGTGGAAGTTCTACCTGACAGGCAGGCGCCATACCTCGGTATGGCTCACTTGGGAGAAAGGGCTCAATGGGAAGGTGTTTGAGGCCGAGCTAGGCCGAGCTCCATCCAACTTCCTGCCCCTGCCCCAGTGTTAGCTGAGAGCTTTCCGAACAAGAAGCCAGGCGCAGCTAGGCCTAGCTTGGCCTCAGAGCCTTTCTGGGACTGGCCCAAGGCTACTTTGGGTGCCTTAGACCCAGGAGGCTGGTTGTGTGGCAAAAAGACCAGCATTGGATACAAGATGAGCTTTGAGCAAGGGTACCAAAACTACGGCCCATGGGCCGGATCTGGCCCACGGCACCAAATCATCCATCCCTTGCCACCTTCACCGCTCCTGGAAGCGCAACACGCCCAAGCATGCACAAAATGCTGCCATAAATGCATCTATGACTGTCATAAATGCTTCTGATGGGAGGAACCACGTGACCGGGCCGCTGCACCACATGACCGGCCCGCAGCCTGAAATGTTTGGACACCCCCGGCTTAGAGCGAGGATTGTGAGCTAGGAAGGCACCCTCTGCTCTTGGGAATGCCTGGCACAGATTAAGCAGCTGTCTTTTCTGGGCACATTTCTAATGGCCTTTATGATCCCACTTCAAGCTGGAACGGCAGCCTATCGGGCATCCCTGGGTGCGCCTCCCCCGCACACACACACACACACAAACCAGTGCCACCAGAACAGAAAGGAGCGCATGACTGGGGAGGGCATGACTTAATCCAAGGGTGGCCCACCTTGGCGCTCCAGGCATTCTTGGCTTCAATTCCCAGAAGCTGACTTGGGTTTCTGAGAATTGACGTCCAAGAACACTTGGAGCACCATGGTGGGCCACCCCTGCATCCAATCCAAAGGCTCTGGAGGTATGACCCAGCCCGATATCTGGGGCCTTGACCAGGCCATGGGTCTGACGGGGTCATGGTCTGCGCTGTGGCCCTTCCCACCTAGCAAAAGGGGAGCCCCCCCCCCGTCCCCTCCGCCGCCGCCGCCCCGGCAGCCGCGAGACTCACTTGGAGAAGTTGGCCAGATTCTGGATGACCTTGGCGATGAGGGTGAGGGTGCGGGAGGTCTGCTCGTCGGGGTATTCTTGCATGAGCCCAAAGAGGCTGGGGGACATGACCGCTGGGCACAAGAAGCGCAGGAAGAGGGAAGCACTGATGAGGCGGTCGGCGATGTCCTCTCGCCCCCTCTCTGCACAGCGCAGCCTCCATGAGGCAAAGACTTCCTTCAGCTCCCGAGGGAACACGCTGGCCGGGAGGGAGCAAAGGGGAAAGAGAAGGCGGTGAGCATCTGGGCAGCCCGGTAGGCCGCTCAAAGGACACCCGGTATCTGGCCAGCCCCCCTTTCCTTCCCCAAAGGTTTCCCACAATCCAGTGGTCTATGAAGCCCGCTGGTAGGGAGCACTGAAGATTTTCAGCCTAAAGCGGGGGTTCCCAACCTTTTCAAGCCGGGGGCCAGATCATGTTCTCTCAGTCAGCTTTGAGGGCTGGACAGCCATTTTGAACTGCCTGCATGGTGGGGGTGGCCATTTTGTCCCAATAGCTTCAAAGGGGTGGCCATTTTGTTTCTTGAATGCCCTTGGAGGGGGGGCACATGAAATGGTGCCATGTGCCGGATCTATCCTACAGGCCTTAGGTTGGGAACCCCTGGCCTAAAGGGACTGCCCTTTGCCACTCAATGGAACATTTGGGCTCAGATCCTCATTCCCGTTTGGTATTCTGGTATTCCTTTTGCTTCTTTCACCCTCCTCTAAGAAAGGAACTCCATTTTATCTTCCTCTTTTTCTGCCTTCTGATCATAAGCTGATAACAAACCCGCCTTGTTAGCTAGAAGGCTGGGAAGTCGGCAGTTCAAGACCCAGGTACTGCATGACGGACTGAGCACCCATCTCTGTCTCAGCTCTTGGGGACATGAAAGGAGCCTCATTTGGGCATTCCTTGAGTGGAGTTTCTTCTGCAAAAATCCTTTCAACCCAGAATAATTTCTGACATGAAATTATTAGCTGTGAGTAAAGATACCTGTCCAGCTTTAAATGCACCTAGAGTTACCTTTTACTACAGAAAAAAGCTAGATCTCTGTGTTATAATAATAATAATAATAATTCATGTCAGAAATTATTCTGGGTTGAAAGGATTTTTGCTGGACGCCCAAATGAGGCTCCTGTAATATCCCCTGAGACCTTTTCCCACCAAAGTGGTCCCTTTTGATCTACTTGAAATTTCTTGCTTTCGATCTACTGGTTGGCAGGAGCTGGGACAGAAATGGGCACTCAATCTGTCATGTAGTACCCGGGTCTCGAACTGCCGATTTGCCGGCCTCCCAGCTAACAAGGCGAACTTCTTAACCGCTGAGCCACCACAGCCCCTGTATGTTAAGGGAGGGTTGGTGATACTCAGCCAAACCTCCCCACACTGCTGTTGTTCCTCATTTCCCCCATGTACTCTGCGTAACAATAGGAGTACCCAAATTCCTAGCACAGGGATTCTGCCGAATGTAGCCCTTGGCGCCATTTCATGTGCCCCCCCCCACCACTTCCACCACACCAGGAAATGCCATGTGGTGGAGGAAGGGCAAAATAATAATAATAATAATAATAATAATAATAATAATAATAATAATAATAATAATAATAATAATAATAATAATAATAATAATAATAATAATAATAATAATAATAATTATTATTATTATTATTATTATTATTATTATTATTATTATTATTATTATTATTATTATTATTATTATTATTATTTGGGAGTCCCGTCCCCAAAGCTGTCTGTGTGGGTGTGACCCGGCCCCCAGCTTTAAAAGGTTGAGAGCACAAAACCTTTCGCCAAAGAAACCGTCTCCAGCCCACGCCCGGCACTGACCAGTGGGAGTTGACGACTTTGCAGAGAGCCAGTTCGCAGCACATGCGGAGGTTGGCTTGGTGGTCGGCCAAGGTGGACGTTGAGCACTTCATGGGGTCCACCTCGCAGTTCTCTTCCGACTCGTACAAAGCCCGGATAAACTCGCCTGCATCGGGAAGGGGAGGCACAAAGGTCATGGTGTGGTCAGATGAGTCAGGTGTGAAGTCGGCCCAAGCTCCAGGGTCTGATCCTTCCCCAGTTTCCCCAAGTGCTTCTGGTTTTGCCAACTAGGCGCGGCCGTGAAGGGCTTCCTTCTCCTGCTTAGTCAGCCACCCCTGAGCAAAATCCACCTACGATCCTCCATCTCCCCCCACCCACCCCATCGTTGGGGATGGACAAGCCTCCCTCTTTCTAACACTGCTGCGGGTTCCTCCCGACCCAAAGTCTCCCTCACCGATTGCGTCTTTGAGGTATTTTTGTCCGATCAGTTTGAGATACTCCTCTATGGCTTTCGTGGCCAGCGTGTTCTCCCGGAAGATCAAGTGTTCTCGGTCAATGAAGCGGTCCACTTCCGTCATCGCCATGTCCGAGAGGAAGTCCTGCCAGGAGAGAAAAGAGAGTGGGATGGGAGTCAGCCCTTGTTCGGCTGCGTCCTCGTCTCCCCATCCCTGGTGGCGCAGTGGTTAAACTGCTATACTGCGCCCCAAACATTGCGAGTTCGATCCAGGACCCAGTGTGTTGAGAGGTAAAGTTCTGATTAACTTATGAACCACCCAGAGAGTGCACTAAGCGCTATGGGGAGTTATATACATAGCTGTCAAGTATCCCTTATTGGTCAGGAAAACCCCTTATTTTACCCCCTTTTCCGCCGTCATCCCTTATTAATTAGACTGCAATGCCCTATTGCTGCCATTGGAGGGCAGCACAGGATAAGCATAGCTGTCAAGTATCCCTTATTGGCCAGGAAAACCCCTTATTTTACCTTCTTTCCCGCCATCATCCCTTATTAATTAGACTGCAATGCCCTATTGCCACCATTGGAGGGCAGCACAGGATAAGCATAGCTGTCAAGTATCCCTTATTTGCCGGGGAAATCCCTTATTTTACCCTCTTTCCCGCCATCATCCCTTATTAATTAGACTGCAATGCCCTATTGCCACCATTGGAGGGCAATACAGGATAAGCATAGCTGTCAAGTATCCCTTAATGGGCAGGAAAACCCCTTATTTTACCTTCTTTCCCGCCATCATCCCTTATTAATTAGACTGCAATGCCCTATTGCCGCCATTGGAGGGCAGCACAGGATAAGCATAGCTGTCAAGTATCCTTATTTGCCGGGGAAATCCCTTATTTTACCCTCTTTCCCGCCATCATCCCTTATTAATTAGACTGCAATGCCCTATTGCCACCATTGGAGGGCAGCACAGGATAAGCATAGCTGTCAAGTATCCTTTATTTGCCGGAAAATTTCCCTTATTTCCAAATCCAAAATTTGACAGGTATGGTTATATACTGCTAATGTTTGATGACCCCTGGGTGTGGGAGTCTCAGCAGAACTTCTATATTTAGAGCCAGCACAACCCCATGGGCGGCAGCAAGGAAAGGGAGCACCTGTGGGCCAGCTTTTGTGGCCCCAAGAGAAAACAGGATGGAACCAGGAGCTACGGCAGGCATTTGCAACCTACAGCCTACAGGCCAGACCCGGCCCCTGACACCATTCCGTCCGGCCTGCCATGTGATTTGCCACGTTTTCAGAAAATCAAAAGCAGCCTATGGCATTTCCGGGTGGGGGCAACATTTGCCTGTCATTACCAGAAATGGCCACTAGACGGTGCAAAGCGTGGTTTCCCATAGGAATGCAATGAAAACCAATCTCAAGCCCAAAAAAACTTGCAGAGACAAACTGAGGCAGGCAGATAGGAAGGCTCCTTTTGTTTACCTGTGTGTGTGTGCATGCATGTGCAGTGGGGGGGGAGTATTTGTTAAATAAGGGTTTCCTCGTCACAAGGGATGTATGTTTGGTTGTTCTGTTTTTGATTTGTTGTGTTGTTGTTCTTGTGTATTATCTGATATTGTGTATACACTACCCAAAGTGGGAAATTTATAAATAAATAAATATATATATATTGAAAAATAATCTGCCTCCCCGCCCCCGAACAGTCTGTGGGAGCTTGACTTGGTCCCCAGCTTTAAAAGGTTTTTTAAAAAACCCTGAGCTACGGTAACCCAGTTGGGTTTGGGCCTGCTGGTGTCACAACAAAAGCCAGAATCATCCCTGGTTTGGGTATAGCTCTGGTGGCACAGTGGTGAAACTGCTGTAGTGCAACCAAACATTTGTGAGTGCGATCCTGACCTGGAATCAAGGTTGACTCAGCCTTCCATCCTTCTGAGGCCAGTAAAATGAGTACCCAGCATATTGGGGGAAAATGCTAATTAACTTGTGACCCAACCAGAGAGTGCATTAAGGGCTATGGGGCGGCCTAGGAGAGGGTAAAGGTCACCCTTGTTCGAAAGCCAGTCGTATCCGACTCTAAGGGTTTGGTGCTCATCTCTGTTTATAGCCAAAGAGCCAGCGCTGTCTACATCTGCAAACGTTTCCGTGGACATGTGGCAGGCATGCTTAGACATCGGAGTGCACAGAACGTTGTTTAGCTTCCCTCCAAAGCGGTACCTATTTATCTACTTGCAATTTCTTGCTTTCGAACTGCTAGGTTAGCTGGGGCAAACAACAGGAGCTCACTCTGTCATGCAGCACTCAGGTCTCAAACTGCTGACTTGCCGACATGCCAGTCGTCAAGTTCAGCGTCTTAGCCACCAAGCCACCGCAGTCCCTTAACTATGGGGCAGTCTGGAAGTGTAATTGCCATTGCTACCCCTGTCCAGTCTAGCCCAGCCCAGCAGGTACCTTGGCCTTGCCCGTACTCTGCAGGATGTGGACCAGAGCGCAGGCCACCTCCTCCTTGCTCTTGACGCTCAGCACCGGCTCCAGCACTGCGCAGAGCATGCGGTAGTTGTTGGTGACGTACTCGGCGAACTCCTTGTAGAGCTCCATGGGCAGGATGCTCATGGTCTGGAAGCGGCTCTTGACCCGGATGGCCGGGCAGCCCGACTTGCTCTTGCTGGCGCTGGGCTGGCTGAGCGGGTACCACTGCTCGGCGAAGTGGCGCCCGGTCACGCTGGCGATGGGGATGCTGACCATGCCCACGTAGTTGCTCTTGTCCTTCTTCCGCTTCTTGTCCGTGTCCTTGTAGAGGTGGATCCGGATGGTGCGCACGGCCGGCAGGTTGTTGAACTCGAAGTGCTCCCCCCAGAAGACGTTGTCCGTCCGCACCTTGCTGGTGGTGCGGGCGTAGAGCATGTCATCCAGGCACAGCTCGCAGTAGTAGCGCTTCTTCGGGGGCAGGTCCCGGGCCTCGATGATCCACAGCTTGAGAACATTGTCCACACGCCGACTATTGTCCTGAGTGGGAGAGAGCAGGCCTTTAGCCGTGGGGAGGAGGAAGGGGGTGATGCTCTTCCTGAATCTGACCCCGGGTCTGGATCTGCCAATTTCAGAGGCATGCATTATTTGCACGGTTAAAAGCCAATGCGCCACCTAGACCCATTTCTGGAGAGGTCTCACCCGGCCACCATGACACAAAGACAGTACCGCAATCAGGGGGGGACAAGTAGGACTTCCGTCCCGGGCCCGGAGATGACAGGGGCCCGTCAGCGCCGGGAAACAAACGTTATGTGCATACGCAAACAGACCACGCATGCGCAAAAAATCAAGGGGGGGCGGTGCTGGGAAACCACCAATGTACGCATGCGCAAACAGACCACACATGCGCAGAAACCACGGGGGCATGGCCAAAATGGGGGGGGGGGGCGTACTGGGCCCGGAAATTTCTGATGTCGGCCCTGCACAAAGAACTGAGTTAGATCTGTTTGATTTTAGCGTATCCCAATGCCATGCCTCCGAGGGAGTGACTACATTGGTAAAAGACACAGGAAACACTACAGGTGTTCATCTTACAGCACTGTCTGTGTCTGCAGACCTTTCCGTGGTCATATGGCAGGCATGACTAGATGCCCGACCGCATGGAATGCTGTTTCCCGATGAAGCGATACCTATTTATCTACTTGCAATTTCTTGCTTTGAACTGCTAGGTTGGCAGGAGCTGGGACAGAGGATGGGAGCTCACTCCGTCATGCAGCACTTGGGCCTCAAACTGCTGGCCGGCCAATCTTCTGGTCATCAACCTCAGTGTCTTAACCACTAAGCCACCTACTGATCCTCCAAATAGTTATATTCTTAACTCCTTGAATGTCTGCTGCCTCTAGTACAGTGGTGGCGAACCTATGGCACAGATGCCAGAGGGGCACTCATAGTCCTCTCTGGGGGTACATGTGCTGTCGCTTCAGCACAGAGTTTGCCCCACCCCTCTGCTCAGCAGCCCAATGGGAGCACATCCTCCTTCCCCCCACCAGCACAGAGTTCACTCCACCCCTCTCCAGGACAGGCAGCAGCCTGTTGAGTTTGGACACTCGGTCTCTAAAAGGTTCACCATCAGCTCATTTTCATGGCTGGTGCTTCTCTGTTTAAACAATGGAGCTGAATGCAGCTGTATAATCATCCTCTACCTTGTTGGGCTTGACGGCTCGTTGCAGGTTCTCGATCCACTTGTCCCGCTCGGCGGCTGAGCGGCAGGCGAAGCACTTGGTCCCGGAGGAGGTGGTGACCTGAGAGGGGGGAAAGGAGATGAAATTGGGGGGAAAGGGAATTAGAATTGAACTGGTTTCAAATACTAGCTGTAAATAAATTGTTTGAATAGACAATTGACGGATTTTGAAAAATTAATTGATGAGATAAGAAAAGAATTAGTAGGAGTAAAAGGTCTTGTAAAAAAAAGTATATAACATTTTAAACACAAAGAAAGTGAATAACAGAATATATTGTGAGAAATTTGGGAGTCAGACCTGAATACAAAGATATCAGAAGAAAGTTGGGGGAGGAAATGGAAAGCTAGAATTATGAAGGACATAATTATAAAATATTGTGGAGGTGGTATTTGACACCAGATCGTTTAATCGAATCAGTTCGTTAAATCAAATTGATAGTAGTAAATCCAAAAGTTGTTGGAGATGTCAAAAGGAAAAATAGGGACGTATAAACATATGTGGTGGGAATGTCAAGTAATCTCGGAATATTGTGGGAGGGGGAATAGAAATGGCCCACCTATGCTCGCACAAGCAAGAGATGGGCAGCTCCATAGCATGGCCCACACACCCCTCCACTTCCAAAGAGCCCCCCACAATGGTGCTGGGGGCGGGGGGGGTGCCTGGTACCTCAAAGCAGAACTCCTGGCCCAGGATGCTGCTGTGAACGGGCTTGATGAGGGATTCCTCGTCCAAGTTGAGCTCCAGGGCTTCGGCGGCGCTGCTGGGGCTCAGCAGGGACTCGTGCGAGTGTGACTCCTTGAAGCTCTGCATGAGTCGGGCTCTGGGGAAAGGAAAAGGAAAGTTGAAGCTCATGGAGGGAAAGGAGAAGTAGAGGAGGAGGAAGAGGAGGAGGCGAATGGGCCACTGCATCCTGAGTGGAACCACAAGGGGGAAAGGCACACAGCTGGTGTGACCATCATCACAACGCAAGCATGGGGTGTGGGTGGGGCAGGGAGGGGAGTGTGTGTGTGTGTGCCAAGTAAAGGGCAGGGGGGTGAGGCTGCTGGAGGGCGGTGGCAGGAGGAAGAGGAGGGAAGGCGCGAGGCAGACGAGTGTGTGTGTGCTTGTGAGTGTGCATGAGTGGGCGCCGTGAGTGGCTCCCGGCAAAGGATGCAGGCAGGCAGGCAGGCAGGGTACCTGGCCTCTGCCCCCTCCCCAGGAGGGTCAGTTCTGAAGCAGCATGGGGGGATCCTGGCCTGGAGAGTGGGATGGGAGCGGAGGAAAAAGAAAGAGAAACAAAGGGAAAGAGCAGCGTCAGTGGACAGCTGAGCACCATCCACCTTGGCGGTGGTGGTGGGGAGATGGTAGGGGGGCAGGATGAGGCCTCCGTTCCTTTGGTCACCATTCAAGGGGTGCAGCACTACTATGGGCAAATGGCGGCGGGGGGGATCTCAGCATGAGTCTGCGCATGGGGCAGAGATAAGTGGTATATAAATTAAACTTCAAATCAAATCAAATCTCTTTATGGGGAGGGCACTCCCTGCTCCAGGGGTGTGCTGGGCACCTTGGGAGGGCGGTGGACAGGAAGTGATGGGGGCACCTATGGGGGGGTTGGGGAGGAGAAATCCCATACATTCCCATTACCTCTGCCTGCCTCTGGGGGGCGACAGTCGCTTGAGCGCACCAGGATAAGTCCCTGTATCCCTGTGGGCCAGCACACCACTGCCCTGCTCCATCCAACGCCCGCCCCACCCCACCCCACCCAAAGCCCCAACCCTTGCCCTGGCTCCCTGGGTCAGTTTCAGTCTCCTCTGCAAAGACAGAAGTGATGGTGGTGGTGGTGGTGGTGGTGAGACAGAAAGAGCCTCCTCGAAGATGGTGGTATTTTTGAACCACAATCGGGCGTAATACCCTGGTAAATGGCAAGCTTGTGTTGCCGGCTAATCTTTCTCACGCTAGGGCAGGGCGAAAGGAACTGCAGAAGGGACTCATTTTGGCAGTTTCACGTTGGGCCTAGAAGACACAGAAGAAGAAAATGCAAAGACAGAGGAGGAGGAGGAGGAGGAGGAAACCATTGCAAGTCTCCCCACCCCCCCAAAAAAAACAACCCCATCCCATCCCACCCCATGGCATTTCTGCTCACCGTTGCCGCCCCCAGGAGGATAATTTTAGCCCAGCAGCGTAAGTGAAGAGAAAGAGAGAGACCATTCCTCCTGCATGTTGGAGCTGCCGTCAGCGGCAGGCGGGGGCTAAAAATATCCAGAGTACCCATCCAGGGATGAGCCTCTGAGGAGGCTGGGATCAGAGCCTGCAAAGACTTGCTGCCGGACAGGAGGAGGTCCAGGTAGAGGCGGGGGGGGGGGGGGGAGAGCTCAGGGAGGAGGTAAAGGTGGTATCTCACCACCCACCACCACCACCTCTGTCTTTGCATGGAGATTGGAGGGTCAGAGGAGACTGAAACGGACTCAGGGAGCCAGAGCAAGAGTTGCTCGAAAGCCAGTCGTGTCTGACTCTAGGGTTCAGTGCTCATCTCTGTTTACACCCAAAGAACCATCGCTTTCTGTGTCTGCAGAGGTTTCCATGGACATGAGGCAGGCATGCTTAGACACAGGACTGCACGGAACGCTGTTGCCTTTCCCGTCGAAGTGGTCCCTATTTATCTACCTGCAATGTCTTGCTTCCAAACTGCTAGGTTGGCAGGAGCTGGGGCAGAGATGGGAGGGTGGGGCTCATTCTGTCGTGCAGCTCTTGGGTCTCAAACTGCTGACCTGCCGACCTTCCAGTTGCTAAGCTCAGTGTCTTAACCGTTAAGCTACCGAGTGATGGAGCTGGGGGGGAAAGAGGGTGTTGCTCCCAGTGGGAAAATGAGGGGGGCAGAGCAAACAGAGAGGAAGCAAGGGAAGCAAAGGGGTTGGGGCCACAGCCGAAAGGCAGAAAGAGAATCGGGCCGGAAATGGAGCACTGCAAAGCAAAGCAATCACACACCTTATACCACCTTTGGGCAGTTCACAAGTTAATTAACCGATCTCGGAAGGATGGAAGGCTTTGAGTCAACCTTCAGCCTTGGCCAGGATCGAACCCACAACCTTTTGGTTGCAGTGCAGCAGTTTAACCACTGCCTCCATCACCAAGCAGCCCACCCAGCCCAGTCATCCCCTACCACGTCAGCCCA
Organism: Bradypodion pumilum; assembly: GCA_035047305.1. NCBI lineage: Eukaryota > Metazoa > Chordata > Lepidosauria > Squamata > Chamaeleonidae > Bradypodion > Bradypodion pumilum. The sequence goes on from JAWDJD010000002.1 coordinate 472,338,574, forward strand.
TACCGGGGACGGGACCGCCACCGGCCACCGCCACTCACCGGTCGTGGTCCGCACTCCGGAACCGGGGCAGCATTTGCCGGAAGCTACTGGTGCGGTCCAGTTTGGGCTGGCTCTTAGCCCGCTTGATGGAGCTCTTCAGGCGGCGGCTGAGAAATCCCTGTTGCTAAAGGGGAGAGGAAGGAAAGAGGGGGACAGAGAGAGGTGGGGGGCGACCCCCACAGAACAAGGGTTGGTACCGAGCCCTGGTCCACAAGGAATTGAAGGGGCAGAGCAAAGAGATGGCTTCCTCACCTTGTCTCACTTCCCTGAGGACAAGGTGAGAATGTTCTCCTCAAACTCAGCACCACCACCACCAAACCATGTTCCTTCCACTCCCGCCATTCCTTCCCTCCCAACATCCTTTTGCTCCAGGACCAAAGGGAACCACTCAACACCCTCAGCCTCAAACCCAGGGGTTCCCAACCTTTTCAAGCCAGGGGTCGGGTCATGCTCTCTCAGTCATCATGCCTGCATGGTGGGGGTGGCCACTTCCCCCCAACAGCTTCAAAGGTGGTGGCCATTTTGTTTCTTGAATGCCACATGAAATGGTGCCATGGGCCGGATCCAGCCCACAGGCCTTAGGTTGAGAACCTCTGTTCAAACCCATCGCCTCTTTCAGACATTTCCCACCAGCTCCACAAAAGCTATTTTTATGCAAGTGTGGGCGGGGAAAAAAGAAAAAGAAAACATAGCTCCCAAACCAGAGACTGCCTACACGCCAGGGCTGTTGTGTGTCAACAGAATCATGAAACTGGAAGGGGGTAAAGGAACATTGGTACAAAATATTGTGGAGACGGTACATGACACCAGTCCGGCTGAAACAATACGGTAAGAATGACAATAATGTTGGCGATGTAAACATCATGATGGGACATATCAACACATGTGGTGAGAATGTGAAAAAAATTAATAGAATTTGGGTACAGTACAAATCTTCAAGGAAATCAACCAAATATTAGATCTAAAACTGTTGCCAAGTCCCAAGGCTGGATCTGGGAAGTATAATAATGGACAAAAATAAAAAGAGCTTAATTAGTATTTAGGTAACAGCGGCGAGATTATTGATAGCCATGAATTGGAAAACATACACAAACTTCAGAGTTGAAAATTGTTACCAAGAATTATGGGATATGGCTATAAATGATAAATTAACATGCAAGTCAAAAGTGAAAAAAGGTGTGACATGTAAATGATTTTAAAGATATTTGGGGCAAGTTTGTGGATTATGTATTGGTTAAGATATGAAACCGGAAACATGATTTTTGGAAATAGGAGGCAAGATAAACTATGTGTATTTTATGAATAATGTGGAAGGCCCCTGGGTAACGGGTGCAGACGTGTATTGTATTGTAACTGAAGTTGTATTGTTATTATACATTGAATTTTCCTTTTTTTATTGTTTTAGTAATCAAAAATATTTTTTTAAAAAATAAACTGGAAGGGGGGCCTTTTAGGCCATTGAGTCCAAATACCACCCACCCACCCGCCTCGCTGCCTCTGCTCAATGCAGGAATATGAATCAAAGCAGGTCTGACAGAGGGAACAGAGCATAAATGGAGGGCCTCCTCGTCGCCGAGATGAGGCCCTGAGTTCAAATCCTCCTGCCTCCTGCTAAAAGCATGGGAGGAGTGTGGAAAGCATCATGGAAAATAAAGGAGAAAATGGCTTTGGAGCCGAGCAGACATTGAGAGGCCAAGCGCCCTAGGAAAACGGTGTCCTTCTTCTGGACCACCAGAATCACAGAATAAATGGGTTTAAGGGGGCCTTCTGGGTAATTGAGTCCAATTCCCTTCTCAATACAGGGATCCTAATTAAAGCAGACCTTACACGGTTGTCCAATTCTCTCCCGAATGCTTCCAGCGCTGAAGCACTCATCACTTCTCAAGGTCACGGGTTCCGTCGCCGCACTGCTCTAACAGTTAACAGGCTTTCCCCCCCTGATATTTGGCCTATATCTGGCTACCTGTGTTTAAAAATATTTTGCAGCTGCCACTGTTGTACCTATTGTATTGTATTTTGTGCTTAGTTTTTGATACTCTGTAGATACTATATTGTGCTTTCTACTGTGTTCTGTAATACTGTATTTTTTGTTATATTGTATATTGAAATGCACGTGAACCGCCTTGAGTCACCCATTGGGTCGATTAAGGCGGTATACAAATAAAAACCTATCTATCTATCTACCTTTAGTCTGATCCCGCTATTACCTGTCCTGAACTCTGAGATAATGGAGAACAGCTCCTGCTCTTACTCTTTATGCTTATCTTTCAACTATTTGAAAAGCATACCTGTCAAGCGCAGCTCCAGAGATTATGGGACCTGCACAGAACGTTTCTGTGCAGGTCCGTTGTACGCATGCGTAGGCTTTTATGCATGCGTAGAACGTTTCTGCGCAAGTCTGTTCTATGCATACGTAAAAGCCTTCTACGCATGCGTACAACGGACCTGCGCAGAAACGTTCTGCGCAGCTCACTTCTACGCGTGCGTAGAAGGCTTTTACGCATGCATAGAAGGCTTTTACGCATCCCCGTCTGCACAGAAGCCTTCTACGCGTGCATAAAAGCCTTCTACGCACACGTAGAAGTGAGCTGTGCAGAAGGGATGCGCAGTAACTCATTTCCCCCTGCTGCCAAATTACGGGTAGCGGCAGCTCCGGGCGGGAAATGACGAAAATACTTGACAGGTATGTTGAAAAGTGCTTTCATTATATCCCCTCATAGTCTCCTTTTCTTGAGGCTAAACATGCCCAATGTGTCTGGCTAGGTTATCCTGCAATGGGAATACAGTAGAGTAGACCCTACTGCCAGTAACTCAACGTCAATCGTCAGGCAGCGGATAACTAACCTGACAATCCTAAAGACTAAGGGCCTTGGGTGCTGAAGTCCACAGGGAAGGGTGATGGTCCTCAAATGGGTTAAGTCCCACTTGAATCCATCTTGATGAAGGGCAGCAGCTTCACCAATCCTGGCCTGGGGCCGAGGAGGACTTTGTGTATCAACAGGGCTCAGGATCATTGAGTTACTTGTGGAACTGGACGGGTGTCACGCTGTGATGCGGAAGGCAGATGGAAGGCCACTGCATTATATTGCTCCCAGGACAATTTCCGTGGCTGAGAGCCATGAGGATCGCCAATTTCTGGATTCGGATACGGCAGAACAACAACAACAAGAAACACACCCAGTTCCTTCACTTTTCCCTCCCTAAGGCATGACTTCCAGTCCTCTGATCATCCTTGTTGCCCTTCTCTGTGCCTGCTCTAATTTGTATGCCTCTTTCTTGAAGTGCCATACCCACAATTGGACACAGTGCTGTAGATGTGGTCCGTCCGACCCATGGCGAATAGATGGGGGGCGGGGGGGGGGCTAGTAGTACCTCACGGGTTTTGGAGACTAGACTATTGTTAATGCAGCCTAAAATAGAATTTGCCTCTTAATTTTTTTGTGCAGCCACATCACACTGTTGACTCATATTCAGCTGGTGAACCAGACCGTCGCTTGTAGTATTACTGAACCTGCTTCCGCAGCCGTGGTAATTTGAACCAGCCCCAAAAAAATTGTTTTACATGTAGCAACACTACCACCCCTACGGTTTACCCCAGAAGTTCCCTTCTCTAGTTACCCCTCCTTTTCATTCTGTTTTGCTTCTGTCTCAGCCTTGATGCAAATAATTCTGACAGCCTGTCCTTCCCAGGCTTGTCTTTTTCAATTCTAAAGCAGGAGTTCTCAACCTTTTTAAGCTGTGGGCCAGGTCACGCTCCCTCAGACAGCTTTGGGGGCCGGACGGCCGTTTTGCCCTTCCTCCACCACATGACTCTTCCTGGTGTGGTGGAGGTGGTAGTGGGCCACATGAAATTGTGCTGTGGGCTGCATCCGACCCACGGGCTGCAGGTTGAGAATCTCTGTTCTAAAGCAGTCTCTAATGCAGAGGTTTGCAACCTACGGCCCCGGCCCATGGCGGCAAATCATCTGGCCCACGGCGACAACCCCGGAGGCAGAAACAGATGCATTTATGACAGCCTGCGCATGCGCAAACATGCCCATTGTGGTCTACGGCAGCATTTATGGCAGGGGGAACCCATGTGTCTGGCCCACTCGGCTGTCTCAGCCCATGGTACGGAAAGGTTAAGAACCCCTGCTCTAATGTCTGTCATGGGACTGATGAAAGAGAAGGAAAAGGCCTATCCTGATCAAAAATGAATGACAAAGGGATATTTGGTGGGAGGGGGAGAGAAATGAAGTGAGCAATATTCGTAAATTCCAGTGTGCATCGAATGGACTAAACAGAGATCAAGGCTTTCTTAAGTTCACAATATAGAGTAACTAGTGGGCTTTCTTCACCATCTTGTGTATAACCAAAGTGGTGCCGTTGACAAAATCCGGACATCAATGGAGCTGAACGCAGTTGTATAAGCATGTCCCTGTTTCTCTGGCATGCTCCTTGTTGCTCTGCCTCAATCAAGTGGCGGGTCATTCCACAGGCAACCAGCCAGAGGTGAAGGGACGCTTGCCCAATTTCCCTCTTGCTCTGTATCAAGCTAGCAGGATAATAAGCCCAGCTGTTCCTGGGTTATTTCCATTCAGCCATGGCCCCACTTTGATCTCTACACCACCACGAACACTAGATATATTTAAACGGGTGCCCCAGATTTTCTTCTTTAAATCAAGGTGAACTGCAATAGATAGAAGCTCACCCTGCCACGACACAGATGGTTTCCAAGGTGCCACGCAGCTCTACCTTGGTCTTGAATTTTCATCATGTTTCAATACTGCCACTAGCTAGCTAAGATGCATTTTAGCATTTGCAACTTAATTGGTCCAAATTTGCTTGCACTGTTGCACAAAAGGCCTACATTTGAGCACCAAACGGAGGTAAGATAAGAGAACGCCTCCATCATTGGCATTATCTGTTGCGAGCCGTCATACAAACGAGTCCGCAGTGGAGAAGACCTTTTATGGGGGGGGGGGCAGCAGAAAAGGGGCACCCTGTAACACTGGGTAGCACAGCTGTGGCACGGGGGGGGGGTTGGGAGCATCCCCTTCAACCACACAGCTGGAATGAAACAGGACCCCCCTCTTCCCCAGCTTCCGGTTGGTTGGGTGTGTGTGTGTGTGGGTGGAAACCGGCTGAGATCCAGGAGGGGTTACCTCTTGGGTGGGAGCTACAGAAGGGGCTCAGCGCCCCCCCTTTCCAAAGACACAATCATTCAAAAACTACCACTTGAGAAGGGATAACACAACATGCAAACTGGACCAGTGAACCTGAGAGCATTACCTGGACAGAGCAAGGACGGCTGTAACACCCTCCAGGCAGGCGGCTGACCATCTATTATGGCACCCAAGCTATTATGTCCCCCCACCCCACCCCACCCCATTAGCTATTAGGCTTGACTGCATGGCTATCTCAGGAATCTCCATAGGTAAAGGTTGCCTTTGCTCAAAAGCCAGTCATATCTAACGCTAGGGTTCAGTGCTCGTCTCTGTTTATAGCCAAAGAGTCAGCACTGTCTCTGCGTCTGCAGATGTTTCCGTGGACATGTGACATGCATGACTAGTCACTGGAGTGCATGGAATACTGTTTACCTACCCACCAAAGTGGTCCCTATTTATCTGACTTGCAATTTCTTGCTTTCAAACTGCTAGGCTGGCAGGAGCTGGGACAGACGACGGGAGCTCGCTCCATCGCACAGCACCCGGAAATCGAACTCCGACCTTCCAGCCAACGAGTTCAGTGTCTTAACCACTTGAGCCACTTCAGTCCCTGAATCTCCATAGGCTTCTTGTTTATTTATCTATCTATCTGTCTTTAAAGGGACTGCAGTGGCTCAAGTGGTTAAGACGCTGACTGGGAGGCGAAAGGTCAGCAGTTCAACACCCAAGTACTGCAGGATGGAATGAACGCCCGTCTCTGTCCCAGCTCCTGCCAATCTAGCAGTTTGAAAGCAAGAAATTGCAAGTACAGAAATTGGGACCACTTCGGTGGGGAGGTAAACAGCAGTCAGTGCACTTGTGTCTAGGCATGCCTGCCACATGTCCATGGAAACGTCTGCAAACAGCACTGGCTCTTTGGCTATAAACAGAGATGAGCACTGAACCCTAGAGTCAGATACTACTGGCTTTTGAGCAAGGATGACCTTTACCTTTAGCTTTACCTATCTGTCTTTCTGTCTGTTTGTCTATTGATTGATTGATTGCATTTTTATACTGCCCATTTGAGATATTTCCCACTCTGGTCTGTGTACATGCAATTAACAAAATAACATAATTTAAAAATCCCCAACAAATAAAAATAAAACAACCGATTAAGTACATGCTAAAATAAAATAAAATGCATATCTAGGAACATAGTACGCGGATGACACTCAGTTGTACATCTCGGCACGTGAGGACCCCAGCAATGCTATCTAAGTCCTATCTGGGTGTCTGAAGCATACCTGTCAACCGCGGCTCCGGACAATCCAGGTCGCTTTTTACGCAAGCATAAAAGCCTTCTACGCATGCATAAAAGAGACTTGTGCAGAACTGTTCTGCGCAGCTCGCTTCTACGCATGCGTAGAAGGCTTCTACGATCCCCTTCTGCACAGAAGCCTTCTACGCATGCGTAGAAGCCTTCTACGCATGCGTAGAAGCCTTCTACGCATGCGTAGAAGTGGGCTGCGCAGAAGGGATGCGCAGTAACGCCCTTCCCCCAGCTACCAAATTCCGGGGTTTTGGCAGCTCCGGGCGGGAAATGGCGAAAATCGGCACCGGAAAACGGGAAATCCCGGCCAATCCGGGAAGTTTGACAGGTATGGTCTGAAGGCTGTGGGGGTCTGGATGGGGGCTAACGGGTTACAGTTGAATCCTAGCAAGACTGAGTGGCTGTGGGTTCGGGGTCCTACACTATTCCGGAAGCTGCTACCTTTGGTCTTGGATGGGGCTACTCTGCCCCAGACAGACCCAGTGCGCAACTTGAGGGTCGTGCTAGACTCGCGACTGCTGCTAGAAGAACAGGTAGCAGCCGTGGCCAGGAGGACCTTTGCACAACTCCGTGTGATACGCCAGTTGCGCCAGATCCTGGATAGGGACTCCTTGCTTACGGTCATACATGCTCTAGTCACCTCCAGACTAGACTACTGCAATGCGCTCTACATGGGGCTGCCCTTGACGACCATTCAGAGGCTGCAGCTGGTCCAGAATGTGGTGGCCCGGTTAGTGATGGGGCGTGGGCATTATGCCCATGCCTCGCCCCTGCTCCAGGAGCTGCACTGGTTACCAGTTTGCCTCCGAGTGCAATTCAAGGTGCTGGTTATGACCTTTAAAGCCCTATATGGTAGTGGGCCAGGATACCTAAGAGACCGCATCGTTCTAAGAACATCTGTCCGTCCAACCAGTGCATAAGATGTACCATAAGATGCACCCTCTCTCTCCTGCATGGGGTGGGTGGGATTTTAATGGGGGTTGGGATTTTAATTGATTTTATGGTATGAGGTTTTTAAATTTTGTAAGCCGCCCTGAGTCGGGCTTGCCTGAGTGGGCGGTGAACAAGTTTAAATAAATAAATAAATAAATAAATAAATAAATAAATAAATAAATAAATCATAGGGTCTTCTCTCTCTCTCTCTCTCTCTCTCTCACACACACACACACACACACACACACACACACACACACACACACACACACACACACCTTCTGCAGACTGCTCATGGCCTTGATATTGGGTTGTCCTCCCCTTCCCCCCTTTTTTGGACCCAGTGCCGCCCCCACCCCCCAAATTTTGCTTCTCTGAGACGTCTGATCTCAGACCATGCCCAGGCTGGGTCAGCCAATTTGAGGGCTGAGGAAGAAGGGACCCCATAGGCCAGGGTTTCTCAACTTTGGGTCTCCGGGAGTTCTTGGACTTCATTTCCCAGAAACCCAAGTCAGCACATCTGCTGATCAAGGCTTCTGGGAACTGAAGTCCAATATCACTTGGGGGGTGGGGGCAAGGTTGAGAAACCCTGCCATAGGAGGCCGGTCTGGGAAGAGGTCAGTTCCCTTTGCCCCCTAAGGTCATGTGGGTACCACCCCCTTCCCTGTTCAGGCCTATGTACCCACCCACCCACCCACCCCGCAACCCAAATAGGGCATTCCGGCTGTCTCCCCTTCAGACGTCCCTCCTCCCCATAGGCTGTCCTAATAGCAAACACGAGAGCCTGGACACACGTGGCCACTTTGCCATCAAAGTGGCCACATGTGACCATGTGTGGGGGCAGAAGGGGGGGCTGCTCACTCACCGAGGGCCGGAAGGGGGGTGCCGGCGGGGCATCCATGTTGATGCTGTACTGCTTCCCTCCAGGGACGCTTTTCCTCCGGGAGCGGTTGGCGTGGTAGTCTGGGGGGAAAAGGGGAAAGTTGAGACTCATCCGACTATCACCATCGTCCACTCCGACGGGCCATCCCCATGGGGGGGGGGAGCGGGTTGCAAAGATCCCCCCAGCCCCATAGAATACACACAGCAAGAAGACAGAGCACTGCTGCCGTCCCAGTGGCAGGAATAATTTCAGCAATGGCAAAGGGACAGATTTAAGGAACCCCTTGGGATCATTTACGACAGGAGTTCTCAACCTTTTAAAGCCGGGGGCCAGGTCACACTCCCTCAGACAGCTGAGTGGGTCAGACTGCTAACGTTGCTGTAAAACACATCTGTGGCTGTCGTAAACATGTTTATGACAGCCAGGGCCACATTTATGGCTGTCATAAACTCTTCCTGCAGCAGCGGCATGGGCCACATGAAATGGTGCTGCAGGCCAAGGCCGGCCCATGGGCCATAGGTTGAGAACCCCTGATTTACAAGGTTACAAATGGGTGCCATTGCCAGAGAACAAGGCAGGGTGGCCGGGAACCATGGAGGCAGGCGCCAGGGTATGTGCAGAAGGCTCAGCCCGTGACGCTTGAGAAACCCCTTTCCTGTCCAAAGGGGTTGGCTGGTCAAGGAAGGGTGTAGGGAAGGAGTTCTCAACCTTTTAAAGCCGGGGCCCAGGTCACACTCTCTCAGACAGCTTTGGGGGCCAAATGGCCTTTTTGCCCTTCCTCCATCACATGGCACTTCCTTGTGTGGTGGAAGCAGTGGGGAGGCACAGGAAATGGTGCCGCATCTGGCCCACAGGTTGAGAATCCCTGGTGTAGGGTGCTCTGGGAGGAAACCAGGAAGGCTCAGAAGTGTGCGCGGGGCTACTACGCATCTTAATTAAGACTCTCCTAAGTGACTAAGATGCTGACTAGAAGACAGCAGGTCAGCAGTTCGATGCCCTAATACTGCAGGACGGAATGAGCTCCCGTCTCTGTCCCAGTTCCTGCCAAGCTCCCAGTTCGAAAGCAAGAAATTGCAAGTAGAGAAATTGGGACCACTTCGGTGGGGAAGGTAAACAGCGTTCTGTGCACTCTGGTGTCTAGCCATGCCTGCCACATGTCTACGGAAACGTCTGCAAATGCAGACAGCGGTGGCTCTTTGGCTATAAGCAGAGATGAGCACTGAGCCCTAGAGTCGGATACGGCCGGCTTTCGAACAAGGGTGACCTTTACCTTTACTAATTTCCGTTCGCCAGTCCCCGCCGCCTGCCCCTCCTCCTCCAAGGCAGAGATCCGTGGGGCAGGGAGGGAGTATCAGCACCCACAACAGCAGGATGGGGGTCAAGCAGCCCACAAAGGCAGGGTCGCGGTCAGGGCAGCTCATCTGGTCTGGCTGAAAAAGCCCAGGATTGCCACAGAAGCAGGGAAGAAAAAGGGGGCTGGGGGCTTTGCTGAGCTCCTTTGCCTTGGAACAACCCCCTGGGGGTGGGAGGGAGAGAGACCTCTGGACGTAGCACCGCAAACATGCTCTTGGCTCATTGTCACATCTAAGAAACTCACACGAACACACATGGCCATGCATCTTTTGCACACATGCACATGGAGCATAGCTGCCCTGAGTGGTATCTGCACTAAACGGATAGGGCATCAATGCAATGCAATGAAATGCAATGAATGAATCAACCAACCAACCAACCAATCAAAAGATATCCTACAAGCCTAAGTTGTGCTTGTGGATGGACCGAGAGCAGGGGCTCTCAACGTTTTTCAGCAGCGGGGCAGACCACCTCCCCTCAGACAGCTAAGCAGGCCGGATTGGTGCCGTAAAACCCATCCGCAGCTGCCATAAACATGTTTATGACGGCCAAAGACTCATTTACGGCTGTCGTAAACACGTTTGCGCAGCTGTAAATGAGTCCGTGGCCAATTCCGGCGGTGGCAGGATTATTTGGTGCCATGGGCCAGATCCGGCCCATGGGTTGTAGGTTGCAAACCTCTGACCTAGAGAAACATTTCCAAGGCTCCTTGGAAGAGTCTGGAAGGAACCCGGGCCTGGAAAGAGCTGCTCCCCAGAGGCCTCCCCCCCCCCACAGGGGGGTCTCCTCCATTCACCCCTTCCTTGAGAATCCAGGCCCCGCAAACGCCAGACCCCTCCCAATGGGGCCGGCCCAGCTGTTTCTCTGTCCCCCTCCCTCCTCCAGTCCAAAATTATTATTATTATTATTATTATTATTATTATTATTATTATTATTATTATTATTATTATTATTATTATTATTATTATTATTATTATTATATGGAGGGGAAAGAGGGGACAGTCTCAGTAAACTGGCATCTGTCCACCCGGTCCAGAGCATGTGGAGAGTAGGTTGGTAAAGGTAAAGGGTCACCCTTGATCAAAAACCAGTCGCATCTGACTCTAGAGTTCAGTGCTCAAGAGCCAGCGCTGTCTACATCTGCAGACGTTTCCGTGGTCATGTGGCAGGCATGACTAGATACCGGAGTGCACGGGACGTTATTTACCTTCCCAGACTATAATAATAATTTTGTGTCAGAGATTACTCTGGGTTGAAAGGATTTTTGCTAGAGAAACTCCACTCAGGGGAGGCTCCTTTCATGTCCCCAAGTGTATCCCTCGGGTATCGAAACCCGAACTTCCAGTCTCCAAGCTCAACCTTGTAACCACTAAGCCACTGGGGAGCTGCACCTTCCCCGCTGTAGTGGTACCTATTGATCTACTTGCAATGACTTGCTTTCGAACTGCTAGGTTGGCATGAGTTGGGACAGAGGACGGGAGCTCATGCCCTCGCACAGCATCTCGGGTCCCGGTCTGCTGACCTGTTGACCCTCCAGTTGTCAAGTTCAGCATCTTAACAACTAAGCCACCGCAGTCCCTTGTGTGGAGATTACTGGCAACCTAATCGCAGAAGCTTTACAACCAGCAGCCCCAAACCGCTTGTGTCCTATGCAAAGCCTAAAGAGAGAGAGGGGCTGGGAGCTCAGGTTAAAAAGGGTGGGGGGCAGAGAGGTGCTTCCTCCACATAGACCCCCCCCCCCGCCCTTCCAGGAGCTGCTGGACCAGGGCCCAAATTCCTCCAGCGCTCCACTGCCTTGTTGTGGGGTTGGCAAGGCTGGCATCCCTGGCAGCGGAAGAAGAGGCTGGCAGGGGGTCGTTCCGTGCGCTGAGAAGGATTCCCACTGAGCCTATGAATACCACTGCCGCCTCCACCCCATGCCTCACGCACTGCTCGGGAAGGGGCTGTGCCGGTTGGGCCTTTCAGCTTCACCCCGCACGGCAGGGAACAGGAGGAGCAATCGAGCCGGATGAGTCTATAGGTCCGTGATGGCGAACCATGGCACTCCAGATGTTCTTGGGCTTCAATTCCCAGAAGCCCAAGCACCCTGTGAATCCACACGAATGGGTTTACGGCGATTCATCCAGCCCGCGCTGCCCTCGTCGCTCCCAGAAGTGGAAGTAAAATGCGCCCATACGGAGGAAGGGTTAACCACACGGGCGTGTTTTACTTCCGCTTCTGGGAGCGACGAGGGCAGCGCGGGCTGGATGAACCGCAGTAAACCCATTTGTGTGGATTCACAAGGTGCTTGGGCTTCTGGGAATTGAAGTCCAAGAACATCTGGAGTGCCAAGGTTCCGCCATCACGGCTATAGGTCCTCCCTACAAGGAGACCCCCAAATCCCTTCAGGGGTGGAAGCATCCCCCTTCCTGTGGGACCGGGCTTGAAGTCTGAGTGCCCCCTTTGCAGACGAAGGCCTTCTCTGTCTCTTCCTAAATGAAGTCCAAGAATACTTGGGAGTGCCACGGTTCGCCATCTCTGTCCTATGGGTCTAGCTTGGCCTGGGAAGCCTCCTCAACACGGACAGGGGTGCACTGAGGTGGGGAGGGGGGGCGTTGTAAAAGCAACCCCTTCTCCTCAGATCCTGTAAGAGGACAGAAGCCCAGCCAGAGGTCAGGGATCCTTCTTAGGGGGGGGGGGTCACTGAGCCCAGGTGGCGCAGTGGTTGAACTGCTGTACTGCAGGCAAAGTGTTGTGAGTTCGATCCTGACAGGACACTTGACTCCGCCTCTGCTGTCCTGGTCAAATGAGGTCCCAGTGTGCTAATTGATTGGTGGACCGCCCGGAAAGCATACTAAGCGCTGTGGGGTGGTATATAAGTATAATTGGTAACTGCTTGTTATGATAATAATTTCCTGTCAGAAATTATTCTGGGTTGAAAGGATTTTTGCGGCAGAAACTCCGCTCAGGGAACACCCGAATGAGGCTCCTTTCTTGTTTAAAAAAATATTTTATTGAGATTTTAAAGAATTGTATGATAACAAAAATAACAAATACAAAGAAAATAAGCAAACTACATACATAAGACATACTAAAAGGGAAAAAAGGAAAAATAATAACATAACATAAGCTACACCTATCATCGGACATATCTTTTCATTTTCCCATCATCCTCATAAATTTCAATTCTTCCTTTTATACATTTAGAGTATATCATTCTTCATAAACTTTCATTTATCCTTCAATTTTTAATCTTAATTATTATAATATTTAAACTTATATACCGCTTTCCTTTGTCAACGACAAACTCAAAGCGGTTAACAACATATTCAATTACAATAAATTCCACAATAATACAATATATCAGTACAACAAGTCAAAATATCAACAATCAATATATAAAAAGGACATATATAAAAAAACCATATCAATAAGCATATCAGCAAAAAACAGTGAAGCCACAAGGCGTATCAAAGACAATCTAACCAGTCACAGAAAAAGAGACTCAGAAACTCCAGCGGCAGATGAGGCACAACACTGCCTTAAGAGAAGGATTCTCAACCTTTTTAAGCCGGGAGCCGGGTCACGCGCCCTCAGACAGCTTCGGGGCCTGGACGGCGATTTTGCCCTTCCTCCACCACATGGCACTTATTTTTTTAAATTTTTTATTAATTTTATAAGATATAAAGTAAACATATAAAAAGTAACAAGTATTTAAAAATACAAAATGTATACAAAAAAGGAAAAATCAACATATATAGAAAATTTAACATTAACATAATCATATTAAAAAAAGGGTAGAACGGTAAGAGTATTCACATGGCACTTCCTGGCATGGTGGCAGTGGTGGGCCACATGAAATGGTGCCATGGGCCACATGCGGACCCATGGGCCGCAGCTTGAGAATCCCTGCCTTTAGGGGATCATGGTAGGCCTGCTCTAACCCTGAATAAGGCTGAAATGGCTTGTGGGTGGGTCTCTCTAGGAGTGGGGCCGAGGGGGGAGCATGAATAAGTGAGCTAACAATAATAATTTCACATCAGAAATTATTCTGGGCTGAAAGGATTTCTGCAGGAGAAACGTCACTCAGGGAATGCCCCAAATCCGAATGAGGCTTCTTTCATGTTGGGGACAGAGACAGGCGCACCTGGGTTTCGAACTGCCGACTTGCCTGCCTTCCAGCTCACAAGGCAAGCTTCTTAACCACTGAGCCACCGCAGCCCCTCACTAAAGACACTGGATTGAAGGAAGGGCTGGCTGGCAAGGATGCCCCAGTGGTGGTGGTGGAAGGGGGAGGCCTGGGCTTGAGCTGCCTGTCACACTAAAACCCCACATCCCCTGGCAGAACAGAGGGTCAGCAAGTCCAGGCAGAGGGCAGAGGCTAGGCAGTGTGTGTTGGGGTGGGGGGCACAGAGGGACATATCTCTGTATGCAGCGGAAGCAGGAGAGCTTGACTGACTCTTGCTCCTGGAGGGGTGGTGGTGGGAGGAACATAAGAACATAAGAACAGCCTTGCTGGAACATGCCACAGGCCATCCAGTCCAGCATTCTGTCTCACACAGTGGCTCACCATTTCCTTCAGGGTATTATTCCCAAGGAGATGCCTTCACCTGCTTAGGATTCCCTGGAAATGGCATTGAGAGATATCCTGCCTATCTCTCCAACCCAGAGGTTGTCCTTAAGTATCCATAATTATAGCCATTGATACCCTTGTCCTCCATGAACTTGTCTAATCCTTTCTTAAAGCTGTCAAGACTGACAGCTGTCACCACTTCTTCTGGCAGGGAGTTCCATAGACCAGTGATGCTCTGGGTGAAAAAGTACTGAAGATGAAGAGAAGAAGCCCAGGCCCCACAGTCCATGCTCAGAATGCAAGAGTGGCTTCCGCTGCTTTCTTCCAGAGGGGGCGGGAGGGGGGGGCACCTATCAACTCACATCTGCACAGAAGGCCAGGCTGCCAACGTGATGCGCAGGCCAGCGAAGGATGAGTGACAGCAGGACCAATTAAAAAGGGGGGAAATTCACCTTCTCCCTCCTGTCCACCGGAAGAGACAGAGAGGAAATGTGGGGGTGGCGGGGTGGCGCACTCTTGGAATCCAATAAATGGAAGGCAGAAGCCCTAAAGAAAAGTCCAGGGGCTCTGGGTGGTAATAATGATTTCGTGTCAGAAATCATTCTGGGTTGAAAGGATTTTTGCTGGAGAAACTCCACTCAGGGGACGCCCGAATGAGGCTCCTTTCATGTCCCCAAGTGGTCCCCCACCCAAGTGGTCCCTATTGATCTACTTGACACTTCTTGCTTCCAAACTGCTAGGTTGGCAAGAGCTGGGACAGAGGACAGGCACTCAAGCCATCATGTAGCACCCGGGTCCCAAACTGCCGACTTGACAGCCTTCCAGCTAACAAGGTGAGCTTCTTAACCCACTGAGCCACTGCAGCCCCGCTGAATGGTGATTGGGTGGGGGGGAAGGACCCTTGCCCAAGGGCAGCTACGTGCAGGGTTGCAGGTTATTTTGGTGGTGGCGGTGGTGGTGCTATGTGGATATGTTCCCCATGGCTCCCCATGTTGAAAGAGGCAGGCGCACACTCCCTGTGAGGCTAGGCACCTCTGGCCACCCACGGGTATTGCTTGCCCGTGCTGCCCATTGATCTTGGCTAACTCTCTCTCTCTTTGAGGGAATCCTGCCTCCCTCCCTCCCTGCCACTTTCACCACCAGCTCCATCCCATGTGACTATCATGCTTTTATAATAATAATAATAGCAGCTTCCCCTGGTGTCTTAGTGGTTAAGGCGCTGAGCTGGAGACTGGAAGTTCGGGTTTCGATACCCGAGAGCTGCACTTGGGAACAGGAAAGGAGCCTCCTTCAGGCGTCCCCTGAAAATCCTTTCAACCCAGAATAATCTCCGACATGAAATTATTATTATGCTTATATAGAGAGGGCCACCCACCCAGGCATGCCCCCCCTTCTCCACATTGCACACAAACCATAGCAAGGGATCCAACTGCCTGCTAGTCTGAGCCACTTCTTGGCCATCTGTCTTTCTCTGCCACCCCCACAAAGGCAACCAGCTCCGCGCCACCGCCAGGCAGTGTGTCTCCCCTTCCCAATGGGGCTGCGGTGGCTCAGTGGTTAAGAAGCTCACCTTGTTCACTGGAAGGCCAGCAAGTCAGCAGTTTGAGACCCAGGTACTGCATGACTGACTGAGCATCTGTCTCTGTCCCAGCTCTTGAGGACATGAAAGGAGCCTCATTTGGGCGTCCCCTGAGCAGAGCTTCTCCTGCAAAAATCCTCTCAACCCAGAATAATTTCTGACATGAAATTATTATTATTCCAGACTGCTCCCCCTGGGGGGGGCATACCTGGGGAGGGGGCAAGAGAGAGCGCCAGAAATGATGGTTGAACAAGACATGGGTTAGAGAAGGCCACCCACAGCACATGGGAAGATCTTTAGAGCATGCCTTGTGACGCACGCCATATGAGTGGTGAACTCTGCCTAGGTCCAAACAATACTTTGGTGGGGGCTCTTGGGAAGGGAAGGGAAGGACTCACACATGAATGGCGGCAGCCCCTCCCCAATCTGTTCCTCTGTTTTTCTGGAGGATAGAGCAAAAAATTGCAAGTAGATAAACAGGGACCACTTCAGTGGGAAGGTAACAGTGTTCCGTGCGCTCCGGTGTCTAGTCATGCCTTCCACATGACCACGGGAATGCCTGCAGAAGCAGACAGCGCTGGCTCTTCGACTTAGAAACAGAGATGAGCACTGCACCCTTGAGTTGGATACGACTGGCTTTCGAGCAAGGGAAACCTTTACCTTTTAATAATAATAATAATAATAATAATAATAATAATAATAATAATAATAATAATAATAATAATAATAATAATAATAATAATAATAATAATAATAATAATAATAATAATAATAATAATAATAATATTGTGTCAGATGAGGGCCAGGTTGGGTCTAAGTTGAAAAGATTTTTGCAGGAGAAACTCCGCTCATGGGACGCCCGAATGAGGCTCCTTTCATGTCCCCCAAGAGCTGGGACAGAGACGGGTGCTCAATCCTGTGATGAAGTACCCGGGTTTCGAACAGCCAATTTGCCAGCCTTCCAGCTAACAAGACGAGCTTCTTAACCACTGAGCCACCGCAGCCCATCTGGAAGGTGCAAGTTTGGGAACTGCATGGGAAGAGGGGATTTGGAGGAAGGAGAGGTCAACCACAGAGAAAGGTGACCAGGATAGGAAGAGGTCTGGAAGCCAAGTCCTGGCGGCACAGTGGTCAAACTAGGGGCTGTGATGGCCCTGTGGCTCATCTTGTTAGCTGGAAGGCCGGCAAGTCGGCAGTTCGAGACCGGAGTACTGCATGACAGTGTGAGCGCCCTTCTCTGTCCCAGCTCCTGCCAACCTAGCAGTTCGAAGGCAAGAAATTGCAAGTAGATCAATAGGGGCCACTTGGGTGGGGGGAAAAGATCTTGGGGACATGAAAGGAGCCTCATAACGGGCATCTCCTGAGGAGTTTCTCCAGGGAAAATCCTTTCAAACCTGAATTATTTCTAAACCCTGGTGGGTTTAGCCTGGAGAAGAGAAGGTGATGGTCCACCTTTGGACCTCTGAATGGTGGTGGGGGGTCCCACCCCTGGACAGGAGAGGACCCAAAGCAACAGAAGTGGAGTTCAGTCAACAAACATATCAGACGTACGGTCCATATTAAAAACAAATGCAGAAGAAGGCAATACCTTTTTAAAAAAAAATCACTAAACAAAAAATTAATTGCAAGCTCTCATGATTCAAGACCACTTCTTCAAGGCATGCAAACCATCATTGAAAGTCCAATTCTTCATGGCACGGTGCTCTGTTTGCCAGGGGTTGGATTCCTCGCAGGGAAGAAGGATCTCCTAGCAGTGGGAGCCACTGGATGACGGAGGAGGAGGAGCCCGCAAAGGACTGGCCTTGAAGGTCCCCAGGAGGCCTCCGGCTCTCCAGGGAATGGGGCACATGGGATTTGTGCTCCTTCCAAGCAACTGAGTCAGGCCAGCAAGAAACCCAACTGCTCTCTCTCTCTCAATCTGAGAATAAGGGGTTGTGGTGGCGCAGGGGTTAAGAAGCTTGCCTTGTTAGCTGGAAGGCCGGCAAGTCGGCAGTTCGAGACCTGGGTGCTGCACGGTGGACTGAGCGCCCGTCTCCGTCCCAGCTCTTGGGGGGGAAATGGAAGGAGCCTCATGTGGGCGTCCCCAGAGCAGAGTTTCTCCTGCAAAAATTTTCTCAGGCCAGAATAATTTCTGACATGAAAAATTGTAATAATAATAATCTGGTGCTCTCTGGAAGGTCAGGGCTAGGTGGGTGGGGGAGAATTATTAGAATCAGAGAATAGATGCTCCCCCGTCCTCCCTTGGGGGGGGGGTGGCTCAGAAGTGACCATTTGGGGAGCATGACCCCCAAGCGCACAAACCCTGCATAGCACAAACCGATAAGGTCTGGCCAGCCTGGAAAGTGTGTGTGTGTGTGTGTGTGTGTGTGTGTGTGTGTGTGTGTGTGTGTGTGTGTGTGTGTGTGTGTGTGTGTGTGTGTGAATCTTTCACCTGGAGGATCCCTAACTTGACCCCCCCAAAATAAAATAAAATTAAAAAAACCCCACCTGGGCAGCGTAACAGCCCCACAACCCCCCCCTCCTCTCTTCTCCCTGCATGCAAACCGTAGGGGCCCCCCTCCTTTTGCTACACGGCAATGCGCCCGCGGATCCCCCCCCTGCCCCCTCCCAATCACCCCCCCCCCACCGCGAAGCTCCATGATCCAGGCGGACGGGTACAAGCGGCAAAACCCCTCCCCACACACCACCTACGCACCCCTCGGAAAGAGAAGGGGTGAGGAGGGGAAGGAATGCATGGATGCATGGATGGATAGATGGATGGAGGCATCATCGCTCCACGCGCGCGCGCGCGCGCACACACACACACACAAATGCAGGCAGGCGCACACCGAAAACCGGGCGCACCAGGAGGGCGACATCGTATCCCGGGCAGCGTCCAAAGACTCCCGCGCGCATGGGGGGGGGGGGGGTTGGGGTGATAGAAAGGACACGAGTCCCCCCCCACACACACACACAGGGCCCCTGCCCCCCCTTATATCTGCCCCCCTTATCATCCCAGGTGCACTCTTGCCTGCATTTATCCTCGACGGCGCGACACCCCCCCCCCCCGATCGCCCCCTTCTCCTAGCCCGGGCTCACCTTTCTGCGATCCCCCGACGCCCCACCATCCACCTGGCCTGCCCCCACGGAGCCTCACCTGGGAGAAAAGCGGGAGGCGACGGCCAAGGCTATGATCCACCGACGGCAACCCCCCCACTCACCCACACACTTTTACATCGCCGCTAAGCGCGGCGCATCCTGAAGGCCTGGCGTGGGTGGGGGCGGCGGTGGGGCCGCGCAGCCCCCCCGATCCTCCTAAGGCTCCATCTAGCCAGCCAGCCGGGGCTGCACCAGCCGCAGCAGCAGCCAAGACGGCGCGGCCGCCGCCGCCGCCGCCGCCGCCGCCGCCGCCGCCGGATCTCCCCGCGGCGCCGCGGGCTGGGCTCGCGCCTGGCTCGCCCGCCCCACCGGCATGCCGCGTGGTTGCTAGGCGACGCGCTTGGCTGTCATCATCATCATCATCATCACCATCATCCGCTGGCTCTTTGGTCAAGGAGGAGTTCCCTCCAGTCCCTACACACCCGCGCGCAAGCCCCGGGGTCGAGCGATCCTGGACGGGGGTGGGGGGTGAGGGGTGCTGGAGGAGGGAGGGAGGGAGGGAGGCGCTCCGGGAGAGTCCCGCCTTCTCGGCGCCCCCCCCCCCCAAAAAAACCCCACCACCCACCCACCCACCCACCCGACGGAAAGGCGCGCATCGCATCCCGCGCAACGCAACTGCGGGACAGGAGGGGGGCAGGGCCATAGCCAGGATTCAAGATGTGGGTGGGGGGGAGGGAAACGCCCCCTCCCACCCCCAGCCCAGCCTCTCCCTCCCCCCCCCCTTGCAGGCAAAATACCTCGCAGTGGGGTGGTCTCCCTCCCTCCCTCCCCCCCCTAAGGTGCGCGCAAGCAAGCCCGCCTCTCTGCTTTGGCAAAGGACCTTCCCCCACGCCTCCTCCGCTGGCCTCTTCCTTCCCACCTGCGGGCAGCTCCTTACCCCCCCCCCCCAGCGGCCGACCCCCCCCCCAGGCCTGAGCGCTGGTGGATCCCCCGCAAAGGTGCTCAAAGCGACTTACAAAACATCTGGAGGAGGAATGGGGGGGGGGAGGGTTTTTTTTTAGAAAAATGCAATATTTCCAACCATGAGCCTCCCTCCGCTTTCAGGCAGCCGCCCAAGCGGCTTGTTTTCTCTTAGACGGGGCGGGGGGCGCAATTAAAATAGTTCTCTCCCCCCCCCCGCCCCATCCCAAGGTCTCTACGGGGGCAGCCTTGGCAAAGGGTGGGGTTACTATCAGGTGAGGTGGGGTTAGGCTCTGGGGACACCCCTCCTCCCCACACCTCGAAGAAGGTCATCCGGGGTCACCTCCCGGGGGTGGGAGAGAAGAAGAGGGGTCGCTTCCCCCCATAAGTGGCCAGGAAGCCAGCAGGGGGCGCTACGGGGCCGGAACACAGCGTGTCTTTCGGGGCTGGGGGGGGGGAATCGGGGGGGGGGGGTTGTTCCTGGATGCCGCCTCTCCCTCCCTCCCTCCCTCCCTCCCTCTCTCTTTCTGCCTTCATCTCTTCTTGGGGGTTTCCATGGAAACCTTTTAAGCCAACTTCTCCGGGAGACAAAAATCTTTTTTTAAACCCAAAGCAGAAAAAAAGGGGAATTTTTTTTTCCTAAGGGAGGGGGAGGAATGAGAGAGAGGGGGGGAAGAAGAGTCGGGATCGCGGAGTTAGGGAGGGGGGGGGATCCCGTGCCTGCCTTATGGATCCACCAGGAAGAGGGGAGGGAGGCAAATGTCAGGGCATCGCATCCCCCCCCCCAAAACACCCACAGAGATAAGGGCAAAGGGAAGTGCAGGGGGGTGGGTGGGTGGGGGGCAGGTTGGGTCTAAAGTTTGGTAGGGGAGATGCAATAGGGGGGGGGGCAGAGGCAGTGGGTAGCTGCTCCTGTGATCCGGGCTTCCTTTAAAGGGGGGGCAGCAGCTACTCTCACCCCACCCCCTCCCACCCCAAACACCCACAAAAGACCTGGTGCTGAATAGGGACGGGAGGCGAGCAGAGAGAGAGAGAGAGAGAGAGTTCCTATAGCAACAGTTGTCAAGCACTCATGAGTCCTACCTTTCAATGGAACTTGCTATTATGGGATAGTACAAGAGCTTGTTGGAGGGGAGGCACATAGATGAATGGCTGGGAAGAGGGTGTCGGTGGTGGGGTGGGACTCGTCTCCCAGCGGCATTGGCACAAACAGGGGAGGGTGAAAGGGAGACCTTCTCTTCAGCTGGACACAAAAGCCCATCATCCTCTCGCTCCCTACACAAACCCACTGGACACACAGATCCAGGCCTTGGAGTTGCGGGGGCAGTGGCGGAGCCCAGCAAAAGGTGGGTTTTTGCCACCAAGAGTAGCCCACAACCATGCATAGACTCAAGAGCTCTGGATAGCTCCCTTCACCCACCCGACCCAAATTTAGTTCCAACTTGCTCTTTCCTCTGTATTTGTTCTGCTTTATGGAGGGAGAAGGAAGAAAACTATGCAAAGTCCCTATAACAGCCTTGTCTAGGACCCCAGTGGGGCAGTCATGGCCCACAAGTTCAGCTGCCCCCCAAGTGCTCACCAAGTAACCCTGTCTTGAGTGGAGGACCTCAAAAATAGTGGAAAGAGCCTCAGCCCTGGAGATTGTAGGGGTGGGGGAAGGAATTAGCCAAAGCACTGGGATGGAGGGTCTCTTTTCTAAACTGAGTAATGGAGTAAAGTGTGCACGCTCTTTGATGGGAAGCCCTGTTGGTGATGGATGCTTTGCTCATGCTCAAGAGTACCTTATACACTTCCTTAAAGCTTGTCAACCTCCACCAATGCCTCACAGGATCTCTCCTGAGTAATACCTCTTCCTCTTAGCGAACAGATACATATACACACACCTACACCCCATGGAAATTTCGGAGTGCTTTCCAAATACACTCTGGTTCCCCTGGCTGCCATCCCTGCTTCATGCCTCCCCTGCCCCACGGATACACACACATCCTGTGTAGACACCCAAAAGCTGAAAAGTAGATCCATTGGACCCACTTGGGGACCGCCAGTCCCAAAGACCACCCCACTTTTCATCCAGATATCCAGGAGAATGAATGCCTACTGAGGGCATTAAAACATGGCAGACCCCCCCACACACACACACACACACACACCACTGCCCCAATTTTGCCACAGGTGTCTGTACCGTGCTCTGGGTGGGTTCGGCCCTCCACGGGGACGCTGACTGTTCTCCGCAGAAGTTTGGTCCGGCCGGGGTCCCTCTGGCGTTCTCGAAGGAGCAGTGGGTGAATCTTGGGGGGCGAAGAGAGAAAAGAAGGAGGGGGAGAAAGGGGGTTAGGGGTCCATACCAAGGGGGGGGGAGAAGGGACCCTAGTCCCAAGGGAGAGGCCCTCACATCCTGCCTGCTTTCAGGATACCCTCCTCAACATCCATGCTTGTGCCTGCAAAATGTGTGGAGGGGGGGGAGAACGAGATATTTCCAGGGAAACGCACGCCACAAATCAAAAAAGGGGGGGGAAATGTTCTTCCAGCTCCTTTTTCAAGCCTTACCAACACAGCTAGACCTGTGGGTGGAGGAGGAGAAGGGGAGCTCTCAGCCCTTTCCAAGATTACTAGCCTGTCGTACATAAGAACAGCCTTGCTGGAAGAGGCCACAGGAGCCCATCCAGTCCAGCATTGTGTCTCACACAGTGGCTCACCATTTCCTTCAGGGCATTATTCCCAAGGAGATGCCTTCACCTGCTTAGGATTCCCTGGAAATGGCATTGAGAGATATCCTGCCTATCTCTCCAACCCGGAGGTTGTCCTTAGGTAGCCATAATTATAGCCATTGATAGCCTTGTCCTCCATGAACTTGTCTAATCCTTTCTTAAAGCTGTCAAGACTGACAGCTGTCACCACTTCTTCTGGCAGGGAGTTCCATAGACCAGTGATCCTCTGGGTGAAAAAGTACTTTCTCTTATTTGTGAGAACTAGTACCCAAAAGTTTCATGGAGTGTCCCCTAGTTCTAGTGTTGTGCGATAGGGAAAACAGTTTTTCCTTATCTACTTTGTCCACACCGTGCATGATTTTATAAACTTCAATCAGGTCACCTCTTAGACGTTGTCGTTCAAGAGTGAAGAGGCCCAACCGTTGCAGCCTCAGATGGTAAGGAAGGTGTTCCAGTCCCCTAATCATTTTGGTTACCCTCCTCTGCACTTTCTCCTACTCCATAATATCCTTCTGGAGGTATGGCGACCAGAACTGTACACAGTATTCCAGATGGAGCCTCACCATAGATTTATAAAGAGGCAAAATGACACTTGCTGACTTATTTTCTATACCCTTCCTAATGATCCCTAGCATTGAGTTTGCTTTTTTCACTGCTGAGGCACACTGGGTTGACACCTTCATTGAGCTGTCCACCAGGACACCAAGGTCCCTTTCCTGGTTTGCCGCAGAGAGTTCAGACCCCATCAGTTTATAAGTGTAATTTGTTTTTGTTTTTTTGCCCCAACGTGCATCACTCTGCACTTACTAGTCCACAACCTATGTAAAGGGCAGGGCCACAGCACTGGGGTTTCTGGGTGGAGAAAACAGGGGAAATGTTATTTTTCCATCCTAAAACAGGGGGGCTCAAACTAAACACACGTGGAAGACAAAGGCCAGGGATCCGGGAGTCCAGAACTCATTCTGCACTCTCTCTGTCTTAAATCCGTGCCATTGGGTTTGTGGATTTGGTCAATCTTCTAGGCCATCAGGAGGGACCCAACTTAAAGGTAAAGGTCGCCCTTGCTCCAAAGCTGGTCGTATCCAGTTCTAGGATTCAGTGCTCATCTCTGTCTACAGCAGTGATGGGCAGTCTTGGCCCTCCAGCTGTTCTTGAACTTCAATTCCCAGAAACCCTGACCAGCTGGTGTGTTGACTTGGGCTTCTGGGAATTGAAGTTCAAAAACAGCTGGAGGGCCAAGACTGCCCATCACTGGTCTACAGGCAAAGAGCCAGCGTTGTCTGTGTCTGCAGCTGTTTCTGTGGCCATGTGGCAGGCATGACTAGACGCCTAGAGTTTAGAGTTCGATCCCCCCCATGGTGACCCCCCCCGTAAGAAATCACCAGTCTGTGTAGCCTTAGGCAAGCTGAATGGTAGCGCCTCTGTATCTAGGTTCATGCCTAGAAGTCTCACTCCTATGACTGATGAAGTGGACTTGATCCACGAAAGCTCACATTAAAAATATAGCACAGGGTTTCTCAACTTTTTTCAGCCATGGGCACACGACCTCAGACAGCTGAGCGGGCCAGACTGGTGGTCCCCCCACCCCTCTGTAAATGCTGCCCTACAATTCGTCCACGGCTGTTGTAAAAATGTTTACGATGGCCGCGGACTCATTTACAAGGAGCAAGGTCAGGGGCCAGCTTATTTGGCACTGTGGGCCAGATCTAGTCCATGGGCCATAGGCTGAGAACCCTTGATATAGTAGTTAGTCTTAAAAGTGCTGCAGTGTTTCTATTTTTTAATTGTTATTATTTTGTTTTCTGATATGCCCCATAAACAAAGACACCAAAAGTCACTTCTGAGCACTTTATACCTACAAGACCCTGGAGAAGGTCGCTGTAACTTTAAATCAAGCGGACGGCAGACGATTATTACTAAAGATAATATAATCATTTAGTGTCAGAAATTATTCTGGATTGAAAGGAATTTGTGCTGGAGAAACTCCCGTCCGAATGAGGCTCCTTTCGTGTCCTCAAGAGCTGGGACAAAGCAGCAAGCTTCCTCCGTCTCTGAATGAGCATCTTCTGCTTCATTTAGGCTTTTCCCGCAATCCCATGACTTTTATTTTTATTTTTAAAAAACTTTTATTAAAAAAAATCTTTCTGAAATCATTTTAAAATATTGTTACCTACTAGTTTTAAACCGACGTCGATTTAATTGCTTTTTTAATATTGCAATTAACTTACATCATTTTTTAAACCTGTTTTTAACCTGTCATTTTGTTTTAATATTAAAAGCCCCTTTGGGCCCTCCTGGGGGGGAAAAAGGTGGTGGTGGGTACATAAATTAAATAAATAATTTTTCGGCAGCCAGAGTGGGCCAGTGGTCATGATCCCAGGTAGAAAGGGAAGGCGGGAAACTGTTATCTGGGGTTGCGGTGGCTCAGTGGTTAAGAAGCTCAAATTGTTAGCTGAAAGGCTGGCAAGTCGGCAGTTCGAGACCCAGGTACTGCACGATGGATTGAGCACCCATCTGTGTCTCAGCTCTTGGGGACATGAAAGGAGCCTCATTTGGGCGTTACCCGAGCAGAGTTTCTCCTGCAAAAATCCTTTCAACCCAGAATAATTTCTGACATGAAATTACTGCTTTGTTATAGCTTTTCCTGGACTCTCTACTCTGAGCACAAGTTGGAGGAAAAGAACATCATCTTCCAGAGACACCTGACCCTTTTAAAAGTTGTCCCTGGCTAACTTCCACAAAGATCAGGAGCCTTTTAGGCAAGTATTCAACCACCCGATTGCCTAGCTCAAGTCTCACCCTTTTAAGGCAGTCTGGGCTATGATGTTTTCCCCTTCCATGACCCTACAACAGTGATGGCTAATCTTGGCACTCCAATGTGCTTGGACTTCAATTACCAGAAGCCCAAATCAACACTCCTGATGACAAGAGCTTCTGGGAATTGAAGTTCAAGAACATCTGGAGTGCCGTGATTAGCCATCACTGCCCTACAACCTTCCCTGAGCTGACTTAAAGGTCGCCCTTGCTCTAAAGCCAGTCATATCCAACTCTAGGGTTCAGTGCTCATCTCCGTTTATAGCCAAAGAGCTAGCACTGTCTTGTGTCTGCAGGCATTTCCGTGGACATGTGGTAAGCATGACAAGACACCGGAGTGCATGGAATACTGTTTACCTTCCCACCCAAGTTGTCCCTATTTATCTACTTGCAATGTCTTGCTTTCGAACTGCTAACGTTGGCAGGAGCTGGGACAGACGACAGGAGCTCACTCTGTCGTGCAGCACCTTGGGTCTTGAACTGCTGACCTGCCGGCTTTCCAGTCATCAAGTTCAGCATCTTAACCACTAAGCAAGCTGGCTTGTTCTTATTTATGCTGCATTGTACCCGGTGCAACAGATCCCCATTCTTGATGCCCCAATTGGTGCCAAAAGCAGCTGCTGGTTCACCCATCAATCGTACTGTTCATTCTTTTCTCAAAAAGACCTGCCCAAGCCACCCATGGGCTCCTGATCCATAGAAATAATAGAATCACGGAGGTGGAAGGTGGCCAATGAGGCCAATCTACTCCAACCCCCAGTCCATGGAAGTAACCCAAGTCAAAACAGGTCTGACAGAGGGTTGTCCAACTTTCTCCTGAGGGCCTCCAGCGTTGGAACCTCAGGCTGTAGGTCCCAACGTCCTACTGCTCTAACAGTTAGGAAGCTTTTCCTGATATTAAGCCGAAATCTGGGTTCTACCATGGAGCTGGTTCCCAGCTTTACACAGTTCTGGGTTCCTGGCTATCGGAAGGGCAGCTGGGCTCCTTCCGAAGCTGCTGAGAGCTTCCAGTGAGCCTCGCTGGAGAAAACCAGCTGCTTGAGATGCCCACTTGACCGACAGGCGGAAGTAGGACTTCCTCTTGACTGGCTTCCACTTTGTGAAATTTAGTCCCTTGCAGCTGTAATCAGTTTCAGCAGTTCTTGTTTTTTTGATGGATGTGAAGGTGCAGTCCTTCAAACCAGCCTTTTAAACTGTTTTTATTTATTTATTTACTAAATGCTACCATGCGGTGGCTTAGTGGTTAAGACAATGAACTTGATGACTGGAAGGTCGGTAGGTCAGCAGTTCATAGGCTGTCCCGGACTCCTGCTAAACCTAGCAGTTCGAAAGCAAGAACATTGCGAGTAGAAAAATATGGACCACTTTGGTGGGAAGGTAAACAGCGTTCCGTGCACTCCAGCTGTCTAGTCATGCCTGCCACATGACCACAGAAATATCTGCAGACCTAAACGGCACTGGCTCTTTGGCTATAAACAGAGATGAGCACCGAACCCTAGAGTTGGATACAATTGGTTTTCTAGCAATGGCAACCTTACCATTACCATTTCTAGATACGTAGTGCAGTGGTTCGGGTATCTGGCTGCCGAACCAGAAGTTGGGAGTTCGATTCCCCACTGCCCCTCCAGGAAGAGAAATCTGCCAATCCAAGGATGATGCTATTCCTACCATTAGATTCACAGTCCGAAACTGGTACAAAATTAACAGTTCAAGACCTGATCTACAGCCTAAGAACTGTTCATGTAATGTCTAATTATATATGCAGTTCCTAGTAATTGTTTTTGTAAAGTTAGGATGTCCAAGTCCAATAAATCCAAAATGTCCAAATATCTTGGGAGTGCTTGAGTTATTGCTCCAAGAGCTCCGACCACTATGCGTACAACAACACATTTCTTCCTCCATAGACGCTCAATTTTAATTTGCAAATTACGATATTTTGTGATTTTCTCCAGTTGGTTATCATCAATTCGTGCATCTCTTGGTATAGCAATGTTAATAAACCAGACCTTTTTTCTTTTCCACAACATTTATGTCAGGTGTTTTGTGAGGCAGATGTCTATCGGTTTTAAAGTCCCGCAGGATCTTGACGCTCTCGTTTTTTAACTTTCTCTACTTGATGTTCCCAGTGATTTTACTGCATTCAAACCCAAACTTCTTCTGTCAAAGTTTTCAATGAATAGTTATTGCAACCCTGTTATGCCATTGCAAATAATCAGTCTGTGAAATTTTGCTGCATCCGCTGATCAGATGATCTACTCTTCCATCCTATTCATTGCAAAATTATTATTGTTATTGTTGGTTCTGACAATTATGGCATTTAGGCCGCACTTGCTCGAAAGCCAGTCGTATCCAACTCTAGAGTTCAGTGCTCATCTCCATTTATAGCCACCAAAGAGTCAGCGCTGTCTGCGTCTGCAATTCATTTCCGTGGATATGCGGCAGACATGACTAGACACCGGAGTGCACAGAATACTGTTTACCTTCCCACTTAAGTGGTTCCTATATATTTACTTGCATAGGCATTTAAATGTTTTTATTGGTTTATTTGGGGTACACAGATAGAGCCTGCTTGAAGCCTGTGGTATTTCTGAACCACAATCAGGCATACCCTGGTAACAGTAACCTTGTGTTGCTAGCTAATCTTTCTCACACTAGGTCAGGCCAAAGGAACTGCAGAATGAACTCACCTAAAGGGTGCCTTCATTTTGGCAGTTTCACGTCTGACCTAGACACAGAAGAAGAAGAAATTGATTTGTTTGTTTTAACTTCTTTACACGAGTGCCTGGACTAGTATTATTTGGCTGAATTGTGGAATTAAAATATTACAAACAATAAAGGTCTCCCTTGGTCAAAAACCAATTGTGTCCAACTCTAGGGTTTGGTCCTCATCTCAATTTACAGCAGTGCTGTCTGTGTCTGCAAACATTTCCGTGGTCATGTGGCAAGCATGACTAGACACAGGAATGCATGGAGGACTGTTACCTTTCTCACCGAAGTTTTACTTTTAAATTCATGGGGGAAACCAAGGTGTTGATTTTCCGGTCTGAGAGGGTCACTTCTGAATCCTGGTGGCGCGGTGGTTAAACTGCTGTACTTCGAGCCATTACACTGTGAGTTCGAATCATCCTTCCAAAGTCGATAAAATGAGTACCCAGCATGTTGGAGGCAAAAATGCTGATTAACTTGTGAACTGCACAGAGAAGGCACTAAATGCTATGGGGTGGTGTGTGTGTGTGTGTATAAAAGTATACTGTAATTGCTATCATTTCTCAGGCGGGGTGGGGTCTCTAGTACTGGCTTGGCCTGCCTTGGGGGGGGGGAGCAAGACCACCTCCACTGCAAACCCCACTTCCAACCCCCTTTGCTCCCTTCTCCATATCTGCCGTTCTTTGTCTTGGGTCAGAAATTTAGGTCAATTCCAGGTCAATTCCATGACGGAGTGAGCTCCCGTCATCTGTCCCAGCTCCTGCCAACCTAGCTGTTTGAAAGCAAGAAATTGCAAGTAGATAAATAGGGACCACTTCAGTGGGAAGGTAAACAGCATTCCATGCACTCCGGTGTTGAGGCATGCCTGCCACATCTCTACGGAAATGTCTGCAGACACCAACAGCGCTCTTTGGCTGTAAACAGAAATGAGCACTGAACCCTAGAGTTGGATACGACTGGATTTCAAGCAATGGCAACCTTTACATTTACCTAACCTGTACAACATTCCTCTCCCCCCACCCTTTTGCTCTGCCTGTACTGTAATGAAATGTCCTGTCTCATCACTTTTCTTCAAAAGCAAAGCAATCATACTTCTATACTGCCCCAAAGCGTTTAGTGCACTCTCTGGGTGGTTCACAAGTTAATTGGCATTTTGGCCCCATAACCCAAACATGCTGGGGACTCATTTTACTGACCTTGGAAGGATAGAAGCCTGAGTCAACCTTGAGTCTGTCCCTGGTCAAGATTGAACTCACAACCATCTGGGTTGCAGTACAGCAGTTTTAACCACTGCTTAGCAGCTTAGTGATTAAGATGATGAGCTTAGAGCCTGGAAGGTTGGGTTTTGATACCCGAGAAATGCACTTGGGGACATGATAGGAGCCTCATTCGGCCGTCCCCTGAGCGGAGTTTCTCCAGCAAAAATCCTTTCAACCCAGAGTAATTTCTGACACAAAATTATAATAACCATTGCTTTCTGGTACCCTCTCCACTTCTTCCCCTTGGCCCCCTTCCTCTCTCCCAGAGTCGCCCCCCCCCCCCGGTCAGCGGCCCCCTCCCCACTGGGTCCTCACCTCCTCTTCGTCAAGCATCAGCAGCTGGTTTCCGGAAATGATGCAGAAACGGGGGTTCCAGGGCCGGTCGTAAGGCGAGTGCATGTATTGAGTGCGGTGAAGTGGGGCTCCTCGCACATCTATGGGGTGGGAAGAGAAAGGTTAGGGTTAAAGAGGCAGATTGCAAAGGATTCAAATCCACCCTCCCCATGAAGGGACACACACACACTCCAATCCCATCCTCCAGTTTTGTTTAATCTGCAAGAAGTAGAGACAGACCAAGGACTGCAAAAATCCTTTCAACCCAGAACAACTTCTGACATGAAATTATTAGGGCTCTAAAACATTTCCAATGCCTTATGCAAAGCCTGGGCAGAAGATCTTTCAGCTCAAAACTGGGGTTGTATGTTGGACCGCACCTGGGGTGAGTCCCCAGCACAGCCGGCTCTTCCATAGAAAATAATATTTGGTCCAGATGAACCTATGCCGAGGCCAGATGTTTTGGACTACACATCCCAGAATCCCCTGCCTGACTTGCCAACAATAAAGGGACATGGGAGGTCACCAAGAGAGTACGAAGGGTCAAGGAGTTCCCGCCCCCATGCCTACAAATTTGGGCAGTGGCTGTCAGAAACAGGAGGGTATTTGTAGATCCCTGAAGTACAAAGGCCACAGCTTGAATTTTAATGCAACACCAGTACTGTATATGTAATTAATTTATCTTAGGTGGAGTATTACTCCACCTAAGATAGGCAGAGAAGTAGCAGCGGACACTGAGAGAACTGATCAAGAGAAGGACCCTTGACATCCTCTGAACGGAGATGAGCCTCAAGTCCGCCGACTCAGATCCAGGAAGAGCTTTATGGCAAGAACAAACATTCTTGAGGGTGCGCAAGAGCAAAACCAAATTAGAAGATGGAGGAAGGAGCTCACTGGACAAGGAACATCATTAAAGGTGGATATAGCTGAAGATCTCAATCTCCCCTACATCACCTGGAGGACCCTCTGAGGGTCAGAGTCCTTAAATCAGTGTTTCTCAACCTTTGGCTTTTGGACTTCAATTCCCAGAAGCCTAAGTCAGTACATTAACTGATCAGTGCTTTGGGAAACTGACTTAGGCTTCTGGGAATTGAAGTCCAAAAGCCAAAGGTTGAGAAACACTGCCCTAAATGAAAGACCTACATGCTCAGGTGGGGGCTGCTGGCAGACAACAACACATAATAATAATAATAATAATAATAATAATAATAATAATAATAATAATAATAATAATAATAATAATAATAATAATAATAATAATAATAATAATAATAATAATAATAATAATAATAATAATAATAATAATAATAATAATAATAATAATAATTTAATTTATACCAACACATAAATGTGAATGTGGAGAAACACAGAATTCGGCGCATTTACTGGTCTGCCGATTACTGCCAGAAACATGCACCAATGAGAAATTGGGTTTGAGCAATGCCAAAGTGAAGAACAGTGGCTTCATTTTGGCAGTCCAAGGTTTGACATTTTGGCAGTCCAGGGACATGAAAGAAGAAGAATGGAATTAATGACACCTCTCTTTCTCGCTTTTTGCAATTTAGGCATTTTTGCAATTTAGGCATTTGGCTTTCAAAACTTTCAAAACATACCGCAGGAGTTCTCAACCTTTTTAAGCTGGGGCCCAGGTCTCGCTCTCTCAGACAGCTTCAGGGGCCGGATGGCCATTTTGCCCTTCCTCCTCCACATGGCACTTCCTGGTGTGATGGAGGCGGTGTGGGCCACATGAAATTGTGCCATGGGCTACATTCGGCCAGTGGGCCACAGGGTGGGAATCCTTCACATACAGCAATGGATCTCTTGGAAGTCCCAAGTACAGTAGAACTCCGCGTAACAAAAAAACTCCATTCCATTGAGATCTTCGCTATGCGTTTTCCCCCGCTATGTGGTTCCCTATGAGAGATACCCTGCATAATGGGGAAAAATGTTCATTAACCGGGGTTCCCATTAAGTGGGTATGCCCCGGTTACCAAAAACCCCGCATAACAAAAAATTTTTTTGTTATACAGGGTATTGCCATTGCATAATGAACCCTTTGTTGTGCAAATTTTTCGCTATACGATGCATTCATTATGCGAGGTACCACAATAATGTATATTTATTTTGGGTGGATTTTTTTAAAAATACAGTAGCTTTAATCTTAGATAATTTTAAAAGATATTTCTTCAAGTCCCTTTGACTTCCTGTCCATCCTCAACCCATGTATTATGCCATTCTCAAACCATCGTTGGAGTTGGAAGGAGGGAAGAGGAGAGGTAAAAGGTAAAGGTCACCCTTGCTCAAAATCCAGTCGTATCTGACTCTAGGGTTCGGTGCTCATCTCCATTTATAGCTGAAGGGGGAGGAGAAACCCTTAAAAACACCAACTCTTCAGGGCTGGCCAGTAAGAACTAGCTTCCCTGGCCTGGCACTTTCAGGGTGAGCAAGATGGCAGATCAAATCCTCCCCTAGCACTGAAATGGGGGCATTTCTAAGCACCAAATTGCGGGAAGTGCTTTGAACAACCCAGAAAAGCACACCTGAAGGTGCTCTCAAGGTTCTTCTCGGAGGCAACAGCTGGCCCTGAACGTTGCATGCTGTTTCTTTGCCGATTTTACAGTGTCTAATGTTGGCATCCATAATTTGACACAACTGAAGGGGGGGATCTCAGCATTGAAATAAATGTATACGCTTCAAAGCTTAATGTAACAAGACAAAGCATTTCTGATGAAGTTCTTCGTCAGGGCATAAGACTAATGGAAATTGGGTATCCTCAAATAGGTCCATGTAGCTGTTGGCCCACAACTTCAGGGCATGTTTGCCACCTCACAGGTCTCAGTAGCCATACGTAGGTTAGAGAAAGGCAACCAGGCTGTACCTATACCAGTGACAGTGAACCTATGGCACATGTGCCAGAGATGGCACTTGGAGCCCTCTCTGTGGACACCCATGCAGTCAGCCCAGCACAGAGTTCGCCCCGCCACTCTGCCCAGCAGCCCAATGGGAGAGCTTCCTCCCTCCTCCAGCACAGAGTTTGCTCCGCCTCTCTGCCCAGCATCCCAATGGGAGCGTTTCCTTTCTCCCCTGTTGCTATGTTGGCACTTTGTGATAAATAAGTGGGTTCTGGCTTGCAGTTTGGGCATTTGGTCTCTAAAAGGTTCACCATCACTGGCCCTATACCCAGGCATGCCCACAACATCCAACACTCGAGGAAGAACCTCTAATCCACGGGTTCTCAACCTTTTCAAGTCAGGGTCCAGGACACGCTGCCTCAAAGAGCGTCCAACCGCCGCCGCCGCCATGGTTGAAATCAGCTGTGGAATCATTTGCGGCTGTTGTAACCGCATTTACAACAGCCGTAAATTAGTTCATGGTTGTCGTAAACGTGTTTAACCACAGCAGTAGATGAGTCCGTGGCTGATTCCAGCGGCAGTGGTGGTGGCTGGAGTGAGGGTGTGAGATGTGAAGGACCGGGGTGGGGTGGGGGGGAGGATGGAAAAATTCATGGGGGGGAACCGTTCCCCCCCTTTTTTTCCTGAAGCCTTTTTTGTTTTTTCCAAAAAAAATTGAAAAATTGAAAAATAAAAAACATATTATGGAATGTTTTATTTTAACATGATGAATAAAATATTTTAAGATAAGGCCGGGTTCAAATATTTTATAAATCATTTCTAAAAATATATGTATGGTATCAGATTCTAATTTCTGTGAGGAGCAAGTCCTAGGTTACAATCTGAACTCTCCAATGCAGAATGACTTTCAATCCGGAAAAGAAAAAAATAAGTGCTAATGTAGCATTTTTTTTCAATTTTTCCAAAAATTTCCATTTCCCCCCGGGGAAAAAACGGGTTTTTTTCCCAAGCTTCAAAATTTCCGGAAATTTTACATCTTTAGCACTGGTGACTGGATAATTTGGCGGTGTATTACGGTATTTCTATCCCGCCTTACTAATTGCAAGATGATTTGTAGGCCGGATCTGGCCCATGGGCCATAGATTGAGAATCCCTGCTCTAATCTCTTGGTTGGCACTGATGGGCAAGACAATGGGTTATCCTGACCCCACATGGTTTCTGTTTCTTCCGTCTACTGCCCGTCTCCCAGCAGTAATAACCCTTTAAAAAAGGGAGCCATTCTTTGCAACAAGAGGACAGTTTTACAATACATTTGCATATTGAATCTAAAGACATGTGCAAATATCTCATCACAACCAGACATTATGACCGCAACACAAGTGGAATACACTGTCGCTCACTAGATTACCCAACATTGTGATTAGGTAACAATTTGCCCGGGGACTGCAGTGGCTTAGTGGTTGAGGTACTGAACTTGATGACTGGAAGGCTGGCAGGTCAGCAGTTTGAGATTCGAGTCCTACACGACGGAGCGAGCTCCCATCTCTGTCCCAGCTCCTGCCAACCTAGCAGTTCAAAAGCAAGAAATTGCATGTAGATAAATAGGTACCACTATGGCAAGAAAGGTAAACAGTGTTCCATACACTCCGGTGTCTAGTCATGCCTGCCACACATGTCTATGGAAACGTATGCAAACACTGACAGTACTGTCTCTTTAGCTATAAACAGAGATGAGCACTGAACTCTAGAGTTGGATACAACTGGCTTTCGAGCAAGGGTGACCTTTACTAACAATTCACCCAGAGACAAAGATGAGGCAGATAGACAGACAGACAGACAGACAGAGTGAGATGTTTAATAACTCTCCAAAATGCACTTTGTCTTGAATTTTCTGCAGCTTGTGGAAAATGAATATGTACAAAAAGAAAATAAATAGAGGGAGTACATTGCAGGCCCATGGTGGCTATTTTGGACACATGGACAAATTCCAGTGCACCACAAGGTTTGGCACCCCCCAAAGGCGGGCAGAAGTATGACACTGGGCGGCTACACAATGGTGCGAGTTGATTTCCGCCCAAGCCGGAACCTTTGAGGCAGAGGGCGCTGTTTCCGTGGGGCGGGTATTGCCATGCACCAACCAGCCCCACCCCACCCCGCCATGGCTGGTTGGTACACTGAGATGCACCAGCCACCAGCCCCACCCGCCATGGTCTCGGTCACTCCGCACCTAACTCCATAGGTTCCGCCCCCTCCCCCTTAAACCAGGGGTTCTCAACGTTTTCACGCCACGGGCTGGACCAAGCCCCTTCAGAGAGCTGAGCGGGCCAGACTGGTGGTTCCCCACGCCGTAAACTCCGTTGCCGCCACCAGAAATGGAAGCGTTTACAACGTTTATGACAGCTGCGGACACATTTATGGCTGTAGTAAACACATTTACGACAGCCAGGGGCGCATTTACAGCTGTCGTAAATGTGTCTGCTTCTACTTCCGGTGGTGGCGGCAATGTGGACCACATGAAACAGTGCCGCAGGCCAGGGCTGGGCCATGGGCCGTAGGTTTCGAACCCCTGCTTTAATCTAAAGGAAGGCTGCAAATGGAGCTCTGTCCCTAGCAGCTATTCAAATGGAGGAGCCGTCCCACTTAAAGGGCCACACGGCCCGGTCACCCTACCAGGCAGACACCCCAGGTGGCCAGTTTTATTGTGGTCTGTCATGCTCTTGATACATTTGTCCCCCACCCTTAGCCAGCGTGGCCATTTCAGGACTCGGCTCCTGCTTCCAGAGTTGTGAATATTTTCAGAGTTGCTAAAACCTGCAGAACAGGATGTGACCTCAGGTAGCTCAAGAGGACAAGAATACCTATGGATCTAAAGAAGGCAGAGAGGAGAAACACATTCAAGCCCATCTGAGCATGTATTTGTAATGATCATGTACTGGTACTGTATTCCAGTACAGCTGTTCTGACTGCTTCTGTCACAAACGCACAGAATCAGATAATCCTTATAGCCCAGGAGTCCCCAACCTAAGGCCCTCAGGCCAGATACGGCCCATGGTCCCATTTCATGTGGGCTCCCCACTCATCCAAGGGCATTCGAGAAACAAAATGGCCCCCCTTTGAAGGTGTTGGGACAAAATGGCCACACACACACATACCGTTATTGTGCAGGCAGGGCAAAATGGCCACCAAGCCCTCGAAGCTGACTGAGAGAGTGTGACCCGGGCCCCCGGCTTAAAAAGGTTGGGAACCCCTGTTATAGCCAGAGGTCATCAAGAAAACTAAAGCCTCTCTGATTCGTGGTTACCCAAGCACTCTTTAAAAATGCTGGTGGCGCAGTGATTAAACTGCTGTACTGCAGCCAAAACGTTGTGAGTTTAATCCTGATGAGCTGTGATTAAACTGCTGTACTGCAGCCAAAACGTTGTGAATTTAATCCTGATGAGGCTCACGGTGGACTCAGCCTTCCATCCTTCTGAGATCGGGGCGACAGGCTAATTAACTTGTGAATTGCCCAGAGAGTGTACTAAGCGCTGTGGGCCGGTATATTAGTGTAACTACTAAAAACTGTGGTGGCCCAGGGGTTAAGAAGCTCTCCGTGTTAGCTGGAAGGCAGGCAAGTCAGCAGTTCGAGGCCCAGGTACTGCATGACGGATTGAGTGCCTGTCTCTGTCCCAGCTCTTGGGGACATGAAAGGAGCCTCATTTGGGTGATCCCTGAACGGAGTTTCTCTTGCCAAAACCCTTCCAACCCAGCATAATTTCTGATGATGATGGTTGACCTCCCAATGAAGGAGGGGCTACTGTCTTTCATGGCAGGCCTCTTTCTGTCATGAGATTGCCTCTTAATTGTCAGCCAAAATTTTAATTCCCCAAATTTGGCTCCAACCTTCTGGCGCGAGTGAAAAATGTCTTTCACGTCACAAGTCCTTCAAATATTTGCAAGCCAAAGGCCAGCTATCATATCGGCTTTCAGCTTTTGTCCTCTCCGGCCTGAGCGACACAACTATGCGCTTCCGCCCCTCCTCTCCTCCAAGGTATTGGGTTTCCAGACCTTTTGCCACCCAGGGTTGCCTCCATTTGTTACCTTCTAGCCTGGTGGTTTTGGTGTATGGGACCAAAGACAACAGAACAACTGAAGGGTTGGTTTAACACAGGTTTATTGCATGGTGTTCCGGTGAAGCATGAGGTAATGGCGGTGATACATCTCAATATATACAGTAGCCCTCTACATTTGAATCTTGTAGCACGGTAGCTCATTGGCTGCTACCAGCGTGGCCTCGCCCAGGCACGCCTCTTTTCCTGCTGCTGAATGCAGGTCTTTCTTCTGCTGCTGAATGCGGGGAAGGTTTTCCCGCGGCTGTCCGTGATTGAGCAATGTGAACCATGTGAGACTGAACGCTCGCAGCTGCCCTCTATGGGCTGTCTGCTCGCGTTCCTTTACAGCTGAGATCGTTTGTATTTGGAGTGGTTACATTCTTGCCTTTACAGTACAATGAACATGCACACATACATACATAACATCCCTCCCCCCTAGGATGGGACGAAGTCCCACAACCATTTTGGCTTGCCGCACGTGCGCTTGGGGCGTGCCTGCGTCTGACCTAGTACTGGAGAGCCTGTGATCCCTGATTCCGCGGGTGCTTGTCCTGCAACGGGAAACGGGGATTCGTTAGTGGCTCTGTGGGGCGTCCGTGCCTGCCTTGCGCCCGGGGATGGGAATGGAATGAATAGTTGGGAGGTGAACCCCTGCCTGTTGCTCTTGGACCCCGGGGACCCTCCTATTGTGAACCGCGGAACCGATGAGGTCGCCCTTGAGGTTCTGCTACCTTCTGATCCCCGCTCGGGGGACCTTGAGACTGTGGTGGGCGGACTCGCTGCTGCCTCCCGTCTTGGGGGTGTCGGTCTCCGGGAAATTGGCGCTATATTGCATTCTAACTCACAGGGGCTACTGGGACTGGAAGTACCAGGGGCTGAACTGAAACCCCTCTTTTCGCTAGGACGGGTGGGGGACCACTCCGCTAACTCCCCCTGGTACTGTAAATCAACGTCTAAACTTCTATGGGCGTCTGTGTCTCGGGGAAACTTCCAAGGGGTATGTGTGTGGTCGGGGCTCTTCCTTTCCGCCGCGGACTCCCGCAAAAGATCTCTGTGGATCAATTCCCTTTCCTCCCCCCTTGGTGGGGACCCATGTTCCCCTTTTCCTCCCCCTTGGGCTAAGCGGGTGGGGGAGTACCCTAACGCTGATTCGACGCTATTTTCGTCTCCGTCCTGCTCTCCGGGAACCCTGCGCCTGAGTTGGTCCACGTGTCGCCTCCACAGGAAACCTGTACTGGTCTCCACGCGGTATGAGACGGGGCCGGTTTGTGCTATTACGGTGCCCGGCACCCA
Organism: Bradypodion pumilum; assembly: GCA_035047305.1. NCBI lineage: Eukaryota > Metazoa > Chordata > Lepidosauria > Squamata > Chamaeleonidae > Bradypodion > Bradypodion pumilum. The sequence goes on from JAWDJD010000002.1 coordinate 472,376,463, forward strand.
GGCTGGCCCCGCGTTGGCGTAGTTCCTGCAGTGCACCGGGGCGCCTACGCTGAAACTCTTTGAGGGTTCCACCCCTATGTTCCACCCTTTGTCCTCTACTCTCGTGGGGTCTAGCTTGGAGATTCCCGTGGCCAGCTTCCTGCGCATCAACAGCTCTGCAGGGGAGTACCCTGACGCCAATGGGGTGACCCTGTACCTTAGCAGGAATTGGCACAATTTCAGGTCGAGGTCTCCGGGGCCCATGCGCAGCAGCGCATCTTTCGTGGTGCGCACGAGGCGCTCTACTTGGCCGTTGGTGGCCGGGTGAAAGGGGGCGGAGGTGATGTGCCGAATGGCGTTGCGCTCCATGAACGCCCCGAACTCGGCGGACGTGAAACAGCTAGCGTTATCGCTGACGAGGGTGTCGGGTAAACCGAACGTGGAAAAGACCCTCCGTAACTGTTTAATTGTTGTGGCCGAGGAGGTGCTCGAGACTGGGATGACCTCCAACCACTTGGAGAACGCGTCCACCACAAGGAGGAAAAGCGTTCCCCTGAACGGGCCAGCAAAGTCTACGTGTACCCGGGACCAGGGCCCCCTTGCTGCGTCCCACTCCCTATGTGTCCCTCTTCTGGCCTGGAGCTTTGGCACGCTTCGCAAGTGCCGACCATGTGTTCGATGTCGGCGTCTAGCTGGGGCCACCAAAAGTAACTGCGGGCCAGCGCCTTAGAGCGGACGATCCCCGGGTGGCTGACGTGCAGCAGTTTAAGCACCCTCGGCCGGAGAGACGTGGGGATCACTACCCGCTGTCCCCACAAAAGGCAACCCCTCTCTAGGGACAACTCTAGTTTCTTTTTGAAAAATGTGTCGAATTCCGCTGCTGGAGAAGACACGGGCCACCCTTTCTGTACCCAGGAGCAAACTGTGGCCAGCGTTTTGTCCTTGCCGGTCGCTTTAGCGATGTCGGCCGGTACTACTGGAGGGGAGTCTAGGACCTCTATCATTAAGACCTGGTGGTCCCTCTCTACTTTGCCCACGTGGCAGCAATCCCGGGGAATGGGGGACCTCGACAGGGCATCCGCATGGCTGATCTCCTTCCCGGGCCGGTATACCAACGCGTGCTGATACGCGTTGAGAAAAATGGCCCACCTGAGCATTCTCGGGGACAGGATTTGGGGTGTGGGCTTATCTGCGGTGAAAATGCCTAGCAAGGGCTTATGGTCAGTCACTATGGTGAAGGGGCGGCCGTACACAAAATCATGAAATTTCTTAGTCCCCGCAATTATCGCTAGTGCTTCCCTGTCTGTCTGGGCATAGTTCCTCTCCGCTTGGGACAAGGACCTAGAGTAGAACGCTATCGGGGCCTCCCTCCCGTTCTCCAGTACGTGGCATAACACCGCCCCCACCCCCACCGGGGATGCATCGCATATCAGGACCACTGGGCGTTTGGGATTGAAATGGGTCAGTACCGCATCTGATGCCAGGAGTCGCTTCAGGTCATTGAAAGCCCTCTCCTGGTCGTCGCCCCACTTCCATGCCTCGTCCTTTTTTAACAATTTGTGTAGCGGTTCCGCTACTGCTGCCTTCCGCGGAAGGAAGGAGTGGTAAAAGTTGAGCAGTCCAAGGAACGACTGCAACTCGGGCTTGGAGGTGGGGCGAGGGGCCTTCTTGATGGCGGCCACCTTGGATTGGGATGGCCTGATTCCCTCGGGAGTAACACGGAACCCTAGGAACTCAACCTCAGTTGCGAAGAAAACGCATTTGTCCTTCCGCAACCGCAACCCCGCTTTCTCGAATATTGTCAGGACCCTTCCCAACCTGCTTGCTAATTCGGCCCGGCTCCCCCCTGTAATCAATAGGTCATCAAAGTAGGGTAACACCCCCTCTAACCCCTTCAGGAGGCGTTCCACGAGTGACTGGAAAATCCCGGGCGCCGAATTCACGCCGAATTGGAGGCGCGATACCTGGAACGCCCCTTTGTGGGTGACTATGGTCTGTGCAGCAGCTGCGGCGGGGGTCACCGGGAGTTGCTGGTAGGCTTGGGCCAGGTCGAGTTTAGCGAAACACCTCCCCCCGTGTAACCTGGCCAACAAGTGGCTGACTACCGGCACCGGATAAGCATTAGGGCGGATCGCCTTATTGATGGTGCACTTGTAATCAGCGCATATGCGGACCTCCCCGTTGGCCTTGAGCGCTGTTACAATTGGAGTTTCCCACTCCGCAGAATCAACAGGAACAAGAATCCCCTGGCCCACCAATTTGTCCAACTCCGCCTCTATTTTGTCCTTTAGTGCGAAAGGCACTCTGCGCGGTTTAAGTCTGATTGGACGTACTCCAGGGTCCAGGTCGAAAGTCACTGGGGGGCCCTTGAATTTTCCGAGCCCCTTTTTGAAAACCTCGGGGTGCGCGTCGCACACGCTCTGTATTGGATCAGTCCCGGTGGCGTGTGCTCCCACGGCGTGCACCCCCCCAATGAACAACCCCAGGGGCTGGAACCATTGAGTCCCGAGGAGGCTGCATTTTCCTCCCTTGAGGACGACTAGGGGAAGCGTTGCGGTGTGCTTTTTAAACTGGACCTGGAACTTCCCAACCCCCAACACTGGGATGCGGTTCCCTTGCACGTCCTTCAGTGTGGCCCTCAACGCTTTGAGCTTGGGCCGCACGCGGGGGGCGATTTTCATGAACTCTCCCTGGGAAATAATAGAGTATGACGAACCCGAGTCCACCTCCATTCTAACAGGGGCCCCTTGTATTACTACCTCAACGAAGTAACGGGGGTGCTCCGTGGAAACGCTGCAAACCGGAGCGTCGTCCTCGCTGTCGTCGGAGATGCGCTCTACGCCGTCCCGCGTCCTCGTGGTCCGGGTGCCGTCCTTTGGCCTCGTGGTGCGGTCCTGCCTCGCCGAGCGGTCTGGAGAACTCCTTGTGGCCTCGCGCCGTTTCCGGCAGACCTTGGCGATGTGCCCGCGCCGGCCGCAGTTGTGGCACTCGGCCTTGCGGAATGGGCATTTGGCGCGGGCGTGGGCGGCGCCGCAGCCGTCGCAGCGCCGGCCCTCTCTCTGGACCCTCCGGACGTCCTCGTCGTCGCTGCTCTCCGCAGACGAGTTCGAAACTCGCCGGGCCGCGCGCACCGAGCTCTCTGCCTTGGCGGGCTTCGGGCGCCAGTCCTGAAGCTCTTGCACCCCGGCAGTCGTGGCCTCCGCGGCCTGCGCCGTGTCGAGGACTTGTTGCCACGTGGGAGGCGGCTCCTTTTTCATCAGCGCGCGCTGAGTCTCGGTATCCCTCAGACCGCAGAGCAGGCAGTCCCGGAGGGTGACTTCTGGGGTCTCCCACTTGCATGGGCCGGCGGCCAGCCGCAGGGCCGCGGCGAACTCGGCGACCGATTCCCCGGGCGCCTGGACTCGCCTCCAGAACGCGCTCCGAGCGGGGAACATCGCTATCGCTGGCCGGAGATGGGCGCGCAGCGCCGCCAGGAGCTCTGTGGCTTTGAGGTCGCCCACCTTCCTCGGCGCGATCAGGTCCACCAAGGTCCTCTTGGTCTCGTGTCCGAGCATGCGGACGAAAATGGCCCTCTTCTTGGCCTCATCTGAGACTTCGAGCTCCACCAGCGCTGCGTTGAAGTCTATCTCAAACAGCTCCACGTCTCCCGGCTTCCTGATCTCGTAGCCGGCGCATGTCTTGGTCCCGTGGGCAGCCATATCCCACCTTCGTCGCCAATTTGGTGTATGGGACCAAAGACAACAGAACAACCGAAGGGTTGGTTTAACACAGGTTTATTGCATGGTGTTCCGGTGAAGCATGAGGTAATGGCGGTGATACATCTCAATATATACAGTAGCCCTCTACATTTGAATCTTGTAGCATGGTAGCTCATTGGCTGCTACCAGCGTGGCCTCGCCCAGGCACGCCTCTTTTCCTGCTGCTGAATGCAGGTCTTTCTTCTGCTGCTGAATGCGGGGAAGGTTTTCCCGCGGCTGTCCGTGATTGAGCAATGTGAACCATGTGAGACTGAACGCTCGCAGCTGCCCTCTATGGGCTGTCTGCTCGCGTTCCTTTACAGCTGAGATCGTTTGTATTTGGAGTGGTTACATTCTTGCCTTTACAGTACAATGAACATGCACACATACATACATAACAGTGGTGCAGTGGTTGAACTGCCATACTACAGCCAAAAGGTTGTGAGTTCGATCCTGACAACGGATCAAGGTTGACTCAGCATTCCATCCTTTCGAGGTCAGTAAAATTAGTCCCCAGCACTAAGCACTATGGGGTGGTAAGATAAAGGTAAAGATCGCCCTTGCTCGAAAGCCAGTCATATCTGACTCTAGGGTTCAGTGCTCGTTTCTGTTTATAAACGAGCACTGCCTGCGTCTGCAGATGTTTCTGTGGACATGTGGCAGGCGTGAGTAAACACTGGAACACTGTTTGCCTTCCCAGCAAAGTGGTCCCTATTTATCTACATGCAATGTCTTGCTTTCGAACGGCTAGGTTGGCAGGAGCTGAGACAGAGACAGGAGCTCACTCCATCATGGAATCGAACTCCGACCTTCCAGTCAGCGAGTTTAGCGTCTTAAACACTTGAGCCACTGCAGTCCCCTATGGGGTGGTATATGAGTGTAATTGCTATTGTGCTTTTCCATGTGTTGTAACGCTAGCTACGTGTTTCCTGCCTCCAGAACAGAAAGAAGAAGACACCTTGTACACTCAAGAAACCTGATTTCCTTTCTGGGCACCAAGAACTACGCTAGGGGTTCTCAACCTTTTTAAGCCGGGGGCCGGGCCATGCTCCTTCAGATAGCTTCGGGTGCCGGACGGCCATTTTGCCCTTCCTCCACCACATGACACTTCCTGGTGTGGTGGTGGCAGTGGGGGGGCACATGAAATGGTGCCATGCGTCACATCTGGCCTGTGGGCCGCAGGTTGAGAACCCCTGAACTACGCAGAATCCTAGACTGAGTATGGACATCTCAGACATGTTTCGTCAGCTCTACATAAAAAGAACAACGATTGACTCTTGTAACTATCTCTCTCTCTCTCTGAGGTGCTACCATTTTGAGAGATGACCCTGAGGGGACATTAGAATAACTAAGGTAAAAATAAAGGTCGTCCTTGCTTAAAAGTCAGTCGTATCCGACTCTATGGTTCGGTGCTCATCTCTGTTTACAGCCAAAGAGCCAGCGCTGTCTGCATCTGCAGACATTTCTATGGTCATGTGGCAAGCATGACTAGACACTGGGGATCACAGAACGCTGCTACCTTCCCCACCAAAACGGTACCCATTTATCTACTTGCAATGTCTTGCTTTCGAACTGCTATATTGGCAGGCACTGGGACAGACGACAGGAGCTCACTCCGTCATGCTGCACTCAGGCCTCAAACTGCTGACCTGCCAACCTCCTGGTCATCAAATTCAGCATCTGAACCACTGAGCCAGAAGTTCCCAACCTTTTCAAACCAGGGGCTGGGGTGTGCTCTCTCAGTCAGCTTTGAGGGCCAGACAGCCATTTTGCCCTGCCTGCACGAGGGTGTGTGTGTGTGGCCATTTTGTCCCAACAGCTTCAAAACGATGGCCATTTTGTTTCTCAAATGCCCTTGGAGGTGTGGAGCAGGCACATGAAGTGGAGCTAGGTTGTGAACCGCTGCACTAATCCACCACAGTCCTTAGAACTAAAGTATTAATTAATTAAGGTATTAATTAATCAGCAATCGCCTTCCCTACCCTAAGTATAACCCTGGGGCTGGCAAAGTTTGGTCCAGCACCCATCCTGTGCCAGTCCCAATGGAGACCTCCTTGTGGACACCCCGGGGGAAAAGAGTGGGTCCCCCCCAATGGCAAAGCCCCACAGAAACTTGGGGGAAGGAAAGAGAACGCCATTTTTCAAAGCCATTCCAAAGACCTTGTCTCAAACCTTCCGTTGTCTTTCATTAGTTTTTAAAGTAACCAGAAGCAACTACGCCAGTGATGGCGAACCTTGACACTCCAGCTATTCCTGGACTTCAATTCCCATTCATGTGGATTCACAGAGACTTGGGCTTCTGGGAATTGAAGTCCAAGAACAGCTGGAGTGCCAAGGTTCGCCATCACTGAACTATGCAGTTGCTTTCTGTTCCTATCATAAATATTTTAAAAAAGGACTTCTCACCCCACCCCAACTCCACTTGACCAAGGAGAGGCCGAGATAACATTTTAAGCAGGGATGCCCAAACTTTTCAGGCCGCAGGCTGGTCACATGGTTTAGTGGGCCGGTCACGTGGTTCCTCTCACCGGAAGCAGAAGTAAAACATGCCCGCGCATGCCTAGAACACTGCCGTAAAAGCACCGACAGCTGTTGTAAATGTACTTATGACAGCCACGAGAGCCGGGAGCACTTCTGGCAGCGTTCTGTACATGCACGTGTGTTTTACTTCCGCTTCTGGGAGTGGCGAGGGCAGGGTGGGCCAGATGAATTGGTATCTGGGACCGGATCTGGCCCACTGGCTGTAGTTTGGGCACCCCTAATTTAAAGGAAAAGGTGTCCGTTCAGTGGCCTCAGTCAATGGAGTGTGTCTAGACATGTAAAAACTCAGAATTTTTGAAGCCATGGGAAAAATTGGTTTTTCATTTCTTTGGGTGGGGGGGGGGGGAATGGAAATTTTTGGAAAATATTAAAACATTGCAAAATTAGCACTTTTAAAAAACAGACTGAAAGCCATTCTGTTGCTTTAGGAACATAAAATATGACTACGTAACAATTTTATTTGGCTAGAAATTATCACAATTGGTATATTAAAAATACATTATATTCAAACAATTGTAGCAATAGCAATTACACTTATATGCCACCCCATAGTGTTTGGGGTGGTTCACAAAGTAATTAGCATTTCGCCCTCAACATGCTGGGTCCTCATTTTACTGACCTCGTAAGGATAGAAGGCTGCCTGGACTGAACTCACAACATTCAGTTTAACCACTGCGCCACCAGAGACGGTGTTTACTGTTGTTGTTGTGTTCAATTATTTGTAATTGTAACAAATTGAGCCACGATCTCCTGAACTGGTTTTGCTAGTCTATGTGGAGCAGGCACAAAACAAAACATTTTTTAAAAAGCCAGAAGAAGCCATCCACATTGGTAACAAATAAAATTATTTATATTTCCTCTCCGCAGTATTAAAAAAAAAAAATAGACCTTAAGCACCAATTCCCGTCAAAAGAAATGAGAGAGTGTAAAAAGGAACTAAGATTCAATCAATAGGCATGAAATTTCATCAGGCTCATTTTCTGAGCTATACTGTACATGGTTTTTAGAAATGATTTAGAGATTGTTTTAAATATTTTAGTCATCATGCTAAAATAAAACATAAAGGTCGCCCTTCCTCAAAAGCCAGTCGTATCCGACTCTAGGGTTCAGTGCTCATCTGCGTTTGCAGCCAAAGAGCCAGTGCTATCAGCTTCTGCAGACGTTTCTGTGAACATGTGGCAGGCATGACTCGACACCGGCATGCACAGAACGCTGTTTACCTTCCCCGCCAAAGTAGTCCCTATTGATCCACTTGCAATGTCTTGCTTTCGAACTGCTAGGTTGGCAGGAACTCGGACAGAGATGGGAGCTCATTCCGTCATGCAGTACCCGGAAATCGAACTCCGACCTTCCAGTCAGCAAGTTCAGCATCTTACCCACTTGAGCCAGTGCACTCCCAAATAAAACATACCACAATCTATTTTCTTCTTTTTTAACCCCCCCCCCAATAAATAAATAAAAATAAAAAGGAAGAAAATAAATAAAACATACCATAATCTATTTTCTTCCTTTTTAATTTAATTTAATTTAATTTGTGTGGAAATGGGGGGGAAAAGCTTCAGGGGGAAAGGTGCTTTTTCCGAATTTTTCTGTTTTTTTTTTAACCCCTGGGTTTTCACATCTCTAGCAGTGTCATGATTAGGGGTGGCTGTGATTGCGTTGGGCTGGAGGATGTATGACAGCTGGGTTTGGGTAGGGGGTCTTTATTTTGCCTACAGCATGGAAGAGGTTAAACTAAAGAGAAGAGTGGTACAGAGCCAAATGCACAGTTTTCAGCTGGCATGCCTTATTAGTGGCTTTTGACTACAAGCCCCATCATTCCCAACCGGTCATTCAGATGTCAGATTGGTCTATGTTTTTAGAGGGCCAGCTTGGCTGACATTATGGTGGGGACTCCTCGCGTGCATGTTTGCCAACCAAACATGCCTTTTGTCCTTCCGCTCCTTTAGAAGAGACGGATACAACCCCTTTCTGCCCCCACTCCAGTTCGGAGGCTCCTTCCCTCCCATCAGCCTGCAAAAAGGCCAGAGTAGCAACCCCACCGAAGATCTTTGCATGGTTGTGTGAAGTGTGCCTGCACACATTTGCATGTGCAACAACTCAGAAGGCAGCAGGCCTGCCAGAGAAACCTTGGACTGCATCGCTAGTTGACCAGGAAAACCACTTATACAGGTAGGATGAATAAATAGCAAAGGCAAAGCCCTTGCTTGAAAGCCAGTCATATCCGACTCTAGGGTTCAGTGCTCATCCCCATTTGCAGCCAAAGAGCCAGCGCTACCTCTGTTTATGCAGATGTTTCCATGGACATGTGGCAGGCATGACTAGACACTGGAGTGCACAGAACACTGTTTACCTTTCCTGCCGAAGCGGTACCTGTTTATCTACTTGCAATTTCTTGCTTTCGAACTGCTAGGTTGGCAGGAGCTGAGACAGAGATGATGGAAGCTCACACCGTCGTGCAGCACTCGGGTCTCGAACTGCTGACCTGCCGACCTTCCAGTCGTCAGATTCAGCGTCTTAACCACTAAACATCACAGTCCCTTAAGATAAATAAATACAGTGGAACCTCATACAACAATCGCCCCCTATAACAACGAAATCACGTAACAATTAGGTTTTGGATGAAAATTGCTTCCCACATGACAATTTTCCCTGTGGGAAAAAAACCGTACAACAGTTTTTCAATGGGAAAAACCACTTAGCTAAAACATTCTTTGTACGATGCATCCTATGGGGAAAATCGCTATATGATGCATGCATCATATAGCAATTGTTTCATACAACAACGAGCCCCATGCAACAGATTAAAATTGTTGTATGAGGTACCACTGTACTGTACATCTATATAAATAAGTACAGTGGAACCTCAGTTAACAAACAGCTCGGCTAACATAAAAATCGCATAACAAAAGGAAATCCATAGAAAATAGGGGCTCGGTTTACGGATTTTTTCCCAGAACGGATTAATTGGTTTTCAATGCATTCCTATGGGAAATTGTGTTTCTGTTAAAGTATTTTGGTTTTCAATGCATTCCTATGGGCAATTGCATTCAATGCATTCCTATGGAAAATACAGTTTAAGTAATTTTTGCTGTTAGAAATGTCCCGGAGAACGCATTAATTACATTAACCGTATTTTGGTTTTCAATGCATTCCTATGGGCAATTGCATTCAATGCATTCCTTTGGGCAATTGCATTCAATGCATTCCTATGGAAAATACAGTTTAAGTGATTTTTGCTGTTAGAAATGTCCCGGAGAACGCATTAATTACGTTAACCGTATTTTGGTTTTCAATGCATTCCTATGGGCAACTGCATTCAATGCATTCCTATGGGCAATTGCATTCAATGCATTCCTATGGAAAATACACTTTAAGTAATTTTTGCTGTTAGAAATGTCCCGGGGAACGCATTAATTGCGTTAACCGTGGTTCCACTGTAAATATATATATAATGAAGGGTGGCCAATGAAATTTGGAAACCACCTGACTGGCTGCAATTGTGTTTCCAGAATGGAGGGACAGAAAGACCAGGTTGGGGCGGCGGTGGTGGATGCAGTGGGGCAGCCCTACATCTCCTTTACCCACCCCAGCCTTCCTGCCCTAAAAGCCATGGTTTTTACAAGAGCCTCCCTTGTGGCCACTAAAAAGAGAGATCGGATCCAGCCTGCAGTTTTTCCTCCAAGCTCACTTCTTAGCCACAGAGCCCTAAAAAAAATGTTGCGCAAACATCTTGCTATGAACTTTTGGGATACTCGTGGATAATTTTTGCCCACCAGAAATTGGTGCAGGGTTGGAGAAGTCATCTTGAATCACGAAAGCTGGCACTTGCATTTTGCTTAAAGTGCTCCAATAAATGTTATAGCCTTTGCTCGTGTGTTTGTATCATGCAAGGCTCACACAACTGTCCTTGCGCGCCTCTCAGCCACGTGGGCTAGAAACGTGTGTTTGTCCAGGTTTACCGAGGTCTTCAACTAGACCCAGTTCCTTCCCCAGCCCCGAAGGAGGATAACTGTGGACGCCTCCACTCCACTCCACCCTGCAATTGAACACTTTGGTCCACATGGAAATTGTACCCCTAAAGCAGATAAAAAGCAATTACACTTCTATACTGTCCCCCATAGAGCTTAGTGGGTTCACAAGTGAATTAGCATGGGTCAGGAGTTCTCAAACTTTTTAAGCTGAGGGCCAAGTCATGCTCCCTCATACAGCTTTAGGGGCCGGATGGCCGTTTTGCCCTTCTTCCACCACATGGTGTGGTGGAGGTGGGCCACATGAAATGGTACTGTGGGTCGCATCCAGCCAGTGAGCCACAGGTTGAGAATGCCCAGCTTGGATTACCAACAGCCGCATGGCTTCTTTCGACAGATGCCTTAGAAGCAAGCACCTCTTTTAAAGAGGTGCTTTATGCATGTTAATCACATGTTCCCTCACTCTGCTCCCCAAAACTTCCAAGTGGAGAAGAGAGGGAGGAAGGAAAGACAGGGTTCTTTCCAGACCCGGGTCTGGAGAATTTGGAGGGGGCATGTGGTCTCTTGGATACCTCTGGACTGCTGGGCTTCAGAGTGACTTTCTGACCCCTTTCCTGGAACCAAGCCGGGAGAAGGCCCTGGCATGCTGACCCATGGCTCACAGCGACATTTGAGAAGGATTTCATTATAGGCCTTCATCATAATATAGGAAACGACTCGCGGCCTTGGTAGCTACTTTCCCATTCATTTCTAGTGCTTTTTAATGGGCTTTTTAATATAAATAAGTAGAGTTCTTTGAAAGACTGCATCTCCCCAGGTGGGTGCTCACCCGCTAGTTTGAAGATCCTTAAGCAAAGTGGGTAAGGAGGCAAGAAACGGGGTGGGGGCTGTGGGGACTCTTTCCCTCCATACCTCCCACCCCCATTGCTCTTCTATGGGGGCCCAGTTCGGATTGCCTTCCTAAACCAGCAGGGAAAGAACTTCGTCCCCAGTAAGGGTTTAAACCACAGACTGGGCTTTTGAGTTTGGCTTATTTGAAAAAATTCGTCTTTATGTCTCTCCGAGTGCGCCTCCCCCCCCCCCCAGGCCCCACATCTTTTTAGTCCTTTCTAACATTCTTTCACAGGGACTGCAGTGGCTCAAGTGGTTAAGACGCTGAACTTGACGACTGGAAGGTCGGAGTTGGATACCCGAGTACTGCATGACAGAATGAGCTCCCGTCTCTGTCCCAGCGCCTGCCAATCTAGCAGTTCAAAAGCAAGACATTGCAAGTAGATAAATAGGGACCACTTCGGTGGGAAGGTAAACAGCATTCCGTGCACTCTGGTGTCGAGGCATGCCTGCCATGTGTCCACGGAAACATCTGCAGATGCAGATAGTGCTGGTTATAAACAGAAATGAGCACTGAACCCTAGAGTCGGATACAACTGGCTTTCGAACAAGGGCGACTTTTACCTTACCTTTACTAACACTCTTTCAGAGGCTGTGAAATGGTTAAATTGCTGTACTGCAACCAAAAGGTTGTGAGTTCAATCCTGACCAGGTTAAAAGGTTGACTTAGCCTTCCATCCTTCGGAGGTCGGTAAAGTGAGTCCCAAGCATGGAGATTACCTTGTGAACTCCCCAGAGAGTGCGCTAAGAGCTATGGGGCGGTATATAAGTGTGATTGCTTTGATTGGTTTGCTTTACTATTTAATTTGGGGAATGTTTAATATGGCAATTTCTCGCCTCCTTCCATTCTCCCATGGTTTTAACCTCCTTGCACTGGAGGAGGGCAGCCGAAGAGAGAAGGAAATGAATGAAGAAATGGCATTACACCTGGAAAAGTGCTGCCTAAACATGTCTTAAGGTAAAGGTAAAGTTTGCCCTTGCTCGAAAGCCAGTCGTATCCGACTCTAGGGTCCAGTGCTCATCTCTGTTTATAGCCAAAGAGCCAGCGCTGTCTGCATCTGCAGATGTTTCTGTGGAGATGTGGCAGGAATGCCTAGACACCGGACTGCATGGAACACTGTTTACCTTCCCACTGAAGTGGTCCCCTATTTATCTCCTTGCAATGTCTTGCTTTCGAACTACAAGGTTGGCAGGAGCTGAGACAGAAACGGGAGCTTACTCCACCGCGCAGCACTCGGAGCTTGAACTGCTGACCTGCCGACCTTCCAGTCGTCAAGTTCAGCGTCTTAAACACTAAGCCACTGCAGTCTCTTTAGCCACCTCGAAAAATAACCTTGAAAAGTACCTAAAATACTAATAAAAAAACAAGGAATTGTCGGGTTTGAAATGTGACTTTATGTTCATTGTCGAGAGGGAGCCCTCTGTACGCTCAGCTACATGGCTGACTCTGAAAAACCCCAGTTTCCAGAGTCAAGGGCCATTCCATAACCTAGATCTGTGGGTCCCCACATGCGTGTCTCACCATCTCACACTCCTGATTATGGACAGGGCAAAATCTTCCCAGCTGGGAAAGGGTCTGTGTGGGACACACCTGAGCAGAGGTGGGTGGGAGACAGGCAGTCAGGGGGAGAGGTTCTCGGTATCAAGGTAAAGGTAAAGGTCACCCTTGCTTGAAAGCCTGTTGTATCTGACTCTAGGGTTCAGTGCTCATCTCTGTGTATAGCCAAAGAGCCAGTGCTGTCTGCATTTGCAGACATTTCCTTGGACACGTGAAGGCATGCCTAAACACCAGAGTGCACGGAACACTGTTTACCTTCCCACCGAAGTGCTCTCTACTTGCATCTTCTTGCTTGCGGACTGCTAGGTTGGCAGAAGCTGGGACATAGACAGGAGCTCACTCCATCATGCGGTACCCGGGAATTGAACTCCGCGACCGTCCAGTCGTCAAGTTCAGCATTTTAACCACGTGGCTCAAATGGTTAAGACGCTGACTGGGAGGTGGAAGGTCAGCTGCTCAAAACCCAGGTACTGTACTGCATAACGGAATGAGTCCTCGTCTCTGTCCCAGCTCCTGCCAACTTAGCAGTATGAAAGCAAGAAATTGCAAGTAGATAAATAGGGACCACTTTGGTGGGAAGTTAAACAGCGTTCCGTGCACTCTGGTGTCTAGGCATGCCTGCCACGTGTCCATGGAAACATCTGCAGATGCAGACAAGGCTGGCTCTTCGGCTATAAACAGAGATGAGTACTGAACCCTAGAGTCGGATACGACTGGCTTTTGAGCAAGGGTGACCTTAACCACTTGAGCCACCGCAGTCCCCTGGTGTCAGGATTAGGCCAACCTAAATCCTGTCCTTCTCACCTCGCAAAAAGCTCTTTTCTCAACCCCTGGCAGAAGTTCCTCCTGCCCTATCCTAAAGCCACCTGAGCTAACAGCCGGCGCCCGCCTCTTGTGGGAAGGAGTTCCACCGGCTCGACAGCCCTTCTTCGCTGACAAAATGGCTCCTTTTATTCCTACTGACGGGAAGCAAGGCCTCACTGCCAATTTTGGTTGGGCGCGTCTCCCAACAGCTTGGGAATCAGCATTTCGTCCTGGAAGCACCTTTCTTCCCCCCCCCCCACTTTCCTACACCCTCCCACCACCCCCACTCCCAAAATACTCAGTTTCCTACACGCATCTGTGCTCCGGAGGGAGGATTGGCAGGGTGGGGGTTGCAAATGGCATGCAAATGTGGGCTGGATTGCAGCCTGGAGGTGTCAATCAGAGAGGATGGCAGGCGGCCGGCCCTGGCACCCTAATGTCTCCCAGAGCTGCTGCTAACCCCGCATCCCTTCCCGGGTCAGGAGTCTCATACAAGACCCCCCCACCCCCACCCCCACCCCACCCCAGATCTGTTTAGGGATGGGAGGGGGGAAGGGTGCCATGTTACTACAGCAGGGATTCTCAACCTGCAGCCCCTGGGCCAGATGCGCCCCACGGCGCCATTTCATGTGCCCCCCCCAACTGCCTCCACCACACACAGAAGTGCCATGTGGTGGAGGAAGGGCAAAATAGTCGTCCGGCCCTTGAAGCTGTCTGAGGGAGTGTGACCCGGCCCCCGGCTTAAAAGGTTTGAGAACCCCTGATTCTACAGGAACTTCCATCCACTGCACCGAAGGGAGACTTTCAGAATGACTCACACACACACACACACACACACACCTTTCTCCTCCCTGCGCAGCCGTCTAAGATGCCAACCCCCAGACCCCAAACCCTGCAGTTGCCCTCGGAATAGACCGCGGACGGGACGCCCCCCCCCCCTCCAACCCCTTTCTGTCCCTTCAGAAGAGAACACGCGTCTCAGACCCCGCTCCCACTTTCACACGAGAGCCGGGAACGCAGAAGACACCTGCGCTGCCGCCGCCGCGCAAAGACGGTCCTTCTGGCCCCGTCCGGGAAGGACGAGAACTAGTCGGGTCGCGGGGGGGGGGGGGGGAATCGAGTCGACCCCCCCCCCGGCGGACGGAGAAGAGGACATGGGGGGACACCCTGCGTCCCCTTCCTCACTACCCTCCCCGACGGAGTCCCTGTTTTTCCTGCGCTCGGGAAAGTGACCGCCAAGCCGAGGAGAAACCCGACGGGGAGGGGGGGGGAATGAGAGAGACCCGACGGGGACCAGAGGGCGCTGAACTGGCCCCTGGGACGAGCAGGGGCGCTAAGCCGTCGGGGGGTGGGGGTGTTGAATTGGGTTTTGCTCTTGAAGTGGCGGATTGGAGGGGGGGGGGGAGAAGGCTTCCCGCAGTGCAGCACCGCCACACACTTGGGGAATGTGCTTCACGATGGAATTGTGTGTGTGTGTGTATGCGTGTGTGTGTGTGTGTGTTGAGCCCCCCCCCCCGCCAGCCAGCGCGCCCCAGCATCCCTCTGGCAGGGTTGCCTAGCAACAGCACGCCCCCTCCCTTTCCACAGGAATCGCTGGCAGCCTTCGGGATGGCGAGCTGAGTGCGGGGGGGGGGGGAGGGAGAGACTGAAGAGACCCAAAACGCCCCCGAACCGTCACCGACGCCCTGACGTGTCGTGGGAGATTTGGGCAAGGGTCGCAGATCATCGAGGTGGGAGAGGGAAGAGCGGTGGAGGGGGGGGGCAGGTGCCCGTGGGTGGTAGTGGTGGAAAAGGACGGGGTGGGGGGTGGGGGTCAGGATGGACCCACTGATCCCGACCCAGAAGCAGAGGTGGTGCTCCTCCCCTTCCTGCCCGCGACACGCACCTGCCCGGGTGGACACCGTGGGGGCGGGCAGGTGGTGACTGGTGGGAAGGAAGGGGGGGGCTTTATTGCCAATGCCACGATCCCCCCTCCCACCTGGCCACAGGAAGTGGGAGCCCACGCAGGGTTGGCGGGAGGGAGGGAGGAGAGGCGCACCTGAGACGGGAGGGGAGGGGGTCCCTTGGAGGCTTATCCAGCTCCGATGGGGTGTAGAGGGGCGCACGGAGGCCGCTCTGGGGCGAGCCGGGGCAGGAAGCGACGCCTCGTTAGCTTGTGTGTGTGTGTGTTGGAGGGGGGGGGACACACACACTCAGATCCGGCCCCCTCGGGGGTGGCAGCCTGCAGCTCTCTACCCCACCCTGCCGAGAGGCCGAGGGTCCGGAAAACCGGGGGGGGCACAGGGCCCTCGTTAAGACCCCCTCCCAACCTTGCATCGGGCATCTCCACAGCCCTCCAAACCGCGGGGGCGGAAGCCCCGACGGGGCGGCCCGAACCCGCGGCGCCGACTCCCCTAACTGTGGGGCGGCGGGGGGGGGAGAAGGGTGGCACAATGCCTCCCCCAACCGGGCCGTCCGGGGCCTTCTCTCCCCCCCCCCCAAATCTCTCGCCACTCCTCAAGGCGCCTCCCTTTGGGTCCCGAGCTGATGGGTCGCGAAGGGAGAGGGAGGGGGGCCTACCCACCCACGCTCCCCATAGCCTCCCGGGATCGCCCCTTCTGTGATCCACAGAAGAGGGGGCCCGTGGGATGCTGCTTTGGGGGGGGGGTGATGAAGGAAAGATGATGGAGGGAGCTGATGCCTATTAAGGCCGAAGGCGCGGCCTGGAAGGGTGAAGAGGAGTCCCCCTCCCAAAAAACAACAACAACAACACACACACCTGCCCTCGCCCCCTCCACACACACACACACACACACCCCAGTCCCCATCGCCGCTCAGTCCATCCATCCATCCCCATTCCTCCTCCCCCCCCCTCCCAAGTCCCGATCGCCGTGTACCTCGGAAGGGGGCATAGGACATGATGCCACCCCTGGCTCGCTCCTTCCGCCGCCGCCGCTGCTCATGGACCGGCCTGGTTGGGGCGGGAGGGGGGAAGGGCCCCGGAGGGGGGGCGGCGGCGGCGGCGGCGGCGGCGGCGGCGGCGGCGGCGGCGGCGGCTCCTCTCCGCCTGCCTGCCTGCCTGCCTGCCTGCCTGCCTGCCCGCCCTCCCTGGCTGGCTCCCTGTGGCTGGCTGGCTGGCTGGCTGGCTCGACGGCGCCGAGGCTGCGGATTGAGAGGAAGATTGAGGAGGAGGAGGCGGCGGCGCGGGTGGCCGCGATGGGGAGGCTGGAGCTGCCGCCGCCGCCGCCGCCGGTGATGAGGATGATGAGGAGGAGGAGGAGGATGGTGGTGGTGGTGCGCCGGTGCGCGGGGCGGAGCTGTCCAGGCGCTTGCCTCCGCCTCCTCCCAACCAACCAGCGCCTAAGAAGCGCTAGGGTTGGGAGGGAGGGAGGGAGGGAGGGGGGCAGGAAGAAATCCGAGGGCCCGTGGGGTCAGCAGGTGGGGTGCCTGGCCCACTCGTGCACCTTAATCCGTGGCCCCCGTCACGCCAGATCCGTGGCAACCAGGGCTGGGGGAGATCACGCCCCCCCCCCAGGATTCGCCTGCCTTCCCAGCCAGGAGGCGGCGCAGACGGGGCGGGCGGTGGGGTGGGGTGGGGTGGGGTGGATTGGGTGCTGCGTGCGCGGGAAGAGGGTGGGGGTGTGAATTGTTATTCTTAGCTGCCTCTCCACGTGGCGAGCGAGCGCTCCCTCTCCCCACCCCCACCGCCACCCCCCTCCGTGCAATCGCCATCTTCCTCCCCATTGCAAACGGGAACACTTATGGGGAGAGGGGGGGGGCACCCAGGAATGATTTAAATGCGATTCATGACTTGCTGCGCCCGCCCCATCCAACACCCCACCACCACCACCGGTGACCGGATCGTCCGGAGAGGGTGGTTTTGGGCGCCCTTGTTCCTTGCAATAATGATGATGATGATGATGATGATGATGATGATGATGATGATAATAATAATAATAATAATAATAATAATAATAATAATAATAATAATAATAATAATAATAATAATAATAATAATAATAATAATAATAATAATAATAATAATAATAATAATAATAATAATATGATGGGATCGAAATTGCTGGGAGAAACATCAACAATTTGAGATATGCAGACGATACCACCCTAATGGCAGAAAGTGAGGAAGACCTCAAGAACCTCTTGATTGGGCTGAAGGAGGAGAGTGCAAAAGCTGGCTTGAGACTCAACATCAAGAAAAACCAAGATTATGGCAACAGGCCCAATCAGTTCCTGGAAAATAGACGGGGAAGAAGTAGAAGCAGTGACAGATTTTACTTTCCTGGGATCTAAGATCACTACAGATGGCGACTGTAGCCATGAAATAAAAAGATGACTGATTATGGGGAGACAAGCTATGAGAAACCTGGGGAATATAGTGAAAAGCAGAGACATCACCTTGAAAACAAAAATTCGCATAGTCAAAGCAATGGTATTCCCAGTGGTAATATATGGGTGTGAGAGCTGGATCATTAAGAAGGCTGAACGCAGAAGAATAGATGCCTTTGAGATGTGGTGTTGGAGGAGAGTCCGGAGAGTCCCTTGGACAGCAAAGAGAACAAACAGGTCAATACTGGAGGAAATCAACCCTGACTGTTCATTGGAGGGACAAATAGTGAAGCTAAAATACTTTGGACATCAAATGAGAAGGGAGGGCTCACTCGAGAAGGCTCTAATGCTGGGAAAGGTGGAGGGCAAGAGAAGAAGGGGGAGGCCAAAGATGAGATGGATAGATGGTATTGTGGATGCAATGGGCACAGAGCTGGGCGGGCTGAGGAGGATGGTGGAAGACAGAGGTGCCTGGAGGAAAATGGTCCATGGGGTCGCAAAGGGTCGGAATTGACTGTGCAACTGAACAACAACAACAACAACAACAACAATAATAGTTTTATTTCTATCCCACTTTCCTGGCACAGGTGCCACTCAAAGCGGCTTACAACATATATAAATACATGTACAATAAACAGAGCAAGATATACAATAAAATACAAAAGGCAATGCACAATTAATAGTGCATAGCCAACAACAACTTTGTGTCTGAAATTCTGGGTTGAAAGGATTTTTTTTAATGTGGGAGAAACTCTGCTCAG
The DNA here is from genome assembly GCA_035047305.1 of Bradypodion pumilum. Lineage (NCBI taxonomy): Eukaryota > Metazoa > Chordata > Lepidosauria > Squamata > Chamaeleonidae > Bradypodion > Bradypodion pumilum. The sequence goes on from JAWDJD010000002.1 coordinate 472,395,031, forward strand.
GAGAAACGCCCGAATGATGCTCCTTTCATGCCCCCAAGATCTTTTCCCATCCAAGTGGTCCCTATTGATCGACTGCCAATTTCTTGCTTTTGAACTGGTTGGCAGCAGCTTGGACCGAGACCGGCGCTCAATCCCTCATGCACTACCCCGGGTCTCGAACTGCCAGCTCGCCAGCCTCCCAGCTAATAGCAATTTATTACAGTTTCAGTTATCTCCCCTGCCCCATAGGGTTTATTAGTGCCCTCTCTGGGTAGTTCACGAGTTAATTAGCATTTCCTCCCCCCCAAGGCAACTGGAAGCCCCCTCTCTCCCCATTTTTGCAAAAGGTGAAGAGGGGTGGGTGGGTTCTCATTTTACCCACGAAGGATGGAATCAAAACAAATACAGAACTGAGGTGGTACCTTTTATAGCAGGGGTTCTCAACCTGCTGCCCGTGGGTTGAATGCGGCCCACAGCACCATTTCATGTGCGCCTCCACCCATTGCTCTTTACCTGCTTTGCTGAAGGGAGACCCACTCCCCATCTGTTCCTAGGATAGCAGGTAGAAATCTCTCTCCTTCCCCCAACCATGGAGACTGGTCTTGAGGAATGGGCTCACTGCAACCCATTTTAGAGTTGGTAGACTGAGGTAGGGCGAGCAGGACTCCTGCCTATGGCCTTTGAGGTGTGGTCTTGTATGGGCTCTATACAAATCCGCAACCCTGGACCGATCATGCTGAAATTTGGCACATACGTACCTTGCCCTCCGGAGACCGGCACTGGGGGGGGTCACGAGCCCCATGGGGGGTGTATACCCCTAAATTGTTCTGCAAAGGGAAGTATACTCGACAGGAGGGTGTGTGTCTCAGTGATGTCATAGTGATGCTAATGTCATAGCCCCAGGTAGGTCACCCGATTGTGACATCATCGTGATGTAATTGAGCTGGCTAATGTCACAGTCCCAGGTAGGGATGCAAAGGGGACACATGTATGAAAAGGATAAGGGCGGACCATCAACGGTGAAGCAGGACGGGTGAGGGAAGAGAGAGAAATGGAGGAAGGGATGTCACAGTCCCAGGTAGGGATGGGTGAGGGAGGCAGAGAGGAGACAGGTGAGGGAAGAGAGAGATGGAGGATGGGAGGCAGGAGTGACCCATACACACCCCATGAGATTTCCATGGGAAAGGCTGACTTACGGTAAAAAAAAAACTGGGCAAGGCCAGGTACTCGGCTTGTGAAAGCCGGGAGTTTGAGGGTGGGCAAACTGCTAACTCAGGGTGAGTGATGCCCACCCTGCCCACACCCTGGCTACGGTCCTTCAAACCAACCCACCCTCCCACCACCCTCCACCTTTGTAAAAATGGCAAGGGAGGGGGCTTCCGGTTGTCTTTTTGGGGGGACAAATGCTAATTAACTCATGAACCACCCAGAGAGTGCACTAATAAGTGCTATGGGCAGAGAAGATAAGTGTAATACAGTAGAACCCCACATAACAAAAAAGTTGGTTCCATGAGGTCTTTCGTTATATAATTTTTTTTTTTTTTGTTATATGAAGCATGCCTTGTCAGGGCTGTAGCCAGGATTCTAGATTTGGGGGAGGTGGAAAATAATTCAGGAGGGGCAAAAAAATTTCAGGCAGGGAAACAGTGTCACACTCACATATATAACATTGGCATCACAGAGTGGGTTGGGTGGGGGGGTCTGTTAGCTCAGGAGGGTTTTTGCTCCCCTGGCCCCCCTCTGGCCACGGCCCTGTGCTTTATATAATGAAAATCCCTATGGGATGCATCGTACAACAAAGATCTCTACGGGAAAAATTGTACAACTAAAAATTTTCGTTGTACGATGCATTCCCATAGAGATTTTTGTTGTACGATGCATCCCATAGAGGCATTGCTTCGTATAACCGGGGGGGGGGGATCGTTATACGGGGTATAGCGGTTAGCACAAATCCTCTTCATTATATGAATTTTTCGTTATACAGTATGAGGCGTTCATTATGCAGGGCTCCACTGTAATTGCTATAAGTTGGCAGTTCGAGACATGGGTATTGCATGATGGACTGAGCGCCCATCTCTGTCCCAGCTCTTAGGGACATGAAAGGAGCCTCATTTGGGCGTTCCCTGAGCAGAGTTTCTTCCACAAAAACCCAGGTACAACCCGCCCTGAGTCGGGTTGTACCTGAGTGGGCGGAATAGAAATTCAAAAAATAAACTAAATTAAATTTTCAACCCAGAATAATTTCTGCCATGAAATTATTATAGTTCCATCATTTTTGCTCATGGCCTTGATATTCTTTTTTTCATCCTTCAGGTGGTCCATGCTATCCACAAAGTCTCTCTTCCAGCACCATATTTCAAATGAATCAAGGTGTTTTTTCTTCTCTGTGTAAACTATCTTCACTGTTCAACTTTCCCATTCCAGGGAAGAAAATCTTGTCTCGGTCTCTAGGGACAAACCTTGACACTTCTTACCAAATCTTTCAAGCCTCAGAGAACTGGAGTGATTCAGGTAAAGTTAAAGGTCACCTTTGCTTGAAAGCCAGTCATATCCGACTCTAGGGTTCAGTACTCATCTCTGTTTATAGCCAAAGAGCCAGCGCGATCTGCATCTGCAGGAGTTTCCGTGGACATGTGGCAGGCATGCCTAGAACACCGGAATGTACGGAACACTGTTTACCTTCCTGTTGGAAATAACCTTATATTAGTTTAATGCTAACTGCTTTAAGTTTTTATACTCTTCCAAAAGGGAGCTTTTGGACCAACAGGGTCCATTATAACATTGAAGGGTTTCAGCCGTTCAATGGTTGCCTGGTAGAAGATGGTACAACATCCCTTTGGCCTCTTTGGCTCTCTAGCTAATCTTTCTGGCCTTCTGGGGGAAGAAACACACCTGTAAACCAGGCTGCAATAAAATCCGGTAGAAGCATACCTGTCAACCTTCCTGGATTGGCCGGGATTTCCAGGTTTTTGGCACCGATTTGTGCCATTTCCTGCCCCGCACTGCCGAAACCCCATAATTTGGCAGCGGGGGAAAGGAGGTACTGCGCAGCCCTTCTGCGCAGGTCACCTTCTACGCATGCGTAGAAGGATTTTACACTTGTGTAGCCCCCTTCCACGCTTGCGTAGAACCCTTCTACGCACGCATAGAACCCTTCTATGCGTGCGTAGAAGGCTACGCATGCGTAGAAGGGGGCTACGCAAGCGTAGAAGGAGGCTATGCAAGCGTAAAACCCTTCTATGCATGCATAGAAGGTGACCTGCGCAGAACCGTTCTGCACAGGTCCCGGATTGGCCAGAGCCGTGGTTGACAGCTATGGGTAGAAGCCTGGATGACATGTTGTATGTGTAAAAGGTTAGGTCAAGCAGGCCCAGACAATCTGTCGCCAGATAAATAAAGTGTATGCATTAGGTACATGTGATTTTAGGAATAAATTTGGGCAGGCTTCCTCTGTTGGTTGTTTTGCCTCCTTGAACCCACATCCTAGCGTGTGTGTATTCATCTCCACACCTTCCCACCAAAGTGGTACCTATTTATCTCCTTGCAATGTCTTACTTTCGAACAGCTAGGTCGGCAGGGGCTAGCCTGGGAGCTCACTCCGTCACACAGGACTCGGGACTTGAACTGCTGACCTCCGCATCTTAACCACTAAGCAACCTGAAATAATCAGGCAAATTAGACTAAGCGTGTACCATGTAGTTGAGCTTCCTCTTCTCCGCCCAGAATTATCCCTTACTCATATACTTTTTCAAAGAAGCAAGGAAAGGACAGTTTTAATTGGGACCTCCCTGGAATAAGTAAGGCTGTGATGCACTCCAAGCGGGCTTACTCAGAGTTCAGCGTGCAGCTCATAACTTAAGAGGGGCTTCTCATCCTCCCCGTAAATGGAATTATTGTAACTATTGGTGGGCAAAACAAACTTCCCTATTAAAAACTAACTGTCATACACTGCAGCCACCTCCAACAACAGCCACCCCTTCTTCTCCAAGTACCGTATCCGATTCTGAATATAGTATTGGCTATTCTCGTGGCAATCAGCCATGAAGATTGTCCTGGGAACCATACAATGCAGTGAGATCTTCCATTTGCCTTCTGCATCATAGCGGGACACCCATAGTACCATTGATCCAGTTCCGCGAGTCATTTTCTAGTCCTAAGCCCTTTTGGCACGCAAAGTCCTCCTCAGCCATACCTGTCAAGTATCCCGGATTGGCCGGGATTTCCTGTATTTCCATGCTGATTTTCTCCATTTCCCACCCGAAGCTGCCGCTACCCTATAATTTGGCAGGGGGGGGGGGAAGGAGTTACTGTGCATCCCTTCTGCGCAGGTCCTTTCTACGCATGCGTAGAAGGCTTCTGTGCAGAAGGGGATGCGTAGAAGCCTTCTATGCATGTGTAGAAGTGACCTGCGCAGAACGTTTCTGCGCAGGTCCATTCTACGCATGCGTAAAAGCCTTCTACGCATGCGTAGAAGGCTTTTACGCATGGGTAGAACGGACCTGCGCAGAAACGTTCTGCACAGGTCCCGTAATTTCCAGAGCTGTGCTTGACAGGTATGCCCCAGGCCAGGATGGATGAAGCTGCTGCTCTCCGTGAAGATGGATTCAAGTGGAATTTAATCCATTTAGAGACCATCACCTTCCCCTGTGGATTCTGCCATACCCAAGGCCGTTAGTCCTCAGGGTGGTCAGGTTAGTTAACTGCATTGAGTCGCTGGTAGTAGGGTCTGCTCCAGTGACGGCGAACCTTTTTAAAGACCAAGGCCCGAATTCAACAGGCTGCCGTCTGCGCTGCAGAGGGGCAAGAGTGAACTCTCTGCTGGGGGGAGGGAAAAAGCGCTCCTATTGGGTTGCTGGGCAGAGGGGCAGAGCAAACTGTGGTGGGGAGGAAAGAAGCGTTCCCATTGGTGTTGTGTTTGGAATATTGTGCCTTTAAGAAATGCAACACTCGAATGAGTGGATATAATAATCATAAGCTGTAACACTGTAACCTTCTGTATCAGGACGCGAGCTAGTGACCACTAGGGGCAATAGCGAGCACCCAGCTCACATGGTTCCAATTCCCCAAATACCTACAGCGCGGGAAGATTCCCGCCACCACCTCACCTGGACAAGAAGGGCGTGATGGGGAATGACGTCACGCAGACAGTAGCCAATGGGCTATCGAGGAGCCACATTCAAATGTATAGCCACAGTATATATTGAGCTGTTCATCCGCCATTACCACATGTTCCCCCGGACCATCATGCAATAAAGATGTGTTAAGCCAACCTTTCGGCTGTTTCTATTGTCTTGGTTCTCATACACTAAATTGGCGATGAGGATGGGATGATGGATCCCCACGGAATCAAGACAACGCAGGCCGGGTTCAACATCAACAAACCGGAAGAATGGGAGCTGTTCGAGATGGACTTCCAAAGTGCACTGATGGTGTCCGACATCTCAGACGAGGGGAAGAAGAGGGCCATTCTCATCAGGATGCTCGGGTTTCCTGCCATGAAGGTATTGGTGGACCTGGTGTCTCCGAAGAAGGTGAACGAAGTGCCGGTCAAGCAGCTCCTGAAAGCGATGCGCGACCATTTCCAGCCCTCGGTTTCAATGTTTTCTGCTCAGGACGCGTTCTGGAAGAGAGTCCAGGCACCTGGTGAGTCCGTGGCTGCCTTTGCAGCGGCCCTCCGTTTGGCCGCTGGCCCATGCAAGTGGGAGAACCTGGAAATCGCCCTCAGGGACCGCATGCTGTGCGGCCTGTGGGACGAGGAGGTTCAGCGAAAGCTGATGAACAAGGAGCCGCCCCCGACGCTGCAAGAGGTCGTGAAGGAGGCGCAGGCGGCGGAAGCCACGAGGGCCAGGGTTAAGGGGTTCAGAGCAAGGCCCCCACAACCCGACAAGGCAGCGGGCTCGGTGCAAGCGGCCAGGCGGGCACCGCACTCCTCCACGGAGAGCAGCGAGGACGAGGACATCCAGAAGGTACGGAAGGATGGCCGGCGTTGCGATGGCTGCGGGGCGTCCCATGACCGCATCAAGTGCCCGTTCAGGAAGGCCGAGTGCCACAACTGCGGGCGCCGAGGCCACATAGCCAAGGTTTGCAGACGGCGGCGCAGAGACCAGAGAGACTCAACAGACCGCTCACCGAAAAACCAGGAAGGCGTCCGGCCCTCGAGGAAGCAGGACGGCATGGGCCGCATCTCCGACGACAGCGACGACGACACGGCAGTCCACAGCGTGTCCTTAGGACACCCACGTTATTTTGTTGAGGTACTGGTGCAAGGGGTCCCCGTTAACATGGAGATAGACTCAGGTTCCTCATATTCCATCATTTCCCAGAGGGAGTTTTTGGGAATTTCCCCCAACGTGCGGCCCAAGCTCAAAGCACTGAGGTCTACGCTGAGGGACGTGCAGGGAAATAGCATTCCGGTGTTGGGGGTTGGAAAATTCAAGGTCCAATACAAGCAACACACCGCGGAACTTCCCCTGGTTGTTCTCAAAGGGGGGAGTTGTTGCCTCCTCGGGACTCAATGGTTTAAGCCCCTGGGTTTGTTCATTGGGGGGGTGCATGCCGTTGGGACTGACCCAATACAGGAGGTGTGTAACGCGCATCCCGAAGTGTTCAAGAAGGGACTCGGAAAATTCAAGGGGCCCCCAGTCGCGTTTGACCTGGATCCGGAGGTCCGCCCAATAAGACTCAAACCGCGAAGGGTGCCTTTTGCACTTAAGGACAAAATAGAGGCGGAACTGGACAAATTGGTGGGCCAGGGGATCCTTGTTCCTGTTGATTCCGCGGAGTGGGAAACTCCGATTGTAACAGCGCTTAAGGCCAACGGGGAGGTTCGAATATGCGCTGATTACAAATGTACCATTAATAAGGCGATACGCCCAAATGCCTATCCGGTGCCGGTAGTCAGCCACCTGTTGGCCAGGTTACATGGGGGAAAGTGTTTCACAAAGCTTGACCTGGCGCAGTCTTATCAGCAGCTCTCGGTAACCCCAGCTGCAGCTGTTGCACAGACGATAGTCACTCATAAGGGGGCGTTTCAGGTGACGCGCCTGCAGTTTGGCGTGAATTCGGCACTAGGCATCTTCCAATCTTTAGTGGAACGTCTCTTAAAGGGTCTGGAGGGGGTCTTGCCATATTTTGACGACGTATTGATAACGGGGGGGAGTGAGTCAGAGTTGGCTGAGAGGCTAGACAAAGTGCTGACGGTATTTGAAAAGGCGGGGTTGAGGTTGCGGAAAGACAAATGCGTCTTCTTCGCAAAAGAGGTTGAGTTCCTGGGTTTCCGGGTAACCCCTGCAGGCATTAAACCCTCCAAATCAAAGGTGGCCGCCGTTCAAAATGCTCCTTGCCCCACCTCCAAGCCCGAATTGCAGTCGTTCCTGGGGCTCTTAAACTTCTACCATTCCTTCCTGCCCAGGAAGGCGTCGGTAGCAGAGCCGCTTCATAAGTTACTAAAAAAGGACGAGGCGTGGAAATGGGGCGAGAGCCAGGAGAGGGCATTCAATGAGCTGAAACAACTCTTATCCTCAGGTGCCATATTAACCCATTTTGACCCCAAGAAACCAGTGGTTCTGGTATGTGATGCATCTCCAGTGGGGGTGGGGGCGGTCCTGTGCCACGTGTTGGAAAACGGGCGGGAGGCCCCAGTGGCGTTCTACTCCAGGTCCCTGTCTAAGGCAGAGCGTAACTACGCACAGACAGACAGGGAGGCATTAGCGATAATTGCTGGGACGAAAAAGTTCCACGATTTCCTCTATGGCCGCCCCTTTACCATCGTGACTGACCACAAGCCCCTGCTAGGCATTTTTACCGCAGACAAGCCCACGCCACAGATTCTGTCCCCTAGGATGCTCAGGTGGGCCATTTTTTTAAACGCGTACGAGAACGCGCTGGTGTATCGCCCTGGAAAGGACATAAGCCACGCGGACGCCCTGTCAAGGTCACCCCTCCCCCACACGGGCAGCCACGTGTGCGAGGTGGAACAAGACCACCAAGTGCTCATGATAGAGGTCCTAGATTCACCCCCCGTAGTGCCCGCAGAGATCGCCAAGGCGACGGGCAGGGACAAGACGTTGGCCCTGGTTAGTTCATGGGTGCAGAAAGGGTGGCCAACGTCCTCCCCGGCGGCGGAATTTGCCCCGTTTTTCAGGAAAAAGTTAGAACTGTCCATGGAGAGGGGTTGCCTCCTGTGGGGCCAGCGGGTAGTCGTCCCTGAGTCCCTGAGAGCAAGAGTGCTCAAGCTGCTGCACGTCAGCCACCCTGGAATTGTCCGCTCCAAGGCACTGGCCAGGAGCTACTTCTGGTGGCCCCAGTTGGACGCCGATATCGAGCAGATGGTGGGCACTTGCGAGAGTTGCCAAAGCTCCCGGCCCGAAGAGGCTCGACTTCCGCACAGGGAATGGGATGCGGCAAAGGGGCCGTGGTCCCGCGTGCACATTGACTTTGTGGGCCCTTTCAGAGGATCGCTTTTTCTCCTCATAGTAGATGCTTATTCCAAATGGTTAGAGGTTATCCCAGTTGCGAACACCTCCTCAGCCACAACAGGGTGTTCAGTTCGTTCGGCATACCCGACACGCTTGTTAGCGATAACGCTAGTTGCTTCACGTCCGCCAAATTCAGGGCATTCACTGACATCAACGCCATCCGGCACATCACCTCCGCGCCCTTCCACCCGGCGACGAATGGCCAGGTAGAACGCCTCGTGCGTACCACCAAAGACGCGCTGAGGCGCATGGGCCCCAGGGATCTAAACCTGCAGTTGTGCCAGTTTTTGCTGGGATATAGGGTGACCCCCCTAGCGTCAGGATATTCGCCCGCAGAGCTCCTACTGCGCAGAAAACTGACTACGGTACTGACCAGGCTAGACCCCTCGAGGGTGGAGGACACTGGGAGGAACATCGGGTTAGCGGGCACGAAGAGTTTCGAAATAGGCGCCCCAGTCCATTGCAGAAACTACGCTAGCGCAGGGCCAGCCTGGGTCCCGGGCGTAGTCATTGGGCAAACGGGTCCCGTGTCGTATTGCGTAGAGACCAGCACAGGTCTACTCTGGAGGCGGCACGCGGACCAACTCCGACGCCGGGTTCCCGGCGACCAGAGCGCGGAAAGCACGAAACAGGATTCAGCGTTAGGGTTCTCCCCCACCTGTTCAGCCCAAGGGGGAGGAGAGGGGGGCCAGTGGTCCCCACCAAGGGGGGAAGGGAATAAGTTTGTCCCCGCAGGTATCCTGCAGGATGCCCCCACAGATATCCCAGAAGATGAGTTTGAGTTTGAGTTACAAAACCGGGGGGGGTTTGGAGTGGTCCCCCACCCATCCAGGCAAGAAGCGGGGTTTTTCGTTAGCCCCCAGTGCCCCCGGTTTTCCCACAATGGAGTTTACCCCTACCCCGAGAACCGCAGACCCGCGGCGAGTCGCTAACGAGTCTCCCTCTCCCATTGCAAGACAAGAGACCAGGGAACAGAGAAGTGATAGCGCCCCCGGGACAAGCCAGCCAGCCTTGCGCCCAAAACTCGCTTGCAATAAACCATATTGGATGAGAGACTTCGTCTCCTCCTAGGGGGGAGGGATGTTGTGTTTGGAATATTGTGCCTTTAAGAAATGTAACACTCGAATGAGTGGATATAATAATCATCAGCTGTAACACTGTAATCTTCTGTATCAGGACGCGAGCTAGTGACCACTAGGGGCAATAGCGAGCGCCCAGCTCACATGGTTCCAATTCCCCAAATACCTACAGCGCGGGAAGATTCCCGCCACCACCTCACCTGGACAAGAAGAGCGTGACGGGGAGTGACGTCACGCAGACAGTAGCCAATGGGCTATCGAGGAGCCACATTCAAATGTATAGCCACAGTATATATTGAGCTGTTCATCCGCCATTACCACATGTTCCCCCGGACCATCATGCAATAAAGATGTGTTAAGCCAACCTTTCGGCTGTTTCTATTGTCTTGGTTCTCATACACTAAAATTGGGCTGCTAGGTGTTGGGGAGGGGCAAACTCTGTGCTGGGGCGACAGAGGCGTACCAACCGAGAGGGCTCTGAGTGCCCCCTCTGGCACATGTGCCATAGGTTCACCACCACTGGTCTATTATCATAGCAAGATAACCTGGCCAGCCACCCCTACCTGGACATGTGAAGGCCCAGGAGAAAAACCCAGAAAAATTAAGAAAAACAGCTGTTTTTTCCCCCTGAAACCTTTTTTTAATGGGAAAAAAGGAAGCAAGTTGACTGTGTAATATTTTATTTAAGACAAAGTGATCCTATATTCTCCAAATTATTTCTATATACAAAGTATAGTAAAATAAATTTTGTGTTAGAAATTATTCTGGGTTGAAAGGGTATTTGCTGGAGAAACTCTGCTCAGGGGACGCCCGAATGAGGCTCCTTCATGTCCCCAAGATCCGCCGTGCAGCACTCAAGTATTGAATGCAAAGTACAGTATAGTTCAGGAAATGAGTCTGATGAAATTTCATGCCTATTGATTGAACCATTCCATGCACTCCCCCCACCTCAATTTTTTAAGCTTGCAAAACCTTGCTATCTGCAGGATCACCTCTTCCCAAGAAATCATACCTGGAGCACTCAAATGATGAAGTTTTGGGTGACCATACCAGAGGAGCACTGTAAAAGTAGATGAGCACCGAACCCTAGAGTTGGATACGACTGGCTTTCGAGCAAGGATAACCTTTACCCCTTACTAAAGGCCTCCCTTGCTTGAAAGGCGGTCATACCCGACTCTCATCTCCATTTGCAACCAAAGAGCCAGCGCTGTCTGCATCTGCAGACATTTCCGTGGTCATGTGGGAGGCAGGACCAGATGCCGGAGTGCACAGAACGATGTTACCTTTCCCACCAAAGTGGAACCTATTTATCTACTTGCAAGTTTAAATTTTGCTTTCAAACTGCTAGGAGCTGGGACTGATGACGGGAGCACTTGGGTCTCGTACTGTTGACCTGCCAGCTTTCCAGAAACCAAGTTCAGCGTCTTAACCACTTAGCCACTGTGACCCTATATTTCTCATAGCCTAGTATAAAAAGAACCATCTAAAATCATTAAAACCTTTAAAAACACACTTTAGTAAAGGTAAAGGTCGCCCTTGCTCAAAAGCCAGTTGTATCTGACTCTATGGTTCAGTGCTCATCTCTGTTTATAGCTAAAGAGCCAGTGCTGTCTGCATCTGCACACATTTCTGTGGACACGTGGCAGGCATGACTAGACACCAGAGTGCATAGAACGCTGTTTACCTTCCCACTGAAGTGGTATCTACTTATCTACTAGGGGCTGTGGTGGCTCAGAGGTTAAGAAAGCTCACCTTGTTAGCTGGAAGACTGGCAAGTCAGCAGTTCGAGACCCGGGTAGTATACTGCATGACAGATTGAGCTCCTGTCTCTGTCCCAGCTCTTGGGGACATGAAAGGAGCCTCATTTGGGCGTCCCCTGAGCGGAGTTTCTCTTGCAACAATCCTTTCAACCCAGAGTAATTTCTCACACAAAGTTATTATTATGAAAAACCCGAACAACAAGCAGCCTAACTGTGTCAGGTGACGTTAGATTTGGGAAACTAGAAAACTCTTATTGGTTGTTTGTAGACATACTTTATATTAACAACCCATTGCATGTCGGGGTTGCTTTAATACACTTTACAGAAATTTCTAGAATTTCTAGAATTCCAGCTAGAATTTCTGCTACTGGTTTTAGCGAACTGGGGCAAACCTGCTGATGCCCACCACTGCTTTCGACCCAGAATAATTTATGACACGGAATTATTATTATCAACTTGCAATTTCTTGCTTTCAAACTGCTAGGTTGGCAGGAGCTGGGACAGAGACGGGAGCTCATTCCGTCATGCAGCACTCAGGTCTTGAACAGCTGACTGGCTGACCTTCTGATTGTGAAATTCAGTGTCTTAGCCGCTATGCCGCTACTGTCCCTTCAAAAACACACTTTAAGATACTGTATATATAGTTACAGATTAATTTGGCCCAATGTAATGCAAAAAGGCTGTTTTGGAATTTTCTCATCTGTCATAGAGGCTATCCTAACCAAGAAGGTCCTCTCTAGTGTTCTCACCAGAGATGCTTATGAAGCCAGTGAGACGCAGAGTAGAGCCTCCTCTGGACATGTACAGAGTCAAAAAGGGTCATATGGGGACATACAATCCTTCAAAACCCATGCCATACAGGGCTTTTTATAGGACATAAATCAACCCTTTGAACCGGGCCAGTCAATCATTTTATTCCCATTGGAGAGTTGCCCAAATCAAAATTATTGAATGTCCATAAAATTCAAAACAAGATGTCAAAATGGTTACACTAACCAAGAGCAGACTACATACTTCAATTGTGTTATCTTCTTATCGCTCCACCTAAGATACGGAGAAAAGCAGGAGCGGACTCTCTTTTAAGCAGTACTGCTGGAATACCAAAGCCAAAGTTAATACAAGGAACAAAATCATCAGGAAACTTACAAACTATAAACGGGGAACTCAACCCTCCACACTGTGTACCTCAGCTTTGACCCTGAGCATCACTGCAGCAGAGTATGGTGCTCCTGTATGGAGCGCATCCACACACGCAAAACAAGGTGACATCGCTGTTAATGAAGCTATGCGTATAGTGAAAGGATGCCTCAAACCTACACCAGTTGATAAAATATACCCTCTTGTTGGTATCGCTCCACCTAAGATCAGAAGAGAAGTAGCAGTGGATGCTAAGAGAGCTAAGCAAAAGAAGGGCCCTCGACACCCTCTGAATGGATATGAGCCTCAAGTCTGCCGACTCCGATCCAGGAAGAGCTTTATGGCAAGAACAAACATTCTTAAGGGTACGCAAGAGCAAAACTTTGGTGTCTTGCACGGAAGACAAAGAAGGAGTCGCAGTAAGGACTAACACAGGTTTATTGGTTGATGATCAGGATGAACATGTGGTAATGGCGGAGGTAATCACATTATATACAGTAGTGCAATACATTTGAATCTTGTAGCACGGTAGCTTATTGGCTGCTACCGGCGTGACGTCATCCAAGTCACGCCCCTCGTCCGTAGTAGTTTGCTAGTGCGGGACAGTTCCCGCGGCTGCCGGTGATTTGAGGAATGAGAACCATGTGAGTTGAACGCTCGCAGCTGCCCTCTATGGGCAGCTTACTCGCGTTCCTTTAACAGCTGGGCTACATTGTAATTGTGGTCAGGTTACATTCATACATTTCTTAAAGCAACATTGTACATACATAACATCCCTCCCCTCTAGGATGGGACGAAGTCCCTCAACCATTGCGGCTTGCCGCACGTGCGCCTGGGGCGTGCGGCCGCTTGACTTAACACAAGGGAGCCTGGTTCTGCGGAGTGCTGTCCTGCAACGGAAAGGGGGGACTCATTAGTGGCTCGGTGTGGGCTCTGCGGTAACCTTGCATTGGGGGACGGGAATGGAATGAACAGTTGGGAAGTGAACCCCTGCCTACCGTTTGAGGAGCTTGGGGTCCCCCCCAGTACAAATCTCGGGACCGATGAAGAGGCCCTCGTGGCCTCGCCACCCCCCGTTACCTGCCCGGGAGTTCTAGAGACTGTGGTGGGCGGACTCCCCCCCGTTGCCTGTCTTGGGGTTGTTTGTCTCCGGGGAGCTGGCGCTATGGTATATTCTAAAACAAAAGGACTGGGGGGACTGGAGGTACCAGGGGCTGAACTGAAACCCCTCTTCTCGCTAGGACGGGTGGGGGACCACTCCGCTACACCCCCCTGGTACTGCAACTCATAATCATAATCAAGCTGATCCCTCTCTTTCAAAGTATCCTCCTCTGTGGTCGAGAACCCAGGATATGCATTTGTATCCGCGGGTTCCGCCGTGTCTCCCCCTTGGGTAATGCGGGTGGGGTAGGACCCTAACGCTGATTCCCCTTCACTGGTGACTCGCCTTCTGAGTTGGTCGGCGTGCCTCCTCCAGAGTAGACCCGAGCTAGTCTCGACCCTGTAGGATACTGGCCCCGTCTGCTCAATGATTGTCCCTGGAACCCACGCTGGCCCCGAGGCCGCGTAGCTCCTGCAGTGAACTGGGTCCCCTACCGAAAAACTTTTGGAGCTCTCTCCCCCTATGTTTATATTCCTTCCTTCATCCTCCACCCTGGACGGATCCATCCGGTCAAAAAGTGTTACCGGACGCCTCCTCATGAGGAGTTCGGCTGGGGAAAATCCTGAGGCTAGGGGGGTTGTTCTGTAGCAGATGAGGAACTGACACAGATGAAGGTTCAACTCACCGGGACCCATGCGCCGCAGTGCGTCTTTCGTAGTGCGCACTTGGCACTCTACCTGACCGTTTGTGGCGGGGTGAAACGGGGCAGCGGTAATGTGCCTAATGGCGTTCCGCTCAATAAACGTCTTGAACTCTGCAGATGTGAAGGTACTAGCGTTATCGCTAACCAGGACGTCTGGCAGGCCGAAACAGGCAAACAGCTTGCGCAACTGTTTAATGGTTGCCGCAGAGGAGGTGCTGTTCACGGGGATTACCTCCAACCACTTAGAGTAGGAGTCGACTACCAGCAGGAACATGGCCCCGCGGAAAGGGCCAGCGAAATCAACATGAATCCGGGACCATGGCCCGCGGGCCGTGTCCCATTCCCTATGGGGTAAGCAGGACTCCTCGGGCCGAGAGCTCTGGCAGCTCTCACACGTGCCCACTAAACGTTCTATATCCGCGTCTATCTGGGGCCACCAAAAGAAACTCCTGGCCAGAGCCTTGGAGCGCATGATCCCGGGGTGACTGGTATGCAGTAGCTTCAGTACCCTGGCCCTCAGCTTCTCTGGGGTGACTACTCGCTGGCCCCAGAGTAAGCAGCCCCTTTCCAGAGAAAGCTCTACTCTGCGCCTGACGAATGGCTTGAACTGTTCCCCGGGGGGAGTAGTGGGCCACCCTTTCCTCACCTAGGAACTCACTTGGGCCAGCATCTTGACGGCCGCCGTGGCCTTGGCAAGGTCGGCCGGGAGGATGGGGGGTGAGTCGAGAGACTCGATCAGCAGGACTTGGTGGTCCTGCTCTACCTCACATGTGGGGTCCCCTACACTTGGGAGGGGAGATCGGGACAGCGCGTCCGCATGGGAGGTCTCCTTCCCTGGGCGATAGACCAGCTCATACTGGTAGGCGTTGAGGAAGATAGCCCAACGCAACATCCTGAGGGATAGAATTTGCGGTGTGGGTTTGCCGGTAGTGAAGATCCCCAGAAGTGGCTTGTGATCCGTCACTACCGTAAACTCGCGGCCGTATAAAAAGTCATGGAACTTTTTAATTCCCGCGATGATGGCTAGGGCCTCCCTATCCGTTTGCGCGTAATTGCGCTCGGCCTTCGAGAGGGACCTTGAGTAGTACGCTATCGGGGCTTCCCTCCCGCTCTCCAACACGTGGCATAGAACCGCCCCCACCCCCACTGGGGACGCATCACAGACTAGAACTACTGGTCTCCTAGGGTCGAAGTGGGTCAGGACAGCACTCGAGGATAGGAGTGCCTTCAGCTCCCTGAAAGCTTTCTCTTGCCTATCTCCCCGCCGCCAAACCGCCTCTTTCTTCAATAGTGCGTGCAGTGGCTCAGCAACGGATGCCTTCCTCGGCAGGAAGGAATGGTAAAAATTTAAGAGCCCTAGAAACGACTGCAGCTCCGGTTTCGCGGTGGGGCGAGGGGCGTTTTGCACCGCTGTAACCTTGGACTCGGAGGGCTTGATGCCTTCCGGGGTTACCTTGAACCCGAGGAACTCAACCTCCCTCGCAAAGAAAACACATTTGTCCCGTCTCAGTCGGAGGCCCGCCTTCTCGAATATTGAAAGGACCCTGTCTAGCCTTTGCGCTAATTCTGGTCCCCCCCCCCCGCTGTTATTAACACATCGCCGAAGTATGGGAGGACGCCTGGAAGCCCCTTTAAAAGGCATTCCACGAGGGACTGGAAAATTCCGGGGGCCGAATTCACGCCAAACTGAAGGCGCGTTACCTTAAATGCCCCCTTGTGCGTTACGATCGTTTGCGCAGCGGCAGCAGCCGGGGTTACAGAGAGATGCTGATATGCCTGCGCCAAATCTAGCTTGGCAAAACACCTCCCCCCATGAAGCGTGGCCAGTAAATGGCTGACCACGGGTACCGGATATGCGTTTGGCCGAATGGCCTTATTAATCGTACATTTATAGTCCGCACAAATCCTAACCTCCCCGTTTGCTTTAAGGGCCGTAACAATCGGCGTTTTCCACTCTGCCGAATCAACTGGAACCAAAATCCCCTGCCCCACCAATTTGTCCAGTTCCACCTCGATCTTGTCCTTGAGGGCGAAGGGCACTCTTCTTGGCTTGAGGCGTATGGGTCGGATTTCTGGATCCAGGTCAAAGGAAACTGGGGGCCCCTTGTAAGTCCCGAGCCCCTTCTTGAAAACGTCCGGGTGTGCATTGCACACGTCCCGCATTGGGTCAGTCTCTATGGCGTTAATGCCGGACAGTTCGATTCCCAGGGGAGCGAACCACTGCGTTCCCAAAAGGCAGCATCTCCCCCCTTGAGGACCACTAGGGGCAGTTTCTCGGAGTAATTCTTGAACTTCACCTTGAAGTTCCCCACCCCCAACACTGGGATCCCGTTCCCTTGCACGTCCCGTAGGTGTGACCTCATGGCCCGCAACTTGGGCCGCGTATCTGGGGGAATGCGCATAAACTCTTTTTGGGACAGGATGGAATAGGACGACCCCGAGTCTATCTCCATCCTCACTGGGAGCCCCTGTAACTGTACCTCTACGAAAAAACGCCGGTGCTCCAGGCCCACGCGGTTCACGCCTGCCATGCTATGGTCGTCTGAGACCTTCCTGGTGCCGGCCACCTTCCGTTGGTGCGTCTGGGGATGGTTCGAATTGCCCTTGTCCTCGACTCACCCGCGCCTGCACACTCGGGCGATGTGCCCCTTTCGGCCGCAGTTGTGACACTCGGCCTTTCGGAACGGACACCTCGTGCGGTCGAGGGACGCCCCACAACCGTCGCAGCGACAGTCTTGCTGCTCGCGGGTCTGTCGCTTCTCTCCTCGCTTCTTGACCCGCTGGACGTCGTCATCCTCGCTGGAGCAGGGGTCTGCCGTAGTGGACGACTCCTCGGACGCCGTTGGTGGGCCGGCGGGCAGCTTGGGGGCCTGCCAGGCCGTTTTCGCTGGTGTCCGCCAGGCCGCCTGTACTGGTGACTTGGCCCTTTCGGACGTGGCCCCTCGGGACTTGAACACTCTGACTCCGCTCCTGGCCGCTTCGGCCGCTTGGGCCTCCTGCAGTACCTTGTTGAACGTGAGGCGGTAGTCGCGGGTCATGAGCTTTTGCTGAAGCTCCTCGTCCCTCAGGCCACACAGCATGCGGTCTCGGAGGGCCTGGTCCAGGTCGTCCCACTGGCAGTGCACGGCTGCAAGTCTGAGGGCCGCCGCGTAGGCGGACACGGATTCGCCCGGTCGCTGGTCTCGCCTGTGGAACGCGACCCGGGCCGGGAAGATCGACACGGGAGGCTGGCAATGCTCGCCCAACAGCGCCAGAATGCGGTCGATGGGCATCTCTTCTACCTTCTTGGGGGCCACCAGGCTCATCAGGATGCGCAGCGTGGCCGGCCCCACCTGGGCCAGGAAGTAGGAGCGCATTCTCGCGGCGGCGGCGGCGGCGGCGCCTGCGGCTTCCATCGCGTGCCGGAACTGGCACTCGTAGAGCTCCCATTGTTCGGGCTTGCTGACATCGAACTGGTAAGGCTTGACCTTGGGATTCACCATTATCCCACCTTCGTCACCAATTTGGTGTCTTGCACGGAAGACAAAGAAGGAGTCGCAGTGAGGACTAACACAGGTTTATTGGTTGATGATCAGGATGAACATGTGGTAATGGCGGAGGTACATCACATTATATACAGTAGTGCAATACATTTGAATCTTGTAGCACGGTAGCTTATTGGCTGCTACCGGCGTGACGTCGTCCAAGTCACGCCCTTCTTCCGTAGTAGTTTGCTAGTGCGGGAGAGTTCCCGCGGCTGCCGGTGATTTGAGGAATGAGAACCATGTGAGTTGAACGCTCGCAGCTGCCCTCTATGGGCAGCTAACTCGCGTTCCTTTAACAGCTGGGCTACATTGTAATTGTGGTCAGGTTACATTCATACATTTCTTAAAGCAACATTGTACATACATAACAAAAACCAAGTTAAGAAATGGAGGGACGAGCTCACTGGACAAGAAATAACATTCAAGGAGGATATGGCTAGGGAACTCAACCTCCCCTTCATCACTTGGAGGACCCTGAATAGGCTGAGGGTTGGAGTCCCTAAATGTAAGACCAACAGGCTCAATTGGAGGCTGCTGGCGGACAACAACATGCAGCGTCAATGTGGAGAGATAGAGAATCCGGCTCATTTACTGGTCTGCCGATCACTCGTGGAAACATGTACCGACGAGGCCATAGACAACACCAAGAAAGTGGCTTCATTTTGGCAGTTTAAAGTCTGACCTAGACATGACAAAAGAAGAATCTCAGCCATTTATTTATTAAATCTTCTTTTCAACAAATTTGTTGTTGTTGTTGTTCAGTCGCACAGTCAATTCCAACCCTTTGCGACCCCATGGACCACTGCACGCCAGGCACCCCTATCCCCCATCCTCCTCCTCAGCCCACCCAGCTTTGTGCCCATTGCATCAACAATGCCATCTAACCATCTCATTTTCTGACGCC
Source organism: Bradypodion pumilum (assembly GCA_035047305.1). Lineage (NCBI taxonomy): Eukaryota > Metazoa > Chordata > Lepidosauria > Squamata > Chamaeleonidae > Bradypodion > Bradypodion pumilum. Next base: position 472,413,696 of record JAWDJD010000002.1, read on the forward strand.
ACCCTTCTTCTTTTGCCCTCGACCTTTCCCAGCATCAAGGCTTTCTCAAGTGAATCCTCTCTTCTCACTTGATGTCCAAAGTACTTTAACTTCATCTTCAATATTTGACCTTCCAAGGAGCAGTCGGGGTTGATTTCTTTTAATATTGACCTATTTGTTCTCTTTGCTGTCCAGGGGACTCTCAAAATTCTCCTCCAGAACAAATTGCTTGTGCCTAAATGCTGTAATAATTGAATTTTATATCTTAATATCTGCTGAAAATGTGACCAAAACATTTTCTGGTAGCCAGTAAAGATTTTGTGGGAGGCAGAGTGATATTCTCCCTATAGCCAGCCCCAGTCGGCAGCCTGGCTGCACGATTTTTGAGGTTTTGAACAAGGTGAAGTTTTTAAACTGTCTTCAATGGGGCTGTGGTAGGTCAGTGGTTAAGAAGCTCACCTTGTTAGCGGGAAGGTCGGCAAGTCAGAAGTTCAAGACCCGGGTACTGCATGATGGAATGAACGCCCGTCTCTGTCCCAGCTCCTGCCAACCTAGCAGTTCAAAAGCAGGAACTTGCAAGTACAGTGGAACCCCGACATACAAATGTTTCGACTCACAAAAAATTTCACATACAAATAGAAATCCTAGCTAAAAAAATTCATCATATAAATTTTTAATAAGAAAAATTTGACATACAAAAAATACAGTGACATCTAGTGGCCTCTTCTGGTAATGCAATGTGTTTCTGACAATTTTTTCGCCATACAAATAACCTCGTGGAACGGAAAAATTCATATGTAGAGGTTTTACTGTAGATAAATAGGGACCACTTTGGTGGGGAAAAAGATCTTGAGGACATGAAAGGAGCCTCTAACCCCGGCGTCCCCTGAGCGGAGTTCCTCCAGCAAAAATCCTTTCAACCCAGAAAGCACCTTTATGTGCTTCTGACACAATTTTTAAAAAAGTCTTCGAACACTGCCCCAGGTAGAGACTGGATGTGTCTAACTAATGCAGGGATTCTCAACCTTCGGCCTACGGCGACATTTCATGTGACCCCCCCCCCCCCCACACACACACACACACTGCATTCACCACAGGGCAAAATGGCCATCCGGCCCCCCAAAGCTGTCTGAGGTAGTGTGACCCGCCCCCCCGGCTTAAAAAGGTTGAGAACCCCTGAACTAATTTATGTGCCACTGTAGCCAAATCAGTTGTCTCAAATAGCTGCCCTCATGGCTATCACCAAGAAGACTTGGACACCCCAAGTACACCCAAGATAAAGACCTGGGTTCCCATGGGGCATGCTAACCCCATCCAAAGTCCCAATTCCCTCGCCTGCCTTCCGTTGGAGCAAGAGCACCTCTGTCTTATCTCGATTAAGTTTCAATCTGTTTGCCACCTTAAGAGATGGGCTATGACTGCATGCATAAAAATCATTTTGGGGGCCCTTAGGAAAACGCTGACAGGCTTAATCGTTCAGTGGTTTAGGTGCAGAGCCAGAGGTTGGGAATTGGATCCTCCACTTTGCCTCCTGGGGAAGGTCCACCCTCTGTAAGGTGGGTGTACCGAAGTAGTACCTATTTATCTACTTGCAATTTCTTGCTTTCGAACTGCTAGTTGTCAGGAGCTGGAACAGAGACGGGAGCTCACTCCGTAATGCAGCACTCAAGTCTCGAACTGCTGACCTGTCGACCTTCCAGTCATCAAGTTTAGCGTCTTAACCACTAAGCTACCACTGTCCCTACACCCTATGTAGGGTTGCCATGCGTCCCAGAAAACCGGGATTGTCCTGGATTCGAAGTCGGGAAAATTATCCCGGCCAGTTCAATAAAAATCATGTGAAAGTCCCGGATTTTAAAAACTTACTGATTGTGTATTATAACACACCATTAAAATAAATTCGAACTCTCGCCATCAAATGAGCGATTTCCTGCCACATTGGAGTTGGAGTATACCTGGAGACAAATCTTAACATTCTCACCTCACACCACCGCCCAATAAGTGTGACCAGTGTGTTTCCTGGAACTGAGTTGACTGCGACGTGATTTCTTAGAAGTACAACAGATCACCTTACAGTAAGAATTAACTTTTGTAAATAAATTCATTTATGTATTGATATATTTAATGTGAAAGTGTTTTATATCTGTCATTATATTATGTTTTTTTATTGATTTTTTATTGATTTTTGCTACTACAGAGAATCAAATAAGAAAACATAACTGTTGTGTATGTACAATGTTGCTTTAAGAAATGTATGAATGTAACCTGACCACAATTACAATGTAGCTCAGCTGTTAAGGAACGCGAGTAAGCTGCCTATAGAGGGCAGCTGCGAGCGTTCAGCTCACATGGTTCACATTCCCCAAATCACCGGCAGCCGCGGGAACCTTTCCCACGCGAGGATCACCTGGAGAAGATGGGCGTGACTCAGAATGACGTCACGCCAGTAGCAGCCAATAAGCTACCGTGCAACGAGATTCAAATGTATGTACTGCAGTATATAATGAGCTGTACCTCCGCCATTACCACATGTTCATCCTGATCATCACCCAATAAACCTGCGTTTAGCCCTCACTGCGGCTCCTTCTTTGTCTTCCGTGCAAGACACTAAATTGGCGACGAGGATGGGATCAATGGCGAATCCCAAGGTCAAGCCTTACCACGTCGATATCAGCGACCCGGAGCAATGGGAGCTGTACGAGTGCCAGTTTCGGCACGCGATGGAAGCCGCGGGCGTCGACGACGACGTGAAGATGCGCTCACACTTTCTAGCCCAGGTGGGGCTGGCCACGCTGCGCATCCTGATGAACCTGGTGGCCCCCCGGAAGGTGGACGTGATGCCCCTCGACCGCATCCTAGAGTTACTGCGTGATCATTTCCAGCCCCCCGTGTCGATCTTCCTGGCCAGGGTCGCGTTCCACAGGCGAGACCAACGCCCGGGAGAGTCAGTGTCTGCCTACGCGGCGGCCCTCAGGCTGGCAGCAGTGCACTGCCAGTGGGAAGACCTGGACACGGCACTCCGAGACCGCATACTGTGTAGCCTGAGGGACGAGGAGGTCCAGAGAAAATTGATGATCTGCGACTATCGCCTCACGTTCAACGAGGTACTGCGGGAGGCCCAGGCAGCCGAGGTGGCCAGGAGCGGGGTCAGAGTGTTCAAGTCCCGAGGGGCCACATCCGAAAGGGCCAAGTCACCAGTGCAGGTGGCCCGGCGGACATCGGCGAAGATGGCCTGGCGGGCCCCCAAGTCGCCCGCCAGCACACCAGCGACGTCTGAGGAGTCGTCCGCGACGGCAGACTCCTGCTCCAGCGAGGACGACAACATCCAGAGAGTAAAGAAACGCGGGGAGAAGCGACAGACCCGTGAACGGCAAGACCGCCGCTGCGATGGGTGTGGGGCGTCCCACGACCGGACGAGGTGCCCGTTCCGGAAGGCCGAGTGTCACAACTGTGGCCGAAAAGGGCACATCGCCAGAGTATGCAGGCGCGGGCGAGCTGAGGACAAGGGCACCTCGAGCCACCCCCAGGCACACCAACGGAAGGCGGCCGGCACCAGGAAGGTCTCAACCAGCTACAGCGAGGAAGGCGTGAACCGCGTGGGCCTGGAGCACCGGCGCTTTTTCGTAGAGGTACTGTTACAGGGGGTCCCGGTGAGGATGGAGATAGACTCGGGGTCGTCCTATTCCATCCTGTCGCAAAAAGAGTTTATGCGCATTCCCCCAGATGCGTGGCCCAAACTGTGGGCCATGAAGTCACACTTACGGGACGTGCAGGGAAATGGGATCCCAGTGTTGGGGGTGGGGAACTTCAAGGTGAAGTTCAAGAGTTACTCCGAGAAACTGCCCCTAGTGGTACTCAAGTGGGGAAGATGCTGCCTTTTGGGAACGCAGTGGTTTGCTCCCCTGGGAATTGAACTGTCCGGCATTAACGCCATCGAGACTGACCCAATGCGGGACGTGTGCAATGCACACCCGGACGTTTTCAAGAAGGGGCTCGAGACGTACAAGGGCCCCCCGGTATCCTTTGAGCTGGACCCAGAAATCCGGCCCATCCGCCTCAAGCCAAGGAGAGTGCCCTTCGCCCTCAAGGACGAGATCGAGGCGGAGCTGGACAAATTGGTGGGGCAGGGGATTTTGGTTCCAGTTGATTCGGCGGAGTGGGAAACGCCGATTGTTACGGCTCTTAAATCAAACGGGGAGGTCAGGATTTGTGCGGACTATAAATGTACGATCAATAAGGCCATTCGGCCAAATGCATATCCGGTGCCCGTGGTCAGCCATTTACTGGCCACGTTACATGGGGGGAGGTGTTTTGCCAAGCTAGATCTGGCGCAGGCATATCAGCAGCTCTCCGTAACCCCAGCTGCTGCCGCTGCGCAAACCATCGTCACGCACAAGGGGGCATTTAAGGTAACACGCCTACAGTTCGGCGTGAATTCGGCCCCCGGGATCTTCCAGTCCCTCGTGGAACGCCTTTTAAAGGGACTTCCAGGCGTCCTCCCATATTTTGACGATGTGTTGATAACGGCTGGGAGCGAATTAGAGTTAGCAAAGAGGCTAGACGGGGTCCTATCAATGTTCGAGAGAGCGGGACTTCGACTGAGAAGGGACAAATGTGTATTCTTTGCGAGGGAGGTTGAGTTCCTCGGGTTCAAGATAACCCCGGAGGGCATCAAGCCCTCCGAGTCCAAGGTTGCGGCTGTGCAAAACGCCCCTCGCCCCACCGCGAAACCGGAGCTGCAGTCATTTCTAGGGCTTTTAAATTTTTACCATTCCTTCCTGCCAAGGAAGGCATCCGTTGCGGAGCCACTGCACGCGCTCTTAAAGAAAGAGGTGGTTTGGCGGTGGGGAGATAGGCAAGAGAAAGCTTTCAGGGAGCTAAAGGCGCTTTTATCCTCGGATGCTGTCCTGACCCACTTTGACCCGAGGAGACCAGTAGTTTTAGTCTGTGATGCGTCCCCAGTGGGGGTGGGGGTGGTGCTATGCCACGTGTTGGAGAGCGGGCGGGAAGCCCCAGTTGCATACTACTCCAGGTCCCTTTCAAAGGCCGAGCACCACAAACGGTCAGGTAGAGCGCAAAGTGCGCACTACGAAAGACGCACTGCGGCGCATGGGTCCCGGCGAGTTAAACCTCCATCTGTGTCAGTTCCTCATCTGCTACAGGACAACCCCCCTAGCGTCAGGGCTTTCGCCAGCCGAACTCCTCATGAGGAGGCGTCCGGCAACACTTTTTGACCGGATGGACCCGTCCAGGGTGGAGGATGAAGGGAGAAATATAGATATCGGGGTAGGAAGCTCCAAAAGTTTTTCGGTAGGGGACCCGGTTCACTGCAGGAACTACGCGGCCTCCGGGCCAGCGTGGGTACCAGGGACGATCATTGAGCAGACGGGACCAGTATCCTATAGAGTTGAGACTAGCTCGGGTCTACTCTGGAGAAGGCACGCCGACCAACTCAGAAGGTGGGTCACCAGTGACGGGGAATCAGCATTAGGGTCCTCCCCCACCCGCGTTACCCAAGGGGGAGACACGGCGGAATCCGCGGGTACAAATGCAAACCCTGGATCCTCAGCCAAGAGGAGGATACTTTGAAAGAGAGGGATGAGTTTGAGTATGATTTGCAGTACCAGGGGGGTGTAGCGGAGTGGTCCCCCACCCGTCCTAGCGAAAAGAGGGGCTTCAGTTCAGCCCCTGGTACCTCCAGTCCCCCCAGCCCTTTTGTTTTAGAATATACCATAACTCCAGCCCCCCGGAGACAGACACCCCCGAGACAGGCAGCAGGGGGGAATCCGCCCGCCTCAGCCTCTAGAACGCCCGGACAGGCCACAGGGGGTGGCGAGACCACGAGGGCCTCATTGTCAGTCCCGAGATTCGTGCTGGGGGGGACCCCAAGCTCCTCAAGCGGCAGGCAGGGGTTCACGTCCCAACTGTTCATTCCATTCCCGTCCCCCAATGCAAGGTTGTCGCAGAGTCCCCACCGAACCACTAATGAGTCCCCCCTTTCCGTTGCAGGACAGGACTCCGCGGAACCAGGAGCCCCCGGCTCCCCTATGTTAGGTCAAGCGGCCGCGCGCCCCAGACGCACGTGCGGCAAGCCACAATGGTTGAGGGACTTCGTCCCATCTTAGGGGGGAGGAGTGTTGTGTATGTACAATGTTGCTTTAAGAAATGTATGAATGTAACCTGACCATAATTACAATGTAGCTCAGCTGTTAAGGAACGTGAGTAAGCTGCCTATAGAGGGCAGCTACGAGCATTCAGCTCACATGGTTCACATTCCCCAAATCACCGGCAGCCGCGGGAACCTTTCCCGCGCGAGGATCACCTGGAGAAGATGGGCGTGACTCAGCATGACGTCACGCCGGTAGCAGCCAATAAGCTACCGTGCAACGAGATTCAAATGTATGTACTGCAGTATATAATGAGCTGTACCTCCACTATTACCACATGTTCATCCTGATCATCACCCAATAAACCTGCGTTTAGCCCTCACTGTGGCTCCTTCTTTGTCTTCCGTGCAAGACACTAAAATAACACATACATTAACTAACAAAAATATAAATAACTCTTTTTATATACATATAAAAGTAATACAAAGAGGAGAGAATATATACAATTGATAACTAAACCCCTTACATTCCCTAGCATATATCAGCATTCCAATAATATTAAACTTAATTACCTTACTACTAAACATCCTCCACTCCTCTACACTTCATGGTTTTTTTTTTTTTAAAAAGGCTATTTAGTAGATAACCTGCCCATTTTTGTCAAGTATACTTCCGTCCCGGTTTTGTGGGAGAGAATTATGGCAACTCTAACCCTATGTAACCTTGGGCAATTTATGCCAGGGCACCCCAAAACAAGGAAATGGGGAAACCCACTTCTGTCCAGTTTTTCCTAGAAAACCTTGAACATAGTCACCGTAAGTCAGAAATGACTTGATGGCATTCAATTATTATTATTATTTTGATAGAGAAACCCTAATTCAGTGGTGGTGAACCTATGACACGTGTGCCAGAGGTGGGACTCAGAGCCCTCTCTGTGGGCACGCGGGCTGTCACCCTAGCACAGTTTGCCCCGCTCCTCTGCCCAGCAGCCCAATGGGAGCACTTCTTCCCTCTCCCCAGTACAGAGTTTGCCCCGCCCCTCTGTAGCCCTGTTGAGTTTGGGCACTTGGTCTCTAAAAGGTTCACCATCATTGCCCTAATTGTTTTGTCTAAAATGCCTGGATGGCTTTTCATCAGGTTTGAAGGGTATCTTGCTGTATTGTGATTCCAAATACACTTTGAAATATGCACAGGAATTCATTGAAGAGGCCTTTCTCATAGTCACCCTGTCTTTCTTCCTTAGGAATCATGTGGTACATCATGTTCAGGATTTTGACAAGCCGCGTTCAGAAATTTATACGCTCCAAATTATGCCATAATTGCACACCCAGGGTGCTTTAAATAGTCATTTACTGGAAGCCACGTTGCTTGGAGAGTTGTATTTCTCGGATAAGCTGAATGAACGCTGAGGTCAGGGGAGAGAGCAATGCAGAGGCGCAAAGGGGACGCATAGAAAAGGCAGAGGGCACCAGGTTGGAAGATTTGAACCTGGCCAAAGCCAGGCCCTGTGGCTAGAGAGAAATATTATTTTCAAGAATGGCAAATTAGCAAATGGTTGCATCTTCCATCTGAGCTTCACATGAAGCCAACTTTCCCCTTAGGACTACAAATGATGCAGACCTGGTGGTGATAAGGCAAAGTTCACCCTTGCCTGAAAGTCAGTCATGTCTGCCTCTAGGGTTCGGTGCTCATCTCCATAGCCAGTGCTGTTTGCGTTTGCAGATGTTTCCATGGTCATGTGGCAGGCATGACTAGATTCCGAAGCGCATGGAACGCTGTTGCTTTTCCTGCCACCACCTATTTATCTACTTGCAATTTTCTTGCTTCTGAACTGCTAGGTTGGCAGGAGCTGCGACAGACACTGAGAGCTCACTCCATCGTGCAGCACTCAGGTCTTGACCTGCTGACCTGCTAACCTTTGTCAAGCTCAGCCTCTTAACCATTAAGCCACTGAGACTATGACCAATATGGAGCTTCTACTAAAAGGCAAATCCCTTATGGGGAGATAATTTGAACAAATATTACTGAAAAACAGGGGGGTCTCCTTTTCCCCCTCTGGGACCCAGTTGCATCTGGACTTTTGCCGCTGCCCACGTAATGCTGTTACCTTTTCTGCCAAAGAAGGATCTATTTATCTACTTACAGTTTTTGGCTTTCAAACTGCTAGGTTGACAGGAGCTGGGACAGATGGCGGGAGCTTACTCCGTCGTGCAACACTCAGGTCTCAAACTGCTGACCTGCCAACCTTCCAGTCGTCAAACTCAGCATCTTTACCATTAACCCACCACGGCTTAGTGGTGGTAGTGGTGGTGATGGTGATGGTGGGTGGTGTCAATTTTGTCTCCCCGTCCCTCACTGGTTTGCTTAAAACAGGGGTGCCCAAACTTTTTGGGCCGCAGGCCAGTCACATGGTTCAGGGAGCCAGTCACTATGGCTGAGGATCCGGATCCGGCCCCCAACGCCAATTTACCCAGTCCATGAAGCCCTCACGGCACGTTTTACGTCCACTTCCAGGAGTGATGAGGGCTTCGTGGGCAGGATGAATTTGCATCGGGGGCCAGATCCAGGCCCAGGGCTATAGTTTGGACACCCTTGGCTTAAAATCTAGCCCTGCTGACAGGGGTGCTTGGTTTGCTTTGCTTGTTTGTGTCAGTGAGGGAAACTGAGGTAGATGATGAGAAGACCCAGAAAAAGACAATAAGGCTGGGGAAAGCTGCAGGCTGCAGCAGGAGAGGAGAAGGACCAAAAATGAGATATAGCAACTTCATGCAAGATGCCACTGTTTTGCATTTGGAGCTCCAGATCAAAGTTGCCAAGTACAGTATTCCACCTTTTAGAGCAGGACAGGGGTTCCCAAATCTTTCAAGCCGGAGCCGGGTCACGCTCTCTCAGTCAGCTTCGAGGGCCGGATAGCCATATTGCCATGCCTGCACGATGGGGGTGGCCATTTTGTCCCAACAGCTTCAAAAGGGGTGGCCATTTTGTTTCTCAAATACCCTTGGAGGGGTGGGGTGGCCACATGAAATGGTGCCATGGGCCAGATCTGGCCCATAGGCCTTAGGTTGGGAACCTCTGGTTTAGAGGTCACTTGTGTCCATGCTGTACTCCTCACTGGAGCTTTCTCCGCAAAGTCTCGGTTTTGGGAATCCTGCATTTATTGAATCTATGCTACAGTTTTTAAATTTTGTTTTTAAATTTACCTATTTTTCATTCGTGTCCATAATTTTAAATTGATGCAAATAGTGAAGAATTAGCACGCACACGCACACACACACACGCACACATGTGTGTGTGTGTGTGCTAATTCTTTACTATTTGCATCAATTTAAAATTATGGACACGAATGAAATATATGATAGGTAAATTTCAAAACAAGTTAAAATGTTGAAATCATTAAACTATTTTTGACTAATGGGCTACTTCGAGAGAGTTCTCTTTGCCATTTACTAGATTTTCTTTTGTATACAAGGTGGAGCATACATGCCATGCACATAAATGATGCATTGATTGAATTTCCCCCACACTCACAAAAAAAATTGTCATGAGTCCAAGTACACTCTTTTTACTTGATTATTCTTTGCTTCAAAATCTATTAAGTGACTTCCAGATGGTCCAGCATCTGGGGAAAATGCACAATCCCATTCAATGTGCCTATTAGGTAAAAGTTTGAAAGCCTGTTGTGTCTAACTCTAGTTCCATGGTTCCCAATGTGGGGCACAAGCCCCACGGGGGGGCAATTTTATTTTGAAGGGGGGCAATTTGAGAATGAGTTATTAACAGTGAATGGCCTTTTAGGCTTCCTCCATGTTAATAGCAGCAGTTCACTTGTTGAATAATAAGTATTATATGTCAGAGTTTTAGAAATGCTTAGGTGGCGCGGGGAGGAGTGGGCGGTGGCAACAGCAGCAGCGGGACATACACTGCTTCTCTGCTTACCAGCCTGGAGAAGCTGCAAGGAGGAGTTCAAGCTCGTCTTCTTGCCTGCGCTCGGCCAGAGCGGACCCCGGGAAAGACGGGGGGCAGCCGCGTGAGTCCACCGCCTTCACTACCGCCGCCTCAATCCTTTCCCCCTCCACTTGACTTGGTGTGTCCCTAATGGCAATCTGTAGCAGGGCAGATGTTGTAAGGCTTACAACATCCGCCCTGCTATGGAACGCCATTAAAGACATGCTAAGCCAAGTGGAGGGGGAAAGGACTGAGGAGGCAGTGGCGGAAGCAGCGACTGCAAGAAGGGCGCAGGCCACATTTAATGGAGCTGCAGGCTGTAGGCTGCTCTAGAGCAAGAGTTCTCAACCTACGGCCCACGGCTGGACCCAGCCCACGGCACCACTTCATGTGGCCCACATCACCACTGGACGCGGAAGTGGACGCATTTACAACAGTTGTAAATGTGCCCATGGCTGCTGTAAATGTGTTTACGATAGCCCAGCTGTCGCAGGGGTCATGGACCAGCCCACAGCCTGAAAAGGTTAAGAACTACTTCTCTAGAGGGTTGTACTCATCTTCGTTTATAGCCAAAGAGCCAGTGCGTCTGCAGATGTTTCTGTGGTCACGTGGCAGGCATGACTAGGCGCCAGAGCACACATAACACTATTATCTTTCCTGCCAAAGTGAAACCTATTTATCTACTTGCAGTTTATTCCTTTCAAACTGCTAGGTGGCAGGAGGTGGGGCAGACGACAAGAGCTCACTCTGTTGTGCAGTACTTGGGTCTGAAACTGCTGACCTACTGACTTTCCAGCTGTCAGCTCAGCATCTTATCCACTAAGCCACCGTGGCCCTCAACATACCTATAACATGACCCTAAACAACCCAGTTCATTTAGCAGTACTAGGTGGCAGAAAGACTACCATCCCGGTACAATATTTGTTAGCAAGACTAAAGCTCAACCGTGTATCAAGAGTGATTCAATCCCAAACACTCGGCACGCAACCCATCCTATGGCAGATCTGCTCAGCCAACTGATCTCAATCTATATAATTTCCAGGTCTCACATTGTAAACTAATGTCCAATACTTAGGCTATATTTTTTACACTGCAAATAAAATTATTTGATTGAACATATGATAAATGTTCACTGCTCCGGGAGCTGCACTGGTTGCCAGTGTGCCTCCGGGTGCAATTCAAGGTGCTGGTTTTGACCTTTAAAGCCCTTCGTGGCAGTGGTCCAGGCTACTTAAGAGACCGCATCACCCCTATGTGTAATACCCGTCCTGCGAGGGCAGACCGGAGGGGCTCGGTTATGGTCCCTTCGGCAAAAGAAGCCCACATTGCAGGAGGAGGGCTTTCTCCGTCTCTGCCCCGGCCCTCTGCAACCTCTCGCCACTCGAACTACGCCTCCAGACGGAGTTGCTCCCCTTCAGAAGACAACTGAAAACATGGCTATGCCAGCGGGCATGGGGCTTGGGTGCATCAACTTCCAAGTCCTGCTGGCTTATTTAGCCTACATTGGGTTTTGTCCTGTTTTGCGTCCTGGGAGGTTTGTGATTTTTAGATGGTTTTAAGACGGGTTTTTAATTGGGGTTTGCCAATCTGTTTTATTCCTGGTTTTAATTATGTTGTTGAGCCGCTTCGGGTTACTCTTGAGTGAGGGAAGCGTGTTGTTGTCTGCCAGCAGCCCACACCTGAGCATGTTGGTCTTGCATTTAGGGGCTCTGACCCTCAGGGTCCTGCAAGTGATGTAGGGGAGGTTGAGATCTTCAGCTATCTCCTCTTTTAATGTCATTCCTTGTACAGTGAGCACCTTCCTCCTTCTGAATTGATTTTGCCCTTGCGCACCCTCAATGTTTGTTCTTGCCATAAAGCTCTTCCTGGATTGGAGCAGGTGGACTTGAGGCTCCTCTCTGTTCAGAAGATGTTGAGGCTCACTCTCTTTCGACATCCACTGCTACTTCTCTCCTTATCTTGGGTGGAGCAATACCAACAGGAGGATATATTTTCTCAACTGTTGTAGGTATGAGGCATCCTGTCACGAATAATAATTTCGTGTCAGAAATTATTCAGGGTTGAAAGGGTTTTTGCAGAAGAAACTCCGCTCAGAGAATGCACAAATGAGGCTCCTTTCATGTCCCCAAGAGCTCGGACAGAGACAGGCGCTCAATCCATCATGCAGTGCCCGGGTCTCGAACTGCTGACTTACCAGCCTTCCAGCTAACAAGGCGAGCTTCTTAAGCACTGAGCCACCGCAGCCCTATACGCATGGCTTCATAGTGACAGGAGATTAGCGAAGAGAAAAGGCTGATTGAAACAAAAAGACATGATATGTAAATAAAGTTTTTAAAGTTTTTAGAGTTTTAGAGCTTTTTAGGGGTTAAATGTGTATATGTGAGGTGGGAGTATGTTGATAATTCTGTATAGTTGCATTTTGTTTAGGTTTTGTTGGGTTGATAAGTGTTTTTTCCCCCCAATCTCATTGTTCTGTGTAGGACAATGACAATAAAGATCTATCTATCTATCTATCTATCTATCTATCTATCTATCTATCTATCTATCTATCTATCTATCTATCTATCTATCTATCTATCTATCTATCTATCTATCTATCTACGGTATCTATCTATCTATCTACGGTATCTATCTATCTATCTATCTATCTATCTATCTATCTATCTATCTACCTATCTACCTATCTACCTATCTACCTATCTACCTATCTATCTATCTATATCCGTGAAACAAATAGCACATTCTATGTATCTATATCCGTGAAACAAATAGCACATTGACTGCTTCTGGCAAGAAAGACAAACCAGTGGGTAATAGAAAAATAAAACTTCTATCTATCTATCTATCTATCTATCTATCTATCTATCTATCTATCTATCTATCTATCTATCTATCTATCTATCTATCTATCTATCTATCTATCTATCTATCTATCTATCTATCTATCTATCTATCTATCTATCTATCTATCTATACCCGTGAAACAAATAGCACATTCTATGTATCTATATCCGTGAAACAAATAGCACATTGACTGCTTCTGGCAAGAAAGACAAACCAGTGGGTAATAGAAAAATAAAACTTCAAAGGGGATATTCAGAATGGATCCAACTAACTTTCTACTGCTTTCACATTGCTGGAACTATTAAAAAAACTAGGAACATGAAGGAAAGACAAAGCGCTATTATTTCATGTGGCATCCGACCCCTCCAAGGGCATTTGAGAAACAAAATGGCTGCTCCTTTGAAGCTGTTGGGACAAAATGGCCACCACCCATCGTGCAGCAGGGCAGGATGGTCATCTGGCCCTCAAAGCTGACAAGAGAGAGCATGACCCGGCCCATGGCTTGAAAGGTTGGGAACCCCTTACCTAAAGGAATGGCTTCTTCATCTTTTTGATCTCTGCTGTAGAAGCAAACAAATTCTGAATATATTTTAGGAGACGAGAGGAATTGCTACACTAAAACCAGGCCGTTTCCATCCTTGTGTTCACAGCGCCAAAGGTTGCCTTGGCTGCCGAAATCTTCAAATAGAAAGCGAATGTTTCCATTGAGAGGATTATAAAACCTGGTCTTACCAAAACCCCTCGGCAACTACTAAACGCATCTGAGGAACTTTCCGGTCAAGGGTAATAATCTCTTCCTCGGTGAGTTTCTTGGATGGAAAAGATGTCACATTCTCATTTTCAGGGGGAAGGGAAGTTAAAGAAGGGGACTACGGTGGCTTAGTGATTAAGACGCTGGACTTGACACCTGGAAGGTCAGCAGTTCGAGACCCGAGTACTGCATAACAAGAATGCGTCCCAGCTCCTGCCAACCTTGCGCTTCGAAAGCAAGAAATTGCAAATAAATAGGGACCACTTCGGTGGGAAGGTAAACGGCATTCCGTGCACTCGGGTGTCTAGTCATGCCTGCCACATGTCCATGGAAACATCTGCAGACGCAGACAGCGCTGGCTCTTTGGCTCTAAAGAGAGATGAGCACTTTAGTGTAAGGGACCAAAGACAATGAAACAGCCGAAGGGTTGGCTTAACACAGGTTTATTGCATGATGATCCGGAGGAACATGTGGTAATGGCGGATGGGTAGCTCAATATATACAGCTGGCTATACATTTGAATGTGGCTTGTTGACAGACTATTGGTTGCTGCCTGCGTGACGTCGTGGGAGGTCACGCCCTTCTTGACCAGGTGAGGAAGTCGCGGGGAATCTTCCCGCGCTGCTGAACCAGGTGGCTATGATCCATTAGAGCTGGACGCTCGCTACTGCCCTCTGGTGGTCACTAGCTCGCGTCCCCTTATTAGGTTTACATTGATACAGCTGATGGTTATAATGTTGCACACAGAAAGGTTACATTGATAACACATGGCAAAGGTACATTGTTAAAGGCACAGCTTTACAGAACACAACATCCCTCCCCCCTAGGATGAGACGAAGTCTCTCAGCCAAGATGGCTTGTTGCATGTGCGTTTGGGCTGTGAAGAGGGCAGCCCCCCCCCGGGGGCGTTACTGCTTCTTTGTTCCCTGGTCCCTTGTCCTGAAAAGGGAGAGGGAGACTTGTTAGTGGCTTGCCGCTGTCTGGCGGCCTTAGGGGAAGGGAAAAACTCCATTGTGGGCAGACCGGGGGCCGTCGGGACTAACGAAAAACCCCTCTTCTCGCTTGGACGGGTGGGGGACCACTCCGAACCCCCCCCCCCCGGTTCTGAAAATCAAAATCTAAGTTGGTAGGGGTACCCGCGTTTGTGGGGACTTTCCGCGAGATATGTATGGGGTCGGGTTCCTCCTCCTCGGAAAGATCCCCCAGGGTATCTACGAGGATATCCTCCTCCCCCCTTGGTGGGGGCCCACGGTCCCCTTCTCCTCCCCCTTGGGCTAAACGGGTGGGGGAGAACCCTAACGCTGACTTATTTCCTGCGTGACCCGTGTCCTGCTCATCGGAGACCCTGCGTCGGAGCTGGTCTGCGTGCCGCCTCCATAGGAGCCCTGTGCTGGTTTCCACGCGGTACGACACGGGGCCGGTTTGCTCCACGACTACGCCCGGCACCCAGGCTGGGCCCGTGCTGGCGTAATTCCTGCAATGCACGGGGGCGCCTATGCTGAAACTCTTTGTAACTTCCAGCCCGATGTTCCTTCCTTTGTCCTCTACCCTCGTGGGGTCTAGCCTAGTAAGGATGGTGGTCAGCTTCCTGCGCATTAAGAGCTCTGCGGGGGAGTATCCTGACGCCAATGGGGTTACCCTGTACCCTAGCAGAAACTGACACACTTGCAGGTTCAGATCCCCTGGGCCCATGCGCCGCAACGCATCCTTCGTGGTGCGGACGAGGCGCTCTACTTGGCCGTTGGTGGCCGGGTGAAAAGGGGCGGAGGTGATATGCCGAACGGCGTTAATCTCCATGAATGCCCTAAACTCGGAGGACGTAAAACAACTAGCGTTGTCGCTAATTAACGTGTCGGGTATGCCGAACATGGAAAAGAGCCTCCGCAAATGCCTAATGGTCTGGGCCGAGGAGGTGCTCGTGACTGGGATAACCTCCAACCATTTGGAGAAAGCGTCCACTACGAGGAGGAACAGGGTGCCTCTGAACGGGCCCGCGAAATCAACGTGCACCCGGGACCACGGCCCCTTAGCCGCGTCCCATTCCCTGTGGGGAAGGCGGGCCTCCTCTGGTCTGGAGCATTGGCAACTTTCACAAGTGCCGACCATGTGCTTGATGTCGGCGTCTAGCTGGGGCCACCAGAAGTAACTCCGGGCCAGCGCCTTGGATCGCACGATGCCGGGGTGGCTGACGTGCAGCAGCTTGAGTACCCGCGGCCGAAGGGAAGTGGGAATCACCACCCGCTGCCCCCACAAGAGGCACCCCCTCTCTAGGGACAGTTCTAGCTTTTTTCTGAAAAACGGAGCGAACTCCTCCGCTGGGGAGGATGCGGGCCATCCTTTCTGTAGCCAGGAGCTTACTGTCGCTAACGTTTTGTCTTTCTCTGTCGCTTTGGCAATGTCGGCGGGCACTACGGGGGGGCGAATCCAGCACCTCTATCATGAGAACCTGATGGTCCCGCTCCCCCATGCTCACCTGGCTGGGCGTTAGGGGAAGGGGAGACCTAGATAGGGCGTCCGCATGGCTGATCTCTTTCCCGGGCCGGTAGACTAACGCGTGCTGATACGCGTTGAGAAAAATGGCCCACCTGAGCATCCTTGGGGACAGGATTTGAGGGGTGGGCCTATCCGCGGTAAAAATGCCTAGCAGGGGTTTGTGGTCCGTCACAATGGTGAAGGGGCGGCCATACAGAAAATCGTGAAATTTTTTTGTCCCCGAGACTATCGCTAATGCCTCCCTGTCCGTCTGTGCGTAGTTTCTCTCTGTTTGGGACAGGGACCTGGAGTAAAATGCTATCGGGGCCTCCCTTCCGTTCTCCAGCACGTGGCACAGCACCGCCCCCACCCCCACTGGAGATGCATCACAGATCAGAACTACTGGGCATTTGGGGTCGAAGTGGGTCAGTATGGCATCGGACGCCAGGAGGCCTTTCAGCTCACTAAACGCCCTCTCTTGGTCAACGCCCCACTTCCATGCCTGTTCCTTCTTTAACAGCTTGTGTAGCGGTTCAGCCACTGCTGCCTTCCGGGGGAGGAAGGAGTGGTAAAAGTTGAGCAGCCCTAGGAACGACTGCAACTCGGCCTTGGAGGTGGGGCGGGGGCTTTCTTGATGGCTGCCACCTTAGACTTGGATGGTTTTATCCCCTCAGGAGTCACACAAAACCCTAGGAATTCAACCTCGGTTGCGAAGAAGACGCATTTGTCCTTTCGCAACCTCAGCCCCGCCTTTTCGAATATCGTCAGGACCTTCCCCAACCTCTTGGCCAATTCAGCCCGACTCCCCCCCGTTATTAACACGTCATCAAAATAAGGCAACACCCCCTCCAGTCCCTTCAGGAGGCGTTCCACGAGTGACTGGAAAATTCCTGGCGCCGAATTCACGCCGAATTGGAGGCGCGTCACCTGGAACGCCCCCTTATGGGTGACTATGGTCTGCGCAGCAGCTGCGGCAGGGGACACCGTAAGCTGCTGGTAGGCCTGTGCTAAGTCGAGCTTAGCGAAACATTTCCCCCCGTGTAACCTGGCCAGCAGATGGCTGACTACCGGCACCGGATATGCATTCGGGCGGATCGCCTTGTTGATGGTGCACTTGTAGTCGGCGCATATACGGACCTCCCCATTGGCTTTTAGAGCAGTTACAATTGGAGTTTCCCACTCCGCAGAGTCTACAGGCACAAGAATCCCCTGACCCACCAATTTGTCCAGCTCCGCCTCTATCTTGTCCTTAAGTGCGAACGGCACCCGGCGTGGTTTTAGGCGAACAGGGCGGACCTCCGGGTCCAGGTCGAAAGTCACTGGGGGCCCCTTGAATTTCCCCAGTCCCATTTTGAAGACTTCGGGGTGTGCCTCGCACACCTCCTGAATTGGATCAGTCCCAACAGCGTGCATCCCCACGGCATGCACCCCCCCAATGAACAACCCCAGGGGCTGGAACCATTGAGTCCCGAGGAGGCTGCAATTTCCTCCCTTGAGCACGACCAGGGGAAGGGACGCGGCGTGCTCCTTGAATTTGACCTGAAATTCTCCAACCCCCAACACTGGAATACTGTTCCCTTGCACGTCCCGTAGCGTGGCCCTCAATGCTTTGAGCTTGGGCCGCTTTTGGGGGGCAATTCCGAAAAACTCCCTCTGGGAAATGATTGAATATGAGGACCCCGAGTCAATTTCCATCCTAATGGGCACCCCTTGGACTAGTACCTCAACAAAGTAGCGGGGGTGTCCCGTAGACACGCTGAACACTGGGGCGTCGTCCTCGCTGCCGTCGGCGATGCGGCCCACGCCGTCCTGCTTCCGGGTGGCCTGGGCGCCGTCTTTGGGTCTCGCTGGGCGGTCTCGTCCCGCGGAACGGTCTGGGGAGCTCCTCCGGGACTCACGCTTCTTCCTGCACACCTTGGCGATGTGCCCGCGGCGGCCGCAGTTGTGGCACTCGGCCTTCCGGAAGGAGCATTTCACGCGGTCGTGGCCCGCGCCACAGCCGTCGCATCGTCGGCTCTCCTTCCGGACCCTCTGTACGTCCTCGTCGTCGCTGCTCTCTGCGGACGACCTCGAAGTTCGGCGGGCCGCCTGTACCGGGGCCTCTGCCTTGCTCGACTTCGGCCGCCAGTCCTGAAGTTCTTGGACCCCGGCCTTCGTAGCTTCTGCGGCCTGGGCCGCTCTAACGACCTCCTGCAACGTGGGAGGCAGCTCTTGGTTCATTAATGTACGCTGGGTTTCGGCGTCGTTCAGGCCGCACAGCACACAGTCTCGGAGGGTGATCTCGACGTTCTCCCACTTGCACGGGCCGCCCGCCACCCGCAGGGCCGCCACGAACGCAGCGACCGTCTCCCCGGGCGCTTGGACTCGCCTCCAAAACGCACTCCGAGCGGGAAACATCGCCGTGGCGGGCCGGACGTGCTCACGCAGCAACTGCATGAGTTCCTTGGCCTTGAATTCGCTCACCCTCCTTGGTGCAATCAGGTCCACCAGGGTCCTTTTTGTTTCTTGTCCGAGCATTCTGGTGAAGATGGCCCTTTTCTTCGCCTCTTCCGTAACTTCGGACTCGATCAGTGCAGCCTGGAAATCCATCTCGAAGATCTCCCAGTCGCCCGGTTTCCTGATTTCGAAACCGGCGCATGTCTTGGTCCCGTGGGCTGCCATATCCCACCTTCGTCGCCAATTTAGTGTAAGGGACCAAAGACAATGAAACAGCCGAAGGGTTGGCTTAACACAGGTTTATTGCATGATGATCCGGAGGAACATGTGGTAATGGCGGATGGGTAGCTCAATATATACAGCTGGCTATACATTTGAATGTGGCTTGTTGACAGACTATTGGTTGCTGCCTGCGTGACGTCGTGGGAGGTCACGCCCTTCTTGACCAGGTGAGGAAGTCGCGGGGAATCTTCCCGCGCTGCTGAACCAGGTGGCTATGATCCATTAGAGCTGGACGCTCGCTACTGCCCTCTGGTGGTCACTAGCTCACGTCCCCTTATTAGGCTTACATTGATACAGGTGATGGTTATAATGTTGCACACAGAAAGGTTACATTGATAACACATGGTAAAGGTACATTGTTAAAGGCACTGCTTTACAGAACATAAGAACATAAGAACAGCCTTGCTGGAACAGGCCACAGCCCATCCAGTCCAGCATTCTGTCTCACACAGTGGCTCACCATTTCCTTCAGGGTATTCCCAAGCAGATGCCTTCACCTGCTTATGATTCCCTGGAAATGATATTGAGAGATATCCTGCCTATCTCTCCAACCCGGAGGTTGTCCTTAAGTATCCATAATTATAGCCATTGATACCCTTGTCCTCCATGAACTTGTCTAATCCTTTCTTAAATCTGTCAAGACTGACAGCTGTCACCACTTCTTCTGGCAGGGAGTTCCATAGACCAGTAATCCTCTGGGTGAAAAAATACTTTCTCTTATTTGTTTGAGAACTAGTACCCAAAAGTTTCATCGAGTGTCCCCTAGTTCTAGTGTTATGCGATAGGGAAAACAGTTTTTCCTTATCTACTTTGTCCACACCGTGCATGATTTTATAAACTTCAATCAGGTCACCTCTTAGACGCCGTCGTTCAAGAGTGAAGAGGCCCAACCGTTGCAGCCTCAGATGGTAAGGAAGGTGTTCCAGTCCCCTAATCATTCTGGTTACCCTCCTCTGCACTTTTTCCAGCTCCATAATATCCTTCTGGAGGTATGGCGACCAGAACTGTACACAGTATTCCAGATGGGGCCTCACCATAGATTTATAAAGAGGCAAAATGACACTTGCTGACTTATTTTCTATACCCTTCCTAATGATCCCTAGCATTGAGTTTGCTTTTTTCACTGCTGAGGCACACTGGGTTGACACCTTCATTGAGTTGTCCACCAGGACACCAAGGTCCCTTTCCTGGTTTGTCGCAGAGAGTTCAGACCCCATCAGTTTATAAATGTAATTGGGGTTCTTTGCCCCAACATGCATCACTCTGCACTTACTAATGTTGAAACTCATTTGCCACTGTTTTGCCCACTCCCCCAGTGTCAAGAGATCCCTCTGGAGCTCCTCACAATCTCTCACAGTTTTCACTACCCTGTATAATTTAGTGTCGTCAGCAAATTTGGCTACCTTGCTTTTTACTCCTACCTCTAGATCATTTATGAAGAGGTTGAAAAGCAGGGGACCCCACTCTTTACTTCCCTCCACTTGGAGAAGTGTCCATTTAGTGCTACCCTCTGTTTCCTGTCCCTTAGCCAGTTGCTGATCCAGGACAAGACCTGTCCCTTTATTCCATGACTGATAAGTTTATTCAAGAGCCTTTGGTGTGGGACCTTGTCAAAAGCCTTCTGAAAGTCCAGATAAACAATGTCAACTGGATCCCCCTTATCCACATGCTTGTTGACACTCTCAAAAAATTCCAACAGATTAGTGAGGCATGATTTGCCCTTGCAAAAGCCATGTTGGCTCTCCTTTAGCAGCGCCTCCTCTTCTATGTACCTATTAATTCTATCTTTTAGGATGGTTTCCATCACTTTACCTGGGACACATATCAAACTGACAGGCCGGTAATTTCCTGGATCACCCCTGGATCCTTTTTTGAAAATTGGTGTTACATTCGCTACCTTCCAGTCATCAGGCACAAAGCCTGATTTGAGGGAAAGATTATATATTTTGGCTAGGAGATCAGCAATTTCATCTTTAAGTTCCCTGAGAACTCGTGGATGGATGCCATCTGGTCCTGGTGATTTGTTAGTGTTTAGCTTAACAAGACATGCAAGGACCTCCTCCCTGGTTATTTCTATCTGGCTTAATTCTTCGGTTTCCCTCCCTACGAAGATAGGCTCTGTTTTGGGCATGTGGCCTCTGTCTTCTTCAGTGAATACTGAAGCAAAGAATTCATTGAGTCTCTCTGCAATCTCTGTTTCCTCTTTAATAACCCCTTGCCTTCCATTGTCATCTAATTGTCCAATGGCCTTCCTAGTTGGGTTCTTACTTCTAATGTACTTAAAGAAGTCTTTGTTATTTCTCTGAGTATTTTTAGCTATACGCTCCTCAAAGTCTTGCTTTGCTTTCCTGATTGTTGCCTTGCGTTTGTTCTGCCAGAATTTATGTTTCTGCCTGCTGTCCTCATTTGGAGAAGCCTTCCATCTTCTAAATGAGCTTTTCTTGCTCTTGATCACTTCCCGAACAGCTCCTGTAAGCCACATTGGAGTCCTCTTGGACCTGGCAGTGCCCTTTTTCCTTTTGGGTATGCATTCCAATTGGGCCTCTGTTATTGTTTTTGTAAACAGCCTCCATGCCTTTTGGAGTGTTTGGACTCTCTCAATTTTCCCTTTCAGCTTCTTTTTTACTAGTTTCCTCAACTTTGGGAAATTTCCTTTTTGAAAATTTAAGGTCTCTGTGTTAGATTTTATCAGTGACTTGCGGTCTATGATCAAGTTAAACATAATTGAGTTGTGGTCACTGTTCCCTATTGGATCAGTCACATTAACATCTTGCACCAGATCCTGAGTATTACTCAGAACACAACAAGCACTGAACCCTAGGGTCAGATATGATTGGCTTTGGAGCAAGTGTGGCCTTAACCTTAGCGCCCCAGAGTGCTTAGCGCATTCTCTGGGCAGTTGTCAAATAATTAACATTTTGCCCCCAACACACTGGACCCTCCTTTTACAGGCCTAAGAAGGCTGGAAGCTTGAGTTGACTTCAAGCCGGTCGCCGTCATGATCAAACTCAGGTGGTGAGCAGAGTTTTGGCAGCAGAACGGCAGCGTGACCCCTGCGCCACAAGATGTCTTCTGCATTAATATAAATTATTGCTATTTTCTTTTGGACCTGTAAAGCAGGCGTTCTCAACCTTTTTAAAGCCAGGGGCCAGGTCAAGCTTCCTCAGACAGCTTCGGGGGCCGGATGGCCATTTTGCCCTTCCTCCACCGCATGGCACTTCGGGGCGTGGTGGTGGTGGGCCACATGAAATGGCACTGCGGGCCGCATCTGGCCTGGTTCAGAATCCCTGCTGTAAAGGGTTGTGGGGGATTTTGCTCATTGTCAAATTTACAGTACAGCTCTGCTGGACAAATCAAATCTCTGCGCCACAGCCCATATACGTGTCCATCCATCCACACGCGACAGACCTATGAAGAGGTGGGGTGTGTATATGTGTGTCATAAGCCCTTTTCAATGAGCTGCCCAGGGCGGGTTGCCGGTGGCGAGTTGAGGAGGAGGAGGGGTGGGCCATGGGTGGCGAGAGGACGGATCGGGCTAAACTACAAATCCCATCATCCCAAGCAAGGGCGGGTTGGGGCTCATGGGAAAGGAACCTGTGACCACCTTTGCACGCGTTTCCCACCCCCGCCCCCGGCTTCACGCACGTGTGCAGAACGGCTCCCAACTCCTCCCACCCCCGCCCCGCTGCTTGCACGCTGCACGTGGGAACGGGGCGCGCACGCGAACACCCTGACCCGGGGGTTTGGCTGCGGGGAGGGAGGGGCAGGGGCTGGAGTCTTAGGGGGGGGCGGGGGGGCGGGACTAGCAACGCAAGAAGGGGGGGAGGGACTCCGGTTCACGTGGTGCGGACGCGAAAGAGAGCAGGCAGGTAGGTAGTGTGTGAGACCCTTCTCTAAAATATGTCTTCCCTTGGGCGGAAACCCCCCCCCCGACCCCCCCCCCAAAACCCACTGGGGTGGTGTGTGTGTGTGTGTGTGGGGCTATTATGGGGCTCTAGATAGAATCTGCCCAGCAGGCAGAAGTTCCACGGGTGGAGCTCCGCAAGGCTGGCTTGCCCGGACGAATGCCTGCCTGCGAGGCCACCACAGTACCTGTTTGGGGCCAAGCCTGGGGGGAGGGGGCTGCATTTCCTTCATCTCCCCCCCCCGCCCCCCATGCAGGCAGAGAGGGGTCCATGGGTTGAGGCTGGTGGGGGAAATGGGGAACCCATGAGCCCCCCCCCAACCAACCCTGTTCCTTGGTTGTCGCCCCTGCAGTGTCGGCCACCTCACACACACACGACACACCCCTTTGTGGCCTGATCCCACCCCCAACCCCCCATGCCAGGCGAGGATCTGCCCCCCAGGGGCACCCAGATGGCCAAAGGCGCCTTGTGTGTAAGTAAACTTGGAGGGAGGAGGAAGAGAAACCCCCTCCAACCATCCCATTTTTTACCCTCCCCGGTGTATTTATTGGACTTATAACCTGCCTGCCAAAGCAGTACCTGTTTATCTACTTGCAATTTCTTGCTTTCAAACTGCTAGGTGGGCAGGAGCTGGGACAGAGCTCACTCCATCGTGCAGCACGTGGGCCTCGAACTCCTGACCTGCCGACCTCCCGGTCATCAAGTTCAGTGTCTTAAGCACTAAGCCACCGCAGTCCCCTTCTGGGGCGATATATAAGTGAAATTGTCTTCTGTTCATCTAAAGAGGATGGCACAACTAGACACCAGAGTGCACAGAACGCCGTTACCTTTCCCGCTGAAGCAGTACCTATTTATCTACCTGCAATTTCTTGCTTTTGAACTGCTAGGTTGGCAGGAGCTGGGACAGACGACGGGAGCTCACTCAGGTTGTCAAGTTCAGTGTCTTAATACTAAGCCACCGTAAGCCTCCAGGAGCCCCAGGATTAAAATAAATAAATAAATAAAAAGTTGCTTGAGAGTCTACCGGGGTTACGGTGGCTCAGTGGTTAAGAAGCTCGCCTTCTTAGCTGGAAGACTGGTAAGTTGGCAGTTCAAGGCCCGGGTTCTGCTTGACGGATTGAGCCCCTGTCTGTCCCAGCTCTTGGGGACATAAAAGGAGCCTCACTTGAGGGTCCCTTTCTTACTCAAAAATCCTTTCAACCCAGAATAATTTTGTGACATGAAATTATTATTACTTGAAAGTCTGCCAGAGTCTGAGCTCCCCTCCCATTACTCCCCACCCCAATTTTCACGCTCCCCCCCCCTTGCAGGCCCTCCTGCTCTCCTTATTGATGGTCCCGATCCTGCGGCCTGCCTGCCAGCGCTTCTTCTCCATGGCCGCCTCCACGTATGTCTCCGGGACACTTTCGGCCGCCTTCGTCACTTGCCCCAACCAGACGGTGGCCAAAGAGATAGCCAGGTATGGGGAGGGGGAGAAAGGGGGGGGCTGCCTCAAAATCCCTGTAAGAGCAGGGAAAGGAATTGCTGATAGGGTGCCTTTGCGTGTGTGTGCCTACCTTATAGGGCTGTTGTGGAGAAGCATCTGGCCGCCTGTGTCAATATCGTCCCCCAAGTGACTTCCATGTGAGTTGACCCTCATTTTGTTTGGGGTGGGGTGTTGGTTTTTGGGGAGGCGGGCGACCTGCCAGCCTGGGAATCAGGAGTCTGGTAGACCGATCTGAGATGGGTTGGTGTGGGGGTTTTAATGGGGTTTTTTTTTAATGTCCCATGTCTCAAAGTTGTGTCTCCTTTGCAGCTATGAGTGGAAGGGCAAGATTGAGGAAGATTCAGAAGTGATGTTGGTGAGTTTGGGGCACAGATCTGTGTGGGTTGGGTTGGGGCCAATTAGGGCACCCACACACTCCCCTCCCCTCAGTCCTGTGCAAGCCCATCGTGACCTCTGGCTATAGGAACAGCTTGTGAATAATTTATTTTTATTTATGACTTTATTTATAATACAGTAATACCTCGGATAACGCTAAAACTTGGTTCCACAAGTCTTAGTATGGGATGCATCGGACAAAACTCCATAGAGATGCATTGTAACCGGCACAGGCTTTAGCAAACGTTATCCGATGCATCCCATAGGATTTTAACGTTATGTGATGCAAAAAATTTTTTTGTCAGAAATTATTCTGGGTTGAAAGGATTTTTGTGTGTGGAAGAAACTCTACTCAGGGAACACCCAAACGAGGCTCCTTTCGTGTCCCCGAAAACTGGGACAGAGACGGGCACTCAATCTGCCATGCAGTACCCAGGTCTTGAACTGCTGACTTGCTGGCCTTCCAGCTAACAAGGTGAGGGGGGCAGAGAAACACTTTCCCCCTGGCTGGTGTCCCAATGCTGCCTTCTCTCCCCCACCCCTCTTCCTCCCAAGATGATCAAAACACGCAGTTCCCGAATCCCCAGTCTTGCCGAATTCATCCGGTGAGTTGTTGCTGGAAGTGGGGATTGGGGCTGGGGCAGAGGAGAGAATGGAGGGGAGGATGGGCCCTGGAGTGATTTTACCAGCAGGAACCCTGACTTAGATCCTCTCCCCCCTCCCCACTGGATTTTTGGGTTTTGCAGGTCTGTGCACCCTTATGAAGTAGCTGAAGTCATCGCCCTCCCCATCCAGAATGGGAACCCCCCATATTTGCAGTGGGTCGAAGAAACCGTGCCTGCAGAGAAGGCAGCCAAGTAAAGCAGTCCCCGCGCCCCACTTATTCAGAGACAAGAGGGGCGGCCGGGGGGGGGGCTCGGCTCTGATGGATTAATTTTAACAGGATGATGTAGCAGCAATAAAGGAAAGCCCCAAAAAAAACACCCCCACCCCAAAGTACCCCAGGGGGGGCTTAAGGCAGGACTCTGCCAGCCAAAAACCTCTTTCGGTGTCTTTCGTTTCTCTTCTTTTGCAGCAAAAACCAATTTCACGGTCCTTCCCCAAAGAAACATCTTCCCCTGGTAGATGGCACTTTCCACTTTATAGTCCACGGAAAGCCAGTCCGGCCAGGTGAACCTGCTATGGAAATAGAGTAGACCGGGGTGCCCAAGCTACAGCCTGTGGGCCGGACTTGGCCCGCACCACCCTCATGGCTCCCGGAAGCGGAAAACATGCATGTGCAAAACACTGCAGTTGTTATACATCCATTTACAGCAGCCATGGGTGCATTTACGATAGTGTTTTGCACTTGCGCAGGTATGTTTTACTTCTGCTTCTGGTGGGAGGAACCACGTGACCGGCCTGCGGCCTGAAAAATTTGGGCACCACTGGAATAGACCATACTGCCAGTGACAATGCCAATCATCCGGCAGTGGTTAACTAGCCTGACCACCCTGATGACTAGTGGCCTTGGCTTTGCCAAAATCTACAGGGAAAGGTGATTAAATCCCACTTGAAGCCATAATGATGAAGGGCAGCAGCTTCATCCATCCTGGCCTGGGGCTGATGAGGACTTTGTGTGCCAAAAGGGCTCAGGACCAGAAAGTGACTCGCGCAACTGGATCAGTGGTACTATGGGGGTCATGCTGCGATGTGGAAGGTAGATAATAGTTTCATGTCTGAAATTATTCTGGGTTGAAAGGATTTTTGTGGAGGAAAACTGCCCCAAATGAGTCTCCTTTCATGTCTGGGACAAAGACAGGTGCGCAATCCGTCATGCAATACCTGGGTCGTGAACTGCCAACTTGCCAGCCTTCCAGCTAACAAGGCGAGCTTCTTCACCACCGCAGACCATGGCATTATATGGCTGTCAGGACCATCTTGACAGATTGGCATGAGAACAGCTAACATTTGGAAATGGATATGGCACTCGAAGGCGGCGGCCATGGCCAGCAACAGTCTTGCTCGCAACAAGCTGCCTTGAGTCTCCACATTTCCAATCCAATGGGAATTTCTGTGCCAAGAAAATTTGGGGTGAGAGGGGGAGAACCAACAGACGACGGGTGAGCAGGTGGCCATGTTCTACCCAAAGCTGGGCTCGATCACCCCAAAAGGCTGCCTCCCCGTGGCTCAGAAAGAGACAGCCAAGCATCTAGAAAGGCGGCGTGGGGAGTCTTTGCTGTGTTGTCTCCCTTATAGGGCTAAAGTTTTGGAGATTTGGGTTGTGGGGGAGGCCCTGATCCAGGAACTGGCCCCATGCGCAGGGGGAAAAAAACCCTTTTCTCCTAGAAGCTGTTTTATTACTCAGCATGGATTTTTGTGGGTCACTTTGTACACAAGTTCATTTTTAGGTACAGTGAGCAATAGCGGCAGCAGCAGCACAGAAGCAATGGAGCACGGGGCCAATGGTGGGGAGGAGGGGGGGGTCACAAGGAAGGGCACTTTCCCTCGACCCTAAAGGGGGAAACGAGTGCTCCAAGTCCGTCCGTCCGTCCGTCCGGTCACCCCAGCCCAGCCCCTCCCAGGCCTCCTTTAAAATAACTTTTCTTTTAAAAGTACAGACAGTAAAAAAATAAGCAGAAATAAAAATTCTTGTGCAAAGAGGAGGAAGAGGGTGCAAATGGGCAGGAGAGATGCAAGACCGCGGTGAGCAGAGACGCTGGTGTTTCTCTCTCCCCCCCCCCCCCCGAAGAAAACTAGAAGCCCATCATCCTGGAAGAGGCGGACAGGCCCCTGGCTCTGCCCCACGGAGGAATTTCCACATGTGAAGCACCTCTTCCTTTCTCCAGCTTGTCCATCCTCAAACACCACACCCCTCAAATTCCTGTGCAAAACATCTGGGAGTCTGCTTTGTCTTTTATTGGGGGGGGGGGCTCTTGGGAGAACCTGTGGCTGTCCCCCCCATGGGCTAGAACATGCCCCCGCCGTCCCATTCCACCAGGTACTGGGTGGTGCCGTCGGTGGTGACGCGCCGAGCCAAGATGCGCACAGCCTCTCCCCGGGCCAGTCGCCCCATGGCGCCAAAGTAGCTGGTGCTGGAAGGGGGGCAGAGTGCCGACGTAGAGGGCACCGCGGCGGTAGTGGTGGAGGTTGTCATGGGAGGCTGGGCAGTGGCGGGCCGTCGGGCGGTGGTGGTCGCCAGGCGGGGCAGGAACGCTTCAGGCGGCTCAGTCTCCGGGGTGGCTGCGTCGCAGGACTCCAGGAACGAAGACCCAACGCTGCTGCTTGTGCTGTAAAAATTGTTGTAAAGTTTTTTTTAATCATTTTTTAAAAAAAATCTCAGTTTTGTAATTACTTTTTTAAAATTGCCATTGGTTTTATTTTCTGTGAGCCGCCCAGTCTTCGGAGTTGGGTGGCAATACAAATTATAAAAATAAATAAAATAAATTTGGGGAAGGAGGGGGGGGAGTGAATTAGATATCATCACTTCTATAGAGATGGATTGGTCCTATTCTTGCCCATCCCCCACCCCTCTAGAAACAGCTCTGGGCACAACAGCCAGTGGCACAGGGCCATGGGAATTGTAGTCCTACCTGCGGCCTGGAGGCTCACAGCCCCTGCTCCTTGATGGGACCATCCCCTCCTTACCTGGGGGAGCCCCCAAAAACTTCCTTTGTCCAGCCAGGAAAGTTGAGATAATGTCTGACAAAAGCAGGAGCTGTAAGGTAGAGTCGCTCCTTCCCAACCCACATTGTTGGGTCAGGACCTACAGTATTTCATTTTTAAAAAACTATTACATTTTTATACTGCGCCCCCCTTGAAACATCCCTTTCCCCACCTAGCCTGTGAGCTAGCCTGCTCACCTGCCCCGATTTGGCCCCTGATGCTGCCTTCCCCCTCTCCCCGATTCTCAGTTTGCCCCCTTTTGTATCAAGACCGGGGAGGGGGGTCAGCAACTATCGGCCCTTGGGATGTTACTGGCCAGCAGATCCTGTTCAGGTTTCTAGCCCAGTGATGACAAACATTTTGGAGACTGAGTACCCAGACAGAAGGGCGAGGTGAACTCTGTGCTGGGGGGGAGGAAGCCCTCCCATTGGGCTGCTAGGAAGAGGGGCGGGGTGAACTCTGCTGGGGGGAGGGAGGAAGCCCTCCCATTGGGCTGCTAGGAAGAGGGGCGGGGTGAACTCTGTGCTGGGGGAGGGAAGAAGCCTTCCCATTGGGCTGCTAGGAAGAGGGGTGGGGTGAACTCTGTGCTGGGGGAGGAAGGAAGCCCTCCCATTGGGCTGCTAGAAAGAGGGGTGGGGTGAACTCTGCTGGGGGGAGGTAGGAAGCCCTCCCATTGGGCTGCTAGGAAGAGGGGTGGGGTGAACTCTGTGCTGGGGAGGAGGAAGCCCTCCCATTGGGCTGCTAGGAAGAGGGGTGGGGTGAACTCTGTGCTGGGGAGGAGGAAGCCCTCCCATTGGGCTGCTAGGAAGAGGGGTGGGGTGAACTCTGTGCTGGGGAGGAGGAAGCCCTCCCATTGGGCTGCTAGGAAGAGGGGTGGGGTGAACTCTGTG
The DNA here is from genome assembly GCA_035047305.1 of Bradypodion pumilum. Taxonomy (NCBI): domain Eukaryota; kingdom Metazoa; phylum Chordata; class Lepidosauria; order Squamata; family Chamaeleonidae; genus Bradypodion; species Bradypodion pumilum. The sequence continues at coordinate 472,442,813 of JAWDJD010000002.1, forward strand.
CTGGGGGAAGAGAGGAAGCCCTCCCATTGGGCTGCTAGGAAGAGGGGTGGGGTGAACTCTGCTGGGGGGAGGGAGGAAGCCCTCCCATTGGGCTGCTAGGAAGAGGGGTGGGGTGAAGTCTGCTGGGGGGAGGGAGGAAGCCCTCCCATTGGGCTGCTAGGAAGAGGGGTGGGGTGAACTCTGCTGGGGGGAGGGAGGAAGCCCTCCCATTGGGCTGCTAGGAAGAGGGGCGGGGTGAACTCTGTGCTGGGGGAAGAGAGGAAGCCCTCCCATTGGGCTGCTAGGAAGAGGGGTGGGGTGAACTCTGCTGGGGGGAGGGAGGAAGCCCTCCCATTGGGCTGCTAGGAAGATGGGTGGGGCAAAATGCTGGGGCAACAGCTTGTTCTAGGCTTATGATTGCCCCCCTCCCCTGCTAGAGGGGATGCAGAGAGGAGGCCACCCCCATCCCCAGGGAAAGAGCAGAGTAGCTATCGTTGCATGAAGCATCCAGAGGACCCTTTCCGAAATATTTTGCCCCCTTCATCTCCCTCCACATCCAACTATGTATGCCAAGCTGACCATGAGCCCTGGAAGCTCCCCCCGCCCCATGCAAAAAGGAAGCTACCAGGAGGAGGATGGGGAGTCCCTCCCCACACACCCCAAATCTAGGCAACAGCCTCCTCTAATGCTGACACACATCTATACACACGCACACACGGTTTGCTCACCTCAAAGTCCCTGCAGTGTTGGCTGAAGGATGGAAGGAGGCAAACATCCGGATAGGGGTGCTGTGGCGGGGAGTGGGGGGTGGAGAGAGAACCACACAGGTCAAGAACTGGAGAGTAAAAGTCAAGGTCGCCTATGTTCGAAAGCCAGTCGTATCCGACTCTGGGGTTCAGTGCTCATTTCTGTTTCCAGCCAAAGAGCCAGCATTGTCTGCGTCTGCAGACGTTTCCGTGGACTTGACTAAATACCAGAGTGCACAGAAGACTGTTTAATTTCCCAGCAAAGTGGTACCCATTTGTCTGCTTGCAATTTCTTGTTTTCAAACTGGGACAGAGACGGGAGCTCACTGTGCCATGCAGCACTTGGGTCTCAAACGGCTGACCTTCCCAGTCATCAAGTCCAGCGTCTTAACCACTTGAGCCCTTAAACCATCTAGTTCGAACCCACCCATCCCCTTGCAACACAATCAATCTCTCTAGCAAGGAAGGCGGCTGTTTTAATGCCTGCTTCCAAACTGCTGCCAACGGTTTGGCAGGCGGGAAAATGAGGGGATAGTTGGGGGGGGGGAAGGGGGAACGACTAGTTGAGCCGTCTGCCCTCACTTCCCAGTGGGCTTTTACCTGTCCTGGCAACGGGCATCAGTGTGGCGGAAGTTGTAAGTACTGGAGATGCCGCTGAAGCCACTGTAGCTCTGGCTAGCGCTGACCGGGTTCTGCACCACCTCCTGCAATGAACATTGGGGTGGGGGCACATTTGTTGCATGAGCAGGGCTAGAGGCGGGGGTCCTTCCCCACCCATCTCTGGCCTCACCCCAATCCAAAGTTAAGAAAGAGCCAGAGGCCGAGGCACCCCGACCGCCTCCCTGGCCCTGCCCTACCTGAGTGAGGGCCCTCTCCAGCCGCTCTCTCTCCCGGGTGCTGCGCTGCTCCACAGTGGTGGTGCTCAGGGCCAGCTCCTTCTTGCCCTGATGTGCTGTAGCCCAATGCCGGCAGAGTCGGTGATGCCCCGGCCGGCCGCGCTGGCCCTTCCTGCCCTCGGCCGCCCGCTTCCCACGCCTGCCCTGCCCTGAAAGGAAGCTGTAAGAGACCCTCCTTATCTGCACAGCACAGAGGGGTTTTTTGGGGGGCTGTGCTGAGCAGGGGAAGGATGGGCACCAGGATGGGGGCCTCAAAAGCATGACACACACCCCACCACCAATGGGGTCACCAGGGAGGAGCCACAAACCCTGGGTGGCACCGGTTCTCGCCAGCTGCCTCCTCCCTGTGCTGGGGTATTTCACCACACTTTGGGGTTGGGGGGAGTTTGGGAGGTGGGGCATCCCAGGAAAAAGAGGGGCTTCTCACCAGCTTTCTGAAATGAGGGGGTCTCCACCGTCACCGGAGCCATCCACAAGCAGTGGAGCTGGGGGAGGAACCCGTAAATGGAGGCCAAAGAGCCCTTTGCGCTTCTTGATTTCCTTGCCAGAGATGAATCTGTGGGGTAGGGGTGGGGGGCAGAGACAGGGGTGGTGGTGGTCAGGACAAGGGTTGAGAATCAAGGTAAAGGTTGCCCTTGCTCGAAAGCCAGTCATGTTCAACTTGGGTTCAGTGCTCATCTCTGTTCATAGCCAAAGAGCCAGCGCTGTCTGCATCTGCAGGTTTTTTTCCATGGACATGTGGCAGGCACGACCAAACACGGAACGCTGTTCACCTCCCCCCCCCAAAGTGGTACCTATTTATCTACCTGCAATTTCTTGCTTTTGAATTGCTAGGTTGGTAGGAGCTGGGACAGACGAGTCGCTCACTCCGTCGTGGAGCACCCGGGTCTCCAACTGCTGACCTGCCGACTTTCCAGTCGCCAAGTTCTCAGCGCCTTAACCACTAAGCCACCAAAGCAGTCCCGTTACGTGCAATTTAATTTGGCGCAAAAATTATCACAATGGGTGTATTTAAAACCACAGTGTATTCGAGCCATTTTTATAAATGGAACTGGTTTTTAAATATGTAATTGGAACAAACGGAGCAAAAAATCTGGCGAAAAGTAAAGGGCGGAACCTGTTTGGTTTTGCTAGTTTATGTGAGGCAGAGACACAAAAAAGAAAGAAAACCAAGAGAAAGCCATCAACATTAGTAACAAAGAAAATCACTGTATTTGCTGGTGTATAAGACACATCAGAGTATAAAACGCTCCCCGTTATTACCAAAATAGCCCATTATAAGCCACTGTACAGTAGAATCCCACATAAAAAGAAAAAACTCAGTTCTGCGAGTTGCTTCGCTATGTAGTTTTTTTCTGTTATGCGAAGCTAATGAGAGATGCCCCGCATAACGAACAAAAAAATGTTCGTTATTCGGGGTTCCCATTGACCAGGTATACCCCGGCTACCGAAAACCCCGCATAACGAACAATTTTTCCCCCATTATGCAGGGTATCGCCCTTGCATAACGAAAGCTTTGTCATGTGAATGTTTCGCTATACGAATTGTTCGCTATGCGAGGTATTGCTGCATACAGTACAAGACGCACTCAATTTTTCCAGTGTATTTTAAGGGAGGGAAAGTGGGTCTTATATGCAAGCAAATACGGTATTTATACTTCCTCTCCGCAGTATAAAATAAACACAAAGCACCCATTCCTACCAAAATAATTGTAGGTGCTGAAAGCAGTGGTGGGCTCCAATTTTTTTAATACCACACTGTGGGTGTGGTTACTTTGTGGGCATGAGCATGGCCATGTGACTGGGTGGGTGATCTAGTCATGCCTGCCCAGTGGTGAGTATAACAAAGTAAGGCTTGAACTATCTCGCTTTGCATGTAATGAGTCTATCTCATATATTTGTTTCACCTTTTAAGTTGCATCGCTGAACTGGATGAACATTTGCACGATGTTCTAATTTTCCGAGTTTCACCTGTAAGTGTTATTGCTTTGCTTTGTTTTTTTAAAAAGTTTATTCCTAAATTTTCCTGGTTGCTTCTTTGTCCCTGGGCCTTCACATTTCTCTCCTGGACCCTCCCCTGCCTGAACTCTTTCTGTGCAAATCTCCAGATCTTTTAATTGCATTTTACCAATCCTTAGACCTACTTAAGAAGGCAAAACCCCTATTAAGGAAGTCCATTATGACACTATAGGGGCCAAGCAGTGTCTTACTGAAAGAGACCCCATGGGACTGTCTAGGCTCATCTCTGTTTATAGCCAAAGCATCTGCAGATGTTTTCGTGGACATGTAGCAGGCATGATTAGATTCCAAAGTGCATTGAACACTGTTACCTTTCCCACCGAAGTGGTCCCTATTTATCTCCTTGCAATGTCTTACTTTCTAACTGTAAGGTTGGCAGGAGCTGGCACAGACGGCAGCTCACTTCGTCATGCAGTACTCGGGTTTTGAACGGCTGACCTTCCGCCTCCCAGTCAGCGTCTTAACCACTTGAGCCACAGCAGACCCTCTGCGAATTTTTTTGGAGGGCCTTTATAATGGAAAGGGACTGCGGTGGCGGCTTAGTGGTTAAAGCTGAGCTTGACGATGGGAAACTGCACCCCAAAAAATAGCAGGCGTGTCCTGCTCTGGCTGTTCTCGGACCAAACATGCACATACCTGTCAAGTTTTGGATTTGGAAATAAGGGAAATTTCCTGGCAAATAAGGGATACTTGACAGCTATGCTTATCCTGTGCTGCCCTCCAATGGCGGCAATAGGGCATTGCAGTCTAATTAATAAGGGATGATGGCAGGAAAGAGGGTAAAATAAGGGGTTTTCCTGGCCAATAAGGGATACTTGACAGCTATGAACATGCATCGATACCCACCTACCCCGGGTGACCCATGGATTGTGTTAAAGACAGGCTGCTGGGGAGGCCAAATCCTATGGACAGTGGGTTGATCCGGACCTATTGGCATGCTCTGAGAACATTTGCCGAGGGGTTGAGCCGATCATTGGGGGTGGTGGTGGTGGTGTCACACAGTGGCATACCTGTCAAGTTTTGGATTTGGAAATAAGGGAATTTCCTGGCAAATAAGGGATACTTGACAGCTATGCTTATCCTGTGCTGCCCTCCAATGGCGGAATAGGGCATTGCGGTCTAATTAATAAGGGATGACGGCAGGAAAGTGGGTAAAATAAGGGGTTTTCCTGGCCAATAAGGGATACTTGACAGCTATGCACAGTGTTGGTGGGTGACACCACCTTCAGAGGGGGCATCTGAACTTACCTGTCCTTGTGGCTGGTCAGGGCATTGAGGAGTTGGCTGTACCTCTCCCCTTTGGGGGTGTCCGAGAGCTGCAGAAGAAACAGGAAAGGGTCAAGCCGGTCAGTGAGAGGAAGGTGTGGGGAACACCCCCCCCGGCCCCCCCCCAACTGTTTTCTGATCTGTGCTCACTTTCACAGACAACCCCCCACCCCCACCCCAACGTACCCCACAATAACCATTGAGCAATTATTTAACTCTTATAGCAGGGGTTGAACTCACAACGTTCTGGCTGCAGTAACTGCAGTTGCAGTTTTAACCGCTGCGCTGCTAGGCCTCCCTCAAAAGACTGGGCGGTTCGCCAGGTAGTTAGCATTTTACCCCCATGAAAATGTTTCTTGCTCTGTACTCACTTTCACATGTGCCCCACAACAATAGTAATTGAGAAACGATACAGTAAGAAACACAACTACTGTACTATGATTCATATAGTAACAGCTTGAGGTAATAATGGAAAGTAACAGTGGGGAAATGGAGGAAGTTTCCTTGAAGTGGGGGGAGTAGGACTTTTTAAAAAAATTGTTTGTGATTCCCCCCCCCTTCTTTTTATTCCTCTCTTTTTTTAATAAACTACTTTTTTCCTTTTAGTATAAATAAATAATTTTTCTTTTCTCTCTCCTTTTGTCCCCATTTTTCTTCAACGTTAGCAGACATGATTTGTGTTGTTCATTTTAATTTACATACAAGATACAGTATATATAAAAAATAACTAGTGTTCTTTTGTTATTGTATTATTGCTATATATTTCATTTTTAAAATGTTTTGTTTCTGGTAAAATAAAGGAGAGGAGGAAAGAATTTAGCAATTATTTGGTCTTTAGTGCGCTCTCTGGGTGGTTCATAAGTTAATTAACATTTTCCCCTCCCCTTCCTAAATTGGATCATTATTTTACCAACCTTGGAAAGATGGAACCAAGCTGGAGCTTGTTGGGATCGAACTCGGGTTGTGAGCAGAGTTTAGGCTGCTGCCCTCCAGCTTAACCACTGTGGTGGAGAGGGAGTCTCTTCATGGGACTGGGTGGATCCTATTGCTCTCCCCACAAGAATCACCAATGGGATGGGGAGGGGGCTTCCCAGGTAGACCCACAAAAATAAAAGTCACCCTTGCTTAAAAGCCAGTCGCATCTGACTCTAGGGTTCAGTGCTCAGCTCTGTTTACAGCCAAACAGCCAGTGCTGTCTGTGACTGCAGACGTTTCCGTGGTCATGTGGCAGGCATGCCTCAACACCGGAGTGCAGGGAACACTGCTTACCTTCCCACCAAAGTGGTACCTATTTATCTACTTGCAACTTCTTGCTTTCGAATGCTAGGTTGGCTGGAAGTGGGACAGTGGAGGGAGCTCACTCTGTCGTGCAGTACCCGGGAATCGAACTCCGACCTTCCAGTCAGCGAGTTCAGTAAGGGACCCATGGACACCCTCGCCCACTGTGGATCTGTACCCCTCCCTGTAATTAATGGGGGAGGAAACAAAACCACCACTGCCCCGACCATACCACCCACCTCTGGGTTAAACAGATTTTCCAGCCACCGGCATGCCACTGGTGGTGAAATCCTATTTGTGTGTTTGTGGGAGAATGGGTGAAAGGGAGGCACATTTGCTGTATGAACAGGGGTGGAGTGGGGGACTACCCCCACCACTCCCTGGCCTCACCCGTTCCAAAAGTACAAAAGAGCAGGAGGCCGTGGCACCCATATCGCCTCCCTGGCTCTGCCCCACTCTGGAGGGGGCTGTCTGGGAGGAGTTGCAGAAACAGCATTGATCTTTCAACCACCCGCAAAAAACAACAACAACAACAACAACAACAACAACAACAACAACACTCACCACCCCCTACAGTCAGCACCCCACTCACCTCCCCAAGCAAGAGGCTATCCCAATTCTCGCTGGCAAAAGGCAGGATCTCCCGCTCAAAGTCAAAATATTTCTTCTTGCAACAGATGCTGAGGTGGTAGAGGATAAGATGGGCCACGTCCACCCTGTCGAGAAAAGGACGGTCAGAACGTGTGTGTGTGTGTGTGTGTGTGTGTGTGGGAATTAGCCCCTGCTGCTTCGGGGATGGCCCCACTCCCACCCCCAACACAGGCAAAGAAGGCGACAAAGAAACTACTCATTGCAAAGTCGGAAGCTAAGAAGTTTCCTTAAGCAGGCTCGATTTGTCCACAAAACTAGAAGATCAGAGAATCATGAAGTGGAAACCTAAAGATCATCCAGTCCAACAGTGGCTCGGTGATTAAGAAGCTTGCCTTGTTAGCTGGAAGGCGGGCAAGTCGGAAGTTCGAGACCCAGGTACTGCATGACGAATTGAGTGCCTGTCTCTGTCCCAGCTCTTGGGGACATGAAAGGAGCCTCATTTGGGTGTTCCCTGAGCGGAGTTTCTTCCGCAAAAATATCCTTTCAACCCAGAATAATTTCCGACACAAAATTATTATTATAATGCAAATTGAACAACAACAAAAATAATAACACTGATGGCATTGGTCGAGGTGCCTTAGTCGGCTACATTTCTCTCCCCCATCCCACCGGGATCAGTGGGGAGGGATTGAAACTCTCCCCCCCGCCCCCCCCCCCCCATGATTTTTGAGGGTCTTCCAATTTCATCTCTCAGCCCTCGTTAATTCTTCATCTTCTAGACTTATTTTTTTTTTAAAAAAAGAAAAAAAACAGAAACTGAAGTTGGCTCCACTGTGTGACAAGTCTGGGCTTGTCCAGACATGCAAAGCATAGAGACGGAAAAACTCATCCATCAAAGCACAAACTGCTCCCGTGCGTTGCAGTCGCATTAAAAACAATCGTAACACTTCATAAAAGCACACTCCTTTGCTAATTGAGGCGCCTTGACGGAGTTTGCCTGGAAGGGAGATTTTTTTCCCCCTACGTTTCTTCTTCTGTGTCTAGGCCAGACGTGAGAGTGCCAAAATGAAGGCACCGTTTGTTGAGTTCACTCTGCAGTTTCCTTTCGCCTGACCTAGTGTGAGAAAACTTAGCCGGCAACACAAGGTGGCCGTACGCTGGATTGTGGTTAAAAAGTACCACAATCTTTGAGGAGGCTCTTTCTGTCTACTCCTTTCCTATGCTAATTTCACTTGACTATTTAAAAAGCTATGTGGCTATAATTTTTTCAAATTACAGTGGAACCTCGGTTAACGTAATTAATGCGTTCCCTGGGACGTTTCTTACAGCAAAAATTATTTTAACCGAATGCATTGAATGCAATTTCCCATAGGAATGCACTGAAAACCAAAATACATTAACCAAAACACAGTTTCCCATAGGGATGTATTGAAAATCAATTAATCTGTTCTGAAATAAATTCAGTAAACTGAGCCACTATTTCCTATGGATTTCCTTTTGTTATTTTTATGTTAACCGAGTGTTTGTTAACCGAGGTTCCACTGTATTATTATTATTATTATTATTATTATTATTATTATTATTATTATTATTATTATTATTATTATTATTATTATTATTATTATTATTATTATTATTATTATTATTATTCCAGACATCTTTACAACAGTTTTGCGAGGTAGGAGAGGATGCCGTGTGTGTGTGTGTGTGTGTGTGTGTGTGTGTGTGTGTGAGAGAGAGAGAGAGAGAATCTGCCCTGTACTCTCTATCTCTCATGTCTATGGATTGAAGGGGATCGGGCACAATCGCGAGTGGTTGGCCTGGTATGACCGATGGAACTCCCCACCACAAGGTTTGCTGAGGACCTCCTCAAGGGGGGGATATTTGGAGCGCTGGGCTCCAAAATGACAAAGGCAACAACCCAGAGGTGGCCATGGCTTCCCCCTCACCTCCCTTTTTTGGGTGGGTGGGTGTTGTTGCCCAGCCACCCTTGGGCTGCAATCTTAGAAGAAGATGACCCAAGTCTGTGATTTTCTATGGGTCTGCCCCCACGCACTAGGGAAAAAAAAACACAGACCTCATCCCAGGCTACTCCGAGCTCTGGTGGGACTCACCATCTCAGGGGGAGACGCCGGACGCTCTCAGGGCCCCCGCGGCACACACAGCACTCAAAGATGTAGAACCTGCCAGAGAGACCCACAAAGATGTTGGCTAAGTGTGGGGGAAAGATTTTCTCAGCTCCCCCCCAAATCCCGCCTGCTGCTGCCCCCCCTCCTCCAAGCATATACTTACAGACACCCTACAGACCCCTCTCTCACCTGTCTCCATAGAGCAAGGGCTTGCTCAGGCACTGGGTGCAAGCCTCATGGAACCACTGGGCACAGAGCCGGCATTGCAGCATCTTAAGGTTCCACCTGCGGGAAGAAGAGGAGGAGGAAGAAGAGGAAGGCTTTGCCCCACCTCAACTCCCGGGGCTGCCTGCCTCCAGGAGGGAGAAGCAAAACCCTAGCTTTGATCCAGCTGTAAGATCCCTGTTGGACCCAGAAGATGGCACTGCTATAACCGGGGAATGGGAATGTCACAGTGCCTAGAGCCTTAGTTTCTGAGTCGACTTTCCTTCCTCTTCCTCGAGGGACAGCCCAGATCTTCACGCTCAGGGCTGCCTCTGGGAAGGAGAGGAAAAAACCCCATCTCTAAGCTTGGAACCTGCCCCACTGAAGATCCCTGTTGGATCCAGAAGTCGGCGCTGCTAAAACCAGGGTGAGCATTGTGGTGTCAAGAGCCCCCGGCTTCTGAGCCCGGATCTTCTCCTACCCACTGGGCTGGCCGCAGTTCTTTTCATTTTATTTTTAATTTATATACCGCTTTACTCTACCCAGTGGGTGACTCAAAGCGGTTTACACGGGTAATACAAATATATATATGGATTCATGCAATTAGTAACACAATGATGCAATACAGCAAAAATACAGCAAAAATACAGAGTTGACATTCTTCCAACCCAGCCCCCCACTTCCCTAACCCCCTCCCCCCCAAAAGCAACTGGGCCCCAGACTCACTCTCCAGGTCCCCCGCAGTAGCAGTAGCACTGCTGCCGGTTGGTGAGGTGTTCGGCGTCCCACTCCAGGCACTTCAGCTGGTAGGGCAGCACCAGCTTCATGCCCAGCATGGCTTTGGCATAGGGGCCCTTCTTGAGGGCACCCCCCCTCTGCAGAGACAGATAGAGATGGAGGGGGTCATTTCAGTGGCTATCCATCCCACCCCTTCTCCAAAAGACCAGGAACCCAGTTTAGCCGACCGGAACTTATACGATTAGAGGACAAGGAGGGGGGCATTTCCTACCCAACGCACAACCCTCATGTGTGTGTGTGGGGGGGAAACCTTGCAAGATATTTACCATATTTGCCGACATATAAGACACATCGGAGTACAATGGAACCTTGATTAACGTAATTGGGATGTATCTTACAGCGAAAATTACTTTAACCGAATTTCCCATAGGAATGCATCGAATGCAATTTCCCATAGGGATATATTGGAAACCAAAACATTTTAACCAAAAACATGGTTTCCCATAGGAGTGCATTGAAAACTAATTAATCCGTTCCGAAAAAAATTCCTCAAACTGAGCCACTATTTTCTATGGGTTTCCTTTTGTTGTGCGATTTTTATGTTAATCGAGCCATTTGTTAACAGAGGTTCTGCTGTATAAGATGCACCCCGAAATTACCAAAATAGCCCACTATACACAGTACAAGACACACTCCCTTTTCCCAGTGTATTTTAAAGGGTGTGTGTGTGGGACATATACGCCAGCAAATACAGTATTTGTTTGTCTGTTGCATTTGTAGGGGTATAGTGGAGGCTTAACGATTAAGACACTGAACTTGACAACTGGAAGGTCGGCAGGTCAGCAGTTCAAGACTCGAGTGAACTCCCCTCATCTGTCCCGGCTCCTGCCAACCTAGCAGTTCGAAAGCAAGAAATTGCAAGTAGATAAATAGGGACCACTTCAGTGGGAAGGTAAACAGCATTCCGTGCACTCTGGTGCCTAGGCATGGCTGCCACATGTCCACAGAAACAGCGCTGGCTCTTTGGCTATAAACAGAGACGAGCACTGAACCCTAGAGTCAGATACAACTGGGTTTCGAGCAAGGGAGACCCTGACGTTTACCTTGTTGCATTTATATCCTGCCCATCTGGGATATTTTCCCAATCTGGGCAACTAAGACACACATTTCAAAAAAATAAATAAATCTAAATTAGAAGGTAGACAAAAAAAGAATGAATAAACTGAATAGATGATGATTTTAAAAAATTATTTATTTATTTACTTATTCATTCATTCAATTTGCATAGCCGCCCCAATCGATGTGCGACTCTGGGTGGCGTACATAAAATCCCCAACGTTTAAACTATAGAAACGGTTAAAATTCCAAAAAAACCACTGAAAAACTACCTCCCATCTGCACCAATTAAAAATCTAGTTAAAAACTTTTTAAAACATGAGTGATCCTGCTCTAAATGAGCCAGTGGGGGATCTCTCTAGCAGTTGGTATTTTTAAAGAGCCCCTCCGGAGCACTCTAGTGGGACGGGCAGATGTCCTTGGGGTGATGCGGTCTCTTAAGTATCCTGGCCCACTACCATGTAGGGCTTTAAAGGTAATTACCAGCACCTTGAATTGCACCCAGAGGCACACTGCCAACCACTGCACACTGCCGCCCTGAGTCGGGTTCTGCCTGAGTGGGCGGCATATATAAATATGACTATTAAATTAAAATTAAACTAAACCAATGCAGCTCCCGTAACAGGGGTGAGGCATGGACATAACGCCCCGCACCCCATCACTACATGGGCAGCCACATTCTGAACCAGCAGTAGCTTCCAGATGGCCATCAAGGGCAGCCCCATGTAGAGCGCATTACAATAATCCAGTCTGGAGGTGACCAGAACATGTGCAACCATAAGCAAGGAGTCCCGGTCCAGGAGCGGGCGTAATTGGCGAATGACACAAAGTTGTGCAAAGCAACCATTTGGTTCACAGTTGATCAAAATTAACAGTTCAAGGCCTAACCAAGGACCTAAGAGCTGTTAAGGTAACGTCAGAGTATATATGCAGTCCCCAGTAGAGTTGTTTTTTGGAGAGTTAGGATGTTTATTTATTTATTTATTGTTTAGATTTCTATACCGCTTTACTCCCCGAAAAGGGAACTCGAAGCGGTTTACAATAATGCTGCTAAACAATACAAAATAGGATACAAATAATACAAATAATGTTCAAATCAGATAAGTACTGTTATTATTATTATTATTATTATTATTATTATTATTATTATTATTATTATTATTATTATTATTATTATTATTATTATTATTATTATTATTATTATTATTATTGTTATTATTGTTATTGTTATTATTGTTATTATTATTATTATTATTATATTGTGTCAGAAATTATTCTGGCTTGAAATAATTTTTGTGGGAGAAACTCCACTCAGGGGACACCTGAATGAGGCTCTTTCCATGCCCCCCAAGAGCTGGGAGAGACGGGTGGTCAATTCGTCATGCAGTACCCGGGCCTCGAACTGCTGACTTGCCGGCCTTCCAGCTAACAAGGTGAGCCTCTTAGGGAACACTATTTTTTGGCAAAGTGTGTGTGTGGGTCTGCATGCACATGGGGGGGGGGGGATTGGAAGATCTGATGCAGCCACCCCCAACCCAAGTCCATGGCTGCCCCTCCTCACCTTGGTGGCCACAGCAAAGACGCATTGCCGGCACATCCAGGGACCCTCGCTCAACACCCTAGGCAGGTGGCACTGCTGGTGATAAGCTGATGGAAATTGGGGGGGGGAGCGGAGGAGAGAAAAATCAGCATGGGGGGGAAAGGGGAACAAGAAGATCTTCATGGGGGTAGGGGTGGGGTGGAAGAGCACAAACCCTTCCCTACCTGTCCCACAAACAGACTCACCATGGCTGCACTTTTCACACCTGACCAGGCGGTTCTCTGGACACGCCGCCTCCGAGTGGCAGACACAGCAAGACGTTTCTTCCCCGGGGATGGCAGCTATAGGGGGAAAAGATGGGGCAGGTGGAATTGCCCTCCCATACCACAAAAAAAATTAGGTTATCACCAGGTCAGGCAGGCTGACCTCCTCCAACAACAACACCTTTCCCCTGACCCTCTCATGCTTAAGGACTCCACTGGGACCCCAAAGATCCTCCTCCCCTTTGCAAGAAAGACCCCCTCCCCCAGAACAGAGCTCTGGCCTACCTAAGAGTGGTGGTGGTGGTGGTGGGGGGGGGCCTCAGCCCCCTAAAGAAGGGGGAAGGGATCCAAGCCAAGCCCTGGTCCAGAGGACCAAGAACTGGGAATCATCCTCAAACTGGACCAGAGAAAGGAGAAAAAGAGAGAGAGAGGAGAAAAAGAGAAAGCAGAAGAAAGAGATAAGGAAAGAGAGAGAGAAGGAGAAAAAGAGAGAAAGAATGAAAAAAGAGGAGAAAGAAAGAAAAAAGAGAGGAAAAAGAGGGTGAAAGAGAGGAAGGAGAAAGAAAGAAGGAGAAAAGGAGAGAGAAAGAAAAAAGAGAGGAGAAAAAGAGATAAGAGCAAAAGGAAAAAGAGAGAAATGGAGTGAGGAGAAAAAGAGAGAGAGGAGAATAAGAGAGAAAGAAGAGAGGGAAGGTAAAACAGAAAAAAGAGAGGAGAAAAAGAAGAAGGAGAAAGAGAGAGGGTAAAGGAGAGTGGAGAGGAGAGGGTCTGCCCAGACCACTGACCTGGGTTAATGTCCTTCCAGAGGACCAAGAACTGGGAATCATCCTCAAACTGGACCAGGCACACCTGCCGCAGGGGGTCCACCTGTTTGTGTGTGGAGGGGGGGGGGGGGAGGAGAGAGACTTAGGGGGGGTGAGAGATGCAAGGGGAGGGGAACACACCAACAATCCCAGGGAGGAAGGGAGTGTGTGGGGAGGGCTATGATGTGTGGGTCTGAGCCACTGACCTTCTTGATAGTGCCCAGGTAGAGGAGACCGTCTGTCCAGCGGGCCAGGACATCCTGGCCCTCCCAGAAGCGGGGCCAGCCTGGGATGACACTGGGGCCGGATCCGGACGGGGGAGAGCAAGGCGAGGAAGAGGAGGCAGACGCTGCGGCCCCCCCACCAGGGGTGGCCGGGCGCTTCCAGGGGCCGGAGGTCAGGCGGGTGCTGGTCCTGGTGGCCCGGGCAGCTGTGGGGTGGGTGGGGGGCTCACTCGCCATCACATTGCGCCCCTTCTGCTGGGGGGGGGAAGAGAAGAGAGGAGAGTCATCAGGATCTGGTCCCAGAGATGGGGTGCCAAAGGATGAACCCCCTCCTCCCCAAATTCTCTCCTTTGCCTTCACTCCCCCTACTGGACCCAGAGGTCCTGCTGCCCCCTGACCTCTAGGGCTTCCAGCACCATCCCTGGGGAAGGGTCAGGATGAGGGGGGGGGGGGTGTTTCAGGATAGGGGAGGGGCAAGAGAGGGGGTAGGAGGGAGTCTCTCTCCACTTGGGGGGGGGGAGGATGGGTGGCGACTCCCCCTCCCCAAATCGAACCCCCCCCTTACCCTTTCCCCTGCATTGGCTGGAAGGCTGCAGCCCTATGGGATTGGGGTCTTTTGGGGTGGGGTGGGGGGTCTCAAAGGCCAGGCAGCGATGGGGAGGGGGTCGCCCTCTGCGGCTCCTCCATCATCCTCAGTGGAGCCCGAGTGACGCAGCAGCAGCCGAGACAGAGGGGGGGGGGGTGGAGGGGGAACCGAGGGGGGACGCCGAGGGACGCCAGTGGCGCCACCCGCAGCTTCCTCTGCGCCCCCCCCAGAGCCCCCCCCCCTCACGCCCTGGATCCTCAGCTTCTTCCACCTGATGCCCTCTCCTCTGGGGAGGGGGGGGAGAGGAATAATCATGGAGACCCCACTGAAGGGGGGGGGGAGGGTTTCCTTCTGATGCACCCCCTTCTCACCCCTTGGGTGGCATGTGGGGCACCTTTGAGGGTCACCCTCCCCTTTTTGCATTTGGGTGCGTCATCCCCCCCATTGCATGCATGCATGCATGCATGCATACAGAGACACCCCCACCCCCACCCCACTTAATCTGGAACATTTGCCCCCCCCCCACCCTTAAGTGCCCTTCTTAGGCGACCTTCAGCTGTGCCCCTGCATGGATCCTTCCTGACCCCCCACCCCACCCCACCCCACATTTTCTCAACCTCCCCCCTCCCCCCTCCAAGCATTGACACGTCACCTGGGCTGGCATTATTCCTCCCTCCCCCCCTCCCAAACAAGCCAATTAAGCAAATGAATGGTGTAGCTTTACCCCCCCCCCCCATCACACACCCATACACCCCCCCCACACACACACACAATATCTGCCCTCCCTGGACAACATCATCACACCTGGCAGACACTCATCCCTGGCTGCAATAAAAGAGACACACACACACACACACCCCGGGTTAAATCGCACAGGATCATTGTCGTCCCCAATGGAGGAAAAAACTAGGCAGAGATGCAACAGGTGAAGCTGGGAGGGGGGGAGAGGAAAAAGCCCCGCCCTCCCCCGCCGAGCTTCACCGGTGGGGCTGCCGCCTGTGCCAAGGACACTCCGAAAGGGCCCCGCCCCTCCCTGTTCAGAGAGGCCACGCCCCCTTCCCCATGCCTTCAGAAGGCTGCGCCCGTGTGGCCACGCCCACTCCCCGTCTGGCCACGCCCTCCCTCTGCCGCCTCCTCCTCTCCAAGGCGGTGCCAGGAGGTTCAATCAACACCCGCTTAAGAGCTGCGCGCGCACTCCCGTACGCCTGGCGCTGCCCGGGCAAAGGAAGGGCGGGGTGGGCGGCGTGGCGGCTTCTCTCACGCCTAACGACTGCCGTTTCCTGTTCTCTCTGGGTTGTCTATGTGTGGGTGTGGCGGTCATGGGGATTGGCGGAGGGCTGTCCCGGGACGGAGCGCGGATTGGTCAACGGAAGGGGGAGTGGGCCGGACCGGGAGGAGGAGAGGGGCGGGGCGCTGGCGGGCGCGGCTCCCTATTGGGCGGGTGCCGCGGGGGCAGACGGGAGGTCCTGTTTGAATCGCTCGCGCCTAAGGGTTAGGGTTGGTGTGGCGGCTGTCAAAGGCGGAGCCGTGATCGGGAGAGACGGACGCTCGCTCTCCGAGTAAGTGGTGGGGCGTCCTCCCCCCCCAACAATTCCAGTACTGCAGTTGACAGTTCCCATCCGCAACCCCAGCCTAGGAGCGAGCGAAGGTGGGTGAATGGGGAGGAAAGGGGAGATGGGCTATGTAGTCCCTCCCTGCCCTCCGAGACTCTCTTGAAGGGCAGGATTGGAACCTCTTCCCTGGGGGTGGGTGGGGGGATGATAGAACTTGTAGTCCCATGAAACGAGGTTTGGTGACGCTGCCACTGACCTGAACTTCCCTTCCCCCAAGAGCTGGGTTTGTTCCAGGGTCAGTTTCCCGCGCCTTATTTTTTTTTTTTGCACGCATCTTTGTGTGCACGTCTGTATTGCCTCACACGCAAGCTGCGCGCGTTGGAGGAGAAGCCGAGTTAAGTGTGCGCTAGGCTTGGGGGCTGATGGCTGTGAGCGTTTGGGGGAGAATCCAGAGGTATAGGGCTACAACACCCATTTCCCTTTCTAACTGGCAACATGGGTTAGCCGTGATAGCGAACCTTGGCACTTCAGATGTTTTTGGACTTCAGTTCCCTGAAGCCCAAGCACCCTGTGAATCCACACGAATGGGTTTACTGCGATTCATCCGGCCCGCGCTGCTCTCGTCGCTCCCAGAAGTAAAGCGCGGCAAGAAAACACAACCTTAGCGAACCAAACAGGAAACCTTCAAGGTTAAAAGCAGAAAAGTCAGTGATGGGCCAACCTTGGCACTCCAGGTGTTCTTGGACTGCAATTCCCAGAAGCCTAATTCAGCACTCTTGTTGATCAGCGCTTCTGGGAACGGAAGTCCAAAAACATCTGGAATGCCAAGGTTCGCCATCACTGGGTTAGGAAATCCTGGGTACTACAGCCCAAAGATATTTGGAGTGCCCGAGTTTTGCAACCCCTTCCTTAAGAGGGGACGGACGGACACTTCTCCCATGTTCTCAATCCCGCTGAACCTGGAACCCTTTCCCGATCTCTGTTTCTCCATGCCAGCCACCCCTGTTCCCAAACTCTTCTCTGCCTCTCCGTCCAGGCTGGCTCTGGGTGGCAGAATTCTCAGCCCCAAAGACATGAGGCTTGCAGCCCCTTTGCAAGCGAAGCAAGAAGAAGTAAGTGGCTGGGTGTGTATGTAAAGGTGTCGATGGAGATTTGGGAAGAAAGCGTATTTGGAGAGGGAGGAGCTGCTGGTGGCGGCGGTCTCTGTCACAATCCCACCCACCCTCTGTAGAAACCAGGGCCTGACAGGCTACAAAGAGCCTCAGGGCTGGCTTTTTTGGTTCTGGAGGGAAATTGAGGCCACCCTGGCTTAGTGGTTAAGACACTGAGCTTGTTGGCCGTAAGGTCAGCAACTCGAGACCTGAATCCTGCGCCGTGGAGTGAGCTCCCATCGTCCCAGCTCCTGCCAACTTAGCGCTTCAAATGCAAGAAATTTGAAGTACAGTGATACCTCATACAACGTCCAAACTTAGTTCCACAAGTTTGGACTTTATACGGATTTGGACTTTGTATGAGGCATGCAAAATCCTAGCCACGATGCTTCATACAACGTCCAAATCCTAGCCGCGATGCCTCATACAACGTCCAAATCCTAGCCACGATGCCTCATACAACGTCCAAATCCTAGCCGCGATGCCTCATACAACGTCCAAATCCTAGCCGCGATGCCTCATACAACGTCCAAATCCTTGCCGCGATGCCTCGTACAACGTCGTTTCCATAGAGATACATTGTACTGTAACTGCACAGACTTCAGGGCAAAGTCAAGGAAACAGACAGGAAACTGACAGAACTTTAAGAAATTATTGTCTAATGGCTAAATACATTACAAAAACATGTCAAACAACCCTGATTGTCCAAGAACCTGAAGAATGCCGCAAAAATCCCAGGAATGCTTCTAAAAATTCTGACGAAAAAATCCAAAAAAAAAATCCAAAATCGCACTCAAAACCACTCCTAAACACTATTTGCCTCGTGCAAAACCCACAAGAGCAATGCACACATGTGTTCTGCCTTTTATACTGCCCAGGCACAATGCAACCTGGGAAAAACCCAATGCCTCATACAAAGTACTTTGTATGCAGCAACTTTTTTCAAGGAATTAGGCGATGTATGAATTTGATGTTGTATGAAGCTGACTTTGTATGAGGTATTACTGTAGTTAAACAGGTACCACTTCAGATAACTGGGCAGTACCATGGTACATGAGTCTAAACCGCCTGCCCAAGAACAACCATGGCCATCTTTGGTTCTGGATGGGGCTGTTTTGCCCCAGACAGTTGTGGCCAGGAGGGCTTTTGCACAACTTCGTGTAATTTGCCAGGTGCGCCAGTTGCTGGACTCCTTACTCATGGTCACACATGGGGACATCTGCAGATGTAAAACAAATGTAAAACAGGCTGTAAAACAGATGAGCACCAAACCCTAGAGTTGGATACGGCTGGCTTTCGAGCAGGAGAGACTTTGATCTTTACAGTGGAACCCCAACATACAAACGGTTCGACTGACAAAGAAGTTCAACATACAAATAGAAATCCTGGCTAAAAAAAAATTTGATGTACAAAAAATATGGTGACATTTAGAGGCCTCTTCTGGTAATCCAATGGGTTTTCGACATACAGGTACAAATTTTTTCAACATACAGTACAAATAACCTTGTGGAACAGGAAAAAAATAGTATGTAGAGGTTTTACTGTACTTTATTTGGGAGTTTAGAGCGAGTGAAGCCCTGTACTTGGGTATCCCACTGTTATCATCCGTCATTGGGGATCCTAGGCCAGCTTCTTTCTCTATCCTCCTGCCGCTTCCTGGAGACCCAAAGGGGATCTCCCATCTGCATTCAGAGCAGTGCCTCTACCACTGACCCACAGACCTTTCCTCCCTGGTGACCGCCTGGCGCTCTGCCCCTGGTCACCCATCCACCAGACCTGACTCTTGTTTAGCTCCCAAAACCAGCCTGAGGTTGCACACAGCGAGGTGATGTTTCACTTCTCTTTCTTGGCTTCTTCCTGATTAGGACATGGGAAGGGGCTGCAGTGGCTCAGTGGTTAAGAAGCTCGCCTTGTTAGCTGGAAGGCCGGCAAATTGGCAGTTCAAGACCTGGGTACCGCATGACGGTTTGAGTGCCCGTCTCTGTCTAAGCTCATGGCAACCTAACAGTTTGAAAGCAAAAAATTGTGTGTAGATAAATAGGGACCACTTTGGTGGGGAAAGATCTTGGGGACATGAAAGGAGCTTCATTCGGGCATTCCCTGAGCAGAATTCCCTCCAGCAAAAATCCTTTCAACCCAGAATAATTTCTGACATGAAATTATTATTATTATTATTATTATTATTATTATTATTATTATTATTATTATTATTATTATTATTATTATTATTATTATTATTATTATTATTATTATTATTATTATTATTATTATTAAAGACCTGGGAAGCTTGCTGGACGTCTGCTGTAAAGCTGTTCCACTATAGACAATACAGGCTTTATTTTGTGTGCCAATACAGGGTGCGTTTTCCATAATGGCCCAAACCAGTGGTGGTGAACCTTGGCACACCAGCTGTTCCTGGACTTCAATTACCAGAAGCCTATGTCAGCACACCCGGTGATCAGTGCTTCTTGGAATTGAAGTCCAAGAACAGCTGGAGTGCCAAGGTTAGCTAGGTAAAGGTCGCCCTCCTTGCTCAAAAGCCAGTTGCATCTGACTCTAAGGTTCAGTGCTCAGCTCTGTTTACAGCCAAAGAGCCAGCGCTGTCTGCATTTGCAGACATTTCTGTGGTCATGTGGCAGGCATGCCTCCACACCAGAGTGGACAGAACACTGTTTACCTTCCCACTGAAGTGATACCTATTTATCTACTTGCAATTTCTTGCTTTCGAACTGTTTGGTTGGCAGAAGCTGGGACGGAGACGGGAGCTCACTCCATCGTGCAGTACTCAGGAATCAAACTCCAACCTTCCAGTTGTTTTATACTGATATCCTTCTCTCCCCCCGCCCCCTGTCCACATCCAGTTGCTGCTTAGAGAGCCAGGTATCAACTACGGAGATGGAGGGGCAATCCCCTCCCCCACGGAAAGCCCTGTCACGACTCCCTGTCTCGAACGGCCGGCGGCCCAAGCGTCCTGCCACCAATGAAAACGAACCTATGCCAGCTCAGGTGAGATTGCAGAATGTGTCTGCGGGTCGGAGTTGGATTTACCACTTGTATTTACTCATAATGTATAACAATGCATATTTCTGGGTACACACACACTTTTCAGATAAGGATGAGTTTAAGCGAATTCAGAATGCTAAATGCTGCACTTAAAATTGTTAAAGAGAGAAAGGGAGAAATTTGTAATAAAGGACATTTAATTGCAGCATAGGACATGTTCACAGAACAAGAAAGGTCACAGTGACCAAGAATAAACAAACACTAGCTTGCCATTAGTTTAGAAAAACCACTCATTATAAGGGATAAAAAAATTTGGGAAGACTTCCAAACATTACCAAGGATAAGAGGACTTGCGTACAGGCACGTTTTGCTTCCGGGAGTGACGAGGGCAGCGCGGGCCAGATGAATCGCAGTAAAACCATTTGTGTGGATTCACAGGGTGCTTGGGCTTCTGGGAATTGAAGTCCAAGAACATCTGTAGTGCCAAGGTTCACCATCACGGCTCTAGAGTAACAGATCTCAGGCTGCTGTGGTGGTCAGCTTGAAGTTCAAGCAGACTTCTTCATGGAGACTTGAGAGATGTGACTGGCTGTTGAGCAAGGAGGGCGACCTTTACCTAGCTAACCTTGGCACTCCAGCTGTTCTTGGACTTCAGTTCCAAGAAGCACTGATCACCGTGTGTGCTGACATAAGCTTCTGGTAATTGAAGTCCAGCAACAGCTGGTGTGCCAAGGTTCACCACCACTGGTTTGGGCCATTATGGAAAACACACCCTGTATTGGCACACAAAATAAAGCCTGTATTGTCTATAGTGGAACAGCTTTACAGCAGACGTCCAGCAAGCTTCCCAGGTCTTTAATAATAATAATAATAATAATAATAATAATAATAATAATAATAATAATAATAATAATAATAATAATAATAATAATAATAATAATAATAATAATAATAATAATAATAATAATACGCCCTACTCTGTGGGTGTGGTATGGTGGGTGTGACCAGGGGGAAAGCCTTGCGTCGCGCCCTTAGGACTACTTTATTTCAAAACTTGGATGGATGGGGCCAGCCAGAATTTCTGCTACAGGTTCTGGTGAACTGGTGCGAACCTGCTGATGCCAACTACTGCCTGTGTGGGTCCTGGGAGAATATAGTCTAATTGGGAGCTAGCCAGGTCGTAGGAGGGGAAGACAAGGAGTCCTGTTTGGCAAGGGGTTAAAGCCTGGTCAGGGAAGAGCTAGGTCAGGGATGAGGCCCATGGCACCATTTCATGTGACACCCCCCCCCCCCCCGCCTCTACCACACCAAGAAGTGCCATGTGGTGGAGGAAGGGCAAAATGGCCATCCAGCCCCCAAAGCTGTCTGAGGGTGTGTGATCCAGCCCCCAGCTTTAAAAGGTTGAGAACTCCTGAGCTAGGTGAACACTCACATATGTTTAGGCGTGTCTGAAGGGTGTTGGGACCCCTGACAGAGGCCATGACAGGAGCTCACACAGCCCAGTCCTTCCCCCAATAACGCTTCTCTTTTCCTCCTCCAGAAACGTGCCCGAGTCCCTCCTGCCCCGACCAAGAGAGGAGCCATGACTGTTGCCACCTCCCAGCCAAGGGCCCCCCTGGCAGTCCCTGTGCACCGAAACCTCCGTGTGGGGGCTGGTGAGTGATAGAGAGTGAGTGAATGGGGATTTAGACCAGGGGTAGCCAAACTTTGGAGCTGCAGCTGTTCTTGGGCTTCAATTCCCAAAAGCCCAAGTCAGCACGCCTGCTGATCAGGGCTTCTGGGAATTGCAGTTCAAGAACAACTGGAGTGCCAAAGGTTGGCCACCCCTGATTTAGATAGTCATTTACAGCATCTCACCTACCTGTCTTGCTTTTCACCAGAGCCTTCCTGTCTTTGCTGACAAATGTTCCTTTGCAGGCCGCCGTCGGTCATCTACCCAGGCAGGAGCAGCTGCCACAGTTGGTAAGGGGGCAGCACCCGCTACGGGTAGGTAGCCAGTGATCTGGGCTCAGGGTGGGTAGTGGGAAGTTGGAGGCTACTGTGGGGTCTCTTGCTCACTTGTTCCTTCTGGTCCCGCTTGTTAAGTTTTATGCTGCAACCGTAAAGCGGGACAGTTTTCAGGCAGCCTCCGTTTGAAACACAAGTGGCCCAAGGCTTTTTACTCCATGTTTTGGCCCAGCAATAAACACACTTCACAAGATGTTGAAACAACGTATTATTTACTTACAATTAGGTCAGGGAAATCAACATGTGCTCTGGTTTCTTTTGGTGAGAATAGCTTCAGAAAATAAATCACGTTGAGATTAGAGTCTTTTTAGTTCTCTTTAAAGTCTTTAAGGCCTGCCATGTGTCCAAACGAAATGGTGAGCTCAAACATACTGTACTGTACTTATTAGTATTTTTTTTTATTATATTTCTATACCACCCATTTGGGTGATATCCCACTCTGGATGGTAAACAAACAGATAACAAATTACAACAAAACATACACAACAGGTCAGAGAAACAACCGACAAATGTGTCATAAAATACTAAAATAAAATATTTGGTGTCTGAGGGCATACAACTCAACCTGACTGATAATTATCTGCAATTTTAGTTTGCTTGGTTTTTCCAAACATACCAAAGGCAAAAAGGAAAGAAACTGAAAGAGAGAGAGAGATGAGCTACAAGCATACCTGTCAAGCGCAGCTCCGGACAATACGGGACCTGCACAGAACGGTTCTGCGCAGGTCCGTTCTACGCATGCATAGAACCCTTCTGTGCAGGTCGCTTCTACGCATGCGTAGAAGCCTTCTACGCATCCCCTTCTGCACAATATGGGGTAATCCCGGCCATTACGGGGTACTTGACAGGTATGACTACAAGGCCTTAAAACATGCAAAATAGGTCAGGTGACCCTGGAGGTGGGAAAATAGAAAACTTCCCAACACTCATTGCATGCTGGGGAACATGGCCACAAAATGACCACCCCTTTGAAGCTTTTGTGACAAAATGGCCACACACATACCATTGCGCAGGCAGCGCCATCTGGCTCTCAAAGCTAACTGAGTGGGCGTGACCCGGCTCCCAGCTTTAAAAGGTTGGGAACCCCTGCTCACGAGTATTTTGTTTTTGCCATAAAGCTCTGCCTGGATCTGAGCCAGTGGACTTGAGGTTCATATCCCTTCAGAGGGTGTCGAGGGTCCTTCTCTTGCTTAGTTCTCTCAGCATCCGCTGCTACTTCTCTCCACAGATATACCTGCATTAGTTGATCGGTTTTATAAATTGGCCTGCTGTCACCCCCACCCCTTCCTGCCTGCTTCCAGCTGATGCCACCCTCTCCATCATCTCTTTCCTTTTCTGCCCTCCTAGGAGCTTCTGTCGGTGGAGCAAAAAAGAAGCGCCCCCCCTGGGACCTGAAGGGGCAGGTGAGCGACCTGCAGGCCAAGGTGGCGTCTGACAAGGAGAAGATCCAGGGTCTGACCTGCCAAAACGTGGCACTGGAGGTCCAGGTGACCCACTTCAAAATTGAACTGAAGGAGGCGGGCACCCTGAACCAGGAGCTGAGCACCAAGGCCAGGTGAGCAAGAAGCCGTGGGGTTCCCTGCCCTCCCTCCCTCCCTGGGGTCAGGATCTGACCCTTTCCCTGCTCTCTCTCTCTCTCAGCACCCTGGCTTTGGAGCTGCAGGCCTGCCAAGCGGAGGCCCAGGGCAGCCAGCGGAGAGTTTCCGAACTGGAGGAGAAGGAGCAGTGGCTGGAGGAGACGGTCCGCAGCCAGGCCTCGGCCATTGAGGAGTTGGAACGGGTCAACCGGGAGCTAAAGGAGGCCAAGAGGGACCTGGCCAGCCGGCTGGAGGACACAGAGGTGGGCCTGCCCTTGGCTCAAGGCAGGGGTGGCCAACCTTGGGCTGCCAGATGTTCGTGGACTTCAATTCCCAATAGCCCTTGATCAGGAGGTGTGCTGACTTGGGCTTCTGGGAACTGAAGTCCAGGAACATCTGGAGCACCAAGGTTGGCCACTCCTGGCTTAAGGCACATTGGCCTTTCTTTCTACCTGCTCCTGGTACCCAAGCGGTTGGCATTTCTCCTGGACTCCCACGTCCAAAGGGTCTGTTATCCCCCTCCCCTTTTTTCAAGCTCCAATCTCTCATGTGCCCCCCTTTAATTATTTTTAATATTCTTCAAAAACATATTGCTTGCTTGTTCGTGTCAGAGATTATTCTGGGTTGAAAGGATTTTTAGGGGATGCCCGAATGAAGCTCCTCTTATGTCCCCAAATGAAGCTCTCGGGCATCGAACCCCAACCTTCCAGTCTACCAGCTCAATGTCTTAACCACTAAGCCACTGGAGGAGCTGCAAAAACAAATTGAAATATATATATTTAAAAACAAATTACAAAATATGAACAAACATGTGCCTGCAACTGGCCACAACCAATATAATAAAAATGTCAACCTTTAAAAATACATAATATGATTATATTAATTAATAAGTGCATGCACCAGCTATGGGACATTATTGTTCTCATTTTCATTATACATATAAATGAAAGCAATAATGGGTGAAATATATAATATCCCATAGGTGGTGGGTGCACTTATTAGTTAATGTAATCATGTTACGTATTTTAGGTTGCTTTCTTCATTGTATTGGTTGTGGTCAATTGTAGGAACAATATGTTTATATTTTGTAATTTGTTTTTATAGAATTAATAAAAAAATTAGATAGATAGCTATACATAGATAGAGATACAGTAATACCCCTACTTACGAAAAAGTCCATTCTGTAGGATTTTGCTTAAATTGGTTTTTTACATAACTCAAAGCAAACCCATACGAAAAATAATATTTATGTTACTCGAAGCAAACCCCTAGGAAATCGTGTAAATTGGGACATGGTTTTAGCACAAAATCATTATGTAAGTTGAATTTTATGTAAGTTGAATTGCATATGTAAGTCGGGTTTTTACTGTAGATAGATATAGGTACAGTGGAACCTCAGTTAACATAAAAATTGTATAACAAAAAGAAATCCATAGAAAATAGTGGCTCGATTTACGGGTTTTTCCCCCAGAACAGATTAATTAGTTTCAGTGCATTCCTATGGGCAACCGCATTTCGGTTAAAGTATTTTGGTTTTCATAGCATTCCTATGGGAAATTGCATTCAGTGCTATTCTAGGCCACGTCTCTAATTTTAAAGACAACATCTTGTTAATCTCACCAAAAACATCCTCTTAAATTCTCTTTACAAACTTGCAGTCCCACCATAGATGGAAATGCGTGCCAATCTTACATCTCCAGCACTCATTCTTATATTTAGAATTATTTAATTTAATTTTTTCACTTATATGCCGCCCAATCTGGAAACCCAATTAGGGCGGCTCACAATTAAACAATATACAGTAGACCCTCGATTAAGGCCAAAGCTTGGTTCCCCAAGTTGTGTCGTTACCCGGATTTTGACGTTGTGCGGATGGAATTCCCCCCCCCCCCATTTTCGAGTCCCAGCCACTCTTGCAAGGCTCGGGGGAGGCCATCCAAGCTGTTTCCAACCCCACAGATGTTTTCCGACGTTGCTACAAGCAGAAACCCCGGAGTAAACCCCTTCGTCTGCTGCAGGTTTCTGCTTGGAGCAGTGTGGGGGTCGGAAACAGCATGGATCGCCTCCCCCAAGCCTCCCAGGGGTGGCGGGGACCCAAAAATGGGCAAAAAAACTTTCACCCATTTTCGGGTCTCCGCCTCCGCCACCCCTGGGAGGCTCAGAGGAGGCGATCCACACCTCTACCCACCCCTATGACGCGATCTCCTACATTTCTCAGCTAGAAAATCGCCGTCGGAGTGGGGGTGGGGGGTCCCTGTTTCTGACTCTGCCTCTCCAGCAGTGTGTAGGAGGCTTGGGGGACCAATTCTGCAGTATTCCCACCTTCCTAGGTGCTCCCTGTGCCGCGCAACAGCTGATTATAGTTGCGGCCACCATTTTGAAAAAAACAAAACAAAATGGCGGCTGCAACTATAATCAGCTGTTGCGCGGCACAGGGAGCACCTAGGAAGGCGGGAATAGTGCCGACCCTTTGCGACCGTATGGACCATTTTCCTCCAGGCACCTCTGTCCTCCACCATCCCCCTCAGCACTCCCAGTTCTGTGCCCATTGTGTCTACAGTACCATCTATCCATCTCATCTTTGGACGCCCCCTCCTTCTCTTGCCCTCCACCTTCCCCAGCATCAAGGCCTTCTCAAGTGAATCCTCTCTTCTCATTTGATGTCCAAAATACTTCAACTTCATCTTTGTTATTTGTCCTTCTAAGGAGCACTCAGGGCTAATCTCTTCTAATATTGACCTATTTGTTCTCCTCGCCGTCCAGGGGACTCTCAAAACTCTCCTCCAGCACCACGTCTCAAAGGCATCTATTTTTCTTTGCTCAGCCTTTCTAATTCAGTCAACAAAAACAGCACATAATAATATACAACAACACAATACTATAATATAATGATATAATGATAAAGTCACATCCACATAAAAAAAGTTCCCAAACAAACAACAAAGTCCGGGGGTGGGGCGGCAGGCATCCTCAGCCTCAAGCCATTATAATGGATTAATGGTGTTGAGGCTGTGTCAATGGCCCCCCTTTTTCAAGTCACATCTGGCTCTGCCGTTCTGAGGGATGTTTGGGCTCCGTCCCTCACTGGCCCCGTCCCCTGTCGTAGGTGGCACTGCAGTTGGCGGAGAAGGGCCTGACCCAGCGCGGGCAGGAGAACCAAGCCCTGGGAGCCCGGGTCTCTGAGCTGGAGCAGAAGCTACACGAGTCCGAGATGGAGCGGAGGCACCTTCACAACATGGTCCAGGAGCTGAAGGTGAGACTTCAGGGGATGTGGCGAGTCCAGAGGTAAACGTCTTCCGCCTCTAGGCCAGACGTGACACTGCCCAAACAAAGCCACTTTATTGGCCTTGTTGTTGGCCAAACTTAAGTCCTCGTTGGTGCATGTTTCTGGCGTTCATTGGAGACCTTCCAAGTCTCCAGCTCAGCGTCTTAACCACTAAGCCACCGGGGGAGCTGTAGCTCAGTTAATGCGCCGGATTCCGTGTCTCACCACTTTTTGCACCGCATGTTGTTTGCACCAACAGCCCCCATTTGAGCATGCTGGTCTTATATTTAGGGACTCCAACCTTCAGCCTATTCAGGGCCCTCCAAGTGATGAAGGGGAGGATTAGTTTCCCCAACCATATTGTCCTTTAATGATGTTCCTTGTCCAGTGAGCTCCTTCCTCCATCTTCTAATTTGGTTTTGCTCTTGTGAACCCTCAAGAATGTTTGTTCTTGCCATAAAGCTCTTCCTGGATCTGAGCCAGTGGACTTGAGGCTCACCTCCATTCAGAAGGTGTTGAGGGATGTCAACTCATGCTTAGTTCTCTCAGCACCTGCTGCTCCTTCTCTCCCAGTCTTAGGTGGAGCGATACCAACAAGGGGGTATATTTTTCTCAACTGGTGTAGGTTTGAGGCATCCTGTCACTATACACATGGCTTCATTCGCAGTGATGTCAACTTGTTTTGCGTGTGTGGATGTGCTCCATACTGGAGCAACTGGGGGCTGATGGGCCTTCTCTCTTTCCCTCCCACCCAGGGCAACATCCGTGTCTTCTGCCGTGTGCGTCCTCTGCTCCTGTGTGAGAAGGAGACCCAGATGGGGTTGAACCACCTGCAGTTTCCTGCGGATGATAACAAGAGCCTCATCCTCTCCCGGGCGGAGGAAGTGAGTCCTGTGGGTCGCATCCTGATGTGCTTTACCTTGATTACAGGGTGGAACGAGAGGGCGAGTGGGGCAGGGAAGAAAGAAAGTGTGAATGGCCCATCAAGTTATTGTGTTTGGTCATTTATAACACTGCACAACAACAATTTTGCGACTGGGAATAACGATTTACATGATATTGAGTGTGCTGATTCCAAATCTGAACTCAGAATTTGTTTATCACATATAGATTTTAAGGTGAGCTATAGCTGTTCAAATGGTCGGTAACTGGGAAGTGTATTTTTACATGGGGACGGTATAACAGTTTCAGCTACCACTATTCCTGCTGCCGCCGCATTCATGTCCCCTGGTGGCATTCATGTTCCAGCAGCAACCGGGCATGTCTGGGCAAGTCAGTGAGCTGACATCAGAAACAGGTATATAAGGTGAGATGAAGCAAGGGCTTGGCCTCTAGTGTGAAACCATCTTATTAAATAGTACAGCTGGGCTAGAGTCAGTGTTTTGAGCTAAAGATGAGTAGGCACAGCTGTGTTAATATTGTGGACAATTTTTACTACACTTGTGGCAAATATACCTCACGTGAACAATGCAAGAACCTAACCAAGAGGGTGATATTTGCTCACTTAAGATCCTGACGTCCTAGGCAGAATCTGACTTCAGATTTGGATTCAGTGCGCTTGATTTAGTATAGGATACGTAGATTAAGTAGCAGACAATATTTTTTTATGATGCAGTGTCTGGTTGGGTTTATTTTTCGCATTTAATTTTGTGTTGGTATTGGGTGGAGGAGGGGGGTTTGAATTAATCTGTTATAAGCCACCCAGAGTGGGAGAATATCCAAGATGGGCGGGATATAAATGAAATGAATGAATGAATTTGTTTTAGGGAAAAGCTGCCCTCCTGTGAGTGGCTCTAGAGCCATGATGTCGAACATTGGCACTCCAGGTGTTCTTGGACTTCAATTCCCAGAAGCCCAAGTCAGCACTCCTGTTGATCAGGGCTTCTGGGAATTGAAGTCCAAGAACATCTGGAGTGCCAAGGTTCGCCATCACTGTTCTAGAGAACCGTTTCAGGGTGGAGGACAAAAGGGGGCTTCGGTACAGGAAATATCGCTAAAGAAGAACAAGCATAGATTTCCTAGATTCAGTGATGGCGAACCTTTTAGTGACCAAGTGCTGGGGCAATGGTGCGCATGCCCATAGAGAAGGCTCTGAGTGCCCCCTCTGGCACGTGTGCCATACGTTCACCACAACTGTGACCTAGAAAGACATCCCATTTTACTAATAATAATTTCGTGTCTGAAATTATTCTGGATTGAAAGGAGCTGGGACAGAGGCAAGCACTCCATTCGTCATGCAGTACCTGGGTCTCGAACTGTCGACTTGTCAGCCTTCCAGCTAACAAGGCGAATTTCTTAGCCTCTGAACCTCTGTAGTTCCTCTGGGTGGTGATGGTAGGGGAAGGACCTTCGCCCAAGGGCAGCTACATCGAGGGTTGTAGTCTTTTTGGGTTGATGGGTGGTCTGTGTGCCTATGTTCCCCCAGGGCTCCCCTTGTTGAACGAGGCGGACGCACATGCCCTGTGGGGCTAGGCACCTCTGGAGTTCTTCCCATGGGTGTAGAAAAGCATTGGAGCTGGGTCTTTCCAGCAGTCTCTTCCCAAAACCCGCAGCGTTTTATTGCTGTAGCAAAAACCAACAGAATCTGGTGTTCTCTCCCAAGACCAGTAGATTTTTATCCCTGTTATTTATTTCAAGTGGCAGAATCCTTTACGGTTTGTCGTCAGTTTTACAGAAGCCCACTTTATACGAAAGGTGGTCAGTATTGAAGGATCTGCCATTCATTTGGGCTCTTTCTGGGGAGAATGGGACCAAGGTCTCTCTCTCTCTGGATCTGCAGCCAAAATAAAATCAAAGTGGTCTTTGCAGGTTGTATAAGGTTGTGCCGGATAAAACGTGGGGATCTTGAGCATGCCAGGGAATTCTTATTTATTATTTGAAGAAGCTACTTCTGATCCTCTTGCAATGCTGAGCAGACCCACCAGGAATAAGAAAAGGAGGGGGGGAGTTCTGTGTTAGGGAAAGGTGGGGCCTGCAAATGTAGAGGGGCCACGGCCGCTATCGTTGTCTCTCCCCAGTCCCACACGGGCCGCGAACGCAAGGAGGACATCACCTACGAGTTCAACTTTGACCGGGTCTTCCCGCCCAACAGCTCTCAGGAAGATGTCTTTGAGGAGATCTCCTTGCTGGTCCAGGTGGGAGGAAGGAAGAGGAGCCTCTGTGGGGCGGTGGGGGGCAGGGAGGCAACACAGGCTTGGTTTCCCTCCAGTGAGTGCTTGACTGCTGCTTCTCCCTCTCCTACAGTCTGCCTTAGACGGCTACCACGTCTGCATTTTTGCCTACGGGCAGACTGGCAGCGGGAAGACCTACACCATGGAAGGCCCAGATGACATGAGCTCCGAGACCGCGGGTATGATCCCTCGCGCTGTGAAGCAGGTCTTTGCTGCTGCCCGGACAATGGAGGCTAAGGGTTGGAAGGTAAGCCCTCGCGGGGGACCTTTCTGTGAAAAGAAACTGGAAGCAACAATAGGTGGTGGTGAACCTATGTCACGTATGCAAAAGCGGGCCCTCAGTGCCCTCTCTGTCGGCACTTGCCCCACCCCTCTGCCCAGCAGCCCAATGAGAGCACTTCCTCCCTCCCCTCAGGGCAGAGTTTGCCCCATCCCTCTGCCTAGCTGCCAATGGAAGCACTTCCTCCCCCAACACAGAGTTGGCTCTACCCCTCTGCCCAGCAGCTCAATGGGAAGACTTCCTCCCTCCCCCAGCACAGTGTTTGCTCCACCTCTGTGCCCAGCAGCTCAATGGGAGCACCTCCCTCCTCCAGCATAGAGTTCACCCCCTAGATCGGTGATGGCAAACCTTTTAGAAACCCAAGTGCCAAAACAGAGAGGCGGGGCAAACTCTATGCATGTGGGGAGGAAGTGTTCCCATTGAGCTGCTGGGCAGAGGGGTAGAGCCAACTCTGTGTTGGGGGAGGAAGTGCTTCCATAGAGTTCACCCTGGTCCTCTGCCCAGCAGCCCAATGGGAACACTTCCTCCCTCCCCCAGCACAGTGTTTGCTCCACCTCTCTGCCCAGCAGCTCAATGGGAGCACCTCCCTCCTCCAGCATAGAGCTCACCCTGCTCCTCTGTCCAGCAGCTCAATGGGAGCACCTCCCTCCCCACATGCATAGAGTTTGCCCTGCCTCTCTGTTTGGGCACTTGGGTCTCTAAAAAGTTTGCCATCACCGATCTAGGTAATCTCCAAAGAGGTTGCAGCAGCCCGGAGAGACCCTCTGAACAGCTCCAGTGAGACCCTCCCTGGTCCTTTTGGAAACTGGAATCTTGCATCCCGCTTTTTTTTTTAATTCAGTGCAAGCTGAAAGATCAGGGAAGGCTTTGGACTCTTGTTGCTGTTTCTTCAAAGTGATGTCTGAAAGTTATGGAGAGGCATATGCAGGTGTTTCTCCCTCTTTTCGGCTGGCAGAAGACAAAGCTATCCAGTTGGGAGCAGATGGCTCGGGTGGGTGAAGGAAGAGGCAGGGATTTGCCAATTTGCATGCTTTGAAGAAGAAGGAGAACTTTCTATTCTGGAATAAACTGGTACAGCCCTCTCCGTGTGACATAAATACATACTGTATTTTGGATGGTTCCCAATTGCAGGTGGAGAGGAGCTCGTCTCGTTAGAAATTCCTTCATTAGAAAATGATCCACAAGAGGGTCTTAGTGTGGACACTGGAAAGGCAAACTGGCTGTTCTTGGCATACGGGGCCACCCAGTTTCTTCCACACTTAAAGGAGCGCAACCTAAGTAAAGGTGGCATTAGAAGCTTGGTTCTTCTTTATTTGTGTCAGAGGCACCACCAGCATCTAATAACATACCACGCTAAAATTAACATATCTAAAACAAAATGGAATTAAAAGGACTAGATCACATCTGCAGGCTGGATCTAACCCGTGGAGCATAGCTTGCCAACCACTGCTCTAGAACCACTCACAGGAGGGCCACTTTCCCCTTAAAAAATTCATTCATTCATTCAACTTCTCTACTTCAGCCAAAAGGTTGTGAGTTCAATCCTAACTAGGGTTCAAGATTGATTCAGCCTGGAGTCCAGGTGGTGGTGGTGGTGGTGGTTATGCAACAAGCAAAGCAATCACACTTATATACCGCCCCATAGTACTTAGTGCACTCTCCGGCCAGTTCACAAGTAAATTGGCATTTTGCCCTCAACATGCTCATTTGACCAACATTGGAAGTATGTAAGGCTGAGTCAACCTTGATTCCCAGTCAGGATCGAACTCACAACCTTTTGGTTGCAGAACAGCAGTTTAATCACTGTACCACCATGACTTGGCTTCCAAGACCTCTAGGGCAGATCACCGTGTGTCCCCCTCACCCCCCCCCGCCCCACTTCCCGACCTTTCTCTAAGATCGCTTCCCTCCCTTCTTTCCCCCCCCCCCTTCCGTTCCCAGTATCAGTTCGTCGCCAACTTCCTAGAGATCTACAACGAGTCCCTCCGGGACCTGCTGGTCTCGCGGCCAGAGCCGGGGTCTGAGCTGGAGATCCGGCGCGTGAGCCAGTACACAGAGGAGCTGCACGTGCCCAACCTATGCTACGTCCCCGTCACCTCGGAGCAGGAGGTGCGTTCAAGCAGGGGAAGGGGAGGGGAAGTCACAGAGCGGACGTTCGGCGTAAGGAAGCGGGTGGGTCCGTCTAGTCCAGGGGTTCTCAACCTTTTCAAGCCAAGGACCGGGTTGCACTCCCTCAGATAGCTTTGCGGGCTGGACGGACATTTTGCCCTGCCTGCCACACATGGCACTTCCGAGTGTGGCACAGGCGGTGGGAGGGAGGGCACGTGAAATGGTGTCACGGACCGCATCCGGCCACAGGTTGAGAACCCCTGGTGTAGTCTGAGGCCCAGCAGCTTAAAGCTGGATCCTAAGCAGGCTCAAACCCACTGAGTCCATCCCAGCAGGAAAGGACGGTGGGGTCCACCACGCCTAGGCTGTGGCAGGGGAATGCCTTTCCTCCCTCTTCCTTCTCCAAGGCAGCCATCCCAAGGTACCCTGCCCCCACCCCCCAGACTATCTTCTAGCCCCCGGTCCTTCTCCTCTGCAGGTACTGGAACTACTGCAGAGGGCGAAGACCCACCGTTCGGTGGCCAAGACCAGCCTCAACGAGCGCTCCTCCCGTAGCCACAGCCTCTTCCAGCTCCGCATCGAGGGCCAGAATGACAAGCGGGAGCTCAGCACCGCCTGTGAGTCAGCTGTTGTGGGGAGCACTGCCGGATCAGCTGTGTGTGTGTGCGTGTGTGCATACGTGTGTGTGTGTGTGTGAGATATTCCTCTTTGGGCCCTGCTTGCTTGGGAGCCAGCCAGGAGCGATGCCCACTCTTGAGAGTCTCCTGGGGGTGGGGGGGGGGGGTGTCGGAGGAAAGGCCTTCCCTATGCATTGGGGAGGGTAGGGAAGGGGCTGCAATCTCTTTATCCTGACACACACACACACCCTCATCCTTCTACCCCCAGCGGTGCTGAGCCTGGTGGACCTGGCTGGCAGCGAGCGACTGGACAAGTCCCTCTCGAAGGGGGAGCGGCTGAAGGAGACCCAAGCCATCAACAGCAGCCTTTCCAACTTGGGCCTCGTCATCTCGGCTCTCAGCAATAAGGTAACCATAGCCCCGCACCCCCAAGCAGAGGAGGGACATCAGGCGTGTGTGTGTGTGTGAACTGTGCTTGTGCAACTTTGCTGGGTGGCCGCAGGGAGGGAGGGAGGGAGATGCTGGCTTCCATCAATGCTGGTTTCCTTTGATGTTGGCCTCCTTTGGATGTCGGTTCCTTTCGATGTTGGCTTCCTGCGGACGTCAGCTTCCTTTGGATGTCGGCCTGTGCCACTTTTCTTTTAAAGTCCACTTTGTGTGGTTCCGATCCCAATTCCTTTTGCATTTACCTGGACTGAAAAGTGTGGTGTGTCCCGCCCTCTATCAGGATGCGAAATCACAGACGTTTTCCCCACATCTGGCTGGTAAATCCTGGCCTGATCTGGGGTCTTCCCTTCTTGGCTGGCTTTAGGGTGATCCACCCCCACCCCACTTCCTCCAAAAGCCCAGCTTTCTTTATTCCTTTTCTCCGAGACAAAGTGCTTTACGAATGACTTACAAGAATGCACGATGAAGACGGCAGGAAACGACAGCATTCATGGGGAAATGTAACAAAGCTGTAGGCCAGTGGTTGCAAAATCTATGGCGCGTGAACTGCTAGGTTGGAAGGAGCTGGGGCAGACAACAGGCGCTCGTGCCATCATGCAGTACTTGGGTTTTGAACTGCTGACCTTCTGCCTCCCAGTCAGCGTCTTAACCGCTTGAACCCTTCACTGAGGAAGCGCAGATCCCCACGGAGCAGGTCCAGACTTTCTTGTGGGTGCAGCCGGTCTCTACCCTGGTATTTCCCATGTCATCATGAGTGCGAACAATTTGCCAAATGTCTCTTTTCACCTCACACACACCCCAGCACAGAAACTTTTGCAAACTCCCAGGAAGGAAGAAACCTGCAGCAGAGTCTTCTGAGGGGGGGCGGCGGGGTGCAAGCTGTGAGCTGTGCCTCCACTGCCTCCGCCCTGAGGAGTGTTTCAATTCTCCAAGATGGGCACAAGAAGCCCCTAAACTATTGGTGGCTAGCCTTGGCATTCCAGCTGTTCCTGGACTTCAATTCCCAGAAGCCCTGATCATCAGGTGTGTTGACTTGGGCTTCTGGGAATTGAAGTCCAGGAACAGCTGAAGTGCCAAGGTTAGCCACCACTGCCATAGACCAGTGGCGGCAAACCTATGGCACGCGTGCCAGAAGGGGCACTCAGAGTCCTCTCTGTTGGTATGTGCAATGTCACCACAGCACAGAGTTCACCCTGCCCTTCTGCTCAGCAGCCCAATGGGAGCGCTTCCTCCCTCCCCCAGCACAGAGTTCACCCCGCCCCTCTGCCCAGCAGCCCAATAGGAGCGCTTCCTCCCTCCCCCAGCACAGAGTTCACCCCGCCCCTCTGCCCAGCAGCCCAATGGGAGCGCTTCCTCCCTCCCCCCAGCACAGAGTTCACCCCGCCCCTCTGCCCAGCAGCCCAATGGGAGCGCTTCCTCCCTCCCCCCAGCACAGAGCTCACCCCGCCCCTCTGCCCAGCAGCCCAATGGGAGCGCTTCCTCCCTCCCCCCAGCACAGAGCTCATCCTGCCCCTCTGCCCAGCAGCCCAATGGGAGCGCTTCCTCCCTCCCCCCAGCACAGAGCTCACTCTGCCCAGCAGCCCAATGGGAGCGCTTCCTCCCCCCAGCACAGAACTCACCCCGCCTCTCTGCCCAGCAGCCCAATGGGAGCGCTTCCTCCCTCCCCCCAGCACAGAACTCACCCCGCCTCTCTGCCCAGCAGCCCAATGGGAGCGCTTCCTCCCTCCCCCCAGCACAGAGCTCACCCTGCCGCTCTGCCCAGCAGCCCAATGGGAGCGCTTCCTCCCTCCCCCCCCAGCACAGAGTTCTCCCCGCCCCTCTGCAGCGCACACAACAGCCTGTTGAGTTTGGGCACTCGGCCTCTAAAAGGAACACTATCACTTTTCTCCTTGCAAAAAGCCGAGCCAGAAACCTCTCCTGTCCTGGTCATCCTCCGAGGAGGAAAAGGAAGAGCCCCCCCTACCCCCGGCACCCTTTCCAGATCCTCTGAGAAACCTTTCTGATCCTTGTCCTTTTTCCTCGTAGGAGGCTCACATCCCCTACCGGAACAGCAAGCTGACCTACCTCCTCCAGAACTCCTTGGGGGGCAAGTCTAAGATGTGAGTCACCCACGGGGGGGGGGGGGCGGAGGGGGACACGGGGGACCATAGCTCAGACATGGGGGTGGGGGGCTTTTGGGGGGGTTTTGTCTCCTATTTCTCCTGATGCCTGAGACCCCAAAAGTTGTTGGCCTTAGCCTAGGTTTGGGTTGGTGGGTGGGCAGGAACGCCTTTTAGATTTGAAGACAACAACCTTGTATGTGTGTAAAGAAAACAAATTGACTAAATGCCCCAAAACGAGGCAGGAAAGGAAAGAGACAGAATGGTTTGTGCCCTTATACTGCTGTTGGAAACTCCCCCCCAAAAAATAGAGCTTTGCTCTGGGGTTAGCCTTGACTGGGTTCAATCAGAGATAATCGTTTAGGACAGGGGTTCCCAACCTAAGGCCTGTGGGCCAGATCCGGCCCCCAGTGCCATATCATGGGGGGGCAGCCCCTCCAAGGGCATTCAAAAAACAAAATGACCGCTCCTATCGTGCAGGCAGGGCAAAATGGCCATCCAGCCCTCTAAGCTGACAGAGAGCGTGACCCGGCCCCCGGGTAGAAAAGGTTGGGAACCCCTGTTTTAGGATTTATATAGGATACAAGGGTCACTTCATTGGTGTTTTTTTAAAATGTTTTATAATGATTTATATTTGTTTTAATGTCTTATTTGTTTATTGCTGTTTTATGCGATGAGTACTGTGAACTGCCCTGAGTCGGCGTAAGCTGAGTGGGCCAGTTCAGGAAACAGTATAGGTCACCCCAAACCACCACCCCATATCCACGAGTTTCTTCGTGTGACTTCATGGTCCCTAAAGGAGTGGTTTGTAATCCACAAGTGGTTGCAGCAAAATAAATCATTTAAACACTTCCCCTGTAGTGATTAGAGCCTCAGGAGAACAGGTATCGAGACAGACACATTGAGCTTCAGGTTGACGGCTTAATTCCTTTATTCTTACATGACATGTTTATATCATTTTCTAGCACTCCTAAACTAGTGTCTTCCTAAGACTCTTTCTTAGTACGTGCTTAATAACTAACAAACTGTAATTGACTAACAGTATTGACACAAGGATTTCCTGGCCAAAGGTTTCAGGAAGAGCAAACGAACAGGACTGGTTAATCAACAAAAGCATACGTGAAACAATAGGATTAGTTGTGACCCATGCCAGAGTCAATTTGGCTTGCAAGACTATTTGTCCTGCCTTAATTAGTTACAGATTCCCTCCACGTTGCGATCCACAAGAAATGGACTATTGTGAGATCGAGAGCGTATCATCAACCTCCAGAGAAAATTGCAAAGACAAGCGGTTTTCTCTGCCTCATCGGATTGGAATCTGTGTATATTAAATAACATTATATATGATTTTGGGGTTAACATGGGTCCTAACTAATAGGCATTACTACATTCCCCAATCCAACACTGTTTAGAAATATATCAGGTAAAGATGACGCAGGACAGTGCACCCTTTAGAGTCCCAACCTAAGGCCTGTGGGCCAGATTCAGCCCCCAATGCCATTTCATGTGCCCCCCCAGGGCATTTGAGAAATAAAATGGCCATCCCTCTGAAGGTGTTGGCACAAAATGGCCGCCTCCATCGTGCAGGCAGGGGAAAATGGCCGTCCGGCCCTCAAAACTGACAGAGAGTGTGACCCCCAGCTTGAAAAGATTGGGAACCCCTTGTTTAAAGGTCTACTTTAATAAGGAGGCACAGTGCTTAAACTGCTGTACTGCTCTCGGACAGTTGTGTGTTCGATCCTGGCCAGAGCACAATGTTGACTCAGCCCGCCAGCCTTCCATAGTTGGTAAAATGAGGACCTGGGATGTTGGGGGCAAAACGCCAATTACATTGTGAACCACTGGGGTGGTATACAAGTGCTAATGCTAAATATATATTTTGCATGCCAGTCTGAAGGATTTTGGGAAAGGTGGTGGGTCAAGCCACCTTCCTTAGGTTGAGCAGCCGCCCAAAAGACTCTGCTCTGGATGTGTCTCGGAAGGGCCTCCCTGGCCAGTCTCGAACCCAGGGCCGGCTTGTAGGGGAGAACGGAGTGCTCAGAAACTTTTGCTTCCACCTCCAAGGTGTTTTCCCTCCTCTCTTTTCCAGGCTGATGTTTGTTAACATCTCCCCCTTAGAGGAGAATTTTGGGGAGTCGCTCAACTCCCTCCGCTTTGCTAGAAAGGTAAGTGGGGTCAGGGCGCGAGGTGGAGGGAAATGTGTAGGGGGGTTTATATAGGGCTGCTATAGTGAACTTACTTCCAGAGGGGTAATTCTGATGGAGGAAGGGAAGAAGGAGCCAAACTTTGAGAGCGGGTCTGCCATGTTGCGGGGGGGGGGGGCAGCCCTGGGTGGCCCTATGGGTCTCTTGGTCCGGCCCTCATCTCCCAAGGTGCTTTGCCTTTGCAGGTGAATGAATGTGTCATCGGGACAGCAACAACCAACCGGAAGTGAGGACGGCCCTTTCCCTCCTCCTTTGGGACCCTTCCCTTGATGTCCCCTGCATGGGATTCTGGCTCAAGTATTTTTATATGTTCATTTCCTCCCTTGTTCTTTGGGAGGTATTCTGTATTTTCATCTCTTAAGGAGTTTTTTTCCTAATCAGTATGTATATTAAATTTTTTTTTCAATAAAAGAAAATAGGTGGTGTGGGGTTTTTGCTCCAAGTTCCATGGAAACATTTGTCTGTCTGTCTCTCTCTCCCCTGCCCCGTCACTTTCCCCTCTGTCTTGCATCTCTAGATGTTTCTGTGGACATATGGCAGGCATGACTAGACCCTGGAGTGCATGGGATGCTGTTTACCTTCCCCACCAAAGCGGTCCCTATTTATCTACTTGCAGTTTCTTGCTTTCGAACTGCTGGGTTGGCAAGAGCTGGGGCAGACGACACTCAGTCATGCAGCACTCGGGTATCGAATTGCTAACCTGCCGACGTTCCAGTCATCATGTTCAGCATCTTAACCACTAAGCCACCATAAATAAATAAATAAAAAAATAAAATAAAATTCATATTATGAAGGCCGGTGATATTTAAAAACAACCTGTCTGGCTGCAATTGCGTTTCCAGAATGGAGGGATTTAAAGACGGGTGGGATGGGGGATGGATGCAGTGGGGCAGCCCTACATTTACTCAGTGGTCGGCTCCAAAAAAAATTACTATCACACTGTGGGGGTGGTATGGTGGGCATGACCAGGGGGAAAGCCCTGTGTTGTTCCTGAATTAGGACTACTTTATTTCAAAACTTGGATGGGTGGGGCCAGCCAATTCAATTCAGTTTATTGCTACTGGTTCTGGCGAACTGGTGCAAACCTGCTGATGCCCACCACTGCATCTACCCCTGCCCCCAAATGTCTGGAATTTATACCACCCCCATTAGAAGATGGAGGAAGGAGCTCACTGGGCAAGGAACATCATTCAAGGAGGACAGATCCTCCTCGACCTCCCCTGCATCACTTGGAGGACCCTGAGAGTCGGAGTCCCTAAATGCAAGACTGACATGCTCAAGTGGGGACTGCTGGCGGACAACACACCCTGTGAATGTGGAGAGACAGAATCCGGATCATTTACTGGTCTGCCGATTGCTGCCAGGAGCAACAAGGGCGGTGTGGGCCAGATGAATTGGCGTCAGAAGCTGGATCCGGCCCACAGGCTGTAATATGAACACCCCTAGTTAAGCAGAGATAATGGTAGCCTAAAATCTACCTCATCCTGTTGCAAACAAATCTGTTGCAAAACAGATTGCAGGGCACATTTTACTTCCACTTCTGGTGGGAGGAAGCATGTGGACAGCCCGCTGAACCACGACTGGCCCACGGCCC
Source organism: Bradypodion pumilum (assembly GCA_035047305.1). Classification (NCBI taxonomy): domain Eukaryota; kingdom Metazoa; phylum Chordata; class Lepidosauria; order Squamata; family Chamaeleonidae; genus Bradypodion; species Bradypodion pumilum. The sequence goes on from JAWDJD010000002.1 coordinate 472,482,266, forward strand.
AAAAAGTTTGGGCAGCCCTGCTCCAAAGGGAAGTCTCTGCAGCCTTGTATTACCCCCACTGGTCTTCCCCCTATACATCCACTGCCCGTTAGCAGATATGTAAGTCTGGAGTAGTGGAAGGATGTGGTTTTGAACATTCGGTCGGACATGTCATAGACTGGTGTGGAAAGGGATTGCAGTGCTGGCTGCTTTATTTTCTGCTTCCAATGAGGAAAGCAAGAAATCCTGGGCACAAACATTTTCTTCCATCAGGTGAGAATGTGGCAAGAGAAAGCGGGTGCTCAACGCTTTGTATGACAGGCAGCAATCCTGGCAGTAGCTGCCATCTGCTGCACCAGTGAGATTGCAGCTGGGTTTAGCATGCCCAGTTCAGACAGGCAGCTGCGGCATTTGGCAACCATCCCGTTCTGCTGTGTAAAAGGAGTGCTAGGAAAGTATTCAAATGTTCAAATTATTGAATAATTGCACTCATCCCACACGCCAGCAAGGTGATGCTCAAGACTTCAGCAGCACGTGGAGAGAGAACTACCAGAGGTGCAGGCTGGGTTCAGAAGAGGCAGGGGGACCAGAGACCACATTGCCAACATATGTTGGATCATGGTTCCAAAGGGACAGACATTGGGGTGTGGATTAATAGGAGTTTAATTCACCAATCGCTGACCTGACAGGCAGGTCGGATAGTAGAGGGCAAAAGATCACCGGGTGGTGATCTCGATAAGCATGTAATGGGTAATCTTGCCTCCGCAGAGACTCTGAGCAGAAGAGTCAACTCAGGCAGATGTTTACTCCCGATAGCAGTAGACAATGCATGTCCCCCTGGTCGTAAATTAGATAGATAAGGAACCTCCCCGGTGAAGTCACCCCTAATGAGTAACTTGTGTAATCTTAAAGTGCAGACTTGCAGCTTTCCTGTAACGGCCACGCAAAATGTATGCACGTGGTCAAGCTAGGCAGAGTATAAAGTTTAGTGCCTTTTGATCAATAAACGCTGGTCTTCGCTCCATCTTGCCTCGTGTGTCTTTACTTGACCAGTCTCCTCCGGGACCTCCCGGCCCGTTTCGGGCCCCAATCCAACAATGAAGAAAACAAAGGAATATCAGAAACAAGTCTACTTCTGCTTTATGGACTACACCAAGGCATTTGACTGTGTGGACCACAACAAAATGTGGCAAGTAATTAAAGAGATGGGAATACCAGAACACCTCATATGTCTCATGAGAAATCTGTACATGAATCAAGAAGCAACAGTTAGGACAGAACACGGAATGACAGAGTGGTTTGGAATAGGAAAAGGAGTAAGACAAGGCTGCATTTTATCACCCTGCTTATTCAACTTATACACAGAGCACATAATGTGCAATGCAGGGATGGAGGAAACACAATATGGGATCAAAATTGCTGGGAGAAACATCAACAATTTGAGATATGCAGACGATACCACCCTAATGGCAGAAAGTAGGGAAGACCTAAAGAAGCTCTTGATTGGATTGAAGGAGGAAAGCGCAAAAGCTGGCTTGAGACTCAATATCAAGAAAACCAAGATAATGGCACCAGGCCCCATCAGTTCCTGGAAAATAGATGGGGAAGAAGTAGAAGCAGTGACAGATTTTACATTCTTAGGATCAAAGATCACTGCAGATGGGGATTGCAGCCATGAAATAAAGAGGCGACTGATTATGGGGAGACAAGCTATGAGAAACCTGGGGAATATAGTGAAAAGCAGAGACATCACATTGAAAACAAAAATTTGCATAGTCAAAGCAATGGTATCCCCAGTGGTAATGTATGGGTGTGAAGCTGGACCATTAGGAAGGCTGAGCACAGAAGAATAGATGCCTTTGAGATGTGGTGTTGGAGGAGAGTCCTGAGAGTCCCTTGGACAGCAAAGAGAACAAATAGGTCAATACTGGAAGAAATCAATCCTGACTTCATTGGAGGGACAAATAGTGAAGATGAAGCTAAAGTACTTTGGACATCAAATGAGAAGAGAGGGCTCACTTGAGAAGGCCTTGATGCTGGGAAAGGTGGAAGGCAAGAGAAGAAGGGGGAGGCCAAAGATGAGATGGATAGATGGTATTGTGGACGCAATGGGCACAGAGCTGGGTGGGCTGAGGATGTGTGGAACGAACTTCTAGGGAGAAGTATATTAATATATTAAGTATATTAATACTGAACAGCAAGGAAAGTAACTCAGCGCCCTCTCAGATGTGTAAAGGAAAAGCTGCTTTGCCACATGGACTCCAGGCTCTACTGGTTGGATTTCTGCCTGCCCCAAGGACCTAAAAGCCAAGGGTCGCACCCTTTCCCTCAGGAGGTAGGTGTGAGCCCCTGGAACAGGGAGTTGAACTTCTGCCTCAGTTGCCTCCTGCCTTGTGGGCGTGGCTTCCTTGCTCTTGTGTTCAAAGAGTAAAGAATGGGCATGCGCAAAAAAAAGCTTTCCCCCCCGCCTCTTTTCTAGCTGGCGCGCACGCGCATAAGACCTGCTGGTCTCCGACGGGAAATTCCACGGACGGAGCGAGGGGGAGAGAAGTGGGGCGTGGCTTTTCCCTTTGGGAACAAACAAACAAACATGTAAAGGAACGTTTGTTTCCAACCAACCCCCACCCCTCGGGGTAGAAATTGGGCAATGTGGACGCCTGGAGCCTATTTAGGATCTCTAAAAATGAAAATAAAAAACCCACCCAGGTTTCAGTGAGAATGGAACAGTCCCGTGGGCTAACGCCGGGTTCCTGGTTTTTTCCCCGTACAACAAAATGGCGGCGCCCATGGCCAACTTCCGGGAAGGGCGAAAAACGGGCTGGGGTAGCGTGAAGCAAGGGTGGGTGGGGTTGAACCCGACCTAGCTTTGGTATCCATAGTCGGAGGGGGCCGATGGAGGGAGGCAGGCCCCGCCTTTTCGCCGTCTTCCTCTACTTCCGTACGGAAGATGGGGCAAAATGGCGGCGCCCATATGGAGGGGCGGGTGGGCCTTGCTTTTCCGCTCTTGCGCCGTGCGAGGAGGGGAATTGGGCGCTGGAAGTCGAGCGGGAAAGGGGGACGTCGGCAGAGAAGGAAGGGCGGTTGGTGGGTGCCGGGGCGCCGTAGGGTAAGAGGGAGAGCAGGACCCCTCAAAAGGGGTTGTGTGTGTGTGTGTGGGGGGGCTCCCTTTCCTTTGGGGAGGGGGCTGGGGGAGGGGAGGGGCTCCTCCTGCCTGGGCTGATGGAAGTTGGGGGGCAGGAGGAGGAGGGTTGGGAATTGGGACCCCCCCCCAATATCTTCTCCCCCCTTTTCTTTGGGAATCCTGTAAGCCCCCTTTCCCAAATAGGGGTTTTGGGGAAACTGGGGGGGGTCCCTTTAACCCCCCCTCGTGTCCTTATAGACTCCCATTGTCTCACCTAATCAAAAAACCCAATTTTTTTCCATCCAACAGGTGACAATTTGTGAGAAGAAGAGGAGGAAGCCTGATCCAGTCTCAGCCCAGCCAGGGAACAGCTCCATCACACCCCGTCTACTGCCCTCCCGGCAACTTTCCTTGGGGATGCCCCCTACCACGACGCCCCCTTGCCTCTGAGTCCTGTGCTGCCCAGCCATGCCTTCCTCCTGCTCCTCCTCTTCCTCCTCCTGCATCATTTTGGACGATGAGGATGATGGCCCCCCATCTTCCCCCACAACTGCCCCTTCCTCCGAGCAGAAAGCCACTCCGCCATCGTCCTCCACGGTGTCCAGCCTTCCTTCCTTGCTGGCACAGAAGGAGGAGCACACGCTGCTCCAGGGCCCAAGTGGGGGATCGGGCCCCAAACCCCCTGCCCTGGGAAAGGACCCTAATAGCCTCAAATCCGAGAATGAGAGGCTCTTTGCAGAAGTAAGTGATGGGACACACACACCCCTCCCCGTATTTCCCCCTCTTCCCAGACACTTAAAATGCTCTCAGAGATGGGAAAAGAGGACTTTTCTTCAAACCAGCCCACTTCCCCCCCCGCCCCCCAATGAGAAGAAGGTAAAGGTAAAGGTTTCCCTTGCTCGAAAGCCAGTCGTATCCGACTCTAGGGTACAGTGCTCATCTCTGTTTCTAAGCCGAAGAGCCAGCGTTGTCTGCTTCTGCAGACGTTTCCGTGGTCATGTGGCAGGCATGACTAGACACTGGAGCGCACGGAACGCTGTTACCTTCCCACCGAAGTGGTCCCTATTTATCTACTTGCAATTTCTTGCTTTCGAACTGCTAGGTTGGCAGGAGCTGGGACGAAGACAGGAGCTCATTTCCGTCCTGCAGTACTCGGGGAATCGAACTGCTGACCTTCCGCTTCCCAGTCAGCGTCTTAGCAACTTGAGCCACTGCAGCCCCCAAATTCTCCTTGACTCTCTTGCATGATCTCCTTTTCTTCCACTCCCTTTTTATGCCGTGGGCCGGGTCGCGCTCCCTCAGACAGTTGAAGGGGACAGGGTTGCCCACCATAAATGCATCTGTAGCTGTCATAAATGCATTTATGACAGGAAAGGGTCCATGCTTATGGCTGTCATAAACTTTTACGACAGCCGCACCTGCATTTATGGCTGTCGTAAACGTCTTTCTGCCGCTGGTGGTGGGAGCAAGGGCAGCAGGCCAGGTGTTGCGGCTTGAATCTGTTTTGTTTGGTTGTTTTGTTTACTCCCTGATAGACTTTTGAAATGACTTTGTATGCCAGGTATAGGAAGAAACAGATGTGTAAAGGAGAGCGGCTTATATTCAGGTGGAGAGGAAAAGCAGAGGGGTTTCTCTAAAGCAGGGTGGATAAAAATCAATGATTTTTTAAAAAAAAAGTAAAAAAATTTTTTAATTTAAATCGGATTTTTTTTATTTAAATGCTTTTTGAGGAAAAATCTCTCTAAAGATCATGTTCTAGTAAAGATATATTACAGTACAAAGGTTATTCATCATGAAATTAGTTTTTAATTATGTGGCATAAGGCTGTATTAATCAATTCACAATGTCATGCTCTCCCAGAGGTTTCTGATTATTTGGGGCAATTTTTCTATCTAGAAGATATTATCAAATCAAATGCTTGGTTTTGCTGTTTTCAAAACTGTGCATTTGGATCTGCAACGATAACATGCCTCCTTCATGGCAAAAAATGTTATAAAATAAACATCAGAATTGAGAAAAAATCTTAATCCCATCATACTTGTCAACGGGGGCTCCGGCCAATCCGGGACCTGCGCAGAACGGTTCTGCGCAGGTCGCCTTCTACGCATGCGTAGAAGGGTTTTACGCTTGGGTAGCCCCCTTCTACGCATGTGTAGCCTTTTACGCACGCGTAGAAGGCAACCTGCACAGAAGGGCTGCGCAGTACCTCCTTTCCCCCGCTGCCAAATTCCGGGGTTTCGGCAGCACGGGGCTGGAAATGGCGCAAATCAGCGCCGAAAACCGGGAAATCGCGGCCAATCGGGAAGGTTGACAGGTATGAATCCCATTGTTCCTCTGCAAATCTATGTACACAGAATCAACCCCCTTACCTCTTAAGTGCTGCTAGGTTTCAAGAAGTTCAATGAATACAAGGTTGTTTGGAATGGAATAGTTTGAGGAGGGAGGGGCAAGCAGTAAAATAAAAGTGAAACCTTTTGAGGACGGAACTCTGCATCTTGAGATCTTTATTTGTATAGCAGCCTGAGGTTTATCATATAGACCTGCTGTTGTAGTCAATGACTGTCAGTCTAAGTTTTTTAAAATATATTTACCACATCTGTTAACAAACAGATGATTAAGCAAATATAAACATACATAATGCTATATGATGTTATTGTTTTGCTTAAATAAAACTATTTAAATGTTAAGGTAATATGAATGATTAACCTATTAAACTGGAAATAGTTCACCTTGCAGTAATTTCATAATTATCTATGTGTTTCTAATGGTATATAACCACCAAATCAGTAATTTTCTGATATAACTGTAAAACTACTGTAATCTGAAAAGTTATTATTCTAAAAATGAAACCTTTATCTGGTCGTAAATATTAAGATTAAAACAACTCCAGCAAAAATGAGTCTTTATGTAGAAAATCATGATTTAAACCGAGCCTTACTCACTAGTGATTTAAATCATGATTTAAATCAAAGTGATTTAAATCAAATCCACCCTGCTCTAAAGCCACTGTTTCTAAGTCTGCATCTAGCATTTTCCTGCTGTGATAGAGCTTGCAAAGCCCTGTCTCCATAACCCACAGGATTTCAAAGTCTTTGGTCATTGGTGGGCATCTTAGCTCACCAGATGTGGGCTCCTGTCAACTTGGTTTGTAACTCTCATCTCTTCTCTAGCCTGTGTGCGTATCCGCATGTGTTTCCGTAGAACCACTTTGTGTTCAAAACAACCAGGAAATGGTCTGACACTGCCTGTGTGGTGTGCACGTGGCTTAACAACCAGGAAAGAGGAAGCCAAGCTTTGCATAGCAAATGCCAGCCTGAATGTTGGTTACACTGACGTCAGCCGTTAACACAGGGGTTCCCAACCTATGGCCCCTGACCTCGCTCCAACCGCCACCGCCAAAATCAGGCATGGTCTCATTTATGGCCGCGTAAATGCATTTACAACAGCAGTAAATGAGTCCACGACCATCGTGAACATGTTTACTACAGCTGTAAATGAGTCTGTGGCTATTGTAAACATGTTTATTACAGCTGTAAATTAGTCTGCGGCTATCATAAACGCATTTACAACAGCCTGGATGCATTTTATGGCAGCGTTTATGGTGAGGGAATCCACCAGTCTGGACCGCTTATCTGTCTGAGGGAGCGTGGCCCGACCCACGGCATTAAAAGGTTGGGAACCCCTGCGTCAACATGTTCTATCTACAGCAGCATTCCCCAACCTTTGGCTTTTGGACTTCAATTCCCAGAAGCCTTAAGTCAGTACATTGACTGATCAGTGCTTTTGGGAATTGGCTCAGGCTCCTGGGAATTGGAAGTCCAAAAGCCAAAGGTTGGGGAATGCTGATCTACAGGATCCACTCTTGTGCTTGCGAATTTTCAGAAAAAGGCATTGGACTAGGCAATAGCAATTACACCTGTCTAACGCCTCATAGCGCTTAGTGAACAAGTTAGTTAGCATTTTGCTCCCAACATGCTGGAGACTCATGTTACTGACCTCAGAAGGATGGAAGGATGTGTCAACCTTGATCCCAGGTCAGGATCAAACTCACAACCTTTTGGTTGCAGGACATTGGTTTAACCGCTGTGCCACCAGGGCCTCTAATGACGAGAGAACCTTTTCTGATGTGCTTTTCCTATAGATGGGCCGTCCACCTGACACCAAGGAAAAGACCTCCCTAATTTCCCTGTAAAAACAAAACAGTTAAGGCTCAATTAAGCTGTTTCTGCTTTTCTACAATGAAAAGGCATTTCATGACCTCTTGCTTTAAAGTTTCATAGTTTGGCCCTGGATGGCCAGGATCAAACTTCACAACGTTTCGGCCGCTGTATAGCAATTTAACCACTGTGGCACCAGGTCTCCTTTTGTGCATCAGGTTCTATTTGTCTCTGAAGGATGACTGTTGGGTCATGATAAGGGTGAAAGAGCAGCCTTTCCTGTTATCCCCTTCAGCCTTCTTTTCTTCCTTCTGTCCACCTGCAGTTTTTGAACTTCTGCACCCAGCACACCACAGAGCACCCGGAGGTGATGTCCTACCTGGTCAGCCGCCACCAGAAGACCAACCCACAGTATCTAGCCTCGGCGGAGTTCCGCAACGTCCTGGGCCGCTGCCTGACGAGGGTCCAGGCTCGGAGCAGCAAAGTCTATGTCTACATCAACGAGATTTGCACCGTCTTCAAGGCCCACTCGCAGAAGAAGAAGCTCGCCACGGTCCTCAGCTCTGCTCCTGAGGCCACGGCGACTGAGGAAGCCACCCTCGTGGACCCCACGAAACCCCAGCCCGCCGAGCCCGCCCAGGCCCAGGTGAACTCCAAACGACGCATCCGCTACCTGGAGAACCTGCTGCGGGTCTATGCCCAGGAAATCCAGCGCCTGCAGGAGCAGGAGCTGGACCTGGAGGATCTGGACCACGAGGACTCGGCTTACCTGCAAGAGAGCCGGCTCAAGCGGCGCATGATGAGGATCTTCCAGCGCCTTTGCGAGCTCAAGGACTGCAACAGCCTGACCGGGCGGGTCATCGAGCAGCGGATCCCCTACCGCGGCACCCGCTACCCGGAGATCAACCGCCGGGTGGAGCGGCTCATCAACCACCACCCAGAGGCCTTCCCGGATTATGCTGACATCCTGAAGGCGGTGCAGAAGGCCAATGGCCGGCACAGCCTGGGCCTGTCCAAGCCGCAGATGGAGAAGCTGGCGGCCGAGGCCTTCCGGGAAGTGGGCAGCCGCCTCCAGGAGCGCCGGCGCCTTGACCTCATCTACAACTTTGGCAGCCATCTCACTGACCAGTACCGGCCCAGTAAGTAGGGTGTGGGCGAAGGGCTTTAGGGGTCACTAGAGGTCATTGTCTGCATATAATGCTTACAAGGAACAGAAGCAGACATTTTGATAGCTCTTGTGGAGAACAAAAGAGGCATTTGAAAAACCCCCCCCCCCCCTTTTGAAACTCCTCCCCAGGAACTCTGGTGGTGCAGTGGTTAAACTGCTGTCCTGCAACCAAAGGTTGTGAGTTCGATGCTGTCCGGAGAGCAAGGTTGACTCAGCCTTCCATCCTTCCGAGGTTGATAACATGAGTCCCCTGCATGTTGTAGGGCAAAATGCTAATTAACGTGAACCACCCAGAGAGGGCACTAAGCACTATGGGGTGGTATATGAGTGTGATTGTGATGGCTTTATTCATTGACTGGCCATAGACGAGCAAAAGAGAAGGCCTAAAAGTAGGCCGGCTTAGTGGCTAAGACTGACTCTGACAACCGGAAGGTTGGCAGTTCAAGACCTGAGTGCTGCACGACGGACAGAGCGCCTGTCATCTGCCCCAGCTCCTGCCAGTTCGAAAGAAAGAAGTTGCAAGTAGGTTAATAGGCAGGAAAGATAACAGCGTTCCGTGCACTCTGGTGTCTAGTCATGCCTGCTGTGTGACCACAGAAACGTCTGCAGATGCAGACAGCACTGACTCTTCAGCTATAAACAGGGAGGAGTGCCGACTCCTTAGAGCAGGGGTTCCCAACCTTTTCAAGACAGGGGCCAGATCACGTTCTCTCAGTCTGCTTCCAGGGCCGGATGGCCACTTGGCCCTGCTTACACAATGGGGTGGCCATTTTGACCCAACAGCTTCAAAGGGGAATGACCATTTTGTTTCTTGAATGCCCCTGGAGGGGTAGGGGGCCATATGAAACGGCACCATGGCCCGGATCTAGCCCACGAGCCTTAGGTTGGGAACCCCTGCCTTAGAATCAGACACAGCTGGCTTTTGAACAAGGGAAATCTTTACTTTTACCTTTAAAGTGGGCGTGAGACGAAAGTCTCCCTGGTTTTATGTTCTCTTCCCACAATGACCAACCAGTTCTCTGCTTGTGGGGCAGTAGAGCAGTTGTCTCCCTATCTTGGGTGGCCCCCACAAGTGGTTGTAAAGAGGCCTGGCCTGTCTCATCGGCAGAGGATGGGTGGCCCTAAGCTTCATGCTTTTCTCCAGTTCATTTTATTTAAATCAGGGGTTCTCGACCTATGGCCTGTGGGCCAGATCCGGCCCATGACACCATTTTGTGTGGCTCTCGCTCCTACTGCTGGAAGCAGTGGAATCGTCTGCGGGCGCATTTTACGGCTTTCTCCGCATCAGGTGTAATTTTATACATCTTTTACATACATCTTTGTTTCTTGTGTTGGTGATTTAAAGGATCAGGTAGAAAGAGGATGCCAAGCTTTACGTAGGAATAGTTTGCCTGTAAATGGTCAACACCGATGTTGAACACTAGACAAGATGCTTTGTAGCAGGGATCGGCAACCTACAGCCCGTGGGCCCAAATCATCCAGTTACCTTCACCACCGCCACCGCCGGGAGTGGCGTAAACCACTGTAAAATGCTGTAAAATTTATCTGCGGTCATCATAAACCCATTTATGACAGTCGTGGACGTGTTTTATGGCAGCATGTACAGCGTGGGGCCACCAGTCTGGCATGACCCAGCTCCCAACAGGTGTTTGTTTTGTAATTCCCCTACATTTAGGGGACATTTAGAGCTGATCGGAATAACAACCACAGATCATCTGCAACTGCCAGCTGTGGGAAGCTGTGTTGACTTGCATGATGATGTCATTCTGATTTAACCACTCTATGACTCTCCTTTGGTGTATACAAGCTCATGCCTTGCTATTCCATTCCTATGTCTGATGAAGTGGGCTTGCTCCACAAAAGCTCCCATTGAAAATATACCTGTAGCAGTTAGTCTTTAAAGTGCTGCAGTGTTTTTGTTTTTGCTTCCTGATACGACTTTAAAAAGGTTGACAACCCCTGCTCTATAGCAGTGGTCGTGAACCTATGGCATGTGTGCCAGAGGGGGCACTCAGAGCTCTCTCTCTGGGCATGTGTGCCGTTGGCCCAGCACATTCGCCCAAGTTCATTACTAGAAAGAGGGATGAGGGGCTGGGCTGCTCTTCTTCTCCTCTCCACACATGCATGAGGACATTTCTTACATCATCCAATGGGAGCGCTTCCTCCTTCCGCCCAGCACAGAGTTCGCCCCGCCCCTCTGCCCTGCAGCCCAATGGGAGCGCTTCCTCCCTCCCCCAGCACAGAGTTCGCCCCGCCCCTCTGCCCTGCAGCCCAATGGGAGCGCTTCCTCCCTCCCCCAGCACAGAGTTCGCCCCGCCCCTCTGCCCTGCAGCCCAATGGGAGCGCTTCCTCCCTCCCCCAGCACAGAGTTCGCCCCGCCCCTCTGCCCTGCAGCCCAATGGGAGCGCTTCCTCCCTCCCCCAGCACAGAGTTCGCCCCGCCCCTCTGCCCTACAGCCCAATGGGAGCGCTTCCTCCCTCCCCCAGCACAGAGTTCGCCCCGCCCCTCTGCCCTGCAGCCCAATGGGAGCGCTTCCTCCCTCCCCCAGCACAGAGTTCGCCCCGCCCCTCTGCCCTGCAGCCCAATGGGAGCGCTTCCTCCCTCCCCCTAGCACAGGATTTCCCCCGCCCGTTGCCAACGTGCACGGTAATTACCGTACCGTACGGTAATTAGACCCTCCGTACAGTGTACGGTTACCGTACGGAGATGTACGGTAATACAGTTCTTTTCCAAGAAATATTTTTTAAAAAATAGTTGCTTCCGGTTCTTTCCTGAAATATATATTTTTAAAAATGTCCGCCCATAACTCCGCCCAGGCTCCGCCCATAACTCCGCCCACTCCCCATACGGTATAAGCACGGTAATTTTGCTCAGCCTGTCGGTAATTTCCGTTTCCCGGCTTGCCAACAGCTTGCCGCCAACTAAGGCAATCCCAGAAGTGAACTCTTTATTTTATTTTTATTTTCATCAGTTATCCTTTTCTTGCCTAAACTATAAGTAAGCACTTGCCTTCCTTGTTTGGTGACTGTAAGCCGAAGGTTGTTGGACGGAGCAGGGCAGCAAAGGGCTCTTTCCGGCCCGCCCGCCCCCGTTTCTTTCTTCTCCCACCTCTGCCGTCTTGCTTGCCCTCCTCTGCAGACAGCGACCCAGCGCTGACGGATGCCGAGCTGGCCCGGCGGCTGCGGCAGAACCAGAAATTGTCGGTGAAACGTCTGGAGGAGGTGATCACGCAGTTCGCCGAGCGCCAGGACGAGAGCAGGGAGGCCGAGTGGCACCGGAAGGAGGAAGCCCGGGGCCAGACATCTGGGGAGCCGCAGGGCGCGTCGGACGCTCCTAGGAGGCCTGCTGCGGGGGCCACCACCCATCAGGTAGTGGGACCCCAAAGAGGGCTCATTTGAGGAGGGCAAGACCCACCCAGGGGGTGTATCGGGAACCAACGTGGGTGGTGGGGTTAGAAAGTGCTTCTAGCAGGGTTTTGGGGGAGTGGGGCTTTTTCCTACCCCTCCTAATCTACTCAGTCCTGTTACTCGTGTGTGTTTTTCGGGGTGTCCCATCGGCACAGAATCGGAGAGT